>JAMXBC010000005.1:68265523-69515523 GCA_024138005.1 Lumnitzera racemosa | reverse complement strand
GTTGCAATACAAGTCAAGTTAGATTAAAGGTTAGATTTTGGTTAATTTCAATTGGAGGCAATCAACCAATTTTTCAAAACAAAGCAATCAATACAAATTCATACAAAACAACACTTTAAGGAGTTTAACTCCCAATCTACAATTAAGTATTCCAACCACACATAGCTTGCATACAGACAACTAATTATAACCACAAACAAATGCACTCTTAAGCCTCTAAGTACTCTAATGTAATACCTTAACATGCTGTGAAACATCAACCACACATAGCTTGCACATAAACAACTAATTATAACCACAAAAAAATGCACTCTTAAGCCTCTAAGTACGCTAATGTAATACCTTAACATGCTGCAAAACATCAATCCCAACTTACCTAAAGTTCAATGGTTCACAACTGTTGATTACTACAGTTGTAATCTTCAATTATCTCTATACATACACAATTGATTAACTTTAATCCTTGTTCAAGTCATGAATTAATAGTAATTGATTTGTTTAATATGAATTAAGTTGTTTTATACATTATTTCTACAAGTTATTTTTACTTCTATGTTGGGATTTCATAATGGTTCACTAGTTTTAAAGTTATTTTTATCCACACTATCCTTTAAGTTAGATTCTAGGTGAAAATCATGGTAAAGTTCTTAAGCTAAAAAACCTCCAAGTTACTATTTGACCAATTCTAGAGTCATATTCTATACTAATTTTATCCTCTGAACTAGCCTCTAAGTTTAGTCCATTTTAAGCCCTTCACAATTTACCCTCTAAGCTACAATCTGGGTTCAACAAACTTTAATGTTTTAAAGAATTTACTCTCCAAATTAACCTCTGAGTTCCCCTTACTTACAATTTTCATTGAAATTTTTTCCTCTATTGTAGCTTCTGAGTATAAATCTAGTAAAATATTTGCTTACAATAATTCCTCTTAGTTATCCTCTACCTTCATTCAAATTCCCAAAAATCAATTGTTTTGTCCACTTTTCTCCTAAATTCCAGTTAAAAGAATCATGTTAACACGTTATTCAACCCTTAACAACTTTATTACATCCTAGAAATCTCATTCAACTCACAACCACACATCAATTCTCAAGTTCACATATTATTAAATTACTCATTTAAGTGATAAATTCATGGAATTTGTTACTTCCATCCATAAGTTTCAATCTAACAACAACAATAAATAGCAAATTGCACTACTAATCAATTTAATTGAGGGTTTAGGTAAGGTCCTTAAGGAAAACCATTAATCTTACTAAAAAAATACCATTTTAGCTATAATTTAGAGCTCAAAAATCATGAAAAATATAAGGGAAAAAATTTGTCAAAAAGCTTTACATAGCATTTTAGTGTAAGTATTAAATAGCATATAAAAAAATTTAGAGCTCAAAATTACATCATTAAGGTATTTTAAATCAATATCAAAATCAATTTGGATTTAGCAATTTCTTAAGAATGTGATATATATTGTGAGATCCCACAAAATTTTAAGCTTACGATTGATTGGTCTGAAATCGATACGTAAAATTTAGGGTAATTACAGAAGTTATCTAAGCAAGCTCGAATTTTGAAATAAAGCTAGAAAAGAATTAGTAAAAGTAGCCCCATGAATTTGGATTTTAGAAAACAAAATAATTAGATATTACATTTATTGGATATAAGCGAATTATTAGTCATTTATCGAAAACACATGAAACAAATACTAATAATTAACGAGATACTAGAGATAAATTATATATATACTAAAAATTAAAAAAATGATATAAATAATATTTAGGAGTGTTTATTTCTACTAAATGTAACTTTACATGTATAAATATATATCCGTAACCTAACAAAGTCCTACATATGAATATACATACATATATATATATATATATATGTCTAAACTAATTATATAGTTGACAAACAAATAAAAAAATTACTATATGAATTATTAGAAAGACACCTTCACATACCAAAATGGAAAGGAAAGGCAGGGCATACTCTTCCTTTAATAAAATGGCATCTATTTTGGGGCTCTAAATGGCATCTATTTTAAGAGGCACTTAAACAGCCTTTATTTTTAGGTCTATTTCTTATTGAGGTACATTTTTTAGTAGGAAGGAAGGTTATATGAAGCAGAAAAAATGTAACAAATATTGCGTGGGTGATGTGAAACGCAACTAAGAATAGACAAGGCCGGTCGCTAGATGAGTTCAAGCTTGCCAAAAGCTTGAAAAGGGTGATGGGGAATGCACGAAAGAACGGCAAAGTAAATGAAAAGTAAGCAAAAACCTATGAATAGCTCTAAAAGATATGATGCACCAATGGAACTTCCAAGGATTTATGGCACAATTCGATATGACACACGAACTGATCTAGTAATGTTACTTGCCACCTAACTTTGTTTAAGGATTAGGATAAAAGTGAAATGAAAGTAAAAAATTAGTGTCTATGAGAGAAAATCTCAACTGTGTTAATGGTAATCTCATTACCTACAGTTACATGTGCAATAGGTATTTATACCCAATAAGTTATGGCAACTTGCCAAAAAAGGAAAAGATAAAAATAGTATTATCCCAAAGAAGTAATATACAAGAATTCAAAATGGTAAAAATGAATATTCAAGAAAAGTAATGATTAGTGTAATAGATTCTACATACGGTCTTATATATGTAGCAAAGGTTCATTGGTGTTGCCACTGGAGAATGTAGACAAGAGAGAATGATTAAATTGCTTGTTCCGAGCAAAGGTGACTAGGGATTAGTCTAAGGTCACTTTCTTAGCCTCTTGGTAAGGGTAATGCCAAGCAAGTGGTCGACTTGGGCATAAATGAGTCAGAGAGCGAGGTTTAGCTATTGTCTCGACACTCTACTATTCAATACATAACTTCTAAAAAGTAAGCAATCATTTGATTTTTGACTTCAGTATGAGTCAACTGGAGCAGGAGGATTCACCTTGCCAATCCCGTTAATCCTTAGGCTCGACAACGGATCAGAGGCCCAGTAGCCTAATTCCTATCAATGGGACATAGCAATGTTTGGTGACAATAAGTGATAAAGTTTTAAGTAGAATATGAGGGAAAGAAACCTAAGCATAATCATTTCCTTTTAGTATATAATATAGTATAGATTAAGATTTGTTAATATGGGGTATGACTAAGGTTAGAAACGCTATTGGGTTACTGATCCTAACTATAGTTGTAAGAGAGTATGTTGAAGTCATGGAGATTGTGCATGGAAAGTGAGTGTAGATTAAAAAGGCTAAATTAGATTTTAGATTAGAGGCTGGCTGGAAATGGTGAATTAAGAAGTTGATTAGGAACTCAATCAATGACTTGGTATACACGAAATGAAGTTAAGCAAACTTCAGAGAATGGTTTAAAGGTATTCCTTAGGACTTTTGAGTAAATTGCAATCAGAGAATAGTTAAATACTAGACTAATAACAAGTAACCTAAAAACCTGAATAACTAAGTATAAAAGAACCTTAACTTAAGTTAATAAACGAAGTTATAGAATAATAGCTTATATATAGTATTTGTACGAACACTAAAATAACGATTATATTATAGGGAATAGTAATGAAGATATCATAAGTCCCACCTTAGTAGGTAAGTGGAAATTTTAGGTAAGTTTGAAATTAATAAGTAACTGTAATTTCGAAGTACTTTTTTATAATACTTGTAGGGTTAAGGTTATACTTACTTGTGTTTGTAGGTAGCTTTTTTATGCTCATTCTTCCAGGTTGAAATTGATTGAACTATGTGGAAATGATTGATCACCCTTAAACTGGACTTAATTATATTAGACTTAAAAACTTAATCAAACATACATTGCAATCCATTAGAATACGATAGAATTCTTTAACCAAATACAGACCCCTTCAAAAGAGATAGTTGAAATAATCCCTTCTTCACCCTTAGTTGAACTAAGTGACAGGAAAAGAGATTACAAAAAGGTTAAAGGTAGTAGTTTGAAGGTAGTTATGGGAGAAGAAATATCTACATTGCACAAGCCTAGGTTTGATTGTAAACCGTTGCATATACACTAGAACTCCTCAAACCCATATTCGAGCGAGCTTTATTTCTCTAATCTCACGATGGATCAAATAACATCATGTGATGACATTTGTTTTGTTGCATTACATTGAAATTAATCAGTTGATAACCCTATTTGTTCTTATCATACAATCTTATGTCTCGATCCCTACTTACAAAGCAGTTGGTTACTCACACTCCTATAGATCTTTTTACAAGTGCTAACTAGAATGCTGCATTATAACTACTCTGAGATTAGTAGCTACTAGATCCTAAGGAGTGAGAATATAAAACTAGAGAATAGCCAAACTTTTGAAGATTTTATACTGATCTTTTGGAATCAAAATATGTAAATATTTAAGTAAATTATGTTACTAAGACATGTAAATGATACTTTGATTATCTGAGTTTTAATACATATTCTAAGACTTTCGTTGGTAAAATAATAGTATTATCATATAAACTATTTACTTCAAAGCTAATAGTCATGGACTAATTGTGTAAATTAAGTTTATGATAGCGGTTGTGAAGTCAATTTCTATTTTATCATAGTTTACAAGGCAGGACTATTAAGACTTTGTTACTTCAAGGCATAACATATATCTACTAAATTTAGAGAAAATTTTTTTTTCCTAGATTCTACATGTAAAAAGACTTAAAAATAAATTTTTCCTAAATTTTCAACTTAGATTTAGTATTTTTAATAATAAAATGAAAATCGAACTAATGACGTTATGCTTTTCGACCACCACTGGCCACTTTAAGTATGTCAACTACCTTAAAATGGGGGATATCCTACATGTGGTGGTGGTTAGCTTCTAGCATTCATAAACCCCCACACCCTTCACATCCTCGTTTTGCACTAATTTTTCTATATTTTTTTCTTAATTTTCTATTTCATTTCTTTACCCTTTTCTAATTTTCCTAAACCCACATTTATATGAAGAAACTTATGGAGATGTTTTCTAGATCATTCAAAACAATTTGGTTGAAGTACAATAATTTTCTCTCTCCTCAACTCTTAAATCTTACACTAATTTGCATAGGTATTGGGTGGCTTAACATTGTTTTCACTCTCCAACACCTGTCCTAAGAGTGTCATGCCTATTCCTAATACTCTCCTACTACCCTAATCAGCTTTATATTTATTTATAATTTCTTTCCTTATTTATTTTAGCACATTTGATATATTTTCACATATTTTAGGTAATTATGAGCATATATTTATATATAATAATTATACACAATGAGCGTATATATTTTCTACAATCTATTTCATATCATTTAATAATTTTATTATTCATATAATTTAGATCTAGAAATTTGTTAACTATCAAAGCCTATTTTGCGCTAATCCCATAATCACATAATAATATAGTAAAAATTTACTATTTTAACTATATTTTTTATTATTTTCTTATATTATTAAGATTCAAGCCCACAGGGGTCTTGTTGAATAATATTCCTAACTCACTTGTAAATTTCTAGCTAATTTGGGTTATTTTTTCACAAATGCCCTAAATCAATCGCTCAAAACCTAATCATGAAAATACAAGGCTTGCACCATCAACATAAAATTTAGCTAGCTCCATATTATCACTTAAAACCTCAACAACACAATACTAACTATAACAATCATGCACACACCACAATCTATAATATATAACACTCAGTCCATAATTCTCCAAAAAAAAAAATCATAAAGAACAAGATTGATGAGATTTTCAAAACTTACGTATGAGACCTGGACATATTAGCTATTTATGAGTATTTGCATATAAACATGGTTAATTCTGAATATGAGTTGACGACTAGAATCACAATGAAAACACAAGATTAGAGAATGGGTTAAAATTAGAACTCTTTAAATAGATATTTTAAATTTATTAATATAGATAGAGAATTCAATAATAGTTGTTATTGGTCTTTTAGGAATTTGGAATTCAACCTTTGTGACACCATGGAATATTATGGGTAAATTTAAAATCTACTGGGCTAATAATATGGCAATTTATGATAACAAAATAATATATGGATCCTATAAATATATATATGTATAATTTACACAAATATCAACATAAAGACCTTAATTATGGATACATGACTATAAAATAATAAGAAATGAATAGCAAATAACCTTGGAATGCTTAACTTTGTTTATGCTGGTCGTGGCTGGAATGAAACTAAGAAAATAAAGGTTAATTTTAACTTTTGACATCTATACTAACTTATCATGCTTAATAAGCATCTAACATAAACACTTGGAGGACTTGGAGGAAAATATCACCGCTTGGCCATTACTTATACCCTCTTCACAGCTCGTAATCAAGTTTAGCAACCAAATGTTATAAACGCTAAATCTGGTAATGTAGTAGGAAAAAATATAGGAAAACTATAGAATTAGTACTTAGAGGATCTAGACGCCCATAGTTGAAGCACCAACTGGAAGTTTAACGTCAAACGAAACCAACGCTAAGGCAAGCACCACTTGCACCGTCACCTTCGACATAGCATCATCCGTTGCCGGTTGCAAGAGCGTTGGATCCCGATGAGTGTCCACTTTCCGCCCGAAGTTGCAAAATTTTCTAAAATATAACAAACTAACTTAAATAATTCTAGGGAAAAGAAAAAAAGGTTATTTGCAGATTATTTTTACCCTAGTTTCATATAATATGTCCTTAATTACTTTCACTGTTCACGCGAATTTTCCAATAATTTTTCTAATATTCAAATTATATTGTTTCAACTCAAATAAATTTATATAAACTCCTTATGACATCTTTTTCTGATACCGTACAAGGGTTTATGACACTTTGAATGTTTACTATTGGTTATATTTTTTTTCTAGAAATTGTGTAATGAGGAATTTTTGGGAAAATTTTGGATTTTAAGCAAGTTAATTAAAGAATCCGAGCGTAAATGTTCTCATTAGTGATGGGAAGTGGCCAGGAGTACTTTTGAATAACTGGGTATATTTAATTGGGTAATTAATCATTATTTTGGAAAGAAAAAAAAAAAAAAAATAGGAAATTTTATTACTAAGTCATATGAGTGCTCTTTATAAAATATTCTAATCCCAACCTTGTACCTATTATTTTAAGTTTGAAGAGATTTTCTTGAAACTGATTGGCAATTAGCACTATTTATTTCATAATTTTGCATATAATGGCTTAAGCAGTAATTAGAAATGCAACCATGGTATATGCAGTTGCGATATTCAAAATTATTTAAATTACAAGACATTGGAAATATTGCCAGATGTAACTGTGGTATATCTGTTCATTAAGATGTCTGGAAAAAGAAAAAAATTAATACAAGTGCTACCTTGGGACAACCATATACTATAAATGCAAATTAGATAATATAAGTATTAAATGTAATTGCAATATATGGAATCTTCATAGTAAATGTTATAACCTCTAAGCTTTAACACGACCCGCAAAAGGATAAA
The DNA here is from genome assembly GCA_024138005.1 of Lumnitzera racemosa. Classification (NCBI taxonomy): domain Eukaryota; kingdom Viridiplantae; phylum Streptophyta; class Magnoliopsida; order Myrtales; family Combretaceae; genus Lumnitzera; species Lumnitzera racemosa. Next base: position 69,508,052 of record JAMXBC010000005.1, on the reverse strand, counting down.
TGAAGGACAATTATTTGGCTTACATGTGTAAATCATTTTGGTTTAGCAAAATCCGGTGATGTTAGTCCTCAAGATTTTTTTATAATTTCTTATGACATAATAGGTTTTTCATTTATATATATATATATATATATATATACTTAGGATGGAATTATATATATATATATAATTCCATCCTAAGTTTAAAATTTCACCGCAATTTAATTGGCAACCTCTATGCTTCTATTCGGTCGAAACAATATATTATATGTACTATTTTACTTATATATGGAAATAATTATATTAAATTTTATTTTATAATATAACATAGTATATATACTCTTTTGCTTATGTTTTATGTCCATCTCTATGCATGATTTGAAATTTCTTTAGTTAGCAAAACTACTCAATATTTAACTATTTATAGTTCAATACCCACATCTTATTTACTATACCAAACCTTACATTACTTTTCAATCAAAATATATATATATATCTTTTATTTTCATATCATGAACTATATTCCTTATAAACTATATTAGAATTTACATTAGTTCCAGTTAATTAATGTATCTCTTTATATATATATTTTATGCTATCTATATACATAGTATTTTCTTCTCTAAAACTATAATATATCAAATATATCTATAAACAAGTTCATGGCAGATTGATCTAATTTCGCCAAAGTTAACTTCTATAAATCCTTACAATTATGTATATAAATGCATAGAATAGTGATCTTTACACTTAACAAATTCTAAAAAATTTTGTACGCTATGTAAGACTTTAAATATAAATGTTACAGAAACTTTAACATTCAAGTACAAAGTACCAAGTAAGTGGATTTATGCTTCACAATATTTATGGGTACTATTCGGGTAATAGGGGATTGTAAGTCATTGTATTTGGTTATGCTTATAAATAGTTCTAATTGTGCATGTGCCATGCCTATCCTAAGAAACTATCATGTTAGTGTGCTTTTTATTTTTTATGTTGTTGAGTATTTACATAATTCTTTGATCAACCTCTTTCACAAATTACTAACAGTCGACTTAACTCACAAATCAAACATGCATCTCAACTCGTTAGAGGATTGCATTTAGGATTATGACACCAAATACCAACCTTTCGATGAGGAAAAGTGAGTACTTTCCTTATGCCTCGATAAACTAATTAGAAAGGGAGGAGACTACAATGAAGGTCAAGAACTAACTCGATTGGCTATTGGAAGGAGCCATAGTGTCTCCATTACACAATCATTGGTTTAGTGACATTCGTAATTTAGCTTGCAAAATTCCTCAACCAAAACTAAAGCGGATGAAATTGCTTTAGTTTCACAATGAACCAAACAACATCATGCAAATGACATTTTATATTGCACTTAATAAATATTTGAAAACCTTATATGGTGTCTGCTACATATAGCACTAATTTCCTACCCCTTAGTAAGATGTGGTTTGCTCACCCCTCTACAAAATGTTTATGTAGGTGAAGACAACTAGGACACAAGTTGGATTGGAATCCGAAGGAAGTTGCAAGCATTTTGATATAAACCTAAAAATAGTTTTTTGGACCATCAAGAAGTTATTTTGTATCTATAAGGGTTTAAGTTGAACCTATGCAGTTGTTGTACCTACATAATTATAGTATTTACTCTTTTTATATATAAAGTGCCAAATTATGTTAAGTTATATTTGTTACACTTCTGCTGATTGGTGTACTTCAAAGCAGATAAGCTTGTAACTCCCTATGTAAGACTTTCTATTTTTAATAATTAAGTGGTCAGCTTTAGTTATAGATGGGGTGTAACATTACCAATGAAGTGTGTGAATCACAAGCTCTAGTACTAAAAGATGATGTGCCTAAATCATTGAAAAAGAATCAAGCACAACGTACAAAGGCATGACAATAAGTAATGATTGGATCTTTTGTTTTAACATAATGAAAAAAATAATCTCATCCTTTTTTATAGTTTTATGGTTTTAAGGAACAAAATAAAATAGAAGGATATTGATAATTATTAAATTAAAGAATCTGAGTCAATAATTGAACTAGAGAATATGGACAAATCAAGAATAGGATACCGATTCAAGAAATGAACTAAGATTTGATTGAAATACAAGAACCCATATTACCTATGATTTCCAGTAAACAATAAGGTACACTCACCACAATCTCGAAGAAATTAATAAGAATGGTGTTCGCCACAATCTTAGATGTAAGATTGATGAAAACAAGAGTAGTTCACAAGAAAATTTGTTCTCATAAAATATTCACAAGAGAAGAGTTTAGACAAAATATGAATTACATTAATTAACTGATATGAATTACATCTCATAACGTGTCAATTTATAGACTAAAAAAATCCTAGGAGACTAAAGACATAAAAAAGAAAAATTAAACATCTTTAAATTGCTTAAATGACTTAGTATTGACCAATATTTTTTAGAGAATGTTCCTAAAGAAATAAAAGATATTATTGAATACAATCAAATCTTGACTTCCTAAAACTGTAAGGGAAATCTTTAAATCCTAAGAAGATAAACTAATAACTATGACTAAAATAATAATATTCAAAAAGAGTATGGGATAGATATCCATTTCAAAAGCTGTAATGGGAATAAGAACCAAAGTCAAAAGTAGAACTCGAGCAAAAGGAAAAGCTTGTTCCTAAAGCTTAGCTAGCAAGAGAACTAGAAGCATAAAGCCAAGTGAGAAACAGCTATTTCCTCAAAAATAAAATAAAAAAAAAAGTCCATGGAATAAATATTACTTCATGGGGTCATGAAGGTGCCTTTAGTTTGAGTTATTTTTATACTGAAAGGCACCTTTTTGAAAGCGCCTTCACTGTCAATATATACGAAAATCATATGAACAAATTCATTCCCCCATTTCAAAATACTCTCTTCCTTGCCTCATTCTTAGGAAAAATCAATCTCTCCCTAAAACCATTCACTTAAACCCTTTCTTTTTTTTTCTTTTTTTTTTTACAAAATCTACTCTAACAAATGAAGGTAAACATCCTAAACATTTAATCTACATCGATTTCATGAATTTCATGCATCGTTTGTACTTGTTTTTTAAATTTTCTCATTTAAAACCCTATGTTAGATATGTGTTTTTATAACTAATCTATGATGTTTAATTGTTGTGTTTGATGCCAATATGTATTCTATATTGTATTTTAGCAATATATGTAAGCGATTTGTGTATTAGCGTATAAATTTCATGTTAGGGAATTGCAATTTTATTATTTTAAAATGTGCACTCCAAGTATTCAATGAAATGTCTATTAGAAAGTTATGTAGTTTAAGAATTAAGATAGAGCTTACGGTCCCATTGAAGGGAATGACATCAATTATGTGCTAATTGGAACAATAATTAAGCTATGAATAGGCTAAAAATGGTGGGCATGATGAATGAAATTTATAATTTTCGCCCATGGAAACATTGTAATGGGAAGTTTAGGGCCGGAATATGGCCATGACCCGGTAAAGTTACTAGAAGTTGCTAAAGTTGCAAACAAATGCAAATTTCTCCATTCTCTTCAAAAGGGTTTGTCGGGGTATTGGAGTAAATCCAAGTGCTAGGGTTAATGTAAACCCCTGAAAGTTTCGATCTAGTTTTTGAAATAGACTCAACTATAGTAGACAATTTAGGAGTCGACAAGGCTAATTAAAGTGAAAACCCTAAAAGACTTAATCAATCGCGTAAAGAATTTTTCTACCCTAAATGTTTCTAAAAGCTAAAGATTTCATTTAAAAGTGATAAAAACCTTAAAAATGATTCCATTAAGGACATATGTACACCAATCCAACATGATATACCCTAAAACCCTAATTGAAAATATAATGCTTATATTTTGCTAAATCGTTAGTAAATGGTTAGAGATAACCCTCATTCTTACTTATATGATTCAAATTCTCAAGTAATCCATTAGAAACTAAGATAATGGGTCATAGATTATATTTATTCCTTAAATATATGATTAAGGTAGTCTTACTTAGGGTTAGGGTTATAGTTGAAGATTAGGTTACATATAGTGAACTTTAATACTCAAATTAGCACTTTTTACACTTGTTACTCAAAGTAGTTTATCAAATGAGATATATAGACTCTAAAGACCTAAAGTAAGATCTCATCAACCATATTGACACATCAATGCATCATATACCTCAATTCTTCTCATTTCCTTCATTTCTCCCCTAATTTCCCTTAATTACTACATTATGTGCACAAAATTACATATACTTAAGGAATGTTGACTAAGATAATACATGTTGACCAAAGTTCAAATGTTGACCAAGTCAACACGTGTTGACTAAAGTCAACATTTTGAAAAGTCAACAAAAGTTAAGAGATAAGGAAAATATCTCTTATGTAATGATGTATTCCTTTTCTTTTCTTTTTGATTTTTTCTTTCTCTCTTTTTTTCTCTTGTTGCCGTCCACAATTGTCCTCCTTAACCCCACCACATGTTGTCTTCCATTAAAAGAAACAAACAAAAGAAACAAACCCAAATTCCCTCTTTCATGCCGTAAACTTCCCTCTCTTCTTTCCCTTTCATTTCTTCCCTTTTGTCTCCTTAATTTCAACATCATAAAAGGTATGTCTTTAAGTTGCTTTATCTTACTTTCTATTATTCATTAGTTAGTTAATTAGGTAGATTAGATAAGTAGTTATGTGGTTAGTCTTGTCTTGAAGAAGAGGAAACAAAGTTTCCATCTTTAAGTGTAGAAGCTTAAACTTTTGAAAGAGAAGAAAGAAAGACATGAGGATATGATTCTATATATGTATATATAAGGAAATACCAAAAGAGTATAAGTATAAGAACCTTTGTACATGAGTATTTATCATGTACATAACCTAATTTAAGGTCAAATCTAACTATACATACCTATACTACACTAAATATGTACATAAGAACACAAAAACATGGAATTGGAAAGCTTTTCTTAAGGAAAAACTTAAGCATACGAAATTTTAGTATAAAATACGTATCCAACCGTATAGGTATACGGGTATGTATACATGTATAAATACGGTATAAGTCTAAGTATAGGTATGACTATAAGTATGTATAAAGTATATGTACATAAGTATAAGAGAAAGAGATAATATGTACATAATACATATGCATATGACATAAGCATGATGAAAGGCTTATGTAAGCATATGATGAGGTAAATGATGACATAAGCACATGATAACATAAGCCATGACATAAGCAAGTGATGACATAAGCAATGACATAAGCAAGTGATGATGGAAGCGATGACATAAGCATAAGATTAGAAAATAAGAAAACTAAGAAAAGTGTAGGTAATTAGGTAACTAAATTAGTAAAACCTAATACACCTTCTAAATTAGATTATACCTAATTCAGTACATGAATTAGTAATAGCAAAGTAAAATTCTTTCATTAGAAGAATTTAAGGAATAAAAGATATAAACCTAAGTAATAAAAGTACTTAGGTGTTCATAACTAAAAATTTCTATAAATTTAGCTCATAACATAAAATAGAGGTCTTAATATCCACAACAGATATTATCATGTGAAAATATGTTCAGAAACGATGAAAAACGATTATAAATGCATAAATAGCAAAAATAAAACGAAAAAGTTACATATGATTGAAATTAAAGTCTTACCGGGTAAAAATTGATAGTAATTTAAATAGAACTAGGTAATTAGATGTTTAGAATTAATAGTTAATTCAAATACTTATTAGCATTGGTATCACATAATGATCAGGTGACTCTAAGGTGAGCGAGGACCTCCCGATCGATTACTACGATTAGGGCGAACCGCTATGGCCGAGTGAGTATTTACCCTATGATTCCATGCTTGATTGTGATTGTAGATAGTGGACTTAAATATTATTGTTAATTAACTACTGTATGGGGTTCGAGAAATGCTTGTATATGAAATTGATTGTTGAGTTGTGATTTACCTTAAATACAGAGAATGCATTGTTTGTTGCATAGTAATATAGAAAATGATTGTGTGTATTAGTGGATGGTCACAGCATAAGTTGAACTAAATTATACTCAGCTATAAAAAGAAACTGGAACATGCATTAACATGCATAGCATGGATACTATTCCGGCCGTCACATCACACGGAGGTAAAAAGAGGCCATTCGGAGGTTGATATTATTGATTTATTTGGTTATGTACGGTGCACTCGTACAAAATGACCTTACCCTGGCCCGCGGGAACACTAGGCGTTGGAGGCGCCAACCGCCTGGCTAAGGGTCGAGTCTAGAGGCCTCCGTTTAGGGGTGAGTGTGGACTGCGAGGGCCCACTCACAATTATACTAGAACTTGTGTTTTTTGAAAATAAAAGAATTATTTGATATAAGTACGGAACATGGAGTTCCGTAGTAAAATAAGTTCTAGTGTAATACCCGGATCTGATTGGTGCCGTGTAAACTCCAACCCTGACTTCGGAGGGCGTTAAATCCGAGTTACGTATATGAACTAGTTATGTATGCGTATTATTTGGCATACCGTTTGATCATTCATTCATATGCGTGACTATAATGTACTTATAACTTGCTTGTTGTGTGGCTGAGGGTTTTGCTCACCAAGCTTAGGCTTACACCCCTTTAGACTTTTGTTGCGGGATAGCCTGTTCATAGAGACAGGACGAGGGATGCCACAGGTTAGCCTGGGGACTTGAGCAAGAGCGAAGTGTCCTTTGTGATGAGAGTAAAATAGTTTATGTAGACTCTTACTCATGTACTTATGTTTAACTTGTGTTTACCTTATTATTATGAACTTAGACATACTTAAATACTGTGTAATGTAAGCTTTATAGCTTAACTTTTATATAAATGTGTTGTGTGATGATATCATGTGAATTTGGATGTACTTTGGAACTAGTAGTTGTAGAGCCTTGTATATTGTGTGAAGAGTTTTTTATTGAAAGGGTAACCAATCAGGGGTTCTTCATACAGTATACGGCGTCTGCCACGACTAGGCTGTCCTCAGTTCGTGATAGGTAAGATTTTGTATAAACATTCCAATGCTTACTCAGGTGTCGTGAATTATTTGCTTGTTGTCACCAATGACGATGATGACGTTGAGAATCTCTTTAAGATGGTAAAGGCATTTGGGTAGATCCATATCCACTAGTTGTATATTAGGATTAGAAGAGTAAAAGGAGGCACCCCTGCATAGGAAACATAAGTAGCTCCGATGGAAGAGAACGAAGGGGTAGATACCAGTTAAGGAGAATGAACAAATGACATATGAATATGAGTTATTGCCCATATATGCGCCCATGTGGGACGATGATAATGCAATGGATGAGGCCATAAGATAAATTTTGCAAAATGAAGTTTCATATGATCGCGTGGTTTAGCAAATGGGAGGCTTACTTGGAGATGATGATGATGATTACGACCTTTAGGAAGACGAGGGCGATGACGAGGATGGGTACGATGGCGATAATGGTAATGAGATGCCTCTTGCACATCCTATTATGCCTAGGGTGCCTGCTACCTAAAACTTTCAACTAGAGATGCTTGGTGTATATTCATACGCTTCAAGTTTAAGTTCACTGGCTCCAACACTAGCTCTAATATAGACTTCAAAGTTTGATGTGATAGAAACAGGGGTAAAGAATGCGATTCCCTTTCACGATAAGGGTAGAGAGGATGGCTACTTAAACTTCAAATGGGAGATGAACGAAGAGTTTGACAACTTGTAGGCCAATGAAGATCTTAGTATAAGCATGAGATTCAATACAAAGGAGAAACTCGTAAGAGCTATTAAGCACTACTACATCAAACATCACGTCGACTTCAAGTCCTCAAAATTAGAGCCAAGTGAGTATTCCATCCTTTGTACCAAGCATGAAGATAGCTACCAATGGAGGTTACATACTTGTCACAAGAAACTAGAGGGTATGCTTGTGATTACAAGACCGGTGGAGCCCCACACATGTGTCAATCCCATAATAAATCAACATGACTTGCAGTTGGATAGCAACATCATGGCCAAAGAGTTCTTGAATGTCATTAGGAAATACCTCGACACCAAGATTTCCTAACTTCGTAATATTATCGAGAAGCAATTTGAGTATCAGGTCAGTAATAGAAGGGTATGGGCTCGAAAGATGAAAGCAATTGAAGTCGTGTACAACTGGGATAAGTCATACAATGATTTGCCTTAATTGCTCAATGCAATCCAAATGATAAACGCTGATACTAAGTTGGAGTGGATGTAAAACCAATCGAGTCAACCAAGGGTGACAGAGCTGAAGTAGGTATGGTAGTCATTTAGCCCATGCATAGAGGCATAGAAGTATTGTAGGCCTGTAGTATATATTGATGATACTTTCTTATATAGAAAGTACTACCACAAGTTGTTAGTCACCACTAGTATGGACAAGGTGAACCACATAATCTCGCTTGCCTTTACACTAGTCAATGATGAGACAGCCGATGCATGGGGATGGTTTCTTAGGAACCTGAAATAACATGTCTGTAGGGATAAGGCTAGTCATGAAACCATTTGTGTGATATCTAATAGAGGAGTACGACTCGGCATTGGACAAAGATAAGAACGGTTCGAAACCTTCTTAAGTATGTGGCAATGGTGCATACGACATAGTGCAAGCAATTTCAACAAGGCCTACAAGAGCAAACTGTGCATAAAGTAGGCAACCTTCGCAGCTATGCAAGTTCAGCCCTAAAAGTTTGAAAAATGTTTAGAGTAGGTTCACAATATCAAGCCCAGTGCACTGGATTGGTTTCGTCCTCTATCAATTCAACAATGGACACTTACACATGAAGAAGGTTATAGGTTCAAATATATGACATCCAACCTTGTCGAATCATATAATTCGGTGTTGAAGCACACCCATGGTCTTCCAGTAATGTCACTTATGAGGAAGATCTACTTCAATTGCGTATTCCACCAAGATAAGAGACATGAGGAGGCGCTTAAGTAAGTGTGTGCAAATCGAACATATACTAAATACGCAGCAGAGATGTTAGAAGAGTGAGTCAAGCAAGTGAGTTCTCATCGAGTAATCCGTTTCTGTTGGTACAACAAAATTTATAAGTTTGAGACTAGAAGCAAACATGTCGAGAACAAGATGAAGGGAGGTGGGCACATGCAGATAGTAGACTTCAACAGGTGCATATGCACATGTAACTAATGGTAGATATTTAGGATTCCCTGTTTACATGCTATTGTTGCTACCAGTTTTGAGCGCTTCGACTTGATGTCCAATATCAGGGATTGGTATAAGTTCACATATTAGGTGCAAATGTACAGAGCCCACTTCTTTCTAATCAGTGATGAGTAAAGAGGGCTAATCATTCCACACCTCCACAAAGTACAACAGGACCTATGGTTGGAGTGAAAAAAGGTAAGCCTAGGACTAAGCATTTCCATATGGAGATGGATGCCAAAGATCAACAAGACAAAAGAACGTTTCCCTAAAGGAATCAACAAGGTAATTAGAACCAGTTATACTAACTTATACTTGGTTTGATTTGTTTATTAACTAACGATGCATAATTATTTTGTAATTTCACCATATTAACCATATTGTTTTATACTTTTGCAGGATAAATGGAGCCCAAACCAATTGATGGATCCAATCTCACTAAACAGGATAGGCATATGTATAAACATGTATAAGCGAGACATGTAAGAGAAACAACTTTTCTTTCCAACATAAATTACTCAACTTACTTATAACATGCTTACTAATATCCTTGGTAGGGCATGGAGGCTTTACATATATGACAATGGGAGAGGTCAATTAGGTGAAACTAGTAAGTTTACGAGATCCCACTAGACAACCACATGCTGCCTTACCTTGATTAAGCCAACTTCACAGGTCTGAGCCATCTTCCATACATCCAAATCAATCACCACTTGATCACTGCACTAATGGAGAGGTGGAGGAGGAAACTCATACTTTCTACATAGCCCATGGAGAGGTGATGACTACACTCCAAGATGTGAAGGTTCAGTTAGGCCTCAGAGTTGATGGATTACCTATGATAGGGAGCACGTATAAGACGTGGCTACAGGTATGGCACTACCTACCTCAAGGTAGTTCCGGAGGATACTGCCGATAGGTGAGGAGAGCGCCTATGAATGGGTTGGCTAGCTAACCACTTTGCTTCCCTGTCAGAGTAGGCAGATGTCAAGACCCTATAGGGAGCCTAGTAGGATTATCTACAATTTTCATATCATATGTATACTCTTGATACGAAAATCACCTTATAAGTCAAAGATTGCAAGACTCTAAGTAATTTATCATTAGGGTTTCTAAATTGTTAATTAATTAACATGTTATAAAATATAAATAACTATGGATATCTAATTTTCCACAATTCCTTAGAACAACAAAGAATCGGTACCTTCTACCAAATGATAAGATTAAATAATATAAACTTAAGATTCAAACTTATTAAAATTACAAAATCTAAATATATAAGTGATATTTACATTTAAAGTTTCATATGAACTAAACAATCTCTCTCTAATTCTAACCTCTAAAACATCTTACTTGTACTCAATACTTGGCTCTTAACCCATATCTGATTATCTATCAACCTACAAAAGAAAAACTATTAGAGAGTAAACTACAAGAGCTTAATGAGTTATCCCTCATACTATACTAGTAAGCAAGTTATCAAACAAATTATTACAACTATATTAATGTATGTATATGCAGTATGCCAAACAGTACATGCAGTATGCCAAACAGTACATGCAGTATGATCGGTGTAGCATATAATATCGAATCTTAACGCCCTTCGAGATAAGGTTTAGAGATATATCAGCACCAATTATAACCAAGCTCTAGCATTTGGATTTTTAACTATAAATTTAAATTTTATATTTCATGAAATACATTTCCATTTCTAAAAAATATAATAGTACACAAAATCCTAAGTCTAGCGGTGAGATGGCCCTCGCAGTCCATACTCATACCCTACAGCGAAGGTCTCTAAATTCGATCCTTAACCCTACGGTTAGCGTCTCCAACGGCTAGTAAGCCTGTATGTTAGATTAAGGTCATATTGTACGAGTGCATCCTACCAAACACTTTAATTCAATGTATAGAAACAACCTCCACATGAGCTTATAATCAATTTTCATCGTTTTCAGACATACATTCACATGGCGGGATCCATTTTGGACATTACAACCCGCATTTTATGATATAGGCTTAAAGTATTATAAATTTTGTTATTTTAGTTTAAATGTTTTTATTTATAAATTTTAGGTTTCCTTTTCGTTAATGTATAATCTAATTAACTTCTAAATTGTTATATTCTTGAAATTTTGACCTTTTTATTATTATATATTATTATTAGTAGTATAATTGTAGTTTAATTAGATTATTTAAGTAAGTTGCCGATGTAGCATAAGTTTAATAGTCCACGTAGCAATTTACTAGGTTTTCTTAATTTCTATACTTCCTAAATTTTATCTAATTATTACACATATTTATGTACTACTAGAATAACTTAATTAATGTATTATGGGCTTGAATTATCCCTTTAAGGGTTTTGACCCATATATATATTTATATATATATATGTACATCATGTATTATTATTTTATTATTTAATATTAAATACTTAGGTTATAATTTAAGTGTATCTTCATGTATATATATACTTTAACATACTAATATAGGTACTTGTACCTATACCTATGCATACATACGGTTATATACATATATTTATACGTATTTTCGTATTTCTACAGTATAATTTGAAGAAATCTTCGTATAATTCATATATATGCATGTTATAGGTTTGGTTGGTATGCTATACATATATATACTTAATATTTTTATTATTTTTGGTTATGTACATCAAGGATACTCATGTATAGGAATACCCATATATGTGTACATATTTTCTTCCTACTCTTATCTATATATGCATATATTTATACTATGTATTTTACTAAAATTTGTACATACATACTTCATGTGTATCCATATGCCATATGTACATAGGTATTTCTACACTTATACATATATATGAGTATTCTTATGTGTACTAACATATGTGTACACATTACACAAGAATTCCAATACTAACATAAGGTAAATAACTAATTACTTATTAAAATAGAAGATCAAATGAAAATATACCTCTTTTTCCTTTGTAATATGTAAGAGGAGTGCAAGTATATAATATAGTAGTTTGTTAGTGAATTGTAGGAATTACGAAAGTGAAATTGGAAAGTGCAGGAAAGGGAAAGGAGAAGAGGGGTCACGGTTTTGGAGTGAGGACCCAAAAGTGTGTTTTGTTGTGTCTTATTTGTATTTTATAGAAGAAGAAAGTCGAGTCTAGAAGGGAGAGGAAGTGGACAGCAAGAGGGGATAAGAATGAGAAAAAAATCATGTGAAAAATGGGGAGAATTTCATAGAAAATGGAGAATTCTAGATTGAAAATGGCATGTGTTGACTTGGTCAACTGTTGAAATTTACATGTAATTAATGTACATAATGTTGAAATTAAAGATGATTAGAAGAAAAATTAAAGGGAAGAAAGGAAATATGGAATTAAATGAAATAATTAGTAAAAATAATTATAAGAATCTTTCTTTGAGTATTTACATCTTATATATATTATTTAGTATGATACTTAGCATAACTATTATGGAAAGTAAAATTTATAATACTAACCTTTACTATATATAGTCTAAATATTAACTAAATACTTAAACTTACATATTATCGGCTTATTTGTATAATTATAAGGTTAATATTACTTTTAAAAAAATATTATAGTTTCTTATAAATTAATTTAGTACATATACATTTATAAACATTAGAAATTATCTCTAATCATTCGTTAGCGATTTTTACACATTTGAGCATATCGTTCAGTTATTTTGTTCAATTAGGGTTTTATCGTCTTCGTAGCAAATCGGTACATCTATAAGCTTGAAGTTTTGGCTTTAAGGTTTTAATCAAGTTCAGGTTCGATTTTTCATATGCATATACAAATAGAATTTAAGGTTTTCATATGTGATTAGGGTTTTTATCTAGTTAGGGTCAATCTCTTACAATTACATATATTTAAGACTTAAGGTTTTCTTATGTGATTAAAGTTTCAATTAATAAATTAAGGTTTTTCATATTTGTTTTAAGTTTCACATTAAAATTTTACTCAATTTTAAACTTTGCAACTCTATTAAATTAGAGAAAATATCTACAACACACAAGTTTAATTTTATACTCAAAAGGCTATATTTGCAAAGTTTACAGCAGATGATAAGCAAGTTAAGTAACATACCAAAGCTTACATCTTATAGATGCTAGAGGGGTTTGTATTTGTCAACATATCCGACAACTTGGTGCATGTCATGTTCCTTCCTCTATTGGATGACTTCGAAAGAGTTGGTTAATACAGCTAGAGATCTGCGCACCTCACATGGCTATACAAGCAGCTATACAGCTCCTCGTCAAAGACTACCCATAACATAAGAGGTATGGCGATTATTCTTCAGGATTGGGAGAAGGATAAGTTCCCACACACAGCTCCTACCCCCAAGCATGGCATGATAGTAGACAACAAGAGGCCATTGGATGCTAGGTAGATAATTGCTTGCAACACGAGGACACAGCCCACCCATGTCGTGACAACCTATTGCAATGCCTTTGACAAACAGAGCCTTGATCAAGTACTTATTTTTCATGCAGTTTCATTACTAACTCTTTCACTCCATTGCCATTACAATAATTATAACAAATACATCTTTTAGGTCTAACAGCCATATCCAGATAAGCTTCTGGAGATACTACCTCATTTCTGCTATAGTGGCCAACACATCTAGGGAGTCAAGTGTCACTCGTATGCTTCCACATTATTGAGTGGCACTTTCCCGAGTAAGCCGTCAAGTAATTTGGTGGATTGCAAAGGATTTCACCTAGATGTGATACAGAGGAGGCATTGTACCGCATCAACCTATGTAGGAGGATGGATGTAGATTGGATCACGTAACATCTTCTCCACATCACCACATGGAATTATTGCTACTCTTATGTCATCCAAATCAACAGACCTAAAGGAGTAGAGCGTAGGTACTGACAGTGGTATAAAAGGATCGATTATACATTAGCCAGATCAGACCACTTCTTAGGTAGTTAGTAAGACCACTTTCAAGTACGACTACTTTTTCTTGCTTTTATTGTTATGTGATAGCTTAAATCTCTTATCTTTTCCACATGGAAGAGTTCCAACAGATTAGGATCTCTTTCAATAGGGCCAATCACTAAGAAGGTCGATCCTCAACTGAGCATAGGATTCAGTTGCTACGTAACCATCTCCCAGTTACTCTCTACCCTCCCCATCTAGCTCAGGTTCAGGTAAACGAGCTGGACAAGGACACCCAGGTAGAGTTCGACCCTCCTAAGGGAGGTAGATAGACAAGGATGAGAGGAGTTAGGTGTGCTCGGGGAGAAGGTCATCATGGTAACGATGGTACAGCTCTACCCTCTTTAAAGGGGTCATCTAAAGGTATGCATGGGGGAGTATGTTCGAGACACCAACTTTAGGTATCTAGAACAAACCCCCTTCCACATTGCTAGCACCAGTTAAGAGAGGGAGGAGGTCCGTGAGCTCTTGGGGCAAGAGTACTTCCCAAGTAACTACTAGCAATGCACTATAGTTTTCTGACCCACCTCAATAGCTGCAATAAATCCAAGAATCTCAGGCTTCACTTATTGTTGAGGAAAGGAGACGTAATGAGAGTCTGGTATCTAAAGTGTCCTAAGTGTTTACTAGGATTAGGAGACGATGACATTATATTTGTTATAAATTACACTTCATGACATTTATGTTTATATAGATCTTAATATCAATCGAACTTATTCATAATGGTTTCAATGAGTTGTATACCTTACGTTTTACTTTTTGCATTATTGTAGTAGTAAATGATTTGGGGTTTTAGGCAGAGAATTGAATGTGAAGTAATGAATATCATCATATGCTAGAGCTATGTCTCAAGAGGCAGAGAGTTGAATTAGATTTAGAATTTTAAGATTTTAATAGCATTATGATTCCTACTTTTACTTTGTTTTATGTGTGCAGGGGGTTACTAAACTTACTTCTTTTGTATAGTGTAGGTTTTTCTAGAGAGGGTACGTTTTCAAAATACATCTAAGTAATTATAACTAAAGGCGTCTTTCTAAAATGCGCCTTCAATTGTAATATCACTACAATTGAAGATGCCTTTCTAAAAGGTGTCTCCAGTGCAAAAATAACCCAAACTGAAGGCTCCTTTTTAAAAAGTACCTCCACAACTCCATAAACGTAATATTTTATCTAAGGATCCCTTTTTTCGATTTCTTTTTGAGAAACGGCTTCTTCCCTTTTTGTCTTAAGATTGATTTCTTATTCCTATCATCATAATATCCGGTGGTCTAATAGGTCTTTAAGGAATGTCGATTCTACTAGTGATTATCCCTCAAAATGCAATTTATGAACAACAATAAATACAAGGTTTCAAATTAAAATCTTCTTCTTTTTATTTTTTTTTTGGCCGAGGGGGGAGGAAGTTGACTAATAGCGTAAGTATGGTATAGTGGAGAGCATTCAAGGTTATAGATGAAGAAATTTGTATATATAATTTCACAAGTCAAACTTAAAATTAACTAAATCATATTTAGGCTAATTATTTAGATTAGTGATAGCATCCAAATATTAAACCTAACTTTAGGATGATTTAAAGAGTTTTGGATTGGTAGGCTCGAGATAACATTCGTTAAAATTGTCTTAAACATTTTTTAATCTTTCTCACAAACTTGAGTATCACTAGGCTCTACTATATTTAATTGGGCTTTATTATTCCCTTTTTATCCCATTAGGGTTATTAAACCCTAATTAATCTTATCCATTAATAAAATATAAAATCCAATGGTGATAATTACTTGCTACTCAAAAAAATTATAATTCTTTTGAACTTTCTATTTTTGGAATGGAATATTTACGAAATCCCTAGGATCAAAACTTATTCCATGGTATTTCCATGAGACAACTCTTTTTTATTCTTAAGCAAGAGCTTAGTCAATCCATGATTTATGTTTCATCTTTCATTTCTTTTTTGGTTTTTTCTAGAAATATATCAATCAATTCCGATTCTTTCTTTTTCTATTGATTCTTTTCCAATCGAGATATATGGATCCACGAATCTATGTGTCCATATAAATCCTCTACTCATAGATTAATGAAAATATGCAAAAACTCTATTTGCCTCTATCATTCTATGAGTCTCTTCCTTTTTACTTATAGCATCGCTACTCCCTTTGGTAGCATCTACTAAATTGGAAAAGGAGGTGGGGGAAAAAGTGGTCCAAATCTCCACTATTACCTATTACTTATATCCTAAACTTACTAAGATTGCCTATCTCGCCTCTCTAATCATTCTTTTCTTTTGTTCCGATAATCCCTTCCTATTTACATGATATAGACACATTTTGCATGCAAATGATGCTAACAACGAACCCATACATATACAAAGATCATATTCTGTAAGAATTCTAACTAAATACTAAACTATTGCAACCTTACTCTAAGGTAAGCTACCAAATTATAGTTTTTGTGATGAAAATTAAACTAACCAACTACAACTAATAGCCTAATAGAAAAAAAAAAAAGGATAATCAGATAAGAAACATTGTTTATGATTACAATATTCTCTAGATTATCATACTCATGCATCATGCCTCATTTACATAATTGGAATTAATTGAGTTTTAGCCAAACTCACTATAACCCTATCAAATCATTAAAGTTCTAATTATAGCATAGGTTCCTCATCGATTCTTTCCTTCATTCCTTAAGCTTGATCATCTCTTTTTTTTTTTTTAATCTAATGCATTCTTTCAATCTTGTACCCAACAAGAAAACAAATGAGCTAAGATTTTAGGTTTCACATACTGAATCCACTTCAAACAACTATACCTCTCATAGATTTAGCTACTCTTGCTAAGCTTAAGATTTATGCATGGGTACATGCCAAAAATCTCAACTTTAATCATATTAAGTAAGCCAGCTTAGAATGCAAATCAAAACAGCACATTTCCATGTTGATTAAGCCGATTCTAGATCTCATTGATTTAACTCTCGACTCTCTCTCAAGTATCTGAAGTTTTGATGCACATAAAATATCAAATCACATGAATAATGACATTACTTACTCAAAAACACATTATATATTAATCAAACAAATCCATCAAATCATATTACAATCCCACTTTAGCAATTTAGCTTATCAAACAAGAACAAAATAACAAAAAAGAAAAGAGTATATTACAAATACATATCGTCATATTTGCTTCATAAGCGCTTAAGCCCCTTATGTTAATATTATGCTTTTAGACCCCCAATTGCTCAAAGAGTATATTTAGACCCTATTTTGCTATTTTTTCTTAAACAGAATAATTTTCAAAAAATAAATAAAAACAATTATATAGAAGTGTGAATGTATCCTTTTTTTAAAGATTTGGTAATCCAAACATGCATGAAGCAAATATAAAGAGGTGTGTTCTAGCAATTTACCCAAACAAAAATAATCAACTAATCAAATTACAAAAAGAAAAAAAAAAAAAAAAAAAGAAAGTTTTAAAACAAGGGCATTTTGATTCTTTTTTTTTTTCCTAAAATATTCCTTGAGTATTACCATTACCCAACCAAACATGGGCATGAGAGTATTATGTAAAATTCTCGCTCCATATAATACTTCCCATTCCATCTTTGTTCCATTTCCTTTGCATTACCTCCAATCTTCCACATGGCATTATTGTTTGCATCACCGATTAAAAATGACCTGAAGTTTAAATATTAATTGCCCATTTAACCCTTTTAGCAATGCTAATATAGCCCTACTAAGGTCCGAATCACATATTTTAGAAGAATTCTCCATCTAAACACAAATGGATCTAATACATCTAGCCGTGATGAGGCATAGATGGTATAATACTCAAACAAAACTTAAACCAAATCGAACTAGAACATATGGTAAAATACATTTTTGCATTTCAATTCAGTTTGTAGTTTAGTTCAAATAAGATCTAAATGTTTCACATTTTGATTCAAAAGTGTTAAAAGATTTAAAAAATAAGTGACATAATCTAACCCTAATTACTTTTTCCTTTTTATATCTCTCATCTCACACTCAACATCTATATTACATTCCTTTTCCTTCATCATGACCTCTCATCTCTCGAGTAAACTGTATGCCTTCACTCTCATCTAAAATATAATATTACCATATAAACAATATGTCTCTAAAAGCAATTCAAACCAAACCCAAACCAGGACCAGGCAAGAAAGGAGAGGGACATCCGCAATTTGTCCTCAATTTTTATGAATAATGGAACAAACAGTACACATGGGCCACGCGTGAGGCGGTCACCTACATTTGAGACGTCCAGACAAGAGAACATAAACGGATTCAATGCATTCAGCCATGATGAGGCATCTAACAAGTACGCTACTACTCCAGGCTCCAGCTACACTTTCTATGTTAGCGCATAGAAGAAGATAACTCACGATGCTTTCACATATCTACTAAATTATCATATATTCCAAAATTAGAGTGTATGTTCAGATTTTACAAGAACAATCTGCCTTGCTGAGAATACTGAGCAGAAGAATATAGTTGGGGGGAAGTAGGCGTTGATTGTAGCCACATCTTCCCTTTCATTTAAGTAAATAAGTTCATAAATAAAGCTGCATTGTTCCTAGGCTGCTGGATCATTGAACAGTTACGACAGAGAATCGCATGTGATCATGCCTTCCCACTCCACCTATTTTCCAAAGGACATATACACCCAAAGACATCACAAAGATCGAGCAGATACTATTACTATTAGGCGTAAGGGAAGTCCCCCAACTCCCCAAAAGCTTCTGGGAAGCATGATGGTCAAAGACAAACAATATCAAATTTCTTACTCACGAATAGTTCTCCTGTGCATGCCTTCTATTCTCCCGATCTGCCACATAGCCATTTTCTTGTGAATGCCTTCTATGCTCCTTATCCCCATAACCAACCCTGCCTGCCCTGTGTCCATCTTCTCCAGTATCCCGATTGGAACCAGATGTATAATCATGCCGTTTCTTCCCTTCCATCTGTCTTTCCATGGGGCTTCCTTTTCTTTTTCGGCTGTTGAGCATGGGTGAAGCATCTTCTAACATTTCCCCTTCTTCAGGGTTATCTGCTTCTGCCCTCCGTGGTGGCTGCACTCGCATGGAAGGGTGTTTTCCATCCCCAGCTTCCTCATGACCAAGATTCTCGGATTTAGACCGGCTCTGCCTCCTTTCCTGCTTCATTTTCTCATCTTCTACTGCCAACTCAACACCATCTTCCAACTCTCTCTCAATTAAATCATCCTCATCCATCACATCCTTCTTTTTTATTGGTTCTGGACGCTCTCTTCGCCTTTTCTCAAGTGCTGCTTTTACCTTGTCTTTGTCAAACTTAATAGCCTCTTTCGGGGATTGACCAATTGTTCCTTCACGAAGCTCTAAATTTCTACCAACCAAACTCACAGGCTTACGAGATGCAGCATCATCAACCCATTCACCTGGTTCCATGGCATCATTCCTTCTGCCACTTCTATCATGATCATCCACCCCTCCCCGTGCTTTGAATCTGTTTGGATGATCTCTACTGTTTTCTTTACTAGGAAAATGATCATGATGCTGATTTTCTTTTGCTTCTACATCAACTCTATGATCAGTAATAACACTGCCAGTGTCCAAATTGCCATTATCATTACTTAGATGTTGTACAGCTCTCGTACCTGCTCCATGACCCTCACCAACAGGTTGATCAGGAGCTAGACGAGATGATCCTTGCTTTGAAGCCTGCTCCTCACTTGCTGCTGGAATTTTTGAAGGGCGGTGAGCAGACCCACCTCCAGCACTACCATCAATTTCGCTCCCCTGAGATGGAGGCACTCTGTTTTGCTCATATAACTCCAGCATCTGATTGCTAACCTCTGAAAGACAAACAAAAAATGTTCATCAATAAAAGAAATCGTCTCATATAACCCTAGTATTCATTCATAGAACTAAATGTATAACTAAGAAAGCAGGAAGTGATTCATACTGGGGAAGAGAAGGAAGGGAGGGGGAGGGAGATAACAACCTATCCCTCAAATGGAAAGCATGTACTCTATCAAGAAAGCAAGCTAAAACACATAAAAATTACAGAATGAATCATGGAACACAGTCACCAAAAAAGCCATTTTAATCCACAAGCCAGATCCATTATGTAGAAAGATACAGTATGATCCTACAGGGTTAATATAAGAACAACCCCACAATAAGCACATTATCTTTACAAAAAATGTAGGGGAGGACACCCACCCTCCAATTGGCGTGGGGTGACATCAAATTCCTGCCACCAGACCTTCTCACCATCTGAGGGGAGCTTCACTTTGAGGAACTTGGCAGCGAGGAAAATAGCACCTGCTGCAATGTGATGGGGCTTAAATTGCAGGCAGAGTGATGTCCTCAGCCTGCAAGCCACCTCGCAAGGTGTAAAAGATATGAAGACAGGAGCAACTTAATTCTTATATCAATGTAAAGGCAAAAAAGCATGATCCAAATCATACCCATCATTGACGAAATTCCATGCAACTTGAGCAAGTGCATTCTGCGCAACCTTGAACTTTTTTATTGCTTCAACAAGAGGCTTATATGGATGGTGAACATTGAGATCAAAGCCCAAAGTTGCAAGTACAACCCTCTCGCCAAGTAAAATAAGCTCTTTCTGCTGTTCATACACTTCCTGCATATTCACAGCGCTCCTAATAAAAACCTCATTAAAGCAAGAGGAGAATCTTAAAGCTAGTGACAGATATATATGTTACTAGATCTGACACGTAGCAGGGAGAGCCAGTAATTATGCCTGTTCTAAACGTCTGGCATTAAGTATGAACATAAAATGACATAAAGATCACAATAGTAGGATAGAAAGGATGATCCGTGGGTGACTGAAATTAATTGCTGACAAGAATTGTTCAAAACAGTCCTTACTCACATCAACTAAAAATAACAATCAGAAGGATAAGTAGGTCTTCAGAAAAAATGTATTGGAAGGGTTCTACTGCATGATGAGGGTACAATGACCATGTCAATAAAATGACAAGAATATACAAATTTTCTTCTACAAATGATCAGATAACAATGGATGGACAGAAAGGAGAGTGGAAGAACTCGCACCAAATCAACAGGTAAGAATCAATCAGACTCTTCAAATAAATTGGGAAACTAAAGAACACCTTCTGTTTGATTCTCTGAGCTGCAGCAGGATCCTTTTTATGTATAATTTCATAAGAAACAAGAATGACATCCTTCAGTGGACGAGGAGTCTCTTCAACCTTTCCAGCAAGAAACATGCAAACGGTTGCTAAAGTCTGTCAATCAAAGAAGTACAAAGATAAGATAAATAAACAAGAACCATACTAGATAACATAGCTTTGACAGTAATAACTAAATTTCTTCATCTAATTTTTCTTATGTCATTTTTCCTCATCCATTTTAGCATGCACTCAATATGTATTCTTAGTGATCATTCAGGAAAGGAAAAAATCCCTAAATTCAAAAGCAGAATGTGTTATAAATACAATCTAGGAGGTGTACAAAGTCTGCGCCAACCTATTTTCTTGCAGTGAAGAAACCTTTAAGTTTCATGCAAAGCAGAAGCCACAATTGCCTACTGGAAAAATTAACAAGCATATCTCCCTATCATTAATCCCCATCATCCATTCAGATAGTCTTAGTTAAAAATACAAAAAAAAATTCAATTCACAGCAACACAGCACAAATATCTTGCACCATATCACGGTCCGAAGCTTTCTCTAACATACAAACAAACCATGCAATGCTTACTATCCGGCTTTTATAATAGTAACCAAGCCTAACTCGCACGCAACACTAACCAGTAAGATCTAAACTTATGAACAACCCACACAAAAAAGAAAGCCAATAGTAATATAAAAGACATAGACACGAATGGAAAAATAAAAAGCACACTTTCATTAATTCTAACAATATTACAAAGTTACAATGTGTGTGCACTAAGGTAGTGTGTACATAATAGATACCGTCGGTCATAATTAACCAACATAGTGAGTAAAAACTTCAATCCAAAAGAATAATCATCCATAAAAAGCTTTATAGGCCTTTTTTAGACTAACAGCAAGAGACATTACAACCAGTAAAATAATATCACTTTCTAAAAATGAAAATTTCTAACAATAGTAAAAAATTAACTCATCTACAAAGAGCTTTAAGAACATTTTTTGAATTAGCAGAAAAAAATTAAAATCAGTAAAATGGTATAACTTTCTAAAAGTAAAAATTTTTAATAATAGTAAAACTTTACCTAAATTAAAAATGAAAAAAAAAAAGTCCCCTTATGTACAAAAGAATATGCCTCCACTAATACAAGTATATTACAAAAATGAGATCTTGACATCCTTCTCTACTTAATTCTATTGACGTCCTCAGTAATATATACAAAAGAATAGGCTCATACTAGTACATTTTACAAAAATAAGACCCTAGCACAGTGGTCCTTGAGAATCCATCCGGGAAAATTTGATAAAAACAGCCTTAAATCCATCGAAGTTCCACCTACACACAACGAGTAATGAGCAATTCAAAATGGTTACAGCTTTAAAAGTAAGATTGTTCCTATCATAAAGTGCTTTGAAAAGCTAATAGGTGAAAAAGCAAAATTTTGCAAAGGTAGCATCTATTGTGATCTATAACACCCCAAGAAACCAACTTGTCCATGGTATATAGGAAATCCCTTAAAGCAATCCATAAACAAAAGCATGGTGAGGAATACACTCCTTGTGCCATACTAAGGTGTACCAAAGTGCCTTAACACTATAAGCTACCTTTATGGACAAAGCTTTTGAGGGATTAGACTTTTACACCAGCTTATCCATCCCAACTTCCCCTATGTTAGTGCCCCCTAAGATTAGCTCCAACTAAATCCAAAGCTTCCATCGTAGCCAATCCTACTCTTGGTTCTTAATAGCAACAGAGGAAACGTTCTTTTGTCCAAACCAAACTACATAAGCACCCCCGTTCCCAACTAATCAACTAGTGGACCTTCATGATGCCATTGGTTATACTAAAGGAATATTTTAACTCCATCTCCAATTTTCCATTTAAACAACAGCAAACAAGCGATGGGTCTTGCTTTCAAGATCTTCTTCCAAGTCTAAGATCCTTCAATTGGTATTTTAATAGAACAAAAGCTACAATACTTGAGTAGTTCAAATTGCACCGAACCCAGCTAGAGGGCATCCTCGTCACAAAGAGGCTAGATATGCTTCACTTGCACTGCTTCACTCCACGTCACAAGCCCCTGTATCCTTAAGCCCCCTTCGCTAGAGTTTGCACGCAACATCCCAAGCAACTCTAGCTTTACCTCTAGCTTCTGACTTCATTCAACAATGATCTCTTCATTTTAGATTTCAATTCAGCCAAAACACTTTTGGAGAGAGCAAAAATAGAAGACTAGCATAAATAACACTTGATAAGTCGGATTTTGTCCATGTAAGGGAGAATTTTAATAGTCCAATGACAATACTTTGAGAAAACCTCTTCACTAAATCAATACAATCAACTTTCATGAACCTTAACCATATCAAGGGTAAAAAACCCCCTTGAAAAACACGTAACCATTGAATGAGTTTGCCCTCAGTCCAGACAATTCTTGTAATTTAGATAGAACAAGTTAAATGAGTTGGATAATGCTCACTTCTCACTTTACAAAGATGATTTAGCCATCAAAAAAACACAAATACGTTAGTTACTCTTATATCTCTAATGATACCCATAATTGCCACACCTCACATTTCTTTTAGGGACATGAATGAATTTCCATCACTAGCACAAAAGAGACAAGGGTTGGTTAGGTCTCCCTACCCTACTACAACTTAAGAGAATTAGGGAAGAAAACAATGAGCTCTATTCAAATTTATTGAAAATTTAGGTGAAGAGACATTGCATAGCCTAATTTATGAAGCTGAGTAGGAAAGTCAGTTCATATAGAAGCTAATTCAAAAAACACCAATATCATAAGCTTCCATATGTCCACATTGATTACACATCAAAATCCCTTCAACGTTATGATACCCATGAAATAATTCTTGAGCAACAAGGATGTTGTCCACAATCCTTTTACCAGTAAGATGGGCCATGTGCTCTTTCGCTTCTAAAGAGGAGGGGTGTAGCTTCAATCTATTAACAATAATTCTAGAAAAGCATTTGTAGCTAGAGTTTGTTGTGTGTGGTGGGGTGTGTGTGTGTGTGTGTGTGTGGTGGGGGGGGGGGGGGTGGGAATAAGGCCTCAAATGATAAGATAAGTAGGATTTTCAACCTTAAAGGCTTTTCAATAAACAAAAGTACATTTGGAAGAAATCTTTGATTGCATAAGTCACTTCATCACCAACAATTTCCCATGCTTCATGAAAAAAAAAAAACCACCTTAAAACCATTAGCTTCCAAGGTATAAATAGTTAAAACCAAAAAAACAAACTTAATCTCCTCCAATGTAACTAGTTTCACAAGAAGATCCCAACTTGAAGACTGGATTCACCTTCATAACAAAGAACTCCATCTCAAAGCTTCAATACAACCTTATTTAAATCCAAACCTCTCTAAATACCATTTTTAAATCCTTATGTTTTCTCCAAAATAAAAAAAAGTAAGAAAGGATCATCTTCTCCACTTAAGCCAAGTTCAGATCTACCAAAAGAGGGCTATGATTGCAAATGCTTAGGGAGGGAATGTACACTTCAAAAGTAGGAAATAGGGAAAGCCAATCGAAGTTCACCAATGCCCCATCCAATATTCTATGTATTGTATTCTCCAACCTTGGCCTAGGTGTAGAGAAGCCCACTTAATCTCATGTCCTCGACCTCTAAGTCATAGCAACACCTATTGAACTTATCCATACCACTAGAGAAGCCTTCAATTATCTCCAACTTTACCCTCCAAACTTCGGCATTCATTGAAATACCCCAAAATTAATCGAAGGTAGTTTAAGGAGTTATCAATCCCTCTAAGATCATTCCATAAGGATGTTCTTTACATTTTTACAATTAAGTCATACGTAGAGGTCACAAGGCAATTACATTTGACAAAAGTCGACACAAGCAGTGAATCAATTAATCAATTATCTAGACAAGTTGTACATCCTAACTTAGGAAATCCATCCCACCTAAATCCTTCCTCCTCAGTGACATTTGCTAAAAAGTTGACTTTTGATGCTTTTACTTTTTGTCTCCTAAAACCTCACAAGGATACCCTATTTTCTCCATAATTCTAACTTTTCACTTTGAGGGTCATTTAGCACCCTTATGTTCCAACAAGCTATTTACATAAAAACCACTATTTAGAGCATTTGCACAAACTCTAACAATTCCCTTCTCAAAGCTAATTGGATAGAGAAACATCTCAACAAGACTTCTTGGCCTTTTTCTTATAGACTCGACTGCAATTACAAGCTGCTTTATACAGTTTGACTTCAATAGCACACAAGACGAAGAAGCTGAGCACTTCTCCAATCAAGTTGTTTCAAGCATCCCAGCCACTTTGGAATCAACAAAAGGTACGTGGCCAAACCAACCT
Source organism: Lumnitzera racemosa (assembly GCA_024138005.1). Lineage (NCBI taxonomy): Eukaryota > Viridiplantae > Streptophyta > Magnoliopsida > Myrtales > Combretaceae > Lumnitzera > Lumnitzera racemosa. The sequence continues at coordinate 69,482,406 of JAMXBC010000005.1, read as the reverse complement.
CCATCTCCATTCATCCCTTTGTTTCCTTCTTTAGTCCCCTATACTACAACCAGTTTTTCCTCCTCTTACCACAAGGACCCGGATAACCCCTTTGGTTATATCCTTCTCTATACCTTCTTTAATCAATATACCCTTTCAAGTTTCTTTTCATGGCTAGTCAAACTCTACTACGTAGGGATTCTTCTTTCTCCATGTCCAATGCCAATTATAAGTACTATGTCAAAAAAATATTTGCATCTAAGGCAATGTGTAGGGGCTATCTCATACTCCATACTCACTATTGCTACCGAGCCATCAGCACAAACCATATCAAAGCCCTTGGGAGAACTAAACATTACACCCATCTCCACTAACACATACAAAGCAAATTCTCCCATTGGTCACAATTACAATATCTACTTGATGAGGCCTACCCAGTGCACCTGTTGCAAAATTGATGCCATCCCTATGGAGAAACTCAATTGGGACACCTCAAAATTTATCCAAAACAAGCATCTTAATGGGTATATTTTGCTAAGAACCATTTCAATGAACCACTTCTCCAAGACCAAGTATTAAGTATTGGTTTGCAAAGAACTAAGGTTGGCAAAGGACATGATGAGGGTCTCTTTAGAGTAGATGAGACTTGAAGAAATAAAAGCCTATGCCATTGCTATTCACTAAGAACATCCACATGGCATTCTTCCCCCCTACAATAACCTTGCAATCTTAAGAATCGAAAAATAAGGCAAGTATAGATATATAATAACCAACCAAAGTATTTCCCCTTTCTCTAATAAGAGGGCAAGCTTCATAGTTCCAACCTATACAAAGGGCTTTCCACAACCATTCTCCAATAGCTAAAACCAACTTAGGTGGGGTTACCTTAATTCTCTTGCCTAAACAAGAGGAGGATTATAATTTAGAGACAAATCCACCTTGGGCATGGTTTTCTAGCTCAAAACTATAAAGTGGTTTTTTTGCTTATTGTTGGGGTTAAAGGGTCAATGAGAGTAGGGGTAGAACTACTTTTTCCAGGTAAATTGGTGTGTAACTCAATGTTGTCAACAACTAGAGCCATGGCCTATAGCCTGAAACATTGGGTCGCTGAAGCTATCAATTGCAGGGCCTCTAAGGAAATATGCTAATGAATAGAGTTGTAATAGCAATTTATAGGATCTCAATAAAGAATGGCTATTCAAAATTAGGTGAAATTTTCCTACTGCACCCAATATCTATTCATTCCAAGTAAGCACAACGATAGGTAGTTTTTAAGGAGCAAAAGAGAAATATAATAGTTTTTCTCCCTCTATTCAGTAAAATGAACTAGTAGTTAATAATTTATTAACCATAATCAAGAAAGATTAAGCAGAGCATACAAGAGGCCCACGAAAAATAGAAAGTTATCACCTGCCACAAGTTTTGTCCTTCGTTGTATTAAAGATGCTAAATATATTGTTTTTTGATACTGAACGAAAATAAATAAATAAATAAATATTGAAAAAAGCACTGGCTGTTATTAACGTTTAAACTGTTCATGCAATTCCTAAATATAACACGATATTGTAGAAATTAAAATGAGCCTAATATAAACATCAATAGGGTAACTATTCTTCAAACAAGTAATTGTAGTCCTCATGCTTCAAGGGATGAAAATTAAAGTCCTCATTCAGGGAGTGCAGAATTGAATTCGCAAGCACCATGAACATAAAGGTAAAATGCATCATATATCTGACCATCACGCACAATAACATTATGCAAATGTTCTTTACCCCCAAAAAAAGAGGGGAAAAAAAACATTATGCAATCATTCCTTTTCACTTTTGGAATTAGTAATATTTTTCATGCTATTCCAACATTTTATATTTCCACTCTATATCAGCATATGCTACAAACAACATCCTTGTAAAGCTCCTAGTAAGGATATTTAACTAAAAGCAGATTTCAAATATTAAAATGACATGAAATACTTAGCAAGATAGCTCTGAGGACAATTACAGCCACTTAATATGAGAATTGACAATGATGAATCAATAAATACATTTAATCAACAAATCCACTAAGTTCATTGGGTTAATGAGCTTGCTGGAATCAACAAAAACTGGAGCACAGCATGATTTTGAATTCACAGAAGCCCCCATTAATCAAAATGTTTCCCAAATATTCAACTGTTACTAATGTATGCCTAAAGTGAAATGCAAACTAAGATGCAACACACAAAGACAAGGGCCAAGCTACAAGGTAATACTGACAGCCAATGAGACCATTGACTTTTTGTCTTATCTTCAAAATTTTGAGATACACATAAAGGAAGTCAAGCACATAAATGAGCACCTAAATATGGTGCATCTAAAGTTACATAGTAAGAACCTGTGTACTATCGTCCAAATATTCACTCATCCCTTTTCATTTGCACAGCTTGCAGGCATCCATGAACTGACTGACTTATCCCCACAATAAAAGGTCAACTTGGGAGGAAAACAAAACAACAGATGAAGCATCCAAGGTTACATAGTACAGCCCTGAACATCATACATGCTGAACATACAAACTTTATAACTTTATCAATCACACCCAACTTCACATCGAGCATACATTATACATTTAAACAGGTAGTTCATTGAATTTATAGGAACCTAGGAAAGAATATATTCTAAAATGATCTGAGAAATCATGGAGCAAGCAAAACATGCTATCCTGATACTACAACAGACAATATATAGAAGCATCAACAAGAAGATAAAGTTAAACAAGAATATTCATAAATACTCTCAGAAACGCACCCTTCTATCATTTTTTGCATGTGATTGACGAAGAAAGAAGCGGTGACAAAATATTATTGCTGTCGCTATTGTCACCTGAGGTCTGCATCAGAAGATTAAACAATCAAGAACTACATCAGACCACATCAATGTCTACATCTGATCCAACAGAATTGCAATCTACATTACTATACATAATACCATAAGCACTAACATTCAAATTTACAGAAAGAGATGACAAATTTCAAAATTCTCTCTTTCCACTTTGTAGTACCAGGTCAATTGGAAGTAATTTATATCCAAAAGAAGGTTGCAAGCAAGTTAAGGGGCCTAGAGATGATTGTAAAAATGCAAATATGCTGAGAGATTCCTAAAAGAGCAGAGCACAAGTATAATTGAATGGTGGAAGGCTATACTAGATGCATTTAATACAAAACAGACGGCAGAATGAAATTGCAAGAGAATAATGTACAGAGATGCATTTGCAAAGGTGTATCACCAATATATTATATATATATATATATATGGACGCGAACTTGACTGTTAAGCAAAAAAGGCTGCCATATAAGAATCATATTTTAATTATCCCACATCATGAGTTAGAAATCTATAGCTTGTCAAATACTACTACATTGAATGAGTAACATTATGTGCATATATTTCTAAAAGTGGTTAAGAGTGACAGAATTTTACCAGGCAGCCACCAGTAAAAGCTTAAAGCCCTTCTCTTCTTAAATCGGTAAATTCTATAGCCCTAACACTTGTTCCAGAAGTGGAGAATCCCACTTCCCTAGCAGATCATAGGCCTATTGCATGCAACAATACCATCTTCAATGCCATTTCCAAGATAATAACTGATAGAATAAAAGCTTTCTTACCTTTTTATTTATTTTTAATTTTTGGTTGATTAAAACTTTCTCACCATTGTTGGTGGGAGATAAGAAAAGAGCATTTATCTAAGGCAGGAACATAATCGATAATATCCTAGTGGTCAACAATTTCTCGGTGACTGTCACCAGACTTCTCAAGGCCTTATTACTTACCCAGAAATAGTCTTCTAAAGGCCTTAGATGTGCACTAAAGGTGGATATTATGAACGCATACTATCTTGATAGTTGGAATTATTTGAAAGTGCTGCTGTTGAATCTGAATTTTCAGCACCAGTATGTTCATTGGGTGGTGATACGCGTAAAAACACTAAAATAATCCATTAAAATAAATGGGGAACTAGTGGGTCATTTCCCAAGCTCTAAGATTATGCCAAAAGGACCCTCTATCTCCATACATTTTTTTCTGGGTAATGGAAGTTTCAAGAGTTGATGGAAATGTAAAAAGGAGAAATTGACACCTGTGTTTTGCAGATGACTTGCTTGTGTTTGCAAAGGCAGAAAAGGAAACCCTAGGAGCTATCAAAGATGCTCTCCTCGAATTCAAACTCTTTTGGGGGCTGGAAGCAAACCTGGCCTAAAGCCTAAATGTAAAGTGCTCCTAAGGGGACTAAATCAACATCTTAAGTTGGTTTTAGTCCATCTTTTGGGGTTTACAAAGAGTTCCCTAACTTTCAAGAATTTTGGAGTGCCTAATATCTTTAAGACTAAATAAACATCACTGCAGCAACATTCCAGGCAGGATTTCTGGTTCTATCCAACATTAGTCCAGCAAATTTCTCTCTCATCCAGGCCAACTTCAGTTGATTAAGAGAGTCCTCCTCCTTACAAGCATATTGGACTCCCACACTCACCCTGCCTAAATGGGTTATTAAAAAGCTCACTACGATTCAAGAAATTTTTATGGAATGGAAATGATGAGAACAAAGCCAAAGCCAAAGGAAGTTGGGAGGATGCTTGTAGATCCATGGAGAAAGGGAGGATGGTAGCTATAGATATCTTTGTTTGGAACAAGGCGGCTTACATTAAACACATTTCGCATTTGGTGACCTAGATGAACTATGGCCATGTCACGTAAGATCGGAGTTGTTAAAAAGTAGAAATTTCTGAATATTAGGCCTCAAAATGAAGTTCCTTGGACTTGGAGAAAGATTTTGCAAGCTAGAGCTTTAGCAAAATCTCTAATCAAATGGGAAATGGGTAATGGAGTGAAGCTACAACTTCAGTATGATGATTGGCTACTTAACAGCCCCCCAGTCAAATGGTTGGGAGAAAGAAATATCTACTCTAGTGAGTGGACAAAGGCAACTCACTTGTGCTCTCTTACAAATGTGAATGGTTTGATTTAGCCAGAGGGAGAGATATGGGACTTGATCAAATCTGACTTGAGAATTTCTAACAATCCAAAGATACAGAAAGAGGACAGACTTGACCATAGGCACCCATCAGATGTACTATCTATGTGCATGGGATACAAAATTTTGAAGGGAAGTGGGCTGAGGATCCCCTAGGGAAAGTTAACATGGTTCAATTTGCAAATGCCAAGACAAGGCTTTTTTGTATGGCTGATTACTAGATAAAGACTCTTCACAATGGATGAATTAAAATAACGGGGTCTTATAAACACCAACTCTTGCTACCTGTGCACTGCTCATGAAGAGAACCATAACCATCTATTTTTCCAAAGTGCATTTGCCAAAGGACTATCACACAAGTTCAAAACTTGCTAAATTAGCCACAACATTCCAAAGCTGCTACAGATCACCCACAATCCTTTTGAGACTTCAAGATCAGGTCTGCAAGTTCCCCGGAGAAGAGTCACTTTAGCATTGCTCTGCCACTCATGGAAGGAAAACATCCAGAGAAGAATTGGGAAACACCCTTTGACTCAAATGCTATGGTTAGAACGATTACATGGTGTAACAAGCATCACTTTTCGATTTTTATTTTTAGAGTTGTATAGCCCCATTTTTCAGATTTGTTTGCACTAGTGTTTAGGTCCTCAGAGTTTTCTCTTTAGATCTTTGTATAGCCTAACCATATGCTAGGATAGAAGTGTTCACATGTACAAGGGCAAATAACCTTTTCTATCTTATTAATGAATATCCAAAAAAAAAATCTCAAATTCAACTCCTAAAAAATATTAAATTACCAATAATAAAGCTTAAAGCTAATATACCTACAACCAACTTTTCCTTCCAATACTTAACGTTGAAATAACAATGCCCGATTCCTCGAACCATATCAGTTCAGTTTATCCCTAAGGTTACTGTTACAAGGTAACAGCTCCTAGTCCAATACCAACATTAACAACTTGTAGTCTGTAGCAAGAAGATACTTCCGAGGGAAAATGTTGGGGGCTTACAAAATGATATTTTGCCTTCACAGTCATTAGTCTTTTATAATCCTGCATTTTTACTTAAGTTATACCCATGAAACCAATCACTCTTCTTAACCAAGTCAACAAGAAAATTATAAATTTTACAAAGATAAAAAATCAGGGGCTTAATAAATAAACTCTTGATGGGGATTCATTAAGTTTCCATTAATATATGCACTGATTCCAAAATTACAAAGGCTTTAAATTGAATAGGATTCCGAAGAATCCAAATTTCCCCTGTTTTAAGGGAGTGCTAGATAAGAATGTAGGACAAGATGATAGAAATTATGAACCTCATACCTCCCAGCACTTTGAAATAAATCTTCTCAACCACTACGTAATATGATTCCAAGCAATTGGAAGCTATAATGTCATATATCTTTATCATCCACAGATGCATTTTTACCTGCCTTTCTTCAAATATTACAGAAATTTGTATTCTTTGTAATCCTACTCCATGTATTAACCAGATGAGGCAAAAAGTAAAAGCAAAATAGACACCTTAGAGCTCTGAGATATTGATGACCATTGGCCAGACAAGCATAAATTACTAAATTAGTGAAGTTGAGGAAAACAAACAAAAGGAAAAGGAAACTAATCAGCTAAATTATCCATGTAAGAAACATGAAGAACAGACACTCAACATGAAATCAAAATCCCTATTGACCTGCAGAAACTAATCAGCTAAATTATCCATGCAAGAAACACAAAGAACAGACACTCAACATGAAATCAAAATCCCTGTTGATCTGCTGAAGTACTTTCAGAAACCACGGTGATTGTCTAGATTAGTGCAAAGCAACCCACAAACAACTTTATAGTATTTCTTAATCCTTAAACATACCTCATCTTCACTCACCAAAATTCAACACCCACAACCAGCCCCATTCTCATCAATTCCAGATAATAAACTAACAATACCCATGTTCAATATAGTCAACTACCAAGGTAAAAAAATTATTAAACAGTCTTTCCAATTCTGATAACAAGTTTTCCCAAATAAACTTCCCAACCTCAAAAATGCTTAGCATGATTAACTTAAAAGCCAAAAGCACGTTTCAAGAATCAAAACAAACCAAAAAAAAAAAAAAAACTATCAAAGAAAACCTATCCTAACTACAAAATCTCCCTTCTTACAAAAAACCCTAACTTCACAAATTCATAATCAACATCCAATAGTAAGGAACATAAAGCTTACACTTTGAGCCTCATTCCCAAATCTTGCAAGAAAGTACAGTAAGATTTACGTAGGTAAGTCTCCTTCTTAAGGTCAATCCCGTCTTTTCTCGATGGAGAATTCTCCTCGATTTCCTTCCTGGACATGTACCACCGACCACCACCACCACCACCGACCGCATCCACCTCCGGATGTTGCGAAGAGCTCTCCCCTCCTCCCATATATGCCGCCATAGCTATAAAAGCAAAAAAAAAAAAAAGATAAAAAGAAAAAAAGAAAACTGCAAAACTCCGTTCGTTGATGTAGTAACAACGAACTAACCAACTGCCATATATATTTATCTTTGGTGTGTTTTTCTTAATAATGGAGATTGGTACTGTATGTACAAGTAGCGAAATAATGGATCGATCATCCAGGGAGAGCGATATAGGGTTGGAGCCGTCACTAGGAGATCTAGGGTTTTTGCTTTTTTTTTTTCTCTTTTTTTTTATTTTTTTCTCTATCTATGCACCTCCCTACTCGATATCGTACTTGATTTCTTTCTCTTATGCTTAGCCATTTCAATTATTCGTATTTCTGATCGGTTTTTATTTTTTCCTTTTTGTTTTTAAAATTCTGTTGTGGGCTACGCAAATCGACCCCGCAATTTTGTTTTGTTTCCTGGAGTGGCCCTTTGGCTTTCCTGTTTTTGCACGAAAAAAATTATGTTTTGCGACCCAGATTTTTGTTCATAAATTGTTTTATAGAAGGAAAAATTCTATAAATATGACCATTGTAAAAACAATTCCAAAAAGATCCTACTTAAAAAAATTATATAAATATGACCATTGTAAAAACAATTCTAAAAATATTGTCCTTAAAATATTGTTACAAAATCATAAATAAAATATGAGATTTTACCTTAATTCTCAATTTATAAATATGATATATCAAAAATCACTCTTTAAATATGCGATTTAGAAGTTATGTGCAATTTCTTTAAACACTAATCCACATAAATAAAATGATGTGTTTCATTAGGATATTATTACTTCTTAAACATATTATAAATATTTCTTATTTCAAATAAATCGCTCTCTTTAAAGTAATGTGAAATACACTCTTTGTGTTAAAGAATCCTAAAATGCAATAAAAGTTTTATTTTTCACTCATATTTGAAGCTTCATGGCCATGACTCATGTGAGCATACATGTTTAGTATTATTATTGTTTTTATCAAAATGTTTATCCTCTTCTCTATCCAATTCCTAACTAATGTTTTCTGTCTAAAAGTTTTATTCCTTTTCATGTTATGATATATAATTACAAAATCCTTGATTTCATTTTTAGGTTTAATTTGGTAGGGGGATTATATTTGGTTGAGGTAAGCACTTTGCCCTAATTTTGCTAATATTTTTCCTTAAATCGTAGATAATATTAATGTTTTTATTTGTAGGATAATTATTTGATGGCATTTTTTTTAAAATTAAATTAAATGATTGTAGAAGTTTAAGACAAAAAAAAAGTATATTTTTTTAATATAGCAGACATAAACTAAGCATGAGACTTTGGTCTCATACGATTTTTAAAAGTAATAAAAGAAAGGACTCATCTTCTTTCTTTTTTGATAATCTTCCTCACATATTTATAAGATCGATCGATTTCTATTAAAGGTTACTAATCCCGAATTCTTTCGAGGGATCCTTCATCAATTATTATTGATTTAAATCTCTATTGTTTCTTCCAACAAGTTGAAATAACAAATTTTATCAAATTTATTAGACATGCTTATAGTAATATATTGTTTCTTGAAAATGTGACATACAATGATAAGCCCATTATGAAGCAAAAAACATAAAGAAAGCTAGTATGGGTTATGAGAAATTGTTACATAATATACGCAGTACTGTCGTAGTTGAAACCAACACTTATTAAGTAGAGGTGCTTCGTAGATATGCTAAAGCTTTTAATCTAACTAGTATGTACCCCAATGTCTAATGAAGCTTATTATTGACAATGATGTTGTAGTGGGTCTTATTCACATTGCTATATCGAGGATTTTTTTCTTTTTTTTATCCTTTCAAGAGTTGTGTATTAACTTGAAAGATAGCTCTGATATACTATATAACTAAGATAAAGGGAATATTTCAAATGTACCTCCTCTATCATCCTAATTTAGCAATTTGTTAATACTCTTGCCATATTCAAAGAAAAGTTGACATTCATGAGCTACATCATAATGTTGATTTAACTAATTCCATGCATGATCTTAATAGAGACATTAATGATACCTTATATGATTTAATAATAAAGAATAATTAATAGATGAAGTGAACATGACTTATGGGGGATTTTTGAAATCGACACATCAAAGGAACATCTACATCGAAGTTACTACAAACCATGGTAAAAGGTATTATAGTGCTCAACCTTCCCACGCGTAAACTAATTAACATATTTATTTAAGCTCAAATTCTTTTTCTTTAATAGGAGGCTTAGATGGGATGATTATACAATTTTTTAGGAAAATAAATCCATAGCATCAGAAAAATTGGGCTTTGGTGATGGGATGAAGAAAATAATGTAGTTAATATAAAAAAAATGAATTAATTTATGCAATAAAAATACACCAAATCAAGCATCACCATGACTTTTCTATTGACAAATCAAATAAGAGGGTGCAATAAGTTCTATGTTAAAAAGGGACAAAAGGGTGACATGATTCAGAGCACACAACAATCATGAACTATAAATGGGTATTTGAACTTCAATGGAAATGAGAAATCAGTAAATGGAATGGGGGTTTGAATGCGAATGTAGATAAATATTACGCACCAAGGCATAAACACAATAAGGGATTGAACTCGAAATGGATTTCAATACAACTCACAAAAACCAAACTAAAGCTCAGGGTTTCAAATGAGGGTTAAATACGACTCACTAACTCACTAAAACGAGGCATTCACCATAATCTCAAGAAAAAGATTAATAAGAACATAAGAAAGATTTAAAAAGAATAGCACGCTTAATAATAACTCAAAGGGAGAGAAGCTAGAAGCAAGCTCGCGACAGAAGCTTCTTTGAGAAATACTATTAATGGTTGAAGATAAATTTGATTTTTACTACTTACAAAAGTTATTATTTGTGGTACATCCTAAAACCCTAACGACAAAAATGTAAATAAAGTATAAGGCTTTAAACCCTAAAGTAAGAACATAACTAAAGTTAAGGAAAATATCTATAAGGGCACAAAATTGTACGCTTAATTAAGGAGGTCGATATGCAAGTCATCTAAGCTGTCTTGGAATAAGTAAGATTCGAACTGAATGAGGTTAGCAGTTGGATGTCCTGGTTCAAGTAGGGGTCACTAAGGTCTTACAGTTCTCAATCGAGCTTCACGTGAAGTCAACCCACAGTTGCTAAACTCTAGGATTAGTAGGCATTAGTTTTCTCATGTCATGCTGAGTTGTTTTTTGGACTCAAGTCCTAAGTTATCTAGTCTCTTAGCTTAGCAGCAAATGATAGATCAATGCTAAGTTATTTATTTTCTTTCTCTTGGCTTTCTGGTATTAGTTCAGCCTCGGATGGGGTAGGTTCGTGATGCAAACTAAAGCTAAGAATAGATAAGGCCAGTTACAAGGATGAGTCCAAGCTTGTCGAAAGCTTGAAAAAGGGTAAAGGAAAATGTGCAAGACGGACAAAAATGGGGGAAAAGCAAGCAAAAGCTACAAACAGCTCTAAGGAATATGACGCACCAATAGAACTTCTAATGGCTCACAATACAGCTCGATATGATATACGAGTTAGTCTGATGAGATTACTTGCTACCTAGCCTTACTTAAGAGTTAAGATAAGAGTGAAATGAGAGTAAACAAACAATGTTTACGAAAGAAAAATATCCAGTGTTTTAATGATAATGTCATTATCTATGGCTACATGTAGAAGGGGTATTTATACCTTATAATTTAAGGCAACCTGTCTAAAAAAGAAAAAGATAAAAAGGATATTGTCCCAAAGAAGTAACGTACAAAGTATACAAAGGTTAAAAAAGAATATTCACGGAAAAGTAATGATTATAGTAACATATTCTACAAGTGGTCTCGAATACATAGCAGCAATGTATTGGTGGTGATGTTAGAGGATGTAGATAAAGCAATACAAGCTAGTTGTGATAAGAAACCGAAGCTCTAATACTAATATGATAAGAAATCAAAGCTGTGATACCAATATGATAAGGAATCAAAGGAAGAAAAAAACGATAGTAGATCTGGAATGAAAAAATAGGAATTGGTATTCAAAATAAAATGGGTACAAAGAATAAGAAGCTTTTGATGGTGAATGTAAATGGGTATAACTCACTAAAATACAAACACAATCAAGAGGTTTAAGCTCAAAATAGAGTTCAATACGACTCACAAATACTAAATGTCGCTCAGGGTTTCAAATGAAAGTTAGATGCAACTCACTAACCAGTTCAAATGAAAGGGTTCACCACAATCTGAGAACAAGATTAATAAGAACACGGGGATGACTAAAGAGAGTAATCAATACTCGATAATCCAAAAAACACTAACTCAAGTATAGCCTTACTCGAAAGAGGAAAGTTTCATTCTCTGTATTTTCTTCTATATACGTCTATCATATATTTGTGTATCTATACAAATGTTGCTATTTATAATAAGTCTTAAATCCTAATAGTAAAACAGTAAATAATGTACAATTCCTTAAACCCTAAAGAATTGGGCCTATAAATAAAATAAAGGGAAAACATATATAAGAATATAAAACTGCGCATTTTTTAGAATTTAGCATGTAGTCACTCGGTATGTCTTGGGAGGAGGAGTATCCAAACCGGACGAGGTCGGCAGTTGGATATGTACGTTCAAGAAGGAGTCCCTGAAGTCTCACTTGGCTTGGTCAAAATACTATAAAGGTCAGTCCATAACTGTCGAACACTAGAATCAGTCGATATGAGTCTCTCGGTGAGGTACCGAGTGGTTCTTTGGTCTCGAGTACTTAGCCTTACAGTTTCTTGGCACCTTGACTGACAATAGAGTTGATGCCAACTGTTTATTTTCCTTCCCCTTGTCCTTCTGGCTATAGCTCAGCCTCAACAAGCATTGACAAGACTCGGCTTGGATATTGTCAGAGGCTGATTCCCATCAAGTTGGGCGGTTAAGCAGAAGTATTGAGTTGGTATGGATTCATCCGAATAGGAGTGGCTGACGGGTAGGATATCTCAGTCTTTCAATAGTAATGTTGCCAAGTAAGGGGTCTGGTTAGACAGGACTAAGTAGGTGCACGAAGTCCAACTATTGTTAGGGCATTCTTCCATTTGACACATAATTTCTAAAAGATGGCCAATCATTTAACACAACATAAAGAGTTAATTAGCAACAAGGAGTAACTTGGCCTCGGTAAGAGTGGGCCGGAGCAGGAGGATTTGCCTCATTAGTCTCTCCAGTCCTTAAGCTCAGCTATTGGTTAAAGGCCTAGTAGCCTAATTCTTATCATTCCCTCTAGGTTAATTTAGATTTAGGATCAAATCTGACTGGCCTTAGTTCAGTTCTTCGTCAAGATGACATGAACTGAGGTCAGCAATTTTGAAGGTGTCCGAACCTCAGAATCTTTAGGAAGCTCTAATTTGTAGGTGTTATTGTTGATCTTCTGGAGGATTCTAAAGGGTCCTTTAACCTATGAAGACAGCTTATTTCTCCTCTTACTCAAAAACCTTTCCTTGTTCAGGTGTAGCCATATTAAGTCTCCAGGCTAAAATTATCTCATCGTCCTACCCTAGGCCTTCTCTCGAATTCTTCTAGCAACTTGGTCGATCAACCGAGTAATCTTGTCATAAATGTGTTGTAAGGACTCTGCTCATGCTCTTACATCAGGGTCTTTGTAAGCTCCTAAAATTGAGTTTAGGACAACTAAGCCTAGATTTAGGATTTTTAGAGAAACTTATCCAATTGAGTCCAAACTTTATGACTAGAATAAAAAAGTTAGTCGAGATATTACAGTGAAGTTAGATTTTAGAAATAATGACTCAAAATCTTAATTTTGCCCTTAAAAATAGGAATATTCAATATAGCACTAAAATGTTCAAAACTCTTAAAAATCGAACTCAGATTGCAACAAGAACTTAGAGATAAGTTAATTAAACTATAAAATGAGATAATATAGTATAATTTACTATATAAAAATACACGTAATTTTATGAGTATACTCAGTATAAATAATAATTATACTCGTAAATTAACCCTAAATTATGTAATTATATATATTGTGTTGAATTCATGAAATTAACTTTAGAACATATCCTAAAAATAAAATATATGTTAGAAACTTAATTATATGAGTAAAGTTACATATTTCACATGTTATTTACATAGGTTATAACTTATATACTAATTAAATAACTGATCCTAACATATAATATCTATATTTAAGTAATTATTTAATAAAAGAAAAAAAAATTGACCATGCATTGAAGATTGTTGGACAAAGATGCGTAGCAGGAGATAGGACTACAATGCTAATTCGAAAGTAAGTTTCCTAATATTTAGGCACCTTATGCTTGGGAAAACAAAAAGAAATTTTAAAAAAATATATAAAATAATTAAAGAATTAATTATCTAACTGACTTGGAGGCATTATAAAAGGCCAATCCCTTCAAATATGTGAAGTTTAGCAGTTAGAATATACAAAACACTTAGAAGAAAAATTAGAAAAAAAACGGAGAAAATAGAAAAAATTATGAGAAAAAATAGAGCAATTACTGTGTTTGGCTAGTTCCTAGGGCTCTCGTCATTCTGCTGTTAAGTTACTCCATCACCAAGGAGTACCCCTAGCGTCTAAGTGTTCCGACACCCTCCCCCCCCCCCCCCCCCCCCCAACCCACCCCACCCCACCCCACCCCACGGCTGCTAGAGATACCAAGAACAGTGAGGTTAAATTCTTGCCCTGTTTTTTAATGAATTATAAAAAATATTAAATCTACCCAAAAAATTTTAATTAGGTTATTTTGAACATACTTTCATGTGATATTTTTATTTTTGAAAAATTTATAATATTTAATATACTTACTTAATAAATATACTGTTTATCCGAATTTATATTTATTAAATAAATGTACTAAGTGATGTTGTTTCTAACTGAAAATTTTTTTGTAGAATGTGTATGATATATAGATAATTGCTATGTAGCCCGAATTTTGATTTGAATATTTTTAATATTTATTGCATTTTTTGCCTAAAAATAGCTCGAAAATAGGCACAAATTATGAATTTAATAGGAAATTATGAAATTAATTAATGAAATGGACATATACTGATCTATAATAAATAATAATAGTATTGAGTCGGATTGAACTTAATTTAGTGCAAAAAGAATCATAATTGGGTAATTTATGATAATTTAGGGGTAAAATCGTCAATATGAATACATAGTCGATAAGTCAAAAACTTGAAACCAAGTGATAAATGAATTTCCTATATTTTTAGGAGTCTATAGAAATTTTTATATAATTATTTGGTAACCCGAACTATTTATTACGAATTTACTAAGTAAAATAGCTTAATTTACAAGTGAAGGTGTACTTGTAATATTAATGAGCTAAAATGAATTAAATAGTTAAATAAAAACTATACATAGGATTGTTGATCAGATTGGATTAAATAGATATTTTTATTATATTTATTAATATTTTCTGATCAGGATACATCTTACGTATATTAGAATTGAATAATACTTATATTGTAACAATATATGGACAAATTAGATAAAATACAATTTAATAACATAAATTATGTATAATACGATCATATTTATATAATTATGTATAACTGTATTAAAAACAGAAACTATTCATTAAAAGTCATCTCTAGAAATAGGACTTGTAAAACGTATTGTTAGGTCTATACAAACTCAATAATACTAATTTTGTTAAAATCGGACAACCTTAAGTTATTTAACCTATAACTTTATTATATTCAAGGATGTACATATTTTGGTAACCTTACCGGAATTAAAACATGAATTAATAAATTAAAAGTACTTTTCGATACGATCGAAACGATATATAATACGTAATAGTATATATAATATACAATATCAACAATTAATAACTTAATTCGATATATAGTGATAATACGACTATATATTATGGAAATAATAATGATATATATATAACCATTTTAGATTAAACCCTAATGTTTTCATAATTATTACGAAAACTGAATTTGAGTCTTTTGTGTAATTAGGACATTCCAATACAAAGATGGTTGACGATTCGAGTCGGCAATAGCGAATATCTAAACAAGTAAGTTGGGATTGTGACTTCATCGCTTATTTGGATACCATTTAAAGTATCTATAGACCTAAAAGTACTTCTGGTTGTGTTTGTAGTTAGATGATTGTGCATATGCTATGTGTGTGAATGATACAAGGTTGTAACAGGAGTTCAACTCCTTAATGTGCTATTCTGCATATTTGTGTGAATTTTGTATTGTGTAAACTTGTTGGTCACCTCTAATTAAAATTAACGTTTATTCAACTAAAATGAAACTGGACATGCATAACACCCATTAGGGGAAACGATTAAGAGTATTAGGCCAAATACCGACTTCTTTCTATGAGGATAGCTGAAATAGTCATTTCCCCATCCTTAGTTGAACTAAGTGACCAATGAGGTCACTGTAAGGTTGGGGGCCGTAGTTCGAAGGCAGTCATAGGAGGAGGTTATTCTCCATTGTACAAGCCCAGGTTTGGTTTGACTTTAGTCACGATGAAACTCCTCAATCCAGGTTAGAGCGAATGTAATTTCTCTAACCTTATAATGGACCAAATAGCATTGTACAATGTTTCATTTAAGTGATTGCATTGCATTTCATCATAATTATTAACCTTATTTGTGATTGTGCAGTACTCTTCTGATTCTATCCCACTTATTGAGCTAGTTGTACTTACATCCCTATAGACTCTTTTGCAAGTGTTAAGTAAGGACAGGACGTTTAAATACTACCATTTCCAGGTTAGTGTGCTGCTGTTTGGGAAAGTAGGGATCGAGGAATCAGCTGACTCTAGGCTTTTGACTTTGTCTTTGAGTTTTTGAGGAAACTAATTGGGAATTCCCTAGGAGCCCACTGGTTTCCTAACTTATTGTATATAGGCTACAAAATCTGTGGTTTTTAATAAACTCTTATTATAAACTTTACCTTTAGACATAAAACATTTGTATAAATACTATTGTGGTACTAAACAACAGGTTGTATAGAACATGTATTTTGTAAAAGTTCTACCACAGGTTTGATTATTAACAGGAGTTAGAACAGACGTTTGAAGCTGGTTGAGTTGTGTACTTTGTATGAACTGTATCTACGATAGTAGCTGTGAGGTCAGCTTTTTATCTTAGATTAGTTTATACTGTGGGACTATTATGACTCTTCCTGTTCAGGGCGTGATAGTCTTCTTGCTTGGATATAAGCATAAGGGTATGATTGAGGCGCAACTCAATATTAAAACTATAGACAACATCAAAGGGGGTTTGCTAGGTAGTATCATGCACTATTCAGTTATAAGCGAATTCAATCACGGGCAAATAGACATCCCAATTGGCCAAGTTCTTACTCATTGCAACTTAGCGCAGTAATCCTAAAATATGATTTACTACTTTTGTTTGGTCGTTAGTTTAAGAGTCATAGGAAGTACTGAATAGTAATTTGGTCCCCATCCGATTCCATAGGGTTCTCCAGAAATGGCTTAAGAACTTTAGGCCTTTATCTAACACTATTCTTCTTGGCACATCATGTAACTGAACAATCTCCTATATGAAAAAAGAAGCAATAACTGAAGCGTTGTTAGTCTTGCAATAAGGCACAAAGTATACCATCTTACTGAATCTATCTACAATGACCATTACAAAATCTTTGCCTGGGGTTGTTCTTGGTAATCTAAGAATAAAGTCCATACTCAACTCAATCTATGGTTTCATCGGGGCAGGCAAAGGCATTGCCTTCCCTTATTCAACTCGGTACTTAGCCCTCTTACATGTAACATAGCCCTCAATAACTCGATACACATCTCGCCGTATTCTTAGCCAAAAGAATCGTCCACAAAGCAACTCATATGTTCTTCTCTCTCCAAAATGTCCGGAGAATCCTCTATTGTGGGCTTTCCTGATTAGTAACTCTCTCAGTAAATAGGTCAGTACATATAATTTTTTATTGGAATTAAACCCCTAGACCAATTACCCACAGCCAGGCTAGAGGAATCCAAAGACTCACTTGAAGGATACTAGCTCAAAGCCAGACTCTTTCAGTGTGCGATGTCGTCCCCATGGGAGCTTCACATCTGCTGCTTATAAGACATTAGTTATTCGATCGACATGTTACTCACAACAGGTACAAGAACACCTATGCCTTTGTTAAGGATGGAAAGAGAATTGTATTATAGCCTATGACTCAATCCCAAGTAAATGAGACCCATCATCAGTTCACCCGAGCCAATAAAAAGAAGACCTTAATAATGAGCTAAAGAGAGCTTCGAGCTATTAAGAAGTCTAAAGAGCCTATGTTTCTATTGGTTAGGAGATTGCTAGGGATGATAGATTTGGAGGATATTCTTGATGAAATTCGAAGTCTGCTAAACGAGTTCGCCAATCTATTCCTTGAAGAATTACCTAAGGGATTACCTCTAGTCAAAGGTATAGAATACTATATTAGTCTACATCCAAGCGTTGCCTTGCAAAACCGATCAGCATATAAAATGAACCTTGAGTAGGCTACTAAACTGAAAAGACAAGTAGATGAACTCATGGAGTGAGGGTATGTGAGGGAGAGCATCGGCCCTTATACAATGCCAACTTTATTCATTCTAAAAGAAAGATGATTCATAGCATATGTGCATTGACGGTCAAGCAATCAACCAAATTACTACCAAATATAGATATCTGATATCGAGGCTCATTGACATGTTAGATGAGCTTCACCAAATTTGTATAAAACCGGGCGATGAGTGGAATACTGCCTTCAAGACTAGGCATAGAATCTACGAATGGTTGGTTATGTCGTTTAGACTTACTAATGTGCTTAGTATATTTATGAGGTTAATAAACCATGTGATGTGGCCTCTAATCTAAAGATGTGTGGTCATGTACTTTGATAACATACTGGTATATATTACCAACCTAAACAACCATGTCCAACATGCTTATGAAGTATTTGATATTTTGCGAACTGAGAAGTTATATGAGAATGTGAAGAAGTGTATGTTCTGCTAAAATGAGCTGATTTTCCTTAGGTTTGTCATGTGAGGGGAAAGGATCTAAGTAGATAAAGAAAAGATCCGAGCTGTTTTAGAATGGCCGACGTCGAAGAGTGTCACTAAGGTCCGAAGTTTTCATGGCTTAGCTTCTTTCTATGGGTGATTTATTAAAAACTTTAGTATAATAGTCGCCCATTTGACCGAACTGACAAAGAAGAGCAAAGGATTCGAGTAGAATAACTAAGCTAAGTAGAGCTTTTGAGAGATTAAGGAAAAGCTCACCTCGGTTCCTGTCTTATCACTACCAGATTTTGACAAGCCCTTCAAGTTAGAATGTGATGCATCAAGAGTTGGAATTGGCACCGTCCTGATGTAGAAGTGACGACCTATTGCCTATTACAATGAAAAGCTTAGTGGTGCTACCTTGAACTATTCTATGTACGAGAATGAGTTATACTCTATTTTCCAAGCCTTCACTATCTGACAACACTATTTGTTGTCATAAGAGTTTGTTATCTATACAAACCGTGAATCATTAAAGCATCTTGAGAGTTAGAATAAGCTCTCAAAAAGATAAGCCAAGTAGTTAGAGTTCATGGAAAGGTTCTCGTATGTCATCCAGTATAAGAAGGGAAGTACAAATGTGGTTATTGACACTTTATCATGACGACAAACTTTACTGACCACTTTGCAGGCAAAATTATTGGGATTCTTACTTATCACTAAGCAATATACTCATGATCCTCATTTCGGCCTTATCATAGAACAGTGTAAGGATAGAATTACTATTAAGGGATATTATCTTAAAAATGGTTATCTATTCAAAGACCGAAGGTTGGGTATACTAAACTATTCAATGCATGAGTTATTGGTCAGGGAAGCTCATAATAGAGAGTTTTCTAGTCATTTTGGGGATACAAAGGCAACCAACTTGTTGAAGGAAAACTTTTACTGGCCTGGTTTAGCCAAGGATGTCCATAAGGTAGTTGGAAGTTGTAAAAAGTGCAAGCTAGCTAAGGGGAAGAGAGAGTCCCATGGAGAATACATGTCCTTGCTAATGCCAACCTTACCTCGAGCCAACCTTGGCATAGACTTTGTTTAGGGATCCCTCAGACATCTAGAGGAAAGGATTTTATATATTATTGTAGTGGACCACTTCAACAAAATGGCGCACTTCATTCTGTGCCATTGAATTAACGATGCTTTATACATTGCCAATCTATTTTTGCAAGAAGTTATCCAACTACATAGAATGTTGAAGACTATTGTGTCAGATTGGGATACAAAATTCTTAAGCTATTTTTGGAAGACTTTTTGGAGAAGACTTGAAATTAAACTTATGTTTAGCTCCAGTAGCCGCCCTTAGACTAATAGCCAGACTGAATTGGTGAATAAGATGTTAGGTAGCCTATTTAGAGTTATTATGGGAAAAAACTTGAGGGACTGAGATTTGTGCTTACCAGTTGTGGAGTTCACATATAATTGGACTGTTCACAGCACCACTATGAAGACTCCATTCGAGGTCATCTATGGCCTTGATCTGATAATTCCCCTAAACTTGATCAGCACCCCCAACAACTGCTAAAGAGAGTCAATCCGGAGTTAACCGAGCCTAAGAATTGCAAGTGCTATACCAGTTTGTAACCAAGAAGATCACTAAGTTCAATAAAAAAATAGCATGAGATTAGTAGCCAAGGCGATCGAACTATCACTTTCCAGCCAGGAGACAGTGATTCCCATACCTAAGATAAAGTAAACTATCTCCTTGAGTTGATGGTCTATTTAAGGTCCTGAAGAAGATCAACCGTAATGCCTATCGGATCAAGTTACCTAATGACTATGGTGTTTCCTTCGCCTTTAATGTATCCAATCCGATCCCTCATCAACCAGCAGAAGAAGACCCTGCAAGCCCCCTAAGAGAAGAAGTAGAAACCAAATTCCAAATTTAAGGATAAATCTTTTCAACCCCTAGATAGATGATAGGAATCGATGACTGATTACCTGAAGCTGGGCTAAAAGACTCTAAGGACTCACTTGGAAGATACTAGCTCAAAACCATATCTGAGATAGAGATTCCTATCTCGATTGACTATCGGACCGTCACTTGTGCCAAACATGTTCCTACCTAATAGCTATGCTCTATTCTAGAAACAGCCAGAGCTGGGCCAAGCTCCTAAGCTAACCATAAATACCAAACTCTAGTTCAATCTAACTTCTTTGCAAAACTAATTAAGCCCCGACCTGATCCATATCAGGTCAACCCTTAACTACAAATCCTTTCTCTCGCTTTAGCCTACCTGTACCATATTTCTGACATCTAGCTACTATGTGACACATGTCTTCTGGCGTAACATTCCAAAAGGATTCTTTACTTTTTTGCACTGAATATTCTTAGTCTCTTTTGCCCATTTTAGTCTGTTGTATATAACCTAATTGTAAGAATACTCTTTTGTCTTTTTATACATGTAAAGTAGCCCTAGTATATAGACATATAAACCACCACTTGTTTATATGCAAAAAAAAAAATCATCAATATCAAATTATTATTTAAGTTTCCTTTGAGCAACCTTAGTATTCTCACTATTCTTCAACTCTTATTTATTCTCTTTACCAAGGAGTAGTAGCTATTGACCCTTCAGTTTAAACTGGTATGTTATATCCAGTGGATTGTAGGTTGAGTAGGATTCAATGGTGTATCATATCAATTCGATAGCTACCTGGACTTTGCTAGCTTTTCTTTTGTTCCATTTAAGGTTTGCTTCGTTGTGGTACTTCTTCGTATGTGCGACTCTTGGAGACACATCAATTTTCCTTCTCAAAATAAGTATCCATCTTCCATATGATACTTTGCCACTATCTTCCCATTAGCACATTGCCAAAGTATGGGTCCAAAGTGTAGGTCTTGGGAATATTACTCTTTGATACTTGTAAATCGAAACAATCTACTTTGCAATTTGGTCAAGAGCGCATGTCTTCTTGAAAGAGCATTTGCAACTACATTGCTATTTTCTTGCTTATACTTTATCACAAAATTGAATCTCTTGAGGAATTCAACCCACCTCACTTATCGCTTTGATAACTTAGTCTAACTTTAGAGGTACGTTAGGGACTCATGGTCGGTATATATGACAAACACTTTCAACAACAAGTAATGCTGCCATACCTGGAGTGCTCAAATAAGGGCTAAGAGCTCTTTGTCATACACGAAGTGGTTTAGTTGAGGTCCTCTAAGCTTCTCACTGTGTTAGGCAATTGATCGACCTTCCTACATTATGATAGCGCCTATACCAATGCCTGATGCGTCATATTCTAGCTCAAATATTTTTTTGAAGTCGGGGAAAGCTAATATAAGAGTGAATGTTAATCTTTCCTTTACTTTTACAAAACTTCTCTCCTCTTTTCCTCCCTATCTGAATTCAATGTTATTCCTTGTCAACTTGGTAAGGAGTGCAACCAGGATGTTGAAATTCATAATATATCTCTTATAAAACAATGCCAGTCCATGAAAATTTCTTACTTTGGCATAAGTGGTCGGAGTTGACCACTCAGCAATTGCTCTAATCTTCTCCTTATCCACTTACAAGCATCCTCCATTTACTACATAGCCTAAAACACCACTTCCCCCGATAAAAGCAACATTTCTTAAGATTGCTGAATAATTTCTCAGTTTTAAGAACATCTAATACGGCACAAAGACATTTACAGTGACTTAGCATGTTAATGCTTTACACTAGGATGTCGTCAAAGTACACCACAACATACTTCCCTATTAGATTTCTTAGTACATGGTTTATTAATGGCACGAAAATGCTTGAGGCATTCGATAAACCAAATGGTATTACCATCCATTCATAGAATCCATGCTGAGTTTTGAATGCAGTCTTCCACTCATCTCTCGGCCTCATGCGAATTTGATGGTAACTAGATTTCAGATCGATCTTGCTGAAAATCTTAGCCTCACTCAATTCATTTGGCATATAATCCCCTAAGGATAAGATACTTGTGTTTGACCGTAATCCTGTTTATAGCTCAACTGTTAACTTACATTTGCCATGTTCTATCCTTTTTCGGTACTAAGAGTGCCAAAACAACACAAAGGCTGAGACTCTCCCTTACGTACCTTCTTTCCAGTAGTTCATTGACTTGTTGTTGGAGCTCGACAGCTTATTTGAGCTTCATTTGATAAGCTGGTTTATTCAGCAAGACAGCATCGAGTATTAAGTTAATGTAATGCTCGATGCCTCTGAACCGTAGCAATCCTTTTGGCAACTACTTTGGAAACAAGTCAATATCCTCATCCAATAACCCCCTTACTTCTAGGGGTAGTTTACCCTGCTCCCTCAACTCTAATAGTCGCCTGACCAATAAGAAGGTCGGTGCGTTGGCTTGAATAGCCTTTTGAAGCTCAACTCTACTCATCATTAGAGTCTTCTTCGATCTTTATGCAATTTTGCTATAATTTGTTAACTTGACTCGACAGCATCGGGAACTTGTCTTAACAACATCGAGTTCAACGTAATCTTCTGACCATCCCTCTCGAACACATAGGTGTTCCTGTATCAATCATAGATGACTCTTCTATCATAAAGCTAAGGTCGGCTTAGTAAGACGTGTAATGCGTACATAGGTAGCATAAAAACTTGTTGGAGTAATTCCCAATTGTAATTAACGATAATACTTGCCGAGTGACATGTAGTGCTCCCTTCTCATTCAGCCAATACAACTTATACGGCTTTTGATACACGATAGTCAACAACTTCAACTTCGTAACCAGATCGCCTAATGCTACATTAGTACAACTACCACTATCCATAATTAACGCGCACAACTTATCATTTATCTTGTAGGTGCTATGAAACAAGTTCTCCTTCTACTACTTCTTGTATGAAGGCTCCAGACTCATTGCATGTCGAATAACTAGGATTAACTAATCTAAGTCATCAGCAAACACATCCTCTTCAATCAGTTCATTCTCCTAAGTAGTTTCTTTCTTGACAAGAGTCTCTTCCTCAGGTTCCTCATTAGTATTGTTTACATTAAGCTTCGAGACGTCTCCCTTGATGACCATAGTCCTTTGGTTCGGACACTGAGCAACCATATGTCTAAACGCCTAGCATTTGAAACATTTAATCCGGCTCATCTTCCTTCCAGATCCTTATCCTTTCTCATATGTTCGAGTCGATATACTACCATCAGGTTGGCCCTTCTATTCGACTTACACATCCACCTTTCAAGCCAGCTTGGTAACTTCTTTGACCAAGTCGACTCGAATGACTAGTTCGGCTTGCTGAAGTCAAGCCAACATTCTGTTTCTTCTCTACCTCTCTACTTGCTGAGCTATCCGTATAGCCTCATCCATTATAGCGAATTGTTAGAGTTCTACAATGTCTCGGATATCACTTCTCAACCCAATAGGGAGTCTAAAGACTGTTCACTTTGATGGTTTCTCCCCTTCCCAGCAAATCATAAGCATTTAGAACTCTTGAACATACTCGTCAATAGTTTGGCTTCCTTATCTCAACTATTGAAGCCGAGTAAAAGTGTCTTGTAGATAGGTGTCTGACACAAACCTGTTTCGGAGTATTCTCTTTATTTCGAGCAAAGTATTAATCTCTTGAGAACTCTCTCATCTTTATATGACCTTAGAATTCTTCCATTACATGGCAGCATATTCGGAGAACTCAACAGCAGCAGTTCTCACTTTTTCGTAATCTTCATATTGGTTATAATAAAAAACTCGCTCTACCTTCTCCTCACAATCTAAATAATCATTTGCACTTATAAACCCATTGAAATTTGGAATCTAAAGCTTCACATTGTTAGATGTTTGGAGTGCTTGAACTCGTTCTTCTTCCTCATACTTTTCCTCATCTTCTTCATGCGGATCTCCTAAGTCAATCATTCTTCTCACTTATCCACTTACTCCTCCACCTCGAACTTGTCAAGCCGGATTCTGACCTCTAGCAAGTCGAGCAGCTTATGGGGTATTATGCACTGCTTCAGCAGGTCGATAAGCTAACCTATGAATAGCTTGGGTTAAGGCCATTAGGAAGTTGGCTACTATACCAAGTCTCTCATCCATGCTTTTCGGAGCACCTTGAGATTGTCAGCTATGGTGGACAATACCACTGTTATCATCCCTAACATTAATATTGACACTTGGGTCTGTCATATTCTCCGAAAGATTCAACCTTCAAACTCCTTGATTTAGTGCTACAGTTGACACTTTCTCTCAAAATTATACAATACACACTTTTTTCAAAACTAGAAGCTTAATAACTAGTAAACACAGTAGCTAAATTAGCACAAAGAATTGCTCTATTTCACACACCTAAAAATAGGGAACTTCGAGAACAAACTACTACAATCAGAATGAAACCTCCATTTTGATACCAAAATGATGTAGACCAGAGCTAAGAGCAGATAAGGTTGGTCATAGGGATGGGTCCAAGCTTGCCAAAAGTTTGAAAAAGGGTGAAGGGAGACACATGGGAAGGGCATAAATCAAGGAAAAGTAAGCAAACCCATGAATAGCTTCAATGAATATTGCGTACCAATGGAACTTTCAAAGACTTACAACACAACTCGATATGACGCATGAGTTAGTCTGGTAAGGTTACTCACCACTTAACCTTACTTAAAGGTTAGGATAAGAGTAAAATGAGAGTAAACAAACAATGTTTACGAAAAGAAAATATTCAGTGTATTAATGATAAGGTCATCATCTGCGGTTACATGTACAAAGGGTATTTATACCCGAGAATTTAGGGCAACTTGCTTAAAAAAGGAAAAGACAAAAAAGGTATTGTCCCAAAAAAGTAACATATAGAGTATACAAAGGGTAAAAATGAATATTTACGGAAAAGCACGATTATAGTAGCAAATTCTACAAATGGTCCCAAACATATGGCAACAATGTATTGGTGGTACTATTGGAGGATGTGGATAAAGTAGTATGAGTTACTTAAGTGGCCAAGCAGGGATATTGAGTAGGTGTGGACTCGTCCGAATAGGAATTGCTAATACGTAAGATATCTCAGACTCTCAGTAGGAATGTTACTTAGTAAGGGGTTGGGTCGAACTAGACTGAGTAGGTATGTGGAGTCTAGCTGTTGTCGAGGCATTCTTCCATTCAGCACATAATTTCCAAAAGATGGGCAGTCATTCAGTACAGTGTAAAGAGTTAATCAACAGCAAGGAGTAACCTGGCTTCAGCAAGAATGGGCTGGAGTGGGAGGATTTGCTTCATTGATCTCTTTAGTCCTCGGGCTCGATTGTAGGTTAAAGGCCTAATAGCTTGATTCCTATCAATCGGCCTTAGTTTAAAACATGTTTGCCTCGATTTAGAATAGTTTGGCCTTAGTTTATAAGAGGTCGGCCTCGGCTTGGGGATCACTATAAGCTAATTCCTATCATTACTACGAAGCTAAAAAGAAGTCGTCCTCTACTTTAGATAATGAGCATAAGCCCGATTGCCGAATAGACTCCTCTTCCCTTTTCTTTTCACCATGGGTGTTGGGTTGCTCTGAATCTCCTCAATATTCATAGGGGCCAAGTAGTAGCTCTTCCCATCCTTCCGAATTGTGTAAGTGTTGAAGAAGCCATCATGTATCATTTTCCGGTTATACTCCCAAGGTCGACCAAGAATTCAATTTACTATATTCATAGGCACTACATCAAAGTCAATCTTATCCTCGTACTATCTTGCCTTGAATGTTATCCGAGCTTTCTTATGCACATGGACCATTTCGTTGTCATTAAACCATTTTAGTCTATATGGTCGGGGATGAGGGTAGGTCAACAATCTCATCTTCTCTACTAGCTCGACAGAAATGATGTTGGTACTGCTCCCTCCATCAACAACCAAGGAACAGGTCTTCCCATTCACCAAACGTCATATCTAAAATAAGTTTTCCCTTTGACCTAGGTTTTCTTTCTTACCGGTTCGTTGGCTTGTCATGGCTAAGAATTCTCCCATCTTAAGATAAATGTTTATTGTTCCCTCACCGTCAAATCTCTTATCCCTTTTGCTCTCTACTTGAGCATCTAGTCCTTCGCCTTTCAAGATCATGACCCTCTTATTTAGACATTGGGAGGCAATATGTCTGTACCCTAAACACTTGAAGCACTTAACCTCTCGGGCCTTAACATTAGGTACTTTTTCCTTCTCTACTTTCTTAGTCTCATCCTGGTTAAGTTAGCTAAACTCTTCTTTCTTTATCCTCTTCTTAAGGGCTTTTTCTTTTCTTCATACCTCTCATGCTCAGGGCTGCCTTGTTGAGATCAGTTAGTCGACCTCTGGTGCTTCCTTTTCCTTTGTCTCTCCACCATTAATGCTAAACTGATTGACTCATCTAATGAGTTGAATGGCTATAGTTTGACTTCGTCGATAATGTCATCTCAAAGTCCACTTAAGAATCTAGCAATAGTGCGGTCCTATGGCTTGACAATCACGTATGTCGTCATTAAGGTCTCAAACTCTTACAGATACTCTTTAATAGTGTTTCGTCCTAACCTCAGGTGTTGAAAAGCATGGAGCATCTCTTGCTTAAAGTAGGTTGGCACAAAGTCCTAATTTATCAAACACTTCATAAGCCTTCAAGTTTTGATCGGCCCTTCTCCTTTGGCATCTCACTTAGTGATTAATTTATCCCACTAAAGATTGGCATACTCAATAAGGGATAATGAAGCTAGCTTGACCTTGGTTCTATCATCACACTCATAGCATTCAATAACTTCTCTACTTGGGGAACCTAGTCAAGGAACTCTCCAAGTCGACTACTGCTACTAAAGGTTGGTAGCTTAAGCTTGATGTTATCAAGCCCTCAACTGCATGTTTAGGGCTCATCCCTTACATTCTGAACTAGTTAGTTTACCTCAAATTTGCCAATTCTAATGGAGCTTTGCTCGGCCAAATCTCTTCCCCAGCCCTCTTCTACGAGCTCCTTAGTTCACCTAAGAGTCAATATTTTTATCATTGCTTCTCCTCAACTCAGCAGCTCGTTTGGGCTATCTTTTATCGTTAATAGGTTCGTTGGAGTAACTTCCACTGGTCAGTGCTCGGTCTCTTCTTTCACCTCGGCCAACATGACCAATACGTCTATAGCCTCTAACTAAACTAGTAAGCTCCTAGATAGAATCAGTGAGATTCTAAATCTAATGTTCCAAATTATCAATACATCACCTCAAACTTCTACAGCATTGTTGATTTGTATAACAATCGTATTAAGTAATTTCAACAAATACGTGATATACTCAACTTAACTTGACTTAGAACCACCACTCAAAAAAATTCCACGAATAGTACTGCTAATAAAATACTACTAACAAAATACAACTAACAGTAACCTAGAACTTACTACTATTTGATTTTTGTAGCTACCCACGATTGATAAACACTACTACGACTAGAAATAACTACTAAAATTACTGCTACTTGACTCAATAACCTAGTATAGTTAATATAATATCACAAC
Organism: Lumnitzera racemosa; assembly: GCA_024138005.1. Lineage (NCBI taxonomy): Eukaryota > Viridiplantae > Streptophyta > Magnoliopsida > Myrtales > Combretaceae > Lumnitzera > Lumnitzera racemosa. The sequence goes on along the minus strand of JAMXBC010000005.1, from coordinate 69,454,508 downwards.
TACAAAGAACATGAACAATATGCAATATCTTATAGAACGATGATTAACAAAAATGTTCAAACCATAAATCAAACTTTGAAGAACACTAACACACATGTCTCTACAAAGCTTTGATACCAAGATGATACAAATCGAGGTACATAACAATCATGAACTATAAATGGTATTCAAAGTTCATTGGAAATGAGAAATCAGTAAATGGAATAGGGGATTGAATGTGAATGTAGATGGATATTATGCATCAAGACACAAACATAACTAGGGATTGAGCTTAAGATAGATTTCAATACGACTCATGAAAACCAATCTAAGGCTCGAGGTTTCAAATGAGAGTTAAATATGACTTACTAACTCGCTCACATGAGGAGTTTACCACAAGCTCAAGAAGAAGATCGATAAGAATACAAGAAAGATTAAAGAAGAACAGTACGCTTAATAATGACTCAAAAGGAGATAAGCTAGAAGCAAGCTCACGAGAGAAGTTTCTTTAAGAAATACTATTAATGGTTGAGGATAATATGATCTTTGCTACTTACAAATCTTACTATTTATAGTACATTCTAAAACCCTAGTAAGCTTGCAACTAAAGTTAATGAAAATATTTACAAGTGTACAAAACTGTGCGCTTAATTAGGGAGGTTAGCATGCGGGTCATCTGAATTGTCTTGGAACAAGTAGGATTTGAACTAGTTGAGGTTAACAATTAGATGTCCTGGTTTGGGTAGGGGTTGCTAAGGTCCTACAGTTCTTAGCCAAGCATCCCATGAGGTCGGTCCACAGTTGTCCAGGTCTAGGATTGGTCGGCACTAGTTTTCTTATGCCATGTCGAGTTGTTCTTTGGACTCAAGCCTCAGGTTATCTTGTCTCTTGGCTTCTCGGTAGTCAATAAATCTGATGCGGAGTTGTTTCTTTTTCTTCCTCTTGGCTTTCTAGTATCAGTTTAGCCTCAGATCGGCTAGGTTGACCTTGATTTAGAACAGGTCGACCTTGGCTTGCAACAGTTTGACCTCAGCTTAGGGATTACCATAGGCTAATTCCTATCAAAGGGTGTAAATGATATTGTTTCCTCCAAATCATCAGCAATTGGTAGAGATTTGTCCAACTTATGTGGTCTAAAGGAGAAGCCCAAATTGTAGTAAGGTCATTATTAAGAGTTAGCACTAGATTAGTTTCCTTCTCCTCTTTTAGATGTGTCTACCATTTATTTCTCATTAATAATCGATGCTTCACCTACCATCCTACTCTATCGCCAAGGGTTGATCCATTAGTCCCACTAGATTTTATGTCTTTTCTTACACTAGATGTTGATTCATTTTAAGCAACCATGCTAACTCCTTTTGCTAAAATGGAAATATAAGTATCTAAGTAACTTTAATACATGCGAAGGCATCATGCATATAAATTCGCATCATATTGCGTGGAAGGAGACATCATTCTATGCTTACTCACATTTAAATGTAGAAGTCCAAGCAATTATAATCAAGGTGAAGAAACTTTAGAAAGATTTATACAATTATAACATCAATAATAGGAGGAGGCAATCTTAGTCCTATATTGTTTTTGCTTTTGCATGGATGTACTTATATGATATTTGATGCTTTATAAACAAAAGAAAAAAAAATTGTTGTAGATATTGTATATGATCATTGCATCAATAAAGTGCACTTTGCACTTTTATATAGAAAATATATTTTGTTATATTATAAACATATGATTCATTTGACCTTAGCGAACAATCAAGAAGGGGGAGTTTAAATTTATTATTACTTAAAGTTTTCAAATACTTATAAACTTATTTCAGCTTCTTAATATTCAAAATTATCACGATTCATTAAACTTATTCTAACATTTTAACAAATCAGGAACTAACAAATTTAGATTATAGATTTGTGTATAAAAGCCTGTGTTAATTTTAATTCAATCCTTGAATTGATTCTTTAAATTCTTTGCATTTAACTTTTGATATGATTTCTAACACTTAATATATGCTTATTATAGGTCTCGTGTAATATAATAAGATGTGGAGGAGGGGAAATTGATAACTTTAGAAAAATTTTAAACTTTTTTTTTTTTTGGGATTTAAAGTAGAAACCCCTCTTAGTAACTTAACTTAGGTGATTTGTAGTAATTTAATAATTAATTATGCTAGTACAGTAAAAAGATAGGAAGAAGAAAATCGAGTAAGAGATCTAAAAAGCTTCAACCTTGTGCTTATTGCCCTTTTCCAACTTCGCTGCTAAAGACTTAGTCTTCCTTACTGGTGCCACTCTACTAGTACACTATCGAAATATAAGAAAAGTTATAAGTCTTACTAATCCTTAACTTCAATAAATCCTTCCTCTACCTAACTAGCCTCATACATGGCTAACCACAGATTTACAAAGATTTAACCTAACTCCTCTCACATTTTTAAGTAATTAAACACTTTCAATTAACTATATAAGCAAATAGGAGAATTGTAATAATATTCTAAAAAAAAAGAAAGAAAATCACTCAAGAACTAAACAAGAAAAGATAAATATAAAACTCATGCAAAGTCTCTTACTGAGTCTTTGACGAAGTTTAATAAAGTTTTTCTCATGAATTAATTTTTTTCTTTTTAGTTTCCAAAAGTGTGCTTATGATTCAAACAAGCTTCTTTTATACACTCTAATGCCCTACTAGCTAATTCTTGATATTTCATAAGCTCAAATTTTATCTTCCCAAATTGAAACATTGCTTATTCCCTTATTTGTTGGAAAGATATCTTCTTTTCAAAATTTAATTTTGAATAAATGATCCTTATATGATAACTTAAAAAATATTGTGCTAATATCTCCAACAAATACTTCTTATGTAATGGTCCAAATTATTTTATTCTAACTTTCCAAAAGATCAACAATAATCTCAAAAATTTTAAAATTAAACCATATCTTCAACTTGTTGGGGTGTGGATGATAGTTACTCTTGCTAAAACATCCCCTCATATTCGACTTTATCTCTTGTAATCTTGAAAGTTTTTTTGATAAAATTTGAATTTGAATATAACTTAAAACCCCAATTTTAGAGATTAAGCTCATATAAATCTCTTTTTTTCTAAAATAACGCCTTATCTAATCCCATTCAAATCTCTCCATATCTTCTTTGTAAATATCCAACTTAATATACGTATATATATATATATATTTTATTTATCATAAAAAATTATTATGACTTTTGCAAATACAAAACCTAATATTCATAAAACTTCAGAACATAAATAAATTTTAAAAATTCATTCAAATTCTTGTTCTTGAATAACTTCCTTTTAACATTCTCATCACAACTTAATGTAAATTTGGATTTTTATAGCTTCTATCTTGATAGTAATTGGATGCAACTTATATCTAGTATGATCCAAACTTAAACAAACACTAATCTTTAGCTTGATGAAACAAATTCTCAATCTTAATAAATTTAACCTCCTTATTTAAGATTAAACCACATAGATTTTTAATCTAATTTTTGTAGAACAGAATTGAGTATATTACCCAAATATATTTAATAAAGTAGAGTCGATTCTTCAATTTATAAATATTTAATCTAACTTATGAATAATTTTACTCTCGATATGTTCTATGAAGTTTTCTAGATAAACTATCTATCTCTGACCATGAACTAAGCTTATTTTCAAATATTGCAAATAAGTCTTTGATTAAGGCTCCTATTAAGTTTAATATGTCAATTTGTAATCTTTAACTTATTCTTTAACTAATATAAGAACTTAAAATTTTCTCAATCTTTTTAGCTCAAATTCCATGTATACTCATTCAAATATATTAGAAAACATATTCTTTTTGTTATCATTAAAATTTATGAAGAGAGAACTTAACACTTCTAATTAATTAGATGTGCTTTTGATCTCTTATTGTAAAAATATAAAGATAATTAATATAATGAATATAAATATGCAACTAAAATAAATGTGATAAAGTAAAAGATAGAGTTTAAAAGATCATATAGTTATGTGTAAAGATTCTACCTTATGCATCAACCCTCTTTTCTAGCACCTAGTTCCATGACAGTTAATCCCTTTAATGTTTCCACAATTGGATAGAAATCAAGATAAGGTATAGTTCTTACGACTCTACCTTACTTTCCTATTCCTTAACTTAGAAATAATCGTACGTCCATAAAATCTCCTTTACTATCATCTCAAATAGCCTTCCATTAATTTGTAGAGAATTTAATGACCCTTTGAGAATAACAATATGATTCTTTACACTTTAGCTCAATTATTTCAAAGAACAATATATATGAAACTTTCGCTCTATTGAATGCTTTTATTAACTCTTTCATCAATTCGATAGGTAAGACTAGTCTTGTGTCCTTTGCTTTTTGAATGTCCATCCTTCATTTAACTTTCATAGTTTACCAGTCAAATGTTATGTATATGATAATAGCCATCGTATTTTCAATTATGTAATATCTTATTTCCTTTTGTCTTCAATCATCTTCTAAAATGTTATATTAACTTTCTTGTTTTGTATTGTGTGAATATGGAATCTTCATCTTGATTTATTTTGTCTTTTGATTCATTTCATTCCTTTTGATTCGTTTTGTTACTTGACAGATCAAATATATAACCTAAATATATCATCTCTGATCTAAACATGCAATGCCCTTATTTTTTTCTTTCTTTTGTTTTCGTAGATAAGCTTATATTGTATACTTAGATTGTGCTATAAAATTGGTTTATAAATGTTCTTAATGCTTTTATTTATATTTTTGCTTCTAAATTAATCTTGCTATTGAGTTGATCTTGCTTTTGAATTGATCTTGATTGTCTTCTTTCTTGATCATTCCATCTTCAATAGTTTCTTCTGTTTGTTCATACTTTTTATTTCTTCCTTCATCTCTTATTTATTTTGTTTATCTTCAATTTCTGAAAGCTTATGCCAATACACTTATGATAGCTTGCTCATGTATTTGCTTTAGCACCTAATTTTCTTTCAATTTCTAAATATTATTCTGCTTCTAAATTAACCTTCAATTATGAAAAATAATTGTTTCTAAATAAATTTTTAAAGCATATTGATATTCTTACTTGTAATCACTTTTCTTATACACTTAAGTAACTTGATTAGTGATTTCGGCATTTATCTTTTATTATCATCAAAAGCTTTTTCTAGAAAACTTAATAATTTCTTCATTTTTTATGATGACAAAACACTTATGAGAATGATACGGAAATAAAATTTCAAAAGTAATACGAAATCAATGAAAAATTGTATAATGCTTAAAGCTTGATCCCTCGTAAGTAATGCTTATATATATATATTTTTTTGTTTTCTACTTTATCATTTTTCGTCCCCCTTATATTATATTCCCTTTTATATCATATTACATTCTAAAAGTTTTCATAATTTATCCTTTATTCTCTTATATTTCTTCTCTTTTTTATCTTTTTTCCTCTTCTCTTCTCCCATTTTTATTATCATAAAAAAGAAAAAAAGAAAGAAAAAAATCAAACAAAACAAAACATTCAAATATACTCAATATAGAGAACAATCTTTTGTTATCATCAAAAGGTTTAAGTGGTAAACTATCTTATTTTTCTTTTTCTTCATATATCATTTAGATAAACTTCCATAAACTTCTCTTATTAAGATCAAGGATTCATCACTAAATGAATTTTTTTGTCAAAGAGAAGGATATACACTTGACATAATATAGTATTTTGAGTTTATTTAAGCTTTAAATCCTACCATTATTGATAGGGCAACAACAATAGTCACAAGCATAGATACAACAACACAAATGTGACCCCTAACGAAGTCTTACTACAACATAGTAAGTCCTTCAAGAACTATTGAAGAAAGGAAAAAATGGGTTAAGGCAATTTTAGGGTAAAAGGTTAAGTAATAGTGAGCCACTTGTAGATGTGATACACCACTTAAGTACTTATGACCATTTTCTTACTAAATGCGGCTTCTTGGTCAAGACAATGGATTGCTTACCATATAAACCTTACCTAAGGGTTTGATATGAGCTAAGGTCAGGTTTATCATAAGGAGCTCTCTTCAAGAAGAAGAAGAAGACTAATATTTCATTAAAGCAAAGCAAATATTTGATTACAACAATGTCTATAGCAAAGTATTTATGCTTGGTACATTTAGGGTTATGCCATAATATGAATTTACTTAAAAGAGCAAGTAATAAATACAAAAAGAGAAAAGAGAATTTCATAATCCTTCTAGAAAGAGGAATATCCTTTGTCAAGTTATACATACCTTTAGAGAAGAGATTGTAGGACATGTGCCTTCAGGAAAGAGGCTATAGGATTCCACACATGATGGTTGCTGATTATTTTGGACAAAGTCAGCAGCTTCTGGTTCCTTGGGTAACTTGACATCGTTACCTTAGTAACTGTAGACTTGTAATGGAAGATGATCTATAGAACAAGTTGGGAAGGTTGATTTAGGCTTCTAGTGAGCTTAACCCGATCTTATCTAATTAAAACAATACTCTATGCAATTCGATAGCTTATGCATATAGACAGGTCGTCTCTACAAATTAGGTTAGCTTCCTCAACACTCATTTGACAATGGAGGATCCGATAGGTCAAGTTTATTGACCCTCTTGCTCAAGAGTAGGTGAGAAGATCTGGAGGTTAATTCCTATCAATTGTTGCGATACATAAATCATCAAGTTAGTACATATTATTCACTAAATTATTTACCAAAAATGTCCGATATTTCCATAGCAAGCTTAATAACCTAAGCTCTAATTAAACATTAATTTCACATATTATTCATCAAATATTGAAGGCTTACCTAAAAGAAATTTGTGTAACTTGTATACTTTAGGATTTACACTTTTTAAGAGCTCTATAAGGGTATAATGTCTTCAAGTTTTCGTATGTTCCCAAGTAGAAAACACAATGGGTGAAAATTACGTTATGGTCACTTTCTCACACTTATTAGTTAAAAGCATGTACTGAAGAACGCTAAACTAAACTCAAGAGGGGAGATAAATTGAGTTTTAAGGACAAATTTCAATTCTTTTTTTATATAAATGACTAAATATTATAATAAGAGTAATCAAAGCAACAATAAAACAATAATATAAGCATAAATTAAAGAGATAAGGATAAAGAAGATCAAGCCCAGATTTCACGAACACATAATGCCTCCAACTAAGGACTTCACTTTCACTTTATTGATTTCATAATTCAATTGCTACAAGAGCTACATAAGCTTACACAATCTCTTTTATATACAACTAACTCAAGAGTATCACTTTCTTTACTCAAGATTACAAATGTGAGGACTTTCAAACATACTGTAGACACCTAATTTTTGCCCTTCCATAGTCTTAATTTTTTATTTTTATAAAAAGGGTCCTAATTAAATAATAATAACAATAAAAAAATTAATAAAAATTAACAAATAATGAAAATACCAAAAAAAAATAAGAAAAAGGAAAAATCATAAAAATTTCGTAGATTTTTAGAAAGGATTAATTTTAGTGTTAGTTTTAGTTTTAGTTTAGTTAAAAATTTGATTTTAGGGATTAAAATAGTTTAAATGTAATTTTATTGTAATGAATGTCAAGACACAGACCAATAGCCTAAAAGATAAGTAGCGGAGTATTTGGGTGGATTTAGTTGGAGGTTACGGGTTTGATTCTTAGTAGGCACCTATGTCTTTATTTTTCTGTCTTTAAAAAAGCAGGATTTAAAATCGGATTCATATCTAATCAAATCATATGAATATTAGTTAAATCAAATTTGAATTAAATTTGAATTTAATTTAATTGACGAATCAGATATAATTACATATGATATGATATGATTTGCTTAGACTATATAAGCACTTTATGTAGAGAGAAACAGAAAAGAAAAAAAAAAAAGAAAAACAGTATGATAACTCGGATTTTAAACATATTTCATATGGTGATTTTATAGTATTTTCCTTACATTTTTTGTTTTCTTTAAAGAAATTGATACTTAATTGAGTAAAATTTTGATTTCAAGGTTTGAACGCGTTCTATGATCGAAAACGAAGAAAAGGAATCAAATTTCACTCAAATCGGAGTTTAAATGAAAGAGTTATGAAGTTTTGAAGTTGTGCAGAAAATTTGCCTAAGTGCAGAAAGTTACACGACCTGGGGACACGGCCATGTCCCAAGCCGTGTCTGGTGACGAAAACAAAATCTTTGTAATACACATATAAAAGGATATCTTAGGGTTTCAAAGAAAGGAGAGACATTACAGAAACAAGAGACACAAGAGACGAGAGAAGATTTGAGAAGAACATTAATCAAGAAGCAAGAACGACATCGATTTCAAGATTAGAGAGATTTTTCATCAAATCAAGAGGGGTTTTTATGCTTTATTTTACGTTTTTTGATGAAACTCATTTTTCGATTTATTATGATAGCTTAGAATTAGAGTATTTAGGATTATGGAACCTAGGGTTTCATGTAACCCTTGGATTGAATTATAATTTCAATAAAATTTCTATCTTTTCTTGATTCAATTATGTCGTTAATTATTGTTTGATATTTCTAGAGTGTCAATATATGATATTATGCATGTTTATTGAGAAATTGCATGTGTAATTAGATCTAAGCATAATTGAAGAGAATTACATGTATACTTAGAGATAAGATACATGTTTCTTCCGGAAAGTTGATTGTTTGCATGGGAATTCATTATACACTAATGCGATTGTAAATTATATTACTAAGTGAAGAGATTCCGGTAAATAATTTAGAATTAGGGTTAATATGCTTGAGAAAGATATTAGCTTTAATTGTGAATCCCTCCAGTCAAGAATAATAGAAATTGAATTGGATAGATTTTAAAAAGGTTACATGTTAAACACTAGGGGAAATAATTCCTAAACACATTATTGTATACTTGAAGTCGTTCGTAGTTTATTGCTTCCTAATTTGCGTAATTAAGTCTCATAAGTAGTTTAGTTGTTAATTTCAGTATTTTTAATTCATTCAATTTATCACGATTTTTGGGTTAGATAATAAAGCTAAAGTTAATATTAGTACTCAAAATCTCTGAGGGATCGACTCGGACTCACATCCGCTATATTAAAACTGATAGGTGCGCTTGCCTCATATCACAGTAGAAACAGAAAAGAAAAAAAAAAAAGAAAAACAGCAGAAACAGAAACAGAAAAAGCAACGAAATAGAAACAGAAACAGGAACCAAAAAAAAAAGAAAAACAGCAGAAACAGCAACGAAACAGAATTAACAATGAAATAGAAACAGGAAAAAAAAAAAAGAAAAACAATAGAAACAGCAACGAAACAGAAACAGGAACAGAAACAAAGAAAAACAGTAGAAACAGAAACAGGAACAGAAACAGGAACAGAAACAAAGAGAAACAGTACAGCAACGAAACAGAAACAGGAAAAAAAAAGAAAAACAGCAGCAACAGCCGCAGTCAGTCCACAGCCAGCAAACTCCACGCTAGATCTTCGTTGAAATCCAGAACTACCTAATCCAAACAGCAGCTCAACAGCAACAACAGCAGCAACCGCAGTCAGTCCACAGCCGATCAGTCCACACGCTCGAAGACTTACATACCAGTACGTCCACAGTAACTCTAAGTCCAGTTCATTACTGCACATACAATCGACTCCCAATGCATGATCAGCTGCACACCACAGTCGGCACATTACTCCATCGTCCATCAACACGATTGTCTTCTGCACCATCAACGGTTTGGACAGCAGCAAGGCGGACCACTGTACTCTATTGATCAGCACCGAATTCAGCATAACCAATATCACGCTGCTGCAGATCGTATGAAAACCAAGGGTAGAACACTGTCACATACTACACCCCCATAGCCGTAGCTCTTCACACTTGTCACTGCTGCACTTTATAGTACGCCGTGCTGATCGTATTTCTACCGACCACTGTTGTCCATGCACGGAGCACCTTCACTATCATAGCATGCAACTGAACACATCCACAACTGCTGTTGCATCCATCGACTTCTCACCAACAATAGCACGTCACGGCGGTTATAGCCAATCTCCAACTCCACTGTCGAATGCCCCATCATCGCTAACAACAACCCAATAAACCCAGACGTACAGACATAGCCAGCCGATAGCAGAATACGCAGCAACAGCGATCAAGTAAGCCCCAATGCTACTGTCCCTCGCTGTACATCGAACGACAAATCAAATTCGGTTTTGAGTTATTTATTTATTTACTTATTATTATTTTATTATTTTATTCATTAGTTATTTGTTTATAACATGACATATCAATAGATATATGTATATATGCATTAGCTTAGGATTTTTTTTAGCATATAGTTTTTTAGAATTCTTTACTTAGAAAAATTATTTTAAAAAATAAAAATAAAAATTAATAAAAAATAAAAAAATAAAATTAATAAATGATCTGTTTAGAAAAATAGGGCTTTTAGAGAGTTTCCATAAAATAGAATAAAAGACTTAGTAAATTAGGACCCTTTTAGAGTTCTCTTTGAAAAACCGAATAAATTAAAATGTAAACTTGGTCGGTTTTCAAAATTAAAATAAATTAACACATTAAAGATTTTTTTTGAAAGAACTACGATCGTCTGATTCCGATTAGTGGGTACGTAGGCATTTTTGGGGCGACGAAAAATATGTAGAAACTTAGGTTCTTTTTTTCTTTTGATTTTTTTTTTTAAAAATATTAGAATTAGAAGAATATTCTTAATTTCGATAAATAGATAGTGGTACCCGTTAGGGTTTAATAGGTTAGCCCTCGAACTTTGAACCCTCTAGTTCTTCATTTAAAATTGAAATCATAGACTGGTAGTCAAAATCGTAATCAATCCACCTAATTGATTACGGTTTCTTTTCTTTTCCCAACTTCGGTCAGGTGGTGACTCTAAAAAATTATTTTCAATAAAATATCAAAATTTCTCAATTTCTTTAGTCGAGGATTAATATTAAATGGGTTAGGGTTTAGTATTAATCAAGAAACAAGAAATCAATTTTAAACAAAAATCGAAAAATCAGTCTTGACACATACAACTATATCTCTTTTTGTTTAACAGCAAATAAGTGTACAAGAAACAAAAGAAAAGTGAAAATAAGCTCAACAATGTAAGAGAATATCTTTAAGTTGTAATAGAATATCAGATCTTCTTAGCTTTTGGTCGGGTTGTTGAGCTTTTACAACAACTCATTAATTTCTTCCCGTTGCTGCACATTAAATGCTCTAACAGTTACTTAAACCCAACTCACTGGCATGTCGATACTTTTAACTATCGGTAAGTCGGTTCTTCCAAGTCAATGTGCTTTTCTTTGTGTTTTTTAGGACTTTATGCTGTCAGCTTAGTTTTTCCTTAAGCCGTCAACCCGGTAGGATAAATATTACCTAAAAATTCTTTTAACATACAACAAACAAATATTCTTTACAATCTAAGTTCAAGATCATTTGATTACCACTCAAAAGATTAAATTTCTTATAGAGATAATTGATATATTTAATCATTAAGCAAATTAATTGATCTTATTTAATTACTTCAATATAATCAAATAATACTTAGTTTAATCATCTACTTGTTTTGTTCTCTTAAAAAATAACATGTATAGTTATATACTTTTTGTTTTGTTCTCATCAAAATCAAATAATAAACCCTAAGTTCAACATGTGTTAGATTCTTAAAGTAAGATCCTATATTTAGTCATTAGTTCGATAAGGAAAGTCTTCATGTTAAGTTTTATGGGTCTTATCTTGTCAAAATTGAATGACAATCAAATTATTTTAACCCATTGGATGAAATGAGATCTACACAGATACGAAATTGCTTAGATGACCAATAGTTTAATGCTCTCTCCTTTTATCTTCCTTTGGTTATTTAGGTGGTCTAGTTGGGCATTAGTTAAGCTGGTTGACTTTGTTTGGTTAAGGGTTATATTAATCATTTTTTAAGGTTATGCATGGCGCCATTTAGGATAAGTAGATAGGAGTTACTTTTGATAACTAAAGTTATATAGAATTTGTTTGCATTAGAAAATAAGATTCATAGTACATATTAGCCATACAATAAGGTTAGTACCATTACTCATATAAGAAGAAAAGAAGTCATTGCTTTTAATAGCTTATTATACTCACTCATACCAAGAAAGGAAAGGGGTAGGTTGGACACTAGTTATGTTAATGGAATGACCCAACTGGACTTAGTTAGCCCGAACCATTTGTCGGTTATATATGGACTTAATTATGTGATTTGGGGTGTCTTAGGTTTTTTTCTTTATGTAGAGTTTAAGGTTTTGTTTGCTTAATTATATCTATGGGTATTGGTAGGTAATTAATATTGATTAATGGTTTTAGTCTTTACTTTAGGGGTTTTTTTTTTTTTTCCTTTACTTGGGGTTTTAATCTTTATTTTAGGGTTTTGATATAAGGTTTCTTAAGATATAAAAGTTGAATGGGGGTTTGAGGTCTGATTTAGGGTTTAAGCTATCATTTCAGGTTTTAAGGATTAAATTTAAGGTTTTAAATTTAGGATTTTAATTTAGGGTTTCGATTGAAGGTTTCCAAATTTGGGTTTCTAGGTTTAGAACTTCAAATTTATGGTTTTAGGGAGTAAAGGTTGAATAAAAGCTTGAATTACAATATAAGCTTTTAAGAATTGAAAGGTTTTCAAGCATAGTCTTTTAGGTCTAGAATTGATTGTCTTCATCGATTCTCAATAATATCTTATGGACATTCTTCTTTAATTTTTAGCAATACCTTAAGAATTTATGGGGTTTATACCTATATCAGCTTTGACTAGCTCTTTAATATAAGCACTATCTATGTTAACCTTCGCAACTCCTTTGGGCGGGGCTAATTTAGCATTAGCTGGTGATTAATAATGCTATACATGAATATCCTTAGGTGTTGCAAATTTGAACTCATTCAAATGGGCTTTGATATGTTGAACAACGAATGATTAGGTCTTCTTTATTAGAAAAACAAAAGCTTACGCTTCCTAACATAAAAAATGCAAGTACATATTGTAGATGAGGTATCGTTCAAGTTTTCATGAAGCAGCTTGTTCTTTACAAATCTCCAAAAGCCATTCATCTAGACTAGATAGTTTGTCCTCTAATACATTTAACCTAAAGAATTCAAACCACACTACTTTAGTCCAATCACAAATAAGAAACGTATGCTCCATCAACTCTTCCTTTTTCTAGAAACAATAATGAGGATTTGGCCTTGATTTCTTTTGAATAAGTTATTATTTGTACAAATGAATTTATTGTATATATGCTAAAGAAGGTGTTTAAACTTGGGCATGCAATTTAGAGACCATATTTGAAAAGCCCTAAACTTAGGGCATCATAACTCATTACATGTCCATAGTATTTATTGACATGTCAGTCATCAATAATTTTCTAAAATCTCCAAAATATCTATATAATATCATAAAGTTAGTTCTCTAGAATAACCAAAATAACATCTAAATAAAATAATTAATTCTTTAATAACAACTAGTAAATAAAAGACTACAATTCTAACTATCCAAACTCACATAACATTATAGATACCCTATTTTTGCCCTCTTAGATCCATCTTTAGTATATAATCCCCTACTTTTTGGAAAAGTGCCAAAAATATAGAAAAATTAAAAAGAACGAAAAATACTAAAAATTGAAAAATGAGAAAAAAATAAAAAGAAATGAAAAATAAGAAAAAAAATCATGAAAAGTATCGCTTAGTGGTTCGCTTAGGTCAGTTCGACATATCAATAATTTTTGAGGTCCAACATGAATTTTTAGAGTAAAAATAAACATATGTGATTAAACTAAATTAAAATTTTTAAGTAAAAATAGGTATTTATGAAAATCAATTTTTTAGGCCCGAGTTTGGCTAACTCTTTAAAATATTACGAAAATTTATTTTTTCAAGAAATCATGACCTCAAATCACACCTTAATTGGATTTAAAATAAGTATTTTATGACAATTTAAAGTTTCCAAAAAAAGCTGAACATAGGAAGAAACCGAGTTCCTTATTTGGTCAAATTGGAAAATTTTGAAAATATTTTAAATATATGTTTATTGTAATCCACATTTGGTTAAGGAGGGAAGTGCAAATTCTTAGAAGTTGGGTATTTTTTATGGAGTTAAAAAAAAAAAGAATGGTATCTGAGAATTGAGAAGCTAAAAAAAACAGAAAAAGGGAAAGAAAAAAAAACAGAAAGAAAACGGAAAAAACTAAAAACAAACAAAAGGAAAACAAAAAAAAGAGAGAGAAAGAGACAAATTGACTTGTAGTAGCTAACTAAGTTGCCATGGGTTAGCCTTTAGCATTGCAACGTTGCGCTCATTTAAGGTTATTACATGGCATAAATGCCCAATTGCCAGGTTGCAAATGACAATGTGCCATATGGGACACATGGATCATTCCTTTTATGCTACATAGCACATAAGTTGACTAAGTCAACCTTTCTTTTCCTCCTTCCCTCCTTTGATTCTCGAATACATGGAAGCTTAACTTTTGAATTTGTCTTAAATATGGCAAGTGTACCTAGATATTTTTTACCTAATTTTATCCACTTTTTTACTACTAAAAATCACAAAAACATGATGATTAGAAAGGAAATGAAAAATTCAACTTAGGATAGTCCAAATAATAAATTTTCGTTAGGGAATTTTTGCAAAATAAAAGTAAGGTAACATTATAACTGTATGTTTTACACTCAAGTTATATTTGGACAAATTGAAGCATATTCTTACAAGATGCCATGAGAAAATGAATCCATTAATGCAAGAACATCTTCTAAGGTCCATGTATGCATCATTATTTTCCCAGAATTCGTGTTAGAGCTAAGTTAAATAGTTCTCTCTTTAGATTTTTACCTTTTATCTTTGAGCACCTATCCTCTTGTCAAATCTTTCCTAGGTTTACTATTAGTCTCCAAATTGAATAGTTCTCAATTATGTACATAATCTCCTACTAATATTCATAGGCCTCTAATTACATAATTATTGATACTCAATTCTCGCTTAAACTAGGGTTTAACGGATGAAGCCTTTCACAAGGAGCACTCGAACGAACAACAAGCTCACGTATCGTGCCAAGACCTTCTCACGAGTCCATGAGCTCTTACCATTGAAGAATGTGAACTAAGGGTGAGCTAATCCTCCACATCGCGACTTGTCTGGTGAGCCAAATAACAACAATCCAAGCATACAAGTCTTTGACCATCTAGCCAATACGCACTTACCGTCTAAGGTAAGCTTAAGGCTCAGCCCGTTCTCATCGAGCATCAGCTAACCCCTCCTTTAGTATCTTAGCCTGATTTTTGTCTTTAGCGCCTACAACCCACTGCAACTCATTAATGACCATCTAACATTCATATTACATTCGGTACACTCGGTACCTCTGCCCCTACCAAATCACTCAACTATAGATTACATGGCTTCATTGGCCATGACATGCTGCTTGTAGTAAAGCCTAGCTCCTACCATAGAGTACAATGTCTATCGACAACTAATACAACCAAATCCTTAGTCGCCACATGTCTAGATTACCCCTCATAAATGGTGTAAAGCATTAATAAGTAAAACTGTTCTCCCTTTCTCTTATTCCCTAAGATTTCTTTTTCTCCATCTCCCTAGAGAGTAGAAGTTGAACCCCCATCATACACTCATACCAGGCAAGCATAATCTTCTAGGTTTTTAGTGCTCGTCTCTCTTTTTCTTGGTCCTCCTTACTAACTTGAGCGTCGAAGGGCCCCCGTGGCCTTACCTACAAGGGGCTTTTTTATAGGTATTAGGAAGCAAGAGGCGAAGCCCAAACCCAATCCGAAGCCTAAGCTCATCCAACTGTATACATCTTAGTTGGTCTTTAAATGATTAACGGCAGGTATTGAGGCAACCAGCTTAATCAACATTAGTAAAGGTAAGCAAAGATGTAGTGGATGTTTAAACTATAAGGACACCTATAGAAATATTGCCCTAAAGGTACCGAAGAACTCATTTAGCTGTGATTTACATTCAGTTGGTGTAAGTATTGGCTTAATTGATTGATTGCAAAATTGATACACCGCTAAGTGATAGTGAGATAGTGCAATGCACCCATAATTTCATGATAAGCATGGGGTTAGATAAGAAACGGCACCATGGGTAATAAGTTTACTACAAGGAGATATTTTCATAGGTTTTGAGAGATGCATGTAGTGATGCTTGAGGAGGTCAAAGGTAAATTAAGATTGGCTTAAGTAGATGCCTTGAGGAGAAAAAAGTGAATTATACCTAAGTCCTTCCTTGCAACTGGCAAGGCAAAAGGGAGATACAGTGTTTAATAAGATGAGGATTGTTACCAGTGAATATGATGTCATCTACATAAAGTACAAGGATAAGTGTATCAATACCTCTAGTATAGACAAACATGGAGGAATCAACCTTGCTTTACTTGAAACTAACCTAAAGAAGGAAGCGAGAGAACTAAGTACGTAGTGCCTATTTAAGGCCATAGAGTGAATTCTATAGCTTATAGACATGATGTAGAAAGCGAGGATGAACAAAAACAAGAGGCTGTTTCATGAAGATGGTTTCATTGGGGAGACCATGAAGGAAGGCATTATTAACATCAAGCTGATTAATTCTCCAATTTGAGGAGACAGCGTGAGCGAGAACAAAGTAAATAATGGTGGGTATTACAACAAGACCAAAGGTTTTAGTATACTTAAGACTTTCCCTTTAAAAGAACCCTTGAGCAACTAGTCTTACTTTATATGAATCAACTTTGCCTTCAGCATCATATTTGATATGAAATTTCCATGCATTACCAACCGCATTTTGATTTAGATGAGAAGGGACCAATATCTAGGTTTGTTCTTTTTTTAAGGAAGGAGTCGAACTCCTCTTTCATAACAGTAGCCCATTTAAGATGACGACAAGCGTCAGTATAGTGTTAAGGTTTATTAGTTGTGGTATGTATGTTAATATTGTTTAGTGGTTCCAACTTTTGATTTGGTAACCATGTAATGAGTAGATTAAGAGATATGAATGGAAGATGGTATGGAAAGAGGAGAGGTAGAGGAGGTAGGATTGTTTAGACCAAATGTGATGGTATACATGAGTAATTAGAGGTGAGTTGTGGGGTTAGTAGAGATAGTAGTGGAAAAGTTTGAAGAAGGTGGCAAATTAGGTAAGGTTGTAAGGAGAGTAATAGTAAGGGAAAGGGCAACGGTGGTAGGTACTACTTCTAAAGAAGAGTGTGGTAGGTACTACTTCTAAAGAAGAGTGTAAGGACACATTTCCAATATAGGAGGAAGGAGTAGTAATGGTGAACATGAGAGGTAGGATAGAAGCAGTATCTAGGGGGATAATTTGTTTGTAGCAAAGGTTATGGTGTTAAGGTAGCACAAGCATCTAAAGGTGTAAAGGAAAGTTCAATATTAAGTATGTGATGTAGAAGCTCAAAAGGTGACTTATGACCAAGTGTAGGTGAGGGTAAGCAATTGATAGTATAGGCTGTAATGAGGGTAGTATCTACCTAGAAAGTACGCGGTAATTGAACATGATGACATATTGTACGAGCCAAATCTATAATGTACCCATGTTAACGTTCTATAATGCCAATTTGCTGTCGTGTATGAGGGTAGGATAATTAAAAGTATATATCATTTTCTTCGAAAAATTTGATGAAAGTCCTATTTACATATTCACCAACACCATTATTATGGAAAGTTCTAATATGAGTGGAGAAGTAATTTCTAACTAAAACTTTAAATTGGATAAAATGAGACAAAACTTTTGTTTTATATTATGCATTGGAAATATCCAAGAAAAATGAGTAAAACAATGTACAAAGAGTACATAACAACAAAACCTTATGCTCAATTTAATTCGTGATTGCCATATAATAGAGTGAATTATCCTTGGAGGCTTCTAAGCTTTAGGAGATGATTAGATAAAAGGGAGTTGGGTGTACCTTCTAATGCTGCATGAATGACATGGATTGGACAACTTAGGTAAGGATTTGACTGGAAGACTATTACAAACTTGTCGATGTTAAACATCATTAATTGGATGACAAAGTTGAGAATCCTAAATGGCAATTGAGACCATAAATGCAATGAAGGACATCAACAAACTCATTGAAGGCAAATAAATAGGAAAGAGAGGACAATTGGGGGTCAATCCTCTTATTTTTCTTTCTTGAACCAAGAGTTTGCCAATGTAGGAGTGTTTGACTCGATTTTTAGTCTTGAATGGAAAAGGACGAGTTGTTAAATTTAACAATGCAATAGTTATTAGTACACTGTTTAAGGACAGAGAGGATATTGCGTGTGAGGTTTGGTACATGTAAAATATTTTTGAGGTGCAAAGGAGAGCCATTTATATTTATAGTGAGATTATTAGTGTGTAATATGGACAAAGATACACCATTTTCAACTATCATTCAATTAGTACCAATAAATGGGTTCATATTAGAGGACATAACTGCATCAAGTATCATGTAATGCGTAGCACTAGAATTGGGGTACCAAATGACCTCATTTGTTTCACTAAGGGAGAGAGTAGCAAAAGACCGAGGGATGTCAACATAGGCATCGTTGAAACGACAATAACAATATAAAGCAGAATGGCTAGGCTTCTCACAAATCTAATAAGTGAGAGAATACTTAGAGGAGGAGCTGGACACAAAAGCAGTTGAGGTAGGGCGACAAGAATTGCTAGAGATAAAAGATGTTGTTTGAGTTCCATTTCTTGTGCCATGGAATTTTCAATGAACCATTAACATGGGGCATGCTAAATGTTATTATAGACACCTTATTTTTATATTTTTATCTCTCTTTTATTTTTAGAATTTTTAAGATAGGGTAAAGGATTTTAATTTAGGAAAAACTAAAAAATAAAAAAAAAATACAAAATAAAAAAAATGATAAATAGAAAATTTTGACAAAAGTATAAAAAATTCAAAAAAAAATACTAAAAATAGAAAATTCAAGGAAAATATAGAAAATAATTTTTTAAAAATAATAATAATAATAATAATAATAATAATAATAATAATAATAATAAAATAATATTTTTAGATATTTTAATAGAATATAATTTTTACTTTAGTTTTTTTTTTAGGCCTTAATGATAATAAGAGTGGAGGGATTTTGGGCATAAGTTTAGATTTAAATCTAACTTAGGTTGACCTAGTCTATATATGCAATTTGATTACACATATAAATAAGGCATAAGCTAACAATCTCACGGTAAGGCACTTGAATTTGATATTGCATATGGCTTGAAAGTTTTAGGTTTGAATCTTACCATAAGTAGAAAAGTGCCTTTTATTTTTCTTCACAAAACACACATGACCCATGTCACATACATATACAACACCTATGGACATGTGTCGCCACGTAACATGACAGACCATCATCTATGTCATCGGCCACGTGTCTCATCAAGATACGTGGTACGGCGTCGTTAGATTACACAGTTGACCTAGTGCTACACCAATACCGCATTAGCACTTTCATCCCTAATTTTCCTTATTTCCTTACCTTTCTTGTGTGCTAAAGGACTGGATTGCTAATTTTTGAGCCATTTTTCATCCGATTTCCTTAACAATTTCACCATTCATATTCATACTATTTTTTTATCCAAATACAATTGTTTGAAGGATTTAAATGGGGCTTGAAAACGTGGAAAAACTGGAATACCCATGTTTCTTCGTCTTTGAATATCCATGATTCAAGCTATTCTTTAACCATCGAAGCTTCTAAATGATGTTTTAAGTAAGAAAGAGGGTTAAAACATGGATTTCGATCTTTTATTTTATCAAAATCACATCAATATCATTAATTTTGAATCAAACATATTAGATATCCATTAATTTGAATTTCTTGATTTTAATGCGATTTAGAGCTTCCCATGTTGGTTTTAAGTTAGAAAGCTATAAATAAGATGATTAAGGAGCTTTAGGATCATCAAGCAATATTGGAATCATCTCCTTTAAACTCAATTTCGAATTTTCTCTCTTTAGACCCCAAACTCGTGAGTCCCTAACTTCTCTCTAAAACTCTCTTTCCTTACTCAATGTCAAAGTATATAAATGGTTTGACTCAGTTCGTAAGCTTTCCTATTTTAAAAAAAGACCAAACTTATACGTCAACGTTCCTCCATTAGTTTGGATCAAAGCTCAGAATATTGCCCATTGCTGCCCTTTCATGAACCACCACTACAATTGAGTTCGTAGCACTAAAAAACCCAAGACCACACTCCCCATTCATCTTGAACCACCCCTTGTAGCATCAACCACCACCACCACTGTTGGTAGCCAAGTGCGAACAACCACCAAACCACTACCGTAGCCTGCGTCATCGCTTCTATACACTTAGTCCCTAATCCAATACACATAAAAACTCAACTTCCTACACGAAATGATCTTTGACAAGCACTATGTAAAACCCAGCATTGTTGCTTCTCTTTTCCTCCTTCAACCCGTTTGTGTTTGACTTGCTGGTACACTGAATCTGCTTTGACCCAGATTTGCTTCGACCCAATCTGTGTTGCTTATTTGGTCCAGCCCCTTTCCTATTTCCTTTATCTTTTATTTATTGTCTTAGTAATATTCTATTGTATTGTATTGTTTTCTTTTTTCTTTTCTCTTTCAATTTGTTGTACTGTAAAAAAAAAAAAAAAGAAAAAGGATTGAGATGCATGGTTTATTTTAGTCAAAACATAAAACAACAAAAAAAAATAATAAGAAAAACTCATAAAAATAAAAACAACAAAAATTTATCACTTAGAAAAAATTCTTTTTCCAATAAAATAAACAAACTTTTTTCAGATTTAGAGCTTTTTGTACAAATTTTTTTCTTTTAGGCATGTTTTCTATTATGCAAACATATTTGCCATAATTTAAGCTTCTTTTTCACGGTTTGGGTGTCTCTCCTATAATTAGACATCTTTTCATAATTTAGGTTTTTTTTCTATAATTAAGCATTTTTTCCATGATTTAAGTACCTTTTCTATGGTTAGGCATATTAACCATGGTAATTGCATATTTCATGAAAAGTTACACTTTAAGATTTTTCTAAAAAGTTCTATCACTTAGAAAAAAAATTTCAAATAAATAAAAATAAAGGGACTTTTTTTCAAAAATTAGGATATTTGAGAATTTTTTGAAAAATAATAACAAATTAAGACCATTTCTTCTTAAGTGTTTTTTCTTAAATAAAATTAAATGAATAAAGAACTTAAAACTAACCATTTTCAAAAGTTAAAATAAATCAATCCGCTAATATTTTTGGAAAGAACTATGTACATCTAATTTTGAATAGCAAGTACATAATTTTTCTAATTTAGTTTAATTTATCCAATTTAATATAAAGGAATCCAATTCTTAGCTATTGATTGAATTCCATTTATAAAAGGAAAATCTAAATTCGAAAAGATTGTAGTGGTGCCTATAATGTTTAAAAGAGTAGCCCTGAACACGATCTTTTAGTTTTTAAAAACTATTTTTTAGAAATTGATTTTTCAAGTGGACCAATGGTTAAGTTAAATTGGTCCACCTAATCAATTTAACCTAACTCTGTTTTTTTTTTTACTCTGGTCTAGTGCCAACTCTAAAGAATTTTTGAAAATGAGTTCAAAAATTAAGTTTTTCTTAATTCCTAGTCAAGGGTTAATATTAAATAGGTTATGGTTTAATACTAATCGTGTTAAGGAAAATTATAAAAAAGGGGAAAAAAATAAGGCTTAACTGTCATAAGTAACTAAAATATCGTGAATCTCCAAGAGAATGTCTGTAGAGATGATGGCAAGGAGCAAAGTATAGATCGAGTGGTTGATGTAGGTTAGAAGGATTTGTAGGTGGGGGTACTAGTATAGTGCCATCTACGTAATAATGAAGGTTGTAGGAAATGAGGAAAGCCATAATTGATAATTGTTAGATGATAATTTGATTAGAACCACTGTAGTGATGTTTGTGGGTAGCAGTGAGGACGTTAGTAAGTGATCATGAAAGTGGGTAGGTAAAGGTAGTAAGGTGGTGTCATTAAACAAATATGGTTGGATTGGGTTCGTGGAATGTGGTGAAACTGATAATATGGAATATCGAGAGTAGTAGAAGACAGTGCCAGACTAAAAAGAAGAAGACAAAGTTCTAATGGAGGAGGCTAGCAGGTTAGCGGCTTAAGGGGGAAGGGAAGGTAGTGTAGTGCCTAATGTTTGGTTTAGGTAAGTGCTTGTAGCTAGAATTTGCAACTGGGTAAGGATGGAGTGGTTTGTTGGGTAGCTAAGTGAGTGTGGCAAGTAAGTGGTTAGAGTAGTGACAGTAGAGGTTTATGTGATTGTCGTTATGTTTAAGGTGTTGTGATTTTGTGTATTGATGGATAGTGTATGGTCACAGCACATTGGGTTCACTACTGTAAGCATGTTAATAGATGGAAATTGAATAGCCATGGCTTTTGGGCAAGAGCAACGATGAGATGATGCTGTTGACAAGGAAGAAGAAGGAAGGAAAAAAATTTGTAAAAAGGAAATTCTAGTGTTTATATTGAGGTATTAGTCAACTCTGTTACCATGTCCAATTGTAAAATATGTAATGTCTTGTGTTAATCTTACAAAGTACAATACAATGAGTATTTATACACCATTGAGTACATGAAACCTTGGTAAATAAATGAAAAGACTATTTTGTTCCTTCTTAACAGTAAATAGGTAAGATAGGCTCTAATACTTAGGCCTTCTCCGTTTACCTTGTTTTTCATTATGTTGCTTCGATTATATTTTAACCATAGAGTTTTGATCATCTTACCTATATTCGTTCTCCTTTTATACGTGCCACATTAGTCCCTTAATTCATTTTAACCCAAAGGATTTAAACTTGCTTTGATTGCTTCCTAAATATTACCTTGTTATATCTAATATCTCCTTTGTGAAACATTTTTAGGTTCATGTTTTTTCAAAATATATCCCCAAATTTCCTTTTTTCTCCATTCCATGCATCTACAAATCTTTTCTTTGATATGAAAATCTCTATATTCCTTCTCTATTCAAACTTTAGATCTCTAAATATAGTCATTAGATTTTTCATAATTTATACTCTAATTTCTCTCTAAATCCATTGCTTAAAATTTAATCTTCTTCTATTTATTCACTCCTAAACTCAAAATTCACTTACTTTTTAATAGCTTCTCGATCATAAACTTCTTATTCAACGTTATTACTACAATCTTTTTGGCATCGACCTAGAGTAGTTCTTTGCTTTTCACATAGCACCTTACTTTCAAATACTCAAGTAGGAAGAAAATGTTATACATACTATCATTGTTTAATTGTTTAAGTCATGTATTTATGGTTTAAGTTTCTTAGTGTTGGTCTTGTATAAGATGGGGGGAGGAGGGGGGTGAATTGATATCTTCAAGTTTATGAAAACTTTTTAGTTGAAAATGAAGTTATCTTTCTTAACAACTTATAATGGTGAACAATGATAATTTAATGATTCAATATACAACAAATAATAAACAAAATTAAAAGAGTATATGGAAGGAGAAAATCATGTAGAGATTGTATAAAGTTTCGACTTTTTGCTTACTGCTCTTTCCAGCTCCATCGTTAGGGACCTGGTCTACTTCATCGTTGCTGTTTCACTTGATCCACTAAAATAAATCACAAACAGATTACAAGCATTTGTTGCAATGACTTTACAACACTTTACTCTGTCTATCTAGCCTCTCAACAATCTAGACTAATACAAATCTATAGTGTACAAACTATCTTTTCTTTACAATTCAATATTGAGATTACAAATAAGAACAAAAGTATAAGTCTCAAATAATTTTACACTTGAAAGAAGTAACACTTTGTTGTAAAACTTTGACTTGGTGCAGCTCACTAAAGAATTATCTGAAGAACTTTCTAAAGCTTTTTAGAAGGTAAAAAAATGATTAAGAAATTTTTATGCAACAATAGTATTTCTTTAGAGTTATATATCATAACATTTTGAATCCTTCTTCCTTTTATATTGACTTTATCCAATGGCTAAAAAGTTTAAAGATTTTCTTCACTTCCATAATTATACAACCTTTAGTTATTCTAGATAATTCCATGGATATTTATATGAGAAGATCTCGGTCATTTGAATTTCAAAATAACTCTCCTTAATTTTTTTAGATTAGATAATCTTCAATCTGTAACCATTAGAGAAGCTTTAATTTGAATTTAAAAGGATTAGCTTTTGTTAGCTATTTGCAGATAAGCCTTGTATTCAAAATTTAAAATCCCATAAAATCCAATATAACCTTATCCTTATTCATTCTTGCATATATCTTGATTTATTCAAATATATTTTCCCTTAAAATAAATCCCATAATTCTATCTTTAGTGAAACATGATTAAATATATTTTTCTAATACTCTTAATCTAGTAGAGCTAGGTCTTGAATAATCCGAATTTGATTAAGATTAATATTCCATATAATTTTCTAGACCTACTTTCGAATAACCTTCTGAAGAGTATTAGCCTTCTTTTCTTAGAAGTCTCTGAATAAGCTTCTGAGGAGCTGTACAAATTCTTTTTATAAAAGCTTTTGTAATACTTTCTGAGGACTTTCCAAAATAGTCTATTTTTAAACAGTTTGAAGCTTTTAAATGTGACTTGAATATACAAAAATATAGTTTTTGAAAAACCTTCTGTAAACCTACACTCTTAAAGATTTATTAGCTTTTAACCCTTTTTATTATCATTAAAATATTATGAGAGATATCTAACACTTAATATGACCATTTATTGTTCAATAGTTTAATACATTACCTTATTTATTTACTCACTTTACAATATTTACTTTTTCTTTGTAATGGTTGTTGTAACAAATATTCAAAATGTACATTTGATTTTTTAGAAATTTGTTTCATATGTAATTAGTTATATTTTGCTTTTTTGGTTAAGTTATATGTTAATTGACTTGTTTATACTTCAATTTATTTCTTTTTATTATTATGTTTCTATACCCTTTTTTAGGTATTATGGAGCTAATATTTCATGTTATCCGATACAATCACCTATACAGCTAAGGTTGGTAAATTTGATCAATATTAAACTGGACATGATCGAAATATAATCGATAACTTAGATAAACTAGACACCGCACAATATGATGAGATAAGGCAAGTTATAATGCTTAATAGACATAGGATGACATGAATCAAAGTAAGAAGGAATTATGGACTCGCTATCCCATCTCATATGCATGTATGCTAAAATGCATACTAAATATTTGGTTTTCTTCTTCCTTTTTTCCCTTTCTATTAAGTTTTCTTTTTTTAACTTTTTGGTATTTGCACTGTTGCTCATTATGAAAGTTTTAGTGGAGCAGTTTGTATTATGAAACCTTCTACTATTATTGTTATTTTTATGGCAATCGTTGTTGTCATTTTTAATATTACTGTTATCACTACTACTGTTCTTATTTTTGCTATCATTATTGTTAATTAGTCATTATCTTATTATTATGTTTGTTCCTACTCTAAGGGTATAGTGGGATAGTATTCACTTTTTGAAGTATTTAATAATTAATATCAGTACTATTTAAATATTTAATTATGATCGCTATTGTAAGGACTCTAAAGGAGAGCCTAGTAGTATTGCTTATAATTTTCATGTCATGTATGTACCTATGATAAGAAAATCGTTTTACTAGTAAAAAATTATAAGACTCTAAATAGTTAGTTGCTAGAGTTATTAATTTTAGTTCATTAACTCATTGTAGAATATAAATAACTATAGATATCCATTATTTCACAGTTCCTTAAAATCGCAGAGAATCGGTATCCCTTACTAAAATAGTGAAATAAGATAGACAATTTCAAAAAATTCTAAACTTATTAAAGATACTAAACTTAATTGATATATTAATTGTTTCCCAAAGCATTCCAAATTAACTATATAAGCTTTTCACCATACTGATTCAATGGTAGCACTTCGCACTTAATTCTTATTCCTATCCGAACTATCAATTAACTTGTAAGGAAAAGAATTATTGGGGTATAAGCTTACGCTTAGTAAGATAAATTCTCTCGTCAATATCACATGATAAAAGTTTATTTAATGTACAAATATATGAATTCATAATCAATCAATATGCCAAACGATACATGTAGTAGCCTAGGAATTGCATGTAACTTAGAATTACACCCCTTATAGTCAGGGTTAGAGATAATTAACTGACTCAAACCAAAATTCGGGTTTTAGCCCTTAGGTTTTATATCATTTGCACTATTGTGCTTAAGTCAAAACAAAACCATATATAATATACTTTTTTTCTTGAGCAACAAATTATATTTTCAAAATCCCAAGTCTAACGGTATAGTGGCCTTCGTAGTTCACAAACACGTGCCCTAAGTAGAAGCTACAAAATACGGCCCCTCACTAACGATTAGTGTCTCTCGATGCCTTATAAGCCCATTAGCTTAGGATAGAGACTCAATATAAATATGACATAACTAATGCTCAATCCTACAGAAGGCCCTCCTCCTTTGAGTCCCTTCCCATCTTCTACGTAAAGTGGCAGTCGATATCATCCAAATGCAATTATGGGGAATGTATAATTTATTAAATTTCTTAATCATATAAGTGATTAATCCAATTTTTCATGGTGATAAGACAATTTCATTCCATACAATTGCATATATAAGTTATCATAAATAATTTCTATTATTACGTGATTAACAGGCCATAGTATTCAATCAAAAATTCACACATATGTATCTCCCATATCCCACAAGCATCCAATTGATATCTGTAAGTTTAGGTATATCTATTCTATAAGCAAAATCAAGTAAAGAATCATCAGGAATTCACTTACTCAGCCATGTAAATCAATCGAAGTAATCCAAGGGTAGGTCGTCTCTAAAGCCATTGCAAGTATGATACTATAAGGATTTGAAATAGAACTTAGAAAACTAAGTTAAAACCTTTAAGTTATACTTTTGACTAGTTTTCATATTTTTCTCTAATTCCTACTTAAAGTTCAATCGCATATAACATTCTCGTTTTAAATATGATTTTTATGATCTTATAGTCAATCTTCATCGTTTTCGAGTGTACTTTAATGTGGTAAGGTTAGATTTTTGAGATGGGGTACATAAATCTGCCTATAGATCAAAACACTAGCGGTCCTTATAATTTGAAGTGCTTTTGGGCTTTGTTTGGTTAATGGGATTTTTTAATAACTTAGGAAATCCTTTAGGCTTGGGCTTAAGATTTCATTCTAGGCTCAAAATACTCCTTAAGGTCATATTCATAACTTTGATTTACTCTTCTAGAGCTAACAACCACTTCTTGGGCTTTTAAGTGGGTTTAAGTTGTCAAATGGGCTTGTTTTTTTAATCCAAATCAAAGATAGTCACTTTCTTGGGCTTAGGGGGTTGTCTTATGTGATTCCTGTGATTCTTGAGATTCTTTAAACAACTTTCATTGCTGTGCTAAATTGCTGGTTAGAAACTTAAGGTAGGTCAAACTTGGTGTTTGAGGCTCGTTTTGAAAGTTTTAAACTTGGTTTTAAACTTTAGGTTTAATACGCTTATTGTATTTGCCTTAGTCGGTCTTTTCACTTTGTTTATTTACTTTTATCATATTTTTAAATGTCTTTTAACAAAGTTCCATATTTGGTCGGTTTGGTGTATAGACTTCCAACTTGATTTTTCAACTTGTTTCATCATTTTCTTAAGTTTAGGTGTTAAATCATGAACTTAAGCTACTTGTATTCAAATTTTAACTTGACTTCCTTTCCATGAGATGATTATTTAGCTCATACTTTACATAAAAATAGTAGATCTCATACTTATCATAACTCCCATATCATGGTTTATGTCTTACAAAGTTAGTTTTCTCATAAAACTTTACGTGATGGATTTTTCGTTTTCCTAAGTCTATATTTGAGCATTTAACTTAATAGAAGTGGAAATAACATCTAAATGATTCACATACACTCCACATCCAGTGTGATGTCTCCGCGTTCATGTATACATTTCATGATTTTCTCAACTTAAAATCTTCCGTTCGAAGTATTAAACATATATCTTTATATGACACCAACTTAGGATACTCATATTTCAACTTTCATGTAAAAAGGTTTACAAGCTTACTTCTTAAGTTAGTCTAGCTATTTTATCATCTTATGATCATGCTAATATCTTCATGAAAACATGGTCTCCTAAGATAGCATATTAGGTCACTTTAACAAAAAAACAACTTACTCGTCTTAAAAGCATAAAAATGGTGGTTGTGCAATTAAGTATCTTCTTATGTTCCTTGTTTTTCCTCCTTCTTGCAAGCTCCTTTAGAAACTAGAGTCTTGATCTTTGAAGTGGGGCTTTAAGGATATTTTAAAGTTCCTAAAAGTAGCTTTGAAGTTGAAAAAAGAAGGCAACAAAATCAAGCTTTTGTGCCGTGAGTTATGAAGCAAAAAGGTGGCAGCATTGTAGGATTTTAGGGGGTTGGGTTTCTTCTTTTGATTTGTGTTCAAAGTAAGAGAAAATGAATTGAAAATGAGAGTGAAAGAGAGAGAGAGTGGCAAGTTTTTTAATGGGAGGAGAAGTGTGTTCAAGAAGCTTCAATTGGTTGTTTTTTAGCATGTACAAAAGTCAACAATTAACAATTCTTGATAAGGTAAGCATTAAGGGGTGAATAGTAAATGTGTAAGACAATTGAGTGATTGAAAGTTGACAAGGCATGGCCTCCCTTAGGCTCTCTTCCTAATTGGCCATAGGGTGTTCTTTTTGGGCATAAAGTTGTCTTGTCACTTAATTAAAAGTTAAATACATAAAATAGTGTGATATCTTATCCATGTATAGCATAGGTTATTGGTGATATAAGGAAAATATCTTATCACTAGTTTTTGATAAGTTACCAATTGATAAATGATTCCAGCTCTCAATTGGTAAGTTATTTAGGGTAATTAGTTGGTTCACTTATTTACATGTATAAGGCTTATGTATTAGGAATAAGGGAATTGTCTCATATGAATTTTTTTTTAGAGTTGTTTCTTAAATTGTTTCGTAAGTTATGATTTAATTCTTATAAAATTATGAAATTTTCTAGGATTGGATAGAATTATTCAAATTAAATTCTCAATTAGTCGCTTAGGGTTGCAAGTCCTTAATTGTTTTAGAGTTTTGGGTGACCTAAGGTCTATTATTTTCGTATTCGAGTTTTATCGATAATAAACTTTCGAATTGAAAACTAAATTCGTTTTAAATGTAAACTTAGATTTTTAATTTAGTTTATCCTTGGTAACATACAGAAAGTACTTTTAGTTGAATCATAAATCTGCTAAAAAGTAAGGTTTACAACTTATCCATGTGTAACGAGGCTTATAAGTGAAAATAAGGAAATTGTCTTATATGTAATTCTTTTAGGGTTTGGTTTTCAAATTAATTTGTTAGTTGTGATTTGCTTCTTAAGAAATTTTAGAATTTTCTAAAGTTGAATAAAATTTATTCAAATTATATTTTTAATTATTTATTTAGGGTCATAAGTCTTTAATTATCCTAAAGTTTAAGGTTTGAGTGAGTTTAAGTATTTTTAGGTTTTTTCGCCAATTCGGGAGTAATTAACTTACCCTTAAGAGCTTAAGGTTCAATTGACTTAATTATTTAGGATTAGTGCTTTATTATGTAACATATATATATATCATACAATAGATTAAGAAAGGAGAAGGAAATTGCTTAGTAATATTTATATATATATATACATATTGCGTTGCGGGCCTACTTATGTACATAAGTAAAAATAATTTTGTAAATTTATTAATTTATTCTTTTAACTATATTTAGTTTTGTTGTTTATTATTACTTGAAATCATCCTTGATTCATTCGCTATCAATTTTATATGAGTTTACAAAATTAATGCCAATTTTATTGATTTATGGATTTTCAAGTATTAAGATAATTTTATAGATTTTTAAAAATTTTCATGATTTGATATTTACAGTTTCTATTAAATTTAGGTTTACATTTTTAAAAGTATGCATATATAGGGATTGAGGTTTTCATGCACGATTAGGGTTTTGAAATCGTATAATAGGGTCTTTCATGTTTATTTTAAGTTTCGAGTTTAACATTTTAATCATTTATCATTTTATGTGATTTTATTAACTTAGAAAAATATCTACGATACTCGAGTTTGACATTATGTTTAGAAAGTCAAATTTGCGAAGTCTATAACTATTTTAGTATGGAAACACTACCATCTATTAAGGAAGGTCATATAGATAAATTTTCCTTGTATTATAAAACTTGAAGTATGTGTGATTATTTTGACACTATTTTGTTTTAATGATTGTAGATAGATTAATAAGCATTTTGGATATTATAGTTAATAAGTATTTCGGATATTATAGTTAACTATGTAGGTGTCACAGTTAATTTTTCTTATTTCTATGGTTTAAACTTGTCTATTTCTATTTATTCTTTTGATAATTTTTATTTTGCATAGCATTATCTTATCGTATTTAATTAAGAATAACTATTACTTATCTCTTCTTTTTTATTTGTCAAGTATTGATTTCATGTGTCATTAATTTGTTTAATCAATGATACTTCATGAGGGTTTATGTGTACATGTTTATTATATTGTTTTATTACTCATAATTATAACCTTTATTATTTTTATGGTCAATCATGATTAAAACGTCATTGCAATAGCTTAATTATTACTTAGCTGTTATAAATATTCTTATTTTTTTTTTATCTATAGCCTCAAGTTTATAAGTTATTCATTTCTAATGTATTATTAACTCTTATAAGGTAATGGAACTAAACGGCTATACTATTTGAATTTGCTCTTAATTGTATATACTTGTTTACCTTTTCTAAGTGATTTAATCTTATTATCTTTAGAGGTGTGCAAATGAGTTTTTGTTCATAGGTTAGCCTGTTTAACCCACATATTAAACAAGTTTGAGTTGAGGTTTTTTGGTGCATTTAAAAAGTGAGCCAAATGCTTGTTGGTTTAACCTGCAGGTCAAAATAAGCTAATTTGGTTTGGTATGTTTAATGCATTTATACTTTTGTTTTATGGGTCGATTTGTTTAACTCACTTTTCAAAATCCAGGGTCGAGGTTTTTTATCTTGTTTAAAAAATAGACCAAATTAATTTAGTCCATTTAACTCGAAGACCAAAGTTGGCCAGGTCAAGTTGGCCTATTTGACCAACTTGCATGCCTCTACACTTATGAAGGCTTTTAGTACATCTATTATCTCCAAAATTTGAGTAAAATAAAAGCTAACTCTTCAATGCAATTCAAAACATCTAATAATATCTACAAGATCATATTACCAGCAATCCATTTAATAGAAGCACTAATATTATGAGTTAAAGGGATAACACTTAACTTGTATCTACCCATTCTCACCATTACCGTTTTATAGATCATTTTGCTAATTTCTTTATAGATTGTATATTTAAGCTTTGTTACCACTTCAGTTGTAATATTTTAGACTCGGGGCATCACAACTTGCCACATGTCCCTAGTATTCGTTGGCACGTTAGACATAAACAATTTTCTAACATCTCTAAATGTTCTTGTGATGTCTTTAAACAATCTCATAAAATTAGTTATCTAGAATAACTGGAATAACTTCTAAATAAAATAACTAATTCTTTAACAACAATTATAAACTAAAAGATTATCCAAACTCATATAACATTCTCTAAGAGGCATATGAAGTCATCACTCTTACCATCCTATTAGTAATAACAAGAGTCTCCAAAAATCATTATAACCAATTAAATCAATTAAAGTTCTTACATTTGAAAACAAAGAGTTAACTAGAACTCATGCAAAACACAAGCATATGTACATGAATAAGCAATGCAATAACTATAGTAAATAAATAAACAACCAATAGGTTATTATCTTTAATCAAGTCTTTCGAATAATATACGAGGATACTCATGACTCTGTTCACACAATTGCATACATAAAATAGTACCCGTAATGCCACACTTAGGAATTGCTACCTTCGGCCCTCAGATTTCCTAATCTACTTTAAATCATTTCAATGGACAATTCCATTAGGAACATCACTAACCATTGATCATTGATGTGTCTTCTACGATTCTATCACCACCGACCCTTAAGTCGAGCCACGCAAAAATAACACACCATAATTAAAAGTCCAATAATAATTAGTCCATTTTCAATTAACTATCCCAACACTTACAACCAACAAACATGTGTCGCGTACCTGGAGAATCTGGTTCAATTAAAGTAAAGTTATCAAAAGAAGTAGAAATTGTAATAGTAAGGAAATATTAATATTACAACCTATGTAAATTCTCATGTAGGTCCTTAAACTTCTGAAACATAGGTTATCAAATTAATAACAACTAACTAGGAGTAGAAGATTTTCCTAACCATCATTTAGAACTGTATACTTACTCTTTAGATATTTACTTTACTAGAAAAATGGTAGCCATTTTGTTGCAATATAAAAAAAAGAAAGAGGTTCAAAAACTATTTTTGTTGGAATTTTAGCATGACTGTACTTATGCCGGTACTTGTAGTATGATGTGGAGAAGCTTACAGTACAAATTTTGGCCTCGTATAATTTCGAGTATAGACTTAAAATGTACCCTAACATTTGAATGCACCAATTTAATCCATGCTCCATTTGTTAATATCAATCTAATTACCTAAAATCATCTCTTCCCACTCCTTTACTTGTCATCAATTATTGACAAGTGATATAAAAAGCCATTGAATTTTGGATACTTACTTAGTTCTTTCATTGGATCTTGCTTGGATTTTAAAGTCACTACACTAAAACATCTACATAATCAACCTTAAAAATGGACTAAATTAGAACTTTATCAATGACTGTTATTCCATTAAATCTTAACTCTTGCTTATCATAAAATCCCTTCGCTTGTCTTTACAATTGCTTTTCTCACTCAACTGCCTATGCACAAGACACTAATCCTTAAAATTAGCATTATATTCTATTAATCCATCAACCTTAAGACTTTACGTAAGATTACATAACTAGGCTAAGGATAAAAATTGCTTGTGAAAGCTTTCATTTGATATGAAGAATGGTAGGATGAGGGTTTATAGAGTTTGGTTAAATTGTACAACCCTAATCTTTATAATTCCCAAAGTACCCTTTATAAAAATTAGTTAATTTCTTTATTACCCTAGCATTTATTTAATAAGCTTTCTTTATTTTAATTTTTATTTCACTTGAATTTTTCTAGGTGTTACTACATTATCTTTCAAAACGTCATGCTTATATGATGTGATAAAGAAGGTTTATGAATTGTAAAAATACTCTCTCCTCTAATCAGCTTTTCGTATTCATTAAGTAAGAGCCCTTATGTTTACGATGCCAAACCACTCAATCCCTTACTGTTGTTTGTCCAAGCGGTATCTTGCATATGTTATTTGTCAATTCATCCCCAAATATATTAACAACATTTTATGCATTCCAACTATGAGCATTTGAGTTAATGAGTACATCTATTATGCTTTGGAAATATATATGCTTGTCTAGAATATAGGTTAGTACCCTATCACTCCCATTATGAATGCAAGGATCCTTGCATTTGATGTTTTTTCTTATCTTTAACATGCTACAAATACCTAACTTTGATCACTCCTCTCCCAATGAGAATACTTAGCCATATTTATGAAGCAAAACTTTTATTTTTCCCTTCCATAAAGCTATACATAGAAAAATAAGAACTTCTAAGAACTTGAAACAATAGCATATTTGGATTTTTAAGTATTTTCTATGACACCTTACCTAAAAACAAATTATTAAAATTCTCTAGGTTCTTAAAACCAAATCCACCTATATAATTTTGTTTTTGCAAATTACTCCACTTTTTCTTATGTACTTGTTGATCCAATTATTACTACTATACTAAAATGGAAAAGTTGTTGAAGATACCTTGTTGCGAAAATCCTTTCCAATTTTTTACATTTATAAATTGGAGTTATCTATCATATAGGAAATGTTATGGCTTAAAATTGATTCATGTTAGCAACCTTAAATTTAATTTATCGCAATATGTAGATTCATGAAAATTTTTAATGTTTTCGACATTTGATAGTTGTAACAATAGTAAAAAAAGATTAAAACTTCTATGTATGATATCTAATTACTGTATTTTCTTCATATTTATATCTTTTTCATTTATATTATATATAAAAGCTTATTTTTAAATACATAGATAATATGAGTACTTTGTTTGGTAGTATACATAAACAACAAAGTGAATTATCTCCTTTTAATGCTATAGATAAAAGAATTTTTAAAGTTTTAGTTGTCAAAATGTCTAAAGAATCCATTGAATTCAAGTTTAAATCCATTTGTTGTTTTAGTACATCTTTTAATTGTTAGATGTTTTAACTATTTAAATTTGTTAAAATCATTTTGAGAAATCTCAAAATGCTTTCTTGTAGGAACATTATTCCTTAATCTACGTGATCCTTGGTTGCTTGCTCATGAAAGTTGTAACGCCTCATAAGGGGAGTTTGGTAATTTTTTCTAAAATTTTCATATCACGTATACATCTATGATATAAAGAACGCCTTGTAAGTTAGAGGTTATAAGACTCTAACTATTAGGTTTCTAAAAGTACTTATTTATTTTACTTATTTATATAAGCAACTAGGGTAACCCAACAATCTACAATCTACCAAGACCGTAGAGAGTCAGAATCACCTATTAAACTTCTACAATATCAAGAGTTACTAAATATTATAAAGATCTAGCTTAACTAATGCAACCTACTAAAGTGATTTTCTTTGTCTAATCTAGTTGCTATAGGAACATTATGCACTTTTATCTTAGCTCATTCCCGGCTTTTGGTTACCCGCAGAAAGGAACTGTTGAGGGGTAAGCATACCACAGCTCAGTAAGTTTGTTGCTTGTCACTACTATTTAAGTAAGTTATTAAGCATTATTAACAAACATATAGTTTAGCTATATATGAAATGAATGCATATGCAGTGAATGTAAGCAACACATTCATAGGGCTCCGGAACCATGGAAGGTATAGATTTGCGTCGTCTATACTTCAATTATCCCCCCATATTTAATCACATGGGACACCTTACTTTACCCACATGAGACTATCTATGGGTATCATCCCAATAGACAGAACTTAACTATTATAGTTGAGAATACCGTACTAATCAATTGGAGGACCTCATCTAAGGCTATCCATTATCAACAATCGACGCAACGCCTTACAACCTTACTATTAACAAATTCATATAATGCCCTGCAGGCTAAATCGTACGAGTCCTAACTTAGGCTACTTGTTATCAATCAACTGAAGATGATCTACTAGCTTTACCTCAATAAGTAAAATGTCACCAGAGATTGTTATGAGTACTCGCTATGTTGATAAATCTTTCTTTAAATTGTAAAGTATATTTCAAAAATGTATTTTAGCAAATTTTTCAAGAAACTCGGCGAAGCTATAGACATCATAGTCCACAACTAATGGATCATAAACATGCGATAGGTATATCCGGTTATTTTAACTAAATATTTAAACTTACTAATTTTAATAAGGTGATCACCTGGATGTTGGCATACAGAACAACCAGTCACTCAACAAACAACTAAGGGCAAGCAATAGAACATCAAGCAATTATCAAACATAAGTAAGTAGCAATTCATCAAAATTCCCTCACCTAGCCTGCTTGCCTACTTATTTTGAAATTAAGGATTCCTGAATTAAAAATTAAGCTACTTAAAACATAATAATAATGCATATGTAAGTAATTAGAAGATGGTTTCTTCAATAACCTAAAAGTCTACCTAATTATTAAAGCTCACGTTAATCTTCAAGTACGGTTAAGACTTGTTTATTTAAAGTTTGTTTTTCGCGTTCTTATAGTTGATTAATCGCTTTTATAGAATTCTTTCATTTGGCAGGGTTAGCGGGTTTTCAATTTAGGTCTTATAAGTTTGTGTACTCAAACGGTGATTTTGGTTACTTTAGGTTTGGGCCTAATTTTAGGCTTTAGACTTAGTTTTTGATCTTGGGCCTTGAACTTAATATTTTAGGCTTTCTTTTAAGTACTTTTAGTGAATTTTTCCTGCTTAACACTTCAATTTTTCATCTTAGGTCTTAGTGTTGCTCTTATGGCCCTAAATGGGCTCTTTCTTTAAGTTTAAGGTTTCAACTCATTAAGGGCCCTATGGTAAATATCTTGGATGAGCCTTTTGAATATCTCTCTTTAAGTCTTTTTAAGCTAGGTTCAGATGTGGTCATGTATCATTTAGGCTTGTATTTTTTTTAAGGCTCTATGGGTTTATTTTGCAATTTAGGGCCTTAGGCCTAATCTTACTTGCATTTTTGGACTTAAGCCCATCATTGACCTTAAGTTTAGTCCACTTTTCATAAAGTTAAAAAACTAGTCATGAGTGATTAAGTGGGCTCAAGGCTTAGTTTGTGGGTCTTTTAGTTAAATTTAGGCCTAGTTCATATCCTATGGCTTATATTTTGATTTTATTCTAATCTAATAGGCCTAATAGTTTATTAAAATGATTAAATGACTAATTTTATCATGAGTTTTAGATATGATACTAGTAATTTATTGGGTTTCAAGTGGGTTTTTCTAAACTTGTTGTTTATTTTAGGCCTAACTACTTACTATAGGCCTTATTTAGTTTCTTATCTTATAAGAATAAGTCCTAAATCCTAATTATCTTTAATTAATCATGTGATTAATCCATTAATAAATATTTTATAGCAAATTGTTCAACATATTTAAGGTAATTTAAGACAATTTCCTATGATTTTCTACATATCATGTACTTAACTTTTTAGAACATGCATCAAAGTACCACTAAAATACACCTAAAACCATTTTTTTATCAAAATAAACATAAAAAATAAAAAATATACTGGGGATATACATATATATATGTGTTGGCCGTAGCATGGGAATAAAAGTATGATGATGATTTTTCTAATTTTTTTTTAAGTTATCATCTTACTATAACTTATATGCTTCTAAAGTTATATGTAATATGCTTACTATACTAAATAGCTAAGAAAATGCACATATATGGGCATGTAAATATGGTAAACAAAGGTGGCATTTTAATACTTTTTTTCTTTAGTTATTAAACCTAGGAACCATGCTCATAAACTCAAATTAGAAGGAAAGTTGAAAGGATGCAAGTTTACCTCAATGGAAATTCGAAGGGTCTCATTTCACTTCATTTTTAGAAAACGAAATGAACTCCTTTGGTAAAAGATGTTTAACGACAAGAAAGGGGAATGAAAGAGGATTCAAATGCTAGTGATTTTGTATCGTTTAGATGTAGTGGTGGAGAGTTATAGCTTGGGCCATTTGGGTGAGCAGCCAGGTCCGAGAAGCTTACTCTTGTTTCCTTCCTTCTTGTTTTTTTTTTTTTTTTTTTTTTGTTTTTGAATTGTGTATTTAGAGAACATTTCTAAGGTTTATTCTAAGGAAGAAGATGCAGTAAAATGCAGATAGATGGATCAAAAAGGGGTTGACTATAAGTGGGTGTGGTGGGGATCAAATCCCTTCTATTCTTGGTTGCATGGTATAAGCACAAGGAGGAAGCAATTTGCTTTTGATGATTTTTGTCAATTGAGGCAATGGTTTGTCTATTAGAGGTAAGTAGTCCCTTATTTTCTAACTAATTATCTTGTCTTATGTAGGTAATTGTGATTATCTTTAGCTAATTATGATGCATAAATACATATAGATGATTAGAATGCAATTTAAGCTTATGACTCTAATTATTAGTATAGATAACCTTAGTTAGATATAGTTTAGGGTTTTTCATATTTAATTAAGTTAATTAAACTTATTAGATTATTTTATCTAATTAATTTATGGTTTCTAAAGGTTAGAATCGATTATCGTTAATCCATTATGATTTCATAAGGCAAATTAGGGTTGTTTCAGCAATTTAGTGAATTATTAGTGATTACTTAATAATGTGGCTATATAATTAGAGTTTATTAATTAAATTAGGGATTTTGACACTATATTATTATTTCTAATTCTTTTTAGGACTTCTCTCGTTTTAAGGTTTTATGAAGTTTTGAAGGTTTTGAAGATACGCTTATGATTTTAGCGCCATTTTTTGAGAAAATATATCATTTGGGGTAAATTAGTAATCCCATTAATTTATTACCTTAATTGACTTAATTTGATCGATCGTTATCATTTGTAGATATCTCTTACTGTTTGTTGTTGAGTTTATGCAATTTATGTAATTTGAGTAAAATGTTTTAATTTAGGGTTTTCATTATGATTGAAGTTTAATCTAAGGTTTTATAACTTTAGGGTTTGGGGCTTAGAGTTTTCTTTCAATTTGAATTTTTAATTTATGATCACGCGTACATGGTTTTAGAGTCTTTATACGCTATTAAGGTTTATAGAACTTTATCTTTAGGGTTTTTTGAGTTTGTTTTTAAGGCTTCAATTTAAAATTTTCTTGATTTTAATTTCTTCGATTTGATTGAGCTTAGAGAATACCATTAGTTTTTTGAATTTGATTGTAAGTCTAAAACATAAAATTTATGGGGTTTACAAAAGCAATATCCTATCCTAGTCTCATTGTGTCGGTTGCTCTTACCTTTATTTATCTTAGATTGCTTGTACATTAGAGCATCATCTTATCTTAATTTATCTAACTTGGATCTCCAACTCATAAGAGTACTATTTTATCTTTTCTTCATTAGTTGCTTGCTCATTAGAATTTTATCCCATCTTTTCTTTGTTAGGTTGCTTGTTCATAAGATAAGAGTATATTCTTGTCTTGTCTTTTCTAGATGCTCATTTGAGTGTTATTCAATCCAATTTTAATGTAATCTTTTGTTGATCACCTGCTTAATGGAGTACAATTTACTTTCTTTTTAGACAAATTAAAAGATCTATCCTTTTGACATAATACCCTTTGAAAGATCTATCATTACAAAATGGTGCCTTTTAGCAAAACTTCTTACTTTTAATATACAATTTATTGAAAATTTTATCATTTCAAGATAACGCCTTTTGAAAGATCTACCCTTAAATGGTGCCTTTTGGATGACCTTTAGAGAAACATATCACAAAAAATCTATCCTTTCAAGATGATACCTTTTGAAAGATTTTTCCTTTTTAAAATATTATTCTTTAGAAAAAAATTACCCTTTTAACTTGGGATCATTTTGAAAAAAAAAATTCTTACAAGATTTATCATTTTAAGATCATATCTTTTAAAATATTAATCTTTCAAAATGCTATGTCTAAACTAGATTTGCCCCTTTAAGTTAAATCCTTTTGGATGATGTTTTTACTTAACAAATCTATCATTTCAAGACAATATCTTTCCAAGGTTCCATACTTTTAAAGAATTAAGATGGTATACTTTCGGCCTTCTAAGTCGGAATCCTTTATATCCTTTCAAGATGGTAGTTGGTGATAGTTGATATCATTATTATAACTCTTGAGTGAACTCTTGGTGGTCTATAGGCCGTGTGTGATGGTGTACTTACAAAAAACCCCTTATAATGTTGCTAGTAAAGGATCTTTGATACTTAAGTTAGTAAGGACAATATTGGAGTTCTAGAAAATATGAACGTTTGTAGATTGAGAGAGCTCCAAAAAGGTTCTAAGATCCCCTTACTTGATGGCTTTCCTTCTATTTATAGGTTAAGAGAGCTTACTTGTTTGGACACGTGACAAGAGAAGATTGGCTAGAATGAAATCTAAGGAAGCGGCGCTATTAGTATGAGAAAAGACTTTTACTCTTCTATTGGTTGATTCCCATTGGTAAGGGGTGACCGTTATAGCATGTGGCTAGTTTGTAGGCTATGTATTTGGTGGTTAGTTAGCATTTAATGAGAAGAGAAAAAAAGTTAAAGAGGGCGATAAGTTAGACCACATCGAAAGGTGGTCTTTTTGGAGTTTATCCTAAGTTAGGTGAGCTCTTTTGTCATGATTGGAAGGCAGATTTTTAGGTACTTAGGAGAAAGCTTTTTGAGTGCTTGAGATTCGACTTGGCCTGGGTTTGCTAAGTCCTTAATCATAAAAACGCCGCCGTTATGTAGCTGATGTTTAAGAATGATCCGGAGATTAGAAGGATTGTTGGGTTGCAAATTGGTCAATATGCTTAGAGGATCATTAGGCCACGATAAGAAGAATCCTTGGTCGAGTTCAGTGAGGCCATCGATGGGCTTAGGCCTACAGGGCCCTTGATTGAAAAAGTGACAATTAATAATAGCTTTTTGGAAAATTTGTCGTCATTTCTTTTAATAAACCGGTCTTATGATTATATTTGTTTGTGTATAAATAAGATGGTGTTTAGTATAGCACAATAGAAGAAAATGAGACAACAATTGTCTTATACTATGTTTGATATATCGATAATTGGTATTAAACACGAATTTTTATAATTAGAAACCTAATAAAAGGTCATTTTTAGAATTTTAATAATATATTTATTTTTTATGAAATTGATTTTTATATCACCAAATTTATATTATATATATTTTAGTTTTAGTTTAATACTCAAATGATTTTGTCTAATAACTTTGTTTTATATATAAATCAAATAAAAGATTTATCCAATTTTATAGTACAAGAATATGATCCAACGAATGGAGAAAACACATGTGAGTGACCCATCCAGGACTGGTTTGAGTAAACAGTGGATTAGATATAAATTAAATTGCTTGAGGTAGAATAAATCCAACACGATCTATGCTATCTCCCAAACACCAGAAGATAATTAATACCTACATAACAAGAAAAAGGCCGATATGACAGCGAAAAATAAAATAATTTTATTCTTTTGCCAATTTGCCTGTTTGTTCGTTGATACCGAACTCCACATATTGTAGAAGAAGATGGCATGACTACTCCCTCCTGTAAGCAAAAACTACCTCAATTGTGCACTCCACAGCTTTCCTTTCTCTTCTTTACCAACCACAATACTGATCAACTATCAAGCACCTCTCTCTCTCTCTCTCTCTCTCTCTCTCTCTCTCTCTCTCTCTTTTCCTAAACTTATAATCCAGCTGCCCACTGAAATCGCTTCAACAGCACTCCTCAGTTCGATCGGTCAAATTCAAAACATTGATCAATTCGATTCACAGCTGATTCTCTCATTCCTTCTTTCACTACTCCAATGGCGGTTTCGAAATCTCGAACCGTCCTTGAGCCCTTACCACACTTCGATCTCTCCAATTTCGACTCCTCTCCGGTTAAATCCGTTGCCATTTCCACTCTTTCCGATTCACAAACCCTAATTTACATTGGAACCCTATCCGGAACCCTAGTCTTGCTCCAGCTTCAACACGATTCTTCTAATAAAGCCATTTCCTTTGTCCGGAAAGTTTATATTGCTATTGATTGCCCCGTGGAGTCGATACATGTTGTTTTGGAGATCGGTAAGGTTTTCCTGCTTGCCGATGGATTCTTGTTTCTTGTCGACAGCTTTTTAGAACAGTCTGTGAAGAAAATTAGTTTGTTTAAAGGAGTTAATATAATTACGAGGAGGTTTCGGGGGAATTCAGTTAGTGAAATTTCTAATTTGTTAGCTAGTTCTAATTCTATGAGTGTTATTGAGACTTCGAAAGTGAGTTCACGGCTTTTGCAGAGATTGGGGAGTGGGATTAGGGCTAATGGTGCGAAAACTAAAGAATCAGAACAGTTGGGATTGAAGAATGAAGTTGGTGGATGCACA
Source organism: Lumnitzera racemosa (assembly GCA_024138005.1). NCBI lineage: Eukaryota > Viridiplantae > Streptophyta > Magnoliopsida > Myrtales > Combretaceae > Lumnitzera > Lumnitzera racemosa. The sequence goes on along the minus strand of JAMXBC010000005.1, from coordinate 69,412,824 downwards.
TTCGCGGTTTTGATCAGTAAAAGATTGATTATTGTGGAGTTTAATAATGCAAGCAGCTCATTTGTGATATTAAAGGAGTTTGTTTGTATTGATGGTGTTAGGTCAATGGTTTGGCTTGATGATTCTATCATTGTTGGCACCAACAGCGGGTACAGTTTGTTTTCGTGTGTTACTGGACAGAGTGGTGTAATCTTTACATTGCCAGATGAGTCTTGTCCTCCTCGGCTTAAATTATTATGGAAGGAGTGGAAGGTTTTGTTGTTGGTTGATAATGTGGGTGTTATAGTTGATCCTTTCGGTCAGCCAGTTGTTGGGAGTTTGGTGTTTCGTAGTCGGCCAAATTCTGTTGCTGAAATATCTTCTTATGTTGTTGCCGTGAGAGATGGGAAGCTGGATTTGTATCATAAGAAATCTGGGATGTGCATCCAGACAGTTACTTTTGGTGGAGAAGGCATTGGGCTGTGTATTGCTGCAGATGAGGGAAAAAGAAATGGCAACCTGGTCATTGTTGCAACTTCCTCTAAGGTTTGCTAGTAGCACATTTTATAATAAGCTAATTGATGTTCTTGTTGCTTGTCATGAACCAGCATGCTAATGCTTGCCTTTTCTGCTGGTTTCTTTGAACTTTTCATATACTATACTTGCTCTATGTGCAGATTCTGTGTCACTATTATGCGAATTGGTGTATTCATTTTTAGGAACAAATGAGCTATTAGGTATGCTGGAATGGAAGTTAAGTTAATTGTTGGAAAATACAATTGGAAAGAAAGTTAAATGTTTAGTTCATGGAGGTCAAGAGCCTGCTTGCAATCTTCTTGTCATCAATCTACAAGCATGATTTAGTTCAAATGCAAATTAGGAAATTACATTTACTGTAAATGTTCTTGGCATATATGTTCACTGGAGAAAAACCATTTCCTTCTTCTTTGATAATCTACATTTTTTTTGTGAGTGCTCTGTTTTTAGTGGAAGTACTTGAGATGTCTTTTAAGGAAAGTAATGTCTCTTGTTGCATCCTTTGCGAGGTGCAGTGGCATGCTAAACTAGTGCCTTAATACATGTGTGGTTATTTAGGTGGTAATCCTTGGCATCTTGGTTTTATGATTGCAAAAGTTTTTTGAGGATAGACAATTGGAAGGTTACTCTAATTATTTATAATGGATAAGCTTCTTTGTCTCACCAAAAGCATGTGTTACAGGATTGGGGTAGAATTGAATTAGATGATGGACTAGTTGATGATTTAGTGAGCTCAACAACTTGAAAAGTCTTTCTTCCTTTCTTACCTATTTTTGCAAATTAGGAATTTGGGCTCGTTAAGAGAGAACCCAATGATCTCATATAAAGCGTGTTTTCTTAAAAGGATAAAATCAAGTCTGTCCTCTCTTATTCCATAATTCTGCAATTATAGTAGATAACAGTGGCAGTTTTCATCCGATAACTGCTCCTGATTATTCTCCCTATAACTGACTCTATTCATCCACACATAACATAACTGTTTTGACCAAGACACACTACATATTATTTTGACACATGGCTGATACACACACATACAACCCATGCTTACAACCACCACTGCAACATGAATAAGTTAATGAACATAAATAAATATCCTAAACTATAACAAGCTGGACACTTCAATCCTACTTATTCCTTTTATTACGTTGGCTATACATATATTTAAAGGGAATATTATGTGAGTGTGTAACAGCATGTCATGGAGCTACATATACAGTTGATGTTAGACTTAGTGTGTGTGTGGATTTTGTGGGATGGTTTGTGTGTTTGGAGGGAGCTGGACCAATTGCAGATATGGCTATTTGCCTACTATAAAGGATGAAAGAAATAAAAAAAAAATGTTGATCTGGCTGATCTTCTTAATAATGATGAGAAGAAATCACTCTGTAGACTTCACCACTGATGCTATCAGTCTGGAATCTTTCTTTCTTCTATTTCATTTTGACCATTTATCAAGTGAGGAAAACAAGTTGGTATGATGCTGAGGCCTTTACCATAATTTGCCTCCTCAGCTTACCAACTCTCTGCTAGACAAAGATAGAGTCAAGACAAAGTGTATAAACACTTTGTTCTATGGAGAAATAAATATTAGAGAGAGATTTTATCAAAATGTTTTATTTCATTTCTTATTGTGACATTGGGATGCTCAATATGCCCCCCAAAACCCAGTAATTGTAGGTTCTTCTAAGATGGGAAGAAACAGCAAAAAAAGTGAAACCAAATTAAATTTCAAATTTAGGTGTTAATTGCCTTGTAACATAGATCCTATGGCAAGATCATTGCAGTATTCTGAATCACCATTGTAAATATAAGATGATTTGACAATGATCTATACTGTGTGTTTTTTTTTTTTTTTGGTGTATGAAGAAATGAATAGTTAAGTAATCTGTAAAATCATAGTTTTTCCCCTGGTAATAACTGTTTGTTCTTTGCTTATGAAAGTTCCTTCATCTTCATTTGATAATCTGGTTAAATAAAATCTCAGATAGCTTTCATCTTTGATACATTTTTCAGATCTTTTCTTGTGTAAAAGTGCCTGCTGAAGAACAAATCAAAGACCTTTTGAGGAAGAAGAATTTCAAGGAAGCCATTTCCCTGGTAAAAGAACTTGAGTGTGAAGGTGAAATATCAAAGGACATGGTTTTCTTTGTTCATGCTCAAGTGGGTTTCCTATTGCTTTTTGATTTGCACTTTGAGGATGCAGTTGACCACTTTTTGCAATCAGAGATAATGCAGCCATCAGAAGTTTTTCCATTTATAATGAGAGATCCGAATAGGTGGTCACTGCTGGTAGAAACTCCTTTTATCTCTCTCTATATTCTTCTCATTATCAGATAAAATTGTGCTGCCTGTCCTTTTGTCTGGAAAGTATTGCTAATCTCCAATTCTGATAATCCACTCTAGATGAGAGGTGTGAATGTAGAGCAATAGTTATTGAAATGAATCAAGAGAAGAGAAGAAGAAAGAGGGGGTTGGGGTTGGAGGTAGGAACTTAACAATGAGCATGGGTGATATTGCTTTATAGGCTTGCAAATGGCAGAGACTCATTTGTTGCTGCTTCAGGGTGCACTAGAACATTTTTTGGGGCTGATTTTCAAAATCATCCTACACATATGGCTTTTTATATGGGTGGTAAGAAGATTACACAAACACTTTTTTAGATTAGCAAGGGTTCGTTACTCTTTCCTGGCGATCTTCCATTTTGCTATCTCCTTACCCTATTTATGCCCGAAGGGCTCTGTAATATAATTCACCTATTGAAGAAATTTTCTGAATCCAATTTGAATATTAGCATTTGTTATAAGTCTGAAGAATTGGAAATAGTGGAGACTATATAATTATGAAATGAGGTTGAAGAGTTCTAGCCCGATGATGACAGATGATTGGAGATATCCTGCATGCCCAATAATAAATTTTAATGCTCCACTTGATTATGTTGTATTTCTTTGACTTTGGACTAATCAGAAAGCTGTCATAACATATCTTGCTTGGCTGGTAGGTTCCTAGAAACCGTTATTGGGGTCTGCATCCTCCTCCCGCACCACTTGAAGAAGTAATTGACAATGGCCTGGCAGCCATCCAAAGAGCTATATTTCTCAGAAAAGCAGGTGTAGAAACTGCAGTGGATACTGCTTTTCTTTTGAATCCACCTAGCAGAGATGATTTGCTGAAGTCGGCAATCACCAACATTACAAGGTTTTTTCTGTCTTTTCATTCCTTGTGGTTTTTAACATTTTCACGTTCTCTCTCACTCTCAATCATATTCATAATGGTTTCTTGCAACACCAGAAGACTAATTTATCTTGGGCTATATATATATATTTTAAATTTGTATAGGTATATGGAAGCTTCTCGTGAGAAAGAATCGACTTCATCAGTGAAAGAGGGAGTGGATACACTGCTAATGTACCTCTATATAGCATTAAATTGTGTAGAAAAAATGGAGAAACTGGCTTCTTCTGAAAACAGCTGTGTTGTGGTATGTTTCTCTTTGGTCTTATTTTACACATCAAAATGAGAATTGTGCAAACACAACTTGTGTCCCACTGTATTGACAAGCAGATTGAGTTGAATAACTTAACCTCATTTTTCTAAGAGAAATTTGCCAGTTAATTTTTGGGGACAAAAGATTCCATGAGACGATATTTGGGTGCTTAAAAGGGCAGTACCAACCCCAAGCAGTCAGCTTAGTGGTTAATACCTTGAAAATTCTAATCTGTGGTTCAAATCCCACCAAGCCAATTTTTGGGGTTAATAACGCAACTTAAGCTGGACTTGATAGGTACATGGATCTTGAATGTTTCATGTGTCCATAGTTACCAGTCAATTATGACCATGCTTCTGTGTTTACAAAACTGGGTCATATCCTATTAGATGCTGTATCATTGCAAGCTTTGATCTTTTTGCTACATCATGGGCACTGGAGTAACTGCAGTTCTTTGTTTTTCTTAATTTTTGCCCCCCTTGAATCTGGGTTTGATTCAAAGTTGACCTATGAGGTAGATTATAAGTTGAAATGTTACGGCCAAACCAGTCATTTGAAATCATCAATGGAGCTATAATATGGAATTCATCATGTAAATAGTGATACTTTTGTCATTTACAGGGGACTACCAAATGATCTGGATAAGCAGAGCTCTTTTTCCCCCCTTCCCTTCTCCTTTCTTTTTGTGAAAGAGTCAATATAATTTGCACCGCTTTCTTACTAGATAAAATAGAATGGAGTTTTTTCATTGGTATTTGGATTTTTCATATCTTATGATTTTGAAGGTGGCATTATAATGTTAGCCTCCAAACCATTCTCCGCATATGCATCTTAAAATAAAATAAATTTATTGCTCCTGTGCCATTCCAAACAGAGCTGTTGTCAGGGGCTTCCTTGAAGCATGACAGTTGAATAAATGGTGCAGGAGGAATTGCAGGCCTTATTAGAAAAATCTGGTCACCTTAGGACTCTAGCTTTTCTCTATGAAAGCAAAGGGATGAGCTCTAAGGCACTTGCTATGTGGCGTATTTTGGCTACTCGTAAGGACTCTCAGAACGCTACTGCAGGTTCCCTGTCTTATAGAGATGCTGCAGCTAGTGAGGCATCAAAGATTCTTGAGGAATGTTCTGATCAAGATTTAGTTCTGCAGCATCTTGGATGGGTATGAGGCATTCTTTTACATATAACAGAACTTAATCAATTTATGGGGTAATGTCACAGTTTATACTTAAACTTTGCCTTTTTTTGCAATTATACACCTAAAGTTTTAACTTATTTAATTGTACATCTAATTGAAGATTTAGTTGTTATGATCTATACCTAACTAACTCTAATTTATATCGTTAGTCCAGTTGGCACGATTTGGTAAAGAAAATGGTCGCTCACTGCCTTAGGGGGTTCATGCAAACCTCATGGAATTGTAGATGGGTACAAATAACTGCTAGTAGGTTATGCGACCTACATTTTTAAATTGGCTTACGACTTATAGTTTTGTAAAAGGTGGTCGACAGTCACTTATGGTAGGTTGCACATACCTCTTAAGGCCGTGGATAGCTATCTCTGTAGCTAATTGTATTAAATAAACTAATGATATAAATTGGAGTTAATTGAGATATAAAAAGTGATAATTAAATTTTTAATTAGGTATATAATTAGATAAGTTAAAATTTTAGGTATATAATTGTAAAAGCGGTAATGTTAAGGTGTAAACCGTGACATTAGCCTATTAATTTATTGTCCATTCAATGGCTAATGAGGAGGTCTGTCTGTCTTAGATTGCAGATATTAATCAGATACTTGCAGTCAAAGTCTTGACTTCAGATAAACGGGAAACGCTACTGCCTCCAAGTAGGCTTCCTCTTTCAAACGATTTATTCTAATTGCTTTAATCGAATCCTCCCTCCCTCTCATGGTTAGCCCTATTATTTGGTTTGGTTTGGTTTATTTATATATATATTTTCCATTTTGTTTTTATTCCTGATAACAATCCACCATGTCTGTTGCAATACATGTATAAAGCTGTCTTTCATTTATATACAAGTACATTGGATTAGGTGTAACCCAACAAGTGATAGAAGATATAATCAAGGAAATAAAAGGGTATAACAAAGTTAACATTAAAAAAAACCATTGATAATACTCTATACTAACAAGTAGTAGGTTTAGAAAGTGAACTCAAACGGATTAAAATGGACTTGAGTACCTAGAAAGCTCTTTCTTCCTTTCTAGGACATCTTCCTATGATGCACAACAAAAAAATTTTCCAAGTGTCCTATCTCATGAAGCTTACTAAGCACGAGTTCCAAGTTTGGAATAATTTGAGAATTATGTCATGAGCACAGCATGAAATCTACTGGCTAGACTGAGTTAAATATAAAGTTCAATAGCTAGTTAGTTGTAAGTTGAAGAACTCACCAACATAATGTAATCATTTTTAAATGATTTTACATACAAAGGAGCAATGATTGTTATAAAATTGTGCTTGCTAAGGATATCAATGACAGAGTGTTTGTCATCACAAGCCACTATTACTTTAATAAATTGATGCTTAGAGAAACCTTTGCTTCAATGATTGCATGAACAGGAAATTATTGCACCATGAATTGTATAACATATGATACATGCCTTAGCAGAGGTGGAGGTGAAACACATTTGAATGTCTCACTCACGTGGTCAAGATTTTTGAAGGCTCCCCTGATTCTGTTAATGGTAAAATCTAAAATGGTTTATCCACCTTGTCTGGGGAAAGCCCAAATATTGTTCTTCCAAGTCGTATAGTTTCCCTTTTGAAGTGCTCTTTATCTACCTACTGAAAAAGAGGTGCTCTAGATCTTCTAAGGATAAGATAATTAAAGAATGTCTGGGAATTGTGTAAATTAACCAAACTATTCTTGTTCTGTTTACTCGACCCATAATTAATATTAGGGCACAGCAAGGGTCTTCATCCTTCTGCACTCAATCTCTCTTTTCAAGTAATGACTGTCAATTTCCAGCATATTTCTTCTATAATGGGGATCATAGGTTGCACTATTAATTACCATTAATTCTGCATTTACTTGTCTAAACTAGTTCTCATCTTGTTGTCCTACAGGTGAAGTTGTCATTGCAATTGATCCAAAGAAAGTTGAGATTCGCCAAAGGTACTTCATGTTTCAGCTTTTTTTGGTAGGTTTTTTCATATATATATGTGTGTGTGTGTGTGCATGATAAAGAATTGAAAAAGTTTGCACTTAATTGAGCAATTGCCTTTTAGTAACACTTGCTAAAAGGGGGGAAAACTGCTTTTGAGGGGTCTTAGCTAACAAAAGGTTCTTAGCATACATGGTGGAATGTGCATCACCTAACTAAAAGTGTCGTGGTTGAGAATAGAGTTCCAGATATCAAGCTTTCATTAGAAGAGGCACTTCTACTTTCCAAATGTGATTGGAGGGTTAGGCCATGCATGCTCTTACATAAGATTTCATTTTTTTGGGTAAAGTTAGATTTTTTTTTATTCATTTATAAAAAAGACAATACAAGAAAAGGGGAACATCCCCATAAATAATCAAAATATCCTCAAAAGTGATATAAAGAAGCTAAATAAAAAGCTCTAACGAGCAAATGGTGGCAACTAGGAAAATTCAGATACAAAAGCTAGAAGTTACTAGAACAAGGAAAACTAATAGTGAACATCATTAGCTAACTCTCTAGGTCCTATTACGATTTTTTCCCCCCTTCTTTTTCTTCTTCTTAGAAATAGCTAATAATTTGTGATCCGCCAAGACGGAGGAAGAAGAAACAACTTTGTCATTAATGAAATTTGCAAGCATCATGCTGAGAGAGGAATCCAACTCTAAGGGTTCATTGGAACTCGTAGCGTCACCTTAAAGCTGATGCCTATCACTTGCCATAACATACGTATTCTCGGAGGATCTCACTTCACCTAACATCTTAAATACCATACCGAATTCTCAATAAGAAGAGGAGCATCCTTAGCTATCTTCACATTTGTTATTTGAGGATCAACTTGCAAAGGCTCATCTTCCTTTAAAGGGCAAGCATTTACATCATGACCAAAAATATTACAACGGGAGCAGCTAGGAAGCTTCCACTAGTATTCAACTTGAACTGGAACCTTTCTTCTACCTGTACAATGGATCAGGATTAAGTTTACAAAGTCATTATTAGCCTACATCTCAATACATACTTGAGTAAAACTTAGTTTTTCCTACCTAGCAGTGATAGAGGCAACAATTAATGGTTTACTAAGTCTACTTGCTACATAACCAATGCCTTACGTATGGAAGAATTCCATAGGAACATTCTAAAGCTTAACCCATATGAGTAAGGAGCTAGAAATTTCACTTGCAAATGACATACCCATTTCCCAACATGGGAGGATAAGGTATCAACTTGCAAAGTATCAAGAGATTTCAAGAATCTTTATTACTTGCCCTTCATTTTGAAATTTAAAGAGAAAAGTGTCTCTTTTATTACCTAAGACCTTAATCAAGCCAAAACAGTCCCATATTGCGTGGGCAATTTTTTTTACTATTGGGAAAGGAAGGGTCTTTCCTAAAAAACCAGCCTACAATTATATTTTTCCAAAGGTGAGCTCTAAATTCTGCCACTTCTTTTGGTTCTGCCACAACAAGCTCTTCCCTATCTATGATAGGAGGGTAATAATTAAGAGAACAATTAAGCTCTACCACAAAAGATGATTTAGAGCCGGCCTTAGCAAAGGATTTGTGCTCCCCAACCTCTTTCGAAGGAGCAGGAGATGGGGTAGGATAAGGTTTAGATGAAACCAAAGCCCTTTTAAAGGACGAACGCGCCTGATTGACATTGATTGGAGATGGAGTAGACTTACCTATATCTAGAGTAGATAGACGGGTAACCAACGAAGAAGAGGGAATTGGCGCTTCTAGAGCTGAAGTGATCACCAGAGAGGCCAACAACAAGGACTTGTGCTCCCCAACCTCTTTTGAAGGAGCAAGAGATGGGGAAGGATAGGTTGAGATGAAATCAAGGCCTCTTTGAAGGATAAACTTGACTGGTCAGCCTTGATTGGAGTAAGAGTGACATCTGCTAGAGGGAAAGCAGAAGACGCCTTACCTTTACCTAGAGCGGATGGAGGAGCAACTAACAACGAGGGGGGAGTTGGTACTGGTAGAGCCAACTTCGTCGCTGGAGAAGCTGATGACATAAGAGAGGGGATCAAAGACTTACCCTTAACCTTCGTCGTAGGAGGTTGTTGAGGGGAGATGCTTGGCTTCATCGGAGGAGGCTGTTGAGGGTGGATGCTTAGCTTCAACTTGGTAGGAGGTGGAAGAGTCATACGGAGTAGTCAACAAGCATAAACACTAAAACAAGCCATGGACAACGAAAAGATCGAGAGCACAAAGATGCCAAACAAAAGAGAAAATGAAGAAGAGGCAGTCATTAGCAAGAAAACCATCTAATGACAAAGGAGATGACGACGACTGACAAGCCAGAGAGGTGGATGGAGAACCAAGGTGGAAGAAGGAAAATGAAACCCTAAAGAGAAGAGGGCAGGAAAAGAGAACTCAAACTAGAGAGAGGAGGGAGCATTTTCTCTCTCTAGAGCATTTTCTCTTGGTTTATGTGTTTCCATCCAAAGCTTCCCTACATGAGAGTTAATAGTGGGTATTTAGAGGTGTTTCCTATAAGAAATGATTCCTTGAATAATTCACCTAATAGGAGTAAAAAGAAGTAAACAAGAAATAATTCCTTGACTAATTGACCTGCTAGGGGTAAAAAGAAGTAAACAATGAGGAGCTGAGTCCCATCCCAAAATTTGGAACTGCAAGGGTGTCTGTTGTTAGATAAAGAATCCAAAGCTAGATTGCCTCTTTATGCAATCAAGGAAAAGGATCAACTACTGCTCTTTCAAAGGCAAACCTCTATGATGTATAGTCCAAAATTATATTGCTCTTTATGCAGCCAAGAGAAGAGGAACAGATATTTCTATTTCAAGGTCAAACCTTTAAGCTTAATGTTATGGAATAAACAATTGCATTTGATGAACATGCAATAAGCTTCCAGTTGTTTGCTAATATGATTCTAAACAGGTGCTTGATAAGAATTTCAAAAGGCAATGTGCACCAAATGTTTGTTTCCTGTCAATGTTATAACTAAAATATGTTTATCCATATAATATTGATGAGTAAATATCAATACCCTCTTCCCAAAGAAATCCGATAAATATTTCTTACTTAAATATTTCAGCCCATGGAACTTTGATTTTTGTAGTACATCTCTTCAGCCACTTGCCTAGGAGGTTTATTAAAAATGATAATTATCCTAGTACTCGGGCTGCCTTCTAATTAAGGAGTAAAAAATGTGTATCAATCAAGTGAATTTTACTATCTGCTCAAAGAATCCCAAAGTTCTCTTGCATCTCATCTAACGATGGGTGTAAGGATGGGAAATGTGAATGGATAGATAAGCTGAAGCTCCTCCCAAAGTGTTAATTGATGTGGAAGCTCTCTTCATTTATGCAATTTTCAGGCCAGTCTGATACAGTAGGTCACTTTAAATTGTGAATGTGCCAATTCAAAAGAGATGAGAATTGTAGTTCTTTCTGTTTAATCACCCGGTTTTTGCAAACCGGTTTTAGGGACTCCACAGAAATTGGATTGCCCGAATCACCTGTATTATATGCTGTCTAACAATCGTCTGTTACATTCCATGGTCAGGGACAATTAATACCAGAGGAAGGAGCAGAATAATTAATGGTGTTGTTATGTTGTGTTTTGTGTTTGTGTCTGTTGTTGCATTGTCTTGTGTGGGCATTTGTGACTGTATGTAATATGCTAATGCATGTTGATATGTTGTAAGTTGCAGTGGTCAGTTAAAGGGCTGTTGTGAGGCCTGGTATTGTCAATATGTCGACTAATGTAGGGCATTGACGTAAACTGTTAGTTACAGATAGTTGCTGCCAAGTGTCTGGTTAGGAGGGAAGTCAGGGACTATAGCAGTTAAGTAACTGCATTGTAATGGTGTTATATGTCTGAAATGAAAAAAGGGGAGGACAACCCTGACTTTATCCAAATTTGCTATTTTCATTAGATGAGATAAAAGCCATGGCTATCCAATATTTCCAATCGCTTCTGATACAATGTCCCCTTGTTTGAAAGAGGCTAGATTGGAAAGCTTGGTCAAGCATAAGTATCGGCCAATGTAGCAGAATTGTTGATTAGACCTGTCACAAGCGAGGAAATCAAGAATGCTATGCAGTTAGTAGCAAGAGATAAGGTGCTGAGACTTGATGGTTTGGGTGCAAATTTTTTAGGAATACATGGGAAGTTGTGGGGGAGGAAGTTTGCTTAGTGAAAAAAAATTTCTTTGCCTCGGGAAGAATGTTGAGTGAAGTTAACTCAACCTATTTGACCTTAGTAACAAAGAAAGAAAATCCTTTGTCCTTTGACTTTCGTCCCATTACTTGCTGCAACACTTCGTATAAGTGTATTTCCAAACTCATTGTTGAGTGGCTCAAGTTTATTCTTCCTTCCTTGGTTTAAAAGAACAAACTACTTTCATCAGAGGAAGAAGGATAGTTCATAATGTTCTCATAGCCCAAGAGCTTGTTAGGGGCATCCATAATGATAACAAAGAAGCTAGATGCGAAATAAAGGTGGACTTATCAAAAGCATATGACTGTAAAGTGGAGTTTTGTAGAGAGAGTGCTCAAGGTGATGGAGTTTTCAAGCCAATTTATTGCATGGATAATCGCTTGCATTACTACCCTAAGTTCTCCATCAATGTTATTGGTGTGCTCATTGGTTATTTCAACTCTTCTAAGGGCTTGAGACAAGGGGATCCCATTACCCCTTATTTGTGCTTGTCATGAAATTGTTCTCTTATATCATGAAGGATAAAGGTGAAAGGAATATTTCCTCCATTGTTGGAGATGCAAAAAGGAAAAAGTCAATTAATTTATGCTTCGTAGATGATGTTTTGATATTCTCCAAAGGTAATCTCAACACCTTGAAGCACATTAAGCAAGTAATAGAGGAATTCCAAGAGCGATCGGGTCTATAAGCTAATTCTTTGAACAACCACCTTTTTTTAAGTAGAGTAAGGCTAGAAATTAAGGAGCAAATCATAAGGTTGATGGGTTTTGAAGTTGGCTCTCTTCCCATTTGCTATCTTGGAGTCTCCTTATGGTCCATAAAGCCTTTGAAGTCAGATTGTTTGGGTTTGATTGATAAGTTTTGTAGAATTGACCATTAGTCCTCCAAATTCCTATCCTATGTGAGGAGACCTTAGCTCATCAAGTGTGTGCTTTTTTCTCTTGAAGTCTATTAGGCCATAATTTTCATCTTATTGGTTTCTATAATGGAAAAAAATAGAGTGGAAGTTAAAAAGATTCTTTTGGAATGGGATTGTTGACTCCAGAGCAAAAGCTTAAGTGAAATGGAAGAATATTTGTAAACCAAAGAATGTAGGTGGTTTGGGATTCATTGACATTAGACTTTGGAATGAAGTCGCTTAACTCAAGTACATATGGTTGCTTTATAAGGGCAATGGAGTTACCTTCTGGCCCAGTTGATTTAGAAATGAAATTCTTAAAGGGGGAGCTTCTATAGCATTAAAATTCCAAGTGATGCGTCTTGGTCTTGGAGGAAAATGCTCTAATCATGACCTCTTGCAAGGAACATGCTTATGTGGAGAATAGGGGGCAGTAAACTAATTTCTTTTTAGTATGACAATTGGCACTATCACGGTCTACTTGTAGAGGGGATGGATGAACAAACAAAAGCCACGTATGGTTTCTTGAAAGGTACCCTACTTAGTTCCTTCTTTTAGGATGGAAGGTAGAATTGGCTAAGTGGTGTTAGATGGGACACTGTAAAAGTAAGGCTAGCTAACTTGCTGCTCGGTAGGGTATCCTTTGGTAAGCTGTCTTTGACAAATGTAAAATCTAAAGTATTGACCATCATAAATGCATACTTCTTAGCGAGAAATAGTAAACCAAAGAAAACATTCACTAATTTGGAATAAAGGCACCACATTGAGATATAATTCTTTGGATGATTGTGCATAAAAAAAGGAAAAAAAAAATGGTTAGACCCTAGGTAAAATGGTTGATTGTGGTCTTATTGAGGAAAACAGCTCCTATCTATACTGAGGAGAGGAATCACATGGCCATTTATTTTTCAAATGTCTATTTGCAAAGGCACTTTGAAAAGGAGTAGAGAATGTATTACATTGGAGGCGCACCAAACCATTGGATGCCAACTTGTAGGATTACTTGGGTACTATTGCCTGTATAGGTCTTTAACAAAAAGCAAAAGAGTTCTAGCAATGAGATGTTACTACATTTGGGAGGAAAAGAACGGAAGAAAGGTGAATGGGAGCACTAATAGCATTGAATTTATTTTTAGAATAGTTTTCTTGTACATTTTGTAGAAAATTACACATTATGGTTCCCATTATTTGCACTTAGTATCACTTTTTTTTCTTTGATACTAAGTTCAAATAACAGTTTTGTGATCTCCTTGTACATATCTTATATATACATTTGGAGCAATGAAATTTATCTCATTCACCCAAAAAAAAAAAAAGATATTGGGTTCTCTCTAGAGGCCAAACCCTAATCAATCATAGGTAAACAAGGAAGGAAATCAGCTAGATTCTATAAAATCATCTAATATTGATAATATATGCCTTGAGGTGAACAATCACTACCCTGTAGAAAGCCTAATCCAGTAGCCTACTATTAGAGTGAGAAGTTATCCTTTTGAGTGAGCAACTTTTTGAAGAGTGGGCTTTTCTCCCGATTACTTCTAGGTTTAGGGTTTATGGTTGGAGATCTCTCTCCAATCCAAGGAAATGAGATTTGATGAATTGCCATTCTTGCCCAAAAGCAATCATTGACCTCAAGCTCTCCTTCCCTTTATTCATAATGGGGATTAGTTGGATTATCTTTAATGAGGAGGTCTAGTTTCCGAAGGTTCCAACATTACCAAGCTTTGCAGTTCTATTACTCTTCTTATTGTAGGTCTCCTTAAGGCCACCTTGTTTACGGGATGTTGGGAACAAGGTAGATAGGCCGCTTGGTGCTTAGATGAAGGTACTGCATCTTAACTAAATTGCTTGAACTTGGTTTGTGGTTTGTTATCTATGTATTATTGTAAGTGGGACTTTATTGTGGTGCATCAATTGATTTTGAGCAAACTATTTATGAGTTTTGGACTTGAGGTGGGATAAGTGGAAAGATTTTGATGGGAGAAGGTACACAAGCTCAAAAAGATATTGTGTAAGACTTGCTAATTTTCCCTGCCCTATTTGTGCCATCATGGTATGGCATGAGTATGGGTTTGGCATTCAAGTTTTTGATGCCTTAGAAATTAAAATGGATGCAGACACATTGTGGGTGGATGGGTAATTTTATTCTGGTTGGTCATGGAGGCAATAAAACTTTCTTTGGCTTGTTGAAGTCTCTATTTTAGGCACTTGCTATGGTTATCAGTGCTTATGGAGGTGCTAGGGTGTTTGCTTGCCTTGGTCTTGGAAGTCGGGGCCATGGTAGGGTATTAGAAAGGGAGGAAGGGCCTTATGCAGCTCATATTGGGATTGAGGATTTTGTTTGAGTTCTCATTGTTATGTAGGATCTTGGGCTTTGTGCTTGCTCCTTGACTAGTTCTACATATTATTTGAGTTACTAAAAGACAACTTTTTATAATAATGCCTTTAACATTTGCAGTAATTTTGGAATATGTCATGGCCTAGCCATATTCCTGTATCCGTATCTAATTTTCTGAATGTAGATTTTCATCTGTACTGGATCTTCATGCCTGAATTTAAAAAACATAAGTCAAAGGAAATCTTACTTTTGGTGAGTAAAATCAAGGAGCTGGTTTGCTTGGTGGCTTTTTGGTAATTTCTAGTTGGTTCAAGCAATACCAAGAGGCTTTTTTGGACCATCAGAGATAATTTCATGGAACATTGTAAATTTCAAAGCCAATAGACTGGTGTCTTGCCTCCAAGTCATGGATATGGTGCTCTTTCTTCGTTATGAATGAAAAATGCTAGTGTACTCTATTTTATACTGTTCAAATGTTGTTGTTATTTTGCATCTTAAACATGTGATTCTAGACTCAACTTTCATTGTCATCACTTGCTTTTTGCTGTGTTTCCTTTTCTCCCCTTTATTAAATGGGAACTTTTAATACGTATGAGCTAGATTTTCATCTTTGTATCTTTATTTTATCATGCTCTCTTATTTATTTGTTTGATTATTGCTCTTTATGCACAAACTTTCTTCATAATTTTCACTCCCAACAGAATGTATCTCATGATTTTTCCTGGTTGCAGGTATCTCCAATGGTTGATAGAAGAACAGGATTCTAATGATACCCAAATGCATACGTCGTATGCCATTTCACTGGCAAAGTCAGCACTTCAATCTCTTGAAGTAGAATCTTTCTCTGGAAGAACTGAAAGTGGGAAGCTAGGAGAGAAAAGCTCCATTGAATCTGGAGTAGGACCGATTTTCGAAAGCCCTGTCAGAGAAAGGTTGCAGATTTTTTTAAATTCCTCAGACCTCTATGATCCGCTGCAAGTTCTTGAACTGATTGAAAGTTCAGAATTATGGTTGGAGAAGGTTGCTTCATATCCTGTGAATTTAACTTTTACTTAATCATGTTAGATGATAAAGCCTAAATATTGTGTGTTGATGTTCAACTACATATAATTAGATGGTTATACTGAAACACCATGATACTTGGCACAAGCATAGAGGGTCTTTACTTTTATATATAGATTTTGGTTTCTGTAGCAGTCAGTGTTGGAAGTATCTTTTCAGATACATTGCTTTCCCTCAATTGTAGGGTTAGTTTTAATTGCATACTTCAATAATCCTCGTAACTGTGATTGTAGTCAATCATGCGTGTGTAATAATTGGGAGTGAAATGATGACAATGAGATTGGAATTCAACTAGTCCCCTTATGATATATGTTTTAGTTTGATATCACAGCAAAGCGAACTCATTAAAAAAACTATGTTAGTAGATTTAGGAGTGTTTATGTTAATATCTTAATGAAATGGGATGTTAATGAATTGATCTATTAGTTCAGATCATGATGCTAAAAGAGGTAAAGGTTGACCTAATGGTTAAGGCCAAGATCTCTTTTTATAATATTCATGAGGTCCTTGGTTCAGACCCAATTAAGGACACTTCTTGGGGGCCACTTGCTTTGTGAATGCTATATTTAATTTGTGGATGGATCTTGTGGGTTTGGTTTATGTGCCTAGAAGTATTCGTTCAAATCATGGCCATGCTGATCTGTTAACCATGAAATTCTTGTAGCATGTGGCTGGCTTTATTTTGCTTCTTGCTTGTAGATGTCATTTAATAGTGCAAATTTTCCCTTATCTTCTGATTTTTCTTCTTGTTATTATAATTTGACAGGCAATTCTGTACAGAAAGCTAGGGCAAGAGACATTGGTGCTGCAAATTCTGGCCTTGTAAGTTTTTTACTGCCAGACAACCTCGAAGATGTTGATGTACTTAATGACTGAGTAGCATCGATTTCATTCTTTTTTCCTGAAAATGTTGTTCTATGTGTAGATCATGTGTACAATAATTGAATTCACAGTGAATTGTGTCTTAAGTGTTTATTTGGAGTAATTCCTCACTTCTAATGGAATAATGTGATTAGCAATATATTGTAACTGAAAATCCAAGCCTCATGATAAATTAAAAATCTCTTCTCCCTTAAATATTCTGCCTCTCCTTCATTCTGATTTTTCCTTAAGAAAATGATAAAAGATATGGTCTTTAAGATATTGGAGAGAAAATTTTAGGGGATGGGTGATGTTGTGATCTTTGAGATAGTGACGAAGAAAACCCTCATGGATGGTGTGTTTAATTGGGGGACTTTTGTGGGTTGGTGAGTTGTTAATCCCAACACATCTTGATCGTTCATGATGAGAGGTATCAAGTATGTCTTCTAAATTGTGCCTTTGTGTAGCCTCTGAAATATCCTTCTATTAGAAAATAGAACATCTTTATTTTGATATTTTATCTTTATGCATTTTTGGAGAGATTATTTGATTTAGGGCGTTGGTAAATTTAGCTGTAATAATCATGTACAAATAAGTGTTCACACAACAAAAATGAACAAGCAAGAGTTATTGTCTTAAATATAGTTCCAAAGAAATTGGGAAGGTACTGTTTTAACAAGCCTTTAAGAGATTAGAATGTTTTCCCTAACAAGCATTCGAAATACTAATCACCATAGCTTCCAACCATAAAGGAAGGAATCCTAACAAAATTGAAGCACATTGTAAAAATTGATTTCATAGTAAATTGCCCATTAACTAGATCCCTAACCCATGCACATAACACTTTAAATGGTATATACATAAATATATATAATCATATCTTCTGAGGAGTTATTAAATGGTTCTATTAAATTTGCACTACCCCTTAAGTAAAAAGGAGCTATTGAGAAAGTTGCATATCTTCAAGCCATATTTGGTAGACATGTCATTTTAGAACAATGTTGGCATAGATCTTAAACAGTGTGGTAGAAGTGGCTACTCAAGCAGAGGTGGCCTTTCCTCAAAAGGTTTATTAGATGCCATTTCTTGATTTATATATCATTGTATGGAGATGGAGTAGATGCTAATGTCAACATATATTTTTATGTGATATTTCTAGTTGGATAGCTTAGATGTGGTGGTGCTTTTCCAGTCATTTCTCATCAGTATTGTCTGTTTTGAGGTGTCAAGAAGTTTAATGCTTCTTCATTTACATGCCTCTCTCTCTCTCTCTCTCTCCCTTAATTTTTTGTAGTGTCTCTTTTATAAGCATGTTATAGTAAATTCCTTCGGTCGAAAGTGCAAATACTCGATTTGTAAAAGGCTATTTAATTATTTTCTAGTGGATACTTGGAAATGAAAATTGCTAGGGGTGGTAGGATATTTTGGATAAAGTCATGATTTCATATGCAATTAAACCTCCTTTATTTTTTTCTGTCAACAATATTGTTCTTTTCAAGGTATAAGGGTGTGCAATCCTTACAAGAGAAAAGGCATCATGAAGTCATCTGAATCATCTAAGGAGGATATTAAACAAGAGAACAGATGGACACTGCAATTGTTTAACCACAGTTTTACTCCCTTGTCTACTTAGAGCAATGTGGTATCATGTATTCAGTAGTTTCATTCTGGCCAAATTAATGATTAGGTAGATGCATTACAGAAAAATCGTTTATGTTTCTCCTGAAATAAGAGCCTTTCTATGTTTTCAATTCTCATTCTGCTGTCCTGCTTGTATGCTCTCAATGCAAATGTAATTCCAATCGTTGTCCCAAAGACCCTCGGTTCATTGGCAACATAAGATGAAATGATCATTGAATTCACAAGTTCTCATGTACAGATAGCATTTGCTGACCAAAATATTTCTTATTAAGATTATCTGCAGGCAGTATTTTGCTTCATGATACTTCCGAAGAAACAAATGCAACTTAGCAACTCTAGATACAACTTTGAATTTCCATATAACTGTGCATTGGCAATCCTCCTTCATTATAGCAGTGTGATCTAGTAGCAGCATCTTCATATACCAATGACTCTGTAACCTGATAAAAGAACTTGCTAAAAGATTTATCTCCCATTATACGATATACATTCTGACTTGGAAGTTCCAACCATTTTTACACATGGAACCATAGGTCTATGATTGAATTTTTTGAACTTTTAAGTTGTTCTTTGCATTCAGCATCTTGTTCAAGATTTACAGTGCATGGCTTTATCCAGGCAATTTTGTCAGAGTTTTCTAGTGAATTTTAAATTTGAATTGATTGCTGAAAAAAATAACGTTGCCGAAAATTTTGAATTTGAATTCGTTTCTCTTAGGAAGCTGGAAGATAGTGAGGCGGCAGAACAGTACTGTGCTGAAATTGGCAGACCAGATGCCTACATGCAGTAGGTTTTCTTTTCAACGTGTTGTTACGCCTTCTTTTTTTTTTTTTTTGTTTGGGGGGGGGGGGGGGGGGGGGGGTGGTGTGGGGGTGCGGGTGCGGGTTAACTGCCATTTTTATGGCATATGACACTGTTACTGCAGGTTGCTAGATATGTATCTAGATCCACAAGAGGGTAAAGAACCTATGTTTAAGGCTGCTGTCCGTCTTCTTCACAACCACGGTGAATCTCTTGATCCTTTGCAAGTTTTGGAGGTATTAAACAGTTCCTTTATCCTGACAGTTGTCTTATACAAGTATTTTTTGCTAAATATGTTGTTGTATATATGATTCAAAGGAACTTTTAATTTATCCAAAAAGTATTGGAACTTTTAAGGGTAGACAGCAAACAATGAAATTATCATTATTTATTAGCCCCCACCCCAACACCACAAAACCCCCCCACCCCAAAAGAAAGGAAAACAAAAGAAAAATTTAACATTGAAACTAAAATTCTTTCTGTCACTTATGACAGCAACATGCAATAGACCCACTTTAGTGCTGAGAAAGTCAGTTGATCGATTGAAGGCTGCCTTTGTGTAATAGTTGGCATTGGGAATTGTCCTGTTTGCTGTCAAGATCTCTTCATTCATTTTTTATTTTAAATGGGCAAAAAACTTTATTAAGGAGAGTAAATCTAGTAAATACATGGTAGAGATGGATGAAAGAAGAGAAACAGGCACTAGAGTTGCTTTAGCTCAAGATATGAAAGGAGTTTCTACCCCAAAAGAAGATACGAAAGGAATGAACATTGTTGTATCAAGTGCAACCCAATCTCTTCGAGCATTATCTTATTGAGTTCTGTCTATATTCTTACTTTAAATTGTAATAGATGTGCCTTCAATGGAATGTGTTTGCATCATTTTTGGAAACTATTATCTTGGGAATCTAATTCATGGGAATGGAACATAAGTCCTGATTTATGGGAGATTCATATTCTTTGTGATAGCTCCCTTCCTAAGAATTCTAAATCTAGTACACATGGATATGATTTAAGTGGAGTGGATTCTTCTTGGTGAATGGCATGAAAAAGAATCTAGAATAGCTTTTCCATAGGTGCTCATTGTAGCCCCCGTCAGTGGATTTTTAAAAAGTAAAAATATTAGATATTTGATTATTGGTGGTCGATTTGCTGTTTTGACTTGGTAGAATTAGTATGGTAAGATAGGTTTGGTGCAATGGTAATTGTTGCTACGAACCATGTTAGGATTATCTATAAAGTGGTTTTCTCATGAACAAATTTGTTGTGCCGTCAAAAATAATTCTACATTATAATTCTTTCAAGGTATTATAGCCTAGTCAATCCTGAATGTTCTTGATTGGACCATCAATGCTAATTGATCATACTCCAAATCTGAGTTTTAGAACCAAACTCAAGTTTTGTTCTCTTGGTCCACAGAGGGTTGACCTCCTCTCATTCACACATAGGGAACCAACATGCACTACAAATCAATATAGTCAAACCTAGACTTGCCTGGCCACTTCGATGATGGCCATGAAAACGTGCTTGTCCTAAACCATGGACCAGATTAACCCAGCAAGAACTGGCTACTTGCACGGTCCAATCGCAACTGAGGCAAGCCTGATTTGATCTACAGGCCCCAATATATTGAAAAGAATCTTTAAAGTAATTTTTGGCTTAAAGCTTGGTAGTAAGCTTAGTAGAGCCTGCTGTCAAGTCTCATATAAGCACTATCAAACACAAATATAAAATGTTTTGCTTGTATTTTTAGCCATCCCTGCACAAAGATTCCTCATGATCGACATAGGACTTAATACATAAGTTGAAGAACCACCTACTAGTTATAAGCATTGTGCCTCTATATACAAGGTACTTGTCAAGAATCTAAGAAAAGATATTCATGAAAAATAATTATCAATACATACATAGATATTCATTGAATTGTGCTCCATTTTACGTTTTAATCAGGTGAATATTTAAGTTTTATTTATTTGACCTTGTGTAGATTGTAATTTCATATTTCTTTAAAAATATGAATTATATTTTGATTTTTTATTGATCTCGAGTCAACCCTAATTCAACCCCTTGACCCTTGTACATTTTTGAGTCGACTTCTGGTCCCGTTTTGACAACATTGCTACATAATACAACATAAACTAAACTTCCATGAATGGTTCCAGTCCATGAAGCTGTTTATTATGTGGTAAAGCTTGGAGATCTCATTGGGGCCACTCTTAGGCCAACAATCACGAACAGAAATTGCAAGATGCGGGAGGTTGAGATTTCAATACCATGGTATGGTTGTTGAATTCTATGGGTCCATGTATGGAAAGAAGGACGTGCCTCTATCATGACACAACAAAGGAGATTTGGGATGCTGTTGGGGAGATTTTATTTTGACTTTATCCCAATGTTATGAGATAAGATCCAAGATTCATATTGCCGCTTAGGGCTCTATAATTGGAGCTAAGTATTACAACTCATTTGTGGAATTATGGAAAGAGATGGACCTTTTTGATGACGATGACATGAATTAGTGTACTATAAGTGGTGCCAAGCATAGTAAGATGCTAAAAAAAGATCATATTTTTGATTTCTTGCAGGGTTGATTCTTGATTTAGATGAAATTAGGGGATATTTGCTTGGGAGGAAGCCTTTTCGAATCCCAGGAGAAGCGTTTGCTGAGGTTCAAAGGAGAGAGAGTAGGCAAAGAGTGATAGGTTTAAGTACAAACTCCAATTAATTATCATCAATGCAGTCTTAATTATGAGGAAAGATATTCTAACAGGTCTACAACCTAAGGAAAAGGAGAGATGATTGTGTGAAAATGAACATTTTCACTAGCCTAATCACACAAAGGAAAATTATTGGTAATTGGTAATTGAAGATCAGAGAAGCAAGAGGGAGCCATGTGAACAACCTAAGCTGTAGAGATAAGCAAAGATAAGACAACCAATTTAAACTTGTTAGGGAACAAGTTGAGCTTCGTCATAAACTTCTAAGTCAATCCAAGGTATCAAGTATAAGTGGAAATCAAAGCGACTACACTCATTTTGTGGAGACGCTTGGATAGTTGGCATAGGGGCATCCGATCATATGGTAAACTCACTTAAGTTCCTTGAGAATTATGAGGCATGTGATATACGGTTGTTGATGGTGTTTTGGGGTAGGAAAAAGGGCAGGGGCTAGTGCGAATATTGAATTTATTGCTCCACTCAACTCAATTTGTACCTAATTTAAAATATAATCTAATATGAGTTAGCAAGATCACTAAAGGTATGCATTGTCAAGTAACTTTTCCTCCTGTGATTGTAAATTTTTAGGATCTACTTTTAGGGAGAATAATTGGCAGTGCTGAGGAGAAGATTAAGCTTTGTTGCTTCATAGGAATAGGCAACAAGTCCAACACCTTTATTGAGTCTAATTATCTTTTAACTACCATGTCAGACTCTAATATGATGTTATGGCTAAGCATCTAAGACATCTTAGTTTCCCTTATTTGTAACTCTTGTAATTCTGGTTATTAAAAAATAATGAAAAAAGAGTTTTATTGTGATCATTATGCTCTTGTAAAACTTACCTGATCAGCCTGTCACTTCTATCTTGACAAGTCATATGAACCTTTACATCTTATTTATAGTGATGTTAGGCTTATCTGGATTACTAAGTTTTTTAGGCCACCAATGGTTCATTACTTTCATTGATGGCCATGAATGGGTCAGTGAAGTGTACTTGCTAGGGGATAAACCTTATGCATACTCATTTCGCCAATTTCACAAATTGTTTCAAACATCAATCCATATATTAGGAATTGACAATAGGGAGAGTTTTTCTCATCTGATTTGAATCCCTACTTGATGGAGTGTGTAATACTGCACCAAAGCTCCTGTAGTTACACGTCACCAAAATGGTAGAGCTTGAAGGAAAAACTGTCACCTAGTGGAGGTGACTTGTTCACTCATGTTAGCCAGTTAGATGCCACCACCTTGTTGGAGAGATGCACTCTTAATTGCTACTTGGTGAATCAAGTCCTATCTAATCTACTAAGGTCTTTGGGTGTTTTGTGTTTGTATTCAACCATCAACCAATTATGATTAAATTTGATGCAAGGGCCTTTAAATGTATATTTGTGGGTCATTCGTCAAATCAAAAAGGGTACAAAACTTTCATCCCTTAATGAAGAAAGTTAATGTGACTTTTGATGTTGTTTTATTTGAAAATCATAATTTTTATGGCAATTCATGCTAAAGGGACAACCTAGAGAATGATCCATATCTTCATTCTCTCTCTTATTCCCAAGACAGTCTGAAAGTAATCCATAAACACCAAACTCCAGCTGTGCCCCAAGGGTTCTAGGATCTTTTTCTTTGTTAACTCCTCATTCTCAATTAGCTTCGTCAGTTTGAGCTTGTCATTCTCAGTTATATTTGACATTGTTGTCTTCACCATTCTCACATATTGAGACTGTTCCCAAGAAGAAGTAATGCAATAAAAGCCCCAAAGCTCACTCAATGCAGCTGATCTTCCCCCCAAAAGTGAGGCCTAAGGCCAATCTTCACCAATTAGTTCAACTGTTTTTGGTTGGTACAACTATTATTATAAAGTAGGTAGAGTTGGTGCAGTAATAATTGTTACTACCAATCATGTTAAGGCTGTCTTTAAATTGGTTTTCTCATGTAAAAATTTGTTATGACTGCAAAGATAATTCTACATTGTAATTTTCTCAGCCCCCACCCAACATCTAGAAGGGTAAAAAAAACCCAGAAGGGAGAACTTAGGTGAAGCATGTAACATATGTTACTTCTTTGATGTGTAGGAGGAGGATGGCTAATCAATTTAACATGATATAGCTAGTATTATTAATCTTATATAGTGAAGATATAGAAGCTTAAATCAGTTACGGTAGCATAATTTTCATTTTCTATCTTAATTTTCCTTCAAATTTTGTGCTAGAGGACTTTAACTTTTCTGTTGCAGACATTATCACCAGAAATGCCACTTCAGCTTGCTTCAGATACGATACTTAGAATGCTGAGAGCTCGGCTACATCATCATCGTCAAGGACAAGTGAGTCTCTATGAATCTTTTCATGGTGAATCATTAAACACCGTTGGGAATCTCATTTTGCTAATAATTTCCTTCCTTACGGGCATAATGATCTCTCTTTCTCCCACTTTCTCTTCAATTTTTGATGTTGCATCCTAGTTTTTAATAGGACAAATCATGTCAAGAAATTTCTAGACGGTTTCGCAGGCTATTGCTTTCTCTCTCTCAGTTGAAAAAGAGATCAAGGACCACCATGGTCCTTCCTTCTTACTGGGCAACACTGACATAGTCTCTCTCTCTCTCTCTCTCTCTCTCTCTCTCTCTCTCTCTATCTTTTGGTCGTGGGCCAACTATTAGCAAAACTGATATAGTGAAAATTATAAGGTGCATCAATGCATCTTAGGAAGCCAACTACTGGAATAGCTTACCACTATATTTGCAACAGCATCCCTAATAAGTGTTAGGCAAGGAATTGGTGGATGTTCTTTATCATGATTCCAGCAACTCTTACCAAGACTCTTGGATTGCCCTGTGGTAGGGGTATTTCACTTATGGTCTGGCTAATTTGGTTTTTATCCTTCTCTGGAAGGATGCCAGTGTGGGAAAACCTTGTTTTGCCTGATTCATTAACTAGTGTGCTGGTTTCGTGTGAGTTCATAGTATGACACTGTACGCAATCTTCCTCCATTAATATATTGAATTAAATAACTGAAACAAAGAGATGAATACCTGTTCTCTAGCAACTCGGGCAAACTTTTGTCCTAGTGACTTCATGTTGTTGGCGCCTTCCCCTTTATTTCTGTCTTGTGTACCAAAATAGTAGATATGCCTGACTCCAGGTATTCTATGTTGATTGTGGGACTGTAATGGTAACATCTAGAAGGGATCAATTCAGCTGGTTGTGGCTACCCACCCTTTAACAAAAGTAGAAGTAGGAGAATTTGATGGGGAAAGTCTTCTAATGGATAGATGATACAAAAATTGCTACAAAAAGATAGTGTCTGAGCTTTAATATCCTTTGTTCCAAATTTTGTTTCAGAGTAAGGTAGTTATTGCAATTGACCTTAGATTCCATTCTAACAGTCAAGTGGCAGCTCCTCATTTTCTGGGTAATGCTTCCTGCTAAGTTATTCTTGATAGTTTCTTTCCTTTCTCAATGCAAACCCTCCATTTGACCTAACCTGATATTGTAACTCTTCAAATGTCAACTTGGGTAGGAAGAAAGAATCCACCTTTACATATATATTTTCACAAGCCTACTCTGTGTGCCAAGTTAATGCTTAGATGGTCCACTCTTGGTCTGTTACCCTGAATACTTCAAACGTGGACACTGTGATGTGGATTTCTTTCACAATTTCCTGGATAAAATCAATAATGAAGTCAGGAAAATTTCATGTGATGATCAAACTGTCCTGGGAGGCCAAGAGGAGATTCCTTTTGGATTCCTACCTCTATTTAAATTAGTACTTCCCAAGTCGATCTGTTCAACCATTTATGCATATTTGGCCGCTAAATCAAGCTCAAGAATATGGTCACAAACTACACAGATAGTGAAAGTAAGTTTCAGTCAGCACATTGTTTTACCACAAATGAAATCGCCTCTTATTTCCTGCAATTCTTTATCTCGAATGTTCACAACATCTACCGAGCCTCCTCATTGTTTCCCAACTATCTTTATGTCATTTTTTAAATTTTTTAATCTACCATGCTCTAATAAATATTCCAGTCTTTTTGTCCTTTTCATCTTGGATCTTTTGGAATTTTATACCAATCTAATCATCTGGTCTATTTGCCTCACTGCATAAAAATGATTGCCTCCAGAAATTCGAACAATAGGAATGATCTTGAACTCAAGTATGAATTATTCATGGGGACACATTTTGAGAATGTTATTCCTGATATTAAGTTCCATTTTCTGGTGTCAAATATCATTATATCAATAATATGAGCTGTCATCTCCGAAACTTGTTTTCCTCTCATGCCTCTCCTCAAATACATTTTATTGCCTTGAATATTGTAAGTGTGTCTTTCTGTATTTTTCTTTTAAGGGTTAATTATGAGAAAACATCCACAAGTTTTCGTTTCTGTACCTTGCATTCTCATGTTATTATGCTTTTTAAGTTACAAAACTTGATTTTTTATGCTTTTTCACTTTTTTAACTTGCGTTATTATTATTTTAAGGTCCATAATGGCTATTTAAATAAAACTTTGTCTTGAGGTTTTCATGTTTTCTCTTAGGCTCTTCTTTTTTCATTGATGGGTATTGTTTTCTTGATGAAGCTAAGGTTATCCAATTGAAACAAATAAAGGAAAATTGCTAATATACTCCATCAGCTATTGATCAAGTGCAGATAGAACTTAAACTCCCATAATGTGATTTCACCTCTCCAAAAACCATTGAAAATGTGTACATATGTCTCAAACCATTGCTAAAGCCCTGAATCTATCACTATTTATGGTTCTTTGACCAGCTATTTTGGGAAATTAGAAGTGGTTTGTGTTATTTGCATATTTTTAAAAATTATGGAGGAGTCAAGCCACACTTTGGAAGTTTAGTGGTCTGTCCACGGTCAACCAATAGTTTAGGGGATGTATCTGTGATTACTACAAAAAATGATACACAAATGTTTGTTATGTTGAAAAGGCACAAAAACTTAGAATATGTATCTGAAAAAGAAAATGATAATGTAGATTAGTCAAGTGAAAAAGTGCAAGAACTCAAGTTTTGTAAATGAAAAGAAACATAATACCTGTTAGTGAAGTGAAAAAGCAGAAAACTTGGGTATTGCCATTAACTCCTTTTTTGTCAGTTTGTCTAACATCCTAGATTCAATTACTGGGTTGAATAATCTAGCCAATATTATTTTGCATTATATTGGTGGAAGAAAAGCACAAGTTTCTTTCCATTGGTAGATTGTAGCATGTAAGGGGCTAGGGTTGGCACTATTAGCCATTCATCTGCACAAATCAAATAAAGAAAGTGCAAATTTAGGAAGGGGAAACTCTAGTTACAAGTAAAAGGGAGTGTTTGACGAAAACATTCAGTCAACTGAACAAACAAACTTACACGTATTGAGTAGAAAGAAGAATCAGGATAAACATGTTTGAACAATGACTGTAGAACTAAATCGCCTTCAATAATATGGTTTCATGGTTGATCTGACTTATACATCAGCAGTTTGATTTATTTATGTTTTTAACTAATTAATCCCTTTGCATTTAATTAGTTTTATGTGATGGGTTGACGTATAATATTAAACCATTTGTGGAGGCAGTCTTGATGTAACTGAATGTTGAGCTGCGTTTGCATTTGCATATTGAAAACTAAAAATAGATACCTGAGCCTCACTTGTGAGAGATTCAGAGAGGCTATAATTAGTTCTGTTTTTCACTGAGCACTTGCATAATCTTTGCAGAAAAGTGGTGTAAACTACGTCATACCAACTTACCAACTTTTTTCCATCGTACTTTAGGAAGTAATAGAGTAAGGAACATCCTACTGCATATTCTATTCCTAACCTTTTCCTGTCTCACTAATCCTTATTTAAGTAATAACAGTGTTGAAGTTACCCATTCTTTGACAGAGTTAAAATAGTCTGCATCCTGTCTTTCCTTTTTTTCCTTGGCATAGATTGGCTGTACTTTCTTTCGCCTTTGCTCATTCTCTTGGCACCTGTTGGACTCAGCCATGTCTACTTTCTTCTAAGGAAGGATTATCCAATGGCTTTGACTTTTTTCATCTTTATATATTTGAAGTTTTGTCAAACTTTGTGCTGTTACTTAGCTAGAAAAATCCTTCAATGTATGACTACTGTACTGCCTATGTGTCCTTTTTGTCTCTTACTCCACTGCATAGATTTTACACCAATCTTCTCAGGAAATAGAAAAGGACCTGCCTGCTAAATTGCAATGGAAATAGCGCTTGATTTCTGAATAAAATATCATGTTGGGAAGTGTCTTGTGATCTATATATAGTGGAATTGCTGACCCCTGCATCAGTAATTATGTTCAATTCCTTATTATATTTTCTAGGTTTGAAGCTTCAATGGCCCTAAAGCTGACTGCCATAAACTAGAGTGTTCATCAAGGACCCCTTGTTCTCCCAATGTCATATTTGCTTCTTGAGATTTCTAAAAGTGCACACAGGAAAATGTGCAGAATGGACAATATTCTTTTCCTGTACTGTTGCATGAAGAACCACAGATGATTTTGAATGTCAACTAGGGGTATTGTTTTCTGGCATTGATAAATGTGGTGTATTGTCTATCGAGCTTCATGTTTATTTGATGAGCTTCTAAACAAACACTCATCATTTTGCCCGAAGAATGGTAATAGTTGTGCCAGTTTGTGGGATAAGCTATTTACAGTTTATTTCTTGTGGTTCGTTCTTTTTATTCCTTTCCAGATTGTCCATAACCTATCACAAGCTGTAGATGTTGATGCAAGGTTGGCAATATTGGAGGAGAGATCACGACATGTGCAAATAAATGATGAGAGTCTCTGTGATTCTTGTCAAGCCCGTCTTGGGACTAAACTGTTTGCTATGTATCCAGATGATACGATTGTTTGCTATAAGGTTTGTTGGTGCTTTTTGAGACATTTTAACTGTCTTTTTCATCCTTGCTGCACCCCCACATTGCAATCTTGTATGTTTGTCTTAACTTTTTCTAATTTCAGGTGGAATTCTCTAGTATTGAAACATTCTCACCTAGGACTGATGATTATGGGGATCGGTATGGACTGGCTAACCCCCACCCCAACAAAAAAACCAACCAAAACCCATGCCTTTTCTTACTGCATTTGAAATATTTCCCAAATAAACATGTTCTGTTCAGAACTGTCTAATTTTTAGTTTCTGTTGTATATGACACCTTATAAGCCCAATTATATGGCACCAGAATGGAACTGGGTCAGATATTGCCTCACTAAATTCATCCCGAATTTTATGGGGTTATGAATTAGATTTTTCAGACCTTGCACAATTCCGTCAAGAAATATGACATATCAGGTTTAGATGGATTAGGTACCTTCATAGCCCAATCTATTTGCCATTCTTCTTGTTGATATATTCAAATAAAATGATACATTTTTCAGGGTTGAACTTTTAATCAGTTGGTTCCTCTATTAGATTTTTACTTGTTATTGAAGCAGGGAGCCTGGATTTCAAATTCATGCAATTTTTTTGGTACATCCTGATTAATTCTAGGCGGTTGACTCTGAGCACTGCCTCAATTCATAAATGAGGGGAAGCCTGAAATATAAGAATAAGATAATTGTATCTACAAGTTTTTGATAAGTTGTTTGTAGTATCCAAACATGTCACCTTAGGCTGGGTTAAAAGGAAGAAATTAATTGTAAAAATAATTGGGAAGAAAAAAGTTTGGTAGGATTTACATGAGATTTAGAAAATTCCGGATGTCAATGGCATTTACTCCTCAGCATCAAGAAAATTTGTGTTATGGATTTGTCTGCAAAGTTAAGGATATTTTTTCATCGTTTTGATATAGTCAAATTAGAACTCCTCTCTTTTTCTTTCTTTCTTTCATTTTTCTTCTTTGCCTCCTCCTCTCTCTTTCCCTCTTTTTGTGTGCACGTAAATCTTTTCCATTTCCTTTTTTATTCGTATATTGAGATTTTGGGATCTTCTTGCAGTGTTTCCGCCGTCTAGGGGAGTCAATTTCTATAACTGGACGCAACTTCAAGGAGGATGTCTTGATAAAACCAGGATGGTTGGTTACCCAGTAAGTGACTTTAATGCTTGCAGTGTTGGATGTTGAATGGCCAGAAGAGAAAATCCTAGAAGTGGCAAGTTGGATAACGGTGCTGTGTGAATGGGACATTTGCAAGATAAATTCCTCTGGCCAGATGACACGATTCTGCTGTATCAGATGAGCAAGGATACCAATAAAATGCAGCCATTCTAACATTGTACAGGGGCATTGGTTTTAAGTCGATCAACTTCTCTGAAGTTGGTACTCTTGTACATAAAGGATTTTGCGATTGCTTTTTAGGCAGCTTGAGTGTACAAGATCTTGCAAGTTAGCTCCCATATTTAGTGGAGGACACTTAAAACGTAGTTTCTAGGAAAGGACCATGAGTGCCAGTCCCAGGCGGTATTTCCTTTTAGCCATTGGTTCATGTATTTATTATATTATATTTTTTTATTTTCTCCTGTCTAACTTATCCATTCTAAGTGTAAATGTAAATCGAAGAGACTTAAAACTGTTTTTTTTTTTTTTTTTTCCCCTTTCCATTGCCTCTATTCTTCTTCGATACAAAGTCGTAATTGTTTTGTAATATCAATGGAAAAGGGGGTATGGTTGATCCAAATCGTTAGAGCATGTGGCACCATGAAATTGAAGACTTCAGTCTTGTGATTAACACCTTTGTTCTCTTTAGCACGGGCTTTGATAAGATTTTGGGTCATTTTAAATATTATTTTGATTTGTAATTGCGATTACGTGAATATACCCTTGATTTTATAATGGCGGTCATGAAATGGTTGAGGAAAAAGATACTTTTATGGAATGATGTTTCATAGTTAGTAATGATGGATTCTTGAGTTGGATTGGTTAAGAGATGGTGTATTGGAGTTGTAGAGTAAGATGCAAGTTTTTGCAAATTCATTTTGAATTCTTGTAGTCCAATTAGTGCAAGGGTGTATTGTGATTACAATTTGAGGGATAGGAAAGGATACATTCTGAGGTAGAATTAGCTTGTTTGCATCATCAAGCTAGTAGAAGATGTTAGGGACCGACTGTCGATGTTGAAGGGATCCTACCAACTTGATCAGTTGGTTGGCCAACGTTTAAGCCAGTCACTTTTGACCAATGTAAGCTCCATTTCTTCGTTTTTTTTAATTCTGTTACTTAATTATATTATTATATTAATTCATTTTCACTTCTTATCAATTATAAATTAAATACTTTTCCATCTTAAACTAATTAAATTAATAAATCATACTCATTTGAAATGACTTAGTTAATTTACCTACTCAATGTTCTCCACTCTATATATGTACATATATATGAGAAAAATAATAAGTTAAATGTATAGAGACTTGAGAGTTAAATGTATGAAGACTCAATATGTATCTATATAATAGCCTTAGAGTTTTTTGGTGTACAGTAATGTGGTAGAAGATATTACAAATCATGTGACAATAAGCCTGATGAGAAACACAAACTTAGAATGAAATGAAACAAGTTTTGAGGAGTAGATTTGTTCTAAGGCACTATGAGCAAGATACCTTCCGACGTCTCCAAGAACTTAGGTAGGGTGGCCGATCTATGGATGAGTATGTTCAAGAGTTACAGTTGTTAATGATTTGATGTAATGTTGATGAACCAAAAGTGTGAACAGTGGTTAGGTTTATTTCTAGCTTGAGTTTAGAGATTGGCAATATAGTAGATGTGTGGAGACTTAGGAACTTGGATGAAACCATTTGAGTCGCACAAAAAGTAGAAAGGCAAAGGCAAAGGCAAAGTCAACTCAATCGAGTACTGAGTAATCGACTTGGTATATCGAATAAATTTGGCATGTTGAGCTGACTTACATATGACCGAGCTCAGTATAGTTTCGAGGTTGATCGCGGAGGTCAAGCCTTGAGTAGACTCGATGAGGGTTGAGGTAAGACTAAGGTCGAGGAGCTTGAGGTTAGGAAGGACCAAGGTTAGAGCTCAAGACGGAAGACTCAAGAAATCAAATACTTTAAGTGCCTTAGTTTTAGATATGTAGCTAGTCAATGTCTGAACCGATTTGTCATTACCATCAAAGGAGAGAAGGCCCAATTTGAAGTGGAAAATGCTAGTGAAGGCTAAGAGGAGGTGGATGCCAAGCACTTTCTTAATAAATTCCCAGAGGACCCTGAAGCTCTCCCTTAACTCGAACAGGGTGAGCAGTGCCTTAACATGGTTGTTTGAAGAGCCTTTAGTACCCATGTTGCGAAAAAAAGTGAGCAGCGGAAAAATCTCTTTCACGCCAATTACTGAGTGAGGAGAATTGTGTGCTTTGATTATTGATGGGGGAAGTTGTACTAATGTGGTAGCACAAGGGGTGGTGAAGACCCTAAAGTTGCCGACCTATCCTCACCCCTAACCTTATAAGATTCATTGGCTAAATGAGAAAGGTAGGCTCCAGGTCTTGGACTAAGTAAAGGTGTCGATCTCCATTAAGGAAAGGTATAAGGATGAGATACTGTGTGACATTCTACCATGTGCACTTTACACATATTGTTAGGTTGACTATAGCTATTTGATCTTAAGGTATTGTATGATGGGTATAGGAACACTTACACGTTCTAAAAGGATGGGAAGGGGGTTGTCCTAACCCTAATGAGCCCTTACGAAGTTTAGGAATTATAGGAGAAAATTTCCAGATCCTTACAAAGGAAGTCCCTTATGATTTCTTGGGCTCAATTTTCCAAGGACGTTAAAAGGGAAGAATTTGTATTTCTACTAATTAGGAGACTACTTGAACCAAAAGAGGATAGAGTATTGCCAGCTGAGGTATAGGCCTTGCTTCAAGAATATGTCGACTTGTTTCTAACTGAGCAGTTGAGAGGTTTACCTCCTGTAAGAGGCATAGAACATTTCATTGATCTCTAACTTAGAGCTTCTCTGCCTAACTGACTTGCTTATAGGCTTAATCTTATGCAGGCAGCCGAGTTGAAAAGGCAATTAGATGAGTTAGTTGAATGTAGATATGTTAGAGAGAGCATGAGCCCATGTGCCATGTTGGCTATCCTAATGTTGAAGAACGATGGCTCATGGAGAATGTGCATTGATGCTCGAACTATCTACAAGATCACTATTAAGTACCAATATCTAATTCTACGATTAAATGATATGTTAGATTAATTACATGGTGTACGAGTATTCTTGAAAGTTGATCTGAAGATTGGCTACCACTAGATTAGAATGAGACCCAAAGACGAGTGGAAAACTGCCTTCAAGACAAAGGATAGTCTTTTTAAAAGGTTGGTAATGCCGTTTGGACTCAAAAATGCACTAACTACCTTCATGTGACTGATGAACCATGTTTTGAGACCTCTAATTGGTAAATGTGTCGTTTACTTTGATGATATCTTAGTATATGGTGTCGACCTAATATCTCATGTTACGTACTTAAGGTTAGTATTTGATATCATTCATGCTAAGTAATTGTTTTGCAACCTGAAGAAGTGTATCTTCTGCAAAGCGAGGTAGCATTCTTCAGATATGTCGTATTGGGAGTAGGTATTCGGTTTGATGACAAAAAGGTGAGAGTTGTTCTTAGATGGCTGATGCTGACCAGTTTTACTGAGGTGAGGAGTTTTCATGGTCTAGCTTCATTTTACAAAAGATTCATTCGGAACTTTAGTTGCATAGTAACCTTATTGACCGAGCTAACAAGGAAGAACTTTGAATTGAAATGATTTGAAAGAGCTTAGAGCAATTTTGAAGAGATCAAATCCTGTTTGACTTCCACCCCAATACTAGCATTGGTTGACTTTAGTAAGGTTTTTGAACTAGAGTGTAATGCATTTGGAGTCGGTATTGGTGCTATTCTGACGCAAGAGTACTGACTAGTCATGTACTTTAGTGAGAAATTCAAAGAAGCGCTCTTAATTACTTAGCTATGACAAAGAGTTCCATGCTCTTATCTAAGCACTTCAAAACTAATATCATTACTTACTACTGAAAGATTTTATTATCTACATGGATCATGAGTCTCTCAAGCATCTCAAAGGCCAGCAAAAACTCTCCTGATGTCATGCTAAGTTAGTAGAGTTTCTAGAAACCTTTTGTCATGTAATGAAGTATAAGAAGGGAAGTGTGAACATTTTTGTTGATGCCCCTTCTTATCAGCATGCCCTTATTACATCATTGCAAGCTAAAGTACCTAGATTTGGTACTTTACCTGACCAGTACCAGCATGATTCGTACTTTAGACCCTTAGTGGCTAAGTGTAGTTTTGGAGGAGTAGTGAGTGGGTTTTACTTGAGACAAGGATTTCTGATGAAAGGAAAGCAAGTATGTATGCTAAGTAGTTTTGCTATGGAATTACTTGTTTGAGAAGCCCATGCTGGGGGCTTAACTGGCCATTTTCGTAAGAAAATAATTGCCAAGCTGTTGAAGGAACACCTCTATTAGCCCGGAATAATGAGGGATGTGCACAAAGTTCTTGAATTTTGTAAGATGTGTAAGTAAGCTAAGGGAAGAAAGAACCATATGGATAATACATTCCTCTACCTATACCTGAGCGGCCATGGACCGATATAAGCATGGATTTCATGCTTGGCCTATCTAGAATGCCTCAAAAACATTATTCTATTATGTGGTGGTTGATTGGTTTAATAAAATGAGCCACTTTATTTCTTGCCACAAAACTAATAATACTTTATTGGTTGTTAACCTCTTTTTGAAGCAGGTTGCGTGGTTATATGGCATCCTAAGAAGTATTGTCTTAGATTATGACTCGAAGTGTATAAGCTTCTTTTGGTGAACACTATAGAAGAAGCTCAATGCTAAACTTATGTTCAGTACTTCTTGCCATCCATAAATAGACGACTGGATGGAGATTGTAAACATAATAGTAGGCAACCTGCTTCAAGTTACTATTGGTCAAGATCTACATGATTAAGACCTTT
The DNA here is from genome assembly GCA_024138005.1 of Lumnitzera racemosa. NCBI lineage: Eukaryota > Viridiplantae > Streptophyta > Magnoliopsida > Myrtales > Combretaceae > Lumnitzera > Lumnitzera racemosa. Next base: position 69,378,209 of record JAMXBC010000005.1, on the reverse strand, counting down.
GTTTGGCAGTCATAGAGTTTTCTTACAACCATTTTACTACAACTCAATAGGAAAGTTGCCTTTCGAGGTTGTTTATGGACTCAATCCAAATTTGCTACTAGATATGATTAGTAGCCCAACCTCTTCAGGAGAAAGTTAGTCTAGTCTATAACGCGTCAAGGAATTTTAGAGACTACATAAAAGGTTGCCGAGTAATTAGCCAAAATGGTTGCTTAATAATGAGAGCAAAGGAATTGAGGATGAAAGCCTGTCATTTATAACCCTGGAGACCTTGTTTGGGTTCACCTCAGCAAAGAACAGTTCCTAAGAAGGAGGATGAGCAAACTTTCTCTTAGATCAGATGGGACTTTTAAGGTCCTATGGAGGATAAATGACAACGATTATGAGCTCGAGTTGCCTGAAGGCTTTGGAGTATCCCCAACCTTTAATGTTTCTAATCTGACGCCCTATGTGTCGAAGAGAGAAGTTGATCAAGATTTGAGGGCAAATCTTCAACAACCCTAGAGAGTTGATAGAACATTGACCATTGGGCTCCTCACCTAAGCTAGACTTTAAGGTTTGTAAGGCCTGGCTAGGAGAATCATGGTTGCTCAGCTTAACCCTGATGAACACATCTATTAGGAAGGCCAAATGGCAAATAGTCTGAGTGCTCTGCTCGAACATACAATAGTTTGGTTATTTGCTCATTTAGATATCGAACACTCACATGCCGACTTACCTAGCATCAAGGATGAAGTCCCTATCCCCGACCGTTGTTCTCTCCTCTCCTACTCTACCGAGCGGTTGCCTCACTTAGTCACTTCGTCAGCCATTAGTATAGCTTAACATCAACATGTTAGTGCTGTACTATATTCAGTACGACTACAATAATGAAGTGCCACCTATCATTCTCTTTTTTTGACATTGTACCATATTACTTTTCCTTAATTGTCGCATATTCCCTTTTGGATAGTACTATGTTACTTATTTCTAGCATTGTTCATTTCTGTAATTTCTTTATTTCTTTTTATTGACCTGAGGACTTACTATAACTAGTCCTTCTTCTTGGCAGCTGTAATGAACTTTTTACATCATTATTAATGAATATTTCTCTTATCCTTGTGAGAAACCACTCTCTAAGCACATACTCCCCACTCTTATCTAATCTTGTCCCATAGCTTAAGAGTCGTAGTAAGTGAACCTTATGATTTACTTGTGCATCATATCAAATAAAGCCTAAGCCATATCGTGTTCGTTGGTATGTCATATCTGACAAGAAGCCCTACGGAAGCTACTGTGTTTGCCTATCCCTTTCTTCTTCTTTAATATCTCTAAGGATCCATTGGTCACTTTCGCCATGATAAGTCATGGCGATTGACTTAGCTCTTAAGAGCATCGTACAACTTCCTCCATCAATGACCAGGGAATAAGTCTTCCTATTTTCCAAGCATTAGATTTGGAATAAGTTGTGCCTCTGACTTAGGTCTTCCTTCAGGTTGGCTCGTCATGGTTAAGAATTCTCCCATCTCAGGATAGATGTTTATTCTTTCCTCCTTGCCTTCCAAGCTCTTATCACTTTGGCTCTCCACTTGAGCGTTAAGCCCTTATTCTTTCTAGATCATGACTCTTTTGTTCGAACATTGGGAAACAATATGTTCGTATCCTAAGTACTTGAAGTACTTAACTTCTCAGAACTTGATATCGAGCACTTTTTCCTTCTCTACCTTCCTCATCTTAGCTAGGTCATGTAGGTTGGACTCTCCTTTCTCGGTTTTCTTTTCAGGCTTCTTCTTTTCTTCACTTCTCGTAGGCTCAGGTTACATTATTGAGGTTAACTGGTCGGCCTTTGGTGCTATAAACCTTAGAAAATTGATAGTCTAAACCCTAATTAAGTCAGAGTATTCTAAATTGTATAATGAGTCGATAAGGCTAGTAATAATAAAAGATTATAAAACTTAATAAATTGAATATAATACTGATAATAAAAACCCTAGAAATCGTTCGAAATCCTAAATCGTGTACTAAAATCCTAAATCTGATTTATACACAATTAACTGAAATTAAACTTGAATTTGATCGAAACCCTAAAACTATAATTTTAAGCCTATAAACTAATTAAATATCACGCAATAGCGATATAATTGTAGTTAATTGCAATTATCGGCTAAGCCGCGTAATTATGTAAAATTTTTAACGAAATCTTTAAAATAACTTGTAAAAATGATCATCATAACAGATACCAATTAAATTGATAAATTTTCATAAAATTTCAAAGTTAATTTATAGTTATTATTTTTGTGATTTTGAAGTTTAGAAAAAGTACATATAATTATTTCTAAATTTCTTTTCTTTACCATTTTTCTATTTTCCTTTCCTTCTTTTTCATTCTTTTCTTTTCTTTTCTTCTTCTCTTATTTTCCTTATCTTACATGTGGAATTATAGTTGCAATTGCAGTAGCCCATGTGCACAAACTTAATGTCCAAGTGTCACAAATTTAAGGGGGAAAGGACAAAGTAATAAAGTAAATATCTTATCTTACTTAATACCTAAATGAAGAGGATAAGATTCTTTATTTTTTTTTTAATATTATTTGCTTAAAAAATCAGAAGGATTTCACGCCCCTAAAATCTTGGAAATAGCAAACTGAAACTATAAAGTGGGAAAAACAAAAGAAAAGAAAAGCAAAGTAAAAAAAAAAAAAAAAACAAGGAAGCAAAAGCAAAACCAAGAAGAAATTAAGAAGAAAATGAGGAAGAAGAAGGAGGAAAAGAAGAAGAAAATTAAACATAATTAGGTAAGTATATTTATTTATACATATGTATATTATATGGTATGTACATGTATATACTAAGTATTTTTGTTGTATTTTACTAAATAATTCATTACATATACATGTACATATACACGAGTAGATAACTGAAGATATATATATTTATATGTATGTAGACATGTATATATATACTATTACGTAAAATATACGGTATATGAGTCTACATATGTGTATAAATAAGAATACATGAATATAAGTATGTGTACATAAGAATATGTCAAGTAAGTATTTATTATTTTCACAAAATAAATATAGATATATACATATGTGTACACGTGAAAATGATTATTTATGTATATATGTATACAATCTTTGTTTTCATATATATATATATATATAAGGATAAGTATTCGTATATTATATACATGTATTTTGTATTTATATATTCATATATACATGTAAGTTATATTTTATATACATATATGTATACATAAACATATGGTGTAAATATATGTATAACATATAGTATATAAAGTATACTGTATATTAAGTAGTACATACGATACAATAATATTTGATAAATAAAATAAATTCATAAATATATAAGAAGTAGGTATATATATATTACCATAAATTAGGAATTATTAATTAAGTAAATTATAAAAATTAATCAAATATAGTAATAAGTATATATACATATATGTGTGTATCGTAAAATATAAATAAATAATAAGAAAATAATAAATAATAAAAATAATAGTAATAATAATAACAATTGTAATTGTAATAAGTCTAAAATCTCAAAAATAGGTAAAAATGAGTAACTAAGGAAAAATACGCTTAAAATAATAAAATTATCAATTATATGATTTAAATAATTATTAAATCATAAATATATTAAGAAAAAGCTAAAATTAATATTTTATAACTTTTAAATTAAAATAATAAATTTTTTAATATTTTTCTATAACAGTTCAAACTGTAAGTCACAACGTCTAAAACTGACCTCGATACGAGAAAATACGCTTGAAAACAAGTAAAATGGATTATAAGTTCATAACAATCCGAGTTAAAATGAAAAAGTTATACGCGATTCGATAAAAAGACTCGAATTGACAATTTCGCGTAACTAGGTAAAGTAAACCTTACAAATAACGATACTAGTTTAGCTTTAAATTCTCAAACTTACAAATTTTTATATTCCTTATTTTTAGGTAATCTTGATCTTGACCCTGAGCTACCACAAGATTATTATGACCCCTAAGTCGATCATGGCTAAGTAAGTTTTCTTGATGATTCCATACTTGTTTGTGTTTGTAATTAGTGAATATAAATGATGATTAATAATTGAATGTTGTATGGGATTGGGTTATGCTTGTGTATGATAATTGTTAGTAATGGTGAATTTACTTTAAATTATAATAATGTATTGATTGTTGCATAGTAGATTCACTAGGAATTGATTGTTTGTGACTTTGATTAATTACTAAATAATAAGACCTAATTTTACTCAACTTGAAAAAGTTAACCTGAAACATGCATAATCATATACTACATAACTAATTCCGGAAGTCACATTACACGTAGGTAGCGAGAGGCCATACGTAGGTTGATTATTTGATTGTTATAGATTTCATATGGTACACACGTGCGATATGACCTTACCCTGGCCAACGGGATTACTAGGCATTGGAGATGCCAAACGCCTAGCTAAAGGTTTAGTCCAGAGGCCTCTGTTTACGAGTAAATAAGGGCTGTGTAAACTTACTCATAATCATATGTAGAACTCATTTTTGATAAAACTGATAATAGATATACCATTATATTTTAAATACCAAACACGGAGTTTTGTTATGAGATAAGTTTTAGTATGATACCTAGATCTGATTGTGCCGATGTATCTCCAACCCTGACTTCGGAAGGCGTTAAATTTGAGTTGCATGCAGTACCTGGTCACTTGCATGTATTTATTTGGCATACTGATTGACATGCATTCATTTGATTGAACTTGATTGTTGTATAACTTGATTGTTGTATGGTTGAGGGGATTATCTTACTAAGCTAGTTGGCTTATACCCATATAGTCTTTTTTCGCAGGCTAAGTTGTTCGTGGAGTCGGATCGTCGCATGCTCAAAGTTAGTGGTTAATCAAGGGGTTAATGTGGGAGTAGGACGTGTTTGGAGTGTTCACATGACCGTTTATCTAGATTATAGATCTAAATATATGATAAACTGATATTAGTTTGAGTTAAAAGTTCTAAAGACCTTATATCTGTAAATTCTTATATAAATAGATTATATGTTATGTTTCTATATCTTATTATTGTTATCATGAAATGATATTACTTATGCTTGTGTAACTCTTGGTTGTTAGGTATAGCTGTAGTCTTGTGTATTGTATGAAGGGTCATCGATTGTAAGGGAATTCAATCTACAGTTCTTTGTACAGTATATGACAACTGTCACGACTAGTCCCCTCGAGTTTGCCACGACTAGCCCCCTCGAGTCATGACAGGTGCCTTCTTCTCCTTTGACATTCTACTCTTAAGGCCAGGTTGATAAACTCATCTAATGAATTGAATAGTTGTAGCTTAACTACGTCAGCAATGTCATCTTGAAGTCTACTAAGGAACTTAGCAATAGTTTGGTCTTGAGGCTCAGTAATCTCACATCTAGTCATTAACGTCTAAAACCCTTATAGATAGTCTTTGATACTATTTCGACCTTGCCTCAAGTGTTAGAAGGCATGGAGCATTTCTTACTTAAAGTAGGTTGGCACAAAGCACTGGTTCATTAAGCACTTTATAAGTTTTCAAGTTCTGATCAACTCTTCTTCGTCAACATCTTGCTTAGTGATCAACTTATCCTACTATAAACTTCCATAACAATGGGGCCAGCTTAACTTTTATTCAGTCATTGCATTCATAACACTTGAATAACTTTTCTTCTCAGGGAACTTAATCTAAGAACTCTATAGGTTAGTTATCACTGCTAAGGTCAGCGGTTTGAGCTTAATGTTCTTTAAACCACGATTAGAAGTTCAAGGCTTGCTCCTTCTGTTCCAATCTGATTGATTCACCTTAGATCCATCACTTCTGTTAGTTCTTTGTTCATTTCGAACTCTTCTCTAGTCTTACTCCCTTCTCCAACCTCTTTGGCTTAACTCAAATTCATAACCCTCATCATTTCTCCTTGGATTAGGTCGGTCTTCTCTTCTGCGTTGCTTAGTAGCTCAGTGATGTTGTTGTTCATCATCTGGTTCATTGGAATCATTTCCATTGGTTGGCACTCGATTTCTTCTTTCACCTCGACTAACATATTAGCGGCCTCTAATTAATCCAGTACTCTCTTGGATAAAGTCTGTGAGATTTTGATTATGGTGTTCTAAGTTATTAACACACCTCCTCAAGCTACCATAAGGACTATGTCTACTGATATTCATATTATCTTTTGGCATTGCTATTATGTACAAAGGTTACTAGGGAATTTCAACAAGCATATAATACACTTAATGTAAGTACTACTTAAGAACCACCACAATTTCAATTTTCGCAACTACCCATGATTGATAGACACTACGATAGCTACTAAAATACTATTAAGAACAGTTTACAACCAAAAACAACTACCAAAATTACTATTATATGACCTAAGAACTAGTACGAATAATACAACACCATGAACACAACCATGAATAGCAACTACACTATTGAACAACAAAAATCAATATGAAATAACAAACCCAACAGGTTGAACTTGATGAACAGTAGCATGCGTGTCTCACTAGATTTTTTGATACTAAGATGATATGGAATGCTTCCTAAAGACCAAAGGTCATTGGAGCAAGCATAAGACGCAGTGGATCTAATCTCACAAATGGGTATTTAGGTGTCGAACGATACGGTTGAGGTTAGTGAATAAGGGGTTTTGATTGTAAATGTGAATGGATATCAATCACCAAAACATACACAAATAGGGTTTGAGCTTAAAAAAGGATTTGATGTGACCCCAAAACAGTCAATTAATACTCAGGTTCAAATGAGGGTTAGATGTGACTTATTAACTCACTTAAATGAAAGGGTTTACTACGATCTTTTGAAGAAGATTGATAAGAACACGAAAAAGATTAAAGAACAAGCAACGCTCGATAATCAAGCATAAGCGTGACAAGCTCACGAGAGACCATTCTTTGAAAATGTATTCTTGATATTGACAATGAAGGGATCATGAAAGCTGCTACTACTTACAAAGTATTGCTATTTATAATAAATCTTAAAATCTTTATGGCAAAACTGTAAATAATTACAAGGCATTAAATCCCAAAGATTAGGCTCATAACTAAAAATAAAGGAAATAATCTACAAATGTACAAAATTGCGTGTTTAAGGAAGAAAGTCAACATGCGAGTCATCCGAGTTGTCTTGGAATGGGTTGATCCAAACCTAGTGAGGTTGGTGGTTAGATGTCTTAGCTTAAGGTGAGGTCACTAAAGTCTTGTTGTGCTTAGCCGAGCTATAAGTGAGGTTGGCTTACAATTGTTGAACTTATGTGTTGGTTGGCATGACATCCTAGGTTACTTACTAAGCTCCTGTTTGTTGATCTGGCCTTCTTCCTTGGAAACTCGTTTGGTTAGTCATTAGGTTCTTCGGAGGTTAGTAGCACATCTACACCTCTCGTCCTGTTCATGATAATTTCCTCCCTTTTGTTAGCCATTTCTTATTAGCTTAGCCTTAAGGAAGATTGGTTAGTCTAGGCTTGGCACAGGTTGACTATGGTCTGGAGAGGGTTGGAGGCTAAATACTATTAAGTAGAGTGGCAAATATTACTACTATTATGAGGACAATTCATTATATTAGGCTTGGCATATTGGTTAAATTAGTAGCTAGGCGTTATATGTTTTATTTAGGAGATACAACCCTAGTTTTGATGTGATGTAATTATTTGTTGTTACTTAGAGGAAATAGATTCTTCTAGTTATTGTACTCTTTAGTTTGATAAATTTAGTTAACATAGGAATTAGACTTTCTTTCATTCATTATTATCAATTGTGGTTGGAATGACTCACTTGTGGGTTATTTAACTTATTTAGAAATTGGTTATTACATTATTATTGGTTATTAATAGAGGTATCCTTGGAGATTATATGGTGCATCCCTATGGTCATACATATAGAGAAACACCATAATGAAAGGAGCCTAAAGAAAATAAAAAGACGATTAGCAATTCCGGGCGCTACCAACTAGATATGACACACCAATCAATCCTAGTTGGCCTACAATTCATCAGATATGATTCACTACTCTTTGCTAAAGAGAATATATAAGAGTTAAAGGAAGAATGGAAACATTAAGGTTGCTAACAAAAGGAACTTATAATAATATGATGATGTGATTGATGTCTGCATATAAAACAAATGGGGTTTATATACTAGCCCTACTAGGGTTACAAGCATGCATGAAAAAGACAAAAAGGGTAATTTACAATTGAGATACATGAAATATACCAAAAAGGGTAAAAGAGACAAAAAATATTCTGTATAGGAAAATTAAAGAATCCTTCTGGAATATCATGCTAGAAGACACATGTCACATGGTGGATGGCGGCTTATAATGTGGTTGGTCTTGCTTATGTGTACCTTAAAGTGGCTTGGTTGTAATGATACAATTTGGATAAGGATAAAAGAAAGAGTCAATTGTCATAGTAGACCTAATTTGGTTCAGGTTGGAACTCGGGTAGTAAAAGACATTCTAATCCTTTGCAAGTTGGGTGTTTAGGCAGCTCAACTTGGACAGAGGTTTGATGTGGGTCGGCTCGAAAACTATTTGGATCATGGTGTGAGCTTCACAACTCATTCAACTCCTTGTTAAGTTGGTTTATATGCTCGATAGGTTGGCGTATCTGCTTAGCAGGTAAGGAATGGTGCTGGAAAATATAAGGGCTTGGTGCTCGGGTTAGCAGTAACGCAAAAGATGGGGGTCGGAATAGTAATCCTTGTCTTGAAGGGGGTTTTAAGCTAATATCCTCTATGTAAGCCTTTGGAGTCCTCTAGCTTGGCTATACATGACTTGTTTGAGGAGTTGATTCCTATCATTATAGAATTGTAATTAGAGCCTAAGCTTTTCATTAGCTAGTTATGATACATGGTTAGTTATAATGTCCTAAGTTTGATGCATAGCATTACACTAACTCACTTACGGATGTAACCTATTACAAATTGATTAGCTTAGGATCGGTCAATTCAATAGGACTCATAAACCAACTTAACCAATAACCACCACAATCACAAAAATTAATAAGGATGATTAAGAGAATTTACTTAATGTATCTGGTTGTAATTTCATGTATTTATAACATTTAAGCCTTATAATATAGTAAGAACATAACAAGGAAAAAAACAGGCAAAGTACATCAAAATACAAAAGTCTAGTTCCTAATAAAAATTGGTACACTTCAATGCTAAGATGTTGCTAATTGGAAGGGAGAAAATGATGATTTTATGGTTAGCATGTTACATGCTCCCAACTAGATACCTCGAGGTCACTAATCAGATGGGAGGGTGCCAATTAAATGTTCCATCTTATCTTTCACTTGGGATGCTAGCCTCTTTTCATTCAATGGACTCTTTGCTCCCTTGTAAACAACAGTTTGTATGCCCATTATTTGTCGTTTGCATAAGGCATTTAAAATGCCCTGTCATTAGATTCCTCGGTTGTCACATTTGAATGGCACAACCAAATTCTACAGCCATCTCCTTCCTTGTTTTATATAACTATAGGTCACCTATATTTTCTCCATTTCTAAGTGACTCCAATGCAAAAAAAAAAAAAAACAAATTCCAGATACCTAAGGTCCTATATGAATTACGTATAAGTCATGATACAAATCAGAATGCTCAGGATTAACATCTTTAAGAAACTTATAAGCTAAACTTTTCATTCCTTTCGCTCCAGGTTGAGTTATTGGACTAAAGGATACTTGATTGCCATCAATAGACCAATAGATGACAACTTTGATTCACCCTTAAATTACATTTTCATTTTGGCATATACCTTTTTGGACTATGTAATGCTCTGCTATGTTCCAACAATGTTGGTAGGATTTTGATTACATAAAGAATGCATGTATGTGTTCATGGATGACTTTTCAATGTTTGATTTTTCCTTTATGAGTTGTTTAAAATATTGGAACAAGATTTTAGAGAGGTGGAAGGAAACTATGTTAATTTTAAACTAGGGAAACTATTGCTTGTTATGAAAATTCAGCTAACACTTGAGCATACAATATGAACCCACTTCACAAGTCAACTCTACAACACAATCTAGAAAAACATTACACTAATCACCATAATACAAACATAGAACAGTAACATTAGTTCCAACAATAGTCATCATCGCTAAAGCTCTTATACTAAGATAATGTGTGTGGATGAATACATGAATGCCAACAATTGCACGGGTGGTTTGAAACCTTAGGATAGTTGGATGAGTAAATGGTAGTCAAATGGTTGAGCAGGGGTTTATGGATAGCCTAAATGGATATTACACATTACTCAAGTTCACATGAACTTATGGCTTAACTTGATATGATATACAAGCTAGTATCTAGGGTCACTTGCTACTATTCCTTTTCTCAAGAGAATAAATAAGAGTAAGGTACTCAAACTTGGAAGCTTGGTGTAGCTACACAAGAATAAGGAAGGTAAAGAAAATGTTTGAATATTCACTAGACTATGATGCAACTGGTTACAAAAGAGTATATATACAATCCATTTAGGGCAACTTCTAGGTTAAAGCACATTTATTAAAAAGATTCTAAGCTAAGATTAGTACATAACATGTGTATAATAACAATAATGACAATAAATAGAATATATGCCTAAAAATTTGTACAATAAGGACAATTGTTAGAGATACATGCCAATCCCAATTCTTGGATGGTTGGATTTGGTATAGTGAATAAGCTTTTGGGCGGCACATGTTGTAGGTCAGCTCAAATGGATGGCTCAAAAGTATTATAGCGAGCTAGTGGTGTGGTTGGCTAAGCTATTTAAGCTAGATTGAGAGTGGATCTCCTCTACTTAAGAGATAGTATAGTACTAATAGGAGTACGGGTACTCTATGAATGTAGTCTTTTGGAGGAGCTTAACTTCTTCTTTATTAAGCTACTTTGTAAGAGCTTGGCAAACAAATGCGTCGAGCCTCGAGCTTAGTATTGGGTAAGTGGGCTTTGATTCCTATCATCCCCTTCGGGTTGTGTGAGATTTGAGATTAAATCTAGTTAGGCTTCATTCTACTCTTCTTTAGGAACATATAAGCTTAGGTTGGCAACATTAAAGGAATTATATACTCCATACCCATTAAGCAAGTTGACTTAGTAGGCATTCTGATTGATCTTTTCAATAATTTGGAAGGTTTGCCTACCTTGGGTGACAATTTATTCTTCCTTAAGCTTAAGAATATGTCTTTGCTTAGGTAAATCCAAACTTAGTTGCTATGTTGAAACTCTCATACCTTTCTTCATGGGCCCTTCTATTCAAGTTTAGTGGCACCTCGAAAAAGATGCTCGGTTACCTTCTGAGGAATTTTCTTCAAGGCCTCATATTAGTTGACAACATTAAGGTCTTTATCTTGACTTGGCATGGGTACATGCTTAAAAAGAAGGTTTAGGTTAAACCTACACACAACTTCGAAGAGACTTACTTGTTATACTATGCATTGATCTGTTATAGGAAAACTTAATGACAAGCAGGCATATGTCTCAATCTACTAAGTTCCTTTCTACCATGACTCTAAGCAATGAATCAAGCGTTTGGTTTGTGACCTCGATTTGACCATCTATTTGGGGATGGCATCAAGTACCGTGATAGAAATTAAGGACCAATCACGTAATTTTGAGCATAAGGACTTGCTGCCCTATATGTTGAGTTGCCTAAAAGGACTTAACCCTAGAAGAAGAGGAGTTCCTCTAAGCCAACTTGATATGTTACCAATCTCTCGGGTGGGGGAAATGCTCACAGAAACTAATAACTCCTATTAGTGCTAAGACCCAAGCTCTTATGATCTAAAGCTATCGAATGTTCGAGCCTACACTAGCTTAGTGCTCAGTTGACCTATTAAAGTTGAGCTCCCAAATTCCAACAATCTACACAAGCAGCCTCTGAGTTCCCGAGTTGCCAATTTGTTGATCTGATGCTGACCTAGTCAACTTTACCCTACATCCAGTATCCTCTTGGACTACAAATTGAGAAGCTGATACATGCTCGACCATTTAACATCTATACTATCCTTGCATTGAATATTCCTTTTTTTTTTTTTTTTACTGATTTTCCCTTACATAATATGTATTTTCCGTTTCTAGTAAGAATCTTTTTTGTAATTTATTGTAACCTAGGTTTTACCCTCATTTAGGTATATAAATAGCCTTCAATTGTAACAGCTTCATCGTCTCTCTTTTGAATATCAGAATATCATTTTCCCTTATTTCTCCTTCTTATGCTTCTGTATGTATCCTTAACAGGAGAAACCTAAGTCTTAAAAAACTCTTATCTAGCCCATTTGTGAGTGTAGACTAGTAGCGAGCAATCTCGTGTCTCAATTGTGCGTCATATCAAGTGTAGCTTGAGCTTGTATGAGACATGAGTGCATAATATCCTTTGTTGGTGCATGGGAACCCAACTCAAAACTTCAACTATCATTTAATTTTTGGACCATTTTGCGGTTCAGACCCACTCCCTTGTTCATATGGTACCATTGGTCATGTGTTCATCCACATCAATGCCCATATTATCTTGGTATTAGACCTTGGCTATGTTCACAAGTGTAAGACTCCATTGTTTCAAGTTCTTGAGTGCATATTGTTGTGCCCTAGTGTGAAGTGAATCTCAGTAGAATCTAAACTATCTTAATGGTAGTAAGTAGTAGGTTTTGAAACAATGTTTTACATTGTGTGTAAAGGATACTTTGTTATCACCTGTTTTTGTACTTGCAAAACAAAGTATGTAGATTTCATTGGTTTGCAACTGTGTTGGGTGTCGTTAGTAGAGTTTGGTTGTAGTTGGAGTAATAGTTATTGAGTCATAGTCTGAAGCTGGGTTTAAAAAGAGTTTTGTGAGTCTTGTAAGTGTTTTGGTTGAATGAAGTAGTGTATTGGAGTATTGAGTAATGAGATTTCTAGTGTGCGTAGGATTATCAGAGATGCTGAGAATAGTGTTCATGTTGCTTGTAGCCACCAAGGAAGTTATACCTCATTATTTATTGATGGCAATTTAGATAAGCTCATTGACCTGGTAAAGAGCTTGGTTATTACCTTACAAGGCAATATGCAACAACCTAGGGACGACCCGAATAGAGGTTGAGCAAATGAATTACCCGAGGTAGGTAATGGTCAACTTAGCCAAGCTAATTTCCTAGCTAGACCCCATTGAGCTAGAGGAGTGGGAACACCTGTTCATCAAAGGCTTGCAATAGATGACATAGAGGAAGTGGAAGAAGAGTTATGGGGCAACAAGGAAGAATATTATGAAGTGCAAGAACGAAATATCTAAACTCCTAAGGTGAAAGGTTTAAAGATGCAAATCTAAAACTTCTTTAGTAGTAGTGATGCTAAGGATTACTTGGATTGGGTAGATAAAATTATGAAGTAGTTTAAGTGTCATGAAGTACTTGGAAATGCCAAGGTTGGACTTACCATACTAGAATTCATAGGATATGTTTCCCTATGTTGGAAAAACTTGCACATTACTCGGTGTAGAGAAGGAGAGAGACAAGTTAGAGATTGGAATGAGATGAAAGAGTAATGAGAAGGAGGTTTGTCTTGAGCTACTATTTGCGGGATACATTTAAGAGATTACAGTAGTTGTAGCTAGGAGGCTCATGTATAGATGCCTACATGAAAGGGTTTTAAATGTTGATTATTCGTGTGGTAAAGCTTGAAGATTGAACTATCTCTAGGTTTGTAAGTAGGTTAAGATAAGAGATTGGAGATATTTTGGAGACGGGGGATATTGGGATGCTAGAAGAAGCAATCCAAGCTGCCTAGAGGATAGAGCGATGTTAGATGAACAAAATCTAAGCTCTTGTTAGTTGAGTTCCCCATATTTGACTTGTTCCAAGTAGACCTATGAGAATGGAACCAAGTAAAGCTAATGAAGTCCGACTTGTATCAGTTGCTCAAGTTGAAGAAAAAGAAGCTCCAAGGAAATTTGAGAAAGGACGGAGCTTAAGAAGAAAGACAAGTGAGACCAAGTATTTCAAATGCTAAGGATTTGGATACATGGCAGCTCAATGTTCGAATAGACGAACAATGGTGGTGAATAGAGAGATGTTATACATTGAGGTTGATAGCATAGGCGAGCAAGTTGAAGAGCAAAAAGACTCTAGACAAGCCAACCTATCCAAGAAGGAGGAAATCATATATAGTGAAGAGGGTAATTTCATGCTTGCAATCATGGTACTGAGGTAAGTGACGAGTAAGAGTCCAATACTAGAGGATGAGTAATGTGAGAACTTGTTTCACATTAGATGCAAGGTAAAGGGGATGCTCTACACACTTATTATTGATAGTAACAGTTACACCAATGTTGCCTTTGCTTTTATGGTTCAGTAATTAAAGTTGTTGACCCTACCCTACCCCAAACCTTACAAACTACATTGGCTTAGTGACAAGAGAGCCTTGTAGGTGACTAAGCAAGTTGCAATGCCAATATGTATTAGGAAGTATCAGGACGAGGTTCTTTGTGATGTGTTCCCTATGAGTGCTTCATATATTCTTCGTAGAAAACTATATTGAAGACTTATCATGTACTTTATAAATGTCTCATGATGCCATTCGGATTATCAAATGCACCGAGCACATTTATGATGCTGATGAACCATGTACTTTGAGGGTTAATAGGAAAGTTTGTTATTGTAGACTTTGATGATATTCTTGTTTACAACCTTGACTTAGAGATGCATTATAAGCATCACTTGGAGATGCATTATGAGCATCTCCAAGCTGTTTTTGCTAAGCTCAAAGCTAAAAAGCTATATGCCAACTTGAGGAAGTAAGACTTTTACCAATCCTAGGTGATTTTCCTGGGTTTTGTTGTGAGTGGTGGAGGAATTCAAGTTGATCAAAAGAAGGTGAGGGCAATGATTGAATGGCCAGTGCTTACCTATTCTACTGATGTTTGTAGGTTCGATAGACATGCATTATTCCATCACTACTTCATAAAGAACTTTAGTACCATGGTAGCACCACTTACTGAACTATCCAAAAAGAACTTTGAGTGTAGATGGGGAGAGGAGCAGCAAAGTTTCAATGAGGTGAAGGAGAAGTTGACTACTACCCTTATCTTAGCTCTCTTGAGCTTTGACAAAGTATTTGAGGTTGAATGCGATGATTTAGGATTAGGTATAGGTGCTATATTGATGCAGGAAGGCCGAATTATTGCTTACTTTAGTGAAAAGCTTTAAGGAGCTACCCTCAATTACTCTGTGTATGACAAGGAATTCTACTCCTTGATTCGAGCTTTAACTGTCCGGGAATACTATCTGTTGCTAAGGGAATTTGTGATATACATAGATCATGAGTCATTAAGGTATTAGAAGGGTCAATCAAAGTCATCTAAAGGACAAGCCAAATGGGTTGAATTCATAGAGGGATTTTTTTATGTCGTTCAGTAAAAGAATGGTAAGAACCATGTTGTGGTTAATGCCTACTTACAATGGCATTTGCTCTTATCTAAGCTCCAAATAAAGCTTCTTGGATTTTCTATCATCAAGAATTTGTATGTCAATGGTCCACACTTTGGTTTGAGTTATGCTTGATATGAGGAAGGACAAGCTATTGATGACTATCACAAAGAGGATAGATACTTTTTCAGCAAGGGGAAATTATGTATCCTAACCTATTCTATATTAGAATTACTAGTGGGCAAGGCACATGGAGGAGGATTATCTGGCCACTTTAGAAAGGCTAAGACTCATTAAGTGCTTACTTCAAGATTCTTTTGGCTAAGAATGATGAGGGACTTGCAATCTATGCTGAAAAGGTGTGCTACCTATAGAAAGGTGAAGAGTTGAATTGAACAAAGGCCTTATTTGTTGTTGCTTATCCTAACTAAACCATGGTTCGAGTTGAGTATGGACTTTGTGTTGAGATTGCCAAAGATGTCCTGAGGGAAGGACTCCATCATGGTGGTCATGGATTGGTTAAGTAAGATGGCATACTTTGTGCCTATAATTGAACCAATGATGCTTTAGCTATTTCTTTTCTCTTTTTGAAAAAGGTGGTAAAGTTACATGGAGTGTCGAAGACTATAGTGTTAGATCGAGACCCCACATTCCTTAGCCACTTTTACAAGACACTATGAAAGCGCTTGGGGGCTAAGTTGTTATTTAGCACATCTTACCACCAACAAATAGACAATCAGATCGAGGTTGTCAACTGAACCTTAAGTACCTTGCTCCAAGTTGTAGTTGGAAGGAACCGAGCTGATTGGGACCTATGTTTGCCTATAATTAAGTTTTCCTACAACAAGATAGCTTATAGTATCATTGAGAAGTCACCTTCAAGGTTGAATATGGATAAAACCTTGAGCTTCCACTTGACCAAATCTCTTTACCCAGTCGACTTGAGGATCAACAGGCTATTGAGCCAATAGAAGCCATTTGAACAATGTACCAAAAAGTTGTTGAGCACCTAATATGAGCTACTTCTAAGCTTGAGAGAAAAGGGGAGGCTAAAGTTGAAGAGTTAGAGAGTTCCAACCTAGCAACCTAATCTGGATTCATCTCAGCAAGAATTGATTCCCTAATCTTAGGAAAAGCAAGTTGTCTCCACGAGTAGTTATACCATTTAATGTGATCGAGAAGATCAACCCTAATGCCTATAGAGTATAATTGCTAGACGGATATATGGAGTCTTGAACTCCTTCAACATTGTCAACCTTAGCCCGTACTATCATAAGGATGAGCTATCTGAAGCCAACCAAGATTTGATCTCAAATCTCAAATAACCTAAAGGGAATGATACAAATTAAGGACCAATCATATGATCCAGAGCATGAGGATTGGCTATCTTAGTAGGTTGATCTACCCAAAAGGACCTAACCCCAAAAGAAGAGGAGTTCCTTTGAGTTGACTTGATATGTTTCCTGAGCTCTTCTAACCAAATCACAATCTCTCAAGTGGACGAAATGCTTGGAAAAACTAACAACTCCCACCGATGTTGTGATCTTAGCTCTTGTGATCTCGAGCTATCGAACATTCGAGTCTACACCAGCGTAATGCCAAGTTGAATTATCAAAGCAGAGCTCCTAAATTCCAATAATCCGAACAAGCGCCCTCTAAATTCCTAAGCTACTGGTATGATGTTGACCTAGTCAGTTCTGCCCTGCATTTAGTACCCGCTTGGACCATAAATTGATAAATTGACGCATGCTCGACCATTTGACATCCATACTATCCTTTCGTAGGATATTCCTTTTTGTTTTGTTTACTGATTTACCCTTACATAATATGTATTTTTCATTTTTAGTAGGAATCTTTTTGGTAATTTTTAGTACCGTAGGACTTACCCTAATTGGGGCATATAAATACCCCTCAATTGTAATAGCCGCATCATCTCTGTTTTGAATATCAAAATAGTATTTTTCCCTTTTCCCCCTTATTTCCCTTTCTTGTGCTTGTGTGTGTATTCTTGACTGAAGAAACCCAAGTACTGAAGCACTCTTATCTACTTCGTTTGTGAGCATTAACTAGTGGTGAGTAACCTTGCATCTCACTCGTGTATCATATCAAGTATGGCTTAAGCTCATCTAAGGCATTGGTGTGTAATATCCTTCATTGGTGTATTGGCACCCAACTTAAAAGCTTAACTATCATTTAATTTTTAAACTATCTTACAGTTCGGACCCATCCCTTTGTTTGTGTGGTACCACTGGTCGTGTATCCATCTATGTCAGTGTCCGTATCATATCCAATAGAAATTTGTTTTAGAAGCATCTCTATAAGGTCTTCCAAAACTCACTTAGAAACTTAAGATCTTGGTTGTACATTATTGTCTACAGTACTGCATGTAGCTTGATGACCTCTTGTAAGAACAAAGAAGTAATATAAGCAACATCATTAGTCTTTTGGCATGGTATGGAGTATGCCATCTTGCGGAATCTATCCACATGAATAGGATGTAATCCTTCCTATGGGGTTTCCTTGGCATCAAACAAGGAAGAAGTCCATATTAAGCTCAAACCATGGTTTACTCGAGATGGAAGGGTAAGTACTAGCCTCATTTTGCTTAGCTTTTAGCTTTCTTGCATGTTATATACTTCTCAAATACTGCATGCACATCTTTCATCATTTTTTACTAAAAGAACCTAAACTTTGATAGGTCGTATGTCCGCTTCTAGCCAAAGTAGCTGGACAATCCGCCTCCATGTACCCCGCACACCAAAATTCATGTACCTAATAGGTTGGAATGCATAACTTTCCTCTCTTGAATAAGTATCCATCCTCCACAGAGTATTCATCAACAATTTGTCCATCAACACAATAAACAATTATTGGACCAAAGTGTAGATCCTAAGCATATGATCCTTTGATAAGAAGAAAATTCCAAGAAGTTGGATCAATAGATCGGTTAGGTAGGAGTATCTCCCATTAAGGCATCAACCACTATATTCGCCTTCCCTTTCTTATACTTCACTACCTACAAGGACTTCCTATGAACTTGACCCACTTTGCCTACCTTGTTGACAACTTCAGTTGGCTCTTTAAGTACCTTAATGACTTATTATCGATGTAAATGAAAAATTCTCTAGGCAATAAATAGTGCTAGATTGTAAGAGCTCAAGTTAAGGAGTATGAGTCAAGGAGTATGACTCTTTGCTGTAGACCAAGTAGTTAAGTGCAGCTCCTCTTAGATTCTCACTAAAGTTGGTAACAAGTTAACCCTCTTACATCAATACAATACATGTGTTGTCTCTTGACTCACACTCCAACTTAAAAACTTTTCAAATATCTAGGAGAGTAAGGATGGAGGCAAAAGTCAACTTTTCATTCTTCTCCTCGAAACTCTTATGCTGAAGGAAGCCAATGTGAGAACTTTAGAAATTGGTAGAATAGGTCAATATTAGCCATTCAATGATAACTCAGATCTTCTCTTCTTCTACCTATATACCTCTACTACATATAATAAAGCCAAGAAAGGCTACCTAGGCTTGGTAGAAATCATACATCTTTAAATTTGCATAGAGTTGCTTAGCTTGGAGCATGTCGAAAACAACTCGAAGATGCTCAATCTCTCTAAGTTAGGACTATAGACAAGTATGGTATTAAAGTAGACGACCATAAATTTTCTGATCAAATCCTGGAGTATATGATTCATTAGCATCATGAAGGTGCTCGGCACATTGGAGAGATCGAAAGGCATCACCATCTATTCATACAACTTGTGCCTTGTCTTAAATGTGGTCTTCCATTCATCTCTAGGTAGCATCCTAATTTGATGATAGCTTGACTTCAAGAATTTTTAAAAAGATTCTTATTTAGTGCAAGTCATCCAACATGTCATCAAGCCTCAGGATTGGGTATCTATGTTTGATCATGATCTTGTTGATAGCCATGCACTTCCTCCATGACCCATCCTTCTTTGACACTAGTAAGGTGAGTATCGCATAAGGAGTCAAGGATTCTCAAACA
Source organism: Lumnitzera racemosa (assembly GCA_024138005.1). NCBI lineage: Eukaryota > Viridiplantae > Streptophyta > Magnoliopsida > Myrtales > Combretaceae > Lumnitzera > Lumnitzera racemosa. Next base: position 69,358,777 of record JAMXBC010000005.1, on the reverse strand, counting down.
TAGCCTCATTCAATCAACTTATTCACTTGTCTTTGGAATATGGTGACTTACTCTATATTCATTCTACTTGCAAGTTTGTTCAATTATGTAGCTCCAAGCTGCAAATTAATAGCGTATTAAATACCTCAGAATGATGGTAGTCCCTTAGGTAGCTTTTCAGGAATGGATCCATAAATTTGTCATAATCTTCTCAACTTTGGTAGGTAGCTCTACTTCTCATTTCTTCATTTCTAGTAGTCTTTGAATCAGTGAGAAGGTTAGGGCTTTTAACCTAGTATTATAAGACAACCTGACTTAGGTTATCACCCCACTTCTTCTTCTAAGCTCAGTTTAGTCGGAATAGCATATGCTTAACTTAGTGGGGTTCAAGGCCTTTAGGGTGATCTTATTCCCTTCATACTCAAATGAACAAGTATTTCTAAATCCATTATAAAATAACTCTATGGCCAAACATCTATGGTCTTCCAAGCAAAATGTGTAAAGCATACATGGGTAATGTTACATAGGATTTCATCTCAATAAGCATCGATAGAGATAGGTAGTAAAGCTTGATTCATGATATGTAAGGTGCCCTTCTCGTGAAGCCATTGCAACTTATAAGGCATCTTGTGAGAAGTAGTTGGAAACTTTCAACTTTTCAACTATAATTGTAGATGAAGCATTGGTGTATCTCTTAATGTCAATGATCAATGCACATAAGGTTTCCTTTACCTTACACCCTATATGAAATAGGTTCTTTTGTTGCCCATCCTCAATAGTAGGGGCTACACTCAAGGCTCTCTTTACTACCATGCTAAAGTATTCTCCTTCCTTAGTGTTACGATAATCTCTTCTCTAAGTGACTCCTCACGATTAACACTTTGTTCTTTTCTTAACTCCTCAACTTCTTCATCAACGCTATCCATTTTAATGGTCACACCTCGCCTTTGATGACTATTCTTTGTCTATTAGGACATTGGGTGAGTATATGACAAAACCCTTAACATTTTAAATACTTGATTTCATTAGTTTTCCTTCTTGATTATTATCCTTTGTCAAAATTCTTTGACACCTCTTTCTCACCAGCTCGAGACTTCAGGTTAGATTTCACATCTTCTCAACAGCTTTGCACCGATCTAACTTATTTGCTTGGGACGGGTCAGATAGATTGAGGTTTTCCCGATGGTGCTCGAATGTAACCTTGGTGTCTTTAGCATTCGGCTCTCTAAGCAACTTAGATTGCATCCTTTAGGGTATTAATCTTCTATACATTTAGTGCTTCCTTAATCTTGAATTTATCCCTCCAATAAATTATGAAATAGCATTGGCTTTTAGCTTACTATCCTCACAATGGATCATGAGCATTTTGAATTTTTTAACATATTCATCAATAGTAAGTTTGCCTTATCTTAGTTCTTACAAATTCCTGAATGTGTCCTGAATGTAATGGTTGGGAATAAACCTCCCCGTTATATCATGCTTCATTTCAAGTCATATTTTAAGCTTTAGCTCTCCTTCTCTTTATTGGTTGGCTTACAAATTCTTCTACCATAAAACCACATATCCTGTGAATTCTAAGGCAGCTTGCCTTACCTTAACTCATTCATGGCATTTAAAAATCTTCTTGACCTTGTCTTCCCAATCGAGGTAGTCATTGGCCTTACTAGACCTAGAGTAGGTTGGCATATGCAATTTCACATTCTCTAACCTTCAATTAGGATGCACTCCTCTTTCCTCAACTTCATAGTATTATTGCTCTTCTTCACTCTCTTCAACATCACCTAAGTCTATCTTCCTTTAAGCCCTTTTGTCAATACCGGTTCCTCAAATATGTCGACCTGGATGAGCATCGAAATTGGGGACATTGTGTTCAACTCGATATCTGGTTCTTTATACTCTTCTCTATTGGGGAATAACTTAGACATGCATTGGAGCATCCCCAATAAGTGGAGTAGCAGCTAGTCGATTAATAACTTGTGTCAACTTAGTCATCATGGTGGTAACTTCATCAATTTTCTCATCGATAGACCATGGGGTGGCAAGAATCCACCTTTTATGGTGGGAAATGCCACTCTTATTATTGCCTATGACTACATTTACACTTTGGTCTATCAATTTCACAATAATCTTCATGGAAAACCCATAGATAGCATCACACAATACTTCAATCACAGCTCAAACTTCCCAAAATACAAGTATACTACTAAAGCATAACTCAACATAGTAACTTTTTCAAGACCTAGAAGCAATAACTTACAAACCCTTGGAATAGTTAGGCATACGCTTAAAAATTGCAACAATCTAACTCTAATAACTCCTACTATCACTCAAACATACAACATGAACATACTTCACAACTTAGCTCAATAATATAACTTAGAAAAAACTCTACACTAATTAGCATAACATGAAAATAGAACAACAACAACAATTCCAATAACGGTCTTTATTACTAAAGCTCTGTGATATCAAGCAAGTGCACCTATCGGTTTTAATATAGCTGGTGTGAGTCCGAGTCGATCCCTCAGAGACTTCGAGTACTAATATTAACCTTAGCTTTATTATCTAATCGAAAAATTATGAAAGTTTGAATTATTTAAAAATACTAAAATTAACAAACTAACTTATTTATAAGACTTGATTAAGCAATTGAAAAAGCGATAAAATTAAGAACGACTTCAAGAAAGTAATAACATATTTAGGAATTATTTCCCCTAGAGTTAATCATGTGATCGCTTAAAATATATTAAATTTGGTTTCTATTATTTTTGACCGGAGGGATTTACAACTAAAGTTAATACCTTTCTCAAGCATATTAACCCTAATCCTAAATTATTCACTGGAATCTCTTCACTTAGTAATATAATTTAGAATTGTATTAATGTATAATGAATTCCCATACAAATAATTAACTTTCCGAAAGAAACATGTATCTTATCTCTAAGTGTACATGTAATTCTCTCCAATTATATAAAGATCTATTTATACATGCAATTTCTCAATCAACATACATAATATCATATAATGATATTCTAGAAATATCAATTAACAATTAAACGACATAATTGAATCAAGCAAAGATAGAAACTTTATTGAGAATTCTAAATCAATCCAAGAATCACATGAAACCCTAGGTTCCATAATCCTAAATACACGAATTCTAAGCTATCATAATGAATTTAAAAACGAGTTCCATAAAAAACGTAAAATAAGATATGGAAAACCCCTTTAATTGATGAACAATCTCTCTAATCTTGAAGTTGGTGTTGTTCTCGCCTTCTTCTTCTCCTCAAGTCTCTTGTCTTCTCTAATGTCTCTTCTTTTTTGTGAAACCCTAATATGTCTTTTTATAGTGTATCAAAAGGTTTTTGTTTTCTATACCAGACACGACCTGAGACATGACCGTGTCCTCAGGTCGTGTAACTTTCTGCCCCCGGCCAATTTTTTCTACATGGATTGTGTAATTTCAAAACTTCATAACTTCTTCGTTTGAACTCCGAATTGAGTGAAATTTGATTCCTTTTCTTCGTTTTCAATCCTAGAATGCGTTCAAATCTAGAAATCAAAATTTTACTCAATTAAGTATCAATTTATTTAAAGAAAACCAAAAATATGAGGAAAATACTATAAAGTCGGTGTTATTCTCGCCTTCGCCTTCTCCTTCTCCTTCTCCTTCTCCTTCTCATTAAGTCTCTTGTCTTCTCTAATGTCTCTTCCTTTTTGTGAAACCCTAATATGTCTTTTTATAGTGTATCAAAAGGTTTTTGTTTTCTTTACCAGACACGACCTGGGACATGACCGTGTCCTCGGGTCGTGTAACTTTCTGCTCCCGGCCAATTTTTTCTGCATGGACTGTGTAATTTCAAAGCTTCATAACTTCTTCGTTTGAACTCTGAATTGAGTGAAATTTGATTCCTTTTCTTCGTTTTCAATTCTAGAATGCGTTCAAACCTAGAAATCAAAATTTTACTCAATTAAGTATCAATTTATTTAAAGAAAACCAAAAATGTGAGGAAAATACTATAAAATCACCATATGAAATATGTTTAAAATCAGAGTTATTACTCTGCTACAAAGATAATATGGATCCATAGATGAACACATGAATGCCAACAATCATACGGGTAGGTCTGAACCTTCGGATGGTTGGAAGAGTGAATGGTAGTTGAAAGGTTGAGTAAGAGTTTGTACACAACCTAAGTGGATATTATGAACTACTTAAGCTCACACGAACTTAGAGCCTAACTTGATATGATGCACAAGGTAGCACTTAGGGTCACTCACCACTATTCCTTTACTTATAGAATAGATAAGAGTAGGGTAATTGAAGTTGGAAGCTTAGTGTAGCTATACAAGAACATGGAAAAGAAAACACCTCAATATTTAGTGGAATGTGATGCAGATGGTTAGAAAAGAGTTTCTCTGCGACTTATTTAAGGTGACTTCTAGGTTAAAACACATTAAATTAAAAGATTTTAGGCTAAAATTAGTATGCATCATGTGTACAAGGACAAAAGTGACAATAAATAGAAGAATATACACCTAATAGTCCACATAAGGACAATAGTTAAAGACATGTATTAATCCTTAGATGGTTGTTTCTTACCCAATGAATAAGCTTTTGGGCAATGAAGGTTTTAAGTTAACTCTTACAAGCAGGTTCACATTCCAAATAGATAGCTTGAAGACACTATAACCGAGTTGGTAATGTGGTTGGCCAAGTTGTTTAGACTAAGGTGGATCTCCTCTACCTAAGAGATAATATAGTACTAGTAGGGGCTTTGGAACTTTATCAAGTTTATCTCTTGAAGGAGCTCAGCTTCTTCCTCAGTAAGCTACTTTATGAGAGCTTGGCAAACCATGTGATTACTCCTTAAGCTTGAGAATGGATAAGTGAGCCTTGATTCCTATCAGCAATGGTAATTTGGTAGTTTTGTATTAATGGTGGTAGTGATATTGATATTGGTAGCAAAGGTGTTAGCTACAATAGTAGTAGCAGTAATAAGGTCAAGGTGATAATGGTGATGTGGCTGTAGTTATAGTTGTGTTTGTGGTAGTGGTGAGGTAAAGGTTAGCTAGTGACTGAAAAGAAGTATTAGTTTTAGGTTTAGTTGAGAAATTTTATTTTATTTCTATCTCAAAATTCTTGTATAGCCAAATGAAAGGGATAAAAATTGGAAAAGTTATCTAGTATTATAAGGGGATTTTCATTTAATGGTAGACTTATTATGTAAATCAAACATAGTAAAATGGTTTTTTCTTATGTTCATGGTGTACATTATGATTAATTATTCAAATGTTAACTAAATTCACAAGGATTCCCTTTCTTTTCAATTCATAAAAATCTTAATGAGAACGCTAACTTCCCTTATGAGTCAGTCAATTTATAATTATTTGTCGATAACTAAATCTCTCTTACAAATTCAACTATCCCAATTACTTTCTAATCACCTTGTACATGTTGATGACAACATAATTATTGTAGCTGACATTCGAGTTGGTGCTTATGATATGCAAAAGAGCACATGTAAGGCTTTGTAGGGTGCTTGAGCTAGTTCAATGTAGTTAACCCAATGTCTAAGTTAGATAAGTGTTTAGTGTACAAAAGGAATATAGGTTTGAAGAAAGTGAGTGTTTGAAGTATCCGAAAGTTCTTACAGTATTAGTTTTTCTGTATTTATAGTGCTTTATCTAATAACTACATGAGAGGCAGTTGAATTGCTAGTGATATGTGGCTTTTCTTGAATATATTTATGGGCAAATTGTAGGAAGGAGTGGGTAGTTAAGAAGTTATCATTAGAGTAACTATTGAACTATTCATGCACAAAATACATCGGGCTATGGTGATTCAACCTAAAAAGACATTGGTCAATGGAAATACTATGAGTTGTTGAAGCTCTAAGAAAAGGTTACTAGTGGAATTGCCAATCTAATGATATTAGTCAAGCAAGGGCCATCACAAGGTATGATTGGGAGTGTAGTCATTGTACTTGACATAACTCTTGACTTAAAACTGGTCGACATTGTGCCGAACATTTAGTTATAGGGATGAAGATCCACTATTAATAATAATTACATTACAATTATTTATATTAAGTTCATGAACCCTTATTATAGTTCAACTAAATATATTATTCTTTAACTAAATCAAAATTATTGTCACATCAAATAAATCTCTAAAATCCCATTGAGTTTCTATGAATTTCAATTTATAATAAATTGTTGCCAATATATAGAGTACAAATTATAACTATGAGAAAAACAAAATTCATAACTAAATGAAACATAACATATAAAAAATCTTAAATCTTAAATATTAATCGAGCATTTCAATCTCCCAATGCAACTTTTAGTTTATCATAGCAATAAGAATGAATCTAAAACTATGAAGAAAGGAATTATGAGAGGAAGCTAATGATAATAGGAAACTTAGTATGATTAACATCATTAATTTAGCCTTTGCTTTGGATCAAAGCACCCAATCTTGAGCATGTTTTAGATGTTTTAGGTTACTTGATAAGAACCTTGATTTGCATTTAAAGAAAACTAAAAATATCAATAATCTCTTTAAAACTTAAGGAAAGAATAAGAAATTTATATCATGGAAGTAGAATTAGACTGTATTTAGATAAGGTGATTAACAAATGAGGACTTTCTTTAGTCGAAGTTGGACTTCATTGAGATGTAGTTAAAGATGAAGTCCTTAGCGATGGTCTCCTTTTGCATGTAAGCTCCAAATTCTCCTAAATCCCTTTAAGGAACATATGATTGCAAGCATAAGTGTAGAATAAAGATGGATCAACACTGAATTTATTGTTACAAACCCAAACCTCACAAGTACACATTATAGCTCATGAGGTACCTAAAAGACCTTACAATCTTTTACATTCATTAACAAAACAAATTGAGTTATTCTTACATTGCTTATCATGTAAGAGGAGTAATATCCCTTGTTTATTTTGTGTCAAATATCTTATACCATAATGTTTAAGAGGTCATGTTTGTTTTCCCTCATTTCTTATATTATCTTATTTTGTAAATAAAATTTAGGGTTAGCATCAAATCAGAGACCACCCCCACACACCAGCTATACCACCATCATTTTAGCCCTTACAAAAAGAAAACTGATTCTTGAATTCCTTTCATGCTCATGTCATGTTGAGATACCTAGCCTTACCTAACCTAAAAAAAAAAAAAAAAAAAAACACATACACACACACAACAACAACAACAAAAGGGTTAGTTAAAAAAAATAAAAAGAAAAAAAAATCATATCAAGTTGAAGAAACTTTTCGTGCATCTTGTTCCTTACTCAATCATACAATGAATGCACAAGAAGCACTACAATAATTAGAATTCAACCATTAATCTGTGTAACATAAAGTTTTATCATCCAATTTAGACAATCTTTTTTACTTAAGATTAGGTTTATCATCAACAAGATAAGAAAGAAGTGCATTGGCCATAAAAGTTTAGCTCAAGACGTATATACTCTCCCTTTTCTATGTCATCAAGTAATCCAAATCTAGAGCAAGTGCACATCACATCAGCTTAGACCCTAACTCTTTAAATTTCCTTTTTAGCTAGGGTTTCTCTATTTGCAAACCTTTTCTTCTCAATTTCTTATCTTTTAATTAAAATTATTTCTTAGGCTAACAAGACATTGATTGGAGACCTTAGGTTGCTAGTTTTGAGGTAATTTTAACGATTTGAGTAATTTCTTTGGTCAACGAGTCCTAATTCGGATGACCTTAGGTTATTAGGTTTTGAAATATCTCTACAAATCTCTACCTCTCATCATCATTTTAATTATAAAAATCAACTTTCTTGGAATTTTTTCTTAACCTATTTCAATTGAGACTTTTAAGTCTATACCTAAGACAATGGGTATCATTCCTCTAAGGTACCTCTTGGACCTAATTACTCTAGTTAACAAGACTTACTTCTAAACTATTGATTTGCTTAATCATTATTGGTACAAAAATCCTAACTCTATTTGAACTTTGATATCTACATGACATATCTTATTGAGAGATGTTGCCTTAACTTTTAAGTCAAAAATTCAAAACTTAAATAAAGTTGAACTAAACTTGACATAGATTTTATGATTATGCTTGCAATGCCAAGTGTTCATTCTATGATCGAGTAAGTTGTTAAAAGAAAAACTGTCCAAAATTGCTAGTAATATTATTAGAATTTTTATGCAATTAATTGAAATTTTATGCAAAAGTTTCATTGAATTGTAATTTTCATTAAAGTACTCGAGAAAACAGAATTTAATAGGTGAAGCCTAGATAACATACATTGTGAATGCACAACTATTCTTTACCCCTAATTTAAGACCAAGATGTTCTCTAAAATGTATAGGAGTTAGTGGAAAATGATAATTTCCCCCTAGGGTATTTGAAGTCTAATTAGTTTTTTCATTGACAAATTGCTTCAATCTTCCCCTTCATGTTGCTAATCGAGTGTTTTGCCAGAATGCATAATACAAAAAAATAAAAAAAGAAAAGAAAAGTGAAAAAGCTATGCTAAAACAAATATAAACATAGTAAACAAAATTAGTAGTAGGCTATCTCCCACCAACACTTACTTTGAATTCTTTAGCTTCACTTTATTGTCCTATCCATAAGAAAAATATATATTAAGATAGGGATTAAATAGAAGTAATTTCCCAAATACTGTTTTAACATCATAACTTCTAAATGTGATTTTGCTTGACTTAGAAGTGTAAATTTCACATGGGAAAGTGTGTATATTAACAAAGAAATCCCAGGTTTGTTACGCAATTTAGAAATTGCATCTTGAGAGTTCGATTTCTATTGCATCATGAATGATAATAGATAGTTTTAAGAACATTAGTCTCTAACTTCTGCAAAGTCACCATTAACAAGGAAGCAGTATGATTGTGCCCATATAGAATTGATAAAGTGTGAAAAAGCTCCTTGATGAAGTTAGAAATATGCTAAGAGTGATTGCATTGCCATGAATTTGACACTTTCTCCGACTGTTGATGTTAATAAAGTTTTTTTTTTTTTTTTTTTTTTTAAGATGATGATAGTGCATGGAACTTGTTGGCTTTTTCATAGAGTTGTGCAAGTGGGTCAAGCTAAAAACTTTTGATAGGCTTTTTTAGCTTAGCTTGCTTATCTCGTTGGCCAACCAATTGTGGGCAGGCTAGCCCGCAAACCTAAAAAAAAAAGAAAAGAAAAGGAAAAACATATCACACGTAAGCATAACGTTAGCAACCAGGCAATTGACTTATGTTTTTTATTGTACAAAGCATGTGAGGTGAGGTTTCACTTTTCAATTTCACAAAGGTTAAAAGATATTAATAAAATATTACAGCTAAATAGAAAAAAAGTAAACCCTAACTTAATTCCCATCTATCCTACTTTCTTTATCGCCTCCCTTAGCTTCTTATCCCTTTCGATTTCCTTCCATTAGACTTCCTACAGTGACATGAATTTTTCTATCCTTTCTCTTGTTGCAAGTTGTAACTAGTTATTTGTGGGTCTTTAGATAATATTGTAATAGATAGCTTTTGTTTTGTTTGTTTCTAGCCAAGAACTAAGGTATATTCTTAATCACCTTTTGGAATGTCGTGGTAACAATTGATCTTTATTAGGCCTCTAACAATATATTGTCATGTAGTTATGTTTGTTAACTTTGATTTTTAAAAAATCTTCTGATTCTATATCTAATTCATTTCCATTGTCAAACTAGGTTTTGGTATTTTAATTTTTGCAAGCTACTAAATATATTGAAATTGTTAGAGAGAGAAATAAAATTAGTTTGTCCCCTAGAAAGGATTCTTGAATTAAACAATTTTAATATTTGAATGGAGTATATTCTCGTATAACATTTAAACCAAACTAAATATAATTTAAACATTTAAAATATAATTTTAGCCTACTTAACCCTTAACATGCAATAAAGTGGGTTGGATTGGAAATTCTAGCCCACATTTGCAAGTGAGTCAATCTATTCAACTTGTGGGCCAATGCAGAATAGGTTGAATTAACTTACTTTAACTCTCTTGCATAACTCTACTCTTTCATGATGAAGGGATAAACAAAAATAGTCATAAAGAAGGAAATAAGGCTAGGCTACAATTGTATATCTATAAAAGAAATCACATTCTCAAAATACGATATATATAAAAAACTGCATACCCACCATGTGATTTCTTTATTAATTTTCGCTTGAACTTTGAAGGGAAAATGGCGAACGAAAAATCGTAGTTTTTGCCTATGACTTTAGTATTTTGCAAATTACTTTTATCGGATTCTTATAGTTAGCCACAAAGGGCAAACTCACCTTTTTTTTTTTTCTTTTTTTTTTCTCCTATCCATTAAAGTCCCTACGATGCCAAAATATCCATAAAGGATTTTTTTTCCCCCTTTTTACGTCAATCTTATTTCATTTCAAACTAAAGCTCCGCTCCAAGCTTATCGAAAAGTTTTCTTACGGTAGGAAGTTACCATGATTAGTGCCGACTCAATCTCAATTAAATGTCCTACAGACTCTTATAAGCATTCTAAGTCTAAAACAACTAAAACTATATTGCTAAAAGATTTAAGACCGTAAAATAAATGAATCAAAACATTAGATATTAAGTAGGCGTTATTTGGATCAATTAACTCGTTTTTGTAGTATATTTTATGATTAATAATTCAGAATTTTTACCACGTTCAGGAGGGTCCCATTGCCATTCGAGTCATGAAAATCCTCGCTAAAGCATTTCCCCATTTTGAGCTATCTAGCTTACAGTCTCTCGTTAGTAAATTAAATCTCTCACATAAATATAATTATCCTAATTAACACTAATTGCCACATGCATGGCTATATAAATTATCAAGATAATCGCAATTAACGGCAAACCTATTTATGATTCATCATGCATGTAATTATTCATTTTGGGCTAGAACAAGCACGTCTATCATCACAGATACTCGTACATCAATCAAACCTCTTGATTCCCCATCGAATTTCATAAAACTATTATTGGCCAGCTAATAGAATACGACAGAAATAAATTTCACTACTAACTGAAACCTAACATATAGAATACTCATAAATTAAAAAATCCATCAAGTCTGATAACATCCCTTTTACAATGTTTAACTCATTGTAGCAATAACATCATCTAAAACAATGCACCAAAGACGTTAAGAACACATATTAAAGGACATTCGTTTGTTGTTTGACGACCTTGGTACGTCTCCTGTTCTAAGTACAACCACATGCCGGTTATGTTTGGAACAAAGAATGCGAGATTTTTAATGACGAAAGAAATTGAACGATGGGGAACAAATAGATCGAAAGCAGCAGGAAACCAAATCATATCCAGTCGAAAAAGCAAAAACAAGTCGAAAGCTCATTATTGATATGTATATTTCAGAATACATATTGGGCTTGCACCATTGTAGTAGTTTCCTACTTGAATGTACTAATGTTTCAGTACACAGTATCAGAAACTTCAACACAAGAAAGAGGCCATATACCATCCCTGCTCTACAACGAATACTTGTAGCACAATACATTGGGCTGCACAACTATTGACGGCTACTTTTTCTTAATTTGTAGTTCGAAAATATGTCCTTACATATACACAATATACCTCTTGATATTGATTGTTGTATAAACAACCATTTCTCAAAACATCGATGACGATGATTTTACATATTATTCAGCTTATTTAGGACAATGAATTACATGACGCATATAGTTAGTTCCATCCAAAAATTATTTTGGGCTGAGTTCTGAATAAAGAGAAACTTGGCCTTGGCCCTGCATGTTTTTCACAGCAATCCTAGATGAATAAAACATCGGTTAGTTAAATGAATAAATTACGTTGCAAAGGCATGGTCACCCCTGCTCAATCAACTATGCTAAAGTTGCCCTTTTGCCCTTCGCATCCCTAGACTGAGAAGCAACTGATCTCCTGGAATCCAGGAACTGACTATATATGCTATATAGCCTTTGCTTCTCAGCTTCAGAGACCGACGGTCTTGCCTTAGAAGCTATAGACTTCAAGAGAGCATCAGTAATGACTGGCATTTTCTCATTGTGGTCGCCATCTGCACTATCCAGAACATGATGAACCGCTGCAAGCTGTGCATCTGAGAGTAGTGCTTGAAGATCAGCTCCACTAAACCCTTCAGTCATAGCTGCTATGGCATCCAGATCAACATCAGGGGCTACAGGAAGCTGCATCAAAATAGTTAAAACATGAAAAATCTAATCCTTAGCACAGAAACATAGTTAAAACCAAATACCACAGATGAAGGCCACAGTGCAGCAGTCACACAGCATATCAGCCCTAGAATATTCAAATTAGGAGCCATACTTCAATCTAAATATGCAATCAGGCTAGATAAAATATCAAGTACATCTGCTGGGTCCAGTATTGATTGCTAAAAAATCACCAAAAAGGAATCACTTTTCACACAGCTCCAAAAGGATGAAATCATCTCTGCATTGAGGACTGTTTCAGGACCGGTGGGTTTGAAGAGCAGAAAATAGCTGACTTCCCTCTTTTTGACAAAATGTTTGGAAGATCTACTCGACAACTTACATATTGCAGCAGAGCTTGAAGTGGAGCAGGATAACAGCTAGATCAACAAAATCAGCTATTGCTTACCTTTCTAGAAAGCACAGTAAGAATATCCAGCCTGTCTTGTCTAGAAGGAAAATCACAAAATAGGAGGCGATCCAGCCTTCCAGGTCTCAACAATGCAGCATCAAGTAAATCTGGCCTACTGCATTAACAAAAGGAGAAAACACAGAAAGGTCGGCACTAGCTACTTATTTACTAACTACTAATTATGTAAGCAAGCAATATAGATTAATGAAATCACATCCAGAAAAGGGTAGCCACCTAGCAGAGCATTATAAATCATGCATCTTCATGTATATGTGCATTGCCATCAAACAGAGTTGTTCAGCAACTGGGTGCTCTTCTTTTTACAAGAATGACTTATATATAGGAATCCTAATCGAGACAACGGTTTGAGTACTCCAGCAACTGTTTCACCTTTGTAGGCATTGATTTCTCAAAAAGATATAAAGAAGATTTATTCATGCCTACCAATAAAAAAAGTCATCATACATTCATTGTTTCTAGCAGACAACAAGAACTCAAGAAAGATATTTATGTTCGCTGATTTTGTTTTCACAAACTCATGCAAAGTGCAGATATTGAACTTTCTTTATCTGTAACTTATCCATATCTACTCTTATGTTTTGAAAACTATTTGATCTGTTTCAATTTTGAACCTAACACACAGATAAACCGTCTTATTGATACCTTATTATCTTTATGGAGAAGATATTGTTCGAGGACCAAAAGTTAGGTATCAAAAATTCATGTATTTCCAAGGTAACCTCCTTTTGCTCCACATGAGCATCAACATAAGCATGGAAAAGAGAAAATAACAGTGAAATAGAAAATCATAAATTCTCTGTATTTCTAATGTACAGGAGGTCACTTGCGAATAATTGATGGGATACCTATCTAATTTACTCAGATTTCTAAGGCAAAGTAACACATCCAGACAGATAGTTCAACATTGAAGAGGCTAATATTAGCTACTGCACTGAGCCCTCACCTTGTTGCAGCAAATACAAATACACCAGTCAGGACCTCCACACCATCTAATTCAGTCAAAAACTGCACCAGATAATAAAAGCATAGAATCAAAACACTGCTAAACAACTCAAAATAGATATGCTAGGAAAAAAAACTAACTTGATTAACAACACGATCAGTGACTCCAGTATTATCATGCCCTCTCTTTGGAGCAATGGAGTCAAATTCATCAAAAAAGAGAAGGCAAGGGGCTGCAGCTGCAGCTTTTGAGAATATATCCCGAACCTGGAAAAGACATCAATAAAGTCAAAAACCAATGATTATAGTGACTATCTTGAGTTCATAATTATATAAACACACTGGCTCTATACAAAGATTAAGGAGCTTGCATACACTTAAAAGGAATACAAAGAGCTCATAAAAATAGTGTACCAGTATACAGCACAGGAAAAAGAAGAAAAAAAAATTCCCTTGCTTTAGTAACCCCCCAAAAGAAAATCCTCTTGTTCCTTCTAGTCCTATATACCCAAAACATTCAGAGGGAAAACAACAAAATGTTTTTCCCCAGCTCTACACTGCCCTGCCCTCATAAGTCTCAGGCAAGAAGTGGAACATCTAAAAGGTGATATCAACTCCAGGAGCACCCCAACTGTACAAAACCAGGTGAGTGAAAATTGAATCAAGAGAATAAATCAAGACTGTTTCAACCAGTGTCAAATGAAACAGCAGTAAGATTTACTCATGACATTTATAGCACACTAAGCACTACATGGAAGGTCCTCACCATGCCCAGATAATCATTAAAATCTAGGAAAAGAACAATTCGAAACCTCAACTTTAGAGACAATGTTCAATTTAGTTATAAACCATGAGATTTATTCAATCAAATTGACTCTATCAAAGCTTGCAATTTCAGTCCATTATGCACTCTGGCTTTCTCTAGGCAAATGACATGCATATGCAAATGCAATTCACTACAGATGCTTAATAAAGTGTAAGGTTATATCTGGACAACGTTCATTAATAGGACAATCTTTTCTTTCATGTAAGGAACTTGGAGAAAAGAACCTTTGATTTGAAAATTACAAGCTTGTAAAATCTATTGATAGCCATGATGTATTAAGAAGATTCACTGTTTCATTTCAATGTCCCAATAGCTATTTTCAAGAGTTAAATGTACTAAATAGCCTTGATGTGGCTGGGGTATCAAAACATGCCATAATATTTTTGTGGAGGAAGGGCTTCATTGTGGTTACATGATGAAGATCTAGTCATAGAAGTATGTAAAAAGAAGTGGCTGAGAGCTCACTAGAGAAAAAAGCCTCTTACTTTTTAAGGGCCTGTTAGAGAGATCCCTCCCATCCCATAGCATAAACACTAAACAATTAGCATTGAATAAGAGAAAATAGGTTTATTCTTGCTTTATTTCTCATAGAAATAGTCTATTTATACAAACCTTCCATAATAACACTCTCAGGATTAAAGATGAGGATAAATATTAAGAAATCTAACAAAATCTTCTTAAGACTTATAATACCAATCTATATAAACAAGATAACAAAACAAAACTTCCTCCCTCCCCCCCCCCTCCCCCCTTTTTATTATAATTTCAAAGAAAGAATTATAATAGAAGGTATTAACGTTTGGAGGTAAATTTAAATAGAAAATCAACGTTTCAAAAAATTTAAATAAAAGATTAATGTTTCAAAAAATTCAAACAAAGAATTAATATTTTATAAAGTGGTTTAAATAAGGAATTCATAATAGTCAATCTATAAAATTATTTGACTTATTTTGTGAAACGCTGATCCCTTATTTAAATCACTTTATGAAATATTAATTTTTTGTTTGAACTTTTTAACACGTTGATCGCTTATTTAAATTTACCCTCAAATGTTGACGCTCTCCATTATAATTCTTTCTAGTTGCAAAACTTTATCCTTAAGACAATGTTGCTATTTACTACCAGGAGGGAAGGAACTCATGATAGGTTGGTGAACACCTACCATGAGTTGAACCTTATTGTAATTCACCCATCAGAATGCATAATGCTGTGATTCCTGAACCATGTTGACAATGATACATAACATTCTTTTTCTATGATTATAAGAAAGTCATAGGCTCACCCAATGCAAAATATCCCATTAGTTTGGGTAAAGTAACCCACATATAGTGGATTCACAAATACTGCCTTAATCCACTTGGCTACATCCAACCTCACCCCCACAAGGATGCAAACTTATACAGACTTAGCCTTGCAATTTGTAAAGAAGCTGTTTCCTCTTAAGCCTTGACCACAGGTCAGCAAAGCAGCAACCCAACTACTGTTCCAAGTCTTATGATCGATTATTAACAAATTATTTCCTGAAGAAAGAAAAGAAAAAGAAGAAAGAAAAAGCTACGGTCGTAGATGCCATCTCCCCACATCCTATGAAATCTGCAAAATTAGAACTTCATGTAGATATATATCTAAGTCAGGAAGTTCAATGGAAACTATTCTTTTTCTTATTTGCATGCATGCTTTAGAAAAAGATAAGCCTCTATTTTCTTTTCTTACTCCACAATTCTTTCAGAGAAACCAATTGAATGCAGTTCAAGAAAGACGTGACCCAAAATACAGAAAAGAATACACATGGGGGTTTGCGTAATTTATGCAGAAGATAGAGAATACGCGACTTACAGCTTGCTCAGAAGCACCGATATATTTGTTCAGCAGCTCAGGCCCCTTGACTGATATGAACTGCAGGGAACAAGCAGAGGCGGCAGCACCAATGATGTGGGTTTTTCCACAACCAGGCGGTCCATATAAAAGAACATTTGACCGCAGCCTCAAAGGAGCTCGTGCAAAGACATTAGGAAACTTGGAGGGCAATTCAATCATCTGATATATTTGTAAGATTTCATATGATGAACAGAAGGCAAGATTCAAAATATCTGTTTGAAAAGGAATTATTAAAAATAAGCAGGACATTGCACATTTAAAGGGCAATACTCTCTTTCCAAATTAGACAAGGTGCAGTGACTCTTCTTGTTCTAGGTGTCAAAGCAAGGAACATAATTTATATTTCTCCTTTTTCTCTTGTTAATAATTCCTCCTCATGATAAAGAATATAAAAGCCATCAGTTCAGGAAAGTAATTCACTGAAAGTGAAAAAGAATTGTCAACCTCTGAGGGGAGCAGAGAGCCATACCTCTTTAATGGCATTGCAGATGTCAGTAAGACCACCAACATCATCCCATCCTGAGCAGGAACTTTCAGGGGTAGATTTTGAGATTTCACGCATAGCAACTGGAAGAAAGCCATGCATTGCTCGTGAAAAATCATCCCTGAGCAAACTAAGCTTCTCTGGCTTTTTATTGGATGGCCTATATGGCACAAATCGGCCAAGAGAGGCATGAATAGTTCTATCTACCAATACTTCCTGGACAAAATGTACTTTAATCATGACACCTGTGATTTTAATGAGGCAAACAACTTGAAGAAGTAATGGACATCTGTCTCTATATAGCCAGCACTCTATGGGGGGAAAAAGAAGATATTATCTCCATCAAAAACAAAACAAGGAACTAGGCAATTAAACAAACAAAGGGTTGCACAATTTACATAGTCATGTACATTCAAATACCAGATTAAGTTCAATGCAGCTCCTATATTACCATATTGCTGCCCTCTTTACATAATGAAGGAGATAATAATTAATTGAAAAAGAAAAAAAAAAAGAAAAGAAATTCTTCATATTAACAATTATTACCCAGAATTGTCAATCAAATCCTAGCTCACCATGCACATACACACATTCAATATTTCAAATGTAGCAAGTCTGATGAGAGTTTCTTACAGAATTTCTATTCACTGACTTT
The DNA here is from genome assembly GCA_024138005.1 of Lumnitzera racemosa. Classification (NCBI taxonomy): domain Eukaryota; kingdom Viridiplantae; phylum Streptophyta; class Magnoliopsida; order Myrtales; family Combretaceae; genus Lumnitzera; species Lumnitzera racemosa. The sequence goes on along the minus strand of JAMXBC010000005.1, from coordinate 69,341,343 downwards.
GCTGGAGTGGAAAGGGAGAACAAAAACATGGGTTCTCTTTATGCCTAATTAAGGCAAAATCTCTAATATTAAGACACAGTTTATGGTCAGATTTCCTGATATGCATGAAGCCATCTCTCTAGATGCAAAAGCAAGGTCAGACATTAGTTGCATTCTGTCAACCAACCAATGCTCTACTGAACCGGTAGGAGTGTCACCTCCTACATGTAATAGAACATTTGGGTCACTAAATTCTCCAACCATTAGCCCTGTCTTTGTAATCCAGCCATCTCCATCTACTACAAACACATAGTTCATCCAAGTGCTTAATTAAGAAAGTTTTTACATCACTCGTAATACTTTATGCATTTATTTATGGTGATTTCATTGGAAAAGCACATCAACCTCCAGATTATATGCAACTACACTCCTCTTTTTTTTTTTCTCTTTTTCTTTTTCTTTTTTTTAATAACTACTTCATGGAGCAATCCAGCCAGTTAAGTTCCCAGCAACTACAGCCCTCCTCTCTAATTATGGCTTTCATCCCATTTATCATTTCGGATTTTTAATTTGGACTCTCCTTTACAGTCACTAGAATGCTTCTGCATTGCTTTTGCTGTCATGAGTTGCAGGACTAGTAACCACAATTAGGTCTACTTTTACCATCATCCATGCTTCTTCCTAAACGTCATTTTTTCACCAGCAAAACCACTAATCCTACCTCTATGACATCTTAAAAGAAGATTTTAAAGACTGCAGTTGATCACTGATCCTGTTACTATATCTCATTGACTTTGAGATTACTGGGTTGCTGATGCCCACTCTTCAGGATCTTAAACTGAAGCACCAGGATGAAAGCACAGAAATAAGACTTACAGTTGCTTAAAATATTTGCTTAGAGCTGCTCATTTTTCAATTCAAACATTAATCTGCACTGGCGTTGTTGAAGTTTCAAAAGCATGTTTTCTTTTCAACTTCTTGTCTCTCCAGGCCCTTCTGCCACTATCATTCCTTTCATCCACACTTAGAAACAATACCAAGACCCTTTAATAACACCACATTTGACATGCCCACACATCACACTACAGCTTCCTGAGACTTGTGTTCTCAGTGTGAAGTTAGTACATGATGCTCTTCCTATCCTCAACATTATTGATTGCATGGCCATCCCTGGATTTACAGGATGCACAAGTAATAATAAGGAATTACACCCTCCATTACTTAGTTGCAAGTTAAAGTGCCAGAAATCTACCAGGGGCATTCCGTCAAAGATAAAAATAGATTTGTGTCAGCAACTCTGTAACTCTTAGCATATCCTAAACAAAATGTCGATCAGTCTAAAATCCTTCTATGATCCAAAACCTGTAGCCACAGTTCTTATCCAGGCCCCAAAAGAATAAGACCACATTCATATATACTCAATAATTTAAGACTAAACTTTTCCTTATGTCAATTTTCTTTAATTGCGTATATAAATTCTCCTAATGTCCACCTGATTTGATAGTAGGCATCAATCGCTATATTAAAATACTGTCACACGTGTAAAATATTCACTTTTTGTCTTTCTTAAGTTAAAAATGCATGCCCCAAAAAGTTTCTCATGTGCATATAATTAGTTCAATACTTAAGCCATACTTCACTAAGTTCATATATAGGCTTTTTCTTTTACTATAACGCATCCTAAGATTCAACAAATGATTAACATACAGGTGCACCAAGAAATCTGAGGAAACAATACAAGAGATGGCAGAATCACTGCTTGTTGGCAATAAATGCTGGATAATTGCTTACCTACATGACTAGTGCACATATCCCTTTTTTTTAAATTTGAATGTCCCTCCGAGAGAGAAATATGTAAATATGAAGCATCATAAGATAGAAACTGTACCAAATCATAAGCATCATATCCATCGCATTTAAATGCTATATCCTTTATGACTTCCTCTGGGCAATGTAATGAACGCCTTTGGATTTCATGCTTTAATATTGCTTTCCTTTCTGAGGCCGAAGGAGCAGGTAACTGCACATGAAAGTCAAACCGCCCTGACAATGAGAAAGCACTAACGTTACTTTTGAAAACAAAAGCCAGATGAAAATAAAATAGGTATTTTAGAGAAGATTAGTTCTCTTTCTACAGAGAGCCAACCTGACGAAGTCAGAGACTGCGGTACTTTGTCCAGAGACCTCACTGTTGCAATGAAGGCAACAGGACCAACTCCACAAGTAGACTTCCTTTTTTCCTGAATTTTATTGACAATAAGCTCACAACAAACCAATTCAATATTGCTGGAGAATAGACTACAGAACCATCATCTAATTTTTCATCATGCATACTAGTTTTTTTAAATATAAACTTTTCCTACAAAAGAATTTGTGAAGTAGGTTGCTCAAAATTGAACGAGCAATTAACCAATCAGAGGGCTCATGAGAAAATAACTGTAACCAATTTCTACAAGTGATGGATGGAAAATGACTGTTGCAGGTGCATATTGCCACTGGACATTTGATTCTCTGTTGAAATTGGAAAGCCTTCCAGCGATGTTGAATGTACTAAGAGCTAAAGTTCTGTTTTAGGTGCTAAGAGACTGTATAGATATATTGTTAATGAACAGGTGTATGTTTATTCATTATGGCACTACAAATTCATATGCTGGGGTACTCATCATATTTCATATGATGTCGGATGCCTGATACAATTATTTTCTTTGAGGATAATTTACACTAAAATAACCTGTTCTTACAGCTCTTTCGCTTGCATAATCTATGCTTTCTTTTGTGTCACTTACATAATCTGTCTTATTCTCCATTCTCTAAATGTCAACCTTTTGTTAGATTTAATCCCATAACATGCACTTGGAAGGACTAAACCCCTTACTTCCAAGTTATTATCATCACTTTATGTTATGTATATTTAATTGTTTAGAATCTAAATGGAAACAGATTATGGTTTCAGAGTGTTTTAGGGTTTTAGTTGTCCAGGTGCACATCAAGCGACCAAGACAAGGGGAGATCTGATAATTTCATTTAGAAAATAACACATATTATGTAAGTGACACCCAAGAAAACAAAAAGAAAAGCACAAGTTACTTTAGTGAAAAGGCACACAAGCATGGGCCACACTATTGTGATTTATCATTCCCTTAATGGATTGTAAATACAATCACAAATCCAATATATTTTATTTTACATGGTGCTATGCCCGAGGAGTTTCAAAAAACTTAATTCCACCAAAATAAATAAATAAATAAAAACAAACAAACATTATCCTAGTATTGTAAAGCCGTGGGAATGCCCCCATATTATGATTCACAGGACTATTGATATTGTATATGGAACCAAATTCTTCTGCCAAAGAGATTTAGGCAACACATTGAAGAGAACCCATATATTTCTCAATATGTACCTGAAGCTACAAGACAATGTGCAATAATCAGGGCAAACCAACCTTTTCTGTTTCCTTTATGTTTTCTTCTCCTTTTATGTTTGCCAATTTCATGTTGTCTCCTCATCCATTGTCCACAAACTTCTAGTCTACCTTAATCCATCTTTGTCACTTAATTAGAGAATAGAGTATTAACTTTGAAAGTAATAGAATTTAGACCGTGACAAAATGATCTAAAATTTTCAGCTTTATAAAGTTGGTATGACCATATATATTATTCAACTCTTCCCTTTGCTAGTATAAACAGATATATAAGTGGACAAATTAATTAGGGGGTGACATGATGACATTGAGATTCGATTGACTTGTGATTTTCAGCTCTATACCATATTAAATTTAAATCTACAACCATCTTAAAAGTTTTATAGTTTGATGTGCTTTCACATTCATAATTTAGCAGAAGTTATACTTCTTTTGGTATCATGCTTTTTTTACTCAGCATCTTTTACAACTTTTTTACCCTTTGTATTACATAAAAGGCTCAAAACAGCACCTCATAGCAATGAAGGAAAAAGATAATTGAAAATGACATTATGACAAATGAAGATGTAGAAGTCAAAACAAGAAATAAAGATGTACCCCATACTCATCCATGAGGTCTTTGAGAAACTCTGTAATCTCAATAATAGAAGTTGAAGGTTGTGCACCTTCCAACTCAGAAGATGAAGAAATGATGCTATCAAGATCATCAAGGATGAGAACTGAGGGTGCATGATCTAAAGCTTCAGATATGCAGCTAGAAAGCTTGTCACGGATAGTTGGAGCCTTCTCTAGAGCAAATTTCGAGCAACGTACAAAAACTCTGAATAAGAGAATCAAGAGAGAGAGTAAAGCCATAAATGCATACTTGAAAATGCCCAACAGACTTCAGAATATAAGAGAATAAGCTCAAATTGAGTGTACACATATTGTAAGAGTATAAAAATATTCATACATATGTGCTAAGATGTCTGCATGAGATTCAAATGTTTTTGCAACTCCTCTGGCTAATAAAGTCTTCCCACATCCCTGAAAAAATATGATGCTGAACCCATCAAGCAAATAGTGAAATCAAGCAACAAATACTTCTAGTAATAATAAACAGTCTCCTAATTGAGTGTTTATAGTCTCCTGGCTGCTTAATTACTCGTTTTACACAGAAATACTCACTACCACACAACTCAGATGGCCATATCTAGTATCTAAAATTCAATGTTGGCATAGTTATTCAGAAGTTCTTCATTACAGTCCCCAATTCACTCATTAACCCACACAAATTTATAAGTATGTAAGAAATTGAGATGGTATTTTCATAATAGATCAAACGTTCATAATAATATAAAGGCATGGCATTTTAATTAACTTGCCAGCTCATGTGAATTTTTACGACTATGCCAGCTTATGTGAATTTGGGGCAACATTAACAATTTTTAAACAATCAAGGGCTACATTGAATAACTTTGAAATTTCAGAGACATATATGAACAAGTAAATTCATAATACAACACAATTGTGCGAGTTTCAAAGGCTCATTTGGGCATAAGGCTATTTCAAGAAAGTATGCCTACAATTCATCTAAATGATATAGGGACGAAAGCTTTCCCCCTTTCGATGGCAACTTAGGCAGCATCTAAATTTCAATAAAGAAACTTTCCACTTTAAATATTTGCTTCAAAATATGATAAGAATCTAAAAGGAGAACTGTTTAATTTAACTGTTAATTGGACTTATCATCACAGTTCCGTATTCTTATTACTTACAGGGGGTCCATAGATAAGCACATGTCCAGGCAAAGGAAGAGCATATGTACTGAACCACATCACAGAAGCTGAAGACAGAAACACTGCCAACCCTGCACAGAAAAGTTTTAAGTGACAGTATTTAAAGCAATTTCTTCCATAATAATTCTTCATAAGAGGATTCAAGAAAGAGAGAAAGATGGGAGATGGTAATGGATATCGGAAGGAAAATAAAACCTAAACTTATCACCATAAAGCTACTCTGACCATCCAACTCCCAAGCAGCACTAGCTCCCCTACTAATAAAAGAGTGGCAGAGATACATGGACCCGCTCCAGAAAAGGTGAAAATATCTCTCCTCAGGGAGAGACCTTAAATGTCACTCAGTTATTGCCCCTCTTCAGACAGGGGATACCAGCTTAATTTTTATGATCAATCAACAGGAGAAATGGAATTCTTGGCAAGTGATAGAAATTGCTCAGCTTCAAATATTAGAAAATTGAAATACACCCAAGAGAGGTACTGTATGACTTGGCTCATGACCAAACATAAGCAGAAACACCAGGCAATAATTATAGGGGAAATATAAAGGTTTAACGAAAGAGAAGTGCTCAGGTCATCAACATATTCATCATGGTTATCATAGTCAGCCTAAATGACACCACTTGTTAGTGGAAATTCCAGCAGATCAAGTCTATAATTAGCAAAACACTGCATGCAAATGTAACTTGAATGTCCTAACAATTCCTTGATAACATTGATAAATTGAGTTCCATCCCAATCAACTATGTCATCAATTGAACAGAATATGATAGTCATATGATTAAACACAAACAGGGTTACTAAATATGAAACTGAGCTGTGCATATAAACAGAAAGTTCATCAACATAAACAAGAAATCGATTGCAAACACCAGACAAGAAAAAAAATGTAGGTGTACCACTGTCATAAGATTTGATATTCCCCAAGAAGTATGGTAAGCAAGTCTCATAAACTCAAAGATACTTTTCTTTTCAGTTACAGTCGCTCAATTCAACCACTTTTCTGGCAATCATCCTATTACACATTCAATTTAGATGTCTCCATAATACTCCCTTCTTAAAGTCTCATTATACATAAACTTCAAACTTTTGCATTGTCTCCTAAATAATGTATTAGCAATTGAAAGCATTATTACAAAGGTAAGTCCGGAATGCAAAAAATCTCATTTTGAAATATCATTATCAATCCCTTGAACTGTAAACAAAAGCAATGGAGAAAACAAGAATAGGAAGAGAGGGAATATTGTCCATAAAAGTATTATATATAAAAGATGCCTATGTGCGTTTGCAGATAAATTGAACAGCACAGTCATTGATTGCATGTCAGAAGCCCAAGTAAAATCTCTAAAATTATAGTTGAGCAATGAAATTAGCCATAAGATTTCTAGAAGAAAATACCTACGATTAACAACATCATTAACAGCTGTCTGCATCCAACTCAATGCAGATATATCTGCAGTAAAATCTTCATCCATGATATAATCTTGCCCAGATTTAATGAATACAGGGTCACCCAAATCCAGTTGCAAACCCAAAAAACCGTGGCTACCCACATGGTTGTGTCCTTTGATGCTATCATCATACGTTAACTTGTAAAGATTCAGCTTTTCATCCCTTACAGTTTCACCATGTACCCTCAGTAAAAATATTAGTTCTCGAGGATTCTGTCCACTATTATCCTCTCCATCTTCCAAATAACCATTTGATGCTCCACATATTGCTTGTGAAGAGTTGATATTACCATAGTTCACTTCAAAGTGAAGTAAACTCTCACTTCCCAGAATCAAAGAATTGATTTTCTTACCAGAATTTGATGAAACTGCATCAAGATGCGCCAAAAACCACTCTTTAAGAAGATTTTGTAGTCCCCTTTTATTGTTAGACCCAAATTTCGTCTCATTGTCCAGTTTGTCAGGCTGCTCAAAAGACAAAGCATTGACAACTTTATCATGAGTTGCCAACTCTTCTGTATCTGCACGATCGGTTGAGTGAGCCTCTCCATGAACATTTTTCACACTAACACTCTTTTGCATAGGTGCTCCTTGTCCGTACTTTCCAAGTCTTTTATCTCTTAAAGGGGGCTTAAAACAAGAAGGTGAAATTGATAGGGCCTTAGCATTCTTGTTTAAACTAATATGAACTCCCTTTACGTGGACCCCTGCAGAGATTAGAAAGTTATTATTAATGCAAAATTATTCCAACAAAAGAGAAAAAAGCTACCTACTTAAAATCATAAGAAAATTATTAAAAAAAAATGAGGAGCCTTCACAAGCTAACTCTACTGTGAAAGCTGCTAGGATAAAAGTAAAACCAACTGTTCAAAGGTAAACTCAGAAGCAGCAAAACAAGACCAGGCAAGAGTTAAGTTTTTTAGTTACTTAGTAAATGCCCATACATTTATGACCAAAAGGGAAAACAAGTGTGTCATGGCCCATAAAGCACAAGAAATGTCATGCTTAGATTTACTTATTTTAAAGAAAAATAATTATCAAAGAAAATGAAATTGAATGAAAATATCAAGATACAGAAAGCAATAACATCATTCCGCTTTAAAGGACATGAGAAAGTAAGCTCATTCTTTTTTTTTTTTTTTTTTTTGACAAATGAAAATAAGCTCATTTAAAAGTATAAAATTTAAAGAATTGCATGATTTTGAACAGTAAATCTTTCCACATGCCTTTGCAAGTGTAGGCCCTTATATTAGCTCAAACTCAGGACACGTCAGAATGCAGAAATTAAATTATGGGGGCACATAAGCCAACATCCAATGCAGGGTCTCACAATGCAAAAGTTGATGCTGGGTTGAATTCCAGACCACCTATATCAACTTATTAAGAGTACTTTACTGAAAAAGCATGTGTATGTGTGCACAAGTGTGTGTGTGTGGTTTTTTTTTTTTTTAATGCATGTTTGAGTACATGCATTTTTGTGTTTTCAGCCACATAAACAACTATTTTCAATTTTTCTTTTCCTTGCAGAAGAAAGAGACAGAACTCTAGATAGATATTAAATCTGGCAACAGCAAATCAATAACCTCAGGGATCACAAAGGATGAAGCAGTCTAATCCACCAGCATATTTTGGACTAAAACATTATCATCAATGCTTTGTTGTCCACAATATCACTTGTGCATGCTAAAAAAATCCAGATAATTACTTTTTCTTAGAAGGAAAATTTCTTTAATAGAAATACCTATATTAATTGTACTAATAATCAAAGAGTTAGAGGTAATTCAATTGAGCTTTCTTGATAAAACTTTCATAAGAAACAGGTGGTGGCATAATATCTACATGAACACTAGATTGTAAAGCTTCAGCATTTTCCTACTTAGAAACTGTCCCCTCTTTAAAATAAGTTGCAAAAACCATCTTTAAATAAGCATCCAGGTAAAAAGCTCAGCCATGCATTAATCAGCATGAACTTTAATTCAAAATGAATATGATACTTTACATACACGAGTGCAGGCCTGCTCCGAGATAAGCACAAAGAGATTGAGGAATCATTATGTGTCCCTTTGTCACAGATGCAGACAGCAAAAGATGGACGATAGCATGATGGGTTCCCTTCTCATTAGTTGAAATTTTACCATTAACTTCTTTCTCAGCCAAGACATTTTTCATACTCCGATTAATTTTTTCATGATTTTTGTTGGTCTCTCTTGATATACTGGGGATAATGATAATGGACTGATGAGAATCCAATCCATAGTTTTTAGCAGATTCTGGATGAACAAAAGCTATCGATGTGAGCACTATCCCTAATTCAATGCTTTTGACATTGCATTTCCGAATCAATCTCATATCTTGATCTTGGACCCGCATTAATGCCCTTGGAGCTTGAGACACTTGGCAAGAAGCTTGCGTTGAATGATTGCTATTCTCAGGCACTTGTTTCAGCCGCAACTTTGGAGCAACTGCAACTTCAGTACCAGCTACAAGTTGCACTGGAAAAAAAAAATCTCACCCCATCAACACCATTAGTACAAGAATCAAAGGTAAGCAAGATAATAGTTCCTACACATAATAAAAATAAAAAAATAACTGTGCATGCATGCATATATACTGCAGTCCAAGGGAGAGCCTTAAGTGGCTAGATGCTTCAGTGAAGCAAGGTGAGACAATTGCCCCTCACAGTTAACAAGGAAAGGCACAAATATACTTGGAGAGAGGGATGGACCACTTAAATATCCAGGCTATTCCTTTTAGTTACAATGTCCCTTTTTTCTCTTCTAATTTATTGAGTGAATGGTAATTTGGATTGATATAAAACCTTAGTTGTCACATTTTCGAATCTTTGATACCTTCATAAGCTTGCTTACTTATCCCTTTTATCATATTTTCATGAATTATGGGTGCTTATTATTCTGTACTATTTAGGAATGTTGCTATATACAGTTGCTACTTGCACCACTTTAATCATGGACCTTGTTGCACTTCTCATATAAGGTTATTTCAAGGATTATGACCTCAATTGTAAATCGTAATTTTCACCTTTGACTATCTATTAAGCAAACAGCATTAGTTTCAAAGATTAGCACCTCAATCATAATTTTCGCCTAAGCAAACTGCAGTAGCTACGACTTTAGAGCAAAAATCACGTGATCAATGATTTTGCAAATACAAAGATGCCCAAAGAAGGAAGTTCGCCCATGAGAATATAAACAGGATAATGCAAAAAAGTCCTACTTATTTCACATTGGAGACAAGTCTTCTGGATTCAGCAAAGATGAGAAAGTATCTATGTTATCTTGTATCATAATATATTCCTACTACTTTATCAGTCCTTTGCTTTCTCTAATTTCATTTCATGTTTAATTGATTTTAATCCCTTCTTTCTCACAAAAAAAAAAAATCAGAAAAGAACTTTTGAATTTCTTTGGGTTTACCAAGAGAAATTGAACTTCTTAGGGTTTACATATGAATTATACACCTGTCGGAAGTGTATTTGTCTCCTAGGTTTAAAATGCAAAAGGTGAGTACGTCCCTTGACTTTTACATCCATAACATTGACATGGACCTACCCTCTCTACTCTCCCCCCACCCCACCTTTTTCCTCCTCCTTTTACTGAGTTCATTCCCCCTTTTCCTTCTTTTCATTATTATTTATTTGTTATTATTATTATTTTTTTTTGAAATTAAACTTGTCAACCAACCACCACCTCACCATTGGTGCCTTAGGATAGGTATTTGAACCAAAAATAAACCCATGTCTGTGCATCAAATCCACCATCCACGGCTATAATGTAGGTCACCAAACATCATGGGTGGGGCGATGCTCCACCCTATGGCTATAATTCACAAATTTGACCCATGGTCACAGGATTATTTTCGGTTGAAAACCTATGGTTTAGTTCTAAGATATGGAAAGGGACGGAAGAGAGGGATAGAGAAGAGAGAGATTTTTGGTTTTGGGGGTTTGGGTGAAAACACTTGAGAAGATACAAGTACATTTGTCAAGCTAAGAATTTGTCTAGCTATAATACTAGGAGAAGAAAGAGGCTTTCATAGACAAATGGCATCACAGACTCTTCAAATACAATACACAGCAGTGAGAGGGACTCTCCAAGATAAAGAAGCTCTGGAGTTGGGGAAAAGAAAGCAAGCCAAAAGTAACTCCTTGCCAAGATGAGAAAGGAGTGGGCAACCTAATGCAGGGATGACAAGCTGCCAAGATTGCATAAGAGAAAGAATGGCCAAACAAGAAATGTTCATGATCCTTGAGGCCCATGTTACATAGGTAGCATTGACAGCTAGAACTGATTCACCATTAGCAAAATTTATCAAGGGTACAAAGCTTCCGATTCCAAGCTAAACATAAAATGAAAGAATATCCAAGCATGAATTTGTTACAGTAAATGTTTTGATCCAATTGACACTCCAGCCTGATTTCCTCAAAGCAGAAACACCAGATGACGAAAGCACTCAAAGAAGCTTGTCAGGGATAGAAGGTTTGGCTTAATAGAGGAAGGAATAGCAAAGGATTCCCAAAGATTAAGGAACACCTAAATTTGCTATCATTCTAGTGCTAAAGCAAAAATCTAGGGAACCAAATGAAAGCTAGAAATCCAACCACAAAGAGATGGGGATACCATCCCCAACCTCCCCATAAAACTAGTGTCATGCCAAGGTTCTATGCTTAAGCATCTATGCCAAGTCTAAGAAGAATACTTAACTATCCAAAAGTTATTACTTCTCAAGAAAATAGCACGTACCTAATCAACCCATAAGCCACTGAAATCTCCCCAACACAAATTCCATGTGTGTTTTAATTGCACTACACTATTCCATATTTCTAGCTTGGGAATACCCAAGCCACCCCCTACTAAAGGAGAACAAACAACCTTCCATCCTTCTTTGGCCTCAGTGTAAATATTTGGCCTAATACTCCACAAAAACTTTTTCATCAATATCTCAACTTGCCTCACTGCCTTCACAAAAAGAATAAAAATTGAAGCCCGATAAGCTTGCATTGAGAAGATAACTGATTTGAGAAAAACTAGGGATTGGAGGATGGCCTCCTTAATAAGGGAATCAACACTGCAAAGGAATACTTAACTTTTCTCCCCAATCACTTTTTGACCAAAGAGATGTGGATTGACATAATTCTCAACAACAAGAGTTTCAAATTTGATGTTTATTTTTGTGGTGACAGAAAGGTTTCCTTATTATTGTTTAATTTATATGTGATAAAAAATAGTTACCTTCACATCGAGGGTAGTGTAAAGAACCACCACATGGTAAAAGCTTGTAAGCAAATTAGCTAATATTACACAACCCTCTATTCCATATTCCATTTTATACATAGAGAAGCAACAATCAAAAACAGGAAAGATTTAGCTGCATACACAAAAGTGAATTATAGCACCAGTAACTCTCAATCTACTTCTATTTAAAGAAAAAAATCTAATATGCACAAACATGCAATGAGGCTATTTTCTGCATCATAATTTCTAGAACCAACTGCATCTGACCAGCACTCAGGCAGAAAGTAGTATTTGTCATCTTACCTGCTGATTTTCCAGGGAATGTAGAAACGACACGAAATGTGACTATAGTATGGCCATGCAACCACAAAGGAAATCTCATTGATTCATGAAGTACCCGGACCTACATTGAAGCTTTATGTTAGCAATGTTTTGTATCTAACAAGCAATAATCTGAAGTAAAAAATCCCTTTATTTTAATTGCTAATTTGGTCTAAATTTAACTGTGATATATAAAACTCATCTTATTGCTAATTTGGTCTAAATTTAACCGTCTGATAAATAAAACTCATCTCATTGTAAAGGAAACAAAGCAGCTTCAGCATATACACATACTTGTGAGTAACTAGACATCATGTGAGCTGCCTGAATGACGAGGCAGGTGTTATAGAATTTTAAAGAAAAGGAAAAAAGAAAGAAAGAAAGAAAGAAAGAAAGAAAGAAAGAAAGAAATATCACAATGGTTCTACTCTCTTCATAGTTCCATATTAGAGAACTTTTGGGTGGGTGGGTGTTAAATAGGACATACATGTGTGTATATACATACATACACATGCACACGCACACGCACACACATGTTATAAATGATACATTACAGGAATCATTTGCTTGTCACTAGCTCTTCTATTCCCTCTTCCTGAACATATAGAAAGCATGCCCAATTCCTTGAAAGTTTTGCAAGCAGGAAATGATAATGTCCAATGTTCTCTGGCAAGTCACTAGAAAATATTACTCTTAAATTCTCAATGAACCAATGGCTATATTCTACATACATATGGAGCTATACAACTGAAACCAACTAATTGGACTGACTGTATTGAAAGAAAGAGTGAAGTGGCAGTGCAGCCTTGGATGTGAAATTTCAAGAACCCAAAAACAAAAAAGAGTTACTAGATCTGCAAAGACAGAATCCACAGGACTTTCTCGAGGAGTGGAATATGGTAGCAAGTGATCTCTACTGTTTGTATGGTCTAGCCAGACCACCCGTTCTTCTCATATTCAATGGCAACAGATGACTGGAAATGCCCTACAGGACTATTTTCTGGCCCATTATCTTCACCAACTTTGTTGCTTGTGCTCGGGGCCATAATGTGAATAGGGGCAAAAGAAACCTTGCAATTTTTGAATGATAGGTACGCCTAGCTGCTGGAGTTTATTATTTATGGAGAGAGAGAACCTGCAAAGGGTTGTGGGAATCGCTTTGCAGCATAGGCCCTAGAAAATTCTTCCCCATAGTTACCTTTGCCACAAAGAAAATGTGATTTTGTGTTGCCTTATCTACTAGGTAATTTTGTTTAGTTCCTTTTGTATTGAGTTTCATTTCATGCAGCATGTAGACAGTGGTGAATACTATAATACTCAGATCATTGTCTCTCTTTTTGGTCTTGTAATGTCATTGGTCAAGAACTGGTACATAGAATAGTACTTCTGAACTTACCCTTAAAGAAGAAATAAGAGGCTTTTTTATGATTGAGAATATGAGCTATCTAGTATTATAGATTAGTTCCTATATGCACTTTTAATACAGTGGAGAGCACTTAATTACTTTTCAGCCTGTCATTGACATCCTAGATGTACCCTTCTAATGATAGCTTCATGTTTCTTTAAAAAAAAAAAAAAAGCAACAGCAACAACTCATCAATAGAATAAATAGTAGTAATAACAAAATTATGCAGGATAACTGGCCAGACAACCATAGTTTTTCCATACATGAAAAATGCAGAAACAGTTGCTCATCTTATCTTTTATTAGATGCTTTTCTTTTCTGTTCCTTTTAGGCAGCTTTGTGGTAGCTTTATATTTTAAGGAAGCTAAGGATGGCAGTTAATTATAAGAATGAATCAGTTGAGGCTCTCTCTTCGACCCAGAGGGATTGATATATAGTATTAGCAACCAATGTGGAAATAAACTTAACGGAATTGCAACACATGATAAATTTAATCTCAAAACTTTCTTCCAAGAATTGAACTACATAGGACAAGGTAGTAAATGACAATTCAGCCATCACTCCAAATCCTAAGGGGGAAAGAGAAACAGTGTGCTTATGGTCATTTTCTTAAAATGACCCAAAAATATCTAAATATAGGTTCATTAAATACCACAAAAACAAGAGATTAACATTAGACATGATAAACACACTTCCAAACATGCAGTGAAGAGTTTAAAGCTAAAGGCATAAGAAATGCAGTGACCATCTAATTTCTTACCTGCTTCAACATAGCACCTTCGGCATGCTCTGAATTAAGTTCCATAACTTCCCAGTCGTCTTCACTAAGAGGCTCTATTGTGACAAGAGTAGCCTTTGGAATGTTAGAAACAACACGCACTTGGACTTTATCTCTATTTGGCAATGCAATACACTCTGCAAATTGTTGAGAAACCTGCATTCAATGTCAATCACAAAACCTGAGATTACAAATGAAATTACTTCATAAGATATCATTCAAGAGTCTTTGTTTCAAATTAACTCATTTCCAAATTTATACTTTTGTTTAGATAGGATTTTCGTTTTTGGAGGAATTTATTTCTTTTTTCTATTTTCTAAGTTATGGTGACATTTCCTGAAAACTTCTAAAAATTGCAGCAACACCCCGAATTTCCGAAATCAAATATATTGAGACAGCAAACCTGTACATCTTTAACTATTTTTTCAAGGGTGATTCATCGCTTGTTTTGGATTTCTCACTTGACTAATTTGAGATTTCAGCAATAAAGATCAAACAAATTGAGTGAAGGATTGGCACAAAATATAATTAGAATTGCAAAATCAATTAGTGCTGCATTAGAGAAGAAGCCCTTTTTAAGGGTGTAGTTATGCAATTTTGAAAATTTGGAATATTGCTGTAACTTTGATGGTTTCCATGGGATGTCACTGTGATTTACCCAATATTCATTCTAAACGCTTCAGGTATATGAGAAGCTAATTGAGAAAAAGGGTTCAAACCCATATATATTTCTTTCAGCTGAAACTTATTTTGTAATGATTTTCCTGTTTTCGGGAGCTCCGAATACTTCAATCAATGGAAAAAATACAGAAAAAGATTTTAAGTTTGCACCAAAACTAAAGTTTGAATCAACCATATGCCACCGTAACATTTTGCAAGAACTTTATACTTTCGGATGTCGAATCAACAAAAGAATGCTGCCCCCACACCCACCCCCCCCCCCCCCCCCCCCCCCCCCCCCCCCCCTCCAAAAAAAAACAAAGACAAAGTAAATTTTGCACCAACATGGAACTTTCCATCAATCACCAATAACACCAGAATTTGCTTCCATTATAGACTGCTTCCAATAAAAGAAAAAATCCAGTTAAATATATTTCTGACTAAAAATTGCTCAAGACAATACTAAATTTCCTTAAAAAAAGGTAGAAAAAAGAAAGAAAATGGAAATTGTAATATAAAGTTAAAAAGAAAAAAGAAAAAAAAAAGGGATAACATCAGTTTACCTCAATAGCTGAAGAAGAAGAAGTATCACCAGACCAAGCAACGACCCAGGAAGCATTGGAGTTCAGAGAGCGAAGCTCGAGCGTCAACAAGTGAGGAAGAAACCCAGAATAAGAAGGTGATGACTGCTGTAGGGTTTGGATTAAAGATAAAGGAAGAGACACAAAACAGTTATCTACAGTACTAACACTCCTAATCTCAAACTCCAAGCCACCCATGATTTCCTTCTTTCTTGCTTTTTCTCCTTTTCCGGTTCCTCTTCTATTCTCTGCGATTGAGTTGGTATTGGAGCTGGAGATGCGCATTTACATGAAGAATCAAAGCCATGTCCGTTTGGTTGAAAAGGAAAAGAATGAAAGAGCAAAAGAGGATAGTAGTTTTTCAAGTCAAGTGCAGGTAATGAAGAAAGAGGCTGGGGTTCTGATCCCAATGCCAATACCCACGATTTGCATACAGCAATCTTTTCGATTTTCGAGTCCTTGCACGTTGGGCTTTTCATTAGGGGAAAAAAAAAGTATTTTAATTAATCTTGAATAAGATTTTTTTTTTTTTAACGATTGCTACTAATAATTTTTTTTTCCCTTACGACTCTTAATAAAGTTGAGTTAGAAAACATAAAATAAATAAAAATATATAATTTTATATCACGATTAATATGTAATAATATTTTAAAATAGAATAGAATTGAATGGATTGAAATAGAAATAAATGAAATGAAGGCAAGATATCAAATCATTTTCTATATTTATAAATATTTATGAAATGAAATGTAATAGAATTAAATATATATATAATAATAATTATAAAAAATATACTTAATTATTGAATATCATAATCATTACAACTTAATAGTACAAATATTGATTTCACAAGTTGTATGAATAATTGACTTGGTGAAAAAAAAATAGTAACAACAAAATTAGTCTATAAATGGTCTAAGGAAAAAAAAATACAAAATGGTATGAAAAATGCGAAAAAGACATATATAACTATAGAACCTATAGATTTATTTATTAAAATATATTGAAAAATATAATTATGCAAAAATTAATTCCAATAATACGATAAAATCTATAACAGAAAGCAATAACGATATCAAACTATTTATCTAATGAATGGAGGGAAAAAATACAAAACGTATTAAAAATGCATTGGAAAAAGAGAAATATACAACTATAAAGTCTACAAACTTATCTATTAAAATACACTAAAAATATGCTTATTGTATTTAATTTGCAATTATGATAGATTTTAACTAAATGTCTTGAGACGAAGAATCTTGCAGTAGACTTAGAAAAATAAATTGGGAACACTCTAATAATTTTTTTTTTAAGGAAACTATGAGAGAAAAGTATTTAAATCCTCATCTATCCTAATTGAAAACCAATAGCAATGCAACTAGATTACAATAGCTTTAACCGGAATATTCTAAATTAGTAGCAATAATTGCTTGTTTGCTTATTTATTAAATAATATAGCTCCTATCACTCAAAACCCTTATATAACATTGAATTTCTCATAAAATGAGAGATAGATAAAGAAAATAAAAATCAACACTAAATTAATATCATGAGTGGTTAAAGGAAAATTAGCATTAAACCATAATAATAATTTCTTTTCTCCTATATGATATGTTTTGATTTGATCAAAAAAGAAATGACTATTCTAAAATGCAATTGTGTTCTTGATTGATTATCATCTTGCTTAATATGATGTATGTCATGGTCTCAGAAGGATAATAGATTAAAAGAAAGCATTCAACGTTAACAAAATAAAGGTAAGAAAATAAGTACTTGTTTGCTTATATTACACATCTTTATAATGCTTGATTTTAGTGGATCTCATTAAAAACATTATAACACACTTAAAAAATCAAATTCAACCCCATGAAAATACAATAAGAGGTAAAAAATATTGATAGGGGCTTTCTTGGAAATTTAAGCTAATTTTGTTTTTTAGGAACGACGATAGTAGAAAACAATAAAGATAAAATATAATCCCTTAAAAAAAAGTTTACTTATAAGAAAAAAAAAAAAAGCTCTTTCACGAATGTCTAATCCTAACTTACCTCTTCCCTTTACTTGGTAAAAGTCGAATAGCTGTAAACCCCTGAAAGTTTCGATCTAGTTTTTGAAATAGACTTAACTATATTAGACAATTTAGGAGTCGACAAGGCTAATTAAAGTGAAAACCCTAAAAGAATTAATCAATCGTGTAAAGAATTTTTCTATCCTAAATGTTTCTAAAAGCTAAAGATTTCATTTGAAAGTGATAAAAACCTTAAAAATAATTCCATTAAGGACATATGTACACCAATCCAACATGATATACCCTAAAACCCTAATTGAAAATATAATACTTATATTTTGCTAAATCGTTAGTAAAAGGTTAGAGATAACCCTCATTCTTACTTATATGATTCAAATTCTCAAGTAATCCATTAGGAACTAAGATAATGGGTCATAGATTATATTTATTCCTTAAATATATGATTGAGATAGTTTTACTTAGGGTTGGGATTATAGTTGAAGATTAGGTTACATATAGTGAACTTTAAGATTCAAATTAGCATTTTTTACACTTGTTATCCAAAGTAGTTTATCAAATGAGATATATGGACTCTAAAGACCTAAAGTAAGATCTCATCAACCATATTTACACATCAATGCATCATATACCTCATTTCTTCTCATTTCCTTCATCTCTCCCCTAATTTCCCTTAATTACTACATTATGTGCACAAAATTACAAATACTTAAGGAATGTTGACTAAGATAATACATGTTGACCAAAGTTCAAATGTTGACCAAGTCAACACATGTTGACTAAAGTCAACAAAAGTTAAGAGATAAGGAAAATATCTCTTACTTAATGATGTCTTTCTTTTCTTTTCTTTTTTATTTTTCTTTCTCTATTTTTCTATTGTTGCCGTCCACAATTATCCTTCTTAACCCCACCACATATTGTCTTAACTAACAAAAGAAACAAAACAAAACCTCTCTTTCATGCCGTGAACCTCCCTCTCTTCTTTCCCTTTCATTTCTTCACTTTTGTCTCCATAATTTCAACATCATTAAAGGTATGTCTTTAAGTTGCGTTATCTTACTTTCTATTATTCATTATTCAGTTAATTAGGTAGATTAGATAAGTAGTTATGTGGTTAATATTATCTTGAAGAAGAGGAAACAAAGTTTCCATCTTTAAGTGTAGAAGCTTGAACTTTTGAAAAAGAAGAAAGAAAGACATGAGGATATGCTTCTATGTATGTATACATAAGGAATACCAAAAGAGTATAAGTATATGAACCTTTGTACATGAGTATTTATCATGTACATAACCTAATTTAAGATCAAATCTAACTATACATACCTATACTACACTAAATATGTACATAAGAACACAAAAACATGGAATTGGAAAGCTTTTCTTAAGGAAAAACTTAGGCATACGTATTTTACTAATTTTAGTATAAAATACGTATCCAACCGTATATGTATACGGGTATGTATACACGTATAAATACGGTATAAGGCTAAGTATAGGTATGAGTATAAGTATGTATAAAGTATATGTACATAAGTATAAGAGAAAGGGATAACATGTACATAATACATATGCATATGACATAAGCATGAGGAAAGGCTTATATAAGCATATGATGAGGTAAGTGATGACATAAGCATATGATGACATAAGCCATGACATAAGCAAATGATGACATGAGCAATGACATAAGCAATTGATGATGTAAGCGATGACATAAGCATAAGTTTAAAAAATAAGAAAACTAAGAAAAGTGTAGGTAATTAGGTAACTAAATTAGTAAATCTTAATACCTTTTCAATACATAAATTAGTAATAGCAAAGTGAAATCCTTTCATTATAAGAATTTAAGGAATAAAAGATATAAATATAAGTAATAAAAGTACTTAGGTGTTCATAACTAAAAATTTCTATAAATTTAGCTTATAACGTAAAATAGAGGTCGTAATATCCAAAACAGATATTACCATGTGAAAATATGTTCGGAAACGATGAAAAACGATTATAAATTCATAAATATCAAAAATAAAACAAAAAAGTTACATACGATTGAAATTAAAGTCTTACCGGGTAAAAGTTGATAGTGATTTAAGTAGAACTAGGTAATTAGATGTTTAGAATTAGTAGTTAATTCGAATACTTATTAGCGTTGTTATCACATAATGATTAGGTGACCCTGAGGTGAGCGAGGACCTCCCAATTGATTACTACGATTAGGGCGAACCACTATGGCCGAGTGAGTATTTACCCTGTGATTCCATGCTTGATTGTGATTGTAGATAGTGGACTTAAATATTATTGTTAATTAACTACTGTGTGGGGTTCGGGAAATGCTTGTGTATGTAATTATATGTTGAGTTGTGAATTTACCTTAAATGCAGAGAATGCCTTGTTTATTGTATGGTAGTATAGAAAATGATTGTGTGTATTAGTGGATGGTCACAGCATAATTTGAACTAAATTATACTCGGCTTATAAAAAGAAACTGGAACATGCATTAACATGCATAACATGGATACTATTCCAGCAGTCACATCATACGGAGGTAAAGAGAGGCCATTCGGAGGTTGATATTATTGATTTATTTGGTTATGTACGGTGCACTCCTACAAAATGACCTTACCCTGGCCCGCGGGAACACTAGGCATTAGAGGCGCTAACCGCCTGGCTAAGGGTCGAGTCTAGAGGCCTCCGTTTAGGGGTGAGTGTGGACTGTGAGGGCCCACTCACAATTATACTAGAACTTGTGTTTTTCTAAAAATAAAAGAATTATTTGATATAAGTACGGAACATGGAATCCTGTAGTAAAGTAAGTTCTAGTGTAATACCCGGATCTGATTGATGCCGTGTAAACTCCAACCCTGACTTCGGAGGGCGTTAAATCCGAGTTACGTATATGAACTAGTTAAGTATGCGTATTGTTTGGCATTCTGTTTGATCATTCATTCATATGCGTGACTATAATGTACTTATAACTTGTTTGTTGTATGGCTGAGGGTTTTGCTCACTAAGCTTAGGCTTATACCCCTTTAGACTTTTGTTGCAGGATAGCCTGTTCGTAGAGACAGGACGAGGGATGCCACAGGTTAGTCTGGGGACTTGGGCAAGAGCGAGGTGTCCTGTGTGATGAGAGGAAAATAGTTTATGTAGACTCTTACTCATGTACTTATGTTTACCTTATTATTGTGAACTTAGACATACTTAAATACTGTGTAATGTAAGCTTTATAGCTTAACTTTTATATAAATATGCTGTGTGATGATATCATGTGAATCTGGATGTATTTTGGAACTAGTAGTTGTAGAGCCTTGTATATTGTGTGAAGAGTTTTTTTATTGGAAGGGTAACCAATCAGGGATTCTTCATACAGTATACGGCATCTGCCACGACTAGGTCGTCCTCAGTTCGTGACAATAGCGATTGTTGATGGTGGGTTTTTTGCTAGGAAATTGTCAACTGGTTACAAATCTACTCTTAAGTGAAGCTGAACTACTTTACTTTAAGACAATCAACTATAGCCCAATCTAATCACCTCAATATATCACAAACATTGAACTTTGCACATTAAATTCTCATCACAATAAATCATTTTTATTCACTAGCCTATTATGCATATCTAACACAACATTAGTTTAAATACTTGGTTATTGCTTACCTATTGCAAATAACTTGATTTGATTCCTATAAATATATAATACATACTCCATAGGCAATTCATTTCTAATGCGTGATTATTCTTGTTCTTTTTTGGATACTTATTTCACTTATTGAATTAATATCCTATCCTTTTTCCATAATCTCGATTGGCTTACTTAATCACCTTGTTGCTACATCTAACCCTTCTATCTTCAGTTGACCATGGTCCCTCAAGTTAACCATAACATCCTTATGGTCATAGTCAACCATCTTTTGTAAATTCATCCCTTTTTGAGATTCATACCAAGAACTTTAATCTAAAGTTTCTCTTAACAAATTTCTTGATTCAAATTCCTACTTAATCTATTCCTTTGTTCAAAATTTTACGTTCTTATTCAAATATCAAGTTTATCTTTTAGATTCTCCACGTATACATATCTTTGGAAATCTCTTAAAGATATTTATTATGTAATCAGTATCTAAAACAAATTGCTTATGTTTGAGATTTTGAAGATTAATATTTCACATTTAGGAATTCAATCTTGAGTTTATTCACAATTTATGGTTTTTATGTTGAATTGTAAGAAAGATAAAGAAAATAATCAGGAAATAGGAGATTTTGAAATATAAAGTAATTATGTTGTTTATTTCTAAAGATATTTATTGTATACGATCTTATTAGTAGGTAATTGAGTTACCATTGTCAAGCCTGATCTTTCGATTTTTATTTAGAATTGAATTCCCCATTTTCGATTAATACTAAACCCTAACCCATTTAATATTAATCCTTGATTAAAGAAATTAAGAAATTTCGATTTTTTATTAAAAATAATTTTTGGAGTCGCCATCCAACCGGAGTCGGGAAAAAGGAAAGAAACTGTAATCAATTGGATAGATTAATTACAATTTGGCTACCGGTCTTTAATTTCAATTTGAATGAAGAATTAGAAGGTTCTGATTTCGGGAGCTAATCTATTAAACCCTAACGGGAACCACTATCTATTTACCGAAATTAAGATTATTTTTCTAATTATAATATTTAAAGAATAAATAAATAAATAAAATCAAAAGAAAAAAGAACTTAAGTTTCTATATATTTTATCGACGTTTCGAAGATACCTACATATCCGCTAATCGAGATCAGATAATCATAGTTCTTTAAAAAAAAAACTTTAATGTGCTAGTTCTTTTTGTTAAAAAAATGATTGGTTGAATTTGTGTTTTTATTAACTATTTTATTTTTATTAAGAAAAATCCCTAGAAGCCTAATTTTTATTCTTAATTATAAAAAAAAAACTAAAAACCTAATTTTTAAAAGTCCTAAATTAAGATTTTTATTTAAAAACAACTAAGTGATATTTTTTTTATTTTTAAGAAAAACCCTAAAGATTTTATGAAATATACAATATTCTACATGATGAATCTTTTATATAGAAAATATGTTTAAAACATTAAAAAAAAAGAAAGAAAAAAATTCCTAATAACAAAAAAGATTCTTTAATCATTGAAAAAAATACTTAGATCATAGAAAATATATTTAAACCATAGAAAAGATATCTAAATTATAAAAAATATGTTTAAATCATAGAAAAAAAATCTAAATGATAAAAAAGATGTCTGAATTATAGAAAAAAAAACTTAAACAATGGAAAATATATATATAAACTATATAAAAAAAGCCTAAACTATGGAAAAGATATCTAACCATAGAAAAGATATTCAAACCATAGAAAAAATGTTCAAACCATAGAAAAAATGTTCAAACCATAGAAAAGAAACCTAAACTATGGGAAAAATATCTAAATTATGAAAAAAAACATTTTAATTATGGAAAACAAGCCTAAACTATAGAAAAGATGTCTCGCCATAAAAAAGAAGTCAATTAAAAATTTTCTTTTATTTTATGAACATCAAAATGATTTTTTTATCTAGAAAACCTTAATATGCCTAATGCAAATTTTCTAAATTAATACAATATGCAAAAAACAAGATTTTGTAAAATATGAGATTTTATAAAAATATAATTTTGAAAATATGAAATCTAAAAAAAATAATAAAAAATAAATAAACTAAAACTTAACTTAACTTAACTCATGTTCACTAGACACTAACACTATAACTAATTACTAGCAATTAAAGACGTGATAAAAATAAAAAAAAATTAGTAAAAGTCTTAAAAATAACTACGCATATACTAAGTGAGATAAAAATAAATAAATAAGATTAGCTATAGACAATAATTAAAAATCACTATTATGTACTTGTAAGGCAAAGCATGCAAAGCTAATGAAAGGGAACAAATTGGATTCCCAGTCCTATCGCCCGCACAACTATAGAATTAGTCTAAGGAGTGAATTTGAGTGTGTTTTTAACAAATGTGTAATTGTTTCTTCTGGCTCGTACCATCCAATCCCTATTTATAAAACTCGAAAACAAATCTTTTGAATCGAATCGAATCTAAATTGATAAAGATTCAAAATAGATTCGAATCTTATAAATCTTGATTTTATTAGATTTAATGTCATCATATCAGATTTGCTTTTTTTCAACTACTATTTAATCAAGATTCCATCAAATTAATTTTTTCGAATTTTTATTTTTTAGTTTTTTTTTTCCAACAATTTTCTATTATTTTTTTTGTTTTTTTTATTATTTTCTAAATTACGACCTTTTTTGTAAAATAAAAAATTAGGACTACAAAGGGGCAAAAATTAGATGTCTACAATCGCATTTGAAAATCGAAAAGGTTTAGGATTAGTGAGATTAGTTGATTCAATGCACCTTTTTTCACTCTCTCCCCATCACAAGAAATAATTTTATCTATTTATTTGTACAATAGAGTGAAATGTAAGAGAGAAATTGAAATTTTATTTATAGCGTTTCAAATGGAATCTAAGTAATCATATTTTTAAAAAGCTTTTATTTATTTTTAATAGAATCATATACCTTATTGATTCCATGGCATTAGTAATACAACAAACAAACCTATAAAATTAGTTAAGGTCTAAAATTGATGCCCAAGGGATTATTTCCTCATCACCGTAACCACTAGCTTGCTAATGATAATATGAAGTTTCTTATTATATAGAGAATATTTTTTGTATTAATCATCATAGTTGTATATTTATTAATCTATATATTTTACCAATTTACCCATACGCTTGCATTTGTAATTAGAGTCAGCGATGGTATTTATCATACTCTATAAGGTGTTTACCAAAAACTAGGAATGGGTGGGTACACGGTAGATATGATATAACACTTCACCAATATCCTACTCTATAGGTATAAGTTCCAAAATTTTTATACCCAGAACCTATTCTGTGGCACTTGTGATCACCATATACCCTGTAAATTTTACATGTTGCAATGTACCTTATGTAATAAGGATCAAAGCTCTGTTACCAAGATAATAAGGATTGAAATAAGAAAAGAAATGGCAGCGGATTTGGAACGAATGAACAGGAATGGGTATTGAAAAGAAAAATGGGTACGAAGAATAGGAAAGGTTTTGATAGTGGATGTGGATGGATACAACTCACCAAGATACAAATACAATTGGGGGGGTTTGAGCTTAAAATAGAGCTCAATGTAACTCACAAACACTAAATGTTGCTTGGGGTTTCAAATGAGGTTAGATGCAATTCACTAACCGGTTTAAATGGAGGGGTTCACCACAATCTAAGAACAAGATTGTTAAGAACGTGAGGATAATTAAAGAGTCTAATCAACATTCGATAATCCGACAAATGTTAACTCTAGTATAGCCTTGTTTGAAAAAGGAAATATTCACTTTGTCTTGGAATATACTTTCTATTTATTTATATCTCTCTGTCTCTATTTAATTATGTCTCTCTCTGCGTTAGTACAAATGTTGCTATTTATAGTAAGTCCTAAACCCTAGTGGAAAAATTGTAATAAACCCTAGTGGGAAAATTGTAAATAATGTATAAGGCCTTAAACCTTAAAGAATCTGGCCCACAAATAAAATAAAGGAAAACATATATAAGAATACACAACTGTATGTTTTACAGAAGTCGACATGCAGTTACTCGGCATTTCTTGGGAGTGGTAGTATTTAAATTGGACAGGATCAGCAGTTGGATATGTGGGTTCAGGAAGGAGTACCTGAAGTCTTGTGTAGCTTAGCTGAGACACCAAAAAGATCGGCCCATAATTGCCGAGTCCTAGAATCAATCAGCATGAATCTCTCGATGTTGTGCCTAATGGTTCTTTAGTCTTGAGTACTTGACCTTTTGGTATCTCGCCTTCTCAGTAGACGATAGGTTTGTTGCAGAGTAGCTCCTTTTCTTCTCTTCGGCCTCGGCCTTGAACTGTTCGACCTCGGGTTGGAACAGGTCGGCATCTTCTTCTGAAGGGTCGACGTTAGCTTCAGACAGGTCAACATTCGCCTAGATGTAGTTAGAAGCTGATTTCCATCATTATAAAACTTGTATTTTTTTTTAACTTTGTCTTCTTTCGAAATATTGTACTAATACATAATTAATATTAAATATGTAACTATACTAATTAACTAAATAGTAATATTTGAAAGGGTCTTATATTTGCAACACATTTAATTGTAACAATACGAAACTTTAACGGGTAGAATAAAGAATAATCTATACAATTGAAAAAGTTCAAATCTTAGTTGGGTTATGCAAAATTATTTTTTTCTTTTCCTTTCGAATCATCAAGATAAATTTTTATTAAACTGTAAAATTGTTATTCATAGAATATAAAAGCAAGGTTTTACCCAATAAAAGAAAAAAGAGAGAAGAATAAGACAGTAGATACCATAGCATGCAATCTTAGAATTTTATTATAAGTTGGTATATCGGATCATAAAATTTGCACTTTATATACTTTAGAGTATAAGTTTTAGGTGGATATAGGATAACCTAATATTATAATTGTACCTTACCTCATAGGAGCAGGTTATAGAAAGTTCCTACCTAGAACCTACTCTATGACTTTTTTTACTCACTTAAAATCTATCCGATAGAGTTGGGTCCAAGTGGATACCCTATACAGTAAGGTTACTACTCACCCCTACCTAAAACTTTTCTTAATCATATCAAACTTGACATATTAATGTCGTATATCCAAGATATGGTTTTTAGGTAATTTAAAAAAAATTAAAATTTCACTTCTATAAGAAAATCCCACCAATTTAGGATCTACAAATGAAAATAAAATCTTATAGGGAGAATTATAAATATATATATATATATATATCAATTGTTTACTCAGCGATTTTATCCAACGTAACCTTAATTTAATGTGTTGGCTAAATTTTTTTGTTAGTCATATTAAATATGACAAAAGGTGTTAAGAGCTTTTTTTTTTTATTGTTAATAGATGTTATTTATTG
This sequence comes from Lumnitzera racemosa, assembly GCA_024138005.1. Taxonomy (NCBI): domain Eukaryota; kingdom Viridiplantae; phylum Streptophyta; class Magnoliopsida; order Myrtales; family Combretaceae; genus Lumnitzera; species Lumnitzera racemosa. Next base: position 69,314,681 of record JAMXBC010000005.1, on the reverse strand, counting down.
TAATTAGGGATGATTTATTGTAAACTTAAAAGTTTTTTACCTTATAATCATTTTTCGATGATACGACCATGTTAAAATATATATCGAGTAGTGTTCCACCTGTATCTCAGGTTACTACTAGCTAGGGGATTTGAATGCCTCCCTAATACAATTAAACTAGGATGATGACATTGTTAGTTAAAGATCCAGTTCCATACATGAACATTGGTGATAGTAGTGATTATGTAGCATTCAAAGAGAATATGGAGGCGGAGAGCAGTAGCCAAGTAGACGATGTAGATTTGTTTGTCAAATAATGCTTCAGCATAAAGGATGAGCTTATTGACACCCTGAAAAGGTATAACATCAATTACCATTTCAAATACCAAATTAATGAATCAAAACCACACCTATGGGCCATTCACTGCTTAGAGAAGGATAATGGGTACAAGTGGAGGCTACGGGCATCATATAAGAGGTTAATGAGGCTATTCATCAGAACAATTCTTGAAGGCTCATAAACATGTATTAATCCTAATATGACATAGGACCACATAAAGATTGATAGTAGACTTATGACCAATTGCTTCATCAATAATATTGGGAAGAATTTGGATATTTTAACCATATTTGGGTATAATGTTATAAGGAAAAAAGTTTGGGATGCCAAAAGAAAGGTTATGGAGATGGTGTATGGCCATTGGGAGAAAGCATATAATGAGTTGCATATTTTGTTGAGTGCAATGAAAATTTCAAATCCCGAAATAAAGGTAGATTGGAGATGGAGGGCATCTACAAAGCCTGGAGTTTCGATCATGAAGTGGGTCTTCTAAACATTCGATCCATACGTGCATGTATGTAAGTATTATCGAGCTGTAGTTTGTATCGATGGTACATTTTTATATGGAAAGTATGGCCATGTATTGTTGATTGCTTTTTATATGGATGGAAATAACTGTATTGTCTTATTGGCTTTTGTGCCGGTCAATAAGGAGTTCGAGAAGACATAGGGCTGGTTTTTGAAATGATTGAAAAAATTTGTTGTTAGTGGTTTGGAAGAGACAATTTGCCTAATCATAGATAGACACTCCAGTATTGAGAGTGTGCTTAAAAAAGATGAGGTTGGCTGGAAAGAACCATTTGTGGATTGGAGATGGTGCATACGGTATGTCACCAACAACTTTAATAAGGCGCACAAGAATTAGCTATGTAAGAAGTTGGCTATAGTTGCTGTAATGTAAGTACAACCTAAGAAATTTGCTTAAAAAAGATGAGGTTGGCTGGAAAGAACCATTTGTAGATTGGAGATGGTGCATACGGTATGTCACCAACAACTTTAATAAGGCGCATAAGAATTAGCTATGTAAGAAGTTGGCTATAGTTGCTGTAATGTAAGTACAACCTAAGAAATTTAAGCATTTAATGGAGCAGATGTTGCAAGTAAAGGAAGACGTACTGTCATGGTTCTTACCCTTTAATAAGAATAAATGAATTTTAGCTCATGATGGTTTCTATCAATTTGGATATATAACCTCCAACATTATTAAGAGTGACAATGCTATACTAAAAGATTGTAGAGGATTGCCCCTGACTTCACTTGTGAAGAAAATATTTTATAACTATGTCGACTATTAAGAAAGAACAATCGAGCAAGTGATGAAGGGTATGGTCGCTGGATATAGAGATATTGTTTAGTCTTCATGTGAATAGGGTTGCATCGATAGGGCCTGCACAGTTAGTGTCGACAAAGGTACCTAGAGGTTTTCTTGGAGACTATCCTACAAATAGCATTAGTGGGGGGAGGGGGTGTGGACAAGTTAGTTTAGCTTGGTTATGAGGGGGATTTCGTATGCCTTGTAGAGGTACAGACTAGGAGACCACTCGATTGTATACCCGTGCGTACATATTGCAGTTGTTAGGAGGTTTTCTGTTTGTAGATAAATCATCATCATTTGTCAATACGATGTTCCTCCCCTTCCTAGAGTATTTTCTATATATTAGGACATTTAGTTAGGGCTTAGCTTATTTGGCATGACTGTATCATCAACTATATAAAGTTGCATGACCAAGAGCACAAGAAATAGGAGGCGCTACTGTATTGTTACAGATATAGGCATAGGATAGATTCCCCTACATTACACCTCGTAGTGGAATTGGGTTTACTATACATGAGGGGCTCCCACTGGCTATCAGGTGGGTTGTATCACGGGACACCACGTTATGCATGTTATGGATGCCTACCCGACAACATTTGATTTACACACGAGTCGATAGGTACGTAGTTCTTCAATGTTTTATTCAATCATTGCACTTGAATACAAATATTTGTTTTATTAATGCACTTTCCTTTCAAATGCATTATAAGTTGTATAGGAGTCGTACCCAAATGATTTTATTGATCTCTTACCTTCATTCTATAGTACTAGCTAAGTTGTTTAGATAGTTGGGGTATCATCAATTTGCTTCCAAATTATGGAGTTTTACTTTCTCGATCGTGTCATTCAATAATTCAGAGGGTTTTAGACAATATTGATGGATGTCAACATGAGTGAGGAGTTACACTGCATCAACCTTAGGGGTAGGATGGGGATAGATTAGTTGGTCATGATCAGGGCTATATAGCGACTTAGGTAAATCGCCAGATATGGATGGTTTATCTTCAAAGACTGCGAGGTGTTGATCTGGCTTACTATGATTGGTATAAGGAGTGATGGGAATCAGCCTTCGACTGCATCCAAGTTGAGGCAGACCTATCTGAAGCTGAAGTCGATTAAGGCTTGCTGAGGCAGAGTTGAAGCTAAAAGGATGAGAGGAAGAAAAATAACTACTCAGTAAAGAGTTTGTCATCAATTGAGTAGTTGAGAGACCACGTTGTCGGGAATGGGATCTACTCGGCATGGCATGACATGGAGAGACTAGTGCCAACTAACTATAAAACTTAGCAATTATGGGCCAACCTTTTTCGTGTCTCGGCTAAGCTCTACGAGACTTCAGAAGCTCTTCCTTGGACTCAGACATCTAACTGTTGACCCCGCCCAATTTAGATCCTGCTCTTTGCAGGACAGGTTGAGTGACTGTATGCCAACTATCATTAAACGTATAGTTTTGTATTCTTGTATATGTTTTTCTTTATTTTATTTATGGGCCCAATTTTTTAAGGTTTAAGGATTTGTACGTTATTTACAGTTTTGCTACTAGAGTTTAGGACTTGCTGTAAATAGTAACATTTGTAATCATAAAACACACAGATTACACATAGACATATAATATTCCCATACAAAGAGTGAAACTTTCCTCTTTCGAGCAAGGCTATACTAGAGCTAGTAAAGCTTGTTTTTGCTGAATTATTGAGTGTTGATTAAGCTCTTTAATCTTTCCTGTATTCTTATCAATCTTGATCCTAAGATTGTGGTGAACTCTCATTTGAGCTGGCTAGTGAGTTGCATCTAACCTTCATTTGAATCTCGAGTAAAATTTAGTGTTCATGAGTTGTATTGAACTCTATTTTGAGCTCAAACCCCTGATTGTGTTTATGTTTTGGTGCGTGATATCCAAACACATTTACACTCAAAACCTCCTGTTTTCATTCTCTATTTCCTATTCTCACTTGAACCCAGATTGCATCATCTTCCTTTCGAGATCCGCTCCCCGCGATACGCACCATCTTGGTATTAGAGCTTTGGAGAGACACATGTACTAGTGTTCTTCAAAGTAGATTCGTGGTCTTAACATTTCTAATAATCATTGTTCTATAGTTACTGTGTTGTTCGTGTTTTTAGTAGTCGTAGTATCTTGCTGCAGTTGAGTCTAGTAATATTAGTTTCAGTAATTGATTCTAGTTATTGTGGAAGTGTTTATCAGTAGTGGTAGCTGCAAAAGTTGAGTAGTGATTATTTTTGGCCTACTGTAATTGTGTTTTGTTGTTAGTTCAATTTTTTGGAAAATTATTATACGGATAAGATTGTTGTAGGATAGTGTCAACAACACTAGTGATAGTCCTTACGAAAGTTTGAGATGAAGTGTTGATAATACGAAATATCAGATTTAGAATCTTACTAACTTTATCTAAGAACTTACTGGTTTAGTCAGAGGCCGTTGACGTGATGGTTGAGAAGAAAGAAGGGGATGAACACCTACCAATAAAAGTGATTCCAATGAACTTGACAACGATGAGAGACATTTAAGAAGAGCTGCCGAGTCGAGAAGGAGAGAAAACCAACCTATGCCAAAGAGAAGAAATGAAAGTAGTGTTGACTCTAAAGTAAATCAAGAAGCCCAGAGAAGAGAGCTAAGGCTGAGAAGGGATATGGCCGAGTAAAGCTCCAACAGAAGTAGCCAATCCGAGGTGAATCGACTTGCTAGGATTGCAAGGGATGAACCCGGATCACCTGGTCGAGGACTTGATAATATGGAGCTTAAATTGTTGATCTTTAGTGGAAGTAGTCGACCTTAGGAATTCTTTGATTGCTTTACCCAAGTCAAGAAGTTGTTTGAGTGCTACAAGTGTGATGATTGAACAAAGTTTAAGTTGGCTTCATTGTCCTTTGTTGAATATGGAAGTCTTTGGTAGGATAAGTTAGTTGTCAAGTGAGGTACTAAAAGAGAAGAGCTGATTAGAACGCGAAGGCTTATGAAGCAATTGATGAATCAGTGCTTTGTGCTGACTTACTTCAAATAAGAGATGCTCTATGTATTCTAGCACTTGAGACAAGGTCGAAATATTGTTGAAGAGTATTTACAAGAGTTAAGGACCTTGATGATGAGATGTAAGATTGCCGAGCTACAGGACCGCACCATTGCTAAATTCCTAAGTAAACTTTGAGACAACATTGCTGACATAGTTGAATTGCAGTCATTCAACTCTTTGGACGAGCTAATTAATTTGGCATTAAGAGTGGAGAGATAGAAGAGGAGGAGGAATTAGAGGCCGAGTAGCTAACCTCGACAAGGTAGCCTTGAGCTTGAGAGGTATGTTGAAAGAAAAGGGCTAGAGAAGAAGATGGAGAAGGGAGAGCCTAGTCAACCAGTCCATGCCAAGAAGAAGATTGCTGAGAAAGAGAAGGCACCTAACAACAAGGTCTAAGATGTGAAATGCTTCAAATGCTTAGGCTATGGACACATTGTGTCCTAATACCCAAATAAGAGGGTCATAGTCTTGAAGGGTGAAGGACACGAGGCTCAAATTGAGAACCAGAGTGACAAGAGTTCAGAAGACTAGTTGATATAAGAAGATATCTATGCCAAGAACTTAGATAAACTCTTAGCTATGGCGACATAAGCTGACTTGAAGGCAGATCTCGAACAAAGGGAAAATTTATTTTACATGCGGTGCCTAGTGAATAAGAAGACTTGTTTATTGGTTATCGATAGAGGTAGTTACACTAATATCGTCTTTGCCGAGTTAGTAGACAAGATGAAATTGCCAACCGACTCGCACCTCCAGCCTTATGGATTGAAGTGGTTTAATGACAAAGGTATCGTCTATGTGCATAAGCGAGAGTGAATTGCATTCAAAGCAGGATGGTATGAGGACAAGATTAAATTTAATGTGGTCCTTATGAATGCCACAAATTTACTTCTTAGCTAACCATGGGAGTATGATTGGAAAGTGATCCGTGATGGCTTCCTCAACACTTACATTGTTTGGAAGGATCGGAAGTACTATTGCTTGACCTCCATAAGCGTTGAGGAAGTTCGGGGACACTTGGTACATATGGTGAAGTGAAAAGGGAAGAAGAGCTTATTCGACATCTCGGCCCGTTTTCAATGTTTAACGTCGAGGACGACTTCCTTTCGGACCCATAATAATGATGGGAATTAGCCTTTAACTACATCCAAGCTGAGGTAGACCTGTTTAAAGCTGAGGCTGATCAATGTTGGCCAAAGTAGAGCTAAAGCTAGAAGGACGAGAGGAAGAAAAATAACTACTTGGCAATAAGTCTATTATTGATTGAGTAGCCGAGAGATTACATTGCCAAGAATGAGATCTACCCAATACAGTACGGAGAGACTAGTGTCAACTAACTATAGAACTCGGCAATTATGAGTTGACCTTTCTAGTGTCTTAGTCAAGCACTGCAAGACTTTAGAAGCTCCTCCTCGGACTTAGACATCCAACTACTGATCTTGCCCAGTTTAGTTCTTACTCCTTCTAGGACAGGCCGAGTGACTGTATGCCGACTTCTATTAAATACATAGTTTTGTATTCTTGTACATGTTTTTCTTTATCTTATTTATGGGCCCAATTTTTTAAGGTTTAAGGCCTTGTACATTATTTACAGTTTTGCCATTAGGGTTTAAGACTTGCTATAAATAGCAACATTTGTAATCATAAAATACACAGAGTATACACATACATAAAATATTCCCATACAGAGAGTAAAACTTTCCTCTTTCGAGCAAGGCTATACTAGAGCTAGTAGAGCTTGTTTTTGACGGATTATTGAGTGTTGATTAAACTCTTTAATCTTTCCTATGTTCTTATCAATCTTAACCCTAAGATTGTGGTAAACCCTTATTTAAGCTGGTTAGTGAGTTACATTTAAACCTTATTTGAATCCTGAGCGACATTTAGTGTTCATGAGTTGTATCAAACCCTATTTTGAGCTCAAACCCTTGATTGTATTTGTGTCTTGGTATGTGATATCCATACAAATTCATACTAAAAGCCCATGTCCTCATTCTTTATTTCCTGTTCTCACTCAAACATAGATTGCATCATCTTCCTTTTGAGATCTGTTGCTTGCGATACGCATCAAGGAGTATACATGCTAGTACATCACTCATCATGGGGCAGTGATGGGACACTTGGTAAGCCTATTTCCACTTATCTTATCGTTTTGTGCAATGCATAGTACATGATCGTAGTATTAACTAATTAATACAATACAGGCGGATACTTTACGTCCAGCGAGGATACTAGATGATTTAGACACTATGCATTAGATCATCGATAGTGACCTTCACCACTTGAGGAGCACAGCGGGTTGATATTGTTTCCTGACTAACTAAGTGATCCGAACCCCATACTACCCGCTTGCTTACGAGTTGGTGATAGAGTTCGTATGAGAGGATGTCAATGAGGTTGGGTACATGGTTGGGGATAGTGAGATGATGACGTGTCATCAAGATCTTGCTATTCCATTGACTTAGGCGAGATTGGTAGGAGTGCATTGCTCGTTGATGCCTCCAGTTTCGGCCTCAACTCATATTACACTCCAGGTGCTCACGGTAACATTTCTCCTTAACAAACATTACTAGCTCCTTGTAAGCGGCATATCGATTGGCCTCATACATTAGACATGGGAGAGGGTGTCACCCAACTACTACCATCATAAACTAGTATAGTTCCTCCTAGGGAGTTCAATGATACTCCTATCCATCAAAGCCTCAGCTATTTGAGGGAATGTCAAGTTGTAAGCTATCATTACTTGCTCATTTTGGAAAACAACTAATAAGGATACTGTAAATGACTTCATACATTAGATTACTATTTATGAGTGTGGGTATTAATGCGAGTGTCACATGTGTACTGCAAGTGAAGTCGCGTTGCAATGGCTTGAGTGGCTCATACGAGATGACCAGGAGAGAAGTGTAGGGAGGAGGAGTAGGCGATCTTAGTTAGGCTCTAACATGTATGGTGACAGGTAGAGGAGTACAATGGCATCAAACTCCAAGATTAATGAAGAATGAGGTGGTGTTCTTGATGTGTTTGAGTGTTTAATCTTTAAGATAAAGTTCCGATAGAGTAATAGTGTTAATGGGGGTTTCTCTTCTATTCAAATGAGGATGTGAATAAGGTATTTATAGAAAATGGTAATTGATCACATCTGTTAGATCATGATGGTAAACAATGGTTAAGATTAAGCCCCCTTGTTAATGGATCTTAAGTGAGTTATTTTCATGGGTTTAGGCTCGGATAAAGGCTTTATTTATTATTTTAGTGTGAGCTAAACTGAGAAAGGTTGGATCGGACGAATCGATCTAACGGGCCCTACTCTAAGCCTACCATACCAAATCTCCTTTGATCATCCCGATAATTTATAGGCTTGGCTCTTCGGGCCCTATTACCTTAGCTCGAGGAGTTAAATCCATTTGATCATTAGGCTTAAAACCCAATATTAAATTTGGCTTGAAACCTAGTATTAAATTTGACCCTATTTTGCCCCTTGACTAAGGTCCTTCGGACGAAGTTGAAGGGGTTTTGGCACCAAGTAAGCCTTTTAGATGACTCAGGTGTATGCACACTATTAAACAACTGTGTCACTACCAGATTAATTTGAGAATTGTCTTAGTGCATGAGTCTGTAGCACCTCTCAATCGTGTATCATGTCTCAATTGGATTAGGTTATATGTTGCCCCTAAGGTAACACTTTGAAATAAGTCTTCTTTAAGCTGTTGCTTCTTGAGCTGATTTGTCTCTTCGATTTGATCCATATGACTTATTTACTCCCTTGAGTCGAATTTGTATGCTAAGCTCATATTAGTGATCTCGTTGGGTCGACTGCATATATCAATGTTATCTTGATCTTCTCCTCATATAGGGCATTCTTCTTGTAAGGTCTCCATATATCATGTAAACACTTTGTGTTAACCAAATTTTATTTGCTATGCTACGATTGGTAAGCACGGCAGTCCCACTAGCTGGTTAGCAAGTAGGGGTCAAGGGGATAGTGTCCCCTGCGGGGTTTCCAGGGCAGCACCCCAAAAGCTCAATGAGTTTACAAATTTCTATTTAGAAAGCTCCTTCAAAAATATTTCAAGAAAACATCCTTATTAGCACATTCTCCTTACACTTTTAGGACTCCTACTCTCTTTATATTTCAAAATGGATAAATCTCTTTTAACAGTTGTAACAGGATATCCTTCTTTATGGCAACTTAAAGCAGTACGAATGGGATGCACAATTCTTCTTCTTCTTCTTCTTCTTCTTTTTTTTTTTTTATTTTCTCCTCCCCCATCACAATGTTGATAGGTGTCCAATTGCTTTTTTTTTTCTTTTCCCATTATCACAATACTACTTACTACACTCATATCATTAATATAGATAAAAGGTAAGGTTGGGATAGTACGTTTCTTTATTTTCTTGAACCCACTGGTAGCTTGATACGTAGCCCCCTCACTTTTTCTTTTCTTTTCTACATTAGTGAGTTCTTCAGTTCCTTTCACACTCAGTGCAACCACAAGCCTTCAAAGCGAAAGGAAAAGAAAATAGTGGAGCAGGTTCTTCTCATGAATTTGTTGCACAAATTAAAGCCAACTTGCAATTTTTCGGTGAGATATCTTCTTTTCCCATATTTTTATTGCATATTGTTTTCTCCTCTTTTTTTTTAATTTCCTTTTTAATTATTTATTTTTTCATTTCGTTGAAGCCCTCCATAGCAATGAATCTCTATTGGTGATAATTGATTTCTTGTTTCCCTTATTTGTTATCACATAATCATTATGACTTGACACTCCATGAGAAAGCAACTTCCTTTTTCTTTTCTGAATACACTTTTCTATGTTTTCTACGGAAGATGCTTTCTTAATAGATAGTGCATCTATCTTTGTTGATGCTTCTACAATATACTCGAGGGAGTTATCATTCAGTGTGTGATCTTTACTAGTAATTCCATTTTCACCCAACAAATCTATTAGTAGCAGCATTTTCTTAATCCACTTACGTTGTTGACCCACTGATTTATCATGACTAAGATTCCGAGAGTTGTAACCAAGGTAGATATCATCACTATCAGATGAAGGATCATTTTGTCCATGTAATTGTGCAAGAGCATGGTCATCCTTGTTAGTAGTAAGGGTATCTAAAACAATCTTAGCCATGTCAACTACTTTCATGGTTCCATAAGCCTCGAGTACTTTTACCCCTTGAATAGCATTAGATGCTTCTTTTTGAGTTAGGATATTTTCCATAGAATTATCAACTGCAGCAACTTTGGGACCTTTGTAGCCTTGCCCGAATGTGTCATCATAACCATTGCAATTGGATTATCTTGTTACTGTTTCAATTGCATGTTTCCCCTTTTCACTGGATTTTTTTTTTCAGCTGCAACAGAAGCGGATTTAGCAATCAGCAGCATTAAGTTACTCTTTAAGCCATCATTAGGACATATTTTCCATAGATTATTTGCTTGAAAGGATTTTAACTTTGTGAGAAGAGAGCTGAATCAAAGTTGTGATGGAAACAATCATGGGGTTTGAAAACAGATGAAGGACTACCATTGATGATTGGAGCTCTTGATGAAAAATCAAATGGCAAAGAAACTCACATCACCTTAAATAGTTAAGTTACTCCATGAAGAGGACCTTGTTCAAATTGGAGTACTCATGTGGAGAGCCACTAAGGATGTATAGATGCCATCTTGAATATTGACCAAGGTATCATGCTTTCCTTTTACTATAACTACTCTATTTTTAATGACTACAATTACATCTACATTCTTTATTGTTAATAAACGATGAGCAATTGTTATTGTGATCTTGTTAACCATAACTCAGTCTAAAGTATCCTAAACTCCATGCTCTAATATTGCATCAAGCGCACTTGTCACTTCATCTAGTAATAGTACCTTTAGATTTTTAATTATAGCATGTGCAATAGCTACCCTTTGTTTTGTTCATCGGACAATTGGATTCCTCGCTATTTAATCATAATGTCATAACCCTAATCTAAACTACCAATGAAATTATGTAGTTTTGCAGCTACCAATATTTCTATCCTTATTTCATTTCTGTCTTGACCATATGCACTATTAGCACAAATCATTTCATTGAATAAAGTTGGTTCATGGCTCACAAGCTCCATTTGTTGCTTGAGCTACTTTAGTTATAGCTTTTGGATTTCCACTCCATCAAGTGTTATATAACTTGAATTAAGATCATTAAATTGTTGCAATAATGCAATAACTATTGATTTTCCACTTCTACTTTGCCCAACCAATGCCACTGTTGTTCCACTAGGAATATGAAGAGAGAAACCATCAAATATGAGCTCATTTTGTCTAGTTGGATAACTAAAATAAACATCCCTTAGTTCTATATCTCCATGGATGTTGTCTAGAATCATTCCATTGGTATTATAAGAATTAATGTCTAACTTCCTATGGATGGTCTTAAACATTTTGAATGCAGCTGCTCATCTAGCTGCAAATGTAATCATGCATGGAGAAGCTTATCCAAGGAACTCTAAACCCATAAGGATAGCAACGATCACATTAATGACTTCACCCTTGGTATATCCCTCATGGATGATCATCTTTGCTCTATACCATATCACTAAAGCATAACATCAGAAAATGACAAACATGATTGTTCTAAGACTTAATCTGGTTGCCAAGCGCTCATGCACACGTGATCTGTAAGTAAGTTGAAGAAACTTATTGTAGGTCATTATTGCATGCCTTTCCCCGATAAACGATGTAATAGTTTTGATTAAGCTAATTGTTTGTTCAACAATGTGAGCTACTTTTGCATAAGCCCTTTGTCTTTGGTTTGCCATAATATTTCTTTTGAAATAACATGACTGAATTGTCCTCTTTTTTTTTTTTTATTTCACTATTTCAATAGCCACGTATTTGCTTGATTCAAGATGTTGGGAATCTTGTATACAGCCTAAACTTGTGCGTTTTCTTTGGCTCTAATATTTCTTCTCGTGTAATGGATAATGAAATAGTTTCTACTATCTAATGCCTTTGTTCTTGTAATTTTATTTATGCTTCGATGTGTGTCTTTAGATAATTAATTATGACATCCTTTTCCTCCCCTTTTTTCTTTAAAATTTGAAATTGACATCTGTTCATTTTCCATGCTTTGTAACTAGCATAATCAATATTTGAGAATTGCTTTAAAGAGGATTTCTTCATCACCCAGACTATAGGTGCTTGTAAATAAGGGTCAAAAGTCTGCGATTGTAACTTGATGACCACATCTCGAACTAGCAAAAGTCAGCAAATCGGTATGGTTTAAAGAGAGTAAACTCTTTATTGCCTAGACCGTGATTGTTTGCCAATCGAGGGTCAAGAGTTTGCGATCGTAACTTGAGTACCATTTTTCATCAGCGGGTGATAGCAAAAAGGTATAACACTTATCTCATATGTAGCCTTCTTTTGTAACCTCCATAAAGCCAATTGCAACTTGAAATGTGAATTGAATCATGAGTCCTGAATCATAAGGACATGCATACGTGAATACATGAGAGTCAAGCATGAGCCGAGCACATATAATTTGAACATGAGTCTCAAACATGAGTACATGAGAGTAACACGCTTGAGTTGAACATAACCTCCCTTTAACATAAGCACTCATGAGGTAATACGTGAAATGAACTTCACTGCTCCTTAATATAAATACTCATGGACTAATCATGTAGAAGAACTATGAGGCCTCCACATAACCATAAAATATGAATTTGAACATAAACCTTGAACATGAGCACATAAGAGTAGAGTGAAAGTTCATGAGCTTAGCGTACATGAATGAGACATAAATCTTGATCTTAAACATACGAAGATTGAACACTTCAATTCATCATAGTCTCTTCAGTACGAACATATGTAGGCTTCTAACATGAATACTTTTAAACTTTCTATATGAGTACGCGTGAGTTGAGTATGCAACTTGAGTATCGCACTTTTGGTATTTAAGTTGAATATGAGTCTCGTCATGTGCATTGAACATAAGTTTTGATACATGAACCTTGATCACGAGTGAACATAAGGGTCGCATCTGAACCTTGAACATGATAGTGAATACGAGTCTTGAACATTAGGGTCGAATATGAATGAGCATGAGCTATAATTGCGATCCTTGAATCATGATTTAACATGAGAATAAAAGATAAGCCTTAAACATGAGCCTTAACCATGACATGAACCTTGTACTTGAGGTCAACCTTGAACTTGACATGATCTCGAAACGTAATATTGAGCCTTGAATGTAAATAAGTCTTGAACATATCATAAGTCTTGAGCATGATACGACGCGAGGTCTGAGCATGATATGAGACCTAAACATCGCATAACTCGTGAACACAATGTTAGGTATGAACATTTTGTCAGGCGTGAACACCACCTAACTGCTGAACACAATGTGATGCTTGAGCATGACATAAGCCTTAACTCTATAGCACTTGGTACATGAGCAGTGAGCAAGTAGTCTAATTATAAGCTTTTTTAACACAAATGTGAAAAGATACAGGTCCATTGCACAAGCTGAGCATGAGGCATTAAATATTAACCTTTTAAAATGAACATATGTGTTGGAATGTATCAGTTAAACACCATCATAAACATGTGAGTTAGGCATAAAATGTTGTTAGTGAATTTTGGGGTGAGGAAATAGTTCTGCAAAGGAGAGTAAGATACTTGGTACTGGGGTTAGTTTGGTGTGGCCACTTCGATGCCTAAGTTAGAATGGTGATTTAGTATAGTAAAAGTGTGAATAAGAAGTGTCAAAGAGCTCTTAAAGAGTTTCTTTTTGGTATTTATAGATGGTCGTTGTGTTTAAAGTAGTTGTCGAGGTAACTGTTAAGACACGTGGAGACCTTCTGACTTGACATCTCTCTTAATATGTAGGGATAGCAAGCGGTTGTAAAATATAATCGTACTTATGATAATTGGTCGTGCCATAGACTTGAATTCAAACCAAGAGCATTTCTTGTATATGGTATAAGTGCCGTGTGTCTTCTACAGAGGGCGAATACTAAGAGAGTCGTTTACTCAATGTCTTGGCTGACGAAAGGACGAGTGTAAGTTGAGCGAAAACTGACTATCGACATTTGCCCCCCAACTTCAGTGTTCAAATAGTCAATAAAGGGAGTTATATATATATATATATTATAGCAGAGGTCGAGCGGGGAGAGATTCATTGGATTCATGCCAAGTAACATGGGAAGCCGGATAGATCACATCCTAACTAAAACATCGCCATTTCAAAATTTTCACCCGTTTGGGAAACCAAAAAGTTGTAGGCACGATATCTATCACTTAGGTCATCATTTTATTGCAGGACTAATAACTGTCAAAAAGTTTTCAGTAGTTAGATTTCTACCATAAGACACATGTCAACAATCCGTAGGACTATCATATCAACGCATTAATACTGTTAAAAGTAGATTTGTAGTTATGAGAACAGATTATCCATATATAAGGTATTGTTCATAATTAGATTTCACTTCTCTGGTTGCACCCAAAATTTTCGTTTTATTTTCTAATCTTCAAAATCTCATTCTTCGACTTCTATTATTTCATTTCATACAATCATCTAGGTATGGTTCGCAAAGTTGCACATCGACTTATTTTATCCAATTTCGAGGCAATGAAAACTGAGGCCACTTTTCTCTCTTAAAATAGGAGCGAGGTGGCGTAATCTTGGGTGGTTCGGCCGATAGTATGGAGGTAAGGTGGGATAAACTTGCACGGATTAATGAGGTTCCTATAGATAAGGAAGGGAGGTCTTCAGCAAAATATCTATACAACATAATAGCCTACTTTTGTGATTCTCCTGATGGGACCGCCAGTTTCGTCGATAGAGTTCTCATCACAAAGTACAATCAGTACTGGCGAGATCTTCCTGGAACGTAGAACTTGAGGAGGTCGAGAGACGGGGAGAGAGTATGCTTTCTACGGCAGTGCGAGTTCCATATATACTTAAAGTATTTGAATTTTGGGCTACGCTTCCCTTTCTCGGCTTTTGTTCGGGCTTCTTCAACTACTTCAAAGTTGCACCGAGTATGTTCTCACCCAACACATATTGTCTTCTAGCAACTTTTGAGATAGTATGTGAAGAAGTTGAGGTCAGGGCTACACTTCAGCTATTTAGAATTTTCTTCACTATCTATAGGCAATCTGATGGGTGGTACTTCATTACTACAAGGCATAGGCGTAAGTTCATAGACAGGTTGGAATCCAAAATTCACAAGTGGCATGATAAGTTCATGTTAATTGTGTTTGATGAGCACTTGGACTTTTGGACCCAATAGATTGAGCCAATATGCACAAAGGATGTAGATTTGATGTTGAATGCTGCAGTAGCAGAGAAGAAGATTTAGGAGAGAAGGAGAAACAAAATGTTGTTTTAGGATGCTAAGAGAATTATACGGCGTTATGAAAATGGTGAACCAATATTTTCTGAAAAGGAAGGTATACCGATGTGTTACCATTGTGCCAAGTATAATTACGAGGAAAGTCATTCTCAGGACTTTGGGGGAGAGAGTGGCCTTTAAGCCTTGCTTGGCATGGAAAATGTAAGTTTATATTTTTCCCTTGTTTATATTAATTGCTTTACTCATCTTGTAGATATAGGTGCCGGAGAGGTGAATCCTGCAAAGTTGCTTGCTCAGGCCAAGGCTAAAAAGTCTAAGGTCGATAGGAGGGGGACTAATTTAACAGTTACCATACGACTTGCTGTCACAAAGAGACCAACAAAGGAAGTTGCAGCAAATAGATAGCTACTTAGATATCTCGTCTTGCTGAGAGAGTGAAGGAAAATGAGAATATACAGCCGATCGAGGTTTATTTTGAGGAGCCTCCAATTGTGATCATTCAAACTTCCGTTGAGCCGAAGAATAGCAAGCATCAAGATACATACCTTAATGAGGAGGATGAAAATGCCACTACTGTAGAAGGTTCATCACAGGTGATTGTGGTGGCTTCAAGTGGTGAAAAAATATTAGGGAAGGAACTTGCTGGCCAACTACCTATCAAGAAGTCCAAAGGCCTGGACGAAAGGGCGAAGGAGGCAATGTGTTCTAAAACTCTTGGCATCACTAATGCTGAATTCTTGCCAAACAAAGAGGTAGGTGAGTACTTTATCCCTTGCTGGAGCCATTGGATTTTGGACACTGACTCGACCTTGGGAGATAGGATGAAATTTGTAGCTTTAATGAAAGGGGTCATTCTTCTAAAAGACAAAGATATTGCCAAGAAGGATGTTGATAGGGTTGGTGGTTGCAATAAGGCGTATGTTACGGCCAAATTGTATGATGTGAGTATCCATAAACATTGCTTTTAGTTATCGAGCTCGTCCGGATAACTAACACATTTTCTTTTTCTAGATAAGCAGCCACATTCTTACAGCTTTGGACGAGGCCAACAGAGAGGAAAAGAAGGTAATATCTTCTACTATATCTGTGTAATATCCAATCATTCTTGATTATAATAATTGAATTTGCTGCAAAAGGTTGAGGATGTGTACAATGCATTAAAGGCCCAACTGCTGTGGCTGAGAATGTGAGGATTAGGGTTGACATGGAAGCGAGAAAGCTTAAGGAAGAAATTGTTGCCGAGAAATTAGTATAAGACCTCGCTTTTGATGAAATCTCTAGCTTAAAGGCCAAAATGGAAGAATAGTACAAAGAGTCCGTAATCTTGAAAGAGGATCTATTGAAGAAAAAGGAAGAGTGTTGGGGCTTAGGCCAAACTATTTGCACAATGATGAAGACAAGCTCAGGATGTAGATAAAGGAGTTGGAGACTAATAACTCGAACTTATAGAGCTGCGTAGCCGAGTTAGAGGAGACTATGAGGAGGGGGCCCATCATGAATTGAGCACGGTCTAGGTTTGGCAAACACCGTATATTGTATGAAGAACTTTTGATTGGTTACCTTTCCAATCAAGAACTCTTCACACAATATACAAGGCTCTACAACATACTAGCTTCCCAGAAACACACAAATTCAAAGGATATCATCACATAACATATTTATATAACATTTAAACTACAAAGTTTACAGTAAGTAATAATTTAGTACATCTAGGTCTATATTACTAACAAAACAAAAGTACATAAGTAAAAGTCTATATAATCAGTTCTCTTCTCATACTGAATAGCTTGCTCTTGCCCAAGTCCCCAAGCTAACCTCTGGCATCCCTCGGCCAGCCTCAACGAATAAGCTATCCTATAGCAAAAGTCTAAGGGGGTGTAAGCCTAAGTTTAGTGAGCAAAACCCTCAGATACACTACAAGCAAGTTATCAATACATTATATTCCCGTATATGAATGAATGATAAAATAGAATACTAAACAATACGTATAGTTAACTAATCAATGTACACAACTCAGATTTAACGCCCTCCGAAGTCAGGGTTGGAGTATTCACGGCACCAGTCAGATCCAGGTATTATACTAGAACTTACTTTACTATGGAACTCCACATTTTGTACTTAAATAAAAGAAGTCCTTTATTTTCATAAAAACTAAGTTCTAGTATAATCGTAAGTGGGTTTTCGTAGTCCATATTCACTCTTAAATGGAGGCTACTAGACTCAACCCTTAGCTAAGCAGTTGGCGCCTCCAATGCTTAGTATTCTTGATAGCTAAGGTAAGGTCAATTTGTACGAGTACACCATATAGAACTAATAAATTTATAATAACCCCTAAATGGCCTCTCTCTACCTCCGTGTGATGTGACGACTGGAATTATGTCTATGCAATGCATGTTGATGCATGTACTAGTTTCTTCTTATGAGTTGTGTATAGTTAAGTTCAATTATGATGTGGCCATCCAATAGCACACATAATCATTATCTATATTACCATATAACAAACAAATTATTATTTGTACTTAAGGTAAATTCATAATTCAGCACATAATGCATACATAAACATTTCCCCACCCCCACACTACAATCAATTAACAATATCATTTAAGTCCACTATCTACAATCACATACAAGCATGGAATCATAGGATAAATACTCAGTTGGCTATGACAACTTGCTTTAGTCGTAGTAATCAATCGGAAGATCTTTGCTTGTGTTAGGATCACTTGATCGTTACAATATAATAACGATAGTAAGCAATTGAATTAACTAGTGATTCTAGATATCTATTTACCTAACTTTACTTAGATTACTATCAATTTTTATTCGATTAGACTTTATTATTAATCGTATATAACTTTTTCATTCTATTTCTGATATTTACAAATTTATAGTCGTTTTTCATCATTTTTGAATGTACGTTCAAACTGTGATATCCGTTTTGGATGTTAAAACTTGTGTTTTATGATATAGACTAAATTTATTGAAATTCTAACTATTGAAGCTTAATTATTCTTATCGGCTAGTTTTATGTTCTATTTTAGTAGTTAATGATTTCATTAGCCATTAATTCTTATACTTAGGTGATCTTATGATTTATTATTTTAGAGGCTTATGTCATCACTTATATCATCAATTACTTATGTCATGACTTATGTCATCATTTGATTATGTTATTACTTACATCATCCATTACATATGTATACTTATCCTTATGTATTTATACATATTTTATGTATATACTTATACTTTTAATATACTAATATGTATACTTGTGTATTTATACGTATACTAGTACACATACGATGACATATGTATTTTTCTATTTATTTTCGTATGCCTAGAGTACCCTCTTAAGGAAGCTTTACAAATTTCATATTTTTGCACTTTAAGGGTATATTTAACAAGGTATATGTATGTATAATTAGTATATACCTCTTTTTAGGTTATGTACATAAAGGATACTTATATATAAGGGTTTTCATATATGTATTTATCAAATGTATTCCTATGTTCACATGCTTAAGTATATATATACATGTGTTCTTCTTCCAATTATCTAAGGATTCCTACACTTCTAAGCATGAATATGGAGCTTCCACTTCCAACAACACATATGCACATATTATACTAAATTTCTATACTAACCTAACTTATACAAATAACTACTATATAAGATAGAAAATCATATGATAACATACCTTTTTCTCCTTAGTTTATGATAGTAAGAATTGTGAAAGTGAAGTGAGAAAGTGTTTGGAATTAAGGGAGCAAGGGGGTTTACAGTTTGAAAGTGGAGAAAAGGACTTTCTTTTGTGTTATTTTTTTGTGTTTGAAAAGATGAAGACAAGTGGGTTCTAAGTGGGGTAGGGGGGGGGGGGTAAGTGGATGGCAAAGGAGGGGTAGAGTTGGAAAAAAAAAAGTATAGAAAGTTAAAGAAAATGAAGGAATTCTCTAGATGATAATGACATTTTGTTGATTTTTCATCATGTTGATTTAGCCAACCTTTGACTTTTCAACATTTTAAAATTACAGGTAATCTAAGTGTACATAATGAAGTAATTAGGGAAAATTAGGAAGAAAATTCAAGAAATGAGAGGAAATATGGGGTTTATTGAATTGATTAGTAACAACAGGTAATGAGATATTCCTTTAGGTATTTATATCCTATATAAATCATTTAGTAAGTTACTTAATGTAATTATTATGAAAAGCGTCATTTAGGGTACTGATACTTACTATGTGTAAATCATCAACTAAGCTTTTAACTCTATATAATACTAACCAAGTTATATAATTGGAGGATGGATGCGATCTATAATCCAATATCCTAGTTCCTAAAGGATTACTTTAGTATTATATGTAGTTATGAATGATTGAAAGTTATCTTTGATCTTTTACTAATGATTTGGCAAGATATTAAGGATATATTATCAATTAGGGTTTTATAGTAAGTTATGATAAATTAGTATTTCTATATCCTTAAAGTTATATTTTTAGGGTTTTATCACTTTCAGATGAAATCTTTAGTATTTAGATACATTTTAGGGTATAAAAGTTTTATATATGATTGAATCTTTGGTTATTATCTTAGGGTTTTTATCTTAACTAGCCTCGTCAACCTTTAGGAATATCTAATACACTTGAGTCTACTTTAGACGTTAGGTCGAAAAATTTAGGGGTTTATAGGGCCATCTGTTGAAGAGGCTACGATATAGTCACTCCAAGTAGGCAATACGAGAAGCTTCTACACAAAAAGTTATTGGAGGGAGTTCAAGTGGCAAGAGAAAAGGTCTTAAAGCTTCATCTCGATTATGATCTCTCGTGTCTCGACTTTCCTGACATTGACGATAAAGTTAGTAGTGCTGACGAAGATGAAGGTGACGAGACGGGTGCCTAGAGCATCAATCAAAGTGATAATGAAGCTCAAGTCGAAGAAGTTGCTTGCTCTAAGAACACAGCTGCCAAGGAAGCCTCAACTAAAGATTTAAGAATCACTTCTACTAAATCTGAGAATAGGCCGTAGGACTTTTTGTATCGACATATTGTAATCTCATGTAATTAATTGTTGGAATATAATTAAGGTAATGCCGAGTACTTATGACTTTTTCATGTAATTGCACTTTCACGATTTGTATGGTTTATGTATGTTGCTTCGCGCTTTCATTTGTTGGCATGCTTTAATTCACTCCATTTGTTTCTCAGCATGATTTTTTTTTTTTTTTCACATGCCTTACTATCTTTTGGTTTGTTTCATTTCATAAGCTCATTACTTTTATGCATGTTCACGCGCTTTATTAACTTTTGGCCTGTTTCGTTTCACAAGCCCATCGTTTCTAGGCATGTTTTATTTTACATGCCCATATGTTTCTCGATATGTTTTATTTCACACGCCTACGTTTATTGACTATTTTATTTCATACTCCCATTGTTTCTAGGCATGCTTTATTTCACATACCCATTTTTTTATATTGTCCGTTAACCGTTTGAGGTGTAGACTAGCTGTATTACTCTACTGTATAGATAATTTGTATAGTTCTTTTACCGTGTTAGGCTAGAAGTTAGATTAGCTTGTTTGCCATGTAGCTTAGAACTCACTCATTCGGTAATTATAACTAAAACACAATGAGACTTCAAATATATAATTGTAATAAATTAGTTTTACAAGCATGTTGGTTGCTGCCAAAAAATTGACGGTAGAAGTCATCTGACATTAATTGAAATTTTATTTCAGATTATCAACGTTCCAAGCTCGAGGGATGATGGATCTATCCAACCTTTCTAGTCAATAGGCCCCCTTATTAACGACTTTCCGAATCTTGATAGGATCCTCTCAATTCACGCCAAGCTTTCCTTGATTTGTTCATGTGCCTATTGCTTTCATCTTATGACAAACCGGATCTCCAGGTTAGAAAACCTTATGCTTAACTTTCTGATTGTAGTATCTTACTGCTCTATGCTAGTATGTTGTGACCCTAGCTTTTGCAACGTCTCGAATTTGCTCAATAGTATCCAGGTTTGCTGTTAATCCGACTTGATTAAGCCTAACGTCAAAATTATGTGTAAGTAGATTAGGCAAGTCCAACTCAATCGGCAATACACTTTAGTACCGTATTCTAACTTAAATGGTGTCTCTCTCATTGTGGTTTTATGAGTAGTTCTGTATCCTTATAGGACGTTTGGTAGTTCATCGGCCTACTTCCCCCTGACTTGATCCACTTTTTGTTTCAAGCTGTTCAGTATGATCTTGTTTATGGCTTCGACTTGTCCATTTGTCTGAGGGTACGCTACGGACATATAGTTGAGTCGAATGCCGTGCCTTTCGCAAAATGTTCGGAACCTATTGTTATCGAACTGCGGGTTATTTTTTGTAATTAACATGTAGGGTACTCGAATATTGATATGATGGTGTTGAAGACGAAAGCTTCCACTTTCTCCTTCGTGATTTTTGCCACAGCCTTGGCTTCGGCCCATTGGTAAAGTAGTCTATAGTGACAATGACGAATTGACGTTGGGTAGTAGACTTGGGAAAGGGTTTGAGAATATCTAACCCCCACTGGGTGAAAGGCGAAGGGTTGGTTAGGTTACATAATTTACTTGCGGGTGCTTTATTCAGTAACTCGTGCTTCTAGCATTGAGGACATTACTGGATAACGTCCTTTGCATCTTCTTTCATAGTAGGCCAATAATAGCCGAGTTGTAGTGCTCGAATATACACTATTCATGCCTTTACATGATTATTTCATATGCCCTCATGAAGTTCAGATAATACCCTTTAGGCATCCCTTGGAGAAATGCATCGAAGGTAGGGTTAGGATATGCCACGCTTGTACAGTTGACCATCAATTAGTGTATAGTTCGTAGCTTGGTATGCCAATCTTCACACCTCGTTTTTGTTGTCAGGGACAATACCTTCTTTTAGATAATTCACTAGGGAATCCATTCATGATTCTTCTTTTGGGTAAGGAGCTAACTCATAGCTTAGTGAGAGATTGGATAAGTTTTTATATGGGAGAAATTAGATGAAAAGTTTCTCATTTAGCTCAAGGAATGCCATACTGGCCACCTTCAATAGCTTGTCGACAACAATATTCTTACTTCTGGGAATTTTGTGAATAGTGAAAGATAGGAATTCTTCTATGAGTGTTTGTACCACCAAGAGGTACTTGCTTATCTCTTCTTCTCTTATCGCATAACGTTCGATGACCTGATTTACCACCAGTTGGGAATTAGAGAACACTTTAAGTTTCTCGGCACCAATTTCTTTTGCCAGTTTCAGTTCAGTGATTAGAACTTCGTACTCTGCTTCATTGTTACTGGCTAGGAATCTAAATTTCAGAGCGTAATGAACTTTGACATTATGGGGGGCTTAAAGAACTAGGCCTGTACCACTTCCTTTTCGTGTTAAAGAACCATTGATATAGAGAAACTAGATAGGTTTCTCGGTAATCTCTACACAGTCTTCGTTTCCAGTGAATTTAGCTACAAAATCCACTAATACTTCGGCTTTTAATGCCGTTTTAGGTTTATATTGTACAAAATGGGCACTAAGCTTTAAGGTGTATTTCATCATCCTTTCTGAGGAGTTGAGCTACTGCAATGCTTGTCACAATGGTTGATTAGTGAAGATAATAATCTGATGAGATTTAAAGTACGACTTCAACTTTCTTGTCGAGAGAACCACAGCCAATACAAATTTTTCTATCTTTATATACCGAAGCTTTGGCCCTTACAAAACATGACTCACATAATAAATGGGTCGATACTCTTTGCTATTAATTCAGTCCAATACAGAGGATAATGCTCGGTAGCTGACTGATAGATACAAGTATAAATTTTCTCTAACAATAGGTATCAAGAGTATCGGGGCTCATTGAAAGGTTTTTCGCAATCTTTGGTCCAGGTGAATTCCTTTAGATTCTTTAAAATTTTAAAGAATTCTGTGCACTTATCCGCACTTCTCAATACGAATCTGTTAAGGGCAGCAATTCACCCTGTGAGTTCCTATGCCTCTTTGACCATACGAGGTGATTTCATATTCCTTATGGCTTCAATATTTCTTGAATTAGCCTTGATGCTGCGTCATGTAACCATATACTTGAGAAATTTCCCTAATGTTGCGCTAAAGACGCACTTCTATAGGTTGAGTTTCATGCAATATCTCCATAATGTGGCAAACGTCTTCTTCAGATTTGCAAGATACTGATCTTCTTTCATGCTCTTCATAATCATATCATCTACATATACTTCAACATTCCTATGGATTTAAGATTTGAACATCTTTGTTACTAATTTCTGGTATGTGGCACCAGCGTTCTTTAGCCCAAAAGGTATCATTGGATAACAGTACGTTCCAAAATTGGTAACGAAAGATGTGTAGACTTCATTTGCCTTGTCCATCCGGATTTGATTGTAACTAAAGAAAGCATCCATAAAAGAAAGAAAAGCATGTCCTACGATTGCATCTACCATCTGATATATTTTTGGCAACGAGAAACAATCCTAGGGATAGGCCTTATTGAGATCCGTGAAGTCTATGCACATTCGCCACTTATCATTAGACTTCTTGACTAGCACACAATTTGCTAGCCAAGTTGGATAAGGCTCTTCTTAGATGAATCCTACCTTCAATAATTTCTAGACCTCGTCTTCTATTACTGCTTATCTCTCTGGTGCAAAATGTCTCTTTTTCTGTTGGACCACCTTTACATTCAAGTCAATTTGGAGCTTGTGTACCGTAACGTCTCTCAGAATACCCGGCATATCTAATGGTGACCATGTGAACACATCAGCATTAGCTTGTAAGAAGTCAATTAAACTTTGCCGGACATCTGCTGAAAGGGGTTTCTTATCCTTGTTGTCTTCTCAGGATCATCTCCCAAAGGAATCTCCTCTGTATCATTCTCAGCGTTCTCTATGCTAATCGACTTGCCTTTTGGGCAGGTCTCGACTTAAAACACTTCTTCTTGCCTCAAAGCCCTTATATAAGGAGTGTGCCAATTGTTGATCCCCTTTACACACACTGACCCTCGTAGGAGTGGAAAACTTGGCTTTTAGATGTGCCGTTGAAGGGATAATGCCGAATAAATGTTGGCATGGCTATCCCATTATCATGTTGTAAGGGGACCAACATTTGGCAACGAGAAAATCCACTTTGTCCTTTGCAACATGCTCATCATCGCCAGTTTGTATTAGCAAAGAGATAACTTCGGCTACTTGGACGAGTTGATTATTAAAACCATAGAGGTCATACTTATAAGACTACAGCTGTGCTTTGATCTTGGGCTTCATTTGATCGAAGGCATGCTAAAAAATGATATTGTCCGAACTTCTCGTGTCAATAAGAATCTTCTTGACCTCAAAGTTGGCGACTCTTACATTGATGACAAGTGTATCATCGTACGGCCTTTGTATGCCCTCAAAATCTTCTTCCTTGAAAGATATTGTATTGTCATCCTTGTGTTCCTCTCTTCTCCTCTGAGAAGATCTTTCAATTCTTTCGGCATCATGCACTAGAAATTTTTACAGGTGCCTATGTTGTATTGCATCTTCAATTGCATTTTTGAGTTAAATGCACTCATCTGTATTGTGACTCTTGTTATGGTGGAAGTCACAGTACTTGTTTAAATTTCTTCTTAAGGGATTCCCTCGCATTCTTTTCGGCCATTGGAGGACACCTCTCTCCCCATGGACCTCTATCAAAATATCCGAGATTGGACAACTGACAGTCGTGTGGGATGAGAATGTCGGGATCCTTGGTCTCTTCCTCTTAGCATCTGAGCTATTGTTGTTGTCCATGCTAAGTCTATCCTTAGCATTTTTCTGTTCATCTTTCTTTCCATCTCCTTTGGTTTGATTAGCCTCTCATCGTGCCTTTATGTTGTCTTCCTATTAGATGTATGAGGTAACTTTTGGCTTTAAACTCAATGAAAGTTTTTGGCTTATTCTTTGCGAGAGAGTTGAAAAAGTCTCCATGAGGCTTAACTCCATTGATTATAGCGTTGAGGGCCATACTCATATCTAATTCTGGGATTTGGACCATCTTAGCCATAAATCTGGCCAAAAAGTCCCTGATTGACGCATCAGAACTTAGTTTAATGGTGTTTAGGATGGAAGAATCCTTAACAGGAAGTTTGTTAGCAAGGAAGTATTAAAGAAATACTTCTGCTAATTCATCGAAATAGGAAATGGTATTTGGCTTCAGGTGTTTAAACCATGTGTTGGCTAATCGGAAAATTGTGATGAGTTGAATAAATTAAAAATACTAAAATTAAGAAACTAACCTAATTATGAGACTTGATTAAGCAATTTAGAAAGCGATAAAACTAAGAACGACTTCAAGAAGGTAATAACATATTTAGGAATTATTTCCCCTAGTGTTTAACATGTGACCGCTTAAAATGTATTCAATTCAATCTCCATTATTCTTGATCGGATTCACAATTAAAGTTAATACCTTTCTCAAGCATATTAACCCTAATCCTAAATTATTTATCGGAATCTCTTCACTTAGTAGTATAATTTAAAATCGCATTAATGTATAATGAATTCCCACACAAAAGAACAACTTTCCGAAAGAAACATGTATCTTATCTCTAAGTATACATGTAATTCTCTCAATTATGTTAAGATCTCATTACATATGATTTCTCAATCATCATGCATAATATCATAGATTGATACTCTAGAAATATCAATTAACAATTAAATAACATAATTGAATCAAGAAAAGATAGAAGTTTTATTAAAAATTATTAATCAATCTAACAGTCACATGAAACCCTATGTTCTATAATCCTAAATACAAGAATCTTAAGCTATCATAATGAAATTAAAAATGAATTGCAACAAAATTAATAAATAAAACATGAAAAACCCCTTTTGTTGATGATAAATCTCTTCAATCTTGAAGTTGGGTGTTGCGTTCGCCTTTTTCTTCTCCTTCTCCTCAAGTCTCTTTTCCTTTAAATGTCCAATGTTGTATGTGAAACCCTAATATGTACTTTTATAATGTATTGTAAGGTTTCCATTTTCGTCATCAGACATGGCCTGGGACATAGTTGTGTCCTAGGTCATGTAATTTTCTGACCTTGGCATATTTTCCTGGATGGACATAGCCTAGGGATACAGTTATGTCATAGATTGTGTAACTTCAAAACTTCATAATTCATTCATTTGAACTCCGAATTGAGTGAAACTTGATCCCTTTTCTTCATTTTTGATCCAAGAACACGTTTAAACCTTGAAATCAAAATTTTACTCAATTAAGTATCAATTTCTTTAAAGAAAACCAAAGATGTAAGGGAAATACTATAAAATCGCCATGTGAAATGTATTTAAAATAAGAGTTATCAGTATACCCTTCTTCTATCTTCTCAAATGAAGCTTTTAATTCCTTTAGCTTACTTGTTCTTCTTCTTTCCCCCACGACACCCGTGCATCCTTCTTTTCTTTTGCTAACCATCTTAAACTTCTTCCCATGTAGGTAAAGGGACACCAATCTGCTTAGCTATTGCGGTCTTGCCTTCTTTAGTAAATTCATCAAATTAAGTCGACTCAATAAAATATGATTTTTATTACTTGAAAGGGATTCTTAGTAGTTGGAATGAACATATCCTTCCCTTTCCAATGACCCTTGATACATTGATGTAATGTTGATGGGACCAAGTTGTGATCGTACAGCCACTTCTTACAAATGAACAGATGGTAATGAACTGGCGCATCGATTACATGAAAGGTAGTAGTACCATGGATAAGGCCAACCTAGAGATCAACATCAACATACTTAATAGAATTTGTAGGGGTATGGCTAAATCCATTTATTGATATAAGCTGTTTAACTAATTGTAAGATATCAATTTTAACAACCTTAAAAGTACTCATTGGCATGATATTTAATGAAGAACCATTATCAATAAATGTTCTCTTAACCATAGACCTATTAAGTATGCCTTTTACATATTAAGGGTGGTTATGATTAGAATTCTTGACACACATGTCTGCATTAGTAAATAGAATTGCATTTTCATGTACCGTGGCCATCTACTTCATAGGCTGTGTTGCACTACACTCTACGTATTGACTCTCAGAGATTTGTATGAGTGTAGTTGTTGTCGTAAGCTGAGCTTTCTCATTAAATCCCAAGAGATTGAAGAAATTCATAAAGTTATATGCCTTCAACAATGTCGCAACAGCAGGTGGGTGTTTATCGTCTTGAGCTTCGATTAACTTTCCTTTATCTTCATCACTTCTAGTAACTTGGGCATCAATCACTTCAGTTGTGATGGGATCATTGCTAATGGCATTGATAGCGCCCCTTCGGTAATTGTAGGTAGGAAGTGGATCGTTTCTCACATGCAACTCGATCATTGAATATTTTCTTCAAAGTGAAACTTTCTTTAGTTGAGTAACCAATAATCCAATGAAATCTACAATACATAAGATCAATCATTTCTTCATTTGTGGGAAGGCGCTTGACCTACGGGAGCTTGATATTTCCATTATGGGGCCACTGGTCAAGCATTTGATGCACTTTGGCCATAGGACAAGGATATGTCAGAGATGGCCTAGAATTAGTAGGCTTATCATCTCTTTGCTTCTTTACTCCCCTTAGTGATTTGCCCTGAGTTGCACTTACAGATGAAGTGTACTTGTTGAATCTCCTGATTTCACTTCTTTATTGTGCCATTGAGTTCATTGGCTTTGGTTGCACAAAGTCAACAATTGTGACACGTAATGTAACACGTGAGGATGATGAGCTTCTAATATAAACTACTTGATTCCTTACTTCAAGTAATGAATTTTGCATGGCTATAGGTTCTATAGCAGGAAGTTGTTCTCTAACCTTAGGAGCAATATGCTCATTGATAACAGAAGGGTTAGGTAAGTTGGGTTGTTGCACCACATTAAAAGGATTCGAAGGAGTCACTCCTTGTTATGCAGCAGCAAAAGAGCTAAAGCAAGCGCGTATTGAGTAAACATTACTATGAGTTCACCTAGGTTTTGATTAGTCTCTTGTAGCTCACGTGTTAGTTACGCATTGTCAAGGACACCATCTTGCGTACCATCTCCTTGATTAGTGTCTCCAGTTAGAGGTGGATTTTGACCATTGGTTACAATAGTAACATTTTGCTCTTGATTCATTCCATCCTTAGAGATACTATGATGTAAGTATCAAGTTTTCCCCCCTAGATAGAGTCGCCAAAAAAATGTGGAGGTATGGGTGTGGATGCAAGTGTCACATGTGTGTTATGAGTGAAGTCGTGCTACAAGTGACTAAGGAGATGACTTGAGTGGCTTACATAAGATGATCAGGAGAGAAGCATAGAGAGGAGGAGTAGGTGATCTTAGTCAAGCTCTAACATGTATGGTGATACGTAGAAGAGCATGATGACATCAAACTCCAAGATTAATGAAGAATGTGGTAGTATTCTTGATGTGTTTAAGTGTTTAATCTTTAAGATAAAGTTTCAACAAAGTAAAGGCATTAGTGGGGGTTTCTTTCCTATTTAAATGTGGAACTGAATAAGGTGTTTATAAGAAAGGGTAATTGATCACATCCATCAAATCATGATGGTGAACATTTGTTAAGATTAAACCTCCTTATTAATGGATCTTAAGTAGGCTATTTTCATATATTTAAGCTCGGATAAAGGTTTTATTTATTATTTTAATGTAAGCCAAACTAAGAAAGGTTAGATCGGATGAATCGATCCAACGGGCCTTACTCCAAACCTTCCAAGCCAAATCTCCCTTGATCATCTTGATAATTTATGGGCTTGGCTCCTTGGGTCTTATTACCTTAGCCTAAGGAGTTAAATCCATTTGATCATTGGGCTTAAAACCTAATATTAAATTTGGCCTGAAACCTAATATTAAATTTGGCCCTCTACATTATTCACTTGCTATTGATCATTGATTGTAAATATACTTTGTTATGTTATATCTGATTTCATAGGTTCATTTGTATTGTGTAGTCTACTGGACTATTTGTAGATGTGTTAAGTTATATATTAGATCGGTTAAATTTCACGTGCTTCTGTGATGTACTTATAGGTTTTAGGTTTATTGTTGTTATAAGGCCATTTGGCTCTGTTTTTTATGTATATTTTTATTAATCTGCACGTATTTAGGGAATTTGTTAAACAAATTAATAAGGGGAAAGTATAGCCAGGAAGGTGCATGGCTCTTTTGCGCCTTTAGTTGCACCTTCAGTGCAACGAGGAAGGTACAACCAAACCATGTGCTTTCATCGTTATAAGAAAGCATAAGCTTGATATGTACTTTTTTTGTAAAATTATTTTTATAGCATACGCCTTCAATAGAAAAATCATATGTACATTACTACTGTAATATTTATCAAAACCACTCTATTTGCGTTCTATTTTTTTAACAGTACTCTTTAGATGTATAAAACTTGCCTCTTGCTAGGGTTCCCATAAATATTTACCCGATTAACCCTATATATTTTTCTTCGCTTCTTGACCATTGCATAGAATTTGTGAACTCCTCTCCTAGTCTTTAAGATGATTGGATTGATGGAATACTACTTGGTTTCTTCTTTTTACCCATAATGCATAGCTAAATACAATCGCTTAGGGTGGCCTTGATTCCTTAAACTCACACTTTCATAGTCTACTTACCAATTAAGGTTTGCTTTGTATTTTGAGCCTTCCATTGTTGGCTAAATTCTACATTAGGTATTACTTATATTAGGGCATAATGTTACACATTCCAAAGCTCTAGCACTTTGCTTAGAAAGCTTGCATATACTATTGATATCAGGTAAGTGCACCTATAAGTTTTAATATAGCGGATGTGAGTCCGAATCAATTCCTCCAAGATTTCGAGTATTAATATTAACCTTAGCTTTATTATCTAACCGAAAAATTATGAAGGGTTGAATTAATTAAAAATACTAAAATTAAGAAAGTAACCTAATTATAAGACTTGGTTAAGCAATTTAGAAAGCGATAAAACTAAGAACGACTTCAAGAAGGTAATAACCTATTTAGGAATTATTTCCCTTAGTATTTAACATGTGACCGCTTAAAATACATTCAATTCAATTTCTATTATTCTTGACCGGAGGGATTCACAATTAAAGTTAATACTTTTCTCAAACCTATTAATCCTAATCCTAAATTATTTACCGGAATCTCTTCACTTAGTAATATAATTTAGAATCACATTAATGTATAATGAATTCCCACACAAAAGAATGACTTTCCAGAAGAAAAATATATCTTATCTGTAAGTATATATGTAATTCTTTCTAATTATGTCAAGATCTTATTATACATGTGATTTCTCAATCATCATGCATAATATCATATGTTGATACTCTAGAAATATCAATTAACAATTAAATAACATAATCAAATTAAGAAAAGATAGAAACTTTATTGAAAATTATAAATCCACCTAAGAGTCACATGAAACCTTAGGTTCCATATTCCTAAATACACGAATTCTAAGCTATTATAATGAAACTAAAAACGAGTTCCAACAAAATTAATAAATCAAACATGAAAAACCCTTTTTGTTGATGATAACTCTCTTCAATCTTGAAGTTAAATGTTGCTTTCGCCTTTTTCCTCCCCTTTTCTTTAAGTCTTTTCTTTTTTGAATGTCCAATCCTCTATGCGAAACCCTAATATGTCCTTTTATAATGTATTGAAAGGTTTCCTTTTTCGTCATCAGATACGGCTTGGGACACAGTTGTGTCCCCAGGTCATGTAACGTTCTGACCTCAGCATATTTTCCTAAGATGGATACAGCCTGGGGACATAGTTGTGTCCTAAACTGTGTAACTTCAAAACTTCATAACTCCTTCATTTGAACTCTGAATTGAGTGAAACTTGATTCCTTTTCTTCGTTTTCGATCCAAGAATGTGTTCAAACCTTGAAATCAAAATTTTACTCAATTAAGTATCAATTTCTTTAAAGAAAACAAAAAATGTAAGGAAAATACTATGAAATCACCATGTTAAATTTATTTAAAATAAGAGTTATCAACTATCCACCTTTGGTTGATGGCTTTCTCAGTTATGGTAATGCTATTTGTAATGATTCTCTAGATACAAAGTTTCATCATCAGTGTAAGAGGAGCTGACCATGACTAATTGATGTCTAAGTCTCTCAATCCTTCCTTTATCTTTAGCAGGTCATAAATTCCCTTTAACTGAATTTTAAATCTTGCCTTAACTACTGGAATTCTGATATCTTATTGGTTATTTAATAAGCAAATTAGACCACATTCACATTGATCCATTCTGAGATGGGATAAGTAGTCTCCATTTCGTTCTAAGCCATCTCATTACACCATTGCTTACTTTACAGTTGAAGACTCTATCCTTTCTTTAAAAGATCCAAAGAACGCATTAATCAATGGACCTTTTCTTGACCAAGAATCCATAGAAGATGCAATTAAATTGCCATTTCCTACAAACAATTTCTTTGATCGAGACTCTAACTTTGACGTTTATTTAACTCCTTCCAAAGAGATGATGCATTTCTAATACTTATAATAGCCTCCTATAATATTTTCTGTCTATATTTCACTTTGCAAATTTGTGACCATAATGAGAAGTTTCGATTAAACTCCTACTACCTTTTGATTTCCCAAGCTTTATTTAGTTTTGCCAAATCTCTTAGGCCTAGCCCACCCATAGCTTTTGTTACTGTAACCTTCCTCCATTGAAATCAATGGATTTTCTAGCGAGAATCTTTTTTGCCCTAGATAAAATTCCTATTTAGTTACTCAATTAATTGACTTAGATTACTTGGCAAAATAAAGACTTATATACAATGGGTTGGGATTACCTGTAGGATAGATTTTGCAAGTAGCACTCACCCAACCATGTTAAGCATTTTACTCTTCCATCCTGTTAGCTTTCTCTAGATCTTACTTAGGATGAATTGGAGTTGGTATAACACGGGTTTAGCTTCCGTAGTCATAGCATATTCTAATTGTTGGCCAAATTCCTTTGCTTGGTTCAACCTTAGGATGGATTTAATGCATTCTATAGTAGTGCTTTTAGTACTATTTGAAAATATAACGTTAGATTTATCTTGATTTACTCTTAGCCTTGACCAATAGTGGAAGTTTTTAAGAACTCTTTTCACAGTGGATGCTACTTTTGTTGTGGCTCTTCCAAATAAAACTATATCATCTACAAAGAGGAGTAGGTTAGCTTGACTGTGGAAATCTTGAATTTGATTGGTTTCAATAGACCTCTTTTGTCTTCCCTTGCTATGAGTCTATTAAACATTTATTTGACTGGTATAAACACATACAGAGAAGTGGGCTGTCCTTGTCTAATTCTCTTAGAGGGAGCAAAAGGGGTTGGAGTGGATCCATTTAGCATAACTTATATGGTAGTTGTCGATATACATGACATAATCAGCTTATACCACTATGGTGGAAAATTGAAGGCTTCTAAGATCCATTTCACAAAATCTTATTTTTGTTTATCATAAGTTTTCTCAAGGTCAATACCATCCATCCCTGTTTCCCTTTCTTTCTCTTACAACTATGCAAAACTTCATTTGTCCATGGCTTTTCTATTGGCAATGAAACTTGGTTGGATAGGGCAAATAATTTTATCTACGTAAGGTTTAAATCAATTAGTTAGGACTTTGGTAGTCATTTTGTAGATTATATTAAATGGTCTTATTGGCTTGAATTAAGATAAATGATTACCACCCTTTTTCTTTGGAATTAAAGTAGGCAAGGTCTAGTTAATCAATCTAGGGATCTCTTAGTTTAAGAAGGCATTTTGAATGGTATTCATCATCGGAGTTTTGAATAGTTCGCAAAACATTTTTAGAAAATGAGTACAGGGGTCATTTGAGCTAGGAGTTTTACAAGGTCCTATACTATGGGCTTTTACTACTTCACTGGGGTCTACTGGTTTAGCTAATCTAGTCATACAAACAATTCTCAGTGTTAGTATAGCATTTTTATATGGTATATAAAGCATGATAGTAGCTAGTACATGATCCTTAAGGCTTGTTCATCATAAATCCATTCTTCCCCTTCTCCTTGTAAATAAATAATTTTTCTTTTATTCCTTCTCTTCATTACTGATGCATAATAATACTTAGTGTTTATATCTCCATTCGCAATCTAATTAGACCTAGATTCATTTTCTAAAGAATTTCTTCCCACTCAAGAAGTATGTATAGCTGTTCTCTCAATTCTTTTTCAAGATTGACTAAGTAACCGTTTGGTTCTTCTGCTAACTTTTGTTCTATTCCTCTAAGTCTTGCTAACATTCTATTTTTTTCCTTTGACATGTCCAAAGATTTCATAATTCCAAATTTGTGCCCTTTGGATGAATTTTGTTATTATAGTTGCATAATCTTGTTTCCCTTGCCAAGAGTCTCTTACTAAACTAGCAAAGGCATTGAATATAGCCCATATGGGCTTATATCTAAAAGGTTTGGCACTCTTGAACAAGGGGTTATCTAGTTTAGTTTTTAGTAGCAATACGCAGTGATTAGAAGTACATTTTTGGTAAGTGAAAAACTATAGGGGCTGGAATAAGTTCCTTCCATTATTCATTTCCCTAAGCTCTATTTATTGTAGTTTTTATTGATTTCCTCACTTCCCTATGGTGAGACCATGTGAAACGAAGCCTAATAAAACCTAAGTAAAAAAGGTTACAGTCTGACATGCATTATGCTTACATCTTAGCTCAAAACATGTTTAATCTACCCCTTCCCCATTATTCTCTATTATTGAGGACCTCATTGAAATCTCTTATAACATATTAAGGGTTGCTACCTACTACTATAACATGGGGTTTAAGATCTTCCCATAGATTTAGTCCATTTCGTAAACTTGGACTTGCATAAATGTTAGAAATGGAAGTAGAATGACCTACAATGGCCATGATTGTGTCCAATCATGGAAATAGAGGTTAGCATTCCACATCATTAGCATGCTTCCATGTTGTCCTTTAGCATTTGAGTAAAGGAACCTTCATAAGGCATCCTATGATATAGAGTGGTTACTACCTCCCTCTCCAGTTTTGTTTTTAGCAAAACCAATGTATAAGGTAAGTGTTTTAGGGTCAAATCCATGATTGCCTTTTTGGTTGGCTCATTGTTGGCTTCTCTTACACTCCCTGTAGCATCTTAATAGGATAATTTTTTATTTTTTTTATGTTAGGCCATCTCATGTTCTATCATTATAGTGATCATCTTATAACATAAAGTGCTTATTCCATTAGCTATTCACTTGATTTCTATTGTTCTTGAGCAAGGTGAGGCTAATGCTATCATTGTTTCCAGTGTCACTTCATGATTTTGAAAGATGATTGATCATGGTGGTTCTTGTCTCTGTGAGGTCCATTCGAATAGTTGGGACTTGTTGCATTGGAAGTAAGCCATTGTCCAGTTTTGATATCTTGGATAGACTTGCCAGCACCTTGACCCTATGTTGTTCTACCGTTAAGTGAGACATCTGGTGTCTTTATGTATTTGATAGATGATTGATCATGGTGGTTCTTGTCTCTGTAAGGTCCATTCAAACAGTTGGGACTTGTTGAATTGGAAGTAAGTCATTGTCCAGTATTGATATCTTGGATAGACTTGCTAGCACTTTGACCCTGTGTTGTTCTACTGTTAAGTGAGACATTTAGTGTCTTAGGTTTAGATGTGGGAACCTTAAGTTTAGGTATAGCACCTTGATCTTGAATAGGATAAGCATTTTGTAATCTAAGCACTGCATTTCGTGCTTCCTTCTCAAGATACAATAAACTTCTTAAGTTTAGATTTCTTGATTGTATTTCTTTTGCTTTGAAAAATAGTGGTTAAGATGAATCCTGCTGGTACCTTCAAATTTATAAGAAACTACTCCTTGTGGTATGTATTTCTCATTAATTTCCTTTTCTATAAAGTGTTTAATCCTCATCCTTTTGCCTTGTCGATTATGTTCATAATGCTCTTTTTAGAAAGGATTTTTCGTTCCTTGCATGAAGTTTGCCTGAGTAATTTTCTTCCTAACTTTTGCGACTAGCCACTCTCGATACGCTTTTGTTTGCATTGTTATCTTCTTGCTTTTCTTGATTTCCTCTTTGATTCACCTCTTTGCCCTTATCTTTACTATAATTACTCTCTGGCTTTTCATTACAATAGAGCTTAGTTTCCATTTCCGTATTTTGCTTTAGATGCCCTAAGCACCGACAGCAGAAACATAAGTTCCTTAAGCCTTCGTATTTCCATCTATTTTGATAGTGTGAACACCAAAGCTTGATTAAATTTGATTTGGATACATAACTTAGAAAACTTTGCTCTTTCAGTATTCATTGTGTACCCTAAAACACCGGACCATTGTTATCTTCCTGCTTTTCTTGATTTGCTCTTTGATTCACCTCTTTGCCCTTATCTTTACTATAATTACTCTTTGGCTTTTCATTACAATAGAGCTTAGTTTCCATTTTCGTATTTTGCTTTAGATGCCCAAAGCACCGACAGCAGAAACATAAGTTCCTTAGGCCTTCATATTTCCATCTATTTTGATAGTGTGAACACCAAAGCTCGATTAAATTTGATTTGGATGCATAACTTAGCAAACTTTACTCTTTCAGTATTCATTGTGTACCCTAAAACACCGGACCAATTGATAGTGTTCCTTAGGCCTTCATATTGTATATTTCCATCTATTTTGATTGTGTAAAACCAAAGCTCAATTAAATTTGATTTGACTTAGCAAACTTTGCTCTTTCAGTATTCATTATGTACCCCCTAAAACACCGGACCAATTGATAGTGAACTAAAAAGCTCGATTAAATTTGATTTGGATGCATCTTAGCAAACTTTGCTCTTTTAGTATTCATTATGTACCAATTTCCTTACCAATCTTTCAGAGTATTCATTGTGTACCCTAAACACCGGACCAATTGATAGTGTTCCTTAGGCCTTCATATTGTATATTTCCATCTATTTTGATAGTGTGAAACCAAAGCTCGATTAAATTTGATTTGACTTAGCAAACTTTGCTCTTTCAGTATTCATTGTGTATTATTTCCCTAAAACACCGGACCAATTGTGAACTAAAAAGCTATATTAAATTTGATTGGGATGCATCTTAGCAAACTTTGCTCTTTCAGTATTCATTATGTACCATTTTCCTTAGCAAAATTTGCTCTTTCAGTATTCATTGTGTATTATTTCCCTAAAATACCGGACCAATTGATAGTGAACTAAAAAGCTATTAAATTTGATTGGGATGCATCTTAGCAAACTTTGCTCTTTCAGTATTCATTATGTACCATTTTCCTTAGCAAACTTTGCTCTTTCAGTATTCATTATGTACCAATTTCTTTAAGAATGTGTGAGGGTGTGTGTGTTGATAAATAATCCAAGGGTCATCCAGACTGCCACTGAATAAAAGTGGCTTCGGATGCTTTAAAGTTTGAAGTCCATTTTCTAATTGTTAAGAACTTTCCTCCTATGTCGTGGCCCTTCTTTTATTACATAACACCATATTTGAATTGTAGATTATTTTTTTTTTCAAGGATGATGCATTTCCTGACGTTCATTTTTAGGAAAAAGAAATAATTTTAATCGGAGATTCCCTAATTGTTGCAGATCTTCTTCCTCTGCAGTATATTGGTATTTACTCCTGCGTCTCTATTCCATCTTCCTTCATCCAATCTGCTTCCAGGAAAAAAGGTTTCCTTGTACATGTGTTTGGGATATCTGCTGATCTGGGTCTCCATTCCATCTTCCTTCATCCAATCTGCGGATAGCTGCTGTTCTGGTTAGTATGTCCTTATACGAAGAAAGGAGCTGGCTTTTGAGAGTCTGTTGAATCAGCCTGCATGTTGTGGTCTGTCTTTGTGACCTGTGGTTGAAATTCATGTCCTGTTTCCTTTTTCAATTTCACTTTGTACTTTATTTTGTTCATTTGGGATCTCATTTCTTTATTAGTCCTTAAGAAAATAATGTTAGCCACAGAGGAGTAAATGTTAGAAACCAACTCCAAAGGGAAGAACTTTGAATTTCCATTTTACATATCGATACAACCAATTAATCACTGATACTGAAAGATAACCCAAGATTTTACATAAAAAAATTTGATAAATATCAATTTACACATAAAGAAAGCGGTTGCATGTCAATGCACATATAACATCATACAAATTTCACTATTTCCCTCTATTACAACA
This sequence comes from Lumnitzera racemosa, assembly GCA_024138005.1. Classification (NCBI taxonomy): domain Eukaryota; kingdom Viridiplantae; phylum Streptophyta; class Magnoliopsida; order Myrtales; family Combretaceae; genus Lumnitzera; species Lumnitzera racemosa. Next base: position 69,277,484 of record JAMXBC010000005.1, on the reverse strand, counting down.
GATGACAAATATGGCGACACATACTCAATTCCCCAAACCCAAAATATTACATCTCGCAAGAAATAAACGAAGGCAAATCAATGAAACGAGACCGACCCACATAATTTTTTACAAAATAGAAGGTTTATACGAGCTTGAAGAACCCGAAGGACTTCGAACCAATCAAACGTTGTCGGAGCCATCGGGCTTGTGGTTGGTCTTGGTATGATGAGGGTCGTCAGGTGATGATAAAGCAGCAGGTGGTGGTGTGGGCACTCCGAACACTTGAGGGTTGGTCCTTACATCTTGTCTTCCTCTTGCTCTTCCGAGGAAGTAGCATCCCAAACCTAGCAAGATGCAGAACAGAATTAGTGGTAGCGATATCACTACTACCAGACCCATATCTTCTTTAATTAGCACCACCAAAGATATTCTAACTTCTTAGAGAGAGATAGTGAGAGAGAGAGAGCTAGAGGGAGAAAGTGCTAGAAAGAGATTTGTACGTGATGCCTTGGTTCAAGGAGACGTTGTGTGGGTATATATTTAGGATTTGATACTTATAGGCTTGCGGTATGATCTGGAAGCATCAGATTCGTTTCAGATTTCAGAAGAAAGTCCATAAGGAACTAACGTTGGAGGCTCCAACGGCTACTTTTGGAGGTCCCATCCCCATTCCATTGCTTCGCACATCCGTTTCTTTTTTTTTTTTTTTTTTCTTTTCTAGCATTTCATCCCTGCAGAATGTATTTAAAATTTTAATTGAGTTTTGGCATAGCCAGATCGGCTTATCAAGGGTGAGGGAAAAAAAAATGTCAAATTTATTATAAAATTCGGTATTTTTCCCAATTATATTTTGGAACTTTTGAATCTTTTAATGGAGTTTTAGATCCATTTTCTTTTTTCTATTTTCTTTTTCCTCCCAAAAGTGAGATTTATTGGAAAACTAACACATCAAAAGTATCCATATTTTAATGACCATGGTAAATATTAACCAAATAGGATAGGGGTGATAAGACCCTTTTAACTATAAATTAAGTATTTTTTGTGTTGGTTAACAGTAGCTTTATGATTTACTAAAAGAAAATAATAGGAACCTAAAAATGAGCTAGCATGTGAAATATCCTTATGATTTACTAAAAGAAAATAATAAGAACAAAAAAATGAGCTAGCATGTGAAATATCCTCAGTAGTTGGAAAAGAAAAAAAGTGAAAAATCCTCAATGACCATTTGGCACTTCCTGGATGGATCAAGTTTTTATTGATCATGTCAAGACACTTACGATCTATGATCAACAAGACCTTCAGTTCTTGCAATTCTTTCTTCTTCGCATGGATAAATTTTCCTTAATTGCCAATGCCTCTACTAGTTCATTTTTTAATAAAATCCAAACAAAATTTCCTACAAAATTGAACCTCTTGTCAAGCTATGGGAAACTAGGCTAGTGGAAGAGGGTGTGACGATCTGATTTTTTATATTTTATTTTCCTTGGATAAAATTAAATTGCTTGATTAAAAAGGAAGGGCCTTTGCAGTACTCATTCACCTAAACAATTCATTCTTAACTTCATGCTGTGGAAGATGTGGTGTTTCAGAAATAAATAAATAAATAAAAAAATCATTAAATCGGATTCTTCTCTAGCAAATTTACTTAAGGTCAATAGATGCTTTGCTCATGAATGTTGGGTTTACTACAGAGACAAAAATGTTCTATACAGCATTGATATGCAGAATCTGTCATAGAGTCCTAATTTAGGATGGGTAAAACTCAATAAAAACGGCTCTGTCCTAATTTCAACCAAGCTGACAACATAGAAGTTGTAGTAAGGGATCATATATGACCGCTGGCATTTTGGCTTTGCAAGGAAAATTGGTCATTTGGATATTCTGTCAACCAAACTATAAGCTAAATATTAGGGTCTTATTTTTTTGTTTGCAAAGAAATTTTCTTCCGGTCGAAGTCAACATTGACTCTAAAGCTGTTTTTCGCTTTTGAATAATCAACTTAACCATAAGCTTCCCTTTTGTAGTGTTCTAATGGCTCGTGGGAAAAGACCCTCCCACCTCCAGCATCGGAGAATCGAAGCAGTACCAAGGGAGACTAATGCAGTTGTTGATGCGTTGGCTGGTTGGATACAGTAAGGAGATGATGTTGCTTTTTTTCGAAAATATTTTCCACCTACTTTTTTTTTTTTCTTAATTTGTTGAAAAAAGACTTCTGTGTCTATGGTATAATGAAGGAGAGAAAATCTCTAAAGACGGTTACTGTGGGTACCTAATCATCAAGTTAGTCTTGCGAGAAACTCCAAAGTTGCCAGCTCCTATTTTTCGTTTTAGCAGATGAGCCTGTGCTGCTATATATATATTTGCTGTGAATTTAATCATCATCTTATTAGCAAAAAAAAAAAAAAAAACTACAGAAAACTCAAGCAAAGTTTTTTGGTAGGAAAGGGCTCCTCATGCTTATTTAGGAATGACCTACAGTGATTCTTTTCCATAAATAAATATATATATATATATATAATTGTCTTCTACAAAAATAAGTAGATCTTCATTTTTCCAATACATTACAAACATAAACCATAATTGATTTTTCTTTTCATTTTTTTCATTTTATTAAATTTAACTAATTAAAATCTAAAGATAGACAACCAATGCAACATCGATATAATAGCATGATAGAATAGATATACATATATATATATATTTCTCTAGACATTAAAATTACCAAATGGATTTGAACCAAAATTACTATGAAATTTTGTAGAAAAAAATATATCTATAACATCAAAGCAAAAGATATCACATTAGTATCTTTAGTGTTATAACATTTCTTTTTATCTTGATTTAATCAAACTACCTCTAAATATTTAATAGTTTTTAACAAGTTATTAATAAGTATGGGTTTTTATGTTAAGGGATTCTGTATACCAAAAATGGTTTAGCCTAAAAATCTTCTTCCATCGATATAGTTGCATCCTAATAATTCTTGAATCAAATCCAATTGTTGCTCCATCATCTATATGTCCTCTTAATTCTAAACTGAATTGTTTCATTTTGAATAAAAAAATTTCTAATTGTCACTTCAATGGTTCTCGTTTCAAATTGTTTGATTTTGTTTCAAATTGTTTAATTTGGCTCTATAAAATTTTAGCAAAAAAAAAAGGGGTAAATTACATTGATAACTTTATAAACTTTCTAAATTATATTGACATCTCACTTTTTGAAAAACCTTCACTTACTATTCCACTTCTATCCACTTGGACGCCAACATAGTGAGTAAGTTGATATGTCATTGCTACGTTAGCATTATTAATAATTTTATTAAATATTATAAATATATTAATAAAATTAAATGATAAAAAATAAAATATTAAAAAAGAAAAAAATGTTGATTTTTTGTTTCTAGAAATAGAACACTATTAATACATTTTTGAATATATGGGAAAATTACAAAATGGTAATAATATGGAAGCTTGCAGGTGACTTATATTTTGTTTTTCAATAAAGAGATAACAAGTGTTTTATTAATACTTGTTAACTATAATATAAGTATAGTTGTCATATTTAAATATTAATAAATATATTTAATTAAGTAACTAAACTGAAAATATAGAAAATGTGAAAAAAAAAGAAATTAAGGAAATGTAAGATTCTAGATATTCATTTTTAATAACAATTAGAAATCTCAAGCAAGAGAACTTTTTGATTGCAACTATGCTCACATCACCAACATTTCGTAACTACTTCAACTCACCAACTCAACACTAACACCATATTGTATACTTGCACCATTACATCCTTCAATTCCTCCAAATCCTTAGTTTTCCTACTCTTCAAGAACAAAGTTGAAACATTTCATATTCCCTCTGTCTTAGGTTCCATAGTGTTATTATTTTGTAATTTTTCCATATATTTTAATACATATTAGTAGTGTTCTACTTAAACAAAAAATATTTTTTTTTATTTTTTTTGAATTTATTATATTTTGCATTATTTAAGTTTATTAATATATATTTATAAAATTTAAATGCAATTTAGTAAATATTACTGACGTAGCAATGATATAGCAATGATAAATTAGTTTTATCACCATATCAGCATCTAAGCAAGCAAAAATAGGGGTGCAAGAGTAAGTATTTCAAAAATCGGGTTTTCATTGTAGTTTAGAAGTCCACATGGATGGTTAACATAATTTATCGAATATATATACTTATCTCACAAATGGTTACCATAAAAAATAATTAAGAATTAAATTGGTCTTTTATTTGTTTATGTTACGAACTGAGGATGGCTTAGTCGTGGCAGACGCCGTATACTGTATGAAGAACCCCTGATTGGTTATCCTTCCAATCAAAAACTCTTTACACAATATACAAAACTCTACAACTACTAGTTTTCAAAGTACATCCAGATTTACATGATATCATCATACAACATATTTATATAAAAGTTGAGTTACAAAGCTTACAATATACAGTGTTTAAGTTTGTCTAAGTTTATAAGATAAATATAAGTATTTGAGTAAAAGTCTACATAAACTATTCCTTCTCATTACACAGGACTCCTCGCTCTTGCCCAAGTCCCCAAGCTAACCTGTGGCATCCCTCGTCCTATCTCTACGAATAGGCTATCCTGCAACAAAAGTCTAAAGGGGTGTAAGCCTAAGCTTAGTGAGCAAAATCCTTAGCCACACCACAAGCAAGTTATAAATACATTATAGTCATGCATATGAATGAATGATCAAACAGAATGCCAAACAATATGCATACTTATACATCACTCAGATTTAACTCCCTCCGAAGTCAGGGTTGGAGTTTACACGGCATCAATCAGATCCGGGTATTATACTAGAACTTACTTTACTACAGAACTTCATGTTCCGTACTTATATCAAATAATTCTTTTATTTTCAGAAAAAAACCCAAGTTCTAGTATAATTGTGAGTGAGCCCTCGTAGTCTACACTCACTCCTAAACGGAGGCCTTTAAACTCGACCCTTAGCTAGGCGGTTGGCGCCTCCAATATTTAGTGTTCCCACGGGCCAAGGTAAGGTCATTTTGTACGAGTGCACCGTACAGAACCAAATAAATCAATAATACCAACCCCCGAATGGCCTCTCTTTACCTCCGTGTGATGTGACAGCCGGAATAGTATCCATGCTATGCATGTTCCAGTTTCTTTTTATAGGCCGAGTATAATTTAGTTCAAATTATGGTATGACCATCCATTAATACACACAATCATTTTCTATACTACCATGTAATAAACAAAGCATTTTATGTATTTAAGGTAAATTCACAACTCAACATACAATTACATACATAAGCATTTCCCGAACCCCACACAGTAGTCAATTAACAATAATATTTAAGTCCATTATTTACAATCACAATCAAGCATGGAATCATAGGGTAAATATTCACTCGGCAATAGTGATTTGCTCTAATCGTAGTAATTGATCGGGAGGTCCCCGCTCACCTCAGGGTCACCTGATCATTATATGATAACAACGCTAGTAAGTATTTGAATCAACTACTAATTCTAAATATCTAATTACCTAGTTCTACTTGAATTACTATCAACTTTTACCCGGTAAGACTTTAATTTCAATCGTATGTAACTTTTTCGTTTTAGTTTTTATATTTATGAATTTATAGTCGTTTTTCATCATTTCTGAACATATATTCCCATGGTAATATCTGTTTTGGGTGTTAAGACCTCTATTTTACGTTATGTGCTAAATTTATAGAAATTTTTTAGTTATGAACACTTAAGTACTCTTATTACTTATATTTATATCTTTTATTTCTTAAATTCTTATAATTAAAGGATTTTACTTTGCTATTACTAATTCATGTACTAAATTAGGTATAATCTAATTTAGAAGGTGTATTAGGATTTACTAATTTAATTACCTAATTACCTACACTTTTCTTATTTTTCTTATTTTCTAAACTTATGCTTATGTCTTCGCTTACATCATCTTTTACTTATGTCATTGCTTATGTCATCACTTGCTTATGTCATCATGTGCTTATGTCATCACTTACCTCATCATATGATTACATAAGCCTTTCCTCATGCTTATGTCATATGTATATGTATTATGTACATGTTACCCCTTTCTCTTATACTTATGTACATATACCTTATACATACTTATACTCATACCTATACTTAGACTTATACCGTATTTATACGTGTATACATACTCATATACCTATACGGTTAGATACGTATTTTTATACTAAAATTCGTATGCCTAAGCTTTTCCTTAAGAAAAGCTTCCTAATTCCATGTTTTTGTGTTTTTATGTATATATTTAGTGTAGTATAGGTATGTATAGTTAGATATGATCTTAAGTTAGGTTATGTACATGATAAATACTCATGTACAAAGGTTCACATACTTGTACTCTTTTGGTATTTCCTTATGTATACATACTTATAAGCACATACTCATGTCTTCCTTTCTTCTTCTTCAAAAGTTCTAATTCTACACTTAAAGATGGAAACTTTGTTTCCTCTTCTTCAAGACAACACTAATCACATAACTATTTATCTAATCTACCTAATTAATTAACTAATGAATAATATAAAGTAACATAAAACAACTTAAAGACATACCTTTAATTGTGTTGAAGTTATGGAGACAAAAGTAAAGTAATGAAAGTGAAAGAAGAAAGGGAAGTTCATGGCATGAAAATGAGGATTTTGGTTTGTTTCTTTTGTTTGTTTCTCTTAATGGAAGACAACATGTGGTGGGGTTTAGAAGAGAGGATGTGGACGGCAACAATTGTGAGAAAGAGAAAAAGAAAAATCAAAAGGAAAAGAACAGAAAGCCATCATTAAGGAAGAGATATTTTCCTTATCTCTTAGTCTTTTGTTGACTTTTCAAAATGTTGACTTGAGTCAACATGTGTTGACTTGGTCAACTTTTGGACTTTGGTCAACATATATTATCTTAGTCAACATTCCTAAAGTATGTGCAATTTTGTGCACATAATGTAGTAATTAAGGGAAATTAGGAGAAAAATGAAGAAAATGACAAGAAATGAGGTATATGATGAATTGATGTATAAATATGGTTGATGAGATCTTACTTTAGGTCTTTATAGTCCATATATCTCATTTGATAAACTACTTTGGATAACAAGTGCAAAAAGTACTAATTTGAGTATTAAAGTTCACTATATGTAACATAATCTTCAACTATAACCCTAACCCGAAGTAAGACTATCTTAATCATATACTTAAGGGATAAATATAATTTATGACTTATTATCTTAGTTCCTAATGGATTACTTGAGAATTCGAATCATATAAGCATGAATGAGGGTTATCTCTAACCTTTTACTAATGATTTAGCAAAATATAAACATTATATTATCAATTAGGGTTTTAGGGTATATCATGTTGGATTAGTTCACATATGTCCTTAATGTAATCATTTTTAAGGTTTTTATCACTTTCGGATGAAATTTTTAGCATTTAGAAACATTTAGGGTAGAAAAGTTCTTTATGCGATTGATTAATTCTTTTAGGGCCTTCACTTTAATTAGCCTTATTAACTCTTAAATTGTCTAATATAGTTGAGTCTATTTCAAAAACTAGATCGAAACTTTTAGGGGTTTACATTTTACATAGGATAAAATATTGATTATTTAGTGATATGCTTAATTATATGTATTTATTATAATATGAAATAGGGGATAGATCTTGATTAGGTAATGGAAATTATGGAGGTAAAAATATTGATGTAGGAGTTTGTAGATGTAATGTAGTTTTATTTATTTTTTTCACAAATGGTCACCATAAAAAGCATTGAGAATTAAATTATTATTTTATATTTAAAGTTTAAGAAAAAATATAAATTATTTAGCAATATGCCAAATTGCATGCATTTGTTATTCATACAAAATGAGAGATAGATCACAATTGGGTAATGGAAATTACGAATGTAAAAATATTGATATAGGAGTTTATAAATGTTGTTTTATTTTTTTTTTAATTTGTAATTGAACTTCTTTTATATATTTCCACTTTTTACTTCCTTTTTCTTTTTTTTTTCCATAACTAATTTTTATATGTATTTGTTATGATAATTAGTAAATGGATTTATGATATGAAGATATAGGTTTAGCCACCCTTTTTCTTTTCCAAATCATAATTTTTTTTTCCATGAATGTAACACAAATGAAAATGAGTGTAGTTTGTCTCCTTACTAAAGACAAATTTATCTTACATATCTATGTTCAGTTTAACAAACTTTTCTCTTATAAAAGAAATCTAGAAAGTATGTACATTTACAATTTCTTTTACATTTTTATTACTATTTACAATACTATTTAAGATAATTTTTTTTTGCTAAGTATAATGGACATGGTTTGTCTTATTTAAAACTAGCAGATGTGGCACTTAAGTTACGTGTGTAAAAAATTAAAAAGAATATTTATTCATGTTAGATTAAAACATAAAATAATTACTAAATTTTGGAATTATACGCACGGTTATTGAAAAGAAAAAGAAAAGGACCTATAATACCTAAAAGGAGGCTTGGTAGTTTTGCCTAAAATATTTATATCATGTGTCGATACATGATATAAAAACTATCTTGTAAACTAGAGGATGTAAGACTCTAACTAATGACTTTCTAAGGGTGCTTATTTATTTTACACACATTTGCTTAACTATATATATACCACCTAGCAGTGAGGAGGCTAAATGATAGCTATGAAATACTCATGAAATATTTTAATTAGTATAGAAAGAGGAAGATGCAATATTAATGTATTAATAATTAGTTTACCTTCTAAAATATATATTAGACAAATAAAAAGACTCTCCAAGCAAATTGTATGCCCAGATTGTATAAAATAAAAATTCTATTGTGTCTTCTAAATAAGGGAAAAATTTAATTAAATCATTACCATTATTATCTTTAGTTTTTTGAGACATTAAAAATTATTTGTTCTAGGTACATGGCGTTATCTTACCAAATCAATCAGGGAATGGTTACCCTGCTTTGGGCTAGTAGTTCGTATGTTTGGTTTCCAGCCAATATACCTTAGAACTTTGTACAAACTTTAAACCACCACAGTATGATATTACTATCAATACCTAATGAGGTTTTATAAACAAGATGAAATAAATTAATATCAATCACTAGTATATAGCATAGAATAATACCATTTTAGAAATTCTAATGCATTATCTAAATAGTCAAAAGCATAAATATAAACATCTAATTGTGACGTATAAATATAAAGAACTAATAACAGTGAACCACCATAGGTAGTAGAGCTAATGCTAATGGGGTTTTATGCTAGAATATTAAAGGACATAAACTTTAAATGCATAAAATAAATATTAACACAAAATCACCATAAGCGGCAATACTAGCCGATTAAGGGGTCTTATAAATATTCAAATCATAAACTAAATATTAAGTCTTGTGGAGTTACACTCAACTGAGTTGAGGACTCCCCACATGATATATAATATCAGAAGAAAGATAATATAAAAATAATTTTATTTCATCAAAGAGTTTATACGAAACATAAGAGCATTATATTCGGATCATTGCCAAAAACATTAAAACATTAAAAGGTATTTACTTATACCTTAAGATAGAAGCATAAGAACATTTTAAGAAGAAAAGAAAAAAGAAGAAAGAGATGGAAGATAGAAGATGAAAGATTGATTCGATGAGGAAAGGAAGAATTTAGAAGAAGATGGATGTGTGTGAAAAGGTTTGAAGAGATATGAGAGAAAGTGTATGTGAAGAGGTTTGAGAGAGAGTGTGTGTATGTGATAAATTCTGATCTTCCTTCTGAATGAAAGAAGGCCTCTATTTATAATTAGGGAAGTTGACTAGGTACTGTAATGAATAGTGTTATTGTGGCCGATAGGATACTATTTAAATAGTAAAAAGTGGTAGACAATTCATTGTAGCAAACAGTGGAAAAAAATTATTATGGAGTCTAACATTATGGTGTACTGTGGTACATATGTAAATTTGCTTTACTAGTATTTTACAGTGCAAAATTATATTGAGAAATATATCAAAAATTACATGTAGTAATGATCACCTAAATCTATCTCATAGTAGTTATCTTCATTTGTATCTCCACTTGATGGGAACCAAATGTTGATTTAGAATTTGATCATTTGGTCGATTCATTGAGACTTATTAGAGCTTTTTCTAAAACTCTTTTCATTTGATCTGAAGAACTAACACATGTTAGAGAAGACATGAAAAATCTTTTATCATGAAAAAATGGGGATAGAACATTTTTTGGAATAATTGAAGAATTATCACTATGGGTTTTAATCTATGTCAAAATTGACTCTTCTTCATTTTTATTCCACATTTTAAAACTATCCCACCACTTGAATTTGTACATTCTAATCAAATTAGTAGTGTTTATAGTTTTATCAATTTTGTATTCAGAAATTAAATTTTCTTTTAATTGATTTAAATGTTTGTTTCGTGGTTTTGAGATAAAATTAAAAACAATTTTCCTTTTAAAGTAATGTGTCTCAATACCTATGTTATTAATAGAAAAAGGTTGAATTAGATTGATAAAAGGCGTTCTTAAAATAACATTTTGCTTTAGATTCTTAATAAGAATAAAAACAGTTTTATAAGAAATATTTTCTTTTATTATTTCAGCCTTCGATAGTTTATATCTAATTTGCAATAGATTTTAAGGATTGTGTCATTTTTTTCAAAATATTTTGTAAGAATTAACTATTCCCTAATACAATTTTAATTGGCACCAATATCAAATAATGCAGTGATTTCAAAAATGAATTTATTATTGATTTTAATCGTGATATTAATTAACCATTTTTTGGTTGTTTTCTTAATAAGTTGCATGAGATAATTGAATTTTTCATAAGCCTTTTGGATATTATCATCATTAGAAGTTTCCAATTCATCGATTGAGTTAGTATTAGAATACTCTTGAATTGTTATTCTTTGTTTAAATTCAAGAAAATCTTTTTCAAGTTTTAATTGCATTAGTTTTAAATCTTTTATTTCTTGTTTCTAGACATTAATTTCATTATGAATATCATTAATATAAATAGATTTTTTTTTGTTTCTGGACATTAATTTTATTATGAAGATAATTAATATAAATAGATTTTTTCTGTTATTTTATACCTCTTTCAAGGATTTCACTAAGGTTATAAAGTAAATTACTTGTAAGTAAAAGAGTAGTTTTGTTAATATTTTTTAAACAATTAAGTTTCTCATTATCATTACTCATAAGATCAATTTTACGAAGAATATTTTCTTTTTCATTAGTTAAAACATTAATTTCATTAGTTAAAACATTAATTTCATTATCTTCTTTAGATGAAGATGATATGGATTCAATATCATTGACTTCAATTCCATCATTACAATCATTTTTAATTTCATTCATAAAGTTGTAATATTCATCTTTTATTTGTTCCTTAACATTATTGAAAGTATTAAAGTACCATTTTCTAATTTTTTCATTTTTTGGTGAATTAAATTTTTTGTTCAAGGAAATCCTATTTGGTTCAAAGGGTTTTTCTAAAACATTGAGTTTTGGATCTCCTATCCTTAAAATTGAAGCTGATGGTTCATTATACTCTAATTTATTATTAGGTTAGTAAACTGGCCTAGTTATACCTGAATTAACTATTCCAAAAATTAGAGGATTTTCTTGGACATTTGGTTGAACATTAGATCGAGCATTCAAAGGCGAATGAATCATAGGTAGAGATGGTATCAAAGCCAGGGGGAAAGTATATGGGCTTGTAAGTTAATTCTTATTTTCTTTTGAGATAATTTTCTTTGTGAAAATCTACATTTTATATTTACTATTCACTTTGGATGATTTATTTGTGGAGATTCCTTGTGTTGTGATAACCTTATTGAGGCTTGGCATAAATCCTATTTTGAGTTAAGGGTAGCAAAGGGTCATAAATTGGAAATAACAAAATAGGATTTAATATAGTTCTATAAAATAGATCTATAAGATTAGATAAATTAGTTTCTTTTGAAAATATGAATTTACTTAGAAGATCTATGTCCTCTTCTAACTTTGCTCCGTTTAAGCAATAACAAGAATCTATGTTAAATAATAGAAATAAAATACATATGGAAGATTTCAATAAAGCAATATATGATTGGAATATTCCTAAAACTTCTTATGATCAAATATACCAATTTAATTAAAAGATATACAAAAAAATGGAATTACATGCATATAGGTCTGGTTTAAGTAGGAGCCAAACCTCTTATTAAATTAGGATTGGATACCTTTGTATTTATGGTCCTTAGAGATGGTAGAGAGTTAGTTTATGAAAGGTCAATTTATGTTACCATAGAAACTAGTCTTGCTAGTGGACTAATTCAATTTGAATGTCATCCAAATATTACCTTTGGTCTTAGGGATAAGACTATAATGAGTTCCTTAGTTCTTCAAATTAAAACTCATAATTATAGAATGCTAGAAGGAGCTATACTAATGGTTGTCATTTATAGGATTTATTTCAAATTAATGAAAACAACTTTTGGTTCTAAGGCTTACAAAATTGATAAAAGAAGTCAAACTCTTCTTATTCAAATAGACTTAACCAAAGCCAATGTGTTCATACCTAAAATGATTCAATAGAGTCAAGTTAATCTGCCTGAACATTAGGAAGTAGTAAATCTACTTCTTAAACAACCTGTTTACATTACCGAAGCCTCAAATGTAGTTCAACACCTAGATGGAAAAGTTACCATCCCATTTGTTAGACGATTTTTTGATTAACCAAGAAGATCCTTAGAAATAAGGTCAATATCATCATCTTTTAGGAGATCTGTAGATCTTCCTCCTCCTCCTCTTCCACCTTCACCTATAATTCTTTCACCCTTTAATGCTCAATTTAATGTTTAACCAAATGTCCAAGAAAATCCTTTAATTTCTAGAATAGTTAATTCAGGTATAACTAGGTCAATTTACCAACCCAATAATGAATTGGAGTATAATGAACCATTAGCTTCAGTTTTAGGGATAGGAGATTCATAACTCAATGTTTTAGAAAAACCTTTCGAATTAGATAGGATTTCCCTGAACAAAGAGTTTAATTCACCAAAAAATGAAAAAAAAAAATAGAAAATGGTACTTTAATACTTTCAATAATGTTAAGGAACAAATAAAAGATGAATATTATAACTTTATGAATGGAATTGGTGCTTAGATATATTTCTTAGAATGGTTTGAAAAATACTATTTGAAACCTAAAGAAATTAATGTTGTAAATGAATGTTTTAAACGGAAATTAAGTGATGGACAAATAATAGAATCAAATCATCCATTACTTAGTAATATAAAATTTATACATAAGAACACTAAAATAACACTTACACCTTTTAAAATTGCTTTAAAAGAAGAAGGCTTAAGAATTAAAAAAGCAATATGCCAAAATAATCTCACAAACCAACATTTACACATAATAGGAAAACAATTAAACAGGATGGAAAATGTGATAAATAATGAGATAAATAAAACTTATGAGAAATCTATAACCAATAGAATTAATAAAAATGTACCTTTATTTAACCTTTTGAAATGTAAAAAAAATCCAAATAATGAATTTTTAAAATCTTTAGAAGATAGAAGAAGAATTTTAAAAGCAAAAATGAAGGAAGAAGTAAAACCAATTGGTATGTTAAAAACAGATACACTAAGTAATTCATCGAAATTAAGGAATATTGTTATTAATAATACTCCTTCAGAAAAAATTAATGTTCTTAATGAAACTGATAATAATTTTGAAAATAACACAATGTCCAATATTTCTTTGAAAGACTTAAACATTTATGAATCTAATGATAAAATTAATAAAATTAATTGGAAAGAACCATAGAAATTATATTGTCAAAGAGAAACTCATCTTGATATAATTTTTGAAGAAAAAAATGATAATTATCAAAATAAGTATTTTATAGGATCTACCTATGAATGAAAGATAGATGGATACTTGGAGCAAAAAATTCTTAATGTTTTTAATCAAATGATAATATTTTCTACCACTAATAAAACTGTTCCAAATGTTACTGATTACCAGTAGCATTCCTTTTAATTTTTGGGTTTATTAGACAATTAAAATGTTAATGGAATAATTATTTCATTAAGGAACAACGATTCAATATTTTATCATCATATAACACTGATGAAATAAAAATAGAATACTTAATGAAAATGATTAACCAATTCAAGATATGGTTAATACTTTAATATTCTCAATAAGCTAACTTTCACAGGAGATCTTTTACATATTAGGGATAAAACCCTAGACCTGTTGTCCAATATGAAGTATAAATCCTTAGGTGAATTTTGTCAATGCAAAGACATCTTCTTCCAAAGAGTCCTACTATAAAATGATTATAACAACATTTTTTGAAAGAAAAATTCTTAGCAAGTTTACTTAAGTTAATAGGAGAACAAGTTTGAAATAAAATCTGAGAAGAAAATAATGGAAAAATTCCTTATGATAATTTGTCATATGGGGAATTAGCTTGATATGTTTATAAAATTGGAATTAATTTATGTATCACAATTAGGTTCCAAAAACAATTAAAAATGAACAACGTATGAAATGCCAAAGTCTTAGTGGTTTTTGCTTCCAATACGATCCCTCTTTTGTTAATAAAAATAAGAAAAGGAACATAAAACACTCTAATTCACAATGTTCATACAAAAAACCAAGAAGAAATTTTAAGAAAAAACCCCTTAAAAAACTTAGAGATGAAGAAAAACCAACGGATAAAAAACAAAAGAGAAAATTGTATAAATAATTAAGCTCTTATAAATGTCGTAAAATTGGTCATACAGCAAATTTCTGTAAGATCAATAATAAACTAAATGAATTAAACCTTAATGATAAAACAATGGAAAATATTCTATAAATTTTTGTAGATAATGAATGCTCTTTGTCGAAAAATGATTGTGATGATGGAATTCAAGTCAATGATATTGAATCCACATCATCTTCATCTAAAGAAGATAATGAAATTGATGTTTTCACTATTGAAGAAGAAGAAATTCTTTATAAAATTGATCTTATGAGTAATGATAATGAGAAACTTAATTATTTAAAAAATGTTAACAAAACTACTCTTTTACTTACAAGTAATTTACCTTATAATCTTAATGAAATCCTTGAAAGAGGTAACAACAGAAAAAATTGATTTTTATTAATGATCTTCATAATGAAATTAATGTCCAAAAACAAGAAATAAAAGATTTAAAACTAATGCAATTAAAACTTCAAAAAGATTTTCTTGAATTTAAACAAAGAATGACAATTCAAGAGTATTCTGATAATAACTCGATTGATGAACTAGAAACTTCTAACAATGATAATATTCAGAAGGTTTCTAGAAATTTCGCTTATCTCATGCAACTTGTTGAGATAATAACTAGAAAATGGTTAATAAATATCACAATTAAAATCAATAATGATTTCATTTTAGAAACCATTGCATTATTTGATACTGGTACTAATTTGTGTGTATATATATATATATATTTATAAGTGATCTAACAATCTACAATCACCAAAACTATATAGAATTGGAATCACCTACAAAATAATAAGAAATGGTATATATATCTCGACAATCATAAAGCCACTAAATACCTTAAAAGTTTAATTCAACTATACTACTTATTTTTCTAAACTTATATTATACTTTCTTAATCCGATGGAGCACTCTGCACTCAAATCCTAGCTTACCCCTAACTTTGTAAGACTTGTAAAAAAAACTATTGAGGGGTAAGTTACATCTAACTTAATGAGTTACCTTCCTACCTTACCATCAAATAATAATAAGTAAGTTATTTATCGAATATATGAATGCATGTACAAGCATATGTAATGCAAACAGTGTATATAATTGACTAGTAATTGCATACATGGTTTTATGCTCACTGTTGCCTAGGTTAGAAAGCATTTAGGTACGTTAAGACTAAGTATCCACATTTAATATGAATTCTCTTAATAATATAAGCAACCTCAATAGTAAACACAACTCGACCTTAAGTAGAAGGTGACACTCTCTAGAGCCAAGTAGATCCTAAAGGTCGAGGCAAGAATACGTTGCACGAATATGTCCTATGATAAATAATCACAACATATAATATCAATATGGATCCATTTGTGCATGATTTCCCACTCTATTATGTAGTGTTTATGCCCTTTTACTTATGTAATAAGATGTAGTGTATGTCCAGTTAAATTAAAGGTTGAATATTTATTAATTCAGATTCATAGGATGACCAAACAAATATAATCCAGACACTCTAATACCCTAAGTTTTAATGTAGAAACAAGGGTGTTCAAAATATCTTTGGATATTTTACAAGCAAGAGTAAACTAAAGCAAGCACATATAAGCTTGCACATACAAGCTTCCATATACCTTAACAAGCAATAAGTTCAATTATTAGATATAATTAAATGGTGCACTAACTACAAGCACATTACAGAGTAAAATAAGGAGTGGTATACTCACTCAGCCTTGAAGTTTAATATTCCCAATAGTCTTTGGTATCTTGAGCTTGATATCCTAAATCACCTGAGCAAGGTACTTAAAGTAAATAAGACTTGTCTTAAACTTAACCTATTTGCTAGCTTCGTTATAATTTCCTTATTTTTGCTTATTTCGCATTTTGGTCATAACTTTCACGTTTTAAGTTGGAATTTCACGTTCTTATAGTTGATTTTCATCATTTTCGAGTGTTCTTTTATTTAGCAAGGTCACTTTTGGGCTTTTAGATCATCAAATTTTCTATTTAGGGTTTAGAAGGTCGTGAGCTGAAAAGGTAAGTTTGGTTACTTTAGGGCTTGGGCCTAGTTTTGGGCTTTGGGTTTAGTTTTTGATCTTGGACCTTGCATTTAATATTTTGGGCTTTCTTTTAAGTATTTTAAGTGAACTTTTTTTGCCTAACACTTCAAACTTTCATTCAGGGCCTTAGTGTTACTTATGGGCCTAAATGAGCTCTTTTCTTAAGTTTAAGGTTTCAACTCATTAAGGAGCTTATAGTGGATGTCTTAGATAGGCCTTAGGGTTTAGAGGGCCTCTTGAATAACTTATTTTAGGCCTTTTAGTATAAGGTTCAAATCTAGTCATCCCTTTTATTTGGGTTTTAAACTAAGCTTTGAGTTTTTTTGGGCCTAACCTAAACTCACTTGTCTTTTGGGGCTCAAACCTAACCTTGGCCCTAAGTTTAGTCTACTTTGCCTAACTTTACAGATCTAGTCATGAATATTAAGGTGGCCATCAATACCATTTTTAAGTCTCTAATCATTAACTGAGCTAGTTTAGGGCCTTAACTCATCATTAACTTACTTAACTTGGTTAATCAAGTCTTAAACCATACTTAACACTAAGTAATCATGTTATTAAGCTAATAAATCAAAATTTACAAATATAAAACATTCATGAAAGTAGTAGCCAAGTAGGATTCTTCTAGGCTTTCCTTCAACTTCTTCCATCTAATACTTATTCTAGTATGTTTCCTTATTTTAATCACATTTCTTCTTGTTTTAAGCTATTAATATCACATAACATGGTGAAAACAATATAGATACATGTCATGGAGGGGGCAGAATGGATGTTACTTAGGGTTTTATGAAGTTTTGTCAACATCTTTTCAAGTTATTTACATAAAACTATCTTCTATACTTCTAGAATATAAGTAACAAGCTAGCTAAGTACATGAATGAAGGTGTAGTTATGAGGCTCTAAAATGACATGTACATGATTATATCATATTTATATAGTATTTATATAGTATTTCTAATATTAAACTCTCAAGATATCATAAATGAAATTAGTGTAAATAGAAAACTTAAGTTAGGTGAGTTTTACCTTAAATTGGTTTGTACGAGTTCTACTTTTTCCATTAAAAAATGAAATTGAAATGTGCTTCTTTTGTTGCAAATGTTTGTTGGCAAAAAACAACAATGTGTGTGTGACATTTTGGTGGTTTGTGATTTGGTGGCATGTGGTGGTGGTAATGATAAAAGGCATTGATGTGTGTAGGGGTATTCAAGAGCACTTATTGGTTTTCTTTCCTTCTTTCCTTGTTTTTTATTTGGGTTTATAGAGAGAATTTTCTAGGGTTTTCTATGAGTGAAGAATGGTGTCAAATGAGGGTATTGGAGGGGTGAAATGTTAGATATTGAAGGTAGATTAAGGGGGACAAGAGATATCTATTTTAAGATAAGGGTGCATGATCCTCTCTTGGTGCTATTGTCCATTGTTTGTTTTTTGTTAAATTAGGAAAGATTTTGTCTCCTTAAGGACAAGTGTCCTTTAATTCCTAATTAATCATTTATCTTTTGTTCTTAATTGAGTTTGACTTTCCATTAATTAAGATGTAATGAGACTTGGTAGATGGATTAAAGGGTAATTGAACTAATTAATCACAATTTTACTTAATTAAGCAATTTAGGACTAATTAGGGTATAACTAGGGTCTTACCATATTTTATCATTTTAATTAATTTCATTGACCTATATTACTTCGTTCATTATAATCCTTTATTATTTGGGATAGATTAAAGCTTTTGATTGTGTACAAGGTTGGTGATTTAGGATTTCTTAGCGATTGGAAATTATTTGTGATTAGCGAATAGTTTAGGGATATACTTAGGGTTTATTAGTTGAATTATGTTTTTGGACTTCCAATTAAGGTTTTACTTAATTTATCGATATTTTCTAATCATTTTAAGATTTCTCGCGTATTAGGGGTTTTAAGGTTTTACGCATATAATTAAGATTTTAGGACTTTACTCTCTTTAGGGTTTTTTTTTTTTACTTATTACTTAGGGTTTGTGACTTATTATTTAGGGTTGAATCATTTCATTTGTGGATTGTATTGTTATATCATTTATTATTATATCTTGAGTGATTTTTGGGATTACCTATTAACTCCTGTATTTGACTCTGAATTCAGATTTGAAAGTTTATGGGATTTATATTGTCTTCCTAAGTATAACCTTAGCATTATTAAAGAGATACTTTGATATAATTATTTTGGTTTCGTATGATTAATCATTATTGATTTGTAGTTAATTATGATATTAAACCTAATTAGTAAATTAAGATATAGTTAAGTTTCTTAATATTAATTACTCGTACACTGAGCATAAATTAGTCGTATTTTAGGGCTTAATGTGTTAAATTAAGTTAATTAAGCCCGTTTGATCATCTTGTCTAATTAGTTTAGGGAATTGAGACAATTATTGTTGTTCGAGTATGTTGTAGAAGGTAAATTAGGGTTTTATTAATAAATACTATTACTATTTAATTAGAGTACAATAATTAGATTACGGTTTTACAATCATTTTAAAGGCTCGCATGTATCAGGGTTCCAATTAGGATTTTAGTATTCAAATGTTTATTTAAGGGCTATAGTATTCATTTTAGGGTTTTGAATTCATTGTTAGGATTATTTATACTAATATTCATTTTTGAGCGTATGAGTTAAACTAGGGTTAAGACTGCCATTTAGGGTTTTAGGGCTTTGGATTGTTTTTTTTTTTTTTTTTAATGTAGCCTCTCAGGTTTAGGGTTAGTTATCTTGCCAACATTAAGAGTATTTTTTGAAAGAACTTATTAACTTACAACTCTTGTTTTAGGAAATTTGCAAGGTTTATAAGAACTACTTTGACCAATGAAATAATAAGCATGATAATTTATTTATTTTAAAATTTCATGTGAATGTAAGACTATTACTTTCAAGAATATTAATTAACTTACCATATGCCACAATTTTTCTATACTCCATACCATCATTTACACTAACTCTAATCCTTAACTTATAATATAGATAAGATAATAACCTTCAAAGGCCGTAGTAGTGAATTAACTATGTTAAGAGATGCAACTTATAAGGAAGACTCGTAAGGATAAAGATTTCTACTTGTTAGCATAATTATTAAAATTGTGAGTCAAAAGTATAATTCTATTAGTTTATAATTT
Source organism: Lumnitzera racemosa (assembly GCA_024138005.1). Lineage (NCBI taxonomy): Eukaryota > Viridiplantae > Streptophyta > Magnoliopsida > Myrtales > Combretaceae > Lumnitzera > Lumnitzera racemosa. The sequence continues at coordinate 69,257,485 of JAMXBC010000005.1, read as the reverse complement.
TATAATGCTTTTTTAGTTAAACTTGTTATTAAATCATTTATGTGCAAACTTGTAGTAAAATAATGAACTTTCATGTACGGTTTTACAAACTTATAATTTTACTGGTTTTATATAATTATATACGATTTGACCAATTCTATGGTTTCAAATGAACAATAGAATCATGGTTTTGATAATCATGCTTGCTAGTTTCGCAATTTATACATCCAAATAAAAAGAATAGGATAAACCCAGTAATACATAAGGGTGTTCTTTAAATTCTCTACTATAATGCTTTTTGTAGTTTTCTTACTCATAATCAAATTATAATTCTAAAAAATTTAGGTCTTCTTATGGAGAGTTCAACAGCACATTATTGTTATCTTGTCTCTTCATCTTCATCTTAGAAACCATACAAATGTCACTATTTACCGAAACTTCATATTAAATCACTGTAACAAAAAACCAAAACTAATAGTGAAATCATGAAACTATAATAATAAGATGTGTCCTTCCAAATGGAAACTCCAAATTCTAATAGAGTTAGATCTTTGGTAGAATTTGAATTATAACCTCTCATGTGATAGTTCATTGTCAAAAGCAATTCTTAAATAATAATGTGAAGGATAAATTAATCAAAAAATGAATCCTGTTTTTTCTTTATCTGAGACCTGATCTTTGACTTACTACTCCAGGCTTAGAGTAGTGGATTACTTGATGTAAGAAGTATAGCAAATGCAAGCAATAAAGTAAAGTCATTATGAGAAGTTTAAGAAATAGGTTAAGCTAACTAACCAAACAATTTAATATCGATACGAATTGGGACGTTTGGAATAATTTAAGGCTTGTGGACAATTTTGTTCAAATTGAGCCAAATTTTAATATAAGTTCATAAAAGCTAGACAAATAGTCTTAGTAATATTAATTTATAAAAATAAATTATTTATAATATTTAATCTATATAAAATGTATTTTTATCGGATATGATTGGTAATTATCAAAAATTCGAAATTAAAGTTCTAAATGGCCACGAAACCTCGTAGATAAATTATTTACCCTATGGAAATAATTTTGCGAGTCAAATAACATGTAGTATGATTATATAATGATACTATACATGTTGGATACACTCAATATGTTTATATTATTGAATTATATATAAATTATTTATTATTTGTTGGAAATGTGTTAAACTAGTTTTGATAATTAGCGAGATGTTAGAGATAAATTATATATATAATAAAAATATTACATGACACAAAATAATATATAGAACATATGTATATACCTTGGATATATTTATTTTGTGTAATTACACACCCGTAATTAACCAAAATACCTGATTAATTGTGATTTAAGCTAAAATAAATAAGGAAAACAACAAAAAAATTATCAAAACACCTAAGGTAGTTGGATTACATCTAGATGGGGTATGTGGGAGCTCTTGAATAGGTGTTAAACAAATAAGGGAGGTTTAGCATGCAAAGGAATTGGTATTTAAGCTTAAGTTTTGGAATAGAGAGAGAGTTAATTCATTAAAACACCCAAAACAGCTCTTAAAAATCTAGAAACGTTATCTAACATTTCATACAAGCAAAGGAGGATCTAGAAAAAATAAGTTCAGGCGTTTGGAGATCGAAGAAGGAAATTGGGCAAAATGTATAAAATTGGTGTGTAAACTAAGCTTGGAGGAATACTGGTAGCTAAAGGGTTGCTAGAAACCAAAGGCTACCATCACAAGAGGTAGCAACCATTGCCCAGTCGTGTTGACAAGGGTAGCCATCACTAGTAGCTAGAGCTTCTAATTTTAGTGAGGTTCGATTTTAGGCTGATTTTCAAATATTTATTAAAAATACTAGTTTAATCTAGAAAATTTTGGAAAAATTTATTCCTGCGTATTTTTATGTGTAGAATCTGGGAAAAATGGTATTTTGTACAAATTCAGTAGCTATAATATACATCCTTAAGAAATTCAAGAAACTAAGTAATTTTTAATATTGAAATAGATAGGTTTGATGACGTATTTTCACTTTTGAAATTTTTTTATAAACTATCCTATATTAATATTGAATTGTTACAAAGAGATTTCTCACAAAACTATTTTCTAAATTTTTATGTGATTTTTTAGCCCCAAATTAGGTATTAAATGGTGTTTTTAGTGATAAATGACCTATTTTTTTTATTTTAATAATCGCATTTGGATTTTAAGTTGGATTAGTTAATGAAATATTTATATTATTCAAAGATAGTTGGATTGAGTAATAAAGTAAGGAGTTATGGAAAAATTGTAGCTTTAAAAAGTAAAGTTGGTAAGTTGACTAGTTTGTTGGAATTAAAAAATTGGAGTATGATGTAATGAATAAGGAGTTAGGAAGTAATGAAGCTAAAGAAAGTTGTTTGAAGTTCTCATTGCTGTTTCAAATTGATCTCATAACTGTAACTTGGAAGAAAAATGAGTAAATTAATTAATTGGGGGATATTGGTTAAAGGTAGAGGGTAACTCAGATTTTCTGTAAATGAATTTTACACTAAAATGGTACTTAGAGAATGAGCCAGAAGCAAAATTTATGGCTTAAATGTAAAAAGAGGAGATTCAAAAGCTTAGTCAAAGGTTGTTTTTCTTAAAAACTCTAGAGATAATAGAGTCAAAGGGTAACTCAAAGAATACTTTAGTAAGGAGCTTAACTTAGAGAAACCCATAAATTGTATTAGAGGATAAAATTGATATTATGAATGACCTTTGTATAACTTAAATTGTAACTTAGAGCATTTTTGACTAAAGAAAATTGCTACAGAATCACCTAGAATCAAACTTAGAGGTTGCATCACAACCAACTTATGATGAACTAATAACCAACAAGTGGGTATTTAACTAGCATATGTATATATATACTCGTGAACTATAATTGGTCTTAGAAGTACTTTCTCTTGCTAAGTGAAGTCACTAAGGAGGAAGTTTCTATTAATGAGTAAGATTAAGAATATATCGTTAGTCAGGTAAGTAGATATTTGTGTGTGCTTAAGTAAGCTTATGTTTACTCTTAAATTTATATGTTGTAGACATCTAATTTTTGTTCTCCTTTTTTTATTTTTCAGATTAGGTTATAGGGTCCTAAATTAAAAAAAAAATGGAAAAAAACACAAAAAATAGGAAATTAAAGAAAACCCAAAAAATTAAGGAATTTAGAAAAAATAAGAATTATAGAAAAATACAAAAAAAATCAAAATTAAGAAAGAGCATAAAAAAATAGAAATTTTAGAAAGAAACCTTAAAAGATAAAAAGTTTAGAAAATATTTTTTTTTAGAAAAATGAAAAATGACAAAAAATTAGAAAAGTTGAAAAAATAAAAGACTTTTGAAAATAACATGTTATTAGGATAGATTTTTAATTTTAATTTTGGTTTAGAAGTTGAGCCATTAAACTTGGGTTTAGATTTAAATGTAGCCTCGGTTGACTGAGTCCATATGTGTAATTTGATTGCACGTATGGACAAGAAAAGTTTAGAAAATGATTTTTTTTATAAAATTGAAAAATTACAAAAAATTAGAAAAGTTGAAAAAATAAAATATTTTAGAAAATAACATGTTATTAGGATAGATTTTTAATTTTAATTTTAGTTTAGAAGTTGGGTCGTTAAACTTAGGTTTAAATTTAAATCTAGCCTAGGTTGGCCGAGTCCATACGTGTAATTTGATTGTACATATGGACAAGAAAGGTTTAGAAAATAATTTTTTTTAGAAAATAAAAAAATTACAAAAAAATTAGATAATTTGAAAAAAATAAAAGATTTTAGAAAATAACATGTTATTAGGATAGATTTTTAATTTTAATTTTGTTTTAGAAGTCGGGTCGTTGAATTTGGGCTTAGATTTAAATCTATCCTAGGTTGACCGAATCCATATGTGCTTGATTGCATACATGGATATGGCATAAGTTAATGGCCTAAGGGTTAAGTACATAATGTTAGTATTGAGCATGAGGTTTTAGGTTCGAATCTAGGAAAAGGGAAGGAGGCTTTCTTTTTCTTTTTTTGTTTATTGTTGATTAACACATTGCTATGTATTAGGATCTAGTTATGCAACGTGTCTTGACATGTGGCATCATCGGATTGGATAGCCTCACTGATGTGGCATTTACGTAGCATGCCACATCAGCACTTCATGTTACATGATGATATATGGTACATCGGGAGTGCTCGGCATGCCTGATGTGGCACCACATCAACACCATGTTAGCCTATTTTTCCCTCCCCTTCTTTCCTTTTCCCTTCGTTTTCCTCACTTTCCATCTCTTTCCCTCATTTTTCTCCAAGTTTTCAACACTTTCCTCTTTGGATAGCCAATTTCAACATAATTTTTGAACCTCCTTTTGTTGCAATTTTGCTAAATTAATGGCAAAATTGCAAACTAGACATAGCTTACTATAAATGGAACCTATTAACACGTCCAAATATAGTTAAAGGAACATTCAATTTGAGCTCCAAAAATTGAAAAAAAAAATGATTTTCTGGGCATTCTTCATTAAATTTGAATTTAAGCTTTCCATGCTTTTGGGATCGATTTGGGTATAAAAGGGTATTGGAGGAGCTCACACAAACATACACAACCATTCATGAGCAATTCTTAAGTTCTCTTTCTCTTTAGCGGCTTTTTTCTCTCTAATCTGTACTCTCTCTCTTCGATCCTCTCTCTCTTCGATCCTCTCTCTCTACTCCAACCCGAGCCTAACTACCACCACGGTTGTTACCTCTACTCTATCAGCTCCCTAACTTGACCACTTTTAACCTCCCCCGTGGCCTGCGGCGTTACCACCAACTCGCTACTAACCAAACCCTAATTGCCACCCCTTTCTCTCCTTGAACCACCACCCTTAGCTACCTTTGGCCCAAACTATCCATACGGCCGAACCAAGTATACTCCAAAACCCCTGCCCCAATCGGCTAACCATGCCTAGAAACTCCTTCCAATGCCACTTAAGCTTTACTGCCGACTGTTACCTTCGATTACCTTCTAAACCACCTCCAAACTCCACAGCACTTGGCCTAACCCCACCCACCCTCCAAGTCCAATCCCAAACTCATAAATTTGCCCTTAACCCCCAGAAATCTATCAAGTTGCCTTAAACCATCCTTAGTTGTCATTGTTGAAGTTTGAAGAAGAGGAATTTGACTTGACTTGACCCGTCTTACCCGATCTAACTCGCCTAGATTTGACTTGCGCGCTTAAATCCGTTTGAAGCATATATATATATTTTTAATTTTGCTTATTTATTTATTTTACTTATTTATGCAAATGTAATAAAAAAATGAAAAAGAAAAAGAAAGAAAGAGCAAAAAAAAAAAAGAATAAAGTAAAGAAAAAGTAGTTTAATTATTTATTTATTTTTAGTTTAATAAAAATAAATAAATAGATAGAAATGAAAAATATAAAAATAAAAATAAGTGAATAAGGAGATAAGTAATAAAATCATTTTATCACTTAAAAAATTGATTTTTGAAAGATAAAAAAAAATAAATCAACCTTTTTTTCATTTAGAATTTTCAAAAAAATAAAATCCAATTTAGGGCCCTTTAGGAAATTTTCAAATAATTCGAAATGGGTAAAAATGTAAACCCGGATGTTTTTCAAAAATTAAAATTAATTAACTCGCTAATTTTCAGTAAAAGAACTACGTACATGTAATCCCGAATAGCGGGTATGTAGGCACCTACGAGGCGATGATAAAAATAAAAAAAAAAACTAATTTCTCTTTTTCTTTTGTTTAGATTATTTTGTTTATCTAATTAGAGCAATTAATAACCAATTTTTGTCTTTCAAAATTAAAAGGTGATTTTTAAGTTTAATTCTAATTTTAGAAAGTTAATGGCACCTATATGGGTTTAAATCTTTGACCCTTAAACCCTAATCCTAAATTATTTACCAGAATCTCTTCACTGAGTAATATAATTTAGAATTGCATTAGCGTGTAATGAATTCCCATACAAACAATCAACTTTCCGGAAGAAACATGTATCTTATCCCTAAGTATACATGTAATTCTCTTCAATTATGCCTAGATCTAATTACACATGCAATTTCTCAATTAACATGCATAATATCAAATATTGACACTCTAGAATTATCAATCCATAATTAACGACATAATTGAATCAAGAAAAGGTTCAAACTTTATGTCCGTTTATTCAAGGCCTACACTTATTAGAGCTGACTCTAGCATCGCAAGGCCAACCGTTATAGCTAACAACTTCCAAATTGCACCTAACATTATATAAATGGTGCAACAATATGTTCAGTTTGACGGTCTCCAAGATGAAGATCCCAATGCCCACATCTCTAGCTTTCTAGATATTTATGATACTTTTAAAATCAACGGAGCCACGGATGATGCCATCCGATTGCAGCTATTCCCTTTCTCCTTGAGGGGTAGAGCAAAACAATGGTTGAACTCTCTACCACGAAATTCAATCACAACTTGGAATGAATTGGTAGAGAAATTTTTGGAGAAGTATTTCCTACCTGCAAAGACCGCTAAACTTCGAAATGATATTTCTTGTTTTGCTCAATTGGAAGCGGAGACTCTATATGATATTTGGGAGCGATTCAAGGACTTGCTCAGGAGGTGCCCACATCATGGCCTTCCATTATGGATGCAGATTCAAACCTTCTACAATGGTCTCAATTTATCTACGAGACAGATGATTGATGCATCTGCAAGAGGTACTTTGAACACAAAAACACCTGAGTAAGCACAAAACCTGATCGAAGGAATAGCGATGAACAATTATCAGTGGGAAAGCACCAGAGCCAAGCAAAAGGCCATGAGAGTTTATGAGGTGGACTTGACCACTGCTTTGGCAGCTAAGGTAGACCTATTGAGTAAGAAGATTGATGCACTCTCAGTTGGCCCTTAACAAGTGCAATTCGATGTAAGTGATTTTGGTATGCAGGGGTATGGAGCACAAGAACGACTGGAACAGGTAGATTATCTAGGAAATCTACCCATGCAACAAAATAACCCTTACAACAGCACTTATAATCCCGGATGGAGGAATCACCCCAATTTCTCATGGGGAAATCAAAACCAAGGCCAGCAGAAGACCAACTTTGGCCCACTTGGATTTCAAAGACTATTCCCACCTCCTCCTCCTCAAGAAAAGAAGCCCAGTATAGAAGAACTTCTCACAAAATATATTTAAGGCAATGAAGCTCGCTTATCTAACATTGAATCATCGCTGAGGAATTAAGAGGCTTCAAATCGTAATCTCGAGAATCAAATTGGTCAACTTGCAAAAATGATCTCTGAAAGGCAACAAGGGACACTCCTAGGGAATACCGAGGTCAATCCCAGGGAACATGTTAATGTAGTGACCTTGAGAAGTGATAGAAAACTGTAAGTGGAGAAGAAGGATGGTGAGGAAGTAGTTGAGAAAGAAGTGGAAGTCAACCGTAAGGAAGATACAAAGCCACTAAAATCAAAAGAAAGTATGGAATCACCGAAAGTGAAGGAGTACAAGCCTCCCATCCCTTACCCGCAGCGCCTTAAGCAAAGTTACACTGATCAGAATAAGGAATTCGGTAAATTGCTTGATGTTTTTAAACAATTACACATTAACTTACCTCTTGTTGATGTTATGTTGCAGATGCCAAAGTATGCGAAATTTTTAAAAGATCTTCTATTGAACAAGAGGAAGTTGGAGGAGCTTACAACAGTCACATTGAACAAGGAATGCTCGGTAGTTCTCCAGAAAAAGCTGCCACAAAAATTAAATGATCCAGGGAGTTTTACTATTCCTTGTATGCTTGGCAATTTGTTGGTAGATAATGCTTTGGTAGACTTAGGAGCTAGCATAAATTTGATGCCGTATAAATTGTTCAAAAAGCTAGGGTTAGGAGAACCTAAATTAATGCGCATGAGCCTTCAATTAGCTGATAGGTCTATCACATACCCTAGAAGCATCATAGAGGATGTTTTAGTGCAAGTAGACGAATTCATCTTTCCTGTGGATTTTGTTATACTTGATATAGATGAAGATATTGAGGTACCAATCATTTTAGGTCGACCCTTTCTAGCTACTGCTAAGGCTGTTTTTGATGTTAGTGAGCATAAGTTGATATTACGGGTCGGGGATGATGAAATAGTTTTTAAAACTCCAGAGGCAACGAACAAATTTATTGACTAAGAGGATATAAGTCGCAATGTTAATGCCACTAATATTGTTATATCTACATGTGTGCAGGAAACTCTTGCAAAGGATTCCTCAAGCTATTGCTTGCAAAAAGGAGATGAAAATTTGGTGATTAAGCCCAATTGTGCAGAAGTGGCAGCTCAAACAGAAGTTCATGAATCCAGTATGGACAAGAGAGGGATTAATCCACTCCACAAGCCAAAGGATCTTAGGTTAAAATCTTTCAAAGAGAAGCCACCAATTTTGGAACCAAAACTGTCAAGAAATCATTTGGAACATGTCTTTGAAGTGAAAAGTTCAAAACTTCCAATGACAACTGAATCTAAGCTAAAAGCAAACAAAATGAAAAAGTTCAGGCTACATGAATTTGATAAGTGGCATGATAAGAAGAGAAACTATAGAAGTTATGCACCAATGAAATGGAATTGGCAAGGTCGATGGCCGAAAGGTAAATTTAAACTTGTATGGAGGGTTCGAAAGCGAGATACAGGAGGAGTCCTATCTCCGCCTGGATGAAGAACTATCATGAGAAGACGTATCCCGTCGAGCTATCGACGTTAACTATAGCGCTTCTTGGGAGGCAACCCATGTTTAACTTTGCTTATACTTTAGTTCTTTAAGTTTATTTCATTTTATTTTTCTTTTATCTAACTTTGCTTTGCTTCTTTTAGTCATAGGCTTTTCCCTTTTAATTTCATTTTTTTTCTTCTTCTCTTTAGTTTTATTTTTCTTATTTTTCTAGTTTAATTACTTTTATTTCTTTAAGTTTCCTTTTGCTTTTAAAAAAAATGAAAAAAAAAGTAATACGGGCGAAGAACACGATCGTGTCCCAGCCCGTGTCCATCCAGGCCCCTTTAATCTACCACACCTACAGAAAGTTACACGGGCGTGGCACACGGTCGTGTCTCAGCCCGTGTCCATCCAGGCCCCTTTAATCTACCACACCCATAGAAAGTTAAACGAGTGTGGGACACGGTCGTGTCCCCAGCCCGTGTACGTCCAGAATTTTCCACCCGTGCACAGAGAGTTCACGAGCATAGGACACGGTCGTGTCCCAGCCCGTGTCGCCCAAAATAACACGATTTTTGCACACGCCCGTTTTATTTAAATTAAACACACCCTCACACACACTCCCAATCAAGCATATATCTCTCATATTCTCTCTTATTCTCCCTCTTCTCTCTACATTTCTTCTCTCCACATTTCTTGCATTCCGCATTTTGATCCAAGTAAGTTTCCTACTTAATTTTTCTATCTCTTCCTCATGATTAGGCTGGCGAATGTGATGAGGATGTTGAGGCCAGTGATGACGATGATGATGCTACGATGGCTGAGGCATTGTCTGATGAGACACATGAAGAGACGGATTCCAATCCCACTTCTTAGTTCTTCATTTTTTGTGTTGAATTTTGTTGTTCAAGGCTTGTGAGCTCTGCTATATAATGATGATGCTTCTTCATTTTGCGCTACTGTTCGACTGGCAGGGAAGTATTAATTTTCTTTTCAGTACATATGTTTTCTTTTCAGTACATATGTTTTCTTTTTCCCTATGCTGCTTTTTCGTGCTGTTATGATTTTTTGTCGTACATTGAGGATAATGTACATTATTAAGTGTGGGGAAGGGATGTATATGAATTTATTACTGTTTAGGATACCAATTATTCACATTTGACCCAATTAATTTTTAAGTTAACTTGCAGTAAGTGATTAACTGGTATTAAGCCAAATTAGCTGTTTCATCTTGATTATTATTGACCTCATGATACTTTACTAGAATTGATTAGTCAAATTTATGAAGGGCAAAGTTACGAGTTATTTAGCTTAGGATTTTAAGACTTGAGATTAGAGCAATATCACTAGTTGAGAGTTAGTCATAGTTATTTTTAAATTTACTTTTATGTATACCCTTCTCTTAGAAATTTTTAAGAGTCCTATAATTTTTAGCAAACAAACAAATGAAATTCTTCTTTTGAGAAACCCTTGAAATATCATAATGATTGGAGGTCAAAAGTAATAACAAGTGTATGAATAGAAAAATTGGTAACGATTCGTCTTGGTCCGTCAGAAGAGCGAGATTGAATCCCAATGCCAATTCAAATGAAAAAAAAAAGAAAAATTGATATGTATTGGCCTTGGTCCGTCAGAAGAGCAAGGTTTTTTCCCGCTATCAATATAAGGAATAAGTTAGTATGGATCGGTCTTGGTCCGTCAAAAGAGCGACATTCTTTCCCGCTACCAACATAATTGTGCTTAAATAAGGTAGATTTAAAAAGACCTCTCAACAAAAGCATGAACTAGGGGGATGATCAGAGGAAGAGTGGATGTAAAATGTGTTTATTTTAGATTATGGTGCTTGGTGAGATGGAAGAGAGAATTGTATACACTTTAGTCAAATAGACAAAATTTTTATGACTCTTTCTCGGTTGTTGAGATGTTAAATCTAATTTTTAGTTTAAGAATCCTTGGTTAAATGATTCGGGGTAAACTTTGATTTTCATAAATTAACTAGTGAACTCTAGTATTAAGTATTGTTGGAGCATTTGAATATGGTCAGATGAAATTGGTTAACTTTATTATTGCAAGTTAGTTGAAAATGATTTTCTTACTTTTCTTCGGGTCAAGTGTATTCGTTCACAGGTTTCCTAAATGGTGATAAATTTTGATTAAGTGTTTCTTGTCCTGAAAGTTTTGTTTTGATTTATTTGCTTGAGGACAAGCAAATGCTCAAGTGTGGGGAAATTTGATAACTCTAATTTTAAACATATTTCATAGGGTGATTTTACAGTATTTTCTGCACATTTTTGGTTTTCTTTAAATAAATTGATACTTAATTGAGTAAAATATTGATTTCAGGGTTTAAATGCATTCTAAGCTCGAAAACGAAGAAAAGAAATCAAGTTTCACTCAATTCTGAGTTCAAACGAAGAAGTTATGAATTTTTGAAGTTGTGTAGAAAATTTGCCGAAGTGCAAAAAGTTACACGACCTGGGGACACAGCCATGTCCCAGGCCATGTCGGGTGACGAAAACAAAATCTTTTTGATATACTATAAAAAGACATATTAGGGTTTCAAAAGAAAAAGAAGAGACATTACAGAAACAAGAGACGAGAGGAGATTGGAGAAGAACATTAATCAAGAAGCAAGAACGACATCGATTTCAAGATTAGAGAGATTGTTCATCAAATGAAGAGGGGTTTTTATGCTTTATTTTACGTTTTTGATGAAACTCGTTTTTAGATTCGTTATGATAGCTTAGAATTAGAGTATTTAGGATTATGGAACCTAGGGTTTCATGTAACCCTTGGATTGAATTATAATTTCAATAAAGTTTAAACCTTTTCTTAATTCAATTATGTCGTTAATTATGGATTGATAATTCTAGAGTATCAATATATGATATTATGCATGTTAATTGAGCAATTGCATGTGTAATTAGATCTAGGCATAATTGAAGAGAATTACATGTATACTTAGAGATAAGATATATGTTTCTTCCGGAAAGTTGATTGTTTGCATGGGAATTCATTACACGCTAATGCAATTCTAAATTATATTACTCAGTGAAGAGATTCCGGTAAATAATTTAGGATTAGGGTTAATATGCTTGAGAAAGATATTAGCTTTAATTGTGAATCCCTCCGGTCAAGAATAATAGAAATTGAATTGGATATATTTTAAAAAGGTTACATGTTAAACACTAGGGGAAATAATTCCTAAATACATTATTGTATACTTGAAGTCGTTCATAATTTATTGCTTTCTAATTTGCGTAATTAAGTCTCATAAGTAGTTTAGTTGTTAATTTCAGTATTTTTAATTAATTCAAACTTTCACAATTTTTCGGTTAGATAATAAAGCTAAAGTTAATATTAGTACTCAAAATCTCTGAGGGATCGACTCGAACTCACATCCGCTATATTAAAACTGATAGGTGTGCTTGCCTCATATCACATATCACACGCTTTGGGATATGGAGGATCATTTGTTGCATCAAAGATGTAGGGTAGATGCGATCAAACCCAAGTTGTCTTAGGACCCTACGAGAGGGGCTATTGTGTAGGCTCTGAGTGCTTTGGTGTAACCATCACTTGGGGTTGATTAAGACACCTCACTCAAGCTTAATATGACCAATGAAAGTGTTTTTTAACAAGTGAGGTAACAAAGCTTAAGGACCTTTTCAAAACCTACCTTAATGGCATATGCTCCCTTCCTTGAGTTAGTACACTACTCTTAAGAAATTGTAACCCTACTGATCATTCAAGAGTTCCAATGCAATAAAGTTTTTTGAAAATAATAGTAGGGTTGCAACTCAATGGAGTAATGTATTAACCTAAATGATTCTAACACTTGCATATTTCCAGTTGCTTGAGGAATCCATGAGTAGTTGCTATAAGTTGAAGCTACTTACTGGAAGTAGAAGGCTAAGCGTGTTGAGGCCTCTAATAGGGCCTCATTAGCTCAAGTTGAAAAAAGCGAGAGAACCATGAATTGTGCTTTAGAAATGTTGAACAAGATTAAGGCTCAATTGCAAGAGTTAGATTAGAAACTTTTTATGGAGTTTAAGGGCTTTGAATAAATTTTAAGTTTCGAATAATTGTTCGGTTTCCTTTTCCGCTACTATGATTTTTCCAAAATAAAATTTTTCTCTTTGTTTGTTCTTTCCTTCTTTGTAGACAATCCTTCAATAAAATTTTCCATTCTCCCTCACTCTAAGAGTGTAATTAAAAAAAAAGAAAAGAAAACAATAAAAATATCCATCGTTTTTATTTGGTTTCTATAAAATAAAGCTTTATCTTTCTCTCTTTAAAAAAAAGAAAAGAAAAGAAAAGTTGCTAATGGGTAAAGAATTCTTCCAATAAGGTTCACATGGCTAATGACAGACTCACCTCCCTCGAATGAATGATGCATCAGATGGCCTAATAATGTCAAGTTTTGTTCCCTATAATCACCACTCTCCATATATCCCAAGATTCGTACCTAGAAAAGAGACTATTGAATCTAGAGGAAGTGGTAGCTACAATACAAAAGAGCATTTAGATCTAGAAATAGCAATGGGCCTCATGCTCAGAAGATTCTAATACCCGATGTTCAGTATTGATCAAATGTTAGTAAGCCCAAGTGATGAAGGAGGCCTAAGGAAAAAGCTAAGGAGGAATGAGAAAAAACAAACCTAAGGGACTCAGAGGAGACAATTCACTCAACTAAAGATATCAATCACCTAACACCTATATCATTTGAAAGTAGCAAGGGTTATAGCTTATGAAGCCTCTAATCTAAATTACAAACCATACAGCTTTGACCCAGAAGCAAGATGCGACTATCATATGGGTTAGAAGGGGCGCTTCACTAAAAAATGCTAGAGATTGAAGAATACGATTCAATACCTAATCGTTGCAGAAGTCATTTAGCCAAAGCTACAATAAGATGTTCCTTCTTCAAGTCATATGGATAGTCTAACTGAGTCGCCTAAAGCTCCATTTCTTTTGAGTTTACCAATGCCTTCTGATAAACTTATGGGTTGTTTCAAGTAATTGGATGCTTGTTAAGTTAAGGGCAAAGAAAGTTGTTTTCAATAAAGTCTATAATAGCTGGAATAATACAATTGCCTTTTTTAATGGAATGATTGCATATTTTTAGAGCAAACAAGTTTTCCTTAAGGAATCAATGACTTACTTTTAAATGGTTTAGAATGAAAAGAGGCAACCTATTTTCCATACACTAACCTAAAACACTTTGAGAGTTGAGTGACACAAAGGTAATGATACTTTGGACTTATTCCTTAAAGGAGGTTCACTTTGAATGTGATATGTAGATTAAAATGAAATTAAGCATTCATTTCTTGAATCTTAAACACAATCATCTCTTGTTTACCTCATTGGACCTATTTGAAGAATTTTTCAAATTGAATCCCTGTCGAGAACTACCCTATAATAGGGCAATTCGGAGGTTAAGGCCATTGATAAGGAGAGAAGGATTAAAATTGGTTTGTACTTGCTTCAATAAGGTTAAATTCAAAAGCAAATTTTATTTCTGATAAGTTATATTTTTTGAAATAAGGAAGAGCCACATCTTTTTTAAACATCTTGAGCTTTTACTTATCTTACCCGAGCCTATAAAATAGAAATCAATGAATTTATGACCCTAAATTGCTTAAGAGGTAAAAACTTGGCAATGGAGACTTGGGGCTAAAAGAAAAAGAACAGTGGGGTAAAGTGATAATAAAATAGAAAAAGGAAAAGAGGTTGGAAAGTTGGGCTTACGTATGAGTCAAGAGCCAAGTGAAAGCCATATCATATCCTAATAGGGGTAGTCAAATCAAAATTCAAATCCTAAATAGCCTTAAAGATGTGAAGCCTTAAATCATAATCCAAGCTCAAAAACCTAAAATCTCTACATCTACTTTGAAGCCTCTCTCGTACTTGGCCTTCCCATCCACAATATCACCCTTACATAAGTAAAAGCTCTTCTAATCTTTAAAATAATTTATCTTTAATAAAATTTGTTTTTGAAACTGGGGTAAGTATATTTCTAATTGTTTTTAAGGTTCTCGATTTGTACACTCGGGATTAACATTTATTTCAAAATAGGCTTCTTCGTTAGTTCTTTTTGAAACCCTTGGACCAAAAGCCTAAATTCAAAATTGTAAACCAAAAGAGACCTAATAGATTGATCAAGGTGTATTATATGCAAAATGGACTATAATTTTGGGACTGTAGTCAAGAGTGTAATATGAGCCAAGAGTTTGCAAGGAAATCTTCTTTGATTAAACTAGTCATGAATTACCTTTTAATGATGTTTGAAATTATAAGGCCATGCTAAAAGGCTTGGAATCCAAGTTAGGGGGAACATAAGAGGCTCCATGTGATTACTAAAGAAGGGTTTCTTTACCTATTAGCAAACTAAAAGAAGAAAAGAAGAAGAAGAAGAAAAACATAGAGAAAGTATTTGAAGTTTATGTTAGTCCAAGTGGCCAAGTTTTCAATCCATTCTAAAAAAAAAGGGGGTTAGGAGTCTAGGTTTTTCTCACTCTTCCCAAAATAGAGGAAATTATACCTAATGTCTTCAACATAAATGGTTTTCACCAAAAGGGATTTTTTTTTTTTTTTTTTTTTGTAAATAGTTTACTCAAAAATTGGGTAGTGTTTTTGGATAAGTTTTTATCCTAACTAGCTCTCAAATGGGTTATCCTATCTTCTCTCTATTCAACTCTCTTTAAGGGTTTTAGCAAACCCATAGGGTTCTTCTATTCCTCAATTACTTTTAGCATGCCCATAAGGCCCTTCAGTTCACCAAGTTCTTTTAACAGGCCCATAAGGCACTTCTTTTTTGCAAAAATCTTGTAGTAAGCCCACAAGATGCTTAATTTCATTTGGTAAGCCCATCAAGCCCCTT
Source organism: Lumnitzera racemosa (assembly GCA_024138005.1). Lineage (NCBI taxonomy): Eukaryota > Viridiplantae > Streptophyta > Magnoliopsida > Myrtales > Combretaceae > Lumnitzera > Lumnitzera racemosa. The sequence continues at coordinate 69,241,926 of JAMXBC010000005.1, read as the reverse complement.
TATTCACTAAGTTCCTCTTAGTGAGCCTATACGATACTTTTCTTAATTAGTTTCTTTTGGGCCAGCCTTCTAGATGTAATCTCAACTTAGTTTCATTTCTCAGTGTCTCCTAGGCGAGCCCATAGGGCACTTCCTCATCTACTAATCTTTCTTCAAACATTCTAATAGGATCATAGAGCAATTCCCCTCATCATTTTCTTTAAGGTTCTTGTGGGCTCATAGGGTGTTTCTCTTCCTTTTTGGGAACCCATTAAGATGCTTAGTTTCTTTTAGCAAGCCTATGAGGCATTTTTGTTCACCAAATTCACTTAAGCTTGCCCGTTGGGCCCCTTTGTTCACAAAGTTTCTCTTAGCAAGACCATAGGGCACTTCTCTTCATCAGTTTCTTTTGACATAATACCAAGTTTAAGGTTGCTAGTCCCCGAGAGACATTCTTGCCTAAGTTAGTGAGCCTTATGAGGCATGGTCAAGTTTTAGATCGATCCCAATCTAGGGTTGCTAGTCCCCGAGAGACATTCCCGCTTAGGATAGTGAGCCTTACTAAGCATGACTAAGTTTTTAGATTGATCCCCTATAAGGGTTATTAGTCCCTGAGAGACACTCCTGCTTAGGATAGTGAGCCTTGTAAGGTACAATTAGGTTTTTAGATCGATTCCAGTTTAGGGTTGCTAGTCCTAAAGAGATGTTTCCACTTAGGTTAGTGAGCCTTATGAGGTATGACTAGGTTTTAGATCGGTCCCGCATTAGGGTTACTAGTCCTTGAGAGATACTCCTACTTAGGTTAGTGAGCCTAGTAAGGCACGATTAGGTCTTAGATTGATCCTAGTTTAAGGTTGCTAGTCCTCGAGAGATGCTCTTACCTAAGTTAGTAAGCTTTATGAGGTATGGCCAGGTTTTAGATCGATCCTAGTTTAGGGTTGCTAGTCCCTAAGAGACGCTTTTGCTTAGGTTAGTGAGCTTAATGAGGTACGACCATGTGTTAGATTGATCCAAATTTAGGGTTGCTAATCCCCGAGAGAGACTCTCGCTTAGGTTAGTGAGTCTTGTGAATCATAACTAGGTTTTAGATCGATCCCAGTTTAAGGTTGTTAGTCTTCAAGAGATGCTCCTGCTTAGGTTAGTGAGCCTTATGAGGTACAACCAGGTTTTAGATTGATTTCATTTTTGGGTTGCTAGTCCCTGAGAGATGCTTTTGCTTAGGTTAGTGAGCTTAGTGAGGTACGACCTAGTTTTATATCAATTCTAGCACCAAATTGTTTATCCCGTAGATATTCCCCTACCTAGGTTAGTAAGCCTAGAGAGGTACGACTGGGTTTCATTTCCTCGTTAAAATCAATTTTAGGATAGTAATAGTTGTTTTTCCTGAAGGAAAAAATAGTGCCTGTTTTATTTTTGTGGTAAAGTTTTGCTCAAACTTTATCATAAAGAGGGGCAACTATAGATACCTAATTTTTGCCTCCCTTTTTTTATTTTTTTAAATTAGGTTGTAGGGTCCTAAATTAGGGAAAAAAAAAAGAAAAATAAGCACAAAAAATAGGAAATTAAAGAAAACCCAAAAAATTAAGGAATTTATAAAAAATAAGAATTATAGAAAAATAAAAAAAATCCAAAATTAAGAAAAAGCACAAAAAATAAGAAATTTTAGAAAGAAACCTTAAAAGATGAAAAGTTTGGAAAATAATTTTTTTTTTTTAGAAAAATTACAAAAAAATTAGAAAAGTTGAAAAAAAAAAATAAAAGATTTTAAAAAATAACATGTTATTAAGATAGATTTTTAATTTTAATTTTAGTTTAGAAGTTGGATTGTTGAACTTAGCTTAGGCTTAGATTTAAGGATAACCTAAGCTAATCGAGTCTACATGTGTAATTTGATTACACATATGGATAAAGTACAGGTTAATGACCTAACGGTTAAGCACATAACATTAGTATTGAGCATAAGGTCTTGGGTTTGAATCTTGGCAAAAGCAAGGAGACTTTTTTTTTTCTTTTTTTGTTTAATGTTGACTAGTACATTGCTATGTATTAGGATATAGTTATGCTAAGTATCCTGACACGTGGCATCATCGGATTGGATAACCTTATTGACGTGGCATCTATGTGGTACGTCACGTTAACGCCACATGTCACATGATGATACATAGTATGTCAGGAGTGGTCGGCACGGCTGACGTGGTGCCACGTTAACTCGACATTAGCCCATTTTTCCTTCCCCTTCTTTTCTTTTCCCTTTGTTTTCCTCTCTTTCCATCTCTTTCCCTCGTTTTTCTCTAAGATTCTAGCACTTTCCTCTTCGGATAGCCAATTTCAACATTATTTTTGAACCTCTTCTTATTGCAATTTCGCCAGACATCGCCTATTGTGAATGGAACCCATTAATATGACTAAATACAGCTAAAGGAGAATTCAATTTGAGCTCCAAAAATTAGAAAAAAAAAAACTAATTTTCTAGGCATTCTTCATTAAATTCGAATTCAGGCTTTCTATATTTCTGGGATCAATTCGGATATAAATGGGTGTTAGAGGAGCTTACACGAACACACATAATCATTCATGAGCGATTCCCAAGCTCTCTCTCTCTTTCACGGCCGTTTCTTTCTCTATTCCACACTTTCTCTCTTTGATCCTCTATTTCCACTCTAACTTAAGCCCAACTTCCACTACGGCTGTGATCTCCACTCTATCATATCCTTAACCTGACCACTTTCAACCTTCGTTGTGGCTTGTGGCATTGCCACCAACTTGCTACCAACCAAACCCTAATCGTTGCCCCTCTCTCTCCTCGAACTACCACCTTTAGCCCAAACTAACCCTACAACCGAACCTAGAATACTCCAAAACCCTTACCCTAATTAGCCAACTACGCCAAGAAATTCCCTCTAATACCGCTCGAGCTCTATCGCTGATCGCTACCTCCGAAAACCCTTTAAACCACCTCTAAACTCCATGGTACTCGGCCTACCCCTCCCCCCACTAAGTCTAATCCTAAACTTATAAATCTGCCCTTACCCTCGAGAAACTCTATGGAATTGCCTTGAACCACCCGTGGTTTCTATCATTAAAGTTTGAAGAAGAGGAGTTCGACTTGACCCGATTCGACTCGCTTGGTCCAACCTGTGCACTCAAATACATTTAAAGCTTATATATATATTTTATTTTATTTGTTTTCTTGTTTGTTTTACTTATTTATGTAAATGTAATCCAAAAAGAAAAAGAAAAAGAAAGATAGAAAAAAAAGTAGTTTAATTTGTTATTTATTTTTAGTTTAATAAAAATAAATAAATAGATAGAAATGAAAAATATAAAAATAAAAATAAGTGAATAAGGAGATAAGTAATAAAATTGTTTTATTACTTAGAAGATTGATTTTTGAAAGATAAAAAGAAAAATAAAGCAACCATTTTTTCATCCAAAATTTCCAAAAAAATAAAATCCAATTTATCGCCCTTTAGGAAATTTTCAAATAATTCAAAAGGGTAAAAATGTAACCCCGGATTTTTTTCAAAAGTTAAAATTAATCAACTTACTATATTTTCGGTAAAAGAACTAGGTGCATCTGATCTCAAAGAGCGGGTACATAGGTACTTATGAGGAGACGATAAAAGTTTAAAATAAAATAATTTCCCTTTTTCTTTAGTTTAGATTATTTTGTTTATCTAATTAAAGTAATCAATAACTAATTTCTATCTTTCAAAATTAAAAGGTGATTTTTAAGTTTAATTTTAATTTTAGAAAGTTAATGGTATTCGTAAGGGTTTAGATCTTTGACCCCCGAACCTAAATCTATGGTTTTAAAAATCAGTTTTTTCACAGACTAGTGGCTAAGTTATAACCAATCTACCCAATTAGTTATAACTTAACTATTTTTCCTGACTCCGATTGGGTGGCAACTCCAAAGTACTTTCAAAATGTAAAAGAATCGGTTTTCTTTAAATCCTAGTCGAGGGTCAGTACTAAATGGGGCTTAGTATTGGTCGGTTTAAATAAGGCCTAATTTTATATAAAGAATCGGTAGGGTGAAAAACCAGGCTAGACATATGCTCTATGATGATTTGGCTTAGCTAAACTTGATTTCTAGTTGATATGCTACTTGATGATTATTGCTTATTGAATGGTGACATGATATTAAACTTAGTTGTTATGTTGGTGCTAATGAATGCATATGTGACATTTGCTAGGGACTGTGTTATCTTAGAAAAGAATATATAGGCTAACTTTATCTCTTAAGGTGTTCACCTAAGTGAACTTAATCCCGAGATCTTAGAACTAACAAAACTACAAAGTGAAATCTAGGTAACAAGTGATGAATAAGTTTTCTTTGATTTGCTAGGTTTTGCTTGGCGTGATATCTAATGTATTCATGGTATGGTACGGTATGAAAAAGACCTATGGATCAAGTTTTCTAAAAACCAAGGTATTGCTAGGTTGGTTTCCATGGAAAAAGCTAGGTTTATTAAGTGAAATACTTGATTTGCAAAAGCTGGGTTTCCGAGCATATAAAGATTGCATTGTATCTGCTGGGCTAGCTATATGTTGTATTTTCCAACTATACTAAGTAGTTATTGTTAGGATGAAATGTTTGCTAGGATCTTGGATATGTTAGATGCTTAATTTAAGTTGATTGAACCAGATCAGTTGTTAGACTAAGCTAAGACATTGATACTGATGCATGTCATATGTATGAGCATAACATATGCTTGTTGCATTTACATTGTTTGCTTGGTTGAGAAATTATAAGATAATGTGATTGGACTAACTACTAGAATAATGTGCTTGTTTTATTACGCTTATTATTGTATGTTTGTTCACTCTTACTCAGCTTGCAGGAGATAAGGATATAAGTTTCTCTTATCCTTAGGCTACGGACAAATAGACAAAAAAATGTACTAAAATGGCTTTGAAAACTCTAGCTGAAGATGGGCTTTTGAGAGAAGTTATTGACTACAAAATGTGGCTTGAGTACATGAAGATAGCTTTTTAGGAAAGTAGTAGGTTTTTGTAATGCCTTAGAAGGGGGACTGGTAGTTTTACTTAAAATCTTTATATCATGTATATACTTATGATATAAAGACTGCCTTACAAGGTAGAGGTTACAGGGTTCTAACTAGTGAGTTTCTAAGGGTGCTTATTCATTTTACATACATCTGCTTAACCACATATATATTTGTAAGTGATCTAGAAATCCATAGTCACCAGAATTGTAGAGAGTTAGAATCACCTACTAAAAAATAAGAAAGGTTATCTACATTTAGACAATCATGAAGCTACTAGACACTTTTAAATGTTTAATTCAACTATTTCACTTGCTTCTCTAAACTTATCATTCTACTTTCTCAACCTACTAGAGCGCTTTACATTCAAATCCTAGCCTATCCCTAGCTTTGTAAGACTTGCAAAAGAAACTATTAGAGGGTAAGTTACATCCAGCTTAGTGAGTGACCTTCCTACCTTACCATTAGACAATAACAAACAAGTTATTTATTAAACATGTGAATGCATGTACAAGCATATGCAATGTAAACAATATATACAGTTGGCCGGTAATTATATACAATACGGTTTTAACACTTACTGTTGTCCAAGTTGGGAAGTATTTAGGCACGTTAGAACCTAAGTATCTACGTCCAATATGAAATCTCTTAATAATATACTTGCCCTCAACTGTAGACATGGCTTAGCCTCAAGCAGAAGGTAGTTACCCTATAGTTGAGTAGTTCTCAAAGGTTGAGGTAAGAACATGTCGTACAAAATACGTCATGCGATAAATATCACAATACATAATATTAATATGAATCCATCTAAGCATGATCTCCTGCTCTATTGCATAGTGCTGATGCAATGCCCCATGTTCTAATGCTGTAAACAAGACTGTTTGAAATATCTTAAGATATTTTGCAATCATAGGTCAACTAGAATAAGTACACATAAGTTCTCATATGCTCTAACATGCATCAAGTTCGACTATCATATATAATTAGATAGTACACTAATTATAAGCATAAAACAAAGTCAAATATGGGGTGGTATACTCACTTAACTAGAAGTCCAGTATTCTCAGTAGTCCTTGGTAGTCTCGAACTTGGTATTACAAACCACCCGAGTAAGGTAATTAAAGTAATTAATACTCATCTTATATGTAATTTATGCATTAGTTTTGCTATAATTTTCCTATTTTCGCTTATTTTGTCTATTTTCATCGTTGTCAAGTGTTCTTTCATTTGATGAAGTCTTTTTAAGGTGTTTAGAAGTGTAAGAATTCGATTTAGGCCAAATAAGTTTGTTGGTCAATGATGCTAGTTTGACTACTTTAGGATTTGGGCTTAGTTTCAGATTTTGGGCTTAGCTTTGAGTGTTGGGCCTTACACTTGACCTTTTGGGCCATTATTTAGGTATTTTAAGTTTTAGTTTCTAATTAAATTCCATAACTCGTAATTTAGACCTTAATGTTACTTTTGTAGGCCTAAATGGGCTATTTTTTACTAGTTTAAGGGCTTAGCTTACTAGGGGCCTATAGGGGATCACTTTAATAGGCTTTTAGACTTAATAGAACTTTTATATTTAATTTTACGAGCCTTTTAATTTAGGGTTCAGATTTGATTACTAAGTTATTGGGCTCTATTCATGGTTTTTTTAAAGGCTTTTGGATTTATCTTACATTTTAGGGCTTAAGCCCATTAAAGGCCTTAAGATAAGTCCATTTTCTATTATGATTCAGATATGGTTCTTTTATTTATTGGGCTCCTAATAATATTTCTAAGGCTTTAATAACTAACTAAGTTAGTTTAGATCTAATTAATATTTTAGGACCCTAAACTTGATTCTAACTTAAACTAATGGGCCAAATATCCTAATCGATCTACTAAATAACCCATTTTACTAGGTGTTTTAGATCTGGTTCATTTCATTAGTGAGGCTTCTAATACTATTCCTAAGGCCTTAATCACCAACTTAATTAGTTTAGGCCATTAAGTTATCATTACCTTACTTAACTTGGTTAATTACATCCTAAAGCATACTTAACACTAAATAATCATGTTATTAAGGTAATAAATCAAAGTTTACAATTGGAAACTTTCATGAAAGTAGTGGCCAAGTAGGGTTCTTCTAGGCTTTCCTTCAACTTTTTCCATCCAGTACTTATTCTAGTATATTTCCTTATTTTAATCACATTTCTACTTGTTTTAAGCTAATAATATCACCTAACATGATGAAAACAAAATGGATCCATATCAAGGAGGGGGTGACATGGATGGTACTTAAGGTTTCATGGAGTTTAATCAATATCTTTTCAAGTTATCTACATAAAACTATCTCCTACATCTTTAGAATATAAATAACAAACTAGCCAAGTACATGAATGAATGTATAATTATAAGGCTCTAAAATGATATGTACATGATTATAATATATTTATATAGTATTTCTAATCTTAAACTATCAAGATATCATAGGCACAACTTATCCGAACAAGAAAGTCATGTAGGGTGAGTTTTACCTTAGGTTAGCCCGCACGAGTTCCAACTTTTCCACTAAAAAAGAAAGTCAAAACTTGCTCCTTTAAGAGCAAATGTTTGTTGGCAAGAAACTAGGATGTGTATGTGATCTTTTGGTGGTAGTGGCTTGTCATTTGGTGCTTGTAGTGGCGGTAAAACCAAAAGGCATTGAGGTACGTAGGGGGGTCTAACAGGTCCTTTTGTTTTCTTTCCTTTTTCCTTTTGTTTTTGTTTAGGTTTCTTAAGAGTGTTTCCTAGGGTCTTCTAAGTGTGAAGAGTAGTGTCAAATGAGAGTTTGGGGGGGGGGGGGATGATGCGGGTGGTGAAATGGCAGATCTTAAAGGTAGGTTAAGGGGGATAACAGGTGACTATTTTTGGATAAGGGTACATAATCCTCTCTTAGTACTATGATACCTTGTTTGCTTTTTGCCAAATAAGAGAGTATTTTGTCTCCTTAAGGACAAGTGCCCTTTAATTCTCAATTAATCCTTTGTCTTTTATTTTTAATTGACTTTGACTTGCTACTAATTAAGATGTAATGAGAGTTAGTAGATGGATTAAAGGGTAATTAAATTAATTAATCACGATTGTACTTAATTAAGCAATTAGGCCTAATTAGGGTGTAACTAGGGTATTGTCATTTTTTATTACTTTAATGAAGTTCATTAACCTATATTACTTTTTTGTTAGAGTCCTTTATTATTCGGGATAGATTAAGGTTTTCAAATAGTGTAAGTGGTTGGTGATTTAGGGTTTCCTAGCAATTGGAGAAATTACTTGCGATTGGTGAATAATTTATGGGTATGCTTAGGGTTTATTAGTTGAATTAGGGTTTTGAACTTCTAATTATGGTTTTACTTAATCTATTGATATTTTCCAATTGTTTTAAGGTTTCTCACGTATTAGCTTTTTTTTTTTTTATAGGTTTTACGTGTACGATTAAGGTTTTAGTGTTTTACTCTCTTTACGGTTTTTCGACTTATTACTTAGGGTTTGTGACTTATTATTTAAGGTTGAATCATTTTATTTATGGATTTTATTATTACATCATTTTATTATTATATCTTGAGTGGTGCTGAACTCTTGTATCTAACTTTGAGTTCAAATCCAAAAGTTTATGGGGTTCATATTGTCTCCGTAAATATAACATTGACATTCTTAATGAGATATTTTCATATAATTACTTTGGTTTCATATGATTAATCATTCTTAACTTATAGTTAATTATGATGTAAAATTAGATTAGTGGATTAAGGTATAATTAAGTTTCTTAATCTTAATTATCCATACACTTGACATTAATTAGGTATAGTTTAGGGCTTAAAGTGCTAAATTAAGTTGGTTAAGCCCATTCAAACATTTTGCAATTAGTTTGAAGAATTGAGACAATTATTACTGTTTGGGTACGTTTTAGAGGGTAGATTAGGGTTTTAGGGTAATCAAGCGATTAGTCATTGATTAATGAATAGCTTTACTATTTAATTAGAGTACAATAGTTGGATTACTATTTTTGACTTTAGATTAGGGTTTTACAATCATTTTAAAGGTTCACACGTATTAGCGCTCTAATTAGGATTTTAGCATTTAAATGTTTATTTAAAGGTTAAAGTATTTATTTTAAGGTTTTGAATTTATTGTTAGGGTTATCTATACCAATATTCATTTTTGGTTGAACTCACCCTTTGTTAGTTTTAGAAAGCTGTCATGGGCTTCAATTATTAGTCTTTTTCCTATTGGGGTTTGGGGTTTGTTTCATTAGATTAAGTTAACCTCGAGAGTTAACATTAATTATTGGTATTTATTTATAAGATTTTAGGGCTTTTGAGTGTAGGGGTCAATTAGGGCATGATCTGCCATTTAAGGTTTTAGGAGTTTGAGTTGTTGAGAGTATCTTTTAGATTAAGGGTTAGTTATTTTGCCAACACTAAGAGTATCTTTTAGGAAACTTTATTAACTTTCAACTTCTTATCTAGAAAATTTGCATAGATTACGGTGTTACTTCATCAAAGGTTTAATATATTGGTGGTAGTCCAAATATATGTATTTGTAGAAGAGTTACTATGTTGTATAGAAGTGTGTAACGATGATACTCTGAGTATGGCTAGCTAATGTAGAAGCTTTTGCTATTGTTTGTCATATTAAATGAGAAATTGTTTGAGCATAGTTATTTATGGAATAAAAGAGCATGTTAGATATAAGTTATGCCTTATCTTTAACTTAAGGAAGGCAGTAATGAACTGTCTTTAAGTACAAAGAGTTTGAGAAAAAATTTTAAGCAAACACTAAGAAGGTAGGGCATTACACTTTACAATAAATCTAACCTAAATGATGCAATTCGAACCAGTTATTGCACGCAATAAGCACACTTATGCCATTTGTATATTTCATGTCAAATTTCTTAGGGAAGCTACTCCCAATTGACATCTCAAACTAATCTCAAGTGCATTTCAAAAGTCTAAACTCGAATTGTAAGTATTCATGTTGAATTCAAGATTGAATATAATAATTTTCAATTTGACTTTTTTTTTTATGGTAAACAAACACAAAACACTATAACCTTGTTTTCATAGCCACTTTGATGAAGTAGCCTACAAAACAACATACGAAAAATCAAAATCACAAAAGCATTAAAAAGGAAAAAAAAAAGGGTCTTCCTTTTTTTTTTTTAATCTTCTTCACCCAAAAATCCTACTTTTATGTCTACCTAATCTTTGAAACAATCTTGGTATGTAATTCTTAATCTAAAAACCCTTCTATTGTTAAGAAGTTGATGTTTGATAGCATCAACGACATTGAATATTAAATTCAATGTTAATAAATTGGATTAAATTTGTAGTTAATAGCAATGATGACATCATAAATTAATAATAACGGTATATATTTACTTATCACATATATCTTAGCATTTAAAGTGACAAATCTTATAATATACGATAAATAGTGTATCATAATTAATTTATATATTTTATATGCTTAATAAAATATTTCATATAAATCAACAATAAAATGTTTTATAAATACAAGATGTATCAAAATTTGAAGGGAATTTTATGAATGGATATGTGTGTATATGATGTAATACATTATATTTGGTGATAATACATAGTATGTCATGGAATATAAAATAATACATGTAATATATGTTACCTTTGTACTCGATAATTAGGAATCGAGTAGATAAATTTAGAGTATTGATGAAACTAACCCGATTAACTTAAAAATTTACGTATAGGCTCAAGATAGTAGTTAAAGAGACCTTGTGGACCCTGATATTAAAAATATAATAAAATAGTAATAATAATATAACTAAAATAGTACAATTTAATTATATTATGTATTATTTATTGTAATCATATAAAATAGGTCTTGTTAAATCATAAATTCTTAGAGATAAATTTTATATATAATAAAATTTATATGAGACATAAAATAACATATATAATATATACGTATGCATCAAGTGTAATTTTTAAGCATGTACATATACCCGGATATAGCTAAAATATTATAATATAAGCAAACTAGGCTAAAATAGTCTAAGACAATTAAAAAAAAATCATTAAAAAATTATAAAAAAAATTATGGTAGCTAGGAATTGGATTTTTGGGCATATGGAATCTACCATGATTGGTGTTTAGCTAGAATGATAATGAATCATGCAAGAAATTAGTGTATTTAAATGTAGGATTTGGAGGAGAGAGAAAGAAAAACCCTTTACTATAGCTAAAGAACTCTAAAAATTTAGAAACCCTTTATATTAGATTTTACATGCAAGGTATTGATTAGGAAAATTCAGTGATGAATTTGAAGATTTAAGGAATAAATTAGGAAAAATTAAACACAAAACAGGTATAATCTAATCATTTGAGGGTACAAACGATTAGAGGGTTACTGGAGCTTAACCACTACCACCACCACCTATTGTTGCTAATAAGGTGGAAGTAGCTGTTGGTGGTCGGAGCTTCAACTTTCGATGGGTGTCCATTCTTGTTTGATTTTAGAAAAATGGTTAAAAATACCCATAAAAATATGTAAAAAAATTATTCTTACATATTTTTTGGTATAGAATATATGAAAAATATCAATTTATATAAATTTAATAGCTAATATATGGGTCCTTAGGAAATTGACGAAATTAGACAATTTTCGAAGTCGAAATAAACGAGGTAAATGACATAATTTCTATTTCAAGTGTTTTCTACAAACTATCCTAAGTTAATAATAAATTGCAATATCAAAGTTTTTCGTGATATTATTTTCTATATTTTTATTTGGTTTTTGAGCTAAAATGATGCTTAAAATAGTGTATTCTAGTAAAAATTATGTGTATCCTTTGATAATCTTATTTAGATATTGAGTTTGAATTATATTTGGGGTGTGTATAACTGTTTTGGATTGTTTAGCTTAGTTGTTGAAGTGAGAAGTGATGAGAAGTTAGAAGTTGCCTTAAATAAGTAAAGTTGGTATTTGACCAATTTAGGGAATTTGGAATAATAAATAAAGTTATGAGAAGTAATGAGAACCGAGGAAAGGGTGTTTGAAGTGTTATTGTTGATTTTCATTTGATTTTATGATTAAAACTTAAAAGGAAGTTAGTAAATAAACTAATTTTCGGACGTTGATAGAAGATAGAGGAAGATTAAGAGGATTTTGCTAATGAATAATGCACTAATTGATTCTTAGAGAGTAGGTTAGAGACAAAAAGTCTTAAGTAAATGTGAAAATAGGGGAAGTAGAGGATTAGTTAAAGGATGATGTTACTAAAATTTCTATAGAAAATAAAGTCAGAGGATAGCTTGGAGGGTTTTTAAATAGAGAGTTTAACATGGAGAAGCTTAGAGACTATCTTAGAAGATAAAATCAATATAATAAATAACCCTTAAATAGCTCAAAGAGAAACTCAATGGATTTCTAACCAAGGGAAATTACAATGAATTCACTCGAAACCAAACTCAGAGGATTTTGACTGAAGAAAACCATTATAAATCTACTTAGATAATAGCTTAGAAGATTTGGCCGATTAGGGTAATTTGTAAAATTCATTAATTGGTTAAGAAATCAGGATTTTTAAATGAAATTAACTTATGAAATTTATGAATAAACAACTAAAAACATATAAAAGAAACTAATGATTAAGAAATTAAGACTTAAGAGCTAATCTATTATGTATTTGTAAGGACAATTGAAGATCAAGGAAGCAACGATCAAGAATAGGATACCTGTGAGCATAAGCAAGTTAGGATCTATGCTTAGTAGCATATTAAAGTATCATGTTAAGATACTAGGAGAAGTAAGAATGCTTGTTTGTGGTTGTAATTAGATTATGTGTACTTGTGCTATGCGTGTGCTTGTGATATTGAGTGGTGATTGGGAGTTAAACTTTGAGTGTTGATGTCTATTTGATATATCATGTCTTGTGTGTATGAATTTGGTTGCTAACCTAATAAATCGAACTAATCTTGAATTGATTAAAGACCTAACTTGACATGTACGATAACCCAATAGAGGTAATGATTAGGTTATCAAACTAAATATCGATATTTCGATGAGGATAGTAGAAATGGTTCTTTTCCTACCCTTAGTCGAACTAAGTAACAAGAGAGAGGGTTACGACAAGGTTAAGAATCATGGTTCGAATGTTATCTAAGGAGGAGAAATGTCTCCATTGCATAAGCTCGGATTTAGTTTGATAGTGTCAAGTTGAAATTCCTTGAAATCTAGATTAGAGTAGATGGAATTACTTTGACTTCACAATGGATCGGTTAAATATTGTGAGATTCTATATTAATTGTCTGTTGCATTTGTATTTAAATTAATGATTGAATAACTATGCTTGTTAATATACTCTTATGACTTCATCCCTTCTTATTGAGTTAGTTGAGCTTACATCCTGATAGATTATTTTACAAGTACAGAGTAGTACCAAAAGATGCTTTAATACAATTATTCGCAAGTTAGTTCCAGTAGGTTAGGAGGTGAAGTCTAAGGAATGGAACGAACTCATGTTACTTTTGTTTTTCTTTTGTGAAAGGATTATAAGGTTTTCTTAGGAGGCCTTATAGTCTTCGCTAACTCATTGTTATGTCTATATAGATAAAGTTGTTAACCCATAGAGATGTATAATTTCTTCTGAAAACTATGAAACTTTTGATATATATATATATATATATATATAAGGTTATGTATAAAAATTGATCTAGCTATAATTATAAGAATATGTATTTTGTAAAGTATTACTCCATAGGTCTTATCTTCTATTGGTGCTCATCTGACTGCTTCAAAGCTAGTTGAGTCATTGTTTGTCTTGTGTGGACTATACCTATGTTACCAGTTAAGGGGACAGCTTTTAGTTTAGGTTGGTTTATATGGCAGGATTATCATGACTTGTCAAGTTAAGGTTGTGACAGTACATACATATCAATTATATATTATATTTTAATAAATTATAACATATTTATGTAATACATGATGCAATATGGCATATGCATTGTATATAAAATGCATCATAATGTGTACAATAATATTACATGCATCAAAGTTGATATATACTATATGCCAACAATATTGTGTTTAGAATTTAATTAACGATTATCCATATGAAAGTTCATATCAAATTTTAATTTTTCCTAGAAGTAGGTAGTTTATAGAATTATGGACATGATGTAAGTGGTAAAGAGAAAAGGAGAGAGATTAGATTAATTGTGGACATATTATAAAAGGAATTATGATATGTGGTTTAATTAGTTTACCTAATATTTTTAGGGTTATACATTAATGCTTACTTACTATAATTTTACTACACATTAATATACATTTAGTATAATTTAAATGTATAGTAAATATAATAATAATAATAATGAGACAAATATAAAATGCTATATATAGATGTTGCCATTTCATTATTGAAGGGGAATTGAGGTAATTGATATTTTTAGCTTTAATGAATTAATATGAAACACATGAATATTGCAAATTATATGAAATATTAATATCATCAAAGGGAAATTTGGAAAAATAAAAAAGATATCAAATCCCCTTACTTTCACTTTAATAATATAGATAATTATTACATTTTATTTTGGTTGGAATTTTTTATATGCAATTAAAAAGGATTTATGATATTTTTCATAATCAAAGGAAGACATTTTTGTCAATACCAATTACTTTTTTTTTTAATTTGAAAGAGAATATATCGTATTAAAAATATAGTGTATACATATATTATATCAAGCATTTAGTGTATATGTTACGATAGTATTACTTTGGTGTTTTTAGAGCTTTCCCTTTCTTTTATCCTTATAAAACGATAAACACCGCATGTATATATTTTACTTTTTCATACCCTATTCTTCTAATTGTTACATTCATTTTTGGTGTCATTTTAATTGCCCTAATAATATATTTCAATAAATAATTCAAAATTTAAATCATTAATTAATGGTTTAAATTACGTTTGTCATTAATAATATGTTTCAATTCTTATCATAATTCAAATTTTGAATCAAATTAAATCTTGAGCCATCTTTAACTCTCTCATAATATATGCCTTATCCTCAATTTAAGCACCTTTTATATCAACACAATGTTGCTTATCACCTGGCAATTCAAAGCCATACTATTTCTTCTGTACTTTTTGTAAAAAAAGTCTTATTCATACATTACATCTTCAATTTTAGTTTTGCTAATTGTTATGGAGACAAAGCAATTCGAGCTTATTAAAAGAGGAAACATCGAGATAGATGGAGATGAGACAAAAAGGAAGTAAAATAACATTAGATTTCGAAGTGAAGCTTTAGAAAAATCTACTGCTTAGAGGAGTCACTTGGTTATTGAGTTAGGCTAAGAGCCTAAGGGCCCATAGGTTACTAAATAAGTCACAAATTGAATAAGTTAGGCATTGTTAGATAACATTACCTACAGGATTAATTTTGATATTTGAATTCCTATATTTGAAATTTAGATTTATTTTGATTCCACGCACATGGCATTGTGACTAATTGGTGAGAAGGCACATGGACATTATCACTAGAATATTTTTATCCATAGGGAGAGCATACATTCATACAAATATATTAAAAACCATATAAAGAAAAAATAATCAAAAATAAAAAAATATTATCCTCCCGATTTTTGTATTCTCATGTCAGTTGATTGTGTATTTGTTTCTTACATGAATTATGTATCAATCTGTGAAGTTGTGTAATCTTTTATAATAGCTTGTGATAACAGGTATCAGAGTTGGATTGTAGAGGAGATATGGCTCCTAATGATTGCAATTTTAATGAAAACTCAAAGCTACAATATTTGAGAGCTTGAAACCCTTTATGAAAAACATGCATTGATTGAAAGATTGCTTAGATAAGACTAATATGTTCGTCAAGAAGCTCCAAGTGTAGCAACCTATCAATAAGATTCCATTTGCATCTTCAAATCCTAATATAGGTAAGATGCTTACAACAGAAGAAGCATTTAGGTTAGCTAATGTATTGCAAACTTTACCACAAATACCATTACAAGCTCGCATTCTTAGAGTTGAATTTCTTATGTTTGATGGAGAAGGAGTTGAGGATTAGCTATACGAGGTTGAATAATATTTTGGGTTAGATGATAGCCTTGAAGATTGGAAGGTACTGTTGGTTTTAATGCACCTTCATGGAATAGGGCTTAGATGGCATCATCACTATATGCAAAATGTTAACAATCTATAAGAACAAAAATAGAGCGACTTAGTTGCACTCATGGTTGAAAGGTTTGGGGGTAAAGCTTACAAGCATCTAACGATTAAATTGAAGGAATTAATTTGGATGAGTATACTTCAAGAGTATAGGGAAGAGTTTGAGTGCCTCACTACCTGATAAGAATTGATTAACCGGACCCCTCACTGAGCTTGAACTCGAGGACTAGAGAGCATGATTCAATGCATCTTAACCTGTTAACTTGGTATTGATGAGCTTGAGATTTTGACTAAGCTTGACTTTCCTTACATACTAAGCTATCTTGAGCCATATACATGGATCTTGGTTATAGAGTGCTAACTTGAGGATGGTATAATAGGTTCCTCTAATAGCAAAACAAGCTTGCCCAATAGCATAGCCACCTTGACTCTAAGGTGTCTAATCTATGCCAACATGTTCTGGCGAACCATCCAATGACACCCAACTACTCATAGGAGTAATAGTCGAGGTCCCTTTGCCAAGCTACCTCGAAGTTGTTGACCAATTTGACCTCTATTATACCTAGTGAAGCTATACCCATTCCAGCCATGACATGCATCCTCTAACATTTGTAGCTATATAGATGTTGGCCGTATATTCCCTTTGTATTTTATAGATTTACCCCTTTCCTTGTATATTATCTTTATTACTTTGCTATTTTGGACGATGTATCCATTTTTTGTAAATTATCCTAACTTGAGGGTTATCCTAAAGTTTTAGGGATAAATATTTATCGTATTGTAAGTCGTAACAATTGATTGTTAATATAGTAAATTGCATTTTCTCTTAAGCTTGTCTTCTCTACAAGTTTTACCCTACTCTTATCCAACCCTTTGAAAAAGGATTAGTGGAAAGTAACACGATTAATCTAGTTGTGTATCATATCAACTAGCTTAGTTGGTCCATGAAAGTTCCTTAGTTCATCATATCCTTGAAGCTTTTTGTGCATTTGCTTAACTTCACTTCATTTCCCTTTCTTCTTTTTTGATCCTTCTACAAGTTTAGACTCACCCTGATATCATTGCCCTTATTGATTCTTGGCACGACATATCATCTTGGCATCAAATTGTAGAGGTTCGTGAGGAGAGTTGTTGTATAGTGTGTGTTTTGTTGTAGGCATAGTTGTGTTGCAAGTTTTGTTTTGCATGTGTTCTATTGTATGGTTGAGTAACTGTGTAAGTAGTAGCTAACGATTTATAGTGTTAAGTAGTAATACTCTATTTTTCCTTCTTTTGAGTTTATAAAACAAAGCAACTGTTGGTATTTGAAATTTTTGAGTTTGGTTGGTTTGTGAACAAGGTTATAGTGGGTTAGGTTATATTAGCTTGACTTGTATTATTGTTTTTGGGAGAGCCAATGTTTGTTGTTGCTTAAAGTGAGTAAGAGTGTTATCATAGAAGACGACGGATTAAGTGTGAAAACAACTATAAGAGACAATTAGAGTGGTATTCATTACCAAGGAAGGTAGACTCTGGTTACCCTTAAGATTATAGATAAGTGATTTGACAAAAGTGCCATCATGATAACTGAATTGACTTGTACAGCTTATGAGTTGGTCATTGCCTAACTCATTGAGGTCCATCAAAATGTTCCTTGAGCTCTTCCCATTGGTAGAGATGAAATATATGAAGCTTGGTAGAATTCGAGATAGTTCTTACTTTGGAAAGTCCGAGGTGGAGGAGTAGGGCGATAAGCTTAGAAGAGGATTAACTTAAAGGATGTGGAGGAAGAAACAGACAAGGAATACCATGAAGTAGAAGAATAGGCTTACGTACCTTAAGTTGTTGACCATGTGAAATTATTGGTGTTAACCTTTAGTGGTAGGGGAGATGTGGATGAATATCTTGATTAGGAAGAGAAGATTGTAAGAATTTTTTATTACTTTCAATATGAGGACCATGGCAAGGATATAATGGTTGCCTTGGATTTCTTAGGATATGCTACCATATGGTAGAAGAATTTTCAAGCAACAAGAAGGCGAGAAGGATACTGTAAGATTAGGATATGGTTAGAAATGAAGAGGACAATGAGAGCATTGCTCATACTAAATTCATATTTGTAAGATACTTTTGTTAGGTTACAAGAGCTTAGGTAGGGAAACTGTATGGTAGATGAGTATGTATTAGAATTCTAAATGCTCATGATCTATTATGAGGTCAATGGGCTTAGATTGTTTCTAGGTTTCTTACTTGCTTAACATATGAGATTTGGAATGCCATTAAGCTTTAATAGTTCACTGCACTAGATGAGGCCATCCAAATTACCTAATGTGTAGAGAGGTTGAGGAGGAGTAGACTAATTCGAACTCCATTGAATCGACCTAATTCAAAAAGTCAACTTATTTCAAGAGGAAGTTGAACTCAAATTAGCCCTAAGCGAAATTAGGGGAATTAAATTTGACTTGATAAAAAAGCCGACCCACTGAGAAGGAGGTATTGTAGAAGTTTGAGAAGGGTTAGACATCAAGAAGAAAGACTAGTGAGATTAAGTGCTTCAGATGTTAAGGGTACAGGCATATGGCTACCTACTATCCCAGTCATTGTACTATGGTCATACAAGAAGTCCTAACCTTTGAAGTAGACAACACTAATGAAAAGCCTAAAGAGAAGGTTGAAGTACAGGAGAATATTGGGAAGGATGGTGATGAGCTTGTTAAGGAGGAAGTGTTTTTTGAGGACTTAGACAAGCTGACTTTAGTTGTTTGTCATGCTATGAGTTTGAAGTGAGCCACTTAAGATGAACAATAGAAGAATTTGTTTCACATCACTTACAAAGTCAAGGTTTAAGTTTATGTAGTGATTATGCATAATGGAAGTTGCATAAATGTTATGTCCATTGGCCTGGTTCAAAAGCTTAAACTACCAACTTTGTCACATATAAGGTCTTACAAGTTGCATTAGTTGAATGAGAAGAGTGCATTTCACATATCCTAGTAAGTAATTTTGCTGATCTTTATAGGAAACTACTTAGATGAAATACTTTATGATGTTTTGCCCATGTGCGCATCTTATGTATTATTAGGTTAACCTTGGCTATTTGATCAGAGTGTTATACATGATAGATACAGGAATACTTATGCTTTTGAGAAGGATGGGAGGAATGTTACCTTGAACCAATGACCTTAAGATACGTCAATAAGTTGTAGGTTGACTTGGCTCAAGGTCTCAAGAAGGTTCTTATCCTTAGTAGATTTGAGCTAAGAGAAGTCATGAAATTAGATATGCTAACCTTATTGCTAGTGCGTAGGATACTAGAGTTGAAAGAGCAAGTTGAGTTTCTTAAAGAGATCAGGAAGTTGGTTAAGGAATTTTCCAACCTGTTTCTTGAGGAATTCCCTATGGGATTATCCATGTTCCGAGGGATAGAACATTGCATTGACCTGATATTAGGTATCGCTCTACCTAATAGGCCGACTTACCAGATGAATCCAGAATAGGCCATCAAGTTACAAAGGTAAGTTAATGAGATGATGGAGAGAGGATATGTGAAAGAAAGCCTTAGCACATGTACGGTCCTAATATTGCTTGTATTAAAGAAGGTTAGAACATAGAGAAAGGCCTTTAAAACTTAGCATGGATTGTATGAATGGTTGGTTATGCCTTTTGGCTATCTAATACCCTGAGCACCTTCATGAGGTTAATGAGCAATGTGTTGAGTTACTTGATTAGAATATTTGTTGTGGTTTATTTTGATGACATTATAGTGTATAGTTTTGACCAATCTAGCCATATTGACCATCTTAGAGTTATCTTTGAGGTTCTTTGAGCTGAGAAGCTCTTTAAAAATTTTAAGAGTTATAGTTTTTGCTAAATTTGTGGTGATTAGAGGAGGGATCTAAGTTGATGAGAAAATCTGACCTATTGTTGAGTGTTTTGACCTATTGTGCTAATGTAGAAGTCTCTACAGTATGGCATCCTTTTATAGGAGGTTTAAATAGAATTTCAACACAATTATGGCCCAAATGATCGAGCTTATAGAGAAGAACATGGAGTTTAAATGGGGAGAGAAGGAACAAAAGAACTTTGACAAATTCAAAGCTAAGCTAACCTTTACCCTTGTACTAGTTTTGCTTAACTTTGACAAGGTTTTCAAGCTTGAATGTGATGCATTAGGTTCAGGCATTAGAGTGGTGCTTATGTAAGAAGGCCAAATTGTCACTTACTATAATAATAAACTTATAGGAGCCACCTTAGATTACTCCATGTATGACAAAGAATTTTATGCCCTGATTTGAGCTTTGACTGTTTAACAACATTGCTTGTTGCCCAAAGAGTTTGTCATGTATACTTACCATGAGTCATTAGGATAATTGAGGAGCCAATAAAAATTATCAAAATAATAGGCAAAGTGGGTTAATAGAAAGAGGTGTAAAGGATGAGATCAATTTAGAAGATCCCAATAAAAAATGAAAATATAATAATATTAAAAGACATTAAGGCTTGGTATGGCTTATAATTGACTAAAGCTTGTGGGGCAACTCAGTCTATTACAATGTTAGAAACCTCACTACCTCTCTTAGCACATTATGTTTAAGAAAAACCCTATCCCTGATCCATCTCTTCTCCTTACTTAACCCCAACAATAGAAAACCCTCAAGCCTCTTTTGAAAATAAAATCCAAAATTCGAATTATTGACCCTTAGGTGCTAGAAATCCCAAGAGATAAAAGGAAATGCAAGAACATAAGGTCTATTAGTAAGTTTCATATTTGTAACATTGGGAAATTCGTTTTTCTTCAAAGAAGGATGAAAACCTTAAGGGATTTACATTTTGTAGCGTTTAAGGGATGATGATTTGTGCTTTGGGTGTTATTCTATTGGGAAAACAAGTAAGTAATCTTAAACCTTTTGGTTTCATTTTAGTTTGTGAATAACTATTAGGATTGGGGATTGAATTTTGGTGTTTGAGGACAGTTTGGATTGTTACCGAATGAATGTTGTTGATGGAAAGGTGTTTAGAAGTAGCGTATCATATCTAGGATTAGCATGGATTTCATATGTGCAAGGCATCATGAATTTCAATTTGTAGAAAATTGTAGATTGTAGTTAGTGTTTGGATGCTAGATGGTAGCCCCTTGTACTCACAAAATGTGAGTCCTTCCTTTGAGTTTGGATGCCAATCACCTTAGCATCTAGATGCTATGTTTGCTAGTGTGTATAGTTTGTTTGTAACTTTTTCTTAAGTTTCCTTATCCTTTTGATTCCTAAATGTCTTTGATGCATTTTTCATCAACTTATCACATTGAAATAGTTTCTAAAACATGCCCTTCTCTTGAGTAATTCTTGTTCGTTATAGAGGTCTATTCTATAAGTGAAGAGTTGGGTTGTGAGGGATAGATAAGAGTGTTTATGATCACGTGTAAAGACTAAGTTAGTATTTAATCTTATTAATTAGGTTGTAAAGAGATAATTTCCATTTACGATAAGATACTCAAGATAGGTATAAACACTTGCTTACTTGTCGTACTTGTATAGCCAATAGTTATATATGTATGAGCAAAATTAATTTGAACTTGGACTTAATAATTTAGTATTGCTTGGGCATGGTGATGACACTTATTTAATGCATATATTTTGAGGTAGTTTTGTATAGTTTTTATTGATTGTTAATGTTATTTTTGAAGTAATTGAGTTTATTTGCAAATTATTTCATTTGTAGGTTATTGAAGAGTCTTTGATGAATTTTTAAAGAATTTGGTAAAGTTTTGAAGTTTTAATGGAGAATAAATCAACATTATAAGGAAGAAATTTTAGTTGAGAATTGAAGTATAGAGGATATTATGGTTAAAGATCACGCTTGTGCTTCTAGTTGTGATCCTATTGTTTAGGATTTTCAAGAGTTTTAATTGGAAAGGAGAATCATGCCTAGGGTTCACAACTGTGCTTAGGGGTGTGAACATGTTGTTGATAAAAGAATTCCCTATTTTTGAAAAGTTTCCTTGTAAAATCGGAAGGAGGAGTAAGTAGAAAAAAGTAGAGGCTAGGGTTATTCATCTTTTCTTTTGAATTCTTTAATTTTATTTTATGTTTTAATCTAGTTCTTTTTAGTAAATTGTTATTGAACTCTAATTCTTGTATGTGACATTATTCTGCTTTTCAATCAATGATATTATTAATTATCATCTAATTACATTATCTGTATTGTCTTTAAATCAATATTGTCGGCTATTGATTTATTTTTTGAGTTTGCTAAGGAATAAATGGACATGAAAGCACATGGATGTAGGCTTGCAATTTAATAATAGTGTGGCAATTTATTTGAGTTGTAACATTATTAACATTCTAGATATGTGTTTAATAGGTCAGATCATTAACTAGTTTAACATCTTTTCATTTTTTCGAAAAGAAAATAATTTACAACAAGTTATGGTACATGGAATATTGATAAAATTACAATTCTTTTATTTAATTAGAAGATGCCACGCTATTTTTCATTTGCGAGTTGATGATCTTAGATGCAATAGGTGAGTTTGAAAGATTCCTAAGTTTTGTGACCACATACATTTTCTAGTGAAATGATTTGTTAACTACATTGACATTGGGTAAGGTAGCCTAATTAACCACAAGAGGTGGTTTCCCACAGCACTTTAAGGCTTACATAATGGTTTCCCTCCTATGGTTAAGGAAAAGCTCAATTATTATTTTAATTTTGCAAAACTAAAGGCCTAATTAATTTATGGACTTCTTTATGGCTAGCTCACAAGTAGTCCCCAATAGAGTCGTCAATCCATCGAGTTAAAAATTCGATTTCTCTTTTCTTCTTAACTTGTTTATATGTAATTACTCATATTTATTACTAAATCATATATATTACATGTCAAAGAAAATATTAAAACTTATTGGAGACACACATACACAATTTAGTACACATATCTAAACTAATTATATTATATGACAATAAAATATGTTATTGTAAAGACCTTACTTTACCCCTATTTATTCTTTTTTTGTCAAATAATAAAGAAAACACCTTGATTTGAAAAAGAAGAAAACGGGAAAACTTTGAAAAATAACAAAAAAATATAGAATAATTGAAAAAAAGAAAATGGAAAATATTACAAAAATATAGCATTTTTAGGAAAATAGGTATTAGATCATTCTTAAGGTCTTTTAATTTTTTAAAGGGTTAGGAGATAATTTTAGAAGTTAAATATGCATATGTGATTTGATAGCTTTCGAGCTATATCTGAGAGTATTGAATTTTTCATAGGATCCTATATTCTTGCTGAAGTCCATGGTAATTACCTTGAAAATTTGGTCATCATAATCTAATTGTCGCTTCAAATGAGGCCTCAATTAGATTTAAATTTATTAAGTTATGAAGAAATTAGATATGGAATTAATTGGAGAAGTGTCGAAACAAGACTCAGAAAACTATCAAATTTATACTCATTTTCAAAAAAAAAAAAAAAAGAAAGGAAAAAATTCATCTACTTAATTGACTTATTTATTTTCAATTAGGTGCTTCCAATGGTTTGGAGTTCATTTAATTATGGGTTAATTTGGGCATGAAATGGGTTTTTCTTGTTTAGGTTGATTCAAAAGTTTTATGTAAAATTAAGAAGCTTAAATAGATAAGAAATGAGTAGTAGCTCAGTTGGTTAAGACTTTGGATTAAAATATGGAGGTCTTGGATTAAATCTATGGAAGGTGCAATATGTACTTTTCATTTTCTCCCTTTCACTTTAGATACATGTCCATTTTTCATTCGTATACTTGTTCATTCCTCATTGGTATATGTCTTAATGTCACTTGCCATGTCACACATGTCTGCACTATATCATACCATGTCACTCGCCTTGTCACCTACTACGTCATCACCATATCACCATCGTTACGTCATGCCATGTCACTTGTTACATCATCGCTACGTCATGCCACATTATTTTCTAGCACATTTCTACTTGTAGTAGGCACACTCGGGTATACTTTGACACTTCTACATGTGGTAAGCACACTCTTAACAGATGTTGATCATGTTTTTTACATACTGCTTTGTATTTAGCATAACAGATCGTCTAGGTTTGTTCACTTGAGTTGAGCTCAAACTTGGAAGAAAATCATTATAAATTTAATATTTTTTATCCTTGATTCGACTATGACTTCTATAAATAGGGGTTTCCACTTTACTCTACACCACAAACCATCATTCAAAAATCACTTGCATAAGCTTTATTGTCTACTTTCTCTCCTGATGTTGCTTACAATCATTGATGAAGCATTAAGAAACCACCTTGTTACGATTATTATTTAACTTAAGTTGACTAGGTTCATTATTTTTCCTTTTTCTTTTCTTTATTTATTTTTGTTATTATTTTATTT
The DNA here is from genome assembly GCA_024138005.1 of Lumnitzera racemosa. NCBI lineage: Eukaryota > Viridiplantae > Streptophyta > Magnoliopsida > Myrtales > Combretaceae > Lumnitzera > Lumnitzera racemosa. Next base: position 69,217,399 of record JAMXBC010000005.1, on the reverse strand, counting down.
GTTCTTAGATTAATAACCTCCTATAGATGAGGAAGGCCTACATTTTAGAAAAAAAATAAACAATGAAAATATAAAATTAATAATAAAAAAAAGTTTCTTTAAAAAAAGAAAAAAATGAAAATTTGAAATAATAGATAAATATTAGAATTAGGGGCATTGCATAGTTCTTAAGGATGTTGATGGAGTAACCATCACCTTGAAGACTAATAGGGCTTACTTATTTTTTAGTAATTAAAAACCAAATAAAATATAAAAAATAAAAAATTATCTTAAATAAAAGAAAAAAATAATGTTTCCCAAGAAGATAAATTAGTAAGATTTTCCCCAAAAAAAAAAAAACTTTGTTTTCTTGAATAACAATTTTTGGACTTTTCATATTTAGAAAAACCAAGAAAATTTTTTTTTTTTCTAATTTTATAAAATTAGGAATTTTATAAAAAAATCTAAAAAAAAAGGTTTTGTCACTTAGAAAAATATTTTTTAGAAAAAAAAATCTAATGAATTCTTTTTCCAAAAATTAGAAAATAGAAGTTTTTCACAAATTGATGAATAAATTAGGGTCTTTTCTAGATTTTATTTTTCAAAATAAGAAAATAACCAATTAATAATGTAAACCGGGCTTATTTTCAAAAATTAAAATAAACTAAAACACTAAAGTTTTATAACAATGAATTATAGTGGTATGATTTTGAATAATGGAGACGTAGGTACCTACTAGTGACCATAGAAAAGATAAAATTTATTTTCCCTTTCTTAGAAAACAAAAACATTGGAAAACTAAAAAAGTATTAAAAATGAAAAACAATAAAATATTTTTTCTTAAGTTTAAGGTGTATTCTAACACTTTAGGCCCAATTTAGTACTTTAATATGGTAACCTACACATTTTAATAGGTTAGCTTAAGACCCTATTATCTCTGGTTTCTTTTAAAACTTTCTTCAAAAAGGTTTTCAAAACATAAACCTATAGTTAAATTAAAACTAATTTTCCTAATTGGTTTTAATTTATTAGTTTTTCTTGATTTTAACCTAATAGCAACGTCGATTTTCAAAACCAAAAGGAAGCATTTTTTCTTAACTTTTGTTAAGGGCTTAAATTTAATAGGTATAGGGTTTAGTTTAAACTAAGTTAAGAAAAAAAAAACTGAATTTTAAGCTTGATAGATTGGTAGCTCCATTGGGGACTCTTGAGTGTGCTAGTTGCATTAAAATATTAAATTGGGCCTTAATGTTTAAAATACCATTAAAATTTAAGCCTTTGTATACAATAGGCATTCTTTTTATTGTGTACATCTGTATTTTACTTAACTGTATATATATGTTCATTCTTTATGTATTTGCTTGTATCTAACCAAGTTGTGTACATTTACAAGTTCTAAGCCTAATGGGCCTAAGTTTCTTTTAGGGGGTTTATTTGTAAGGCATCATGATATGTGCTAAAAAAGGTCGAAACCAAACGTAGGAAGCCTTAAGATGAAGGGGCTATTGTATAGGTTTTGCGTATTGTAGGGCAATTACTACCTGGGCCAATTAGGCTCCTCACTTGAGCTAATATGGTTGTAAATCCACTCTTTGGAGTGCTTGGGAACTTTTTAGAACCCACCTAATTCGCATTTATGACATCACTACCAAGTATTAGGGCAGTTATGTGGCAAATGGAAAAAAATCAAAGCAGTTTTGTCGGGGTTTCTTAATAGGCTTTAAATTGTAATGTTTTTCCCTTTTGTAAGCATTCCCTGTAAAAATTTTCCATGTAGTTTTAAATATTATGTAATTTTCATTTTCCTTGTAATTTCACATTTAATTGTATTGGTTGTTATTTAGAATGAGAATTTAGGTTTCTTCCTTTTGATTATCCAATCATGACCTATTCCATCCACATATAAGGCCTATAGATATCTGGCCCTTTTAGTTTACTTGCTAGCATAGAAGAACAAAAATTCATTAAGAGTTAGTTTGGGCCAATCCTTCAATCACCCTAGGAAGGCATACATGAAACTTAAGCATGAGCCATGATGGAGGCTTTTTGCTTAAGCCTACATGGCTAAACCCTACCTATTGGGGGCCCTTATGACTTTCTCTCAAAATGAAAGGGTACTAGCCAATACCTTTTTTTATATAGTATAAGTAATAGTTACCCTTCTACTCCTTCGCTTTGTAAAACCTTTTAGGATTAGTATCCTTTTAAAATTGTAAGTACTCATATTCCTTGGGCTATCCTTTTAAACTAGTTAGTATTTGTAAGTAAACTTTTTCCTTTCAAAGCTTCTTCTTTTAACATCAATAAAAAAGGAAAGAAAGAGAAAAGAAAAGAAGACCTAAAAAAAGAAAAGGAAAAGAAAAATGGTTTCTATAAACCCTTAGAATTCCCAATCTTTGTAAATTCCAAAATCGTTCCCTCCTAGCTGTATGTACATAGTCTTCTTTACTACCCTTAGATTTCCCTTATAACTTCTTACTTCAAATTCTCTCCCTTACTTTGTGATTTTTCTTCTACATTTTTAAGAATAAGTATCTTAACTCCATAACTACTATAGGTAACCCTTAGTCATGCATATTTTTTTTTTCTTCTTCCTTGTCACTGATACTCAGATCATTACTTTAAGGCAGTACCTACCGTCCCTAACTCTTCAAAGCTTTCTTATAAGATACTCATTTCATTTTCTTAGGTTTGTGAATGGTTAATAGCCCTCGGTTTGTTAATTTTACTATCACTAGTTCTAAAAAAGGGAGAAAAGAAAAGTTCTATAGCTTGTAAATAGTTTTCCTTTCCGTTACTGGCTTTTTAGGTTTTCAATACCCAATAAAATCTTCCTTTTCCTCACTTTATTCTTATCATAGGGTTTTATGTTGTCATGTTAATTTTGATTCCAAAAAAAAAAAAAGAAATAAAAAAATGAGTCCTTCCCTTAGGGTATTGTTCCTTAATTTTCATATCTTATAAATAATTCTTTAAGCAAGTTAAGATTTGTCTTTTACTCTGTAATTGTAGCTAAACCATGATCATTTGATCATCAAGCTTATAAATAAGGTAGTTTGTTTTTGGACATTCCATTGGTATCATTTGTATGGTACTTATCTTTGTAGAGTCCAACTATAAGGTATCTTATCTAACCCTTAGTGATGTTGAAATGTCATCTTTTGCCTTTTCTCAGTAGGTTTATGAATATCAAAATCTTAGCACTCTATAGTATGATTGTTCCCCCTATAAATGGTTATATGTACTAGGCTTCACCCATTTCTACTATAACTACCCTTTTATGGAATTTGAGCCAACCTATGATCATTTCCCTATCATATGTGTTCTTATCCTCTTTTTCTCACCCCATAAGATTGTAAATAATGGACTCTCCATCATCTGTAGATTAATCATTTAGTTTCTATTTTACAAAATGGGAAGATTGTCACTTTTTTTTTTTACCTCATCTTCAAGTAAAAACCCTCTCTCTCCCTCTCTCACGTACACATACATACAAAATAAAAGAAAAAGAATAGAAAAAAGAGAAAAAAATGAGGTTGCTAATAGGTACAAATATCTGTGCTTATATTAGGGCCCATTAGCCATTCATTCTGAACTTAAATAAGAAGCACATTTAAGTTTCATACACCTAGGCTATCGAGGTTGGGTATTGAGGGGCAAAAGAGGAAGCCCAATAAAAGGAGCATGCAATTCTTAGCTCATTAAGGAAGCCAACCCATGCACAGTCTTAGACTTATTGAGGAAGATACAAGTATTGCCCCATTATGCAGCTGAATGGTGGTCTAAACATGAGTATGACTCTTAGCCCAAACAAAAGGCAATCTTACTCTAAGTTGGAACTTTGCCACCTTAAGCATTGGGTTTGGAAGACATCAAATACAATATTGACCCACTTAACTCCAAAAGCCAAGCTTGTCTCTAAATATTTAATCCTTAAGATTGATAAGGGGATGGATTAAAATCAAGTTACAAGTGTAAGGGGGTAAATAAGTTATAAAGTCAAGGGGCATTTAGGTTAGAAACTAAGTCTCAAGCAGTCATTTTCCCAAACCATCATAGTCATAAAGGCTTACTAAGACATGAGCACAACTTTAGGGGCATACAATTGAACCAAAAGGCCAAGACCAATCAAATGGGGTAAGGCAACACAAGAAAGAGGCCATCATAAAGAAAGGGGTACCATAAGAAAGATTGTTTCTTTAGTAGTCTTTATTTTTATGTATGTAACTTCAAACTTAAGATGAATGAACTACTTCCTTTACACTTTTTTGTGTTCTCTCTCTTTCATTCTAATCGGCCTTATGGAATGTTTCATTAAGATGGTCCACTTAACATTAGGATATAACTTGGTAAAGCTAATCTCCATTTGGTGGCAAATCAACAAAGATTCAAGTGTAAGGAAATGGTAACTCATTATTTAAACATTTTGAATGAAAAAAAGATAAGCCAAGTCTTAAATACTAACCATACTTGAGAGTAAACTAACAATAATTTGAGAAATTGAGGCTTATTCCTTAAAGGAGGCCTGTTTTGAACTTAATATGCAATTCAAAATGATGGTAATCAATTGGGTGGATTGATTACGATTTGGCTACTGGTCTTTGATTTCAATTTAAATGAAGAACCAGAGATTCCGAGTTTGGAGACTAATCTATTAAGCCATAACGGGTACCACTATCCACTTACCGAAATTAGAATTATTCTTCTAATTATAATATTTAAAAAATAAATAAATAAAATCAAAAGAGAGAAAAAAAGACCTAAGTTTCTACATATTTTATTGTCGCTTCGAAGGCACCTATGTACCCGCTAGCCGAGATTAGACGATCATAGTTTTTTTTTGAAAACTTTAATGTGTTGGTTCTTTTTATAGAAAAAATAATTGGTTGAATTTGCATTTTTATTAACCATTTTATTTTTATTAAGAAAAATCCTTAAAAGCCTAATTTTTATTCCTAACTAAAAAAAACCTAAAAACCTAATTTTTGAAAAGTCCCAAATTATGATTTTTATTTAAAAACAACTAAGTGAATTTTTTTTATTATTTTCAAGAAAAAACCTAAAGATTTTATGAAATATGTAATGTTCTACATGATGAATCTTTTATATAGAAAAATTGCTTACAACATAAAAAAAAAAATCCTAATTATAGAAAAGATGCCTAATTATAGAAAAGATATCTAAACCAGAGAAAAGATGTTTAAACTATAGAAAAGATATCTAAACTATAAAAAAGATGTTTAAATCATAAAAAAAGAAATCTAAATTATATAAAAGATGTTTTAATCATAGAAAGAAACCTAAACAATGGAAAAGATATATAAACTATAAAAAAGAAGTCTAAATTATGGAAAAGATGTCTAACCATAGAAAAGATGTCTAAACCATAAAAAAAGATATTTAAACCATAGAAAAGAAACCTAAACTATGGAAAAGACATCTAAACTATGGAAAAGACATCTAAACTATGAAAAATGTCTCGTTGTAAAAAAGAAGTCAATTAAAGATTTTTTTTTTTATGAACATCAAAATGATTTTTTTATCTAGAAAACCCAAACATGCCTAATGTAATTTTTCTAAATTAATATATTATGCAAATAACAAGATTTTGTAAAATATGATATTTTATAAAAATGTCATTTTGAAAATATAAAATCTAAAAAAAAAACTAAAATTTAATTTAACACATGTTCACTAAACACTAATGCTATAACTAATTACTAGTAATTAAAGATATGATAAAAATAACAAAAAATTAGTATAAGCTTTAAAAATAACTGCGCATATACTAAGTAAGATAAAAATAAATAAATAAGACAAGCTATATACAATAATTAAAAACCGCTATTATGTGCCTGCAAGGCAAAGCTGATGAAAGTGAGTAGATTGGATCCCCAGTCCTATCGCGCCCACAACTATAGAATTGGTCTAAGGAGTGGGTTAGAGCGTATTTTTAACAAATGTGTAATTGTTATTTCTGGCTCGTACCATGCAACCCCTATTTATAAAACTCGAAAACAAATCTTCTAAATCGTATAAAATCAACTCGAATCTAAATTGATAAAGATCCAAAATAGATTTAAATCTTATAAATCTTGATTTTATTAAATTTAACGTTGTCGTATCAGATTTGTTTTTTTTTTTCGATAACTGTTTAGTTAAGATTCCATCAAATTAATTTTTTCAATTTTTTTATATTTTAGTTTATTTTTTCTTTTTTTTTTCCCCAACAACTTTCTATTTTTTTTGTCTTTTTTTTATCATTTTTCAATTTTTTTTATTATTTTCTAAATTATGACCTTAAAAACAGAAATTATAACTACTATGGACAAAAATTAAGTGTTTATAGGTGCCAATGCCCTTAGAGTTTAAAAATTATTCCCAACGACATTAGAATCATGAGACTTTCTTCAAGGAGTAAGCAAAAGAGCAAGTTGCCTCATATGATCACCCCATTAAGGAAGGAAGAGTTTAGTGTAATGCTCATGTGTTTTAGCAATATTTGTATTTGTTAGCAACTTTGAAGAGAGAGAGAGAGAGAGAGAGAGAGAGAGAGAGAGAGAGAGAGAGAGAGAGAGAGAGAGAGAGAGAGAGAGAAGGAGATTTACTCCTTTTCCAAACAAATGCCCTTTTCATATAACATCTTTAGTGACCGTTTTTTAGTGAAAGACCCTCAAGTTTCCTCCATTAGGAATCTATACTTTCAAAGTCTTTGTTCTAAAATGGGTTAATGGATAGTTTTGTCCCTTACAATGTGCATAGGCTAAAAGCCAACTTTTCTTAAGTCTAAGAAGTCCAACTTCTAGACCATTCCTAGTTTACAAAGATTATGTCAATGATTAATGTCTTCAATTCCATGTTTATGGCCCTTTTAGGAACACTATCCATTTAGGACGACAACCTTTGATCTTTTTTTTTTTTCTCTCTATAATTTTAAGGCCTTTTCAATATGCCCATTTCTTAATTAATAAACTTGTCATTTTAATGTTCTTTTGATTCCCATGGAGTGCCTACTCTTTAGGGCACCATTTAAGGTTTCTTTAGGATAACCTACTTATGAGAGCATTGTCTTAGTTTTAAAAAGAAGTGTTAGGATTGTTTGCTCTTAGAGTGCTACTTCTTTTCTCACACAATTTGATTTTAGAGGTGATTCCTCAAAGTTGTTCCTAACTAAGCACTGCCTTTTAAGTGCAGTGAAGGACCATTTTATTTCTATGATTACTTCCCTAGTAGAGTATATAACAATTAAGATACTTGCTAAGTTTAAAACCCTTAGACAAGTGATTTCTTTGGAAACACTTGTTTTCCCTTAAGATAGGACATCTTGTTAAATAGTTTTCTTAAGATAGACTATGAAGAGCCTTATCCATATTTAGATAGCCTTATTGCTATCATTTCATTTCTTATTAGATAGAATATCTCACCTAAGGGTCTCATTAAGATAGATTGCAAAAGAGCTTTATCCTACTAGATAGTCTTAGTACCATCGTTTCCTTTAGGATAAGATATCTTGCTATAAGTTCTTGTTTAGATAGGCTACATAGGAGCCTTATTGTAAACTCTACGAGTTTTGATTTTAGTTAAAAGTTAGAAAAGAGAAAGAGTCAATGGATAATCCCTAGAACCCTAAATAAATATAAGGATAACAACTCTAAATAAGATGACCAAATCCTAAATATTAAGTCAAAAACCTTAAATAAGAAGATGGAAAACCTTAGAGTAAGTTTAGCCCTAAAACCCTAATTGTACACCTAGAGTGCTAAAACCCTAATTGTGTAAGTAAAACCTTAAAAATCTTAATACATGGAAAACCCTAAAATGACTAAAAGGCCTTAGCAAATTTTTTAAAACCCAAAAGTAATAAGAAGAATTAAATCATGTAATGAAAATCATTCATTAGGATGAGTAAGTACTTTGATTACTTAAAAACCCTAAACGTTGAACGTGTATGTGAACCAATAACTGTAAATGAACCTAGTGAACTAAGAAAACCCTAGAAGGATGCGTGAAACATGAAGACTAATTAAATTAAAATAATAAAATGTAGCAAAGCCTTCGAATTTCCCTAATTATGCTTATTATACTTAATTAAACTCAATTGTGATTAATTGCCCTAATTATACCCTAAACCCTAATCAACCTTCATTACATCTTAATTGACAACACAATAAGTTTAATTAAGAAGAAAAGACCACGTAATTAGTTAAAATTTCCAAGGATAATGTCCTTTTTGAGGGAAAAATCTTACCAAAAATAGATAAAAGTAAGGATGGTACAAGGTATAATTTGACGACCATGTACTTACATAACCAAAATAGCCACATTTTGTCTCCCCTCTCTCTCTCTCCACTTGTGTGGTTGTATCGGCCATCACCCCCCACCATCACTCTCATTTTTATTTCATTTTCATCTCACAACGTTCCTTACAAATCACTCTAAAACCTCACTCCAAAAAACAACCCATCAGCCACCCTTAACTACTTCACCGCCGACTACCACCATACTACCACCAAACCACCGATCACTAAGTTACATGCCACCCACACACCCTTCCCAAACTGGCTAACTCACATGCACACCCCACTCTTCTCACAAGCTTACAACACATAAACAAGAAGGGAAACCATTACACCTTCACTCTGGTAAGTTTACTACTCTTGTTTTCTTTAGTCATTCACTTTGAATCGTATAGGAATTTCACATGACATACACATACACTTGTAAACATACATGTTTCAGGGTTTTAAGAAATTATCATGGATGATTAGCTTAGGGCAATGCACTTATTATACGTAGAAGTTCAAGTAATACCACCACCATATAGTAAAATGTAGTAGGTGTCAAGTCGTATTGACAAATCAACAAGAAAGTTCATGAAACCCCTATTCCTTGAGCATATCCCTTCCTTCATTAGGGATTTCCCAATCCATTTTCATCACATTTGATAGATACACAACTTACACTAGGTGAAAACATGTTTTAGATGGAGGAAAAAGCACCAAAATGAGTAATATATAGAAAGTATAGTAGAGACCCTAAGTCACCATCTTGATCGCCACTTGAAGGGTGGCTTAAGATTTGTAAATTTTAAACTATTAGCTTAATGACATGATTATTTAGTGTTAATTATGATTTAGGATGAAATTAAGCAAATTAAGTAGAGTAATAATGAGTTAGTGGCATAAATTAGCTTAGTTAATGATTAAGGCCTTAAGAATAGCATTAGAAGCTTCATTAATGTAAATAACTAGATTTGAAACATTCCCTAAAATGGACCAAACTTAGAGTTTAAAGTGGGTTTAGGCTCAAAAAGATGAATAGAATTGGGCTTGAGGCCTTAAAGTGTAGAATAAGCCCAAAAACCCCTATAAGAATTAAAAATTTAGGCCATTGAAAGGTATGACTAGATTTGAAACAAAAAATGAAAAGCTTATTAATTAAAATATAAAAGTGGTTTTAAGGCCCATACAAGATATCTTCTATAGGTTACTTAACTAACTAAGGCTCTAAACTAGTTGAAAGAGTCTATTTAGGCCTATTAGAGCAATAATAAGATCCAAAGTGAAAGCTAATAATTTTGGGTAGAAAATTGAACTTTAAAATAATTAAATAAAAAGCCTAAGAAGTCATGTGTAAGGCCCAATACCAAAACTAGACCTAAAGCCTAAGATAATCAAACTAAACCATTGACCAATGAATTTAATTAATCCAAATCGAGACCTTATAAGCCTAAACACCTAAAAAGGACTTCACCAAATGAAATAACACTAAAAAATGATGAAAAATGATTTAAAACGAAAAAGTTATGGCCAAAATATGAAAACAGTAAAAGTGAAAGGTTTAGGACGAGAAGAGCTAACTAAGCATTCTAAGATACAATACTTGTGTGCTTAATTATAATCTTTAGGTGACATTGACCTTAGGATTGACTCGAATGATGATTACTGGGTTTGCTATATGCTATGCTCGAGTGAGTATATCGACCCTTGTCTTATCTTGTTAGTGCTTGAAGTGTAGAGCACTAATTATATATATATATATATGTGTGTGTGTGTGTGTGTGTATGTGAAATGTTTATGATTTGCGATTGGGTTATTTGCATGTGCTTGGATTAGTTGTATTTGCTTGTTAGAATAAGATAACATATCTGAATTGAAAATGGGTTGTTGCATTAATAAATAGGGCTTTGGAGTGTGATGAGTTGTAGACTACTGGTCTTCTTACGCATACATGACTTCGAGGCCTCTAATCCCTCACTTGATGAATCTTCTTTCGAAAACTTACTAATGACCAAAAACTTTACGTAGAAGAAGGATGACTGAATTCCTTGACAACTTTGAGAGGTTAAACCTTGCTCTGTTCTCTCTCTTATGCCGACATTGACTATTCGCTTGCTAAGGGCTATGTACCGAATGATCAAACTTTCAATTGTCGAGAGACTCCTATTGAGTGATGAGATACGTCAAGTACTTTCTTCCAAATTTTTTCCAGTCCTTGATGCTACAATATCTTGATTCCCTATGCTTACTGTGATAAGAGAATCTATGTATGGAACCAATGTTTCACTGCAACCTGTCCCTTTAACCTAACACTGTACTATTTTTCCCTTTTGTTGTTTGTCATTTTTACCCTTTTTTGTTTGTATTAGGAATTCTTTTTTTGTATGCCTTTTTGTAATTTCTTTATTTGTATATGTTAAGCCTAGTTTTTCACCCCTTCTGGTTCTTTTTATAAGATTAAATCTTCTTTAACTAATTAATACTAAACCCTACCCATTTAATACTAATCCTTGACTAGGGTTTAAAGAAAACCGTTTATTTTTATTTTGAAAATAACTTTGGAGTCACTACTCAATTAGAGTCAGGAAAAACAGTTAAGTTATAATCAATTAGGTGGATTGGTTATAACTTACCTACCAATATAACTATTAAAACCAATTTTGTGAAAACGGTTTTTGAAAACCAGAGATTTAGGTCCGGGGTTTAAGAATTTTAAACCCTTACGGATATCATTGACTTTCCAAAATTAAAATTAAACTTAAAAATTACCATTTAATTTTGAAAGGAAAGACTCAATTTAATTAAACAAAACGATCTAAACTAAAGGAACATGGGAAATTAGGTTTTTTCATTTTTATCGTCGCTTTGTAGGTGCCTACCTACTCGCTATTTGGGATCAGACGTATGTAGTTTTTTTTAATGAAAACTTCGGTGGGTTGAGTTGATTTTAATTTTTGAAAATAATCCAGTCTATGTTTTTTACTCAATTTGGCTCATTGAAGAAAATTTCTAAAAAGGTGCTAAATTGAATTTTCCCTTTATATTTGAAAAATTCTAGAATGCCTTAAATTGCAAAAGGTTCGTTTATTTTTATTATTTTTGAAGAACGTTGATTTTTCTAAGTGCTAAATGGAAAGAAAAGAATTTTTTTTTATTTATCTCCTTATTTACTTACTTTTATTTTTATATTTTTAATTTCTATCTATTTATTTATTTTTTATTTTTATTAAACTAAAAATAAACAATTAATTAAACTACCTTTCCTTTACTTATTCTTTCTTTTTTTTTCTTTTTCTTTTTTTTATTTGATTACATTTATATAGATAAACAAGTAAAACAAACAAATAAATAAATGAATAAAATAAAATAAAAAAGGTTCGAATGTAGGTGGATGCAAGGGTCGGACCTGGAACGAGTTAGTCGGTTTAGTTAGGTCAAGTCGGTTTCCATTATCTTCAACAGCAGTGGCGGTAAAGGGTAGTTTTGGACGTTCTAGTGGCCAATTCGAGGGGTTAAAGGGTATTCCGTGTGTTTCTTAGTAGGGATAGGGGGTTAGGCAAAGTGTCGTGGTGGTCGGAGGCGGTTTAGAGGGTGGTGTGAAGTGGTGGCCAGTAGTGGTCTTGGGTGGTTGTGTTTTGGAGTTGTTGGGCGAGAGAAGGGTGTTGGTTTGGTGGTTTTTTAGGTCGAGGAGTGTTGTGGTCGTGTTGATTTGGGTTGAAGAGGGTTGGAGATGATGGTTCAAGTGAGGTAGGTTATGGTGGTTAAGGTTGTAGGTTGGTGGTTCGGCGAGGCAACTAGGGGGTACGGCAAGGCATGGGGTTGGTTAGTTTTGAAAGTATGTAAGGTAGGGAAGCTAGTGAAGGTAGTAGCTTTGCTTGAAGTTGAGTAGAGACAAGGATTCAAAGAGAGAGAGAGAGTCGCAGTTTAAAGAGAGAAAACAAGAGAGAGAGAGAGAGAGTTTGTTGAGTGAATTTCTTGCTCTTCTCTAGTTGTGTGTATCTTTGAACATCCCCTAACACCTAATTTATAGTCAAATTCAACTTGGAAACAAAGGAAAGTTCAAATTGGATTGAAGTGTAAATGATTGAAATTACAATTTTTTTCCACTTTTGAGAACTTATTTAAGCATCAAAATGGATGAATCTAGTCTTGCTCTTGTGATTCGAATAAGGCCATGTCTGGTTTGCAATTTCGTTATTAATTTGGCGATATTGCAGTTCGAAAGGGGTAAAAAATGATGAAGAAGAGGGCTGATTAGCTATGTTCAAGGTGAGAAAGTTTGGGGAAAATGAAGGAAAATGCGGGAAAGAGGGGAGAAAAAGAGGGAAAGTGCTAACGTGGCGTTATGTCAACCGACTTGACCAATCCTGACGTTCCACATATCATCACGTGGCATGCGGTAGCTAATGTAGCATACCACATGGTGCCACGTTAGTACACTGTCCAATCCTAACTTACCACGTGTCAAGACACGTGGCGCAATTAAATCTTAATACGTGGCAATCCTTAGTATAATGAAAAATAAAATGACTTTGTATACTCTCTCTAAGATTCGAACCTAAGACCTTACACTTAAACCCATTGCTATATCCATGTGTTTAACCATTAGGCCATTGGCTTGTGGCTTGTGTCTTGTTTGTACACGCAATTGCACATATGGACCAAGTTAGCGTAGGTTAGATTTAAATATAAACCTAAGCCCAAAGGTCTAACTTCTAAACTTATTTTAAAATTAAAAATCTACCTTAATAAAATGTTATTTTAAAAAATCTTTCAATTTTTCTATTTTTTGTAATTTTTAGTTTTCTATATTTTTTCAAATTTTCTTATTTTGTAAACTTCTCAAATTTTTTGTATTTCTTATGTTTTTCTTATTTTTGTTTTTGTTTTTTTTTTCTAAAATTCTTATTTTTTCTAAATTTTTAAAATTTTTTAGGTTTTCTTTAATTTTCTATTTTTTGTGTTTTTCCTAATTTAGTGCCTATTGAGAAAAGAAAGAAAAATAAAATAAAGGGGACAAAAATTGGGTGTCTACAACATAGTTACCCTAAGGATTTACTATAAATAGTTCCTCTTGATTGTAAATTGGAATCATCTTACATCACATATATACAATTAATATACTATTCTTGTAAGACTACATATTCTTTAGACCATTCTCATACACTCTTATCTAATTTTGCTGAGTAATTTAGGATTAGTAGCAGGTGGATCTTGACATCAACTTGTGTATCATATCAAGTGAAGTGTTAAGTCGTGTTGTGTTCGCAAGTGGGTTGTGTTCTTTGAGTAGCTTTACATTAGCTACTCTTGTTAGTTTGTAGACCAATTCATTCTATTTTTTTTTTCGATATTTCAAAGGACCCATTGGTTCAAATTTGCTACAATACGCCTTAGTGAAAACTCGGCTCCTAGGCAAATCATATAATCTTAGTATCAGAGCTTGAGGCTATAACCAAGAGCTATGTAGTGATAGTCCTTACTAGTTGTCGTTTGAGATATTTGTGTGTGTAGAAAGCTTTCCTACATGAAGAGTGTGTTTTGAAGCTTATTCTTTATGAGAATGTCAAATCCTAGTGTTTAGGGAGAGATTAACGATATCGAGAGTGATGCTCATGGACATGGTCGAGTTACCTAACAAACACCAAGTACTACTGATGAGTAGATACAAGACCTTGCTACTATTGTGGCTAATTTAGTTGTTTTTGTATAGAGTCTTCGAAACTGGGCTGAGATAGAGAGTAGTTGAACAAGGTCGAGAAATGAGAGAGAGGCCTAGAAGGCAAATAAATGAACAAACACCAGAAGCCTTCTCTATGAACTAAGCACCACCGCATCGAGTTGATAGAATGATGAGGAAAAGGTTAGAGTTAAACGAAGTGGACGAGTATAAAGAAGAAGAGGAACAATATGTTAGGATTGATGAGTGTGAGATTAGGGTGTTAAGGGGTACTAAACACCTTAAGGTATAGATTTCAAGCTTCAATGGGTTTGGTAGTACTAATGACTACCTGGATTGGGAAGAGGAGATCGAGAGGATTTCAGCTTTTATGATTATGAGGATGCTATTCATATTCAAGTAGCTATATTGGAATTTTGTAGATATGCAGCAATGTGGTGGAAGAAGTTGCAGATTGTCTACTTGAGACCTTGATGAGAAGTTCGGACATGGAATGAAATGAAGAGGGTCTTAAGAGGTAGGTTTGTTCTTGAACATTACAAGCAAGATACTTTTAGACGTATCTAAGACTTGAGACAAGGTGGTAGATGAGTAGACGATTACATTCGGGAGTTTTAATTACTTATGATTTGGTGTGATGCCAATGAACCCAAGACAAGAACTATCACTAGGTTCATTTTTAGGCTTTAGACCGAGATTGGCAACATAATGGAGCTATAGAGTCTCGTAACTCTGGATGAAGCCATCAGGGTAGTACATAGAGTCGACAGGTAGAGGCAGAACCATGTTAGTGATATGCAAGTATTCAACCTATGTTGTTGTATAGAAGTAGCATGCCGAGTCGACCAGGGAATGATTGAGCATCCAATAGTTTTGAAGTGGAACGTCGAAGGCAATTGCCTATCCGACCAGAAGAAGGTTAAGGAACTTGAGGTTTGAAAAGACTAAGGTTAGAGCTCTAGAAGAAAGACCTAAGAAATCAAATGTCTTAAATGTCTCGGTTATAGACATGTAGCTAGTTAATGCTCGAACTAGTTAATGCTCGAATTGCTAAGTCTTGACTATAAAGAGAGCTAAACCCTAGTTTGAAGTAGATAGTACAAGTGAAGGAGAGGAAGAGATAGGAGTTGAGCAGATGCTAGAAGAGTTTTAGGAAGACCCCGATGCTGAGACACCTCTTGAGGGCAGTGCAGAGTACTATTTTGTCGTTCGACGATCTCTAAGTACATTTGTGGTAGAAGAGAATGAGTAGAGGGAGAACCTCTTTCATACGAATTATCGAGTGAATGGCAAGCTATGTGCCTTGATCATTGATAGAGGGAGTTGTATCGCCTGAGGGGTAGTTAAGGCCATGAAGCTACCAACCCTCCTGCATCCTAAGCCATATAAGATTTACTGGCTTAATGAGAAATGAGGCTTACATGTTGCCGGGTAGGTTAGAGTACCTATTACCATCGGTGATAGATATAGGGATGAGGTGTTGTGTAATGTCCTTCAGATGTGCGCTTCTAACATATTACTCGGTTGACCATGGCTGTTTGACTTGAGAGTGTTGCACAATGGGTATAAGAACACTTACATGTTCCAGAAGGATGGAAAGAAAATAATACTGATGCCCATGAGTCTTAAGGAAGTGTAAGAAGCCCAAGAAAAGGTTGTTAGATCTTTATAGTGGAAGTCCTTGGTGATTTCCTAAGCTCAGTTTCCTCGAGAAGTTAAGGCCGAGAACTATGTGCTCCTTTTAGTCAGGAGACTCTTGGAGGTAAGAGATGTCGAGAAATGCTTAATAGAAGTGAGAGCTTTACTAGAAGAATATGTGGATCTATTTCTTGCCAAGATGCCCAAAGGTTTACCACCTTTAAGAGGCATCGAACATTGCATTGATCTTTAGCTATAAGCAACTCTACTGAACTGACTTACTTATAGACTCAATCTTGAGTAGGCAACCGAGTTGAAGAAGCAAGTTGATGAGTTGGTGGATCATGAGTATGTTGAAGAGAGCATGAGCCCATGTGCCATCCTCACTATGCTAGTACCAAAGAAAGATGAGTCTATTGGAGAATGTGCATTGACATCTATGCCATCAACAAAATTACTGTTAAGTACCAATACTTGATCTCATGGTTGGATGATATGCTTGATGAGTTGCATGATATGCTCGATGAGTTGCATGGTGCTCGCATCTTTTCAAAAATTGATCTAAAAAGTAGTTACCACTAAATATGAATGAGGCTTAGAGATGAATGGAAGACAACCTTCAAAACAAAGGATGGCTTATTTGAATGGATGGTAATGCCGTTTGGCTTAACTAATGCGTTAAGTACATTTATGCAACTAATGAATCATATGCTTAGAACATTGATAAGAAAATGTGCTGTAGTCTATTTTGACAACATTTTGGTCTATACTACTGATCTCATCACTCATGTTAAGCATTTAAGATTGGTGTTCGACATCCTCTATGCCGAGAGATTATTTGGCAACTTGAAGAAATGTGTATTCTATCAAAGTGAGGTAGTATTCCTTAGATATGTTGTTTTAAGTAAAGGAGTTCGAGTTGATGATGGGAAAGTTAAAGTTATTTTAAGTGGCCTATGTTGACTCAGGAGTTTTCATGGTTTAGCTTTATTCTATTGAAGATTCATTTGGAACTTCAGTTCTATAACTGCGCCATTAATTGAATTAACCAGGAAAAACATTGAGTTTAGGTGGTTGGAGAAATCTTAGAAGAGTTTTGAAGATGTGAAATATAAGTTGATGTCTACTTTAGTACTCGCCCTGCCAGATTTCGAGAAGGTTTTTGAGGTTGAATGTGATGCGTCTAGCATTGGCATTGGTGTTGTCCTTATGTAGGAGTGCTAACTAGTTGCTTATTTTAGTGAGAAACTTCATGGCGCTGCCCTGAATTACTTAGCCTATGACAAGGAGTTCTATGCCCTTGTCCGAACACTTTAGAACTAGTAGAATTATCTATTGTCGAGAAAGTTCATCATCTACTTAGATCATGAGTCTCTTAAGCATCTTTGTGGGCAGTAGAAACTTTCTTGGCATCATGCCAAATGGGTTGAATTCTTGGAGTCTTTCTACTATGTCATTTGGTATAAGAAAGGGGGTACCAACACTATGGCTGACATTCTTTCTCATCGCCATACCCTTATTACAACTATATAAGCCAAGGTACTTGGATTTGGTACCTTATTCGATCAATATGAGTACGACCAGTATTTTAGGCCGTAGTGGCTAAGTGAAATGTTGGAGGTGTTGTGGATGGATATTACTTGAGTCAAGGGTTTTTTATGAAAGGCAAGCAAGTTTATGTGTCGGCAGTTAGAGAACTACTCATCTGTGAAGCTCTTGTTGGAGGTTTGGCTGGCCATTTTGGCAAAAAGAGGATAGCTGAAATAATAAAAAAACATTTCTATTGGTTTAGAAATATGAGGGATGTACACTGAGTTTTTGAGAGGTACGAGGTGTATAAACATGTAAAAAGAAGTTTAGAGCCATACGGAGAATACATACCCTTACCCATACCTGAGTACCCATAGATTGACCTAAGTATGGATTTCATACTTGGCCTTCCTTGAATGCCAAGAAAACATGACTCCATTATGGTTGTAGTCAATTGTTTTAGCAAGATGAGCTATTTCATTCCTTGCCATAGAACTAATGATGCTTTGTTTATCACTAACCTCTTTTTTCAGGAAATTGTACATTTGCATAGGTTGTCGAGAAATATTGTATCTAACTGTGACTTGAAGTTCATGAGCTTCTTTTGAAAAATTTTGTAGAGGAAACTCGACACCCAGCTTATGTATAGTACTTCTTGCCACCTTCAGATAGATGGCTAAATTGAAGTAGTAAACAAGACAGTTGGCAACCTTTTGTAAGCGGTTATGGGGAAGAATTTACAAGATTGGGACCTATGCTTACCTGTCATTGAGTTTTCTTACTACTAATTAGTTCATAGCTCGACAAGTTAGTTACCTTCTGAGGTCGTCTATGGACTTAACCCAAACTTGCCTTTGGATATAGTTTTCAGCTCAACTGTATAAAGGGAAAATCAATTAAGCCTGTAGCGCATCGAGGAATTCTAGAAGTTACATCATAAGGTTGCTGAAAATCTGGCGCAAACTATAGCCTAGTAGAAGGAATAGGGAAGCTGAGGAAGGAGATGAGTGGTTTACAACCTTGGAGACCTTGTTTAGGTCTACCTTAGTAAAGAACGTTTCCTTGGGAAGAGAACAAACATGCTTTCCCTAGATCAGATGGACCTTTTAAGATCCTTAAGTACATCAACAACAATGCTTATAAGTTAGAGCTGCTCGATGGATACGTTGTATCTGCTACTTTTAATGTAGCTGATCTCATACCTTACATACCTGATGAAAAAGAGGGCTAAGATTTGAGGGCAAATCTTCAACAACTCTGGAGAACTGATAAGCTGCTAACCACTGGTCCTCTTATGCTTACATGACTCCGAGGCCTCTAATCCTTCACTCGAAGAATCCTCTCTTGGCAACTTACCAATGATGAAAGACTCTATGCAGAAGAAGGATGGTTGAATTCCTTAATAACTTTAGGAGGTTACACCTTGCTTTGTTCTCTCTCTTATGCCAACATTGACTATTCGCTTGCTAAGGGCTCTATGCTGAATGATCAAACTTTCAATTACCGAGAGACTCTTATTGAGTGATGAGACACTCTTCTTTACGCCGAGTACTTTCTTCTAACTTCCTACTAGTCCCTAATGTAGCAACATCTTGATTCCCCTTAGTTGTTGTGGTAAGAGAATCTATGTATGGAACCAATGTTGCGTTGCCACCTATCCCTTTTCCCTAACACCATATTATTTTTCCCTTTTGTTGTTTGTCCTTTTTACCCTTTTTTGTATGTACTAAGGATTCTTCTTTTGTATGCCTTTTTGTAATTTCTTTATTTGTATGGTTGCCCTAAGGATTTACTATAAATAATCCCTCTTGCTTGTAAGTCGGAATCATCTTACATTATAGATATACATTAAATATACTATTCTTATGAGACTACTCTCTCTCTAAGACCATTCTTACACACTCTCATCTAATCTTGCTACGTAGCTTAGAATTAGTAGTGGGTGGACCTTGACATCAACTTGTATGTCATATTAAGTGAAGTGTTAAGTTGTGTTGTGTTTGCAGGTGGGTCGTATCCTTCGAGTAGCTTCATATTAGCTACTCTTGTCAATTTTTAGACCAATTTATTCTATTTTTCTTTGATATCTTAAAGGACCCACTGGTTTAATCTACTACAGTAAGCCTTAGTGATAACCGAGCTCCTAGGTACATTAGAGTGTTTGTCATGTATATTTGGTCGGTTACCTATGAACTAGAATA
Source organism: Lumnitzera racemosa (assembly GCA_024138005.1). NCBI lineage: Eukaryota > Viridiplantae > Streptophyta > Magnoliopsida > Myrtales > Combretaceae > Lumnitzera > Lumnitzera racemosa. The sequence continues at coordinate 69,198,092 of JAMXBC010000005.1, read as the reverse complement.
ATAATTATTTAACTCTAATATTAACTAGTCATGCATTACACATTTATGCATTAATATAGAAAGGGCATCAGTACTATGCAATGGAGTAGGAGATTATGCTTGTTAGATTTGTATTTATGTTATGATTATTATTATATTGTACAATGTACTTGTACGACATGTTCTTGCCTTGACCTATAAGATTTACTTGACTTTAGGGAGTACTAATGCTAAGCTATGTTTGCTACATTAGGTCTATTTAGAGAAGATGATATTTGATTAGACAATATATGTAGAGATCCAGATCCTAACGTACCTAAATACTTCTTAACTTAAGCAATGGTGAGCATAAGATTGTACTTTACACAGTCGTTGGTAGGCTGTGTACGATGTGTGCATTTCAAAAGCTTGCTATATTGCATATGTGTATTTAAATAACTTACTTAAATTGTTTGTTGGTAGGATAGTAATGTTACTTATTAGGCCATCATTGCTTACCCCCCTTATAGTTTATTGTTGCAACATGACTTATGGCTAGAGTTGGTTCAAGGTTACTACCGAAAGCTCTAGGATGGTTAGAGGGAAGATGAGAACATGAGTCGATGTATATGCTATGTTTGGACTCTCTAGTATTGCTTTTTATATTTCCAAAGAGTTTATAGAAACTTAGGATACTAGTATTTTATTATGGTTTGTAAGACTTAATTAAGGGGAAACTATTCACCCCCACTTTTTATGCTACACTTTTAATTACATGCCTTAATATTACTTTATAAGCCTCTCTAATGGATGCTATAGTTATGATGGCACCTTGTGTAGTACAATGAAGGTTACTGACCAGCAAAGGTATTGGTCTTAGATCTTTCTATGGTATATAGTGGTATTGCCACAACATAGCTGCCCTTCGGGTTATGACACTTATCTTTCCTTAGATAGCATACTATCGCCCCTTTTAGATAGGATATCTTGCTAAAGGGTCTTGTTAAGAGAGACTACAAAGGAGCCCTATCCTACTTTAGATAGTCTTAATACTATCATTTCTTTTAGGATATGATATCTAATTAAAGGGTCTCATTTAGATAGATTGCACATGAGTTTTATCCTTCCTATGGTATCCTTAGTGCTATCAAAACTCTTTAGAATTAGACATCTTATTAAAGGGTCTCGTTAAAACTGTATAGGAGCCTAATTCCTTTGAATGCCTTTTAGGATATGATATCTTAAAAGAGCCTTATCCATTCAAATACCTTGTATGATAAGATGTCTCCGAGAGCACTATCCCCTTATGTATTGTTTAAGATAGGACATCTCATAAGAGCTCTATCCTTCTTCAATAACAATCTCCTTCCATCCTTAGTAAGTCTCATCACCTACATCTTTCTTTGGGCAAAAATGGTGTTTCTTTTGTTTTTGTGGCAAAGCTTTTGCCAAACTTCACCACAAAGAGATGCAATTATAGACATTTAATTTTTGCTCCCTTTTATTCCATTTTTCAAATAACAAAGAAAAGATCCTAATCTAAAAAATTAAAAAAGGGGAATTTTATGAAGAATACCAAAAAAATAAAAGATAAGAAAATACAAAATAATATATACTAAGTGGAAATAAAAAAGAAAATGGAAAAATTACCAAAACTAGCATTTTTAGGAAAATTGGTATTAGGTCATTTTTATGGTCTTTTATTTTTTTTTTAAAGAGTTAGAAAGACAATTTTAGAAGTTAAATATGCATATACGATTTGATAACTTTTGAGCTATATCTGAGAGTATCAGATTTTTTGTAGGATGCAATATTCTTACTAAAGTCCATGTTGATTAGCTTGAAAATTTGGTCATCTTAAACTAATTGTGGCTTCAAATGAGGCCTCGATTGGATTTAAATTGATCAAGTTATGAAGATATCAAATGTAGAATTAACTGGACAAGTATCAAAACAAGATTGGGAACACTATTAAATTTTTACTCATTTAAAAATAAAAAGAAAAAAAATTCATATGCATAATTGACTTATTTATTTTCAATTGGGTATTTCCAATCGTTAAGAGTTCATTTAAGTATGGATTAATTTGGGCTTGAAATGGGTTTTTCTTGTTTAGGCTAATTCAAAAGGCTTATATAAAATTAAGAAGCCTAAGTAAACAACAAATGAGTAACAACTTTGTTGGCTAAGGTTTTGGATCAAAAGATGGAGGTCTTAGATTTAATCTATGGAATGCACAACATTTACCTTTTATTTTACCGGTTTACTTAGATACATGTTTGTCTCTTGTTGGTGCACTTATCCATCCCTTATTGGTATATGTATCGATGTTACCCACCATGTCACACGTTTCAACACCACATCATACCACATCACCCACTTTGTCACTCGCTATATCATAGCCATATCATCACTACATCATGCCATGTTACCTTTCACATCATCACTTGATCATCACCACATCAATTTTAGGCACACTTCTAAGCATAACAGGCATACACCAACATACTCCAGTACACTACTGTAGACACCTAATTTTTGCCTCTCTACAGTCTTAATCTTTATTTTTACAAAAAAGGGTCTTAATTCAAAAAAATAAAAAATAAAAAAATTAACAAATAATGAAAATACCAAAAAAATAAGAAAAGGAAAAATTATAAAAATTTCATAGATTTTTAGAAAGTAATTTATATTAGGAATAATTAGTTTTAGTGTTAGTTTAGTTAAAAATATTATTTTTGGGAATCAGATAGTTTAAATATAATTTAATTGTATTAAATGTTAAGTCGCAGCTAACGGCCTAACAGATAAGTATCGGAGTATTTAGGTTGGATTTAATTGGAGGTCATGGGTTCGAGTCTCAACAGGTACCCATGTTTTTATTTTTCTATCTTTACAGAATCGAGATGAAAATGGGATTCATATCTAATTAAATCATATGAATTTAGTTAAATCGGATTTGAGTTATTTGAATCTAGTTTAATTACCATTGGACCCTATAAACAACACACACGTGCAGAAAACAGGAGGACCTTCAGATAGGAGGAATTCAGATCACAAAAACAACATAGCGACTAAAATACAATCTGCTGAACTCTATTGTCAGAATCCGATGAACATTGTAGAGTTACTGAACCTTACAGCTATTCAGTAGGAGTTTCACGCAGCAACAACCAAACTCTCGTCGCCAAACCGCATGCTCCAATCTTTAATCCACAGCAAACTTTTGACGCCAAACCTGACTGCAAACCAATCTCTAACTCCACTGTCGAATGCCCCATCATTGCCAACAATAACCTAACAAACCAAGACATGCAGAGACAACCCAATCACCTACATCCCGACTAGCTACGAATAACGAACTTACTCGTTTGACTTCATCCTCACTTGACCGAACGCACGTTGTAGCAGCATACATCCATAACTATAGCAGATGTATGATTCAACTACATAGCCACCGGCGTTGCTGCATTGCGCTAGTTTACACCATCCAGCAGTTCAAGCCGTACGAGGCTCGGCCAGCAACTCCAATACGTCCACTGTCGATACAGTTCACCCCCACTAACGATTAGCCGCATACTCCTTCTCCCCGACGAACTTAATCTACGGCCGCGTCCCAGTAGACTTAACCGTGCATGAGCACTCCCATTGTCGCTTTACGAATGCAATTGATTAGGTGAGTTCCATTGATGGTTAGTTTTTGCTTTGGTTTGATTATTATTATACTATTATCATGTTATTGGTTCATCAACAGTAAATATACGTTGTATATATGAATAGCTTAGTTTAGGAAACTTTATTATTAGTTTTTATATCAAGTTTATTGCCTGATGTTGTTAATAGCAAGGATATGAGGTTGTTAAGATCAGTTTTATTAGTTCATGTAATATATAATATGTATATATATATATATATATATATATTAGTTTAGGAGTTTTAGTATTAGTTCTTATACAAGTTTATTATATAGTATTAATTTATTTTGATAGATAGTTATATACATTAGTTTAGGGATTGTTAGGATTGGTCATATTTTAAGATTTGGTTTTATTTAAGAATTTATCACATAGAAGGTTTTTTTTCTTTAAATAAAAATTAATAAAATACCTTTTTTAAAAATATGATTGTTAGAGCATTTTTTTTTATCAAACAAAAAACACTCAAGAGTTAGGGCCTTTTAGATTTTATTTGAATAAACTAATTTGGTAACAACGTAAATTTGGTTGGTTTTCAAATATTAAAACCAACCAATACACTAAAGACTTTTTTAGAGAACTACGATTGTCTGATCCCGGCTAGCGGGTACGTAGGCACCTTTAGGGTGATCATGAAATATGTTAAACTTAGGTTCTTTTTCTTTTGATTTTTTTTGTTTATTTATCTATTTATTTTAAATATTATAATTAGAAAAATAATCCTAATTTCGGTAAATAAATAGTGGTATCCGTTAGGGTTTAATAGGTTAGCTCCCGAAATCAGAACCCTCTGGTTCTTCATTAAAATTGAAGTCAAAGATCAGTAGCCAAATCGTGATCAATCTACCTAATTGATTACGGTTTCTTTTTCTTTTCTTGACTTCGGTCGGGTGGCGACTCCAAAAATAATTTTCAATAAAGAAACCGGAATTTCCTAATTTCTTTAGTTGAGGATTAATATTAAATGGGTTAAAGTTTAGTATTAATCGGAAATGGAGAAGTTAATATTAAACAAAAAAGAAATTGAAAAATTAGGCTTGACAGTTTGGCGACTCCACTAGGGACTGTTAGAAGGCTAGCCAGTAGAAGTTGTCGAAAATAGGATTATTTTTTCAAAAAAAAATGAAATAATAAAAATAATGAAAAACTTAGGTATCTTATTTTATGTATTTGTTTATTTTATTTATTTTTTTTACTAACATTTTTTTTAGTTGTAGCAGTTTATTTAAGGGGAAATTTTGAGGGTTTTACTTTTATCTTTTATTTATTTAAATATTTATTTATTTTTATTTTTATTTTTATTATTTTTTTTCTGCATCATAAATGCATGGTAGGTACGGTCAGAACCAGGCCATCTTAGGACCTTAGGAGGGGGGCCATTGTATAAGCTTTGGAAGGTTATGGGGTAACCACCTTCCGAGGCCGATCAGGCTACCTCACTCAAGTTCAGATGCGACCACAGAATCGTTGCTTTGAAAAACGTAGTGGTTGTAGAACTTGAGAACCTTTAGAACTCACCCTTTATATTACATGAAAACTTTTTCAAAAATTTACAAGAACCTATGATGTGGCAAACCTAAATTGATAAAGGCAGTTGTGAAGTTGTGATTGTAATTGTAATCTTCCCTTGAAAATAATTTGTAATAATTTTATGTAAAGTTTATAATACGTTGTAATTTTAATTTTGATTTTGATTAGTCATGGTTGGATTAAGTCAAGGGCCTTTTGAAGACGTTCATGTCTACCTACCACATTGGCCATAGAAACTGCTTCAAACATGGTTTTGACTCTTCAGCCTAGATAACTAGGAGTTTATTAAGAATAAGATTGGGCCCATCCTCTCTTTACAGAAGATCCCTGTGAACATCACTCTAATGTGGGCCTTAGTCCACGTTTAGGAGCCCGAATCCACCATTTTCTGTATAGGCCTATATCAGTTAAGCCCAACTATAGAAGAATACTCCCAATTGTTGTGGGCTCCTACAATCATGGATGATATTTATGTCCCAGACTTGGAAGCTGTAGCACCAAAGATCTTCAGCAAGTTGCTGGGAATCAGAAAAACTGAAATAAACCGGGTTCTAGATCAAGGAAAGACCATTCGATTAGAGGATGTCAGGGGCTGGTTTTCAATTGAATTGAAGCATAGAGAAAAACGCGAGGTTTTTTGTGCAAATTTAAAAGCATGGCACCGGTACCGAGTCAACGCTTTTATGTTGGTGGTCTTCAATACTATCCTGTTCCTTGATGAAAGACGTCGAGTCCATTTCAGAATTGTAGAACTCGTAGCCCAATTCCCTGAAGGGAAATCATACGTCCCGGTCCTTTTGGCTGAGCAGATCCGGTTACTAAACCATCTCAAGAAAAAGAAACGAGGAGATCTGAAAACTAATATGGTCCTACTGGTGGTCTGGTTCGTTAGCCACATGAGAAGTTACCAACTTGATTTCAATTGGGCTGAGTTTACTCAGCAATATGACCTCATCAAATCTTTTGGAGAAAGAATCGAGCTGCCAAAAAGTATAGCTAGCTGTTATTGGGTCCAATACTTTCAGACTATGAAAGCAGAAGAGTTGTTGTTGACACCCAGGTGGTTTGCGAGCAAGGAAATGATAAGAGGATGTGGAGACTTCAAAGCGGTGCCTCTGATCAGCTTTAACCTCTGCATTGCATACGTCCCGGCCAATGGACTCATTGAGGACATGATCCCCAGACCATCATTAGAAGCTATCTCGTTGGACTTCCTTAACCCCAGCATGACGATGGCTGATAAAGCAACCAAGCTTCAAAGCATCCGAGCTCTTTGGTACACGAGAAAGACTACCCCTACCACTAGAGGGATAACAGTTAGGAACCAGACAACCAAAGGATTTCTTCATCACCAGCTAAAAGGGCTGAAAAATATGGAAGACAACAAAGATAGGGGGGAAGTTCAAGCTGAACCCGAGAGGACGAGTAAAAGAGAGCAGGAGTTGGAAAGACGTTGCAAAGAGTATCATTAGAAGATAAAGGCATTAGAAGCACAATTGAAGAGGACTAAGGGCAAAGAAGAGTAGGCTCCCATGATCCGAAAGAAGAGAAAGATGCAGGATAAGCTTATTAGCCACTAGGAGAGAAAATTTTAGATTTTAGGTTTTTCATGTTTTCATTAGAATTCATTTTTATGAATAGAATAAGAGGTGTAAAGCTTTACAATTGCAAAAATTAATAAAAGTTAGTTAGGTTTTGCCACATCAAAGGTTCTCCCCAATTCTTGATTTTTCATTGCACTTGTGTGACATGCATCTTGTGTTTATACGATTAACAACCCATTTCTAGGAAAATGTAATATGTACTAACCCTTTGTTGAGTTGTTTAATAACCATCAGGTAAAATTTCAAGATAGCTCCTAAACGTCAAGTCTTTCAGAGAAGTTCGATTAGAATACGCTCCCAGACTAGGATGGCCACCACTCAAGGAAATGATGGAGACCTTGAGATCAATGATCCCTCCAAGCTGAGGTTTCATTCCATAGAAAGGGTTGTGGAAAAGATGGCAGAACAAATGAGCTTCCTAGCAGATTGCATTACTTTTCTGCGAGCTACAGCACTGGCTAATGAAGAAAGTTCCAAAACCCGTTATGGAAAGAATATACAAGCTCCTGAAGCAGAGCATGAATATTAAAATGACCCATTTGAGTCAGAAGGAGTTTACCCGAAAGACAACCCGACCTTCGAACTTGACACATATGCGGCCCCGAGACCTGTTGACCATGGGTCAAGTACGGATAGCTTGAAAGAACTGGAAAAGAAATTGACACAACAGATCACTGAGAAGATGAAGGCATTTGTAGGGTATGATGGATTTAAACAGGCGGGGATTACAGAGTTTTCCACGTATGACATGAGATCATACCCTGAGAAGTTTAAGATACCAGAATTTGAAAAGTATAACGGGACGGGTCGCCCCAAGCTCCATACCAGGTTGTATGTCAGGAAGATGGGTAAATATGTTCAGTACGATCTACTTATGGTACAGACATTTCAAGATAGTTTGACCAGACTAGCCCTGACTTAGTATGCCCAACTTGATTTGAATCAGATAAATACATGGGAGAAACTTGCTCGAACATTTTATGAATAATATAAATTCAATGTGGAAGTAGCCCCGACTATGATGGACTTGGTTGCCCTACAGAAGAAGAATAATGAATCGTTCAAAGAATAGGCTCAAAGATGGAGGTCTTTAGCTACAAGAATCTCTACTCAAACGACTAAGAAGGAGCTTACATCAGCTTTCATTAACACCTTGGAGAGGCTATATTTCTCCTATCTCATCGGGCAAGCCTCATCCAGTTTTGCTGAAGTAGTAGCAGCTAGGTACAGGATTGAAAGTGCTGTCTCTTCCGGTAAGCTACAAGACCTGGTAGATAGAAGACCACCAGTGTCATCATCTGGTCTTAGACCAACTGCCAGCAAGCCTAAAGAATCTATGGTTGGTATGGTAAATTCAAATGCCAGACCAAATGCTCAGGTTACTTTTAGGGCAAATCCACCTCCCGCTCAGCAACAGTATAGAGACCAGTTTCAATCTAACAGGACTTATAGACAATTTACCAAGATACTGGTCCCTTTAAGTCAAGTCTTTAAGAAGTTGCAAAGGGATAATTTGATATGGTACGAACTTCCTAGCGATCGATATCGACCAAGAATCTTTGACCACACAGTAAAGTGTGAATATTACTGTGGACAAGTGGGGCATTCGACTGATGCATGTTGGAGACTGAGGAACAAGATTCAGGACTTGATAGATGAAGGGATAGTGCAATTGGATTTTGTGGAAGCCCCAGTTCCTAACGTCAACAATATTCCCTTGCCTAACCACGGGCCAATGATTAGTATGATTTTTGATGACTGTGCTGTCAATGTCATCGATTTAGATAAGAAGCCTAAGGTTTTTGAGTTCTCTACTGGCAACCAGACTCCAGATGTGAAGAGGTACACATTTTACGTACCGTTGCCACCAGAAAATTACAAGGCTGCTCCATTCAACTATCACCTGGCAAACCAGGAGAAACCAGGTCCTTTAGTAGGGGGCATTACTTGATCGAAAAATATTTATCACCTAAGAGAGGAGCATGGGAGGAAGGTCACATTGGGAGGATCAAATGATAAGACGGTGGTCGAACGCTTTGAGGAGCTATCGACCTTTACCAAAATGATCATGTCGAGTGAGTATAAGATCATGGATTAACTCAGTAAGACTCCTACAAAAATGTTGTCGATAGGCCTGTTAATCGCATCTGAACCATATAGGGAGGCTTTATTTCGCACGTTAAATGAGGTGAAGGTCCCTCGGGAGATTCTAACTAAGAAGATGGGATTGGTTACTAATTTGATCCTCACAATAGATCAAATTTCATTTTCAGCTGAAGAATTGGGCGAGGAAGGGAACAAACATACAAAGCCACTCTTTATCGTGGTAAGGAGTAATGACATAATTGTCACCAGGGTACTCATTGACAACAGATTGTCGCTAAACATCTACCCACTCACCACCTTAGATTTGCTGGGCATCGATACATTTGCAATTAAGCCTTCTTCCACAACAGTCAGGGCCTTTGATGGTTCTAGAAGAGAGATTATAGGAGAGATTGATTTATCCGTGAGTATTGGCCTTCAGTACTTTACTATTCATTCCAAGTCACCGACATTCCATGATCTTTCAATCTACTCCTAGGAAGACCTTAGATTTATGCAGCAGGAGCTATACCATCGTGCTTGCACCAAAAATTGAAGTTTATCTCCAATGGCCAAGTGATTACAATTCTGGGAGATCAAGATTATGAAATCTACAAGGAGACGGCAATACCCTACATAGGAAGTGAAGGACAAGAAGAGCTGGGTTTGCAAATGTTTGAAGAAGTGAACATGATTATCGGTCCCGACAGAGAGGATGATAGAAGAATAAGATTCAAGGAAAGCCAGATTGGTACCTATGGCCTAGGCTACAATCCTACCCTGGCAAAAGAATCCCAGAAGAAACAAGTGAGGGGGAAGAAAGGTAACATATTATACCATGCCTCAATGACCTTCCCACTGCTAGCTGAGACGTTCATACGGGAAGAGACTCAAGTTAGAGAATCTAACAAAGAAGGATCAACAAACTCGCCACCTAAGTTCCAGCATCATTTGAACAACTGGTTCTCCATCCTGGCGAATTGTAACAGGTCTTCCCTAGGGTAAAGGGGTGACCCGTAGTTAGTATTTTCTGAGTTTTTATTTTTAATAGTCATCCTTTCAAATGTATCGTTGAACCTTTCATTCAAAATTAGTTATGCCTTTATCTAATTTGAGACCATACCTCCATTTATTCAATGAAATCTTAGTTTATTTCTTTCCTATGTTGCTCTTCAATTATCTTTTGTTTACATACACTTTTTCCATGCATTCTCATTCAGATCCAATGAACCAAGTGAAGACCAGGAATACCTCGCGTAGGTAGAAAATGAGAATATCGATATCGCTTTTGGCCCTACTAGGTTAGTTGTCGGGAGCGATGTTGATGACCACAGTAATATACAAGAGGAATGGCAAAAACATGAACTGGGTAGAATCATTATTGATGAACCGATTGAGATAATTAATGTAGGGAACGAAGAAAATCCTAAGAATTTAAAAATTAGGGTGAGTTTAAAAGAGAAACAAAAAACAGAAATGATTACGTTATTAGCTGAGTATCAAGACGTGTTCATTTAGTCGTATGAAGATATGCCTAGGTTGGACTTATCGATTATAGTCCATCGTTTACCCACATAGGAGGACATCAAACCAAAAAAGCAAAAATTGAGGAGATTTTGACCTGACTTCTTGTTGAAAATTGAAGAAGAAGTGAAGAAACTACTGGAGGTTAGATTCATCGAAGTGTTGGATTACTCGAAATGGGTAGCTAATATTGTTCTAGTAATGAAGAAGAATGGGAAAATTAGAGTGTGTATAGACTTTCGAGATCTCAACCAGGCAATGCTTAAGGATAATTTTCGATTGCTTCACATTGATGTCTTAGTAGATAACACAGCCGAAAATCATCTATTCTCTTTCATGGATGGTTTTCCAGGATATAATCAGATTCAGATATCCGAAGAGGATAAGACAAAGATGACTTTTATTATGACTTGGGGAATGTTTTGTTATAAGGTGATGCCGTTTGGGATGAAGAATGCAGGTGCAACATATCAGAGGGCCATGGTTGTAATTTTTCATGATATGATGCATAAAGAAAGAGAAGTGTTTGTTAATGATATGATTGCGAAATCCAAAGAGGAGGAAGATCACTTAGAAAACATGAGGAAGTTGTTTAATAGACTGAGGAAGTACCACTTGAAATTGAATCCGAAGAAGTGTACCTTTGGTGTGACGTCAGGAAAATTGTTGGGGTTCATAGTCAGCCAAAGTGGTATTAAAGTCGATCCTGATAAGGCCAAAGTTATAATTGACATGCCTCCTCCACAAATGTTCAAGGAAGTGCAAGGATTGCTGGGTCGTTTAAATTACATAGCCCGATTCATATCACAGTTAATGGATAAATGCCGCCCTCTTTTTAAGCTGTTAAAGAAGAACGCAAAGAATAGTTGGAATGAGGAATGTGAAGAGGCTTTCACAAAAATTAAAGAATAACTCATGAAACCTCTAGTGTTGGTAGCTCCTAAACCTGGAAAGCCGTTGTTCTTGTACCTGACCATAATGCCGAAATCCATGGGATCCGTACTGGGCTAGAAGGATGAAGAAGGGAAAGAGCGAGTTGTTTACTATCTAAGCAAGAAGTTTACCGAAGGGGAGCAAAATTACTCAGAAGCTGAAAGAACCTGTTGTGCATTGGTCTGGGTTATGCATTGACTCAGACAATATACATTGTATTATCAGATTGAGTTGATAACATAATACGATCCTTTGAAATATTTAGCTGAAAAACCGGCTCTCATTAGTAGAGATTCAAAGTTGTAGATGTTGCTGACACAATTTGACATTAAGTATGTGAGCCAAAGTTCAGTCAAGGGGCAAGCTTTAGCGGATCAATTAGTGGAGAATCCCTCTGAGGATGCCCTTCAAGGAGTATGGGTTGAGTTTCCCGATGAAAACATCTTAGTAGCGGGAAATGATTCTGATGGTGAAATAGTCGAAAAATCTTCAGGGTGGAAAATGTTCTTTGATAGAGCAGCTAATGTGTCCGGATCTAGAGTGGGGGCAATTCTGGTATTGCCTGGAGGTACACAATTTCCAATGGCTGTAAGATTGGTTTTCCCATGTACTAATAACATTGCAGAATACGAGGAGTGTATTTTGGGACTCAAAATCGCATTGTTTAAGGAGATACGCGGATTACAGGTATATAGAGATTCTTCGTTGATTATAGGCCAAGCTCGGGGTGAGTATAAGATGAAAGACCTCAAATTAGTGCCTTATCGCCAACATTTGGCCGAGTTGATAACCAAGTTTAAAAAGATTACCTTCGTGTATGTACCAAGGGTTTAAAACCAATTTGCCGATGCTCTTGCTACTTCGGCATCAATGATTTAGATATCGAAAGGAGTGGAGATTTAACTACTTAAAATTGAAATTGAAGAAAAGCCCACTTTTTGTTTGGTAATGGAAAGTTTGTGTAACGAAAAGCCTTGGTATTATGATATCAAAATGTTTTTACAACATGGTGTGTACCCCGAAGGAGCAGAGAGGAAGGATAAAAAATTAATTAGAAGATTGGCGGCTCAATACTTGATGAGCGATTCTACGCTGTACTGACGATCGTTTGACGGTATGCTTTTACGTTGTGTAGATGGAAAAGAGGCAGAGATGCTAATGAAATAAGTGCACGAGGGAGTATGTGGCCCCCACATGAATGGCTACATGCTTGCTAAGAAAATCACCAGGATGGGATATTATTGGTCAACTATAGAAGCGGATTATATAGCACATGTTAGATGCTACCATTTGTGCCAGATCTATGCGAACAAGATAAATGCTCCACCTCAAGAATTACATATACTATCAGCAACATGGCCTTTTTCAATGTGTGGAATAGATATCATTGGCCCAATCACTCCAAAAGCATCTAATGGGCACCGATTTAAATTGGTAGCTATTGATTATTTCACTAAGTGGGTTGAAGCCTTATCTTACTCTAGTGTGATGAAGAGAGTAGTAGTCAAGTTCATCAGGAGAGATATATTGGCTCAGTATAGTACACCAGAAATAATTATTACTAACAATGGTATGAATCTGAATAATAAATTGATGTCCAAGTTATGTTGACACTTCAGGATTATTCATAGAAATTCTACTCCTTATCGGCCCTAAATGAATGGAGCCGTGGAAGTAACCATTAAGAACATCAAAAGAATTATTGAGAAGATGGCCATTATGTATTGAGATTGGCATGTGATGTTACCATTTGCACTCATGGCCTATCGAACTTCTATTAGAACATCAACAGGGGCAACCCCCTACTTGTTGGTATGCAGAATGGAGGCTATACTGCCAGTGGAGGTCGAGATCCCGTCTTTGAGAATGTTGTCGGAAACTCAGTTAGATGAGGCTGATTGGGTAAAGAAGCGTGTTGAGCAGTTGAACCTAATTGATGAAAAGAGGCTGACAGCTTTATGCCACAACATTTGCTATCAACAATGAATGGCCAGGGCTTTCAATAGAAAAGTACGACCCCAAAGTTTTGAGTAAGGAGATATGGTGTTGAGGAAGACGTTGCCTAACATAACGGATTCAAGAGGGAAGTTTTCCCCAAACTATAAAAGGCCTTACTTTGTGAAGAAAGTATTGCCTGGGGGAGCTGTTATCTTGTCTCAAATGGATGGTCCGGATTTGAAGGACCCAGTAAATGCTGATGCATTGAAGATGTACTATCCTTGAACATCAATGAAATTTTTGCAAATAATCTTACTATTGCTGTGGTCTCATTTTCATTTTCTACATGCAAAGTTGGTATTCCTAGTAGTCGTTAGCATTAGAATATCCTTAGCCTTTCTTTTTCTCATTCCACTAAAAGACCCCACTTCTCGCTCTATCATCTACCCAAATAAACCTTACACACAAGAAGTACAAGAAAAGTAATCACTTAATTTGAAGCGATGACTATTGATAAAAATTCTTTTGATACTTTATTGTGGTTAACCCCCCAAAGAAAGGGAGACTTGTTTCCTATTTTTCAAGACAGGGCTACGCTAAAAAAGAGTAACATGTGGCGTATAAGTTGAAACTTGCTTGAGAATAGATGTTTGCACGAAAAGCCAATTTTTGACCGGAAGTTCAATACAGGACATCTTTGTTCGAGAAGAATATGTTTTACATTCCTTTTAAACTTAAGTTGCTTTAAAAAAAAAGAGGAAAATAATAATAAAAAGAAAAACAAAGGGTGAAAGAAGAAAAAGAGAAAAGTGGGGGTTTTGGAAAGAGATGGCAGAAGAAAGAAGAAGAAGAATGAAAACAAGAAAAGCAGTGGTAAGGGTCAGAATCGTTGGTTTTAATTGGACTACTCAATAAGACATGGGACTACTTGGGAGCTATCATTGAAACTAGGTAAGTGGTTCCAAACCTGATAAAACATTGCATTGGCAATTGGTTTCCCCTTAAGGATAATAGCTTATTTTCCAAAAACAATTTCTTAGCAAGTCAATTAGCTCGTAGAGCATGGTCCCAGTGTTTCTTCAACTTCTAATCGTCGAACTCACAGAATGTTACCTGACTCAAAATTTCTTCAAGGGATTTAGCACTTCGATCAGCTTATAGAGCGCTATTTAGATCCATATTCTTGTTTAGGGATTTAGCAAGCTCATGGAGTGTTATCCCAATACTAAGTTTTCTTTATTTTTAGGTCTTAGCCAGCTCAAAGGGCACTTTAACCACCTTGGTTAGTCAGCTCAATATAATTACGACCAAGTTTTCCTTGTTTTAGGTCTTAGCCAGCTCAAAGGGTACTTTGACCACCTTGGTTAGTCAGCTCATTAAGGGCACGACCAAGTTTTCCTCATTTTTAGGTCTTAACCAGCTCAAAGGCGCTTTGACCACCTTGATTAGTCAGCTCATTAAGGGAACAACTAAGTTTTCCTTGTCTTTAGGTCTTAGCCAGCTCAAAGGGCGCTTTGACTGCCTTGATTAGTCAGCTCATCAGGGTACGGCCAAGTTTTCCTCATTTTTAGGTCTTAGCTAGCTCAAAGGGCACTTTGACCATCTTGGTTAGTCAGCTCATTAGGCCATGACCAAATTTCCTTGTTTTAGGTCTTAGCCAGCTCAAAAGGGCACTTTGACTGCCTTCGTTAGTCAACTCATTAGGGCACAACCAAGTTTTCCTTATTTTTAGGTCTTAGCCAGCTTAAAAGGGCGCTTTGACTGCCTTGGTTAGTCAGCTCATTAGAGCACGACCAAGTTTTCCTCATTTTTAGGTCTTAGCTAGCTCAAAGGGTGCTTTGATCGCCTTAGTTAGTCAGCTCATTAAGGCACGACCAAGTTTCGTTCATTTCTAGGTCTTAGCCAGCTTAAAGGGTACTTTGACTGCCTTGGTTAGTCAGCTCATTAGGGCACGACCAAGTTTCCTTATGTTTTTAGGTGTTAGCCAGCTCAAAGGGCGCTTTGACTACCTTGGTTAGTCAACTCATTAGGGTACGACCAAGTTTTCCTTCATTTTTCAGGTCTTAGCCAACTCAAAGGGTGCTTTAACCGCCTTGGTTAGTCAGCTCATTAGGGCATTACCAAGTTTTCCTTGTTTTTAGGTCTTAGCCAGCTCAAAGGGCGCTTTAACCGCCTTGGTTAGTCAGCTCATTAGGGTACGACCAATTTCCTTGTTTTAGGTCTTAGCCAGCTCAAAGGACACTTTGACCGCCTTGGTTGATCAGCTCATTAGGGCACGACCAAGTTTTCCTTTATTTTTCTAGTCTTAGTCAACTCAAAGGGCGCTTTGACCGCTTTGGTTAGTCAGCTCTTCAGGGCATGACTAAATTCTCATTATTCTTTTTAGGGATTTTTGCCAACTGACAAAGGCACTACCCCTTGCTATTAATGTTCCTTAGGATAGAGTCGTCCTGAGGCAAAAAACGGTGTCTCTTTTGTCTTTGTGGCAAAGTTTTGCTCAAACTTTATCATAAAGAGGGGCAATTGTAGACACCTAATTTTTGCCCCTCTCTATAGTTTTAATCTTTATTTTTATAAAAAAGGGTTCTAATTTAAAAAAATAAAAAATAATAAAAATTAACAAATAATGAAAATACAAAAAAAATAAGAAAAGGAAAAATTATAAAAATTTCGTAGATTTTTAGAAAGTAATTTATATTAGGAATAATTAGTTTTAGTGTTAGTTTTAGTTTTAGTTTAGTTGAAAATGTTATTTTAAGGAATCAAATAGTTTAAATATAATTTAATTGTACTGAATGTCAAGTTGCAGCTAACGGCCTAACGGATAAGTATCAGAGTATTTAGGTTGGATTTAATTGGAGGTCATGGGTTTGAGCCTCAACAGGCACCTATGTCTTTATTTTTCTATCTTTGTAGAATCGAGATGAAAATGGGATTCATATCTAATTAAATCATACGAATTTAGTTAAATCATATTTGAGTTATTTGAATCTAGTTTAATTACCGAATCAGATATAATTAGATAGGAAGAATTTAGATCACAAAAACAACACAGCGAGTTATTTAGCAAGAGTTTCACGTTGCAACAATTAAACTCTCGATGCCAAACCATACGCTCTAATCTGTAATCCACAACAAACTCTCAACGCCAAACTTGACCGCAAACCAATCTCTAACTCCACTGTCGAATGTCCCATCATCGCCAACAACAACCCAACAAACCTAGATGTGTAGACATAACCAGCCGACTCCAGTTCGGATGCCAACTTCAGTTCGGATGCCAACTTCGATCAGCAAGCCTACCACACCTCTACAGCCAATCGCCTACATCCCGACTAGCCACGAACAACGAACTTACTTGTCTGACTTCATCCTCACTTGACTAAATGCACGCTGTAGCAATACACGTCCACAACTGCAGTAGCTATACGATTCAACTACACAGCTACTGGCGTTGCTACACTATGCTAGTCTATACTGTCCAGTAGTTCTCGGCCAGCAACTCCAATACGTCCACTGTCGATACAGTTCACCCCTACTAACGATTAGCCACATACTCCTTCTCCCTGACGAACTCAATCTACGGCCGCGTCCCAGTAGACTTAACCGTGCATAAGTACTCCCATTGTCGCTTTACGAATGCGCTTGATTAGGTGAGTTCCATTGATGGTTAGTTTTTGCTTTGGTTTGATTATTATTATACTATTATCATGTTATTGGTTCATTAACAGTAAATATACGTTGTATATATGAATAGCTTAGTTTAGGAAACTTTATTATTAGTTTTTATATCAAGTTTATTGCCTGATGTTGTTAATAGCAAGGATATGAGGTTGTTAAGATCAGTTTTATTAGTTCATGCAATATATAATATATATATATGTGTGTGTGTGTTAGTTTAGGAGTTTTAGTATTAGTTCTTGTACAAGTTTATTATATAATATTAATTTATTTTGATAGATAGTTGTATACATTAGTTTAGGGATTGTTAGGATTGGTCATATTTTAAGATTTGGTTTTATTTAGGGATTTATCACATAAAAGGTTGTTTTTCTTTAAATAAAAATTAATAAAAGACCTTTTTTTAAAAAATAGGATTATTAGAGTATCTTTTTTTTATCAAACAAAAACACTCAAGAGTTAGGGCCCTTTAGATTTTATTTGAATAAACTAATTTGGTAACAATGTAAATTCGGTTGGTTTTCAAAAATTAAAATCAACCAATACACTAAAGATACTTTCAGAGAACTACAATTGTCTGATCTCGATTAACGGATAGTAGGTACCTTCGGGGCAACGATAAAATATGTTAAACTTAGGTTCTTTTTCTTTTGATTTTTTGTTTATTTATCTATTTATTTTAAATATTATAATTAGAAAAATAATCCTAATTTTGGTAAATAAATAGTGGTACCCGTTAGGGTTTAATAGGTTAGCCCCCGAAATCGGAACCCTTTGGTTCTTCATTAAAATTGCAGTCAGAGATCGGTAGCCAAATCATAATCAGTCCACCTAATTGATTATGGTTTCTTTTTCTTTTTCGGACTTCGGTCGGGTGGCTACTCCAAAAATAATTTTCAATAAAAAAACCAAAATTTCCTAATTTCTTTAGTTGAGGATTAATATTAAATGGGTTAGAGTTTAGTATTAATCGGAAATAAGGAAATTAATTTTAAATAAAAAAGAAATAAAAAACTTAGGCTCGACAACTACTACATGTAGTGGGCAAACTCTAGCATACGTCTACTTGTGGTAGGCACACTTTTGGTGCATGTTAATCATATTTTCCCCATTCTACTTTGTATTTAGTATTACATATCATCTAGGTTTGTTCACTTACGTTGCACCTAGACATGGAAGAAAATAATTCCGCATTTAATATTTTCCATCCTTTATTTGACCATGACACCTATAAACAGGGGCTTCCAGTTCACTTCGTACCATAAACCATTACTCAAAAATCATTCGCATAAACTCTATTATCTGCCTTTTCTCTTGTTAGTACTCATAACCACCAATGAAGCATTAGGAAACCACCTCGTTGCGGTTAATGTGGGATAACCACTTCCTATGGATGAGTAGGGACTACATGTTAGAAGAAAAATAAGAAAAAACGAAAAAAAAAATTAATAATGATACAAAGAGTTTCTTAAAAGGATGATAAAACATAAAAAAATTGAAATAATAGATAAATATTATGATTAGGGGCATTGTGTAGTCCTTAGGGATGTTATGAGGTAACTACTACCCTTAGGACTAATAGGGCTCACTTATATTTTTAGTAATTAAAAACTAAATGAAATATAAAAAATAAAAAAAATGCTTTCATAATTACAAAATAAATGAAAAAATAAAAAATTCTTTAAAAAATGAAAAAAAAAAATTTCCTAAAAAAATAAATTAGTTACGTTTTTCACAAAATATATATATAATTTGTTTTTATGAATAACCTTTTTTTCTTAGGACTTTTCTTATTTAGAAAAACTAATAAATCATTTTTTCTACTTTTAGAAAGTTAGCAATTTTCTTAGAAAAATCTAAAAAAAGGTTTTGTCACTTTGAAAAGGGTTTTTTAGAAAAGAAAATAAAAATTTAACAAATTCTTTTTCCAAAAATTAGAAAATAGGAATTTTTCGCAAATTCTTGATTAAATTAGGGTCCTTTCCAATTTTTTTTTTTAAGAATAACAAAATAACCAGTTAATGATATAAACTTAGTTTGTTTTCAAAAATTAAAATGAACCAAACCACTAAAGTTTTACAAAAAGAAAAAAAAATCTACAATGGTTTGATTCTAGATTGTGAAAACATAGGCATTAGTGAGGTGACCATAAAAAAAAAAAATTTAATTCTCCCTTCTTAGAAAACAAAATATTGGAAAAATAAAAGTAAAATAAAAAGTAAAAAAATTAAAAAATGAAAAATACTTTTTTTTTCTTCTTAATTTTAAGGGGTATTCTATCAGTTAAGGCCTAATTTAATACTTTAATGTGATAACCTTCGAGTTTTAATAGGTTAACCCCTGGACTTGATTATTTTTGGTTTCTTTTGATACTTTTTTCAAAAAGGTTTTCAAGATGTAAACACTAAATAAATTAAAATCAACTTGCCTAATTAGTTTTAATTTACTAGTTTTTCTTGGTTTTAACCAGATGGTGACTTTGATTTTTCATAACCCAAAGAAATCATTTTTTTTTTTCGTAACTTTTGTTGAGGGTTTAAATTAAATTGGTATAAAGTTTAGTTTAAACTAAGTTAAGAAAAACAAAAAAACAAATTTTAGTCTCAATAGTTATCATCATATATTATATCTAATACTCATATGTAAATATTAAACTAATATATCACGTGTCAAGAAAATAACATTACAAATATATTGCAAACATATATTATATTACTTGTTAAGAAGACATAATACGTACACCCATACATAAATTAACTATATTACATACATTATCATATATTACATAAAATTACATGTCAAAGGACTGTCTATTTTATTTTATCTTTTATTGTTTTTCGAAGTAAATAAATAAAAGATAAAACAAAAGAAGGAAACTTACCTTTGTCGTACGATGGACCAAAGGCAGGTTTAGTAGGGGGTAGGTCAATTCTTAAGGCAAGGTAGGTGACTTTGGACTCCCAAGATGTTGCTCTATGAAATCCCAAGTCAGTTTGTATTGAGCCTAAGCTTATCTCCTGCAATTTCGATAAAAATTTCAAATTAGTTATGAACAAACACTAAAAACACCACTCTCGATTCAAATTCAAATTAACTTGAATCCTAGTTTTGTTAAACGAGATCAATTACTAGGCTTTTATCTATGAAGAATAGGGAATCTGTTACTACTTTTACTTCTTTTCAATTTACTCCATAATGAGAGGAATCGAAGAGAGAGAGTGGTGTTCGTGGTTTTAAGCCTAGAGAGAGAAAGAGTGTAATTCTTGCAAATTAAAGCTTGTTAATGCTTTGTGTCTATTAGAATGAGAAGAGGGGACCTCTATTTATAGTTAGTGTAATTCTTACAAATTAGAACTTGTTAATGCTTTGTGTCTATCAGAATGAGAAAAAGAAACCTCTCTTTACAGTCTTAAGTCAAGATTAGTGCCTAAGAAATGTCTAATTTCAAGAAAAATCAAATCGTTGCTCAATATGTTCGTTTTTGGTTCACTTCGTTTTTTGCTCCAATTTGATCATGAATTCATGGAAATTTTGGGAAATTAAAGATATAACAATGTTTTAGAAGCTCTTTTTCTTAATTTAAGCGATCAATTCGACATTTTTTAGAAAGATGAGCTTCCAGTTACTCACTTAAGATCGAGTGCAAATATTTTGTTTTTAATTTTTTTCCCACTTTAAGTGCATTCTTAGAGTACTTTCCTTTAAAATAAAATTTGCATTTGGGGTTTTTTAGTAGTGCTTTATTTGTAAAATTATATTCCACTTTTTATTTAATTTAATTTGGCCAAAAAGAGAGTAAATTTAGACCAAAATAGGGAAAGGGTTGCACTAATTTTGGAAGCTTCAAATTCTAGCCTTTGAATGCATCCATAGGGAAGTAGGAGTGCCAAGTCATGTGATTAGCACATGCTAAGGGCTTAGAGCACGTATGTAACAATCGTGCTATTAAAAAAAAAAGGGCATGATTGAGTGCCCATGTAAGATTGAACTCTAGGCCTTTGACTCTCCCCTCTTGACTATAGGCCATAAAAATTGGCTTGAGCACTTTGGTTTCTAAAAACTAATTTTCCCTATTATTAAGTCTAATTGGCCTATGTACAAAATACTTCCAAACATATATCTAATTTGAGTGAATTAGAAACTTGTTTTCTCCTCTTATTTAGCTTTTATTCAAAACTTCATATGGTAATAACATACACATTTCAAATCTAATCGATACATGGTTTGAGGCCATGATCACTTAACAATGTATACTTTTAAAATTTTTCAAAATAAGCAAGTTGAACCTAGGTAAGAAAAATTGATTTTCAATAAATGTTCTATTTTGTTTGAAATTCCTAATTCGATCAAATCACATATGCTTATTTTGACTTTAGATGCTGTTTTGGAACTTAGAAAATTGAATTCCACCTTGAATCAACCTAATGAATGACTTCATGACATTTTTATTATTTTTTTTTTGAAAATTTAAAAATTTTTATGTTTCTTATTATTTGGATTTTTCTTTTCTTTTTTGAATTTTTCTTATTTTTTGTATTTTCCATATTTTTTGTATTTTCCATATTTTTTGTATTTTTCAAATTTTTTTTCCTTTTCTTCATTTTGTTATTTTTTAAATTCTTTTTACATTTTCCACAAAATAGGGTTCTTGAGTCGAAATGAAAATTAGGTATCTATAGTCCGGTTAGTGATCATATACATGGGGATGGTTAGATTGATTCCATATATGACCTCAAAAGGAGATTTCTCGATTGAGTTGTGGGTGGACTGATTGTAGGCATAAGTTCTAATTACTGAAGTTCTTTCCTATGGTAGCTTGGAGTAAAGCTCCTAAAGTCTGGTTAGGACTTTAGTTTCGCTATCCATTTAGAGGTAGTAAGATGTGTTGAACATTAGCTTAGTTCTAAGCTTCTTCTATAGGGTTTTTCAAAAGAAGCTACTGAATTTAGAATCGTTGCCTCATACAATCTTATAGGGAGCTCCTTGTAATTGCATAATGTCTTGTAAGAAAAGGTTGGCAATAGATATGGCATCATTAGTCTTATGGCAAGGAATGAAGTGTGCCATCTTAATGAACTGATCGATTATGTCCATCATGATTGAATCATGTTTCTAAGCTTTTGCGGGTAATCCAAGCATAAAATCCATGCTCAAACCTGTTGTTAGTCAATTTTCGTATAGAATTTTGATCCTGCAAAAGAAGAAAGAAAGGCTATCTAGTCTGGCATAGTCAGTTTAATGTTAAAGTAAGTGTATATTCAAAGTAGAGAAGGGAATGTGTAAGAATGCTAAGTGCTTTTAATGTTAAAGATTTCTTCCAATGCTTTTTTTTCCCTTATTTATAGATGTATGTTATATATCTGTAGTAATATATAGTCTTTGGTCATGGACCGTACGACAGCTCTTTAATTAAGCATATTCCTAAAGAATAAGAGTAGTGAGTGGTTATGTAATGAAATCGTATAAGGTCACAACTGTCCGTACCACTTTTCAAATTTAAACTAAATATATAAGTAGGTTGAACCCTTAGGCATATTAGAAGAGTTAAACTATTAAAGGCCTTAACTAAAATGTAAAAACGATAGGTGGCTCATAGTCAAGGTGTCGAGTAATATTGTGGGGTGAAATTCTATTATCAACATTTGCTTCCCAACTTTTGTGGTTGAGGATTTCACTATGGGAGTTGATAATAGGTGTAATATTCATCTTGACTGATTAGAGAGAAATCTAGAGATCATAATATACCTTTTGAACTAATTTTCCTTATTGTTGTTGGTACCATTATGTCTTGTCATTTGAAACGCTTTGTATTGCTTTTTATGTGAAAGGTCATGAGCTTTTTGTTTTCTTACATTTTCCTTTTTTGTGTAAGTATGTGTGATAGCTATCACGTTTGCCATCATTACATCACAGGGTTTATTAACTGCCAGTAATCCCTTAGATTTCTAACCCTAGACATGTGTCAACCAACTATGTCAAGTTATTTGATTAGTACCTGATCCCAATTAGAATTGCTACAAGCTTAAGGGGGGGAAATTTTCATTATAAAGGGCTTTTCCCTTTACTCTTATTTTTATTTTCTAATCCTCATTCTATGCATTTCTTTTCTCTTGAAATTTCCTTTTGCAACTTCTCATTCAACCTTTGAACAACTTTTTTGTGCGATTGATTTTCAATATTTCCATAAGTATGGTAAGAAGCGTTATTTGTCCTCTTATTTCTAAAGACTTATAAACAACTCTCTCTAAGGACACTTCTCTAGCCCTTTACCCAAAAGAAGAACTGGATAAGCTTCTTCATCAATTAATTCTACAAAAAGCACAACAAAAAGATGGGAGAAACTTGCTCTAATCAAAGCTCTACTCATAGACAATTATCTTAATCATAGGGAAGATAGATTAGTTGTCAGGTATTTATATAAAAATGTCGTGTATAATATTGATTTTCTAGATGGGTAGTAAGGGTTGCTATTAGGTCGCTTGTCGCTAAATATAACAAATATTGGCAAGACCTCCCTAATGAATGGCATCTACTTAGGTTGAGGGAGGATAAAAGAGTTTGCTTTCCTCTTGGTCGTAGGTTTCATTTGTATTTGAAATATCTTGATTTCGATTTGCGTTTATTGTTTTTTGCTTTTCAAAAACAATTCTTCAACTATTTTTGTGTTGCTCTGAGTATGTTCTCTTAAAATACTTATTGGCTTCTTATAGCATTTGAGATAATATGTAAGCAACTTGAGGTTAGGGCCATACCTCATTATTTAGGTTTTTTTTTTTAGGGTTAAGAGGCAGTTAAATGGTTGGTTTAATGAAACAACTCAGCATGGCCGCAAGTTTATGGACAGATTGAAGTCTAAAATCCATAAATGGTATGATATATATGTTTCAGTTAGATCGGATGTGGAGTTGGATTTTTGGAGTAAGTGGACCAAAACTAATTGAACTAAGGATATTGAGTTATTGCCAAATGATGCTATTACTACCAAAAAGATTAAAGGTAGATGAGAGAACAAGATGTTTTCTTGCGATTCTAAGAGGATCATCTCTAGTTATGAAAAAGGGGAGATTATATTTTCTGATAATGAAGGTAGGGATTAATCAATCTTCTGTGCCGAGTAGAGTTGGAGGAGGAAAGCTATTCTCATGACTTACAGGGTATGACTTATAGCCTTTGAGCTTCGCTTAAGACATATTTGTAAGTCTTTGATTATTTTTCCTCCTTTCCTTTTTTGTAATACACTCTCTTCCATGTAGACATGGGTGTAGTGGATGTGGATCCTAAGACGTTGCTGGCTTAAGCCAAAACTAAAAAAATAGAAACTTGATAAACATGTAGCTACTAAAGTTGTTTCTAGTTGGCCACTAGCGCCATAAAAAGTGACCGAGGAGCAGGTTGTTAAAGAGCCAATTACTTAGAAGAAGAAAAAAGAAACCCCTTATGCCTATGAGGGTCAGCCAACCGAGTAGATGGATGTTGTTGGGGTTATGCAACTTAAGGTACTTCTCGTAGGCAGAGATACTTCTTGGGAAGAGTTCCCAATAGAAGCTAGTTATCATCCTACTCCCACTAATAATGTAAATATAGATAGTTAGGTAGACCAAACAAGTCTTATGTCAAACCTTAGGAAGAGGAGTAGGAAAGAACTAGCTGACTAACCTCCATCCAAGAAGAGCAAGGGTATGGATGAGAAGACAAAGGAAGTTTTGAGGAATAAGGCTCTCGACATTAGGTTTTCCGAGTTCACTCCCAACTACGAGGTAGGTAAGTACCTTGTATTGTATTGGAACTACGAAGTTTCGGACATCGATTTAGTGTTTGGAAATAGATTTAAATCTTTAGCCTTATTGAAAAGGGATCATCCTTCTATAAGATAAGAAGAATGTGAAAAGGAATGTCGATAAGACTATGGGTAGACATAAATCTCATATTACTACGAAATTATATGATGTAAGTTTTCTTGCAACTATAGTATGCTTTGGTTTACATTTCACTTGTTAAACCTATTATTTTGTAGATCATAAGCCATATATTGACTGCTATGGATGATGCTGAAGAGCAAAAGAGAAAGGTATGCATGATTTTTTATTTAATGTACGTAGAAAACGGTTATTCATGGTGCAACATTTTATTGTAGAAAATAAAGGAGGCTTATAACTCCTTTAAAGCACAAATTGCCGAGGTCGAGAATGCCATAATTAAGGCTCAAATGGAGGTCGAATGGATGAGAGGTGAGTTCTTGGTAGAGAAGTTAGTGTACACTTTGGTAGCCGATGAAGTCTTAAGACTTAAGGCCAAACATGAAGAATTTATAAGGAGACGAAGATCTTCAAGAGCAGCTCCATAAGAAGAAGAAGGAGGAGTAATGGGGGCTTGGAAATACACTTTCCAACATGGGTAAAGAGGACGATGAATTGAGGGTTGAAATTAATAATTTGGAGATTAAGAACTTTGAGCAACAAACCTACATTGCTCAGCTGGGGGAGACTTCAAAAAAGAAGCCTTCCATTGAGGAATAGTTATCAATTATGACTCTTAGCTAGCAATACGAAAAACTACTTTGGAAGAAATTCTTACAAGGGGTATAGCTAGCCAGGATAGAGATTCTATAAGCCCTGACTATGAGATGTCTTCCCTCAACTTTGCCAACGTAGATAATGATGACAATGTTAGTAGTGATGATGAAGTAGTCGATGAGGAAAAGGAGTTTGATGGTTAAGTATAAGGTGACAATAATCAAGCTAGAGTTGAGGTCCCAACAAATGTTGATGAACTGTCATCAAAGGAGACCACCTATGTTTGTAAAGTGACCTCTAACTCCTTAAACAAGAGCCGTAGTATTGATAAAAAAATAAGCTTTAAAATGGTCCCCAGAAGCTTTGCTGATCAAGATCGCAATTTTGCTAAGTCTAAAAAAAAAATGTTTGAAACTCCTAAGGAGTCAATTGATTCATGCTTTGTTGTCCTATATGATATTTTATGGACTTAATTTATAGTCAGATGCCGACCATTTGATTATAATTAACCTCTATTTTTTGTATAATGCTTCTAATTCATGGCATGTTTTACTACATGTGCAATTCGTACTTAAGTGTCTCTTCATAGACATGATGTTCATTAGCTGTATAAGTCTTGAACTATAAGTCTTTTAAGGTTCGTTTTCTGGACTACGAAGTGGCCCATTAAAGGCCACTTAGAGTTTGCTAGCTTTGCTTTGTTGGAACTCTTAAAGGAACATACTTATTGTTATTCAACAATTAATACTAAGATGTTGATTAGAACTTGTTAGGTTTTAATTATTAGTGCGTTTACCGCGTAGATAAAATTTCATTAATTCGCTAATCATGCATAGATTAGGAATAAAAGTAATGGTAAAGAAAGACGCTCATAGACTTGGAACAAATATTTGATATTGAATAACAAATGCTTCATATTAAACGTAATGTAGGTCATTACCATACATTTTTTGGAAAGAAAAGCAAATGCAAACATAAAATGGTACTGATAATACAAAATAATTGTTCAAAATATAACTTGAGGTTCTTGACAACCTTTTTAATTAGTAGGCCCTATCGCTTACAACTTCCTGGACCTTTACTAGGTCCTCCCAATTTGCATCGAGCTTCCCTTGATTGTCTTGTGCACCTGTTGTCTCCATTTTCTTGTAAACTAGGTCTCTAGGTTGAAATACTTTATGCTTTACTTTCTAATTGTAGTTCCTTATTGCCTTATGTTGATAAGAAGCAACTCTTGCTCTTATGATGTCTCTTACTTCCTCAATTGTATCCAAATTAGATGTTAGACCAACCTGATTCATCGTAATATCAAACTTCTGTATTTCTAAGTTAGGTAACTCTAACTCAATCGACAAGACTATTTTGATTCAAATGTAAGCCTAAAAGGTATCTCTCCTATCGAAGTCTTATGATTAGTCCTATACCCTTATAAAATCTCGGGCAATTCATTAGTCCATTTATCTTTAGCTTGATCAACTCTTCTTTTCAAATTATATAAGCTGGTTTTGTTAACAACTTCCATTTATCCATTGGTTTAAGGGTGAGTTACTGAGGTGTAGTTCAGTTGTATGCTGTGCTTTTCATAGAAACCTTAGAACTTATCATTGTCAAAATGTTGCTTGTTATCAGTCATTATCATAAAAGGAACTCAAACCTCGAAATAATAAAGTTGATGACAAAAGAATTAACCTTCTATTCGGTGATCTTCACCACTGTTTCGGCTTCTATCCATTTGGTGAAATAGTCCACTACAACTACTATGAATTGACACCGTGACATGGACTTCGAAAATGGTCTAAGTATATCTAGTCCTTACTGGACAAAAGGGCCAAGGGCTGGTTAGGCTATGTAATTTAGCAAATGGTACATGGCTTAAAGCCTCTTGCTTTAGAAATTGCAGACATCGTTGAATAGCAATTTTTGCATCCTCCTTAATGGTCGACCAATAATAACTAAGTTTTAGTGCATAGATATACAAAGTATAACTTTCACATGATTACTATAGATGCCTTCATGTAATTCAAAAAGCACTTGTTGTGCATCCGTTGGTGAAAGACATTAAAGGTAAGGTTGTGAGAGGTCGTACTTGTATAACTGGTCATCAATCAATGTATAGTTTACGACCTGATATATCACTCTTTGAACTTCTTTTCTATCATTGGGAAGAGCACCATCCTTTAAATAGTTGATAATTGGATCCATCTAAGATTTTTCCTCTAGATAAGGAGTTACTTCATTACTTTACCTAATTGCCTCCAAACTCTTAGCAAGAAGGTATTTAATAAATAATTTCTCACTCAAATTGGGAAACTGTTGGCAACAATGTTCTTGACCCTCGGTATCTTTTCTATTGTAAAAGATTGGAATCCTTTTATAAGCGTTCATACTATCATTAAGTACTTGCTCATCACATCCTCCTTCACTGCATAGTTTCCTTTTACTTGGTTTACTACCAATTGTGAATATGAGAAAGCATTAATCTTTTTCACTTTAACTTCCCTTGCTAACTTTATCCCAGTAATCAAGGCTCATATTTTGCCTCATTATTGCTTATTGGGAATCCAAACTTCAATGCATATTGGATTTTCATGTTGTGGGGCCCTTATAGAATAAGTCCTGTGCCATATCCTTCTTTAGAGGAAGAACTATCTATGTATAAATTCCATGTGAGTTTCTTGGCCATTTCTATGTTGTCCTCATATACAGTAAACTCCACTACAAAATTTGCCAAAACTTGAGTCTTTAATATCGTTCTGGTTTTATATTGTATACCATAGGCACCTAGCTCCAAAGTATACTTCATCATTCTCTTTGAGGATTTTGGTTGTTGTAAGGCTTGGTATAGAGGCTGATAAATAAGAACAGTTATTTGATGAGCCTCGTAGTATGACTTTAATTTCCTTGCCGAAAGAAAGATAGCCAAAAAAATTTCTCAATCTTTGTATACCTCTATTTTGAACCTTGCAAGACATGACTAACATAATAGAATGGCCTATGCTCCTTATATTTTATTTGAACCAGGATAGATGAAAGAGCTTGGCTACTAATTGACAAATATAAAAATAAATCTTCCTTGGGGATAGGTGTTGAAAGTACTAGCCATAATGTTAGAAATTCTTTTAACTATTTTAATGCTGCCTTGCACTTATTAGTCTATTGAAATTCCTATAGATTCTTCAATATTTTGAAAAATCTCGTGCACCTATTCGTACCCCTTGATACAAGTCTATTCAAGGTAGCAATTCACCCAATTAAATCTTGAACTTCTCTAATAGTGCTTAGGGAGCTCATGTTGTGAATCACATTAATCTTCCTTAGATTTGCTTTAATGCCATGTTGAGTGATCATATGTCCTAAAAACTTGCCCGAAGTAGCCCTAAAATGAACTTCTATGGATTAAGCTTCATGTTATAACTCCTTAAGGTGCTGAATGTCGCTTCAAAATTGGCAAAGGTATTAACCTGCTACCTTGTTCTTTACTATTATATCGTTGATATAAATGAGTACATTTTGATGAATTTAGCGCTTAAACATCTTGGTCACAAGCCTCCGACAGGTTGCATTAGCAATTTTAAGCCCAAAGGGCATCACTGCATAATAGTATGTCCCAAAATTTGTGATAAAGGATGTGTGAACTTTACCATCTTTCTCCATCTTAATCTGATTGTAACCGGAAAATGCATTCATGAAAGGGAGTAAGGCAAGCCCAATAGTTGATTCAACCATCTGATCTATTCTTGGTAAGGAAAAATAGTCTTTAAGACTTGCCTTATTCAAATTTTGTAAAGTCTATGCATATGTATCACTTGTCGTTTGACTTCTTAACTATCACACAATTAGCTAGTTAAGTTTGATGAGGCTCTTCCCTTGTAAATCTTGCCTTTAATAGCTTCTGAACCTCCTCTTCTATGGTTGCCTACCATTCAAGGGTGAAATTCCTTTTCTTTTGTTGAACTATCTTTGCATTCAGATCAATCTATAGCTTATGTATCATCACTTCTCTAGGGATGCCCAGCATATCTAAGGGAGTAATTCCATGTTAATTGATTGCATTCTACTTTCAAGGGAAATTAAAATTTCATAACAGCTATCTATAGCCATACTAAAGAGAAGTTGGATAGGTATGCATTTTATTAAAATTCAAAAATGCATTTAAATAACTATTACTTATAGGGACATTATTATTGGTTAGTTCTAACATTAGGCAATATATTGGTAAACATGATATATTTTCCAATAGATTGGTTTCTTATTTATTGGGTATAGGGTACATCAAGTGAAGCTTAGAGAGGAAATATATTTCAAACTAGAAGAAGTAAAGGCAACCATTGCATAGGCTATCAGTAGGTTTATCATTCAATAATAAAAATATGTTTTATTATTGAAATAAACTTCATGAAAATTTGTCATATCATTTAAAAGAGTATATTAGGCTCTTCTAATATTTTTTACAATTTTTGATTAATTTATTTATATATGCTTTTGATGATTAGCTATTAAGAAAAGTCTTCCAAAATATCAATTTTCTGGTGGAAGCTTATTAAGATTTTCATGTAAAGGATCTTTGATTAATGAAATTGTAGATAGAATGTAGGTAACTTATTTTCACATTTATAAACTTTTTTTTTATTTACATATAAATATTATAGTCAAGATATATTTAAATGAAAATTCAAATGTGTTACATATTATTTACTTGCATTTCTTCATGCTAAGAAAGAAAAAATAACATGCTTTTTGTTTTGGGTAGGAATGACGCTTATCCTAGAGCCAATACGATACACAATGAGATAGTGCTCTACTACTATGTATGAACATGGCATAATTTTGATTCAACTATCTATGTATATTAAATAAGCAAAATATAATTAATATTATGATGAAACATTATGAATGTTTAATACATCTTTGTGTTTCGTATTACATTATATGTTGTATAATTATTAAGATATAGAAAAGGTACATGCATTGTTATAAGATACACACACATACGTACACATAAATATAGCACAGATACAAAATGCTTAATAGTTGTTTAGTGTTTAGATTTTTTTTAGCTTTAGGAGAGACACTTTGAAACATAGCTAAGCTGCAATAGTTAGTACAAAAAGTTTTTGTATTGAAATCAAACTAGAAATTAAAAATTTAGTTTGACTTGTGTTAGTTAGTTTTTACTTTTTCTTTTTTCTTTTTGTTTATTTTGGAATTGAAATGTTTACCATTTTTATATCTTATAGTTTGTTAAGTAACTTGGTATTTTTCTTCACTCTACAGTTCTCTCTTGAACTTTTTCTTTCATAGTGTCACAAAAAACGCTTGAAGATAGTTGTTATGATTATTCCAAAATTGTTGACAACAATATATTACTTATGGATAAGAATTTTGGCTTTGTTACTTTATTGAAGAGGCGTGGTAGACAATGAATTCTAGTAACATTGAGGTATATGGTGATCACTATTGTTGAAATTGCTGTTTGTGATTATCCTTATGTATGTGGATAAACTAGGTGATTGGGATATGGGAGGGGAAATGTAGTCTTTTGGAACAGGGATCCAATGTCCGTTAGTGAAAGGGCTCCAGCATTGCAAGATTCTCTTTCCTTTTAAATTGTACTAAGTTGTTTTCCTTTTACTAATCTTTTGTTGCCCTTTTTTTTTTCCTTTCGCTTTATTTTGATAATCTTTATGCTGCCTAATATATATTATTTCTTATTATTACTATTGTCTATTACATATTATGTGAAGTTACCTTATCTTTAGTTGGATTTAGCTTAAGTAGAGCAAAGCTAGTTCAAAGAAAAGGTAATAGTAACAACCAATTGAATTTTTCACTTATACTTTCTCCTCTTAATTCTATTTAATCATTAAAGTTTTTACATTTTAATCTCTTTGTCATACAAAATATTTTTAGGCTTTATTTGATTATTTCAATCATGCTATTGGATACTGATTTACATACAAAAATAGGTGTGACATGCTTTGAGTTGAGGAACTTTTATGCTTTTCCTTCTATGTTCCAGAGATGATGTATTACAAATTATACTTGATAGGCTGTATTGGGTGTAAATATTGCAGATCTGTAGAGTGAGAAGGAATTACTATTGCAGAAAGACGTAGTTATACAAAATATTTGTTAGTTTCTCTCATTGCAAGATGTTACTTGGAAAAAGGGTTATCCTATTTTTACTTGTTGTTGAATGATAGAAGATAATAACTTATATGTGTGTATGATCATAGAAATATTGGCGCTTATCGGTCTAACCTTGTTGCTATTAGTTTCAACTTAAAATTGAAGTTTATATATATATATATATATATATATTGTTGGTATACTTATTCTATATATTTTGTATTTATAGGTAGAAACAAGTATAAGTATAAAATATGTGTAAATTTGTAATTTTACTATAAGTATTTTTTTTTTCAAGATTGATAGCTTTCTCAAACCATTAACTTGATATAAATTGTTTTACAGCTAGCTTAGCTTACTCAACTCGTCTAGTAACTTGTTATTGATTTTCTTAATAATTCAAGTAATTATAAACAATTCTTGTAGTTGTCTGATTCTTTCTTGAAGATAATTAAAATTTTTCGTTACTCATTACTTTGTGAATGGTGTAACAAGATTGTCAAGTGTAAGCAATAACGAAAATGACAATGATGTAAGAAGAGATAAGGAAAATTAGGAATATATATAGATTTTTAGACAAGCACTTAATTTTTTTTTTGTCCATAGTATGGATATGGATATTGTCATGAGTTTTGAATAACTTACATTATACTGTGTTAGTATTTAGTGAAGTCTTAAAATTTTTTTATCAATTGTTAGTATTGTAAGTTTGAAATGACACTTATGTGAAACAAGATGGATTTATAAAGTATTAAATCATGTCATTGAAATAATAGGTATGAATTATAACTTAATATGTATGATTGAAATGTTACTTATGATTAAATAGGTACGAAGAAATAACATATGCTAATTACAGGTTATCTAGGTGTGATTGAAATGCCACATATGGATAAACATATATGATTGAAATAATAGTTCTATGCTATAATAATTTTGACAAATAACAGGTGGTCGGTCAAAGTTTTGACAAACTTTGCCACATTTACACACAGTGCATAACTTAGATTCAACCATATGTAAATAAAACAAATTATATGAGGAAGTGCATGTCACTTTTTGCTACGTATGAATATGGTTGAACCAATATTATAAGCCATGTGTAAACATAGCAAATCATAGATGGGATGTACTAAATACCATATGCCACATTTATACGTAGCCTATAGTATATATTCAATTATGTTTATGAGTACCAAATCATAAAGCACATGGTAGCTATCATCTTTTGCTACAGGTAAACATTCATGAACCGAACTTATAGGCCACGTGTAAATATGACAAGTGGTAGATATACACTTATACATTTAGCTTTTAGCCATGTGTAAACGTAGCAAAATTTACATAATTGGCCATGTATAAACATAGTAGATATATACATTTATACAATTAACTTTTCGCTAGATGTAAATGTGGTATAAACTACATAATTGGCCATGTGTAAACATGGCAAATCATGTGTTTGTTTTGTTATGTTTCTTATCATTGGTCAACGTTTGCACTTTGAAATGTAGTTGAAGTTTTTAACATACGCCTGTTGCTATGTTATAAGGCTACATTTATTAATTGTAACTAATAAGTTTTTGTCATATTAATTTGATGCTTAGCTACATTTAATAAACTTAGATAAAGGTCAATTTTGGTATAGTGAGTCTTATTGCAATATTAGTGATTTCAAGGATATTTTGTTGCATGCTTTGCGACCAATCATACTTGATGGTTGTAAGTTCAACCATTAGTGTCCTAGCAAGTAACTTATCCATAGAATGCAAACGTTCTTCTACATATTTGAGATATCCTTTAATAGTCTTAGTTTGTGGAATAGTGGTCCAATTGTTATTGGCAATAGTCATTCGCATGAAACTAAAACATAATCCATTAGACCATTCTTATACTTTATATTTTTATTTCTCATCTGCACTACTCTTTATCATTATAGTAATAGTGCAAAGTCATGATTTAAAACACCTAAATGGGAATAGACTTGTTTGCACTATTCAAAGAAATTCAATCCTTAAACACCTAAACAAAGGAAGCATGTGAATGAAAAGAAATAGATGCAATTACATAAATGCTTAATAAATTAAATGGGTTCATATAATCAACAATTAAAACACTTTGTAGGTTTCTTTGGATAAACCTTGCTAGGTCTCATCAAATACATATGGTGTCTTTGGATACACATATATATTTGGCAAGAAAACATTATGTTTTACCTTCCTTATATTTATTAACCATAGAATATTAATTCTCCTTTGGATAAACCCTAAGGTTCTAATGATCAATAAATATCATTTATTCAAATAATTCCGATAATTTGCATTCCATA
The DNA here is from genome assembly GCA_024138005.1 of Lumnitzera racemosa. Taxonomy (NCBI): domain Eukaryota; kingdom Viridiplantae; phylum Streptophyta; class Magnoliopsida; order Myrtales; family Combretaceae; genus Lumnitzera; species Lumnitzera racemosa. The sequence continues at coordinate 69,164,173 of JAMXBC010000005.1, read as the reverse complement.
ATAATTTATGGATAAATGACAATTTGTTAGATGACTAATCACTTTTTAGCCACTTTAGTGACTAACAAACTACATAAATCTTTAATATCATGTAACAAATTTATGTTTTTAACATAAAACTTAAAATTCCCTTAAATCATCATAGCACATAAAAATCATAACTTATACAACTTAATAACTTTAATTCTGAAACATACAATTTACTATATGATTTCATTGTTAACCCCTTATTCATTATTTTTTTTTTGTACATAATATGAATACAATATAAGTTAAAATCAAGACAAACAATTTTAAAATTTTCATAAATATACATGCACACATAGTTGGCCAACATATCAAAACCAAAACATCATTTTCTTATTCAAAACTTTGAAAGCTTGATAAAATGGACTAGTAGACAAAACGATTATTCAGACAAATAGTATAATGGTAGTTGAGGCTTAATCATTATTAATGAAATTATTTATTTAAAAAAAACTTGCTTTGACACCACATGTAACATTCAAATCTTAAGTTCCATCATCATACACATTAATTCAAAACATGTCATCATAATACTAACATTTGTATTAACTACATGCATAATTATTAGGCATCTAGAATAAATAAAATTTCATTGACATTAACTGGAATTTTGTATTTGATGTGGAATTCATCAAAATGTTTTAAGAACCTTAAAAAAAAAATTGATTTCTATCTCTTGACCTTCCTTACACTATAAAGAATTTTGATGGAAAGCTTTTTTTTTTTTGTGTGTGTTTAATGGGCAAAGAGGGTACCAATTTATATATCTCTAACCTCAATCTAGTGTATCCATGAAGTAACCAGATAAAAGTAGATTTGCTTGACTATAAAGAGGGCTATTAAATAATATTTACAATTGATCAACGTAGACCAATTAATTTAATCCATATTCTAAGAATAGATTAAATGGGATTACTAAATAATATTTATTTTTAGACAATAAGTAGGCTACTAATTGGGCAATGTTCTAGCAAGAAAGGTATTAGACAAGTACACTAACAAAAGCTCGAAGAAGACCATTTGGTATCAGCATTGTTTGAAGTTTTTGAGATCAATAAGATTATAAATAGGTCAACCAAAGCATAGAGAAGGGTAGGATAAGATAGAGGTTGTTCTAATAGCATAGGTCAAGCTTTTTATCTTAATCTATGTCGATCGAGAGATCGAAGGAGAGGTTTAAGTAGAGGTTGAGGTGGGTCTTCATGCTATATTGGATCAAATCGGTCAATGGCTTAGTAGCTCGAACAAAGGAAATGAGATTATTTTGAGTGCAAAGTTAGTCTAATAGCAAACAAGGATGACTGTATCGAGGTGGGTCCAAGCTTACCAAAATTTTATGGGTGGAAATGTATGAAAATAATGAAAAATAAATAAGAAATACCTATGAATGCCTTCTAAGGATACCACGCATTGAGGAAAACTCCATGGACTGACAAAACTAGCATGGTATGATGTATGAATAGCTTAGTGATGTCACTTGCCAACTAACCTTACTTAAGGGTTAGGACAAGAGAAAAGAAGTAAGCATAGTAGCTCACAAGAAGTAGCATGTATTCAATGTGGGGATTCTGGTTGTTCCGATTACATATTACAAGGGTATTTGTACTCAAAATGTTAGGGTAACCTACATAAAATGGAAAAGACAAAAAGAGTATTGTTTAAAAGAAGTGATGTACAAGGAATAATAAAGGGTAAAAATGAAAAATCAAAGCAATTTAGTGATTGGAGCAGCAAATCCCTTCATATGGGGGATAGATACATGAAGATCAGTCGTTGGGGTGCTTCTAGCAGAAATAGACAAAGTTGTACATTCAAGCTGGAGGTTATTGAGTAGAGGTATTGGAAGACCTACGGTTTCATTCGTGGAAATGTTGGCTTGGATGAATTTTAGGGGTTCTTAACACAAGTACTGTTGAGCCATTGATAGGCGTAGGTAGGGCAGAGCAGAGTAGGTAGTAAGGCTAGTTGAGTAGTTAGGGGAATATGAATCAAGATAGCACTCAAGGGTTGATAGAGTTGAAACAGCTTGGCTTAGCATATGAAGTTGTTCGATAGTAAGAATTAGCTTGGCCTGAGCTAGAGTTAGTTGGAACAAAAGTATCTACTTCATTAGCCTTCTAACCCTTAAGCTTGGGCTCTAGTTAAGGGCCTGGTTGTCTAATTCCCATCATCCCCTCTCAGTTGATTTAGATTTAGGATCAAATCTAGCTAGTCTTCCCTTAATTCTCCTTCAAGTCGATAGGGCCTAAGGTTGGGAACATTGGAAGTATTAGAAACTCTATATTCTTTAGGTAATTCCACTTGATAGGTATAGTCATTGATCATCGAGAGTATTCTGAAAGGGCCTTTGGCTTGGGTAGACAGTTTACTTTTTCTCTTGCTTGGAAATCTCTCCTTTCTTAAGTGTAGCTATATCAATTTGCTGGGCTAAAACTGTACTGTCTTCCTTCCTTTCCTCTTCTCTTTCAAATTCTTCGTGGCTTAACCAATCTGCTAAGCAACCTTTTGATAGATCTATTGAATAAATTGTGCTTGGGCTCTTGCTTTAGGGTCCTCTTATTCAGACATGGGTGTTAAGGATATGTTCAATGTGTAACTCTAGGTTGAAGTTATAGATGACTTCAAAGGCTATTTGTTTGGTAGTGTTGTATATTGTACGATTATAGGTAAATTCCATTACAGGTTAATAGACATCCCAATCAGTTAGGTTCTTTTCCATTATAGCTTGGAGCAATGATTCCAAAGTGTGATTGATTAGCTCCTTTTGGCCATTGGTTTGGGGATGATAAGAAGTACTAAAAATTAGTTTAGTCCCCATATGATGCCACAAAGTTCTCTAGAAACGGCTTAGAAACTTTATAGCCAAAGCATCATTAGTTCTTGAGTAAGGCACAAAGTGTGCTATTTTATTGAATCTATCCATGACACCCATAACAAAATCTTTGCCTCAAGCAATTTGGGATAGTCCAAGGACAAAATTCATGCTTAGGTCAACTCATGGTTTGGTTAAGACTAGTAGAGGCACTGCTCTCCCTTATGCAGTGTGATTCTATGCCTTCCTGCAAGTTGCATAACTCTTAACCACACAATGCACTTTTTGCCTTATCTTAAGCTAAAAGAACCTTGTATTCAATAGCTAAAATGTTATTTTCTCTTCAAAATACCTAAAGAACCCTCTACCATGAGCTTCCTTCATTAACAGCTCTTGTACAGAACAGGGTGGCACATGTGAGACTTAGAATTTTTCACCGGTTGCTTTGAGCAGATAATTTAAGGTATCGGGGAAATTAACCCAATTGACTTAGGAATTTATGAGTGAGCTCGAGATATTAGTTGAAGAGGCCTCATAACCTAGATTTCAAAAATAAAATACAATGAGATATAGCTTAGATAGTATAATCTTATTATATTATTTAATATTCATTAAAATCACGTAGAATAGCTCTGTTAGTTTGTAAATATTCAAAGATAATTTATATATGTAATAAAAATATTATATGACATGAAATAATATATAGAATATATGTATATACCCAGTGTGTAATTATTATGTGTAATTATATACTCGTAATTACCTAAAATACCTGATAAAATACTAATTAAGTTAAATTAAGAAAAGGAAAAAAAATAGCAAAAGCATAGAGAATTGTTGGAATAATCTTGTCTAATGCATGGGAGGAACAAAGGAAAGTTAGTGGAGTTAGAATAGCAAAGTGACACCTATTAGATATGTGTAAAAGGGAGATTTTAGTATGAATGAGAGAGAAAAAAGCATTCTTCATCCAACAAATGCACTATAAAATTCATTAATTCTCCCCTAGAGCTCTTACATGCAATTGTGAATTTAGGAAAAATATGGAAGGGTGAAAAAATTAAAGAAGGAAATCAAGGAAAATATTAGGAAATTTGAAAAAATTAGGGCTATTGGTGGTTTAAGGGTTTAAGTAGTAGTTGGAAGTAAACCACCACCACTAAACGACAAGAATCGCTGTGCCTTGGATGTCCGACAAAGTAGTGGCCATGCCGATGATTAGAGTAGCTAATTCCGGTGATTAAATTATTAAGAATATAAATAGTTCCCAAAAAATTCTATAAAAAATTATTCCAAGAAAAATATTAATTTGTATAAATTTAGTAATTACATTACAAGTCCTTAAGAAATCGAACAATTTTCTATACTTAAATAAATGCGGCTAATGATATAGTTTTCACTTCAAAATTTTTCTATAAACTATTTTAAACTAATATTGAATTGCTATAAGAAAGTTTTTCATGAAATTATTTTCTAAATTTTTATTTGATTTTTTAGCCTTAAATTATGGTTAAAGTGGTATTTTTCGTAAAAAAAAAAAAAGTGTATTTTCCCTAAGGACCTTACTTAGATTCTAAGTTTGGGTAATTAATGAAGTATTTATTATAACTAGAGCTATTGGATTGGGTTTTGTAGGAAGGAATATAGAAAAATCAATAATGTACCCTTAAATATATAGTTTAGTAGAGTGTAAACTTAAGGAAATGGTAGATTATGATGGGTTATATGATTAATTGCATGTAATGAGGCTAAGAAATATTGGTTGAAATGTCACTTCAATTATTTTTATTGGAGTTTGGGACAACAGCGAATTAATTAATAAGTTATATGTAATTTGAACTTAAGTAGAGGATAATTCAAAGGAAGTTGAGGGTAAATGTTCTACCTAATATTCTCTCAAAAGCTAAATCAAAGGCAAGAATATGAGTGAGTGGTGAAATAGAGGAAAGCTTAGATATTGAGTCAAAGGGTAAACTAATGTGGACCAGAGCTAAGAACAGATATGGCCGATCATAGGGATGGGTCTAAGCTTGCCAAAAGCTTGAAAGGGATGTGGGGGAAATGTATAAAAGAATAGGAATGAGAGAAAAGTAAGCAAATCCACAAATAGCTTCAAAAGATATGACGTACCAGTGGAACTTCCAAGGACTCATGGTATGGCTTGATATGATGCATGAGTTGGTCCGGTAAGATAACTCGCCATTTATCCTTACTTAAGGGTTAGGATAAGAGTATAATGATGGTAAACAAACAATATTTATAGAAGGAAAATATCTAGTGTATTAATGATAATGTGATCCTTTGTAGCTACATGTATAAGGGGTATTTATACCTAAGACATTAAGGCAACTTGCCAAAAATGGAAAAGACCAAAAAGGATATTGTCCCAAAGAAGTAATGTACAAAGAATACAAAAGGGTAAAAATGAATACTTAAGAATAATAATGATTAGCACAACAGGTTCTTCATGTAGTCCTAGAAATGTAGCAATGATGTGTTGGTGACACCGTTGGAAGATGCAGACAAAATAGTACGATTTAGTTGGGTAGTTGAGCAAGGATGTTGAGCAAATGCAGACCTGTCTGAATAGGAGTGGCTGAGGATTCATGTAGGATAGGACTCTCAGCATCTTGGTAGTAATGATGCTGAGTAAGTGGTCAAGTTGGTTATGGGTTAAAAGCCTAGTAACCTAATTCCTATTACAAACTCTTAAGAAACTTGAAATTGGCTGTGCTTGGAGGGCATCTAGTCAAAAGATCTAAAGTTGTGTAGACTATACAGTTGGTTCAAAAGATTCCTTAGAGGGTATTTGAAATGAGAATACAAGGGTGTGAGCACTTAGAAGCTTCCTTAAAGGGTAATCAAGAGGACATCTTGGGTATTTGTCAGAGTAGAGGATGATTCAGAGGTTAATCTTATTAAAACCTTAACTCCAATATGGCTTAGGGATAATTTAGAAGCTTTCTAGTTTAAGAATTTCAAGGATGACCTAACTTAGAACTTAGCTTAAAGGGTGTTCATTGAAAAATCTTGGAGATTTACCAACCTTAGAGATTGACTCAAAGGCTAAATCTATAGTTAACTATAATGCCTATGTGTTTTAGAGGGTAACTCAAAAGCTTCTCTAGTTGAATACATCGAAGGTACATTAACTTAAGGAATAGTTTAAAAGGTAACAAAGGTAAAATAAACTTATAGCACCACTCTAAGCTTCTGATACTTAGGGCATAAGCTAATAAACTAACAACTAACAAACTTAACTCTTTTATTGATGAGTAAATTGGTAATATTTCACAATTTATATGTAGAATAAAGTACTACATTGAGATAAATATCAATGGGATCACCAATAAAGACAAGTTGACAAGCTTAGTTAGTGAACAACTAAGTTCAAAATAAGTGGGATTAGTGCTTTACTGCATATCGAAGTATTACCCAAGAATACTTGGAGGCTTGGTATGTGTCTTACTTGTGATTGCAAATTAGTAGCATATGCGTATGTAATGTGTGCAGTTGAATGTTGTATTGCTATTATGGAATGTTGGATTGTATGTATTGGTTGTTTTATGATATTACTCAATTTGGACCGTTTGAAATTGTTTAATCACACCAAAATCAATCTAACTCAAACTTAACTTAAATTCTAACCGAACGTATGTAATAACTCATTAAGGGAACAACTACGATTCTCAAGCCAAACACGAACCATTCGATGAGGATAGCTGAAATGGTTTTCTCCCTACTTCTAATCGAACTGAGTGACAAGAGAGGAGGTTGCAATAAGGTTAGGGATCATGGTTTGAAGTGAAGTCTCAAATGGAGGGTGTTCTCCATTGCATAAGCTTTGGTTTGGTTTTGATCCCAAAAGTGCATGGCATTAAATTCCTTAACTTTGATTAAAGTAGGCACAATTTCTTTGATCTTACTATAGATTGGATAACATCGTACGATGGCACTTGCTTGTATATACATAGTATCTAACTAAACTTACTTGAAACCTTGGTTACTCTTTATTAGATATGTACTATTGTTTCTGTTCCACTTACTAAGCAAATTGTCACTCATTCTCCTATAGCTATTTTCTAAGTTCCCTAGTAGATACACAAGTACAACTCTAAGTTTTAGAAGATTAGAGAATAGGACTGGGGAGTAAGATTCAAGACTAATAGGTTGAATTCTTAATTATTTTTCGATTTCACTAACTTATAAGGAAACTGTTAGATGTCTCTTATATATTTCAATGGATTGAAAATAGTCTATTTTGGAAAATCTTTGGAAAGTATTATAGAAGCTTTTATAGAAAGAATTGGTACAGCATTTCAAAAACTTATTCAAAAACTTTAGAAACAAAAGGCTGATACTCATCAGAAGGTTGTTCAATAAGTAAGTTTGGAAAGCTGACGTTGCAATTAGTTTTTAAATTAGATTCGGATTAATCAAGCCCTAGCTCCACTAGATTAAGTGTATTAGAAAAATATATTTAATCCTGTTTCACTTAAGATGGAATCATGATTTGTGGGGATTATTTTTAAGCGAAAATATATTTGGATAAATTAAGATATATACAATCTTGGATAAGGATAAGGTTGATTTGATATTCATGGGATTTCAAATTTTGAACATAAGGCTTATCTAGAAATAGATAACAAAAGCTGATCTTTTAAAATTCAAATCAAAGCTTATCTAGTGATTATGGATTGATGAATATTTGATCTAAACAAGAAAAGGAAAATTAGCAGAATTTTAAAATGATCGAGATCTTCTCATGAAAATATCTAAGGACTATCCTTTTCATTCTAATGCTTGGATAATTATGACAGTGAAGATAATTTTCAGATTTTTAACCATTAGAAAAACTCAATATAAAAGGAAAAGGGATTCAAAACTTTGATATAAAAAAACTTTGAAGAAATAGTATTGTTGCACAAAAATTTCTTGATCAATTTTTGCCTACTAAAAAGCTTCAGAAAGTACTTCAGATACTTATTCAGAGAGTTATACTTAATCAAAGTTCTACAACAATTGTTATTTCTTTCAAGTACAAAATTATTTGAGACTTATATTTTTGTCCTCACTTATAATCTCTATACTGTATTGTAGAGAAAAGATAGCTTGTACTCTGTATATTAATATTAGCTTAGATTGTAGAGAGGCTAGATGGGCAAAGTAGAGTATTGTAAAGTCATTGTGATGAATGCTTGTAATTTGTTTGTGATTTGATTTAGTGAATTAAGTGGAATGGCACCGGTGGAGTAGACCAGATCCTCAGCAGTGGAGCTAGAGGAGAGCAGTATGTAGAAGGCTAAAGCTTTATAAAATCTCTGCCTGATTTTCTCCTTTCTTACACTCCTTTAATTTGGTTTATTATTGATTGTATATTGAATTATTAAATTATCATTATTCACCATTATAAGTTGTTAAGAAGGGTAACTTCATTTTTAACAAATTTTTTTTTTAAATTTAAAGATATCAATTCATCCCCTTTCTTTTAATATCTTATATGGGACCAGTAGAAACTAATAGGGTCTCCATTGATACCTTCAAGTTTTTAACTATTGAGATTTCTACTGTGTTCTGTAAACTTGTGAACTTTTATAAATTCTTTACTATTCACTTTGTTTTCTCATATCAATTTAATTATTGGAAACTTTTTGTGAAAATTGAGATTTTGTATTCTATATGATTTGTAAAGCTTGATTTTCTCAATCATTTGAGCTACAAAATTATTTTTAGAAGCTAGTAGGAAAAACACACCATAGGTTGATATATATTAGACTTAGCATTAGCGGTTGTTATGATTCCCTAGTTTGGGGCATGACAGCACACATGCCTTGCCACTTTGGGACAAGTAGCCGTCCTTTATATAATATTCATCAACTATCCTTTCTTCTCCACAACATTTGTATATGGGGCTAAAGTAGGGGTCATGTGGATATTGTTCTTTAATGATTGCAAAACCTAGGAGTCGGGTTTGCAGTTCAATGAGTAGAACATGTCTTCTAGATAGGGTGTTGGCAACTACATTGGCCTTGCTTTGTTTTTACTTAATCACAAAGTTGAATTCCTCTAGAAATTTAATCCATCTGACCTATCTCTTCGTTAGCTTTGATTAGCTTTGCAAATATCTTAAGGACTTATGATTAGTGTATATGGTGAATTCTTTTGGCAAGAGATAGTGTTGCCATACATGAAGAGCTCGAATCAATGATAAGAGTTCCTTATTATACACAAAGTAGTTCAATTGTGCTCCCTTAAGTTTTTCACTAGGATAGGCAATAGGTCGACCTTCTTACATTAGTATATCTTTGATGATGACACTTGATGCATTACATTCTAGCTCAAACTCCTTCTTAAAGTCAAGTAGAGCCAAGACTGGGGCAGAGGTCAACCTATATTTCACCTTGGCAAAATTCCTCTCCTCTATCTGTCTCTACTTGAACATTACATTCTTCTTTATTAGCTCGATGAGGGTATAGCTATTGAACTAAAGCCTTAAATAAAACAACAGTAGAAGGAAGCATATCCATTGAAACTCTTCACTTCAGTACCCAAAGATGGGGTTGGCTACTTAACAATGGCTTGAATTTTCTCTTCATCAACCTTCAATCCTCTTTTACCAACTACAAACCTTAGGAAGATCACCTCTTCCTAGCTAAAAAAAACACTTTTTTTAAAATTTCAAACAATTTCTTTGCTTAAAGAATGTTGAAAACAACTCAGAAATGGTCAATATGACTCACCAGGTTAGTACTGTGTATAAGGATATTGTCGAAGTAGGCCGTTACAAACTTTTAGATTAGATTTCTTAAGACATAATTCATTAGCCTCATAAATGTGCTCAGAGTGGTTGATAACCTAAATGACAGTACCATCCATTCGTATAGTCTATGTCGAGTCTTAAAAGTAGTCTTCCACTCATCACCTTGCCTTATATGATCTAGTGATAACTTGAATTTAGGTCAAGCTTATTGAAAACTTTAGCACAACTTAGATCATCTAACATAGCATCTAGCATCAAAATGGGGTACCTATACTTGATTGTAATCTCTTTTATAGCTTTACTATCTTTATACATTTGCTAAGTACCATCCTTCTTTGGTACTAGCAATATAAGCTGTCAGGACCCTAAAGGGGGTTTAGCAGGATTACCAAAAATTTTCATAACATGTGTGCACCTATGATATGAAAACCGCCTTATAAGTCAAAGATTGCAAGATTCTAAATAATAAATCACTAAGATTACTGATTTTTAAGTAATTAATTTATTATAACATAACATAACATATAAATATAAATAACTATAGATATCTAATATCCCACGGTTCTTCAGAACCGTAGAGAATCTGTATCCCCTACTGAATAATAAGACAGGATATACTAACATTAAAAAAAAATATGCAAGAAAAATTAAATTATGGTAAGTTTTAACATATAAATATTTTTTACAAAGGATGTTTATGTAACATCTAAAGAGCACTCGGCTACTTCTAATACTAGTATACATATCTTCATCTCGTACTTGGTGCTCGAAACTTATCCCAATCCTATCATAAGTAAAACCTCAAAAAGAACTAAGGGGGAATGAGTATGAAACAACTCAGTGAGTTCGTCCCTCACCACTACTGTTCAAATAAGTTATCACACATTATTATCACATATGCAAGCAAGCTATCTACATACAAAATGAATGCAGGCATGATGAATGAAAGCAACACATCCGTAGGAGTCAGGAACTATGGAAGGTATAGAATTACATCGTCTACACTTTGATTATCCCCTATATTTATCTGCACAAGGCACCTGAGCTTACTCGCATGAGGCTACCTAAGGGTACTACCCCTCTAGGCAACACTTGACTATTATCATAGTCGAGAAAAGAGTTCCAATCTAAATAAGTGGATCCTAAACTATGACTATCCACCATCCAAGGCCCTTTGAGTACAAACATGCGAGTCCTCTCCTAACCAAAATTATCCAAGGCCTTATAGGCACAATAAAGCGAGTCCTCTCGGTATCAATTAGAGATCCCATGCGAACTTTACCTTAACGTTAAAGTATTATTCATGGCTCTATAAGCCCTTATAGAGATCATACAAAAATATATTTAAGAGTAGAAAAGCTTTTTCCAAAAGCACTTTTCTTAAGATTTTTGCAAAGCTAGTACTCTCCACTCATACCTTTACCAGGTCATAGACATGCAACAAGTATAATTGGTTATTTTGGTCTAATACTTATATTTATCAATTTAAAAAGGTGATCATACAGATGATAGCAAACAAGCAAAGTAGTCATTCAAACATACAAGCAACAGTAAGTAGCAAAACCTCATACAAGTAACACGCACAAGAAAGTAGTAGGTCATTAAAACTCTCTCACTTGGATTGTTACTCATTCTCTAAGCCTTTGGGGTTTCTAGAATTCGATATTAAATGCCTATATCAAAATAGTAAAACTTATAAGCATTATGAGAAGTCAGACTCTTTAGTTAACTAAAATTCTATTATAGTTTGTCTAGTTTTCCCCAATATAACCTAAGTATAATGTTTATAAGGTTACCATACTCAATGAGATTAATAGTAACTATTTTCTTATATTTTTAAGTTATGAGACTTCCTTTATGTATTTAGTAACTTTTCATTCTAATTTCGATAATTGCGAACTTATAGTCGTTTTTCATCATTTTCGGATGTACGTTCACATGGTGATGTCCATTTTGGACGTTAAGACTCGTATTTTACGATATGGGCTAAACTTATTGAAATTTTAACTTATTCAAGTTTAATTATTCTTATTATTTATGTTTATATCCTATTTTAGTACTTAATGATTGAATTAGCTATTAGATTCTTACACTTAGGAAATTTTACATTAGTATTACTAATTTATGTACTTAATTAAGTTTAATTCAATTTAGGAAGTGTATTAGGGTTTACTAATTCATGTACCTAATTTTTATGTACTCTTCTCATTTCTTATTTTATAAACTTATACTTATGTTATCGCTTATGTCATCAATCGCTTGTGTCATCGCTTATGTCATGGCTTATGTAATTATTTGATGATGTCATGACTTATATAATCATTTGATGATATCATGACTTATATAATCATTTGATGATGTCATGGCTTATGTAATCATTTAATGATATCATGACTTATGTAATCATTCATTACACATAAATATATACATATATATATATATCCTTATGTACTCATACATATACTTTCTACATATGTTATATACATACCAATACTTCTAACATACTAATATATATACTTATGTACTTATACATATAATTATACTTATATCATATTTATACTTGTACATATACCCATATATATATACGTCACATACGCATTTTTATACAAATTTCGTATACCTAAATTTCCTCTTAAGAAGGCTTCTCTAATTTCATTCTTTTTGTATTTTAAGAGTGTATTTAACATGGTATAGGTATGTATAGTTAGTATATGTCTTAGTTTAGGTTATGTACATAATGAATACTTATGTATAAAGGTCTTTATACATTTATTTCTCTAGTATACCCTTATTTACATATATTTAAAGACATATACACATGCATCTCCTTCTACTTCACCATTATTTCTACTCTTCTACACTTAAAGATTGAAGCTTTATGCCTTCTTCAACATGGATATACATAACACATAATTACTCATCTAATCTATCTCTTCACGTAACTAGTAAGTAATATAAAGCAATACATAATAACATAATTACATACCTTAATTTGTTCTTGAAATATGGAGATAAATTTGGAATTGAAAGGGAAAGGGAAAGGTCATGGCAATGGGTTGGGGTAAGAGTTTGATTCTTTTTGTTTTGTGTTATGTTTGAAAAGAAGAAGATGGTGGGGTCTAGAAGGAAAAGAAGTGGACAACAATTAAAGAGAAAAAAGGAAAGAAAAAACTAAAAGAAAAGAAATCATTAGATGACTTAGATATTTTCAAAAGTGTAAGTATCTTTTGTTGACTTTTCTACATGTTGACTTAGTCAATCTTTTGACCTTGGTCAACATGTGTTGACTTGGTCAACTTTTCGAAAGCATATGCCATTTAGTATACATAATGTAGTAATTAAGGAAAATTAAGAGAAAAATTAAGGAAATGAGACGTTTGGTGAATTGATTAGTAAAAATAGATGATGAGATCTTACTTTAGGTATTTATATCCTATAAACATCATTTGGTAGGCTACTTAGTATAACTAGTATGATAATTATCAATTAGGGTATTAAAGTTTACTACATGTAACCTAAGTATCAACTAAACTACTAACTCTATGTATTACTATCCTAATTATATACTTGGAAGATAAGTGTGAACTATGATGCAATATCTTAGTTTCTAAAGGATTACTTTAGTGTTATAAATATTTGTGAGTGAATGATTGAAGGTTATCTTTCATCCTTACCAATAATTTAATATAATACTAAGGTTCTATTATCAATTGGAGTTTTAGGGTAAATTATGGTGAATTCATGCTTTTATATCCTTAAAGTAATAGTTTTAGGGTTTTATCACTTTCGAGCGCAATCTCTAGTGTTTTTACACATTTAGAGTTTAATCTACTCATATGCAATTGAGTCTTCGATTATTATCTTAGGGTTTTGATGAGGTTTGAGGTTAACTTTTACAGTTATATATACTTGAGGTTTTAAGATCTTCATCTGCGATTATAGGTTCAATTGATAATTTAAGGTTTTTTTTTTCATATTCACTTTAGGTTTTAAATTGGGATTTTAATCAGTTTTAAATCTCATTGGCTCTATTGACTTCAGGAAATCATCTACAGTTTGAGCGTTTGATTCTATACTTAGAAAGCTAGATTTATAGGGTTTACATAAGCATAACATACAGGATGAGACTCCCTCTCACATAGCCTTTTTCTAGTAGCTCATTCACTTATCTCTAGAGTTTGGCAGCTTGCTCAAGGCTCATTCGATAAGCTTATTTATTTTGTAGAGTAGTATTAGGTATCAATTCAATGTAATATTCAATGCTTCGAAAAGAGGGTAATCCCTTAAGTAATTGTTTAGGAAATGGGTTGACATATTCATCTAATTGTTCTTGGACTTCCTTGGATAGCACAGCTTACTCCTTTAACTCCAATAGTTTCTTGACCAATAGATGGGTCAGCATGTCAAACTTGATGGCTTGTCAGAGCTCAGATCGGCTTAGAACCAAAGCTTTCTTTGATCCTTGAGCTAATTTAACTAGTAACTTGCTTACTTTGCTGGGGGTCATTGGGTTCAAAGTGATCTTCTTTCCACCTTTCTTAAACATATACATGTTCCAAAACTTATTGTGAATAACCCTTTGATAAAAAAGCTAAGGTTGGCTTAGCCATACATATGACATAGACATAAGTAGTACATCACAAAGAATCTCATCAGAATGTTTCCCAATTAAGATTGGCAATATTATTTGCTATGTAACATGTAATGCTCTTTTCTCATTTAGTTAGTGTAACTTGTATGGTTTAGGATGTGACAAGGTTAGCAAATTGAGCTTTTGAACTAGGTTGGTAGATGCTATGTTAATGCAACTTCTATTGTCTACAATAAGTACACATATTTGCTCATTCACCTTACATGTAATGTACAATAGGTTTTGTTGATAGTTAGTTTTCGCTCAACTTACACTCATCCTTTCGTTGGCTAAGATGTCGAGTAATTTACTCTTTCGACATTGATACTCTAGAGAAGACATACAGCACTTACGCCGAGTATAAGAAACGCTCTTGGTTTGAATTCAAATCTATGGCACGAACAGTTATCATAAGTATGGTTATATTTTACAACTACTTGAATCCCTATATATTAGGGGAGATGTTAAGTCAAGAGGTCTCCATGTATCTTAATAGTTACCTTGACAATTGGCTTAGACATAACAACCATCTATAAATACCAAAAAGTAACTTTCTAAGAACTTTGGGACACTTCTTATTCACATACTTACTATATCACTATTCTAACCTAGGCATCAGAGTGGCCGCACCTAATTGGCCCCAGTACTAAGTATTTTACTCTCTTTTGTAGGACTATTTCCTTACCCCAAAATTCACCAACAACATTTGGCGCTATCTGTTTTTCTCTAAGCATGACTACATGGCTAGAACTAGAATGATACGAAGTGCAGGTGCTGGTACTTCCTCCTAACACCTTAAAGGAGGGGATTGGCATGTTGATGAACAATGATTGGCTTAACTTAAGCAACTTTGTCTCGATTTAGCCAAGGAACATAAAAGTTTTCTCCCAAATCAGGAAAAAAAGCATGGTGATCATGATGCCAATAGTATCGACAATTCCATTTATTCACCTAAATTGCCAAAAGAGTAAGTTGAGGTTCCAACATGACCTACAGCTCCTGCTTTTAAAAGATTTATAAGGACAAGAAACCTAACACATACATCATACGGGACCTTCGCATGTTAGCACCCTTGTTTCAGTGACCAAAGAGTTCTAAATCAAGAAAAGTCCTTTTGTCCCAAAGATTTTGGAAGAAGTAATACCTCGACACATTGAATTGCCTCAATTTGAAACATATGACTAAACCAAGTTGCATGGTTTAAGCGATGTGGTGGCTTATCAAGCCTTTCCCTTAACCTTGAGAAATGAAGCTAAAACATGGTTCAAACACCGAAAGCCAAATACCATTTGATGTTTCAACGAATTAGCAGAAGTGTTTCTTCAACGCTTCCTTGTTAGCAAACTTCCTGTTAAGGATTCTTCTATCCTGAAAACCATCAAACAAAGGTCTAATGAGTCAATCAGGGACTATTTGGCTAGATTTATGGCAAAGATGGTCCAAATCCCAGAACTAGATATGACTGTGGCCCTTAACACCGTAATTGATGGAATTAAGCCTTATGGAGACTTTTTTAAGTCTCTCGTAAAGAACAAGCTAAAAACTTTTGTTGAGTTTGAAGTTAAAGTCACTTTATACATTTGATAGGAAGACAACATAAAGGTACGATAAGAGGCTGATCAAAGCAAAAGAGATGGAAAGAAAGACATGGAAAAATGCTAAGGATAGACTTAGTACAAACAACAACAATAATAATTCAAACGTTGAGAGGAAGAGACCAAAGATCCTGACATTCTCATTCCATATACTTGTCAACTGTCCAATCTCGGATATTTTGATGGAGGTTTATAAGGAGAGAGGTATCCTCCAATGGCTGGAAAGAATGCGAGGGAATCCCTCAGGAAGAAATTCAAATAAGTACTATGACTTCTACCATGACAAGGGTCATAATATGGATGAGTGCATTCAACTCAAAAATGCATTTGAAGATGCAATATAACGTGGGCAACTGCGAAAATTTATAGCGCATGATGCTGAAAGAATCGAAAAACCATCTCAAAGGAGAAGAGAGGAACATGAGGATGACACTCGATTAGCAATGGCTATGAGAGATGGAAGTGATGTTAACCCCAATAGAGCACCCAATGGAGTAATTAATATAATTGTCGGTAAACCTAGTATAGGCCAATCGAGTTCTTCAAACTTGGTTAATGCCAGGAATTACGTTTAGAATATTTACGAAAAGAAGTACAAGATTAATAATATAATATCTTTTAGGGAAGAGGACTTTAAGGGCATACGGAGGCCGCATGATGATGCACTTGTCATCAATGCGAGAGTCGCCAACTTTGAGGTCAAGAAGATTTTGTTGACATGGAAAGTTCGACTAATATCATTTTTCAGCATGCCTTCGATCAAATGAGGCCTAAGATCTAAGTGAAGCTACGGTCTTGTAAGTATGACCTCTATGGTTTCAATAATTAACCCGTACGAGTAGTCGGTGTTATCTCATTGCCGATACAGATCGACGATGACGAGCATGTTGCAAAGGACAAAGTGGATTTTCTCATCGACAAATGTTGGTCTCCTTACAACATGATAATGGGATGGCCATGCCAACATTTATTCGGCATCGTCCTTTTAACAACACATCTAAAAGCCAAGTTTTCCACTCCTACGAGGGTTGGTGTGCGCAAAGGGGATCAGCAATTGGCACATTCCTTATATATAAGGGCTTTGAGGTGAGAAGAAGTGTTTCAGGTCAAGACCTACCTTGAAGGCAAGTCAGTTGGCATAGAGAATGTCAAGAATGATATAGAGGAAATTACTTTAAGAAATGATCTCAAGAAGACAACAAGGATAGGAAAACCCATATCAGGAAATGTTCGGTAAAGTCTAATTGACTTTTTATAAGCCAATGCTGATGTATTCGCATGGTTACCATCAGACATGCTAGGTATTCCGAGAGATGTTATGGTATACAAGCTCTAGATTGACTTAAATGTAAAGGTGGTCTAATAGAAAAAGAGACATTTTGCACTAGAGAGACAAGCAACAATAGAAGAAGAGGTCTAGAAATTATTGAAGGCATGATTCATCCGGGAAGAGCCTTATTCGACATGGCTAACAAATTGTGTGCTAGTCAAGAAGTCTAACGGCAAGTAGTGAATGTGCATAGACTTCACCGATCTCAACAAGGCCTGTCCTAAGGATTGTTTCCTACTGCCAAAAATCGATTAGATAGTAGATGCAACCGCAGGACATACGTTGCTTTCTTTTATGGACGCTTTGTCTGGTTACAATCAAATCAGGATGGGCAAGGCAGATAAAGTCTACACATCTTTCGTTACCAATTTTTGAACATACTATTATACGGTGATGCTCTTTGCACTGAAGAACGCTGGTGTTAAATACCAAAGATTAGTAATGAAGATGTTCAAATCTGAGATCCATAGCATTGTTAAAGTATATGTGGATGATATGATTGTGAAGAGCACGAAGGAAGATCATCATCTTACAGATCTGGAGGAGATGTTTGCCGCATTGTAGAGATATTGTATGAAACTCAACCTACAAAAGTGCATCTTTGGCGCAACATTGGGGAAATTTCTCAAGTATATGGTCACACAACGCGGCATTAAGGCCAATACGAGAAAGATTGAAGCCATAAGGAATATGAAATCATCTCATATGGTCAAAGAGGTACAGGAACTCACCGGGCGAATTACCATCCACGATAGATTTATGTCAAGAAGTGTAGATAGGAGCGCTGAATTCTTTAAATTTTTGAAGATTCTAAAGGAATTCAACTGGATCGAAGATTGCAAAAGAGCTTTCAACGAGCTAAAGGAATTTCTTTCATCATCCCCGATACTCTTAGCACCTATTTTTGGAGAAAATTTATACTTGTATCTATCAGTTAGCTGCCGAGCACTTTCCTTTGTACTGGTTCGAATTGACAACAAAGAGCATCAACTCGTTTATTACATAAGTCATGTTTTGCAAGGGCTAGAGCTTCAATATATAAAGATAGAAAAATTTGTATTGGCTATAGTTCTCTCGACAAGAAAGTTAAAGCCATACTTTTAATCTCACTAGATTATTATCCTCATCGATCAACCATTGTGACAAGCATTACAATTGCTTGACTCCTCGGGGAGGATGATCAAATATACCTTAGAGCTAAGTGCCTATGGTATATAATATAAACCCAAAAAAACACTAAAGGCCCAAATACTAGTGGATTTTGTAGCTGAATTCACTAGAGATGAAGACTATGTGGAGATTGCTAAGAAACCTATTTGGTTTCTCTATGTCAATGATTCTTTAACACGAAAACGAAGTGATGCAAGCTTAGTTCTTCAAGGCCTCCATAATGTCAAAGTTCATTACGCTTTGAAATTTGGATTCCTAGCAAGTAACAATGAAGTAAAGTACGAAGCTCTAATCGCTAGATTGAAACTGGTAAAAGAAATTAGTGCTGAGAAACTCAAAGTGTTCTTTGATTCCCAATTAGTGGTAAATCAGGTCATCGGAAGTTATGCGGCAAGAGAAGAAGAGATGAGCAAGTACCTATTGGTGGTACAAACGCTTACAGAAGAATTCCTATCTTTCTCTATTCACAAAATTCCAACAAGTAAGAATATTGCTGCCAACAAGTTGTCAAAGTTAGCTAGTATGGTATTCCTTAAGCTAAATGGGAAACTTTTCGATGAATTTCTCCCACATAAAAGCTCATCCAACCTCTCATAGAGCTATGAGTTAGCTCCTTGCCCAAAAGAAGAATCATGGATGGATTCCCTAGTGAATTATCTAAAAGAAGGTACTGTCTTTGAGGACAAAAAGGAGGTACGAAGATTGGCTTACCAGGTTGTGAACTATATGCTGATTGGTGGTTACCTGTACAAGCGTAGCATATCTCGACCCTACCTTCAATGCCTTTCCTCGAAGGATGCCTAGAAGGTATTATCTAAACTTCACGGTGGCATATGCAGCAACCGTGTGAAGGCACAAACATTATATATTCAAGCATTACGACTTAGCTATTATTGGCTGACTATGAAAGAAGATGCAAAGGACATTATCCAGCAATGTCCTCAATTCAAAAAGCACGAGTTATCGAGTAAAGCACCCGTAAATGAATTATATAGCATAACTAGCCCATGGCCTTTCGCCTAGTAGAGGCTAGATATTATCAAACCCTTTCCTAAGTCTATCACCCAATGATAATTCGCCATTGTGGCTGTAGACAACTTTACCAAGTGGGCTAAGGCCAAGGCTGTAGTAAAAATAACGGTGCAAAAAGTGGAAGCTTTTGTCTTCAATGCCATCATATCAATATTTAGAGTTTCTTACATGATAATTACAGATAACGGCTTGCAATTTGACAACAATAGGTTCCGAAAATTTTGCGAAAAGCATGGCATTCAGCTTAACTATGCGTTCGTAGTACACCCTTAGACAAATGGATAAGTCAAAGCCATAAATAAGATCATACTGAATAGCCTAAAATGGAAAGTGGATCAAATTATGGGGAATTGGGCCGATGAACTATTGAACATCCTATAGGGATACAGAACCACTCATAGAATCGCAATAAGAGAGACACCATTTAAGTTAGCATATATCACTAAAGTCGTATTGTTGATTGAGTTGGAATTACCTGATTTGCATATACATAATTTTGACGTTATGCTTAATCAAGTTAGATCGACAGTGAATTTAGACACTATTGAGGAAATTCGAGACATTGCAAAAGCCAGGGTCGCAGCATACCAGCATAGAGTAACAAGATACTACAATTAAAAAGTTAAGCACAAGGTTTTCCAACTTAGAGATCTAGTTCGCCATAAGATGGAAGAAATAGGTGCGTAAGCAAATCGGGGAAAGCTCGGTATGAATTGGGAGGATCCTATCAAGATCTGGGAAGTCATTGCTGAAAGGGCCAATTGACTAGAAAGGTTGGATAGATTCATCATCTCTCGAGCTTGGAATGCTAATAATCTGAAATTTTATTTCAATTAATGTCAGATAACTTCTATCGTCACTCATGTGGCAGCAACCAACATGCTTATAAGACTTATTTATGATAATTATACATTTGAAGTCTTATTGTGTTTTGGCTATAATTGCCGAATGAACGAGTTCTAGGTTGCATAGCAAACGAACTTATCTAAGTTTTAGCCTAACGCGATCAAAGAACTATACAAATTAACTATACGGCCGAGTAGTGTAGCTAGTCCACACCTTAAATGGTTAACTAACAGTATAAAACAATGGGTGTGTAAAATAAAATGTGTTCATAAATGATGGGCATATGAAATAAAACATGTTGATAAACGATGGGCATGTCAAATAAAACATGTAGATAAACGATGGGCGTGTGAAATAAAACATGCATAAAAGTGATGGGCTTATGAAATGAAGCAGGTCGAAAGATAACAAGGCGTGCGAAACAAAACTTGTCGAGAAACAAATGGAGTGAATTAAAACATGTCGACGAATGGGAGCGCGAAACAACATGTGTAAACCATACAAATCGTAAAAGCGCAGTTACGTGAAAAGTCATAAGCACTCTGCATTGCCTTGATTATATTCCAATTATTAATTACACGAGAATGCAATACGCAAATATAATAAGTCCTATGGCCTATTCTCAGATTCAGCAAAAGTGATTCTTAAATCTTTGGCTAGGGCTTCCTCGGCAACTAGGTTCTTAGAGTAGTTAACTTCCTCGACATCAGCTTCATTATCACTATCATTCATACTCTCGGCACTTGTCTCATCGCCTTCATCTTCGTTGGCACTACTAACTTTGTCATCGACATCGGCAAAATCAAGATATGAGAGATCATAATCAGGATGAAGCTTCAACACCTCCTCTTTGCCACTTGAACCCCCTCCAATAACTTTTTGTCCAAAAGCCTCTTGTATTACTGACTGAGAGTGACCATATTGAGAGCCTCTTCAATTGAAGGTCCCTTCCTTATAGCTTCCTGTAATTTGGCCACATGGCTCTGTAAGTTCAAGTTGTTAATCTCTAGCTTCTTTATCTGCATCCTAAGCTTGTCTTCACTATCGTTTATCATGTAAATAGTTCGGCTGAGGCCTTAGTACTCTTCCTTCTTCTTCTGCAGCTCCTTTTTCAAGCTTTTGAATTTTTTGTACTTTTTTTCTATTTTAGCCTTCATGCTAGAGATTTCATTTATGGCAAGGTCTTGTGCCAATTTTTTGGCAGTAAGTTGTTCCCTAAGCTTTCTCGCCTCCATCTCAACCTTAATCCTTGCATTCTGGGTGGTAGTAGTTTGGGCTTTTGATGCATTGTATGCATCCTCAACTTTATGCTTCAAATTCAGTTATTATAATCAAGAATGATTGGATATTACATAGCTATAACTAAAGATATTACCTTCTTTGCCTCTCTGTTGACCTTGTCTAATGCTATAAGAATGTGGCTGCTCATCTAGAAAAAGAATGTGTTAATTACCTGAACGAGCTTGATAATTAAAAGCAATGTTTATTGATACTTACATCATATGATTTGGCCACGACATGGGCCTTATTGCAACGGTTGACCTTGTCGACATCCTTCTTGGCAATATCTTTGTCTTTCAAAAGAATGACCCCTTCCATTAAAGCCAAAGATTTCGTCATATCTCCCAAAGCTAAGTCAATGTCCAAAATCTAAATGCTCCAGCAAGGGATGAAGTACTTACCGACCTCTTTGTTTAGCAAGAATTCAGTGCTAGTGATGCCAAGAGATTTAGAATGCATTGCTTCCTTTGCCCTTTCATCCAAGTCTTTGGACTTCTTGATAGGTGGTTAGTAGGCAAGTTCCTTCCTTGGTTTTTTTTCACCACTTGGAGCTACTGCAATCACCTATGATGAATCTTCTACGGCAATGGCATTTTCATCCTCTTCATCGAGGTATGTCTCTCGATACTCGCTATTCCTCAAATCGATAAAAGTTTGAATAATTACGACTAAAGGCTCCTTAAAACGAACCTCAGTTGGCTACATATTCTCATTTTCCTTCACTCTCTTAGTAGGATGAGAGATCCACGTAGCTGTTTGCTTTGCTACAGTTTCCTTTACTGGTCTCTTTGGAACAGCAGGCCATGTAGCAGTTGCTGAGGTAGTCCCTTTCCTATCTTCTTTAGACTTCTTCGCCTTGGCTTAAGTAAGTAGCTTTACAGGATTCACCTCTCTAATACCTATATCTACAAGACAAGTAAATCAATTAATATAAATAGGGAAAATTATGAACTTACATTTTTTGTGTCGAGTAAGGTTGAAAAGTCACCATTCTCCCTTAAAGTTTTGAGAACGGCTTTCCTTATGGATATACTCAGCATGATGGTAATACATCAATATACCTTCTTTTTTAGAAAATATTGGTTCACCATTTTCATAACGTTATATAATTCTCTTGGCGTCCCAAAAGAACATTTTGTTTCTCCTTCTCTCTTGAATCTTCTTCGCTACTGCTGCATTATTCAGCATTATATCTATATCCTTTGTATGTATCGACTTAGTCCATTGGGTCCAAAAGTCTAATTCCTCATTAAACATTATTGATACGAACTTATCATGCCACTTATGAATCTTAGATTCTAACCCATCCATGAACTTACGCCCATTCCGTATAGCAGTGAAGTACCACTCGTCAGGCTGCCTATGGATAGTGAAGAAAAATCTAAATAGTTGAGGCATAGCCTTGACCTCGACTTCTTCATGTACTATCTAAAAAGCTGCCAGAAGCCGATATATGCTGGGTGAGAACATACTCAGTGCGACTCTGAAGTAGTTGAAGAAGCCTCAAACAAAAGCTAAGAAAGGGAAGTGTAGCCCAAAATCCAAATAATTCATATATATATATGGAACTCGTGCTCTTGTGGAAAGCATACTTTCTCCCCATCTCTCAACCTCCTTAAGTTCCATGTTCCAAGAAGATCTTGCCAATACTGTTTATACTTTGTGACGAGAACTCTGTCAATGGAACTAGCAGTCCCATCAGGAGAGTTACAAAAGTAAGGTATTGTGTTGTATAGATATTTTGCTGAAGACCTCCCTTCCTTATCTTCAGGATAATTATCCACAGGAAGCTCATTAATCTAAGTAAGTTTATCCTACCTTGCCTCCATACTATCAGCTGAACTGCCCGAAGAATAAACCGCTTTGCTCTTATTTTGGGGGAGAAGAATGGCCTTAGTTTCTGTTGCCTTAGAATTAGATAAAACAAGTCGACAAGCAACTTTGCTAACCATACTTGGATGGTTATGTGAAATGAAACAATAAAAGTCGAAGAATGAGATTTTAAAGATTGGAAAATGAACGAAAACTTTAGGTACAACTAGAGAAGTGAAATTTGATTATGAATAGTACCTTATATATGGACAAGTCGTTCTTGTAATTGCAAATATGTTTTTAACAGTATTGATGTGCTAATATGATAGTCTCGTGGATTGTCGATACGTATCTCGTGGTAGAAATCTAACGACCGAAAACTTTTCTAACAGTTATTAGGTCTGCAACAAAATGATGACCTAGGTGACAGATGTCGTGCCTACAACTTTTTGGTTTCTCGAATAGGTGAGAGTTTTGAAATGACGACATTTTGGCTGTGATATGATCAATCTTACTTCCCATGTTACTTGACATAAATCCAAAGAATCTCTCCCCATACGGCCTTTGTTGCAATATATATATATATATATATATATCTCCCTTTATCAACTATTCGAATATGGAAGTTGGGGGCAAATGTTGATAGTCAGTTTTCGCTCAACTTACATTCATCCTTTCATCAGCTAAGATGCTAGGCAATTGACTCTCTCGGCATATGCACTTTGTAGAAGACACACGACACTTATGCCAAGTACAAGAAACGCTCCTAGTTTGAATTCAAATCTATGGCACGAATAGTTATCATAAGCACGGTTATATTTTACAACCACTTGCTATCCCTACATATTAAGGGAGATGTTAAGTCAAGAGGTCTCTACGTGTTTTAACAGTTACTCTAATAACTACCTTAAACATAACAACCATCTATAAATATAAAAAAAAAAAAACTCTATAAGAACTTTGGGATAGTTCTTATTCACATACTTACTATACTAAATCACCATTCTAACTTAGGTACTGGAGTGGCTGTATCGGACTAGCCTTGTGACTAAGTATTTTACTCTCTTTTATAGGACTATTTCCTCACCTTGAAATTCACCAACAACAGGTTCTCTCTTCATTCCATCTTGGTAGAAGGTTCAATGCTCATTACACGTTGGACAACCAAAGTTAGATTATCTAAGTCTTTGGCAAATACATCCTCTTTGACTACCTCTACATTATTCTCAACGTTTTTATCCAACTCTCCTCTCTCTTTAGGCTCGTCATTAGTATTATCTACTTTAACCTTTGGGGCATCATCTTTAATGATCATAGTTTGCTTGGTCGGGCATTAGGTAGCTATGTGCCCAAATCCTTAGCACTTAAAGCACTTAATTTGGCTTGTCTTCCTCCTAGATCTTCATCACTTTTCACAGGTTTTCTTCAACAACTCTTGGTCATAATAGCAACCCTTCAACTTAGTCATTACCTCAGCTCTTCTACTAGGGTCAAAGCTCTAAGGTACTTGACTATCACCTTAAGTAGGTTGGTGAGGTCTATTCCTTCTCTACCTCTCTACTTATTAGGAAAATTTGATGGCCTCATCCAGTGTGGTAAAATGTTGTAATTCTACTATGTCTCAAATATCATATCTTAATCTTGTAAAGAATCTGGGAACTGTTTGGGTTGAAGGTTCATCTACTTCACATTAGATCATAAGCATTTGGAATATCCAGACATACTCATTAACAATTCGGCTTCCTTATTTTAGCTCTTAAAGTCAAGTAAAAGTATCTTGCAAGTAGGTATTCAGTACAAATCTATTTTTGAGGACTCTTTTCATCTCGAGCTTAGTGCTAACCTTTCTATATCTTTCTCTCCCTCTCATGGCCTAGAAGTTTCTCTACTACATTACAACATATCTTGAGAACTTTACAATAGCAGCTTTGATTTTCTCATAATCGTCACAATGGTAGTAGTTAAAGACTTACTTTACCTTTTCTTCCTAGTTGAGATAATCATTAACATTTCGAGAACCATTAAAGCTTGAGATTTGTAGCTTTTTAAGGTTGGTAGCTTGGTATACTCGAGCTTATCCTTCCACTTCAACATGCTCTTCTTCTGTATCCTCTTCATCTACTTCTCTTAAGTCATTACTCCTCTACATACGTTCTCCTATTCTTCTACCTTGATTTTGTTGATTTAGGATTTGTCCTCTTGCGGGCTGAGCAGCTTAAGGAGTGTTTTGAACAACATTAGTAGGTCCGAAAGCTAATTCATGAACAACTCTAGTTAGGTCGGCTATCAAGTTGGCTATTTCATCAAATCGCTTATCATTTCTTCTAAGAGTATTTTGAGGTTATCGGCCATTGTAGACAATGCCGCTGTTATCATCTCCAACATTAGCATTTACACTCGAATTGGTCATCCTTTACTAAAAAATAATGCTTCTCACAAAACAACACACATACAATTTCTAGGTACGTAACTCACTATTCCATGGAGCACATGTAACTACTACTTGTTTTACTTTCACAACTCAAAACAGAGTATCACACGAAACATACAATAACAAATCAATACACCTTCTACTAACTCAAACACTCATAACTAACCTCTACACAACTACAATACACTATCATGACCAACACTACTCACAATAAAAGCTCAGACACAACGTACCCAAATGAACTTCCGCTTTGATACTAAGATGATGGGTTGTACTAAGAGTAGACAAGGAAGATTGTATCAAGGTAGGTCTAAGCTTCCCAAAAGCTTGAAAATGATGGTAAAAATTTATGAAAACAATGAAAAATAAACAAGCAAAACTTATGAACGAATTCAATAGATATGATGCACTAAGGAAAATTCCATGGACTTACAAAACTAGCTCGATATAATTTGTGAGCAACTTGGTGAGGCTACTTGCTGCTTAGTTTTACTTAAGGGTTAATATAAGAGTAAAAAAGTAAGTACAATAGCTTGTAAGTAGTAGTATGTATTCAATATGAAGATTCTTGTTGTTATGGCTACATATTACTATGGTATTTATCAATGAAATGTTAGGATAACCTACCTAAAATGGAAAAGACAAAAAGGGTATTGTTTAAAAGAAGTAATGTATAAAGAATAATAAAGTGTATAAATGAAAAATCAAAGAAATTTAATGATTGGTGCAACATATTTCTTTACGTAAGGGTTAGATACATAACAATAAGTCATTAGGGTACCTTTGGTAGAAACAAAGTTGTATGTTTAGGTTAGAGTCTGCTACAGTTATCGAGTAGAGTTAAGGTTTCATCCAAGGAAATGTTGGCTTAAATGCATTCTAGGGGTTCTTGGCATAAGTACTATTGAGCCATTGATCAGCATAGGTAGAGTAGAGTAGGTAACAGGGCTGGCTAAGCAGTCAGGGGAATATGGATTAACACAGCATTCAAGGGTTGACAAAGTTAAAGTAGCTCAACTCGGCATAAGAAGTTTTTTAGTAGTGAGGATTAGCTTAGCTTCGACTGGAGTTGGTTGGAATGAAAGTATTTGCTTTGTTAGTCCTTTTAGCCCTCAAGCTTGGGCTCAAGTCAAGGGTTTAGTTGTTTGATTCCCATCATTAAAGCTTGGTTTAGGTATTAATGAGGTTGCCTTAATGTTATTTACCTTAGTGATGATGCAAGTGAGCTCAAAGAGCTTAGATAAGTCCCTTAATAGATGAGCTTAGGCGCATTGGGCCCAACCCATACACTAAAGAGGTTAACCTTAGCTTAGATGCCCATATCCAAAATGACCTATCAACACTTGCCCTCTAATCTTATTACTGAAGGTTTATTGAAGAAAGGCTTTTAGGTCTTAGGATGAGTTACTGGGGTTTACAAACGATGTGCTTTGTCTTACTGTTAAACTTTTTCCCGTTGTGCTAATAGGTGTAGGAGTTTAAAGTGGAATGAACCCGAGCTAGTGGAGGAGGTTAAATTTATTCTAGATCAAGCTTGGTGCATTGAGCTACCTCAAAAGTTTTACTTTCCTTTCCATTATTTAGCAATACTAATTCCAACTTTATAGCAAATTTTGCAATTTATACAATTTTTATTCCATTATGCATGGTTTGTATCCATACATTTTTAATTGATAATTTTATTATTTCACTTTGTTATTAGTCAATTTTGGTTGTAGCTCCTAGAGGTTGGAGACAACCTACAAACAAAATAAGTATAAGCTTTGTAGATCACCAAAAGTGGTTTTAACGGGACTACTCTGATGCTTAAGTTAGTAAAAGGTTTAAAGCAAAAGAAAGAACTCGAAAATGAAGGTTTTTAGGGGCCCTTGACTATTGGGCTACCTAAGATTTATAGGTTAGTTTGCTGAGACATTCTTGGAAAGTAGATAATCCTTGTAATATATAATTTTTATGCCCTGTATGCTTCAAATTTCATAGGAAGGATCTTAAACTGAGTTTTAGTGATAATTGTATACTCTGCTAACTTAGTTCACAAGGCTAAACTTGCATACCTTAAGCTTATTGGCTTAGGGTTAAGGGTGCTAGAATAAGAAGGGAGTTAACTTAGTACTTCTACTGAGGTTAGCGATCTCATAGAAGCTTAGTTCCCGTATTCGTAAGGTCATCTCAACTTTAGTAGCCTTGATAATAATGTTGGGTAAGCTTAGAGAGCTTAGACAAGGCCTTGAGTATATGGACCTAAGCTCATTGGGCTTAGCCCACGCGTTGAAGAGGTTGGCTTAGGCTATAAAGCTTATATTCAAAATAGTTTATCAACACATTTTAATAAGTGAAACTTGTATATGTCATGCTTAATTTTTTACATGAAAAAATCTATATATATATTGGAGATTTATAATGCTCCTCCATGAACTATTTTAGTGAATAGTATTTGAATGATGAAGAGGTTATATACTTATACATACATAGTATATAAACTAAATGACAAAAATATAACTTATATTTATTGTGTATATATGTCTATATGTTGAAAACATATTATTATTGAGATGTGGTTACTTACATATGTGTATTTTTTTTAATCTTTTCATTAAAATAAATTTGTTGTAAGTTGTATATGTTGACATTTTAGTACTTTTCTTAGCAATTTAGACCTCTTTCTTTAAAATCATTATACTAGCTAAACAAATGAATAGCAATTACATTTTGTCAACCCTAGCTATTTAAGGTTAATTCTAGCTTTACTCTATTATCATGAAATTGCAATTCTATTATAGTCTTGTTTCATTACACCAATCAAATGTATTGTAAATAAAATTTTGGAGTGGCAACCTTTTAGATCTTCCTTTAGGTTGATCTATGATTGTTAGTTTGATTTTTTCCCTTTAGTATAAATGGTGGAAGTATGTGCTTTTCTATATGTGTTTTGTTGTTGCACAACTATAAATATATTTTACTTCATGTACTATAGATAGTGTAGTTCTAGTCTAGTTTTAGTTAGCTTTAGTTTGTCACATATTATTTATTTAGCTCATGTGAGGTCACTTGTATAAATACCCATTTAACAAAAATGACAAGGTAATCTTTCATTTTCTCCAATTCTTTTGTTCTTGTAACTTGCTTTATCAATTGCTTTCTATACACTAACATGGAGATTGATCAATTGACATAGATCGGCTAAAGTTTACATGGTATTAAATCCTCTCCAATCTAGTATCATTACTGCTCTTTTGTTTACTCTTTGATTTCCATTTTCTCTTTGCTTTTGCTATTGGATAGTATATTCGAAGCTATGAATACTGCTATAGAAATTGGGTATAATGATTCGCTCTCTCTTTAGTGCAGACAATCCTGGTTCTTTGATTACAAATCTGATTTTTGATGGTACAAGCTTTATTAGTTGGTGTAGAGCAATTAAAGTAGCCTTAGGAGCAAAATCAAAATTAGGTTTTATTGAAAGAACTTATGTTAAACTAGAAAATAATCTTAGATCTTAAATTCTATGCCTAAGGAACTTTTGGAAGGTTTTATGTATGTTAGTTTTGCAAAAGAGCTATGAAATGATACTCTTGAAAGATATGACAGCACATTAATGATGTATTATAATCATCTTAAAAAGCTGTAGGATGATCTTAGTAGCCATAATCCTATTCCTCGGTGCAATTGTAATGGTTTACAGCATTGTACTTGTGAAGTTATTAATAAATTTTGTGAGATTGAAAACAAAAATTGACTCATGTTGTTTCTTATGGGCCTTACTGATACGTATGAGAGTGTACGTAGTCATATACTTGCATTAGATCCACTACCTTCTATAAGTAAGGCTTACTATCTTGTGTATCAAGTGGAGAAACAAAAGCAATTATCAAGATCATTAGTTAATAATGATGATTGAATGGCTTGTTTTGTGAAGTCTCAATCTAGAGTTGTTGATAAGAAATATAAGAAAGTGATGAAATCCAATGTTAGAGTTGTATGCTTATATTACAAGAAATCTAGATTTTTGGTTGAAAATTGTTTCGAGTTGATTGGTTATCCAAATTGGTACAAGAATGGGAAAGAAAAGAGAGGGAAAAAACATATAGCAAATGTTCTTACTAAGAAGAGAACAAATGAGATTTCTTGTGATTCTCCTTTAGATAATCAAGCTAATTCTTCTTGCTATCAAGAAACTAATCTTGTGACTAAAGTATGCATTAAGGTTTTGAGGATATCAAAGAACAGGTATGAAGATTGTTCTACTTCAGCAAATTGTGTAATAAGTCAGGTACATAAAATTGCAGGTTAGTGTCTTAGAGTTTCTTTGTTTATTGCCTCATTTTTCAATAGTATTACTTTAGAACAAGAGTAGTGAATTTAGGAGCTTTTGACCACATATCACCCTTCATTCATTTGTTCATAAATCTAACTACCTTATCTATACCTATTCACATCAAATTACCAAATGGAAACACTAAAATAGTTACAATGGTTGGTAACATTCATTTGACAAAGCATGTGTTGTTAATAAATGTTCTGTTTCTTCTAGATTTTTACTATAATCTTTTGTCAATCAACAAGCTATTTGCTAATACAAATTTGATTGTGATTTTTTGTTCGAACGAATGTTTTTTCTAAGACCCCAACACTAGACAAGTTGTGGCAACGGTTGATGCAAGTGATGGACTTTATGTTACAAAGAGTAAGCCAACTAATGTAGCAAGTTCTTCTCGTGTTTCTCTTTCTAATAAAAATGTTTCTCTTGAATTGCTTTATAATATATTAGGGCACATAGCTTTCTCTCATTTGTGACATGTTTCTGGTCATATATTTGATAGAACAAGTGAAACGGTTTGTGAAACTTGCTATCTTTGGTAAATACATAGATTACCTTTTGCTTCTAGCAGTTCAATTTCATCTACATCTTTAAGCTTGTACATATTGATTTGTGGGGGCTTACAATACACCATCTCTCTTTAGAGACAATTTTTTTTTTCTTACTATTATTGAGGATAAAAGCAAATGTACTTAGACCTTCCTACTTATACATAAACATCAAACTTTACAAACCATCATTCATTTTATCTCCTATGTCTAAAATCATTTTTCCACCACACCTAAATATATTAGATGTGACAATGGTACTAAATTTACTTCTTGAGAGTGTCAAGAATTTTTAAGTCTAAGGGCATCATTCATAAAAATGCAATGGCTAATATCCCTTAACAAAATGGTGTTGTTAAGAGAAAACACCAACATTTATTAGATATTACTTGAGTTCTTTCGTTGCATGCTAATCTACCTAAATGGTCTTAGGGAAAATACATTCTTGTAGCTACAGCAGTTGTCAGCATCATGCTAGCCTAACATCTAAATTAGAAAACTCCTTTTGAAATATTGTTTGGCAAACTACCCATATATACTCATCTTTGTACAATTGGTTGCTTTTGTTATGCTATTAACTTTGACAAATCTTAAGAAAAATTTGATCTACGAGGGGGAAAATGTGTTTTAATAGGTTACCATTTTAATTAAAAAGGACACAACCCTATGACTTGAATTCTCATCAAGTATTTCTTTTAAGAGATGTTATATTTCATGAAAGTACCTTTCCCTTCAAATAGCCAATTTCATATACATACATTTCCTCTGTAGAATCATCTCATTTGTTCGAATCATAGTCATTTACTGGATTGGAACATGAATCTGTTGATTCTTCCTTACCCCCTACTGCGTCTATTGAGTTATAAACAGATAATTCACCACAATTGCCCAAACATTTCTACTCGCATCAGGAATCCACCTTCTTGGCTTACTAATTTTGTACATTTAGTATAGATGTCCACATTAGCTCTTGCAAAAACTTCTTCTCCTTACCCTCTTCTAAACATACATACCTTTCACCATTATCCTAAAGACTGTGATTTGATTAGCTTATGTTTTCACTATTAGAGAGCTAAGAAACCATTCTAAGGTTAAGAAGGAAACTAAATAGGTAGAGGCCATGTCGAAGGAATTATTAGCTCTAAAGTCTAATCAAACTTAGATGTTAACTACTCTACCACTTTGGAAAAAGGCTATAAGGTGAAAATAGGTATACAAAATTAAGTACAAACCTTATGGCTTGATCAAAAGATATAAAGCTCGGCTTGTTGCAAAAGGATATAATCAAGTTAAGGGCTTAAGTATACCTATAATTTTTCGTTAGATGCAAAATTAAGTACAATGAGATTGCTTTTGGCTATTGTGGCAGTTAAGAAATGGTAAGTTCATCAACTGGACATTAATAATGCTCTCCTTTATGTCTTACTTGATGAGGAGTTGTATATGGAATTGCTAGAAGGTCATGAGCTTATTGTTCCATGCTAAGTGTGCAAGCCAGTTAAATCTATCCATGGCTTAAAATAAGCCTCTTGGTAGGTTTTGCAAGTTTATTTCTAGTCTTTAGTTTTAACAGTCAAAAAACGTTTATTCCTTATTTGTTAGATATCATAACAATGAGTTTATTGCTCTTTTAGTATATGTTGATGGTGTCTTGGTGATAGGGAATTCGTTGGATGCTGTTACTGAAGGTCAACGAGCTTTAGATGGTACGTTCACCATTAAAGAATTAGGTGATGTTTATTTTCTC
Organism: Lumnitzera racemosa; assembly: GCA_024138005.1. Classification (NCBI taxonomy): domain Eukaryota; kingdom Viridiplantae; phylum Streptophyta; class Magnoliopsida; order Myrtales; family Combretaceae; genus Lumnitzera; species Lumnitzera racemosa. Next base: position 69,131,834 of record JAMXBC010000005.1, on the reverse strand, counting down.
TTAGGAATTGAAGTTTTCTGTCTTGATTGTGGTTTTGTTCTTAATCAACAAAAATTCCCTCTTGATATCTTATAAGACATAAGGTTAACAAGTGCCAAGCCTACTTATATTCCTTTTCTATAGCACCTTAGGTTAGATAATAGTAATGGTGAATTGTTGAAGGATCTTGCTTGTTATAGGCGGATAGTTGGTCGATTGTTATATTTAACTATAATACAACCAAATATTTCTTTTGTAGTACAACAACTAAGTCAATTTGTTTCAACTCCTCCATCTACTCATTTTTAGGCTGCTTTGCATGTTCTTCAATACTAGAAAGGTTCTTTTAATTAGGGGCTATTTTATTCCTCATACACAAGTTTATCTCTTTATGGTTTTCTGATGCTAATTGGGGATCTAGTCATGTGGATTGCAAGTCTCTCACAGGATATTGTATTTTTCTTGAGTCTACTCTCATTTCTTCTAAGAAAAAAAAAAAAAAAGACACAAAAACACAGTTTTTACTTCTTCTACTAAAGTTGAATACCGTAGTATGGCTTTGACTACAAAAGAACTTTTCTCGGACGATTTGCAAATATTAGTTCAACTTCTAGTTCCTTTGTTTTTAGATAGCAAATCAGCTCAACTCATTGCACAAAATCCATCTCTCCATGGGAAAACTAAACATATCAAAGTTAATATTCACTTTACAAGAGATTATGTCTTTACTGGGTTTCTTCGTATTGCTCATGTTTCTTTTGCTAATCAAATTGCTAATATGATGACAAAAGTTGTTGGCCATGTTCAATTGATCAATTTTTGTTCCAAGTTGAGGTTCAATGCCTTTCCAACTTGAGAGGGGTGAAGGTGTTGGGTGGTGTGGTAGCGGTTTGCTGTATGTGTTTTGTTGCCACATTGCCGTAGATATATTTTACTTCATGTACGGTAGATAGTGTAGTTTTAGTTAGCTTTAGTTTGTCACATGTTATTTAATTAGCTCACGTGAGGTCACTTGTATAAATACCCATTTAACAGAAATAATGTACTGATCTTTCATTTTCTCCAATTCTCTGTTCTTGTAACCTGCTCTATCAATTGCTTTCTGTTCACGGACATGGAGATTGATCAATTGACGCAGATCAGCTAAAGTTTTTTCAAATCGTTTAAAATAAGTAGATCTCTAGATTCCTCCCGGCGACGACATTCACCATTATTAAAAGTTCATCTTAGTTCTTTATATATTTTCATTATCACGCATATAAGCAAATTGAATATAGAGATAACATAATATCGGGCTTAAAAAGGAAACAGATTCCTGATTACCAAAAAAAAAAAAAGAAACAGATGAGGTATATATTAGATGTAAACTAGAAAAAGATATAAATAATGAAATAAAGTTATACAAATGGCTTGGGAAAAAAATAAAATAAAATAAAGAAAAGCTATACAAAAACATTCGAACCAAAACTACCATGAGTTTTCATAGAAAACAAATGTGTTTCCCTTTCATGAAAAGTGAAATTTCTTTTACAAACTATGGATCCACTAATCTATCAGATCCATAAGAAAGAAAAAGGTAACTTCTACAATTCTAAGGACCTAAAGTGCTTGGTCGTCAGTGGATAAACAGATTATATTTATAAGAAGCAATTGACACGTGATTAGGTAAGGTAGGGCGAGTATTGAACTTCGTCAAGACGCAGGAGGAAAATAATCAGAGGCACCGTGCGGAGAATCGTTGGAGAGACACGCAAAGATATTTAGCTATCGAAATGCAATATCCGAAAAATACAATCTTAAAATTTCTGAACTTAAGTGGAAATTACAGGCCATGAAATTCTCATATCAAGTGCATGCGTTCAAATCGGGAGGAAAACATTTATCATAAAAAGACACGTGAAATTGGAAAAAGGCAATACGACAAACTTATCCGACTCTACATGATTAAAGACTAGACTCTGTAAAATAGGTTGAAGAAATGGCTACAACCACGTCTGACTGAGAGGTAAACGATGTGTGTGTGTGTGCATAAACGTATATATGTATAGGCACTCGTGCCATTTTGTTGCTTCACATAGGAGGAGCACTTGGGTTGTTAAAAGGAGTAGGAGAAGGGAAGTACTGGCCAGCTGGAGGTGTTGGTGGTGGCACTGTCGGTGGCAGGATTCCTGCTGCGATGACTGCTGCTGGTCGAGGGATGTGTCGCAGCTGGGCGGAGATCATACCCATCTCATGAGCTGCCATTAAGCGTCCTTCTTCCTGACCTTTTCTTCTTCCACAATAGTAACTTGCAAAACACGCTGCTATGAATAGAATTATAAACGGAACAGACACAAATACCACGGTACTCATTTTTTCTTCTCTCCTTCAAAAAATTACCGCGTGCTTGATCAGTGAAAATATATATATATATATACATGTGTGTGTGTATACGTAGAGAGAGGGAGAGAGCAATCTGTCAGCTCTCTATACAAGATAGAAGAACGAAAATGTAGTAGCCAACTTGGAAAGTGGAGGAAACAATTACTTGGGGCGAAGGTCACGGCTGCATGAAGGTGTATTGTTTTCTAGGGTAGTGCGCCGTGGTTTGAGTGAGATGGAACGTAAGCACGATCATGTATATATGCCTCTGTAGGGAGAAAAAACCAAGGTGACTTCGCATGGTTTTGAAAGCTAACGTATGCATGTTTGAGTGACATGTTGGAATAGATTAGAATAAAATTACGATATTGAATTTTATTATCTTTCTTTATGTTTGAAAGAGAATTTATAAACTGAAATTGATAATTTTAATTTTAAGGAGAAATTAAATTTTACTTTTGAGAAAATAGAATTCACCGGTTTATTTTTGATACATTTATTATTATTAACAAATTACTTATCCAACCTTTGATTTATAATATTTAATATTTAATATTATTTTTTATAATTATTGTTATGTAAACATTTAACTTCATTCTATTTTATTTTATTTCATAAAAATTTTTAAATATAAAAAATAATTTATCGTTTTGCTTATCATTCCGGTCTATCTCATTCCAATCAACTTCACGCCATTTCTATATGCTAAAGGTGACATAATATGATTAATGAAGCCTAGTATTTCTTTAATCATAATGAGGGAAGCATTTAGGTTTTGAACTACGATTATTGAGTTACATATGCAAATACTGAATAGAATAATGTAAGAAGGATGAGGCGGATTTAATGTGACATACGAAAGATCGATCACGACTGGAATTTCTTATGACATCAAGGAGAATTTTTGAATGAAGCAACCGTATCTATAAAGATTATTTTGAAATGTATTATAAGAAACTCCCTCTTGTTATGAGACATTTTATGATTATTAGTTATATTTACAAGACATATATCCATTGCAAATGTAAAAAAAGAGAAAAGTTTTAATTTATTAACATGCCAAATTATTGCATTAGTGTTGTATAGGTATCCATAAAATTTTCACAAAAATGGATCATCTCAATTTTCCTTAATTTACCTTTAAGATAATATTACATATAATTAATGGTTAATATTGTATGAAACAAGACTATGTCTATTCATAACAATTGAATTGACATGTAAAAAAATAATTGTACTTTTTTAAAAATTATCTATTATCATGATTATGTATCTAAATATTACTAATATAAACCCACCATGAATCAAAATACTTGACATATTAGTACAAATGAACTTTTTGTTTTCTCTATAGAAAGTAAGCTACAAGATGTCATAAAATGCCTATTCAATGAAAAAATAATCACAAATGACTTATAAATTATAAAAAAGAATTTTTCCATTAGGTGCTCTAAGAAACCACCTAACCCTTTGTTGTTGTTATTATTATTATAATTACTCAAGTAAAAGAAGAAAGAATTGTTCTAAAAAATAATATATTATTATTATTATTATTATTATTATTACATTTAGGCCTTATTATGTTTTTTATTACACTCCTAAACTTATTGTAAAACCAAAGTTAAAAATAAAAATAATAAATTAATTAATTTAAAGGAATTAAAGGAAATAAGTGATTTTTTTTTATATCTAGACTTTAGTAGGATATGTAAATTGACATTAAGTGAGCAAAACTATCATGAGAAAAGATTTAAACATCGATATAACATGTGATTACACATTAATGCCATGGGCAATTTGGTTTGAGAAAAATTTACTATACCCACTAAATTTATTAACTGTACCTTATAGTTGCCATAACTTTCTCTCACCAAAAACTTACGATACATTTTCAAGGAACTTATAGTATTCTTTTTAACCCTAAATCCCTAATCGAGATTCATGTTGTTGAGAGAGAAATTCAAAAAAAAAAAAAAAATCTTTCCTCAGTATTCAAGTAAGTCTTCCTTTTATCTCCATTTTAACTTTTCTAATTTATATTTTTAGGGTTCCTTTGAGATTTGGAATAGAGGTATTGTTATTGTTAGAGTGGTGGTGGTGCGGTTATGATGTATATTACATATTGATGGTATTGCGGAGTAGTGTCGGGATGTATGGTATGCATGTACCATGTCGTGTATGTGTATGTGTGATGTACAGCAGCGTATGTATTTGTGCAGTTGGGCATGTGTGTATTAGTGTGCAAAATGTGGATCATAAGTGTATGTAAGGTATAGGTTAGTCTGTGCTGTATGTGAGTTTGTGTGTGTTGGGTGTAGTGTACATTGTGTATGTATGTGTGGGCATTGAAAAGTATGTGTGATTGGCTGAGTATAGTTATGGTTACATGGTGATGTACATTATGTGTGTATGTGCATGAAATTAGAGTGGCTATGTGCATTATGTGTATGTATGAGATAGCATGTTAGGAGTTATGTGAGTGTCGGTATCGTGTGTGTTTGTATATTAGGGGGAATATTGAAAAGTTACATGGAGTGCGGTTTAGAAGCTCAGAGTATGGAGCAAAGGGTGGAGTTAAGGAGAAAGAAGTTTCGAGTTGCAAATTTATTAAATTCTAAGTTAGCTTTTATATTTTGAATAAGTACTAGAGGATGCGTAGTGTTTGATCATTTTGAGATAGGGGCTTTAGGGACAAGATATGTGTTTGTTGAATGTATATGTTAAGTTAGTGAATATAAACTAGACTAATTGAAACTTAGACTTAATTGTATTGCTGCTTGTGTTTAGCTTTGACCACTCATTGGTTAGGTTCAATAGCGTTAGTAAGACACCTAGTGATCTTTATGCGATATTGTCCCTTGTGGAGTCCTGTACTAAAGTGACCTAGGTAGATTTAGGTTAGTTTATGGCACTCGGGAGTTGGGGAGTACCCAATATCAATACTTTTGTAATATCTATATATATTGTGTGTTAAGGGTCGTGAGTAACTCTAAGTCTCAAGACATTGAGACTATGATGTTTATAAGCCTAAAGGGAACATTAAAACCATTTCTCGTTGCATTTAATAGTAGTATTTATGTGTATGTTTGACTTGTACTTGTGTTTTATGCGAATGCATATGGTATCTTATACTAGGCCTTAGTTCACTTTACGAGGATTATTATTTTTCAATTGTAGGTATAGGTTATGATATAGATTCATATATGAACACACAGACTTAATATTACGTGTAACTAAAGGGGGTAGGTCCAAATCGAGAGTTGGCTTGAAGAGTTTATGATAGTCGAGGGATGAGTAGGGGTTCCTATGCACCAACGCCTTACATGAGATCACGTTACACTTGATATGTTGTACAAGTATAGTTGGAGGTCACTCGTCACTAGTTTATGCTCGAATAGGCTAGATAAGAGTAACTTAAGAATAAGCAAAAGGGACACTTGGCTCAAGAGAGAGTAAAAAGTTCAATGTATTCTTCTATATATATTGCAACTATTACATTATGCAAGTATTTATAGTACCCTGTTAGGGTAAGTCTTAAGTTACAGAAAATTACAAAAAAATAGATCAGTACTTGCTAAACAAAAAGGAGAATAATCTATAGGGAAAGCATAAAGTCGTACACAATGAACATCCTTTGTTAGAAAGGATTGTATGAATGTCAGAAAGGATAGCCTAGGTGCTATGCTCAGTCTGTGATTCTAATAACACTGTAAGCTAAACAGGGGTGAGCCTCTAATTAGGTTTTGTTTGGTGTTGGCAGTTCGGCACCCTGATGGCTAGGGCTAGATAGGGGTTAGCTTTGAGGCAACTTACATTCGGGCCGGCCTCAACTAGTCAGCTCTTCACATTTGTTAGCTCAGCCTTAGTACTATAGAGATGGCTATTTTCTTGATTTGGTGCTTGGACTGGGGTGTTACAGAGGGATCAACTCTCCGTATTGGCTAATCACCTCGGCAACTTCCTGGAAGGTGTAGATAGCAAAGTAGCCCAATAATTCAGACAGAGATAAACACTGCTCCTTAGTGTTAAACCCACCTTAAATGGCTCGATGAACCATTTGAGAAAGCCCTTAGGCTTAAGAGCGAATGATTGGTCCTTAATCCCTATCAGGTTAATGAGGTAGACAATAAGGTTTATGCTGAGGATTCCAGATATGATTATCTATATTATGATAAGGAGGGAGATTATTACTATTATGAAGATGGAGCTGAGACATCATAAAGTAGTTGTAGGGAAGGACTAAAGGATTTGTATTTATTTTTGTTATGATTGTTTGTATAGGAGACTTATGTTGTTATGGAGTTGCTTATGACTCCTATCAGTGATGTCTAACGGATTGACTTCTGTGAGAGTTGTGAGACTCTAAATCTTTATGTTCAGGTTCTTCCTTTAAGTTTAATTTCAACTTTGATATTATATGGTATTTATGGAAATTAAGGAGTTGACACTTCACTCTTATTCATATTTAAGGGCATTAAATTGTGAATTGGTGGATTTCATATAATTATTCTATAAATCTTAGATAAGTTACAGGTTCCTAGATGCCTGACATGTTAGTAGAAGCTAGGGACATATGGCAGAGTTGTAGCTTCCTAGGTTCTAGGGTATAACGGCTTTTAGTGGTATCAGAGCCTAGGTTGAAGATTTTTTGGGAAGTAAGAATGATAACTTAGAGGTAGATAGGATTTAAGTGATCAGCGCCTATCACCTCCTTTATCACAAGCATGATCAAAGAGGATTGAGTGATTAGAGCTCGTCACCGCCTTCATTATGGATGTGATAGAGAGAATTGAGCGAACAGTACCCATTACTCCCTCCATTATTGCCATGATTGATGAACTGTCGACAATTGGCCTTCTCACTCGCGCATGGAGGCCTTCAGTTACTTACTAGAAGGATTCTCTTTGAATAGCCTGATGAGGACAAGGCATAGTTTACAAGAGAATGGAGTATGAACTTCTTAAGGGCCCATCTCGGCCATACCCTACTCTATTCGGCTCTGAGTGCTGAGGCAAAGGACTTTAACCATACAATACTATACCAATCACTAGGACCCCATTATGCAGAGGGTTCGAGTGCCAAGGCTGACTAATACCATGCTGAGACCCCTCCAGACTGGCTTTAACTCTTTAGCTTGTTTACCTTACTACTATATAGCAACATTTAATATTTACTGCTTATATAGAACCAATGTTTCCTTACCACCTCTACTCTTCATCTGACACTATACTATTTTCCTTTTTATCATTTGTCTTATTTACCTTTTTGCATATGTATTAGGAATTTCTTTTTCATGTATGCTTTTTTGTAATTTTCCTTATTTATATTGTTTCCTTAAGGATTTACTATAAATAGTCCTTTCTCTTAATAGCCGGAACATTAGACATTCCTTTCAGAAAGAGAATATACTTGTTCTTGCCGTGATATTCCTCTCCAAGTTCATATTCAAACACTCTTATCTAATCTTATCGAGTAGCTCAAGATTAGTAGCACGTAGACCTTAGCATTACCTTATACTTTACATCAAGTGAAGGGCTACATTGTATCGTGTTCATAGGTGAGTCATATCCTTTGAGAAACTTCACATCAACTACTATATTCAGTTAGCTGACCCACCCATTCTATTTTCTTCAATAGTTTTAAAAGACTCATTTGGTTCTCATCTTCTATGGTAAGTTCTAGCGATAACAGAGCTCTTAGGCACATCATATAATTTTGGTATTAAAGCTTGAGGTTACAATGAAAAGCTATATAGATTGGTTACTATTAGCATATTGTTTTGTCTTACTCTATTTTACCTCAAAAGAGTAGAGTAAGTTTACTGCCACTATTGTTTGGTAATTTTCTATAGTGAGTGTAAAAAAAATCTCAAGTGGAGTGTTTCTTGAAATTTTTATAGTAGTAATGTCAAATCCTAGTGATCAAAGGGAGATTAATGATACTGAGAGTGATGCTCATGGTCATGGTCGTGCTACTTAACAAACACCACTTATTAGCAGATTCAAGACCTTGCTACTATTGTGGCCCACCAAGCTGTTTCAGTGCAAAGGGTCATAAAGAATGGCCCTCAAGAGAGAGTTGTCGTTGAATAAGGCCGAGAAATAAGAGATACATTAAGAAGACAGTTGAATGAGCAACAAGCCTTAGAGCCAGTTCATGTAAACTAAGCACAACCCCAGTGTACTAATAGAGTTATAAGAAGGAGACTCGAGTTAGGTGACGTTAAGGAGTACGATGAGGAGGAACAATATGATGTTGTTGAGGAGCATAACTTGAGGGTGCTTCGAGGAGTTGAGCATCTTAAAGTGTAGATTCTAAGCTTTAATGGTTTTGGTAGTATCGATAACTACTTAGATTGGGAGGAATAGATCAAAAAGGTATTTGACTTTTATGACTATGAGGATGTTGTTTGTATTAGGGTAGCTATATTAGAATTTTTTGGATATGCAATAATGTGGTGGAAAAAGCTATAGAATGTATACTAGAGAGTATGATGTGAGATTTGGATGGAGAATGAAATAAAGAGAGTTATGAGAAATAGGTTCGTGCTAGAATACTATGAACAAGACACCTTCTAACAACTTTAGGATTTGAAACAAGGTAGTAAGTCAATAGATGAGTATGTATAAGAATTCTAATTGTTGATGATTCGGTGTGATGTCGACGAACTTGAACCCAAACAATAGCTCGATTCATTTCTAAGCTTAGGTCTGAGATTGGTCATATTGTGGAGTTATAGAGACTTGAGAGTCTAGGTGAGGCCATCCAAGTGGCATAAAGCATTGAGAAGCAAAGGTAGAGCCAGATCACTCGACCAAGACTATCGAATCGAAGTAGCATGATGAGCCGAGCAGAATATGGCCAAGTACCAAATAATTTCGAGGTGGACTACCAAGGGCAAGTGTCGAGTCGACCTGAAGAGAGCCTAGGTAAGGGCAAGTTCGAAGGCCTTAAGGTTCGAAGAGACTAAGGTTAGAGCTCAAGAAAGAAAACCCAAGAGATCAAATGCTTTAAATGCCTTAGTTATAGATACGTGGCTAGTCAATGTCCAAGTTGACTTGTCATGACCATCAAAGGAGACATGCTTTAATTCAAAGTGGAGAGTACTAGTGAAGGAGAAGAGGAAATGGAAGTTGGCTAGGTACTTGAAGAGTTTCAAGAAGGGCCTGATGCCCTAATACCTCTTGAAGTAGGAGTTGAGTATTATTTTGTTATTTAATCATCTCTTAGTATTTTTACAGCCGACGAGAATGCACAAAGGGAGAATCTCTTCTATACAAATTGCCGAGTGAATGGCAAGCTATACACCTTGATCATTGATTGAGGATGTTGGACCAATGTTCTAGGATAAGGAGTAGTTAAGGCTATGGAGTTGCTGACCCTTTTGTACCCTGAATTGTATAAGATGCACTGGTTGATTGAGAAGAGAGATTTATCCATTACCGAGCAGGCTAAAGTACTGATTACCATTGGTGATAAGTATAAGGATGAGGTAGTGTGACGTCCTTCCCTTGTGTACTTCGTACATCTTACTTAGCCGACCTTGGTTGTTTGACTTAAGGGTATTACATGATGGGTATAAGAACAACTACATATTCTAGAAGGATGGGAAGAAGATTATATTGCCCCTTATGAGTCCTAAGGAAGTAGAGGAGGTACAAGGGAAGGTTGCTAGATTGCAACGAAATTCCTTAGTGATTTCCTGAGCTTAATTTACTTGTGAAGTCAAGGCCAAGGAGTGTGTGCTTCTTTTAGTTAAAAAACTTTTCAAGTTAAGAGAAGCCAAGAGCTTACCTGCTGAAGTTTAAACACTATTATAGGAGTTTACTGACCCATTTCCTACCGAGATGTTAAAAGGATTACCAATTTTAAGAGCCATTGAACATTGTATTGACCTTTAGCTTGGAGCTATGTTACTAAACCGACTTACCTATAGGCTCAATCCTGAGTAGGTAGCTAACTTGAAGAAATAGGTAGACAAGTTGGTGGATCGTGGATATGTCTGTAAGAGCATGAGCCCTTGCTTCGTATCAACCATAATAGTGCCAAAGAAGCATTAATAGTTGAGCCATTAATAAAATTACCATTAAATACTGATACCCGATCCCACAACTTGATGATATGCTTGACGAGTTGCATGGTGCTTACATCTTCTCAAAGATTGACTTAAAAAGTAGCTATCATTAGTACAAATGAGGCTTGGAGATGAATGGAAACGGCTTTCAAGATGAAGGATGGTCTGTTAGAGTAATTGGTGATGCTGTTTGGTTTAACAAATGTGCCAAGCACATTTATGCGGCTTATGAATCATGTCTTGAGGATACTGATTGGTAAATGTGTTATGGTTTATTTTGATGACATCTTGGTCTACTATATCAACCTTGTCTCCTATGCTAGACATTTAAGATCCATATTCAACATTCTTCATACCGAGAGATTATTCGGTAACTTAAAGAAATGCGTGTTCTACCAAAGCGAGGTCATATTCCTCTGCTATGTTGTTTCAAAGGGAGGAGTTCAAGTTGATAACAAGAAAGTCAGAGCTATTCTTGAATGGCCTATGCCAACTAATGCTACTAAAGTCAGCAGAGCTTTATTCTATCAGAGATTCATTCAGAACTTCAGTGCCATAATGGTGGCATTAACTGAATTGACTAGGAGGAACTTTGAGTTTAAGTGGTTAGAGAAAGGTCAAAAGAGTTTTTAAGATTTAAAGTCCATGTTGACATCAGCCCTAATACTTGCCTTACCAAATTTTCAAAATGTTTTTGAGGTAAAATGTGATGAGTCTAGAGTCGGCATTGGTATTATCCTTATGTAAGAGTGTTGACCCATTACTTATTTCAACAAGAAACTCAGAGGCTGTAAACCCCTAAAATTTTCAACCTAATACCCAAAGTAAACCCTAGTGTGCTAGAAAACTCTAAGAGTTGACAAGATTAGTTAAGATGAAAATTTTAAGATAACAATCGAAGATTTAATCGCATATAAAATTTTTAGACCCTAAATGCATATAAACATTAGAGTTTGTGCTTAAAAGTGATAAAACCTTAAAACTATAACTTTGAAGATATAAAAGTACTAATTTACTATACTTTACTATAAAACCTTAATTGATAATATATCCTCAGTATTTTATCAAATCATTAGTAAAAGATCAAAGATAACTTTCAATTATTCATAAATACATATAAAACCAAAGTTATCCTTGAGGAACTAGGATATTGCATTATAGATTACATTCATATTCCAATTATATAACTAGATTAATATTATATAGAGTTAAGAGTTAAGTTGATGTTTATATTATATATAGTAAGTATTAGTACCCTAAATAATATTTTTCATGATAATTACATTAAGTAGCTTACTAAATGATTTATATAAGATATAAATACCTAGAGGAAGATCTCATTACCTATTCTTACTAATCATTTTGATAAACTCTATATTTCCTTTCATTTCCTTAATTTTCTTCTCATTTTTCCTTAATTAGCTCATTATGTACACACAAATTACATTTAATTTCAAAAGTTGAATAAGTCAATATTTGACCAAGTTAAAGGTTGACTAAGTCAACATGTTGAAAAGTCAACAAAATATCATTATCATATAGATTTTTCTTCTCTTTTCGTTAACTTTCTACACTTTTGATACCTGATATTTTTGTCCAATTTTCCTTCTTTACAATCCATTTTTCCCCTCCTCTAGACCCCACCCATTCCTTTTATAAAACACAAATTGAGACAACAAAACAAAACTCTTTTCCCCTTCCATTTCAAATCGTGAACTCCCGTTTGCTTTGTCATCTTTAACTTTTCCAAAACTTAACTTTTCCAAAACTTCACTTTCACAGTTTCAACTACCACCATACACCAGTATACTATATCTACTTGCTTTCCTTTTCAAAGTATAAAGGAGGGTATGTTTTCTATGATTTCTTATCTTAATTAGTAAGTTAGTTATCTATCTAAGATTAGTGTAGGAACCTTATGTAATATGTGCTTTTGTATTATTGAAGATGGGAATCCTTATACTTATGTTTAGAAGTGTAGAAATACCCAGGAATACATATAGAAACACATATGTATATACAAGAAGTGAATACATAAGAAGTGTATGTATAAGGGTTTGGTGAAATACTTAGTATACATGTAGGAAATCCTTAGATAATTGGAAGAGGAACACATATACATATGTATAAGTATATGTATACAAGAATACACTTGATGAATACATGTATAGATACTCTTATACTTAAGTATCCTTTATATACATAACCAAAAAGGAAGAGTATACTATCTATACATGCATATACCTTGCCAAATAAGCTCTTAAAGTGCAAAATTATGAAATTTGTAAAGCTTTCTTAAGAGAGTACTCTAGGCATACGAAAATACATATAAAAATACATAGGTCACCGTATGTGTATATGGATATATGTGCTAGTATATGTATAAATACACAAGTATACATATTAGTATATTAGAAGTATAAGTATATATATATATATAACATATGTATAAAGTGTATAAATACATAAGGATAAGTATACATATGTAATGGATGACCTAATCAAATGATGATGTAAGTAATGACCTAATCAAATGATGATGTAAGTAATGACCTAATCAAATGATGACATAAGCGATGATATAAGCAATTGATGACATAAGCCTCTAAAATAATAAACCATAAGATCATTTATGTGTAAAATTAATAGCTAATGAAATCATCAATTATTAAAATAGAACATAAAACTAGATAATAGAAATAATTAAATTTCAATAAATTTAGTCTATATCATAAAACACGGGTCTTAACGTTCAAAATTGACATCACTGTATCAACATGTGTTCAAAAACAATGAAAAACGATTATAAATTCGTAAATATCGAAAATAGAATGAAAAAGTTACATAAGATTAGCGATTAGGTTTAATCGAATAAAAAACTGCTAATAATCTAAGTAGAATTAGGTAAATAAATATCTAGAATTGTTAGTTAATTCAATTAGTTAATATTCCTATTATCTCATAATGATCAGGTGATCCCGACGAGGGTAAGGTTCTTCTGATCGATTATTATGACTAGAGTAAGTCCTCATAGTCATGTGAGTACACCTGATAACTCTATACTTATTTGTGCTTGTAGTTAGTGCATTTAAATTGAATATTAATAACTTGATGCATGGGGTTTCAGGATATGCATATGCTTGATACTGATTGCTTACTGTGAGAAATATTATTAAATACGATAAGTGATGATTTGATTGTATGATTTATTATTACATGATTTGGATGGTTTGTTGATATTGATTGATCACTTCATAATTTGACTTAATTATATTTGGCCTATCCTAAAGTAAAAAGGGCCATGCATTGAATTACATTACTTGATCCGGCCTTCATTTCATGTAGAGGTAAAGAGAGGCCTTGCAAAGGTTGTTTATATATATTAAAGTGTTTCTATACGGTACACTCGTACAACATGACCTTACCCGAACCTACAGGTTTAGTAGGTGATGAAGACATTAACCATTTGGCTGAGGGTTAAGTCTAGTGATCTCCACTATAGGGTGTGAGTGTGGACTATGGAGGCTGCTTCATTGCTAGGGTTGGGATTTTGTGTACTACTGGATTTTCAAAAATGAAAATGTATTTTGTGAAATACAGAATTCAAAGTTATGGTTAAAAACCCTGGTTCTAGAGCTCAATTGTGATTGGTGCCGATGTATCTTTAACCCTTATCTTAAATGACGTTAAAATATAATATTATATGCAGTACCGATCAACTATATATATTGTTTGGCATACTGCATGTGCAGGCATTCATATGATTGTAACAACTTATTTGATAACTAGTTTGCCAGTATTATATGAGGGATAGCTCACTAAGTTCTTGTAGCTTATTCCCCAATAGTTTTTCTTTTGCAGGTGTTAGATATTTGGGCATGGGTTAAGAGCCGAGCATTGATTGCGTGTATTGATATGTTTTGGAGGTTAGAATTAGAGAAAGATTGTATTGCTCATTTAAGACTTTAAATATTACTACTACTTACCTGTTTAGATTTATTAACTTCAATAAGTTTGAATTTTAAGTTTATTCTCTACAATTCTGAAGAACTGTGGAATATTAGATATCCATAGTTATTTATATCCTATAATATGTTAATTAATTAATAATTCAATATCCTTAGTAATTAATCATTTAGAGTCTTACAATCTTTGACTTGGAAGACGGTTTTCATATTATGGGTGCACACATGTTATGGAAATTTTAAGTAATCTTACTAGGCCCCCTTCAGAGTCCTGACAAAGGCACTACCCTAAATTACTCGACATATGACAAGGAGTTCTATGCTCTTGTCTGAACGCTGTAGAACTGGTAGCATTACTTGTTACCAAGAGAATTCATCATTTACTTAAATCATGAATCTTAAACACCTCCAAGGGCAACAAAAACTTTCTCGGTATCATGCCAAATGAGTCGAAATCATAGAGTCTTTCTCCTATGTCATCTGATATAAGAAGGGGAGCACAAACACTGTGGCCGATGCTCTTTTTTGTTGTCATTCCTTCATTACAACAATGCAAGTTAAGGTACTAGGATTTGGCACCTTCCCTGATCGATATGAGCATGATTCGTATTTTAGGCCCTTAGTAGCCAAGTGTAATGTTGGGGGAGTTGTAGATGGGTTCTACTTAAGCCATGGGTTTATGATGAAAGGCAAGCAAGTTTATGCGCTAAGTGGTTCAGCTAGAGAACTACTTGCCCGAGAAGCTCATGCTAGAGGCTTGGTCAACCATTTTGGGGAAAAGAGGATGGTTAAAATGTTGAGAGAACATTTCTACTGGCTTGGGATGATAAAGGATATGTGCCAAATTCTTGAGTAATGCGAGGTGTGTAAGTATATGAAGGGGAAGAAAGAGCCGTATAGAGAATACACACCCTTACCTATACCTAAGCGCTTATGGACTAACTTAAGCATGGATTTTATGCTTCGCTTACCTCGAACCATGAGAAGACATGACCTTATTATAGTAGTGGTCGATCGGTTCAATAAGTTTAGCTACTTCATTCCATGCCATTAAACTAATGATGCTTTAATTATTGCCAACCTCTTTTTACAAGAGATCATATGGCTACATGGAGTGCTTAGAAGTATTGTGTCTGATTGTGACTTGAAGTTCATTAGCTTCTTCCGTAGAACCCTATGGAAGAAGCTTGGTACGAAGCTCATGTACAGTACTTCTTGTCACCCTCAAATAGGTAGCCAGACTGAAGTTGTGAACAGAATAGTCGGTAACCTCTTACAAGCAGTGGTTAGGAAGAACTTGCATGACTAGGATCTATGCTTACTTATCATTGAGTTCACTTACAATTGTTTAGATTACAGCTCGATAGGAAAGTTACTATTTGAGGTTGTTTATGAACTTAATCTAAACTTACCCTTGGATATGGCAACTAGCCCAATCACTCATTGGGAAAACTAACCTGGCCTGTAGTACACCGAGGAATTTGAAAAGTTACATCAAAGGGTTATCGAACAATTGGCATAGACTATAGCCCGATAGAATGAGTAAAGAAGCTGAGGAAGGAGACAAATCATTTATAATCCTAGAGACCTTATTTGGATCTACCTCAACAAGGAGAATTTCCTTAGTAAGAGGACAAACAAGCTTTCCCCCAAGTCAGATGGACCTTTTAAGGTCTTTAAGCGCATAAATGACAATGCAGATGAGCTTAAGTTGTCTGATGGATATAGTGTATCTGCTGCTTCTAATGTTGCTAACTTGATACCCTATGTACTCGATGAAGAAGAGAGCTAAGATTTGAAGGCAAATCTTCACCAATCCCAAGGAATTGATGGACTACTGACCATTGGCCCTCTTACTTGTGCATACCTCTGAAGCCTTCAATTACTCACCATAAGGATTCTCTTTGAATGGCCTATTAAGGTTGAGGTGTAGTTTATAAGAGAATGGTAGATGAACTCCTTAAAGGCTCATCTCGGCCATACCCTGCTCTATCTGGCTCTGAATGTCATACCTAATTTTCTAAGTATTGAAAGAGATCAATCGAGTACTGAAGTCGAGGACTTTAACCATACATTATTACACCAATCACCAGGACCCCTTTATGCCGAGGTATCAAGTGCTGAAGCTAATTAATACCATGTTGACACCCCTTTAAACTTGCTCTAACTCTTCAGCTTGTTTTCTTTACTACTACACAACGATGTTTAACATTCACTACTTATACAGAACTAATGTTTCATTGCCACCTACTCTCTTCACCTGACACTATACTATTTTCCTTTTTGCCATTTATCCTATTTACCTTTTTTTTGTATGTACTAGGAATCTCTTATTCATGTATTCCTTTTTATAATTTTCCTTATTTATATTGTTGCCCTAGGGACTTACTATAAATAGTTCTTTCTCTTTGTAGCCGGAACATCAAACATTCCTTTTAGGCAGGGAATATACTTGTTCTTACGAGATACTCCTATCTAAGTTCATTTTCAAACACTCTTATATAATCTTGCTGAGTAGCTTAAGATTAGTGGTAGGTGGATCTTAGCATTAGCTTATGCGTTACATCAAGTGAAGTACCAAGTTGTATCATATTCATAGGTGAGTCATATCCTCTGAGCAGCTTTACGTTAGCTATTATATTTAGCTTGCCGACATACCAATTCTATTTTCTTCAATATTTTGAAGGACCCATTTGGTTCTCATCTTCTATGGTAAGTCCTAGTAATAATAGAGCTTCTAGGCACATCAATGACTAAGGCAGCGATTGATGTTGGAGTTGAAATTTCACCTGTCATCACAGCTGTGATTGTATATCGGGGGAGTGGTCACTCCTTCCATTATGGCCTTGACTAGTAAAGTTATGGTAGGTACAAAAATTTAGTGGCACAAGTAGCTAAAGGATTAGACTTAAATCTAGGAATGAATTATCAAATGTCTAAGTATTAACTTCAAGTTGCCTTATGTCCTCTTAGTGTTCCTTATTTCCTTATTATTTATTGTTTTTTTTTTTACCCATCTCTTAACTTTCTTTTAGTTGGTTATTTATGTTTCCATCCTTAGAATACTACCTAAGAGAGCAAATTCAAGTTCTTCTCGACTTTAGGATTACCCAGCTAAAGGGTAAGATGCTTAGGGTGGTCAGAATATATAATGAGGTCAGGGTGCTTGGGGAGATTATAGATTACCTAGTGAGTGGAGGTAACAAGACCAATAGGGGCACAAGCTTATGGAGGTCCATGCAGCATAGTTACTAAATGCTATGAACAATTTGGTGGCTACTATGGTCCAGTAGATTAAGAGCAAATTAGATAAGACATGTAGACAATCCAAGCTGATGTTGAGGGATGGACAGTTTTCTAAAAGTGGCTAAGGAGTTTAAACTTTAGCTTGATGATGCTATTGTTGCTGAAGAGTAGATCAAGCAAACAGAGAAAACTTTTGCCAACGCTAAGGTCCCAAATGATAAGAAAGTGGACTATGCATTTTTCATATTGAGGGGAGATGCATTGAAATGGTGGGATAGCATTCCACACATAGAGCTTAAGGTTGGTCCTGGACTTAAGAGAGCTTTAGGGAAAAAATTTTCAAGCACTTCATTCCCTTTAATGTTATAGAGCAAATGTAGTTGGCAGTAAGCAACCTATGAGGAAAAATTGGATCAGTTGGTCCATTTTATAACTAAAGCTTCCTAAAGGGATGAGTAGTTAAGGATTAACAAATAGGCCAGTGGTAGTGCAACCTAGACCTATGGCTCTGGCAGCATTAGTTCAAATGAGAACGACTACACCAGCTGTGAAGTGCACACAATGTTTTGAGCCTCATAAGGTATTAGCCTGTAAGTGGGTAGTAGGAGCATGTTTTCTATGTGGTAAGACTGGGTATGATAGTAGGGATTGCAAAGAAGCTATAATTCTATATTAAGGCTTTTGTTATAGATGCGGTTAGAGAGGACATCGTATGGTAGATTGTAAGGGACACAGGGAGCTAGCTAGCCTAAAGAACACCAGTTGTGAGACCTTGGGTAGTTCCCAAAGTGGTTTGTCCATAGCAGGCAAGCCTATAGCAGAGAGCCCTAACTCATATCATTGCACTTCTACACTAGAACACCACCTATAACATAGACACTATAGTAGGTACGCTCTTCATCTTATCCCATAGTATTTATACACTTTTTGAAACTGGTGCTTGCCACTCGTATATGGTTAAGTCTTTTGTATGTGTGTATGGTTTACATGCTTCTATTTTAGATAATTTTTTAGTTGTGAATACATCATTGGGGAGTGGAACAGTTTTAAATCGGATTTGTAAAGATGTGGAGATAATGGTTAAGGGAAGGGCTCTGGTGACAAACTTGTTGGTGTTGGAGCTATCAAATTTTGAAGTCATTTTAGGGATGGACTGGCTATCAAAGCACCATGCTACACTCAATTGTTATAATTAAGTAGTGTTCTTTCAACCCCTAAGAGGAGTACCTTTTAGTTATAGAGTAGAAACTCATAGGCTGACTCAATGTATTTCATACAAGCTGTAGGAAAGGCCTATTATAGTAGCCATGATGGCAAAAATGAACAAAACTGAGTTGAAGTTACATTTGACATTGGTAGTATAGAGTATTCAAATGTGTTCCCTGAAGACTTTCTAGGTATTACACCTAACAAGGAGGTCAAATTCAAAATCAATTTAGTTTTAAGGACAATACCTATTTTAAAGTCAACTTACTGGATAGAACCTACCGAACTAGTGGAGCTAAAGAAGCAATTGCAAGAGCTATAGGAAAAAGGCTTCATTATGCCTAGCTTATCACCTTAGGGGGTTTCGGTACTGTTTGTGAAGAAGAAGGATGGAAGTTTGTGAATGTGAATTGACTATTGAGAGTTAAACTAGGTTACGTTAGAAAATAAGTACCCCCTTTCGAAGCTTGATGACCTCTTTGATTAGTTATAGGGTGTACAAATTTTTTCTAAACTAAACTTGCGCTTGAGGTAATATCAATTAAAGGTTAGGGCTGAGGATGTAGAGTAGACAGCTTTTAGAACTAAGTACGGATTATACGAATTTCTAGTAATGCCTTTCAGTTTGACAAATGCATCAGTGGTGTTCATGGACCTCATGAATCGAGTATTCAAGGATTACCATGATAAGTTTATTGTTGTTTTTATTAACGGTATCCTCATTTACTCCAAGAATAGAGAAGAACATGAAGAGCAATTAAGGATTTTATTAAGGAAGTTAAGAGAAGAAAGGATTTACGTTAAGTTTAGTATGTGTGATTTCTGGTTAGAGCAAGTAGCTTTCTTGGGTCATATAGTAAATTAAGATGGTATAGCTGTGGACCCAGAGAAAATAAAGACAATTGTTGAGTGGCCTAGAGATACAGTAGTGTTAAAGGCTAGAAGTTTTCTTAGGTTAGCTAAGTATTATAGAAAGTTTGTGGAGGGCTTTTCTAAGATTGTAGCACCTTTGACCCAATTAACTAAAAAAGAGCTTAGGTTTATATGGGATGACAGTTGTGAAGTAAGCTTCTAGTAGTTGAAAGACAGATTAGTGATGGCTTTGATATTGACCTTACCCAATAGTAGGGAAGAGTTTATTATTTATAGTAACACCTCCATACAAGGATTAGGGTGTGCTCTTATGCAGAATGGTAAAATGATAGCATATGTGTCTCGCTAGCTCAAGTTATATGAGAAAAATTACCGAATTCATGACCTAGAATTGGTGGCTATAGTACATGCATTAAAGCTTTGGAGATACTACCTAGTAGGAGAAAGATGCAAGATGTTTACGGATCACAAGAGCTTCAAGTATTTCTTCACTTAAAAAGACTTAAATATGAGGCAGAGACATTGGTTAGAGCTGATTAAGGACTATGACCTAGGCATTCAATACCACTTAGGTAAAGCTAATGTGGTAGTTGATGCCTTAAGTAGGAAAAGACAAGAGAATTTGGCTAGCTTAATCACTACTCAAAGGCTATTACTTGATTAAATGCACCGACTTAAGTTAGAGGTGATGACTGCAGAGGTTAGGGCTAAATTGGAGAGTTTGACGATACGACCTACCTTGGTAGATCAAATTAAAGTTGCATAGTTAGAAGATCAAGGGATCTAAGAGATCAAGGTCAAGTTAAGAGCAGGAAAAGCTTCAGACTTTACAATAGATGCCGAGGGAGTTGTGAGATTTAAGGGCATACTATGTATAACAGCATAGTAAGGTTTGAGAAATGAGATTCTGAAAGAACCGCACTACTCTACTTATTCCATTCATTCGGAGGGCATGAAAATGTATATAGACTTAAAAGATCACTATTGGTGGAACAATATGAAGAGAAAAATAGTAGAGTATGTGTTTAGATGTTAGACATGTTAGCTAATTAGAATCGAGCATCAGAGGTAGGCCGGTGAGTTATAGCCTGTACCAATACCAGAATGGAAGTGGGAGCATGTGACCATGGACTTCATCACTGCCCTATGTAAAACTTTGGCAAAACATAATATTGTATGGGTCATAGTAGATAGATTGACCAAGTTTACACATTTCATGCCTACAAACATCATGTATCAATTGGGAAAGCTTGCCAAGTTGTACATTCAAGGGATAGTGAGATTGCATGGGGTATCGGCGTTCATCATATCTAATAAGGATACTCAGTTTGTCAGTCACTTCTGGAGAAGCTTACAGAAGGCTTTAGGTACTAAACTTTGGCTTAGTATTGCTTTCCATCCAAAGATAAAAAGTCAATCATAGTGTACCATTTAGATTCTAGAAGACTTATTAAGAGTGTGTACGCTTAACTTTAGTAGACATTGGGATGAGCATTTAACCTTAGTGGAGTTTGCTTATAATAATAGCTATTAAGCTACCATTCAAATGGCTTTGTTTAAAGCACTATATGGTCGAAAGTGCAGATCGCTTATTCATTAGGATGAAGTAAGTTAGAGACATTTAGTAGGACTGGACTTAGTGTAAAAAGTAGTGGATAAGATTAGGTTGATTCGTCAGATGATGCAAACTGCCCAAAGTAGGTAAAAGAGTTATGCCGATAGGCTATGTAGCCCTTTAGAGTTTTAAGTGGGTGAGGAGGTACTATTGAGAGTTTCCCCAATTAAGGGTGTAGTCAGATTCAGCTTAAGGGGTAAGTTGAAACCAAGGTACATAAGCCTTTATAATCATAGAAAAGATTAGCAAGGTAGCCTATATGTTGGAGCTTTCACTACGGTTAGAGGGTATGCATAACGTTTTCTATGTATCTATGTTGAGAAAATATAAGAAACCTAATCTAAATCACAAGGAAGAACCACATGTGTCGACAATAGATTTAAAGTCACCAGAATTGCATTCAGACATGTCGATGGTGAAACAATTGGTAAGGATAGTCGATACTAAAGTACAACAACTAAGGAGAAGGATTATTCCTTATGTCAAAGTTTAGTAGTCTAACCAGTCAGAAAGAGAAGCAATCTAGGAGCTTGAGGAGGACATCAGGAGTAAGCATCCAGAACTATTTGAGGACTCAGGTATTTAAACTTTCTATGATGAAAGTTTTGTTGAAGGGGGAAAAACTGTAAAACCTAAGTTAAAACTAAAAATAATGAATAAAATAATTTAAGGGAATTAAAGGAAATAAGTGATTTTTATATTTAGACCTTGGTATAGCATGTAAATTAATATCAAGTACTAAAGGCAAAACTATTATAAGAAAAGATCCAGACATCAGTATGGCATGTGATTATACATTAATACCATGGGCAATTTGGTTAAGGAAAAATTTACACTACTCACTAAATCTATTAACCATACTTTACAGTTGTCATAACTCTCTCTCACAAAAAATTTATGATACTTTTCAAGGGAACTTATAGTACTCATCTCAACCCCAAATCCCTAATCAAGATTCTTATTGTTGAGAGAAAAATTCAACAAGAATCAATATTTCCTCTTTATTTAAGTAAGTCTTCCTTCTATCTCCATTTTACCTTTTCCAATTTATGTTTTTAGGGTTCCTTTGAGTTTTGGAATGGAGGTGTTGTTATTGTTAGTATGGTGGTGGTGGTGCGATTATAATGTAGATTACATATTGATGGTGTTGTAGGGTGGTGTTAGGATGTGTGGTGTATATGTACCATGTCTTATATGTGTATGTATGTATGATGTGTGGTTGTATATATGTCTGTATAGTTAGGAGTATAAGCGTTAATATGCAGGATGTGGATCACAAGTGTGTTTGAGGTATTTGGTTAATGTGTGCCATGTATGAGTGTATGTGTATCAAGTGTAGTATATGTTGTGTGTGTAAGTGCAAGCATTGTAAAGTGTACATGATTGGCTTAGTATAGGTATGCTTGTGCAATGGCATGCAGTATGCGTATGCACGTATAAAATTAGAGTGGCTATGTACACTATGTGTGCGTGTAAGACAACATGTTGGGAGTTGTTTGAGTATCAGTATCATGTGTGTATATATTAAGAGGAATATTGAAAAGTTACATGGAGTGTGGTTTGGAAGCTTAAAGTATGGAGCATAGGGTGCAGTTAAGGAGAAAAAAGTATCGAGTTGTGAATTTATTAAATTCTAAGCTAGCTTTTATATTTTGAATAAGTACTAAAAGATGCATGGTATTGGATCATTTTGAGATAGGGGCTCTAGGTATGGGATATGTATTTGTTGAGTGTATGTGTTAGGTTAGTGAATATAAATTAGACTAATTGAAACTTGGACTTAATTGTATTGCTAGTTGTATTGGCTTCAACTACCCACTGGTTAGGTCCAGTGGTGCTGGTGAGGCACCTGGTGTTCTTTGTGTGACACTGTCCCTTATGGAGTTTTGTACTAAAATGACCTAGGTAGATCTATGTTGGTTTATGGCACTCGAGAATTGAGGAGTACCTAATACCAATACTTATATAGTATCTATATATATTGTGTGTTAGGGGTCGTGAGTAACCCTAAGTCTCAAGACGCTAAGATTGTGATGATTATGGGCCTAAATGAAACATCAAAACTATTGCTTGTTTCATTTAATAGCTGTATTTATGTGTATGTGTTTGACTAGTACTTATGTTACATGCGCATGTATACGGTATCTTGTATTGGGCTTTAGCTTACCTTACGGGGCTTATTATTTTTCAGTTGCAGGGACAGGTTATAAGGTAGATGATGGGGTTTATGTTGAGGATTTTGGATATGATTATCTATATTATGATGAGGAGGGACATTATTACTATTATGAAGATGGAGCTAAGACATTGTAGAGTAGTTTTAAGGGAGGACTAAAGGATTTGTATTTATTTTCATTATAATTATTATGTAGGAGACTTATGTTGTTATGAAGTCGCTTATGACTCCTATTGGTGATGTCTAATGGATTGACTTTTGTGAGAGTTGTAAGACTCCAAATCATTATGTTCAATGCTTTTATGTTCAGGTTCTTCCTTTAAGTTAGATTTCAATTATGATATTATATGGCTTTTATGGAAAATGAGTGGATGACATTTCACTCTTATTTATATTTGAGATTATTATGTTGTGAATTAATAGATTTCATGTAATTATTTTGTGGATCTTAGATAAATCATAGGTTCCTAGATGCCTAACATGTTAGTAGGAGCTAGGGACACATGGTAAAGTTGTGGCATCATAGGTTCCAGGGCATTACACTTATATTTACAAATTTTGTTATAGGTCCTTGTTATATTCATAATCTAAGATTTAGCAAGTTTGATATAGTACTTTATTAAGTAGTTAAGTAGAAGTTCATGGGAATGTTATTCTTACTTGATTGGTAATTATCTTAAGTTTAATACTTTTAAAAGACGATGGTTTTAAATTGGATCTTCTTTAGCTTTAAAACTTGGTATGGTCCTTCTAGACACAAGCTATGAAGAATACAAGATAAGATTAAGTTTGCCTAAGGAGTGAATGAAATTGAAGGCTTGACAAGGAGGCAACCACCTACACGTGCACTTCTTAAATCACTTAATAGCAGCAATAACTACAAGTAGAGGACTATGGTGCAATTTTGGGGGTCTACACGTGTCTTAAGACTAAACTTGTAGTGACAATAAGGGAATCACTTGATTGGATTAAAGTCTGTATGTTGGGGCCAAGTTTTAGAGTTTACGGTATAACAAAAGGGAAGTGAAGACTGCTTGCTGTCGGTTTGTGACAACATCTAAGGGATTAAACTCTTTCTTGAAGCATAGGGGACAGCTTGGTTACGCATATGTCCACTATATCTCTTCTGGACGGTAGCAGAATGGGACCAAAAATAGAAACATGTACACACACCTAGACTTAGGCTTAACTTGTGATTACCATCATTTCACTAACTAGGACTACACTTTAATAGGATGGGGAAATTTATTAGGTACTATTTGACTAACATGGCAAGAGGGACGAGGAAAAAAAAAAAAAAAAGACTTCTACTTGGTTCCTTAGCGATCGCTGTAGCATAAAAAGGAGGAGGAGAATAAACGTTTAGCAAAATGACAGTCATGGTGTGATATAGAGCAACAGCATCATTGTAGACACCTACCTAATTTTTGTTTCCTCATTTTTGTTTTTTAAAAAGGGTCTCAGTTCGAAAAAACAAATAAATAAATAGAAGAAAAAATTTAAAAAATGATATAAATACAAAAAAAATGAAAAAAAAAAGAAAAATTATAAATTTTTTTAGGAAAATAGATTTTTAGAAAGAAAAATGTTTTAGCATTGATGTATTTGGATTTAACTCATTTCAAGTAGTTTTATTTTAGAGGGTCACGTAACTTAGGTATAATTAAATTGTACTAAATATCAAGACATAGGCCAACAAACCTAATGAATAAGTATTTGAACATTGACATTTGGTTAGTTTAAGGTTATGGATTTGAATATCACTAGACACTATATGCCTTTTTTTTTTTTTTCTTTCTTTTGCAAAAGTAAGTTAAGCATACAGGATTCAAATATAATTTTAAATCTTACCAAATCTTTTGAATCTAATGTGATAAAAATTTGTGCAAGTCAAATCTAATTTCGATCTTTATCAAGTCAAATTTGAGTCGATATAAAAGATTGGAATCTATTTTAGATTTTTATTAATTTAGAATTGATATGATCTAAAAGATTTGTTTTTCGAGTTTTATAAATTGAAATCACGTGGTGTGAGATTAGGAGTTTTAGGACACACACACTAAAAAAAAAAAAAAAAACACACCATTCCCATCCTTTTCATCAACCATACTTCTTGTCACATTCGGTAACAATTCGATGATTCTCCACTTCCGATCACAATCATCACTCCACTACTGCTAATCAACACATATGCTTTTTTATTTTTTTTCTTTCATTTGCAAAAATAAGTTAAGCATACAAGATTCAAATATAATTTTAAATCTTACCAAATCTTTTGAATCTAACGTGATAAAAATTTGTGCAATTCAAATCTAATTTTGATCTATATCAAGTCAAATTTGAGTCGATATAAAAGATTGAAATCTATTTTAGATTTTTATTAATTTAGAATTGATATGATCTAAAAGATTTGTTTTTCGAGTTTTATAAATTGAAATCATGTGGTGTGAGGTTAGGAGTTTTAGGACACATACACTAAAAAAAAAAAAAAAAAAAAGACACACCATCCCCATCCTTTTCATCAACCATACTTCTTGTCACATTTGGTAACAATTCAACGATTCTCTACTTCCGATCACTATCATCACTCCACTACTGTTATTCAACACATTTGATTGAAGTAAAGATCCATCCATCTATCCAACTCAAATAACCAACCATTTTCCAGCCTCAGACTATTACAACTCGGAGGGGGCTCGAGTCGTGGTAGTATCACTATGTAATATGTGAAGATCTAAGATTGAGCACCGTCCTTGATCAGGGGCGTTCGGCATACTATACAAGGCATTTACAACTACGACCTTCTCCTAGAAACTGGCATTAAGTAATAACAGAACATAAATTAAAATTAAACTGTCTAAATAGTCACTAACAAAACATAGATAAGCAAGAATATTAGGTATGTCCTAAATTAGTCATACAGTACCAAGATAAATCACCTTAAGTAGTTTATGCAACTCAACAAACTAAAAATATTTAATAATTGGAAATTAAAGAGAGTCCACATATATATAAACAAATGGTTCGCTCGAGCTCTCAACTTCTTTACATCTCAATCCCAAGTTGGTGCTACTGACCTCGGGCATCCCGTAGCTCGGCTTTAGCTATAAGTCCTACTGCAACAATAAATTATAAGGTAGTAAGCTTGGTTGCTTAGTGACTAACCTACCTACTCTACAACAAGTAATATTAAGCAAGTTATTTAACAGGCATATGAATGCATGGTCAAACATATGCAATGTAATAATATATACGTAATAGTATATAAGTCTATTGGTAACTGTATATAACACGGTTTTAATGCCTACTATTGCCTGGGTTAAGAAGTGTTTTGGTACATCAGGATCTAGGTATCTACGTCCAATTTGAAGTCTTTTATCATCAATATCACCTTCAGTAGTAGACATGGCACGACCTTAAGCAAAAGGCAGCACTCCCCGGAGCTAAGTAGTTCCTAAAGGTCGAGGCAGGAACATGTCGTACGAAGTACGTCATATGATGGCAACTTTTAATACACAAAATACAATATGAATCCCTTAAGCATGATCCGCCGTTCTACTGTGTAAAGTTGATACCCATATTATCATGTTATAAGATGTGTTGCATATCCAGTTTAATTAGGGGTCAAGTATTCATTAGTCCGGTTCATAGGTGACCAATCATAATATATAGATACTCTAAGACCTTAAGCTCCAATGCAATAATCATATAATATTCATATCAACTTAAGATATTTTTTTGCAAACAAGGTCAATCATATCAATCGCACACAATTTCCCGTTTTCCCCAACATGCAACAATTTCAATTATTGGATATAATTAAGTATTTTGTTAACTACAAGCATAAACAAATAAAGTAGAAGGTGGTGTACTCACTCAGCTATGATGCTCGGTAGTCCCAATAATCCTTTACGGTGTCCAACATGCAACAATTTGAGCATATCTTCTTTATTTTAACTTCGTTTTTGGTGATATTATAGTTCTTTCCATTGTTTTTTATTGTTCTTCCATTTGGTGAAGTTATTTTTAAGTTTTTGAATCAGTATGTTTTCGGTTTGGGCCTTACAAGGTCATGGGCCTAAGTAGTGAGTTGGGTCATTTTAGGATTTAGGCCTAGTTTTGGGCCTTGGGCTTAGTTTTTAACTTTAGGCTTTATGTTTAGTAATTGTGGGCTTCTTTTAAGTATTTTAAATAGGCCTTTTCTTGCCCAACACTTTGAAATTTTAAAGTGAGCATTAGTGATGCTCTTATAAGTCTAAATAGGCTTTTTTACTAAGTTTAGGGCTTTAGTGCACCAAAGGGCCTATGGGAGGTATCTTGGATGAGCTTCTTAAATAACTCTTCCTAAGCCTTTTATCCTAGGGTTCAGATCCGATCATCTATCTTTATGGGCTCCTAAATTGCTTCTTTTGAGCTTTTTTGTGTCTAGTTCACTATTTAAGGCCTTGGGCTCAAGCTTACTTGTCTTTATAGACTTAAGGCCAACATTAGACTTAAGTTTATCCCATTTTTAATATGATTACAGATCTGACCATTATGGTTCTTAGGGTTATTAACACCTTTCTTAGGCCTATAATCACTAACTAAGCTAGTTTAGGGTCTTAACCATACTTTAGCCTACTTAACTTGATTAATTAAGTCCTAAACCATACTTAACACTAAATAAACATGTCATTAATCTATTAAACAAAAAGTTCCAGATCTGGTGGGTCAAAGAAAGTAGCGGCCATGAGTTACTTTTAGGGTCAAAACTTCCATTTTCATGCAACACTTGATTTTCATGGTGTTTTAACTTATGTAATCCATGTTTCTACTAATCTAAACCTTAATCACTTTGTAAAAGTATGTGAAAATGCGTGTGAGAGAATATACAAGGTGCAACATGCATGGGGAATAGGGGTTTCATCATCCTACTTGAAAATTTTCTACTAACAATTACATTGCTCTACATAACTTAGCCTATTTGTATTATAACTTCTACTAAAGGTGGTTTTTCTTGTACTTACCTTTGTTGACCTTCTTGAAACACCTTAAAATTTTATGGAGTTGCTATAAAATAAGTTTTAAGAAAGAAAACATTAGTATCTATCTTTATTTTGTAAGAAATCTAAGGAAAATCCTAACCTAAGTTCTTACCGGAGCAGAGTGTGGAAGGTCCCCCTTTGTGGTTGTGTGCCGTGAACCTTAGTATATGCAAGGGTATGTGAGTGTGTCAGTAAATAAGGGGAATGTGTGTGAGAGGTGTAGGACTTAGTTTGGAGTGATTTGGAGTAGTGGTGGTGAAGTTATGAGGGTTGGCGCTAGGGTGGTTAGTGGTGGCCAAGAAGAGGAAGAAGAAGGGGTTTAATGCTTGATCCTTGAGAGGATGTTTGAGAGAGTTCTTAGATGATTTTTTGGGTTTGAGAAAATGAAAAATGAGGGAATGAGAAGGGGATAGCAGGTCGTAGAAGTGAAGAGAGGTAGGGGGACAAGTGGTGAGTAATTAGGGACCATGTACTTCATGTGCTTTTTGCCAATATGAGTATGATCTTGTCTCCTAAGAGTACAAGATATTTTAAAAAAGGATACGAGTTTGTCTTTTGGTCATTAATCATGTTTGACTTATAGCTAATCAAGATGAAATGGGGTTAGTTAAGGATTAGGGTTTGATTAAGGAAATTAGTGGTGATTATGCATGATTAGGCTAATTAGGTGCAATTAGGATGTGTTCAGGGTTTGGTTAGACTTTAACACTATAATTTAGCTATTCTAAATGCTCTATACATGTACTTAGGGTTCCTTTTGGATTTGGTACTTGTTTATGGTAATTTGATTCGTGTACAAGCTCGAAAGTTAGGGTTTAAATCGCTTAGTACTACTAATCACTTGTATTGATTAATTCAACCTTACTATTAGTATTTAATTATGACATTAAGGTATTTGATCACCTAATTAGGGTTAGATGATCATTTTAGGGTTTTAATAACATTCTAGGGTTTTTCAAGTATTAAGGTTCTTATTGTTTAGTTAGGTTTTTAGGGCTTATTTCAATTAAGGTTTTGGTCGAATACTTAGGATTTGATTCCTTTACTTAGGTATTATTATCATGTTTAGGGTGGTATTAGGGACTATCTATGGACTCTTTCATCTGATTTTGCTTTTGGGTTATCGAAATTTCATAGGGTTTACAAAGACAATCGACCATCTATCAAACTTAAGCAAATGATCATTTTCCAAATTCTATAGCCAGTCGTCTAGCAGACTCGGAAAGACAACCATCTTTTATAATCAAAGTAAGTAGCTAAGTAAGCATCAAGTTCAAGCAATCATCCATCCATTAGACTTAAGTAGCCAAATCCTTAGCGACATCTACGACCAATTCTGCCTCACTGTCGATCGAATCCTCTTTATTAGCCACAATGACCATCCGAACAATCCATAGTAGAATATACAAGCCATGTCGCACGATAAGTCGAGTACATACTGCTATACACTTGGAGCATGTATTGCTACACATATCTCACGGTCTGTTACTTACACTTCGAGTAGTTTCAATTGCCTTTGTCTCCTTTTGTACTGCTACAAACATGTGCAAGTATACGCTTACACTAACCACACAATCACGAAGCACTACAATAGTTCAATATCGTGACCTTCACTTCAAAAGCAGCAACAACAAACACTTGGCATATGACGGTCACTGTTCCATCCTCGCTCAAATCAAACCCTACATTACACCATACAAGCAGTAGTGCACTCTGATGCTCACCCACAGTCCACAACCAACACAACACACGTCCCAAACCCCACATAACTACAGTCACGATGTCTCACCAATTAGCACACTCATGCCATAATATATGCTTATACGAACACTGAGCACGCCACATCACCTCTCCATCGTCGCAAAAACACACTCCATCACTACATCACTTCGCTGACTTACACTTATGATCGCCACTAACGCTGTTCTCCTCCAACATACCACGCTAACTTCAAACACTCTTGAATCACCACCAATCATGAGGGCATTAGTCCTATACCCCCATTCTTTAATCGGATACGCATGAGAATGCTAGTTCCCACTTAAGAAATAGCCTAAAAATGCCCGAATTGAAGCTCTTAGTCAATGCATTCTCATCACTAGTTGGACTTGACCTAGTTATCGTTCAACCGGATCCGATCTGACTCGCCACTAGGTCCTAGCCACTTACGATTGCGAGTTTAGGTCTAACTTTTTCTACCTTTGTTTTTTTTTCGTTAGTTAGCTATTTATTTGCAAATAGAAATAATAATAACAAAATAAAAAAATCATTAAATAAATTTTTAGGGCCTTTTTAGGATTTTTTCAAGAAATGTGTTTTATTACTTAGAAATATTTTTTAAATTGTTTATTTAATGATTTGTCTAGGTAGTTGATTAAAAGTATAAAATGTAAAATATATGTTAGCTTAGAAAATTTTTTTCTTAATATTAGGTTTTAGTTTTGTTCATTTAAAAAATTATTATTTTTAAGAAATAAAAAATTAATAACAAAGCTTTTTTAAAAATTAGGACATTTTATAGATTTCTTTTTTATAAATTGAAATACTCAAGAATTAGGGTCCTTTTAGGATTATCTTTGAATAAACTAAATTGATTAAAATGTAAACTTAGTTGTTTTTCAAAATTAAAATAAATCAACACATTTTCAGAAAAAATTACAGTTATTTGATCTTGAGTAGCAGGTATATAGGTACCTTCGAGGGTTTAAAATATTTTTTTCCCCTTTTTCTTAGAAATTCCTAAAAATATTTAAAATGATAATTTTGATAAATAAGCCTAATTTCGGAAAATAGATAATAGTACCAGTTAGGGTTTAATAAGTTAGCCCTCAAATTTATAATCCTCTAATTTTTATAAAATTGAAATCATAGACTGGTGGTTAAATCATAGTCAATCCACCAAATTGATTACAATTTCTTTTTTTCCTAACTTTAGTTTGGTAGTGACTCTAAATTTTTTTTCAAGGAACCGGAATTTCCCAATTTCTTTAGTCAAACATTAATACTGAATAGGTTAGAGTAAAGTATTAATCGGAAAATGGGAAACGAAAATGAAAACGAAAAAGAAAAAATTTAGGCTCAACGAGCGCCATGCTACAATAGGTACAACATAATAGCTAAGACATTGGACACTTCATGTAGGACATAAGCTAAAACTAGATTCTAATGCTATAGGGCATGAGAGAATTAATAATAGCTAGACTTACTTCTATAGATCACAACAAAACAACAACACATAAGACTCAAACTTTAGAAAGATACGCCAAAAACAACAACATAGAGGGCTTAAACTTTACAAGGATATGCTAGAAACATCAATGCAAGGGACTTAGCTTTACCATTATCAAGCCCTATTTCGATTTTCTTAATTTAACTTATATTAAGCTTAGCCCGCTTAATATAAATTATTTGACATTAAACTAAGGAAATATTTTCTAAAAAATTTAAAAAAATTAGAGTCGCCAACCAATTTAACTGGTAAAAAGTGAAATTAGGGTTTTCAGGTGGAAAAACCCTAATTTAAAATCCCTAATTTGGCTATTAATCTACGGATTTTCTAAGAAAATGATTTTTAGAAAATTAAAGCAAAAAAAATCAGATTCAGCAATTAACCTATTAAGACTAAGTCACTACGTAAAAACTAAAGAAAAATTGATAAGTTTTTATTTTTATAATTTCCTAAAAAAATAAAAAAAATATACATAAATATACAAAAGATAATTAAAGTGATTATTTTTATTACAAATTTCTAAGAAAAAGGGGAAAAGAAAGTTTTAAATTTATTATGCGATTTTCCTAAAGATGCTTACGTACTTGCTAGTTGGAATCAAACTAGCCATAGTTCTCTTTTTATAAAATATTTAATGGGTTTATTCTTTTTATTTTGAAGACTAAGCTAGGTTTACATTTTTTATCAACTTATTATATTTTTAAAAAACCAAATAAATATAATTTTCCCAAATTAAAAAAAAAAACTAATTAATTGAATCTTTTTGAAAATCTCCGATTAAGATTTTTATTTTTAAAACCACTACATATCAAGAAAATATATTTTCCAAATCCTAACTATAAAATATATTGAAAATATGACCTAGATATGTACATATCTTTACACGTATCTTTTCCAAATCTTAACTACTATATACATATCTCGATACGTATCTTTCTAAATCTTAACCATAAGATGCGTATGTCGATATGTATCTTTTTAGAAGATATAGATCTTATAGATACCTTTATTTTAAAAAAAAATGCAATCTAGCTAAATTTATTAAAAATTAGGATTATCTAAAAAAAAAAAGCAATATGAACAATAATAAAAAAAATGCACTTAAACAAAAAAAGTAAATTAGTAAACATAATTGAACTAACTAATAAAACGAATAAATAAAATAAAATAAACCAATTTTTACCAAATGGAGTCGTATGTAATCATGTGCATGTAAATTTGATCATATACAGCATAGTGAGTCGCATGTGTTGTACGTTAGATTGCGTGTGCATAGCAACAGTGGAGTGCACGTATATGTGAACTGCATGTATGGCTGTGTTAGATCAGTGCTGTGAGTGGGATGTGGCCGTATAGAGTGCAATTGATCCTTGGTTGTGTTGTTGTTCGTCAGTGGCATCTTGCGAGTCTTCGGTCAACGCATTGGAGTATGCTGATAGCATCGGCAGTGGAGCGCTTGTGTTGTTCGTCGGGCTGTACATGTTGATGACATGCAAGTATAGGCATTTGGCGTGTTGGTTGAGGGGGAACGTACATGTGTGTTGGCTGTGACAATTAGGGTGTGTAGGAGACAGGGGCTGTTGTGCAGTGTTGATGGTATTTGGGAGACAAGGTCTGTTATGCGATGCTGTGGTATGTGTTCAAGCGAAAGAGTGTCGAAGTGCCTATCGTACAGTGTGGAGACATACTGGAGTATGTTGAATGGGGATCAAGCGTGAATCGGTGTTGCTGTTTAGGGGGTCAACGTACCAGGGACTTCAGACAAGGGGATGCAGTTGGATGTTCATGTGTGGAATTTGGATTGGTGAATTGGAGTGTTGACTTCGTTTGTGAATTCGTTGGAGTCGGTCATAGAATTGTTGTTTGTCTTCACGAAGTTTTGTTATTTAGGCTATTGCATTTTGGGAAAAATAAAAAAATCCTCCCTAACATTACGTGCCAACGTGCTATTTATAAACTCTCAATCATATTTTTTGTATCGAAAATACCAAAGATACGATTATGATTTTTCAAAGATTTAACCTAACTTGTAGAAACATTACTTAATTCAGGCTTTTTATTTTTGAAGGCCCAATCCGATCCAATTTGATTTAGCTTAATTACTTTTCTAATTAATCTTAAGTCTATTTTGACTTAATATAAATTATATAAAATTCTATGGTAAATCAAACTGAGCCAAAATTATTCTAATAAAGCCTAATTCTTAAATGACTTAATGATTTATTAAATTAATTACACATCTTTATTCGATTTAATCTTAAATGATCTAACATGATTCGGTTTGACACGACTTGACTCGATACGATTCGATTTGACACGATACGATTCGACTTGACACGATACGATTCGACTTGACACGATACGATTCGACTTGACTCGATAAGATTCGACTTGACTTGATACGATTCGACTTGCCTCGATACCATTTAACTGGTCTCAATACGATTCGACTTGACTCAACTTGATTTGACTTGACTTGATTTGATTCAATTTAACTTAACTTGATACAATTCGACTCGACTCGATCAACTCAATACGATTTGGCTCGGCTCGATATTATTCAACTTGATTGGATTTGATTCAACTTAACTTAATATCGACTCAATACAATTCGACTCGACTTGATTGGATTTGATTTGACTTAACTTAATACGATTGGACTCAACTTGATTTGATATGATTTGATTCAATACGACTCGACTCGACTCTACTCTCTTTTTTTTTTCTTTTTTTTTAATTTTAGTTTTTTTTTTTATTATTTTCTTATTTTTTTTAATTATAAACCTTACTTAACTAAAATAAAACAAAAATGGAAAAAATGAGGTATCTATAGCTACCCCTATTCATAGTGAAGTTCGATTAGAAATTCGCTACAAAAATAAAAAAGATACCCATTTTTGCCAATCCTTACCTCTAAACTGACCGACTAAGCTATGTTTTACTAAGGAATCTAAGGAGGCTTAGTTGACTTGTTTTGGTGGAAAATTTGAAAATGATAGATCTTTTCAAGATTTTTCAAATGTTTTGGTCTAGCGGATAATTTGAAGAGGATAGATTTTTTCGAGATTTCAAAAGACTTACTTTGGTTTGATAATTCGAAGAGGATAGATCTCTTCGAGATTTCAAAAAAACTTACTCTAGTTTGATAATCCGAAGATGATAGATCTTTTCGAGATTTAAAAAAAACTAACTCTAGTTTAATAATTCGAAGATGATAGATCTCTTCAAGATTTCAAAAAAACTTACTCTTGTTTGATAACCCAAAAAAGGAGAGATCTCTTCAAGAGTTTCATTAAGGTTGGTATAGTGAGTAGGATCATATAGTGAAGGATTTGCTTTTGAGCTTAGGAATTTAAAGTGTTCGGCTTCGAATATCCTTTACAAGTTCGGACTTTTGGCAATTTGACTCATCTTTAAAGGTGATCACCTTACTCATTTTCATTTTTTTTCACATTTTTCTCTTTATTCCTTTTTTTGCTATTTTTTTCCTTTATTTTTCATATTTTTCCTTTTTTTGGTTAAGGTAGTCACTTTTTATTGTTGAGTTTTCACTTGATAGGATTTGAAACACTAAAAGGTAGGTTCAAGGTGATAATCTTGGGAAAAGTGTATAAGGCTTTGAAATGCTTGGGAAAGAATCTATAAGTATACAAGCTTGAGTGAGGTATATATGATTTAAAGCTTTTCTTTATTCTAAAAAAATTAAATTATATATCACAATATTTGCTCATGAATTGACACAACTAAGGCAAGCACAATTTAGTTAACTCATTTTCTCTAAATTAATGACCTTAACCTCTTAATTGCCCTAGTATGGGTGGCTCTTGGTAGGGCTAATTTTAAGAAAAATCTCCTAAAGGTTCAAATGGGTTTGTAAGGGATAACTGTATTTAAAGATGATAAAACGAATGCCTAATATCATTTTGATACGTGTACCAAGTTCAAAACAGGCATCTTTTAAGGAATAAGCCCAATTACTCACCTTAATGTCACTTTTCTCTCATATGTGTCTAGGGTTAGTGTTTGGGATATGGGTTGTCTCTTTTCATCTTAAACCTTTTAAGTAGTGTGTTATCATTTCCTTAGGTAGAAAGTTTTAAGTTTTGAGTTTACATTTTCTTTGTCCATTTTCACCCATTCGAAATACCCCTATTTGAATTGAGTTACCTCCATAGCATATAAAGACAAGAATACACATGAAAATTACTTTATTCAATTACTCGTATTTATTACAAGCTCTAAAATGAAAGATTATTCTGAAAAAAATGTAGGAACTAAAATTTTTTTTACTTCTTACCCCTATTTCTATCACTTCTTGGCTCATTCAATTGAATTGATCTCTTAGAGACATACTCAAATGCTTTAAGTGATTAACTGCCTACTCAAATGATAGTAGTATATCCTTAATACCCAATGTTGGAGCTTGTTTGTTTGATGCCCTACTGCTAATCGACCCATCAATCTTTAGAAAACTTGGTTGTATAATCTTGGCATTAGTTAAATCTTGGCATCAATTAAATCTTGTTCCTTATGCCTCAGTTTGCAATAGTCTTCTATGTGTGCCCTACCTAGCCCACATGATATCTATACCATTTGTTGGGTAATCCTTTGGCTTGTATTTTTTTGTTAGGTTTTTGCATGTTAGTAGTCATATATCTCTCAATTGCTTAAACACTTAGGCCATTGGAATCTTGAACTATATAAATCACCTCCTTTTATTATGGATGGGTTTGTCTTGATTCTGGCCTTTCCCAATTGGTACATTTGTTCCTGACTTTTCTTTCATTAAATTATCTTCATGCGTAGGCTGTAACTTTCTATTTGTATTAAGATGTAAGTTTCTGAGCTGCTTGAGCACATAACCCATCGCCATTTTCGTACTAGTGAGCCTTTCTTCTAATATCACCTACTTTTCTTCTAGGGTAGCAACCCTTTCTTTCAGACCATGGTAGTAACATGCCCCCTAGGCTTAACCATTCAAATCTATTTCAATCAACTTTTCTAAACTTCGTGTCATGTTGATAGTGGGCCCTTGAATTTGGCACTTGGGCTTAGGTATGAGCTATAGCCTCAGCTTATTTCTTGTGTTTGCTCAGAACCCCTTCTACTATGGCTATTCTTAGTTTAAGAGCTTCAAACATCTTTGATTTTGTTTTAACAAATGATTACCGGCTTCAAGTTGGACCAGATTACTTTAAAAGCAATCTTTCAAAGCCTGCAAGAATCCCTTCTTATTAGCAACACTACATTCTTTTAAAAAAAATTAAGCTTTTAATTTTGAAAACATTTCATTTTGTTTTTTTTTTCTTTTGAAACTTTTATTGATAAAAATCAATGTTAATTTTATGTTACAAAAGCCTAATACCAACATTAAAGAATCTAAAAAAAAAACATGGAAACATTAGGACTACAATCAATGACGTAGATGATATAAGGGTGATATAGAAAAATGGAAATTATTTTACAATGAGAGACTCATTAAAAGATAACATTAGGGTAACGATTCATAGAGAAATCTCTATCAAGAGTGTAACAACGTAATGGATGAAAATAATTTACAATAAAAATCTAATAGTTAAATCCTTTTTTTTCTTTTTAATTTTTATTTTGTTAGTTACTAATAGTATGGTACATATAGGGCATAGCAATAGAAATTGACTAAATAAAAAAAATATATCATGAAACCGGTTTTTTTTTTATCATAAAGTATCTTTTGAAATTTCCTCCTTTAAAAAAAAATGTTGGAAAACCTTTTAAAAAATGACAGTTCTATAATAATCTTTATCATAGTTAATTTCTATAATTATATGCCCCAAAAAATTTACAAGTTGATATAAAGTTTGTCCTTACTTATTTTTCTTGATTTTATTTATTTTTTTTAAGGAAACTATCAAGTAATTTTAAAAAATGAGTGAAAAAAAAAACTGCGCAATCAATAAAGGTTTTCATTTAATAAAGCTGCAAATTTATTAACAATCATAAAATCTAATCTATACAATGGACTAAAATAAAAGAAAACTCCTAACTAATATTTCTAAAAAAAATACTCAAATCCTATAACTATAAGAGTCGACGAATCTGACTAGAATGGGCATCATGGTGTTGGTATTGACCTAACTTTCTATATCTATATTACATAAAAACATTAAATGATGCAATTATTGACAATGAGACCACTAAATTTACAAAAAAGTTGGATATAATATTAATAATTTTGCAACTTTTAAAAAAATTTTCTTAAAAACTATGCAGCTTTTCACTCAATAATAAATGATAAAAATAAAACACATATAGTACCAAAAATAAAATATTCATAGAGAAACGAGCATAAAAAAAATTAAATATATAAAAAAAATGCAGTATGTTGGACATGCATGCAATGCAATAAGGGTCGGTAATTCGTAAATTACAGGAAGTATAATGAACCCGCGGTCGGGAAATACCTTTATATATAAGTAGGTTCGAAATAGGATTTTAAGAAAAGGAAGTTTACAAATACTTATATATAAAGGTTGCTGTTATTTTATATTTTTATTTTCCCATTTTGAAGAAGGAAATCAAACCAACCGCAAATCAATCGAGCTTTTCCTATAATTTAAAAAATAACTACCCCTTTTTCAAAAAGAATAATGTAAGAGGGTGGGGTCTACGAATCTTAGGCTCTATAGTTCCAAGGCTTTTCAGAGAGAAGCCTAGTAGGCTATATCGAAGCCTGAGTGGCCTCGCCTGTTACCGTTAGGTAAGGATAAAGACTAGTGATCTAAGGGTTACATAATAATGGCCTGTCTTAAGTTCTTAAGGTAGCTCAGGTTCAACTATATCTAAACATGCAGATGATTAAAATAAAAGAACCCATACGCCCAATTCCACAAAAAGCCTTACTAGGTCGAGGTTTTTTTTCTTAGGACCTGCATCACTAAAAAACCCATTAATAAAACTATAATACAAAAAAGAAAATAATAATAGAAAAGCTCATCAATTAATTTTTTAATTTTTACATGGCTAACCTATCAGGCTTTCCTAGTAGAGTCGCCAATTATATTGAGCCCTATTTTAGTTTCTTTAATTTAACCTATATTAAGCTCAGCCCGCTTAATATAAATTAATCGATATTAAACTAAAAAAATATTTTCTAAAAAATTCAAAAAAATTGGGGTCGCCAACTAATTTAACTGGTAGCAATTTGCCATTGATCTATGGATTTTCTAAGAAAAATATTTTTAAAAAATTAAACAAGAAAAAACCGGATTCGGAGGTTAACCTATTAAGATTAAGTTACTACGTAAAAACTAAAGAAAAATTTATGGGCTTTTATTTTTATAATTTCCTAAAAAAACTAAAAAAATATACTTAAATATACAAAAAATAACTAAAGTGATTTTTATTATTTTTTTAATTAAGAATTTCTAATAAAAAGGGATAAAAAAAGTTTTTTATTTTTTATATAATTGCCTCGAAAATACTTGTCAGAATCAAACTGGCCGTAGTTCTCTCTCTATAAAATATTTAATAGGTTGATTCTTTTTATTTTAAAAACCGAGCCAAGTTTATGTTTTTTATCAATTTATTATTTTTTAAAAAAACCTAGGAAATTTAATTTTCCCAAATTAAAGAAAATGTTAATTAACTAAATCTTTTTTAAAATCTCTAGTTAAGACTTTTATTTTAAAAAACCACTACGTGTCAAGAAAATATCTTTTCTAAATCATAACTATAAGATATATTGAAGATACGATCTAGATACGTATCTTTATACGTATTTTTTTCAAATCTTAATTACTAGATATGTATCTAAATATTTATCTTTTCTAAATCTTAATTGTAAGAGATATAACTCGTTGCGTATTTTATTGGAAGATACAAATCTTATAGATACGTTTATTTAAAAGAAAACAAGCAATTTAGCTAAATTTATTAAAAATTGGGATTTTCTAAAAAAATAAGCAATATAAACAATAATAAAAAAATTGCACTTAAACAAAAAAATTAAATTAGTAAACATAATTGAACTAACTAATAAAACAAATAAATAAAAGAAAATAAAAGAATTTTTACCAACTGAGTCGAATGTGATTGTGCGCTTGTGAATTTGATCGTATACGTCTTAGTGAATCGTATGTTTCATGCATTGGATTGCTTGTGCATGTATGTGAATTGCGTATGTAGCTGTGCTAGATCAGTGTTGTGAGTGGGACATGGCTGTATGGAGTGCAGTTGATCTGTAGTTACGTTGCTGCTCGTCAGTGGCATCTTGCGAGTCTTCAGTCAACGTGCTGGCGTATGATGATGGCATCGGCAATGGAGTGCTTATGTCGGCTTGTGTTGTTCGTCGGGTAGTACGTATTGATGGCGTACAAGTGTAGGCGTCTAGCTTGTTGGTTGAAGGGGACGTGCATGTATGTTGGCTGCGATGATCAGGGTTGTAGGAGATAGGGGTTGTTGTGCAGTATTGATCATATTTGGGAGACAGGGTCAGTTATGAAGTGCTGTGGCGTGTGTTCAGGCACAGGAGTGTTGGGGGGCCTATCGTGTAGTGTGGAGACATACTGGAGTGTGTTGAATGGGGATTAGGCATGAATTAGTGTTGCTGTTTAGGGGGTGAACATGCTAGGTACTTCGGACAAGGGGATGTGATTGGATGTTCATATGCGAAATTTGGGCTGGCGAATTGGAGTGTTGACTTCGTTTGTGAATTTGTTGAAGCTAATCAAGGAATTATTGTTTGTCTTTTGCGAAGTTTTGTGATTTAGGCAAGTGAATTGTGGGAAAAATAAAAAAATCCTTCCTAATGTCACGTACCAACATGCTATTTATAAACTTTCGATTGTATCTTTTGTATCGAAGATACAGAAGATGCAATTATAATTTTTTAAAGATTTAACCTAATTTTTAGAAACCCTACTTAATTCGGGCTTTCCTTAACTAATTTGATTTAACCTAATAACTTATCTAATAAATTATAAGTCTATTTTATCTCAATATAAATTAGATAAAATTCTATTTTAAATCGAACTAGGTTAAAATTATTTTAACAAAGTACAATTCTTAAATGACTTAATGATTTATTAAATTAATCATATACCGTTATCTGATTTGATTTTAAACAATCCAATGCGACTCGGCTCGGCATGACTTGACTCGATATTATTCTACTTGGCTCGATAAGATTCAACTCGATACGACTTGACTTGACTTCACTCGACTTGACTCGATACGTTTTAACTCGATATGATTCGACTCAACTTGATATGATTCGACTTGACTCAATTTGATTTAACTCGATTTGATACGATTGGATTTGACTGATTCATTATGATTGGACTTAACTCGATTCGATTTGATATGATTCATTTTGATATAACTCGATTCGATATAATTCAATTGGATACGATTTGACTCGACTTGACTCCTTTTTTTCCTTTTCTTTTTTCTTCTTTTTTTTAATTATTTTCTTATTTTTTTTATTTATCAACCTAGCTCAACTAAAATAAAAGAAAAATGGTAAAAATGAGATATCTCCGGCCATGATACGATAGAACAACACAATGTAACAATGTAGCATACCACGCACAAGAATTTATTAAGTTACCAATGTTACAACAATTTCTAACTCAGTGTTTTGCTTCTAACTTTTACTCCATTACTGTGAACTATAGCCCTTCCAGGTGTTGAGTTTGCAAGTTTTACATCACACAACTTAGAGAATAACTTACGGTGAGCGAATCGAGGGGGTAGCTTACTTACAATGGAGTTTGACCTTCGAGGATGCCACAACTCTCTACACTGACTTCCCTTCGTATCTAACAATAGTCACGCTCGATGTAGGGAGAGTTCCAATAATGAATATGAAAAAGAAGAGGAGAATAGTCATTAGTTATCACCTTCTGCTATTGCTGGGTTGAGAGTGCACAACTTTCCTTGAGGTTGTGTAACTTTAGGAAGCGAAGGGTGATAATGATCTCTAGAGTGTTTGTTCTTCTGCAGTTAGGTGTTTGTTTTTCTTATTAGAAGAGAGGGATGATTTAGCTGCTGTTGTGAAGATTTCCCAGTGTCCTCGATTTCAATTGTCAAATCTCTACTTTTGGAAAGGACATACTCTACGTGGCTAACTCCAGCAGCAGGGGAACATCAAATTACAATTTGAAAAAAAAAAAAAAAAAAAGAGAAAAAAGAAGCTCTCCTTTAGTTGATCTAACCTAACTTGAATAGCACTTAAAAAAAATAGCAACGAGTCCTAAGTGTCGTAGATTTGATTAGACTAGTGAATGAATTGAAGAGTAAAATTTGATGTAGTGTGAATCCTCAATTGTACTAAAAGAGACAAGTTTGGTTAAAGGTGAAAAAAGAAAATAATTTGAAACTGGACAGTACTAATGTACTAAAGCTTTTGTCTGAGAAATTGGTATAGCATGTCTTAAACCAAAGTTTACTAAGAAGAAACTATTTAAGATTTGAGTGTTTTAAATATTGGGATTAAATATTTTCATGTTTAAGAAACTTTAGTCTTTTAAAAAATATCTATAAATTGATTCGATTTACTAATTTGCAAAATTTTGATGACATTAGGATATTTAATTTGATCCTAGTCTTTGGAAATTTTACAGGGCTTACATAAATTCTATTTCAAATTGTCTAATCTAAAAGTATGTGGATCTCCATTTTCCTATCCATTACAACATTTACCATTCTATTTTCTTTAAATACTTCTATTATATTAAATTTAAGTAATTTGAAAAATATAGAAATAGGACACTCCATTCAGATATCGGGATTAAAATAAACACAGTTTAGATTATAATTATTTCTCTAAACATATATCACATATAAACTAGAGAAGATATAAATAACGAAAGAGAAATTATGTACATAGATTTGAACCAAATGTACCATCAAATTTCGTAAAAAACAAGCATATATTTCCCTTTCAAAGGAAGTGATTTATTTATTTTTATTTTAGCAGTCATCATAGATCATAGGATTTAAACTATTATATCCAGGGGACTTATAAGAAAAAAAAAAAAGAAAAAAAAAAAAAAGAGTAATCCTTGCAAATCTAAGTTCTACGATGCTAGTTCCCGGGTGGATAAGCAAGTTGTATCTGTGTTTGAGAGGCAATTGACGGGATGAAGAATTGTAGCGCAAGAATTAATTCAGGACTCCACGTCAAAGACGCAGGAGAAGATATAGAGAGAGGTACCACGGAGGAATCATCGGAGAGACATGCCAGAAAGGTATTTAGATCAAAACGCGCAATATACGAAAAATACGACCTCAAATTATAAGGCCATGAAATTCTTATACAAATGCGTCCAAATCAGGAGGACAAGACAACATTTATCGTAAACAGGCACATGAAATTATTGAAAAGGCAACGCGACGAACTTACCCATTACATGATTAGAGACTGAAATCTATAGTACGGAACGAAAGATAGCTACAGTAAACACTTCTGATTGAGAGATAAACGATATTTATTAGTAGGTACTCGTGCCATTATGTTGCTTCACATAGGGAGGAGCAGCATTTGGATCGATATAAGGAGTAGGAGAAGGGAAATACTGGCCAGCTGGAGGCGGAGGTGGTGGTGGCATTGCTGGTGGCTGCGTTCCAGTTGCCATGACTCCCGCTGGTGGAGGGACAGGAGGTGGCTGGGCTGGGATCATACCCATTTCTTGAGCGGCCGTAAAGCGTCCTTCTTCCTGACCTTTCTTCCTTCCATAATAGTAACTCGCAAAGCACAATAATATAAGGAAAATTATCATTGGAACAGACACGATGACCATGGAACCCATTTTCTCTTCTCTCCCTCAAAAATTACTGTGTGCTTGATCAATAAAATTATATAGAGAGAGAGCAATCTGTCTGCCTCCTTAGATCGAAGATGTAGAGAAGATGGAGTTGGAGTGGTCGACTTGGAAAGTGGGCACAAATAACTTCGAACTAGGTCAAGGCTCTGCAAGGACATCTGCTATTTTTAAGGGCAATACGCCGTTGTTTGAGATGGAATGTGAACACCAACATGTATAATAATATACCTCAATAGTGAGGAAAGATTAAGTTGACTTTGTATGGTTTTGAAAGTCAACGTTGAACTGTCATGGATGCACGTAATCATGTTTTTTTACGGTAAATGTAGCCCCGCACCCTATCATTATCATTTCTTTAATCATAATGAAGGTAGTATTTATGCTTAAGTTATGAGTAATATGCAAATATTGATGGAATAGAATATGGGAAGAAGGATGAGGCGTTGTGATAATCTGTTTCCCACTAAGAAAGATGGACCCGGTCGGATTTATTGTTTATAGAATTAGTTGGCTCCCTAAGAAACATAATACCACTAAGAAATCCATGTCTTATTATTTGTTAATGTCAAGGTCAGCTTCCAAACGATACAGGAACCAGAATAGAATATGAAATTATAATGTCAAGGTCAGCTTCCAAACAATACTGGAACCAGAATAGAATATGAAATTGAAATTCCATTTTAGATAACGAAACTATCATTATTTCTTAAATATAAATTCTATTGGAGACACGTCCTTAAATACCTTTTATTTTGCTATTTCATACAAGGTTTATGTAACTTCTAATTAGGAAATCTAGTCAAAATAGGGAATTAAATTACATTTTAGGTTTTCATCTCATAGGAAATACATATTGGAAATTGACCAAAAAAACCTATAAGACCTTGAATAATTATATAGGCTCTTGAGTAGATAGTATAATTCACATGTATATCTAATATTTCTATATCCACTTTCATAGGTTGTATATAAGGTTTAATTGCTCACTTATCTTAGAACTTGTCTTAGATCTACTTTCTATATATTATAGGTTTTAGATTCTACGGTATTGATAGGAAATTTTGAACTTAGCCCCTCGAGGGCTAATCTTACTTG
This sequence comes from Lumnitzera racemosa, assembly GCA_024138005.1. NCBI lineage: Eukaryota > Viridiplantae > Streptophyta > Magnoliopsida > Myrtales > Combretaceae > Lumnitzera > Lumnitzera racemosa. Next base: position 69,087,184 of record JAMXBC010000005.1, on the reverse strand, counting down.
GCTTGTATTTGTAATTGACTGTAGGGCCTAAAACAACATGGGCTCAATCTACTTGGGTTGAGCTAATACCAGCTCGAAATAGTAATAGGCTTAGCTAACTTGCTCTAAGATAGGCTTCCACTACCATTACCTACCTTTGGAAAAACTACTACATTGGAAAAGGTTGACCTACTTGGTACAACTAACTTGCTCCTAGGTCGGTGTGATAGATGAGACACCCAAATCTTTAGGAGACTACACACTCTTCGTAGTCCTTAACCTAGATGAGATCTTTTAGAAGCTTAGTTGACCTTAACTCTTTAGCAATATTGGCTCCTAGACTATCTAAAAGACATATCTAATGGATAAATAAGTTTTCCTATCTAGGAAGATTGCAAATCAAGAAGGTACCAACTCAAGAAGATATTTCCAAACCTACACTTGCCTAAAATGTTTCAGCCTTAGCTCCATCCTCTATAAATATGGGATAAGGCCCCTAAGTATGACAACTTGATTGATATTACCATTACTCTACCAAATTCTCTCCTTAGTTCTAACTTAGTCATCTTTGACATGTTTTTGTGGGTTTCACCAAACAAGAGCTCATAGGTCAAGCCCAGATGCTCAAGAATCAAGGCTAGATAACCTACTTTTAATCTTTGGTAGAGTTTACAATCAACATAGAGTATTTTATATTTTGTTATATTACGTGTTAGATATGCTATACACATTAAACATTCGTATAAATGTAATTACAATTTGTAATATTGCAATATTTAAGTATTATCAACTACATCAAACCATTAAGTTAAGGTCAAAAAAGAGAGAAAATAATTGGCTTCTTTTACTATTCACTTGTTGATATAGCCTACCAATTTGACCTTATAAAGCTAACACATTACTAATAGAATTCTACATTTAATTTATTTTCGGTTCATGTTGAACTTGTTATGGCAGGATTATTTACTTTTATCATAAAGCCAATTATAGTATTCAATTACTTATTTCAATGATTATAACATATAAAATAAAATTGTCATATTACAATAAATGGAATGAAGGAAATAGATCACCTAAATTTATATTAATTTAGTTTCTCCCAATTTACTCTTTTAAGGTACTACCATATGTAATCAATAGCTAAGATTATAAGGATGAATATGACATTGTAATGAAAATTATAGAATATTTCAAATCTAAATAGTCTCAATTATCGACTTATGTATTGAGAGAAATTGTTAGGAAAAAAATTAAGAAGACTTAAATCTTGGAATAAAAGAGAGTTTTGTAAGGCACTTGATGGTCCACAAATCACCTTTAGATGTTAGGAATGCTAGAGGTCAAAGTGGAAGCAAAGAAATGGAGAAAATCAAAGGGGTCAAGAGTTGCATGGAGAGTGCATGCTATAAACCCCAATCGTACACTCTTACATGGATAACAAATGGATGTACAGGTTCAAGGATTGGGGAAGACATAGAGGGCTCGAGAGATGCATGCTTGTGCACTTCATTGAAACTCATGTTATAAATATTTTGCTTGTTTTGTATTTATTTGCACATTTTCCATTAACTTAGGTTTAATAGTTATAGTCATATTTCCCTTGTAATGGTTGGTTATGAGTTTAGAGACAATATTCATTAATTTAGTAAAATCTCTTCTTAAGAGTAAATCCTAGTCTTATGAATCTTATTGATTGTACTGACTTGTTCTTTGATTTCTTGATATTGTGTATCACATCAATGTCACGTAAATCAATTTCCATTATTTTACAAATTGTGTGTAATATCAATCTTACGACAAACTTGAGTTTGACTTGTTAGTTGGTGTGTCATATTTAATCCACTTATCATCCACATCCTTTATTTTTTCCTTGTTTATATACTTTAAAAAAACTATAAAAATCATATCTTTCCATCATGACCCCCTAAAGATTTGACTTATTTAATTCCAAATTCAATTTTGCTACGTGTAATCCACAATAGTCCAATCTTCATGCTAACTTGGTATCAAAGTTATGATTTACACGTTTCGATTGCGTAAGTTGTGATTTCTCTCTTTGTTAAGTTTTTGGTATTTTGGGAAATTAAATATGTGATTATAAAAGAAATAAAATTGCTACATTCTTTATTTTATCAAGTGTAGAAGATAAAAGTTAACCTAGGTAGAGTTAAGATGGGAGATAAGGCTAAACCAACAATATGAGATTTAATAGTGTTGATGTGGTTGTGTATAGAAAATGATGGAGAGGATATAAATTGCAGCATATGTTAGAGATAAAGAGGTTAAGAGTCGATATTTAGAATGTAGAAAATGTTTCAGAAAGGGAAACTTGTCAATCAGTGTCTAAACGAATATGAAGTGCAAATTACAGATAATGTTCCTATGCTAATTGATAAATATGAGATGGAAGAGTCAGGAAATAATTTGTAGGAGCAGGTTTATACAAATAAAAAAGGTGAGATGGATGTAATTCCTACCGTTATTGAAGCAGAATGAGAAGGAAGTAAAGTTGAAGAGAAGGATGGAATATTTAAGGTTCTTGTTATTGTTGTTGAGGGGTTTGAGAATTCTAGTGACATGAAGACTCTTGATATGTAACATTTAGCTCTGCTAATAATATCTTATCACTAGCGATGCTAAAGATTCCATGTACTCAAGCTATAGAGTACATAGGACAAAGAGAATGCTTAGTTTAGGGTAAGAAGTGTAAATGAGATATAAATGGAGGTATTAATATAAATCTTGTATCATAGGATTTCATTAAGAGATGAAATTACAGACTACTCTACATCCAAAACCATATTGCATGCATTGACTCAACAACTAGGAGAGAATTCATGTTCACTAATACATGTGTGTTCTAATCTTTATTGGTAAATGTACTGGCAAGGATGATTCAAGAGTCAAGTAGCAAAGGTATAAAGATTTAAGGACAAATCTTCACCATCCTTAAGGTAATGATGGGGATAAGGGTCCCAAGAATTGCCCTTTAGAAGCAAGAAATGGAGAAAATCGAAGAGTTAAGAGTTACATAACAAGAATGCATGCTTTGCAACCTAACATTGCACTCTTACACAAACACAAATGGATGTATGCACTCAATGATGGAGATAGACTTAGAGGGCTCGTGAGATGCAAGCTTGTACATCAAAGTGCATGCCTATGCACTTTGTTGAAGCTCATGTTATAAATGTTTTAATTGTTTGGTATTTATTTACACTTTTTCCATTAGCTTAGGGTTTTCTTAGGTTTAGTATTTATAGTACTATTTCCCTTACAGTAGTTAGTTCAAACTTTAGAGATAATGTTCGTTGATTTAGTAAAATATCTTCTTGAGAATAAACCTTATTCTTATCAATCGTATTGATTATGGTGATTTGTTCTTTGATTTCTTCATATTGTACGTCATATTAATATTACATAAATCAATTTCCATCATTTTGCAAAATGTATGTAATATCAATTTCATAATTCTATGAACTATAGTTTGATTTATTGACTGGTGTATCATATCTAAGCTACTTATCATCCATATCATTTATTTTTTCTTATTTATAACTATTAAGAAAAAAAAAACCACAAAAATTGGATCTTTCCATCATAAACCACTTTTCCACTCAATTCCTAATTCAATATTGCTATTTGTAACCCATATGGGTCCTATCCCTATATCATTAACAATAACCTGTAGATTGCATGTGATACCAACCTTCGAAGAGGTTTTGTGATAGATATCATTCTAAGCTTTGGAAACTTATACTTATTGAGTAAACTATAAAGTTTCCTACTTTATTTATCCTAAACTCTATTACCTTACTCATTAACATAATTATCATTCAGTTTTGTATTGGTTTTGGGTTAGATTTTGACTCGACCTTGAAATTTAGCTCTATGTGTTATTTTGATTTCCATAATAAAATATTTACATTTATTTTCCAAGTATTGTTAATTTTCTAACTATTATCAGTGACTTTAAGAAATTAACAATATAATAATTTATTTTGATTGTATACTTATAATCAATAATTATTGATCAAATTTCGAGATCCATTACAACATCTAAGATATTAAAATTGTTATTATATGCTAACGAGGACCCCCCCACTATTTATTCCAATAACAATGCTACTTTGAAAACAAACCAAGGTATGTTATCTAGTATGAATTGTTAAACATCCATACATATGGTCAAAAATCAAGTATAGCTTATAGTCGTGTTTATTATAATTTGATATCTACATTTTGATTGTTAGGCATAATTGGTGTACGATATGTTGTTAAATATATCTTTTTACTTAGATCTTCAAATGAAATGGGTTGAAACTGATTGAAGATCATCTTTACCCTAACCATAGGTTTGCAAGTTGCTTTTTATCCAAACCAAGTGATTATATATGATTGATACTCCACTTAGAAAGGACAATAGATGTTGTTAATAGTAGATTTTTACCCCATTAGTTGGATGCTTGATGTTGTGCTAACCTATCCTAAATTAGATAAGGATCAGCTAAAGATAATGTCTTTGGTTTAGTCTTTTGCAATTGGCTACTTGGTCAATGTCATTAGATCGACAATTTGACTACCAACATCTCATTGGAGCTTCTACAACTCAACATCACTCTTTCATCTAATGACACTTAAGGCCTAGTATAAGAAGATCTAGGTATCCAAATGTAGATGCAAATAGTTACTGTCTAACCCACTTCTCCCCATGATTTGTACATAAGTAAATTCAAGAGATGCCACATGTCATTAGTAGTTCAATTACCTTCCACAATGGTCATAAAGACAAAAGCCTATAAATATGGGAACATACCCTTTGTAAGAGTGATATGAGGCAAGTTGTCACGAACTGAGGACAGCCTAGTCGTAGCAGACGCTGTATATTGTATGAAGAACTCCTGATTGGTTACCTTTCCAATCAAAAACTCTTCACACAATATACAAGGCTCTACGACCACTAGTTTCCAAAGTACCTCCAGATTCACATGATATCATCACACAACATATTTATATAAAAGTTAAGTTATAAAGCTTACATTACACAGTATTTAAGTATGTCTAAGTTCATAATAATAAGATAAACGTAAGTACATGAGAAGGAATCTACATAAACTACTTTCTCTCATCACATAGGACACCTCGCTCTTGCCCAAGTCCCCAGGCTAACCTGTGGCATCCCTAGTCCTGTCTCTACGAATAGGTTATCCTGCAACAAAAGTATAAAGGGGTGTAAGCCTAAGCTTAGTGAGCAAAACCCTCAGCCATACAGCAAGCAAGTTATAAGTACATTAGAGTCACGCATATGAATGAATGATCAAATAGAATGCCAAACAATACGCATATTTAACTAGTTCATATACGTAACTCGGATTTAATGCCCTTCGAAGTCAGGGTTGGAGTTTACACGACACCAATCAGATATGGGTATTATACTAGAACTTGCTTTACTACGGAACTCCATGTTCCGTACTTATATAAAAAATTATTTTATTTTCAGAAAAACCCAAGTTCTAGTATAATTGTGAGTGGGCCCCCGCAGTTCACACTCACCCCTAAACGAAGGCTTCTAGACTCGACCCTTAGCCAGGCGATTGGCGCCTCCAACGCCTAGTGTTCCCGTGGGCCAGGGTAAGGCCATTTTGTATAAGTGCACCGTACATAACCAAATAAATCAATAATATCAACACCCGAATGGCCTCTCTTTACCTCCGTGTGATGTGACGGCCGGAATAGTATCCATGCTATGCATGTCAATGCATGTTCCAGTTTCTTTTTATAAGCCGAGTATAATTTAGTTCAAATTATGCTGTGACCATCCAATAATACATACAATCATTTTCTATAGTACCATGCAACAACAAGGTATTCTCTACATTTAAGGTAAACTCACAACTCAACATACAATTACATACACAAGCATTTCCCGAACCCCACACAGTAGTTAATTAACAATAATATTTAAGTCCACTATCTACAATCACAATCAAGCATGGAATCATAGGGTAAATACTCACTCGGCCATAGCGGTTCGCCCTAATAGTAGTAATCGATCGGGAGGTCCTCGCTCACCTCAGGGTCACCTGATTATTATGTGATAATAACACTAGTAAGTACTTGAATTACCAACTAATTCTAAACATCTAATACCTAATTCTACTTAAATTACTATCCACTTTTACCTAGAAAAACTTTAATTTCAATCGTATGTAACTTTTTCGTTTTATTTTTTATATTTATGAATTTACAGTCGTTTTTCATCGTTTCTGAACATATATTCACATGGTAATATCTGTTTTGGGTGTTAAGACCCCTATTTTACGTTATGTACTAAATTTATAGAAATTTTTAGTTATGAACACTTAAGTACTCTTATTACTTATGTTTATATCTTTTATTCCTTAAACTATTATAATGAAAGAATTTTACTTTGCTATTACTAATTTATATACTAAATTAGGAATAATCTAATTTAGAAGGTGTATTAGGATTTACTAATTTAGTTACTTAATTATCTACACTTTTCTTAGTTTTCTTATTTTCTAAACTTATGCTTATGTCATCGCTTACATCATCTTTTGCTTATGTCTCGCTTATGTCATCACTTGCTTATGTCATGGCTTATGTCATCATGTGCTTATGTCATCACTTACCTCATCATATGCTTACATAAGTCTTTCCTCCTGCTTATGTCATATGCATATGTATTATGTACATGTTATCCCTTTCTCTTATACTTATGTACATATATTTTATACATACTTATACTCATACCTATACTTAGACTTATATCGTATTTATACGTATATAAATACCCATATACCTATAAGGTTGGATACGTATTTTTATACTAAATTTCGTATGCCTAAGATTTTCCTTAAGAAAAGCTTTCTAATTCCATGTTTTTGTGTTCTTATGTATATATTTAGTGTAGTATAGGTATGTATAGTGAGATTTGATCTTAAATTAGGTTATGTACATGATAAATACTCATGTATATACGTAGAAGCATATCCTCATGTCTTCCTTTCTTCTTTTTCAAAAGTTCAAGTTTCTACACTTAAAGATGGAAACTTTGTTTCCTCTTCTTCAAGACAACACTAACCACATAACTACTTATCTAATCTACCTAATTAACTAACTAATAAATAATAGAAAGTAACATAAAGCAACTTAAAGACATACCTTTAATGATGTTGAAGTTATGGAGACAAAAGTGAAGGAATGAAAGGGAAAGAAGAAGGAAGAGGTCACGGCATGAAAAAAAAGGGGTTTTGATTTGTTTCTTTTGTTTGTTTCTTTTAATGGAAGACAACATGTGGTGGGGTTTAGAAGGACAATTGTGGATGGCAACAATAATGAAAAAGAGAGAAAGAAAAATAAACAAGAAAAGAAAAGAAAGACATCATTAAGTAAGAGATATTTTCCTTATCTCTTAGCTTTTGTTGACTTTTCAAAATGTTGACTTTAGTCAACATGTGTTGACTTGGTCAACATTTGAACTTTGGTCAACATGTATTATCTTAGTCAACATTCCTTAAGTATGTGCAATTTTGTGCACATAATGTAGTAATTAAGGGAAATTAGGGGAGGAATGAAGGAAATGAGAAGAAATGAGGTATATGATGCATTGATGTGTAAATATGGTTGATGAGATCTTACTTTAGGCCTTTAGAGTCCATATATCTCATTTGATAAACAATTTTGGATAACAAGTGCAAAAAGTACTAATTTGAGTATTAAAGTTCACTATATGTAACATAATCTTCAACTATAACCCTAACCCTAAGTAAGACTATCTTAATCATATATTTAAGGAATAAATATAATCTATGACTCATTATCTTAGTTCCTAATGGATTACTTGAGAATTCGAATCATATAAGCAAGAATGAGGGTTATCTCTAGCCTTTTACTAACGATTTATCAAAATATAAGCATGATATTTTCAATTAGGGTTTTAGGGTATTAGGGTATATCATGATGGATTGGTGTACATATGTCCTTAATGTAATCATTTTTAAGGTTTTTATCACTTTCGAATGAAATCTTTAGCTTTTAGAAACATTTAGGGTAGAAAAATTCATTACGCGATTGATTAATTCTTTTAAGGTTTTCACTTTAATTAGCCTTATTGACTCCTAAATTATCTAATATAGTTAAGTCTATTTCAAAAATTAGATCGAAACTTTTAAGGGTTTACACAAGTGCACCTATCAGTTTAATATAGCGGATGTGAGTCTGAATCGCTCCCTCAGAGACTTCGAGTACTAATATTAACCGTAGCTTTATTATTTAACCAGAAAATTATAAAAGTTTGAATTAATAAAAAAATACTAAAATTAACAAGCTACTTTAATTAAAAGACTTAATTAAGCAATTGAAAAAACGATAAAATCAAGAACGACTTCAAGAAAGTAATAACATATTTAGGAATTATTTCCCCCAAAGTTTATCATGTGATCACTTAAAATATATTCAATTCGGTTTCTATATTTCTTGACCGGAGGGATTCACAACAAAAGTTAATACCTTTTTCAATCATATTAACCCTAATCCTAAATTATTTACCTGAATCTCTTCAGTTAGTAATATAATTTAGAATTGCATTAATGTATAATGAATTCCCATATAAAAAATTAACTTTCCGGAAGAAACATGTATCTTATCTCTAATTATACATGTAATCCTCTTCAATTATGTAAAGATCTAATTACACATGAAATTTCTCAATTAACATGCATAATATCATCTATTGATATTCTAGAAATATCAATCAATAATTAAATGACATAATCGAATCAAGTAAAAATATAAACTTTATTGAAATTTCTAAATCAATCCAAGAATCACATGAAACCCTAGGTTCCATAATTCTAAATACTCGAATTCTAAGCCATCATAATGAATCTAAGAACGAGTTTCATCAATAATATAAAATAAAACATGGAAACCCCTTTTATTGATGAACAATCTCTCTAATCTTGAAGTCGATGTTGTTTCCCTCTTTCTTGATGTTGTTCCGCCTCTTTCTTGATGTTGTTTCTTAAGTCTCTTTCTCTTCTCTTGTGTCTCCCCGTTTCTGTAATGTCTCTCTTGTCTTTTGAAATCTTAAGATATCATTTTATATATGTATTACAAAGATTCTGTTTTCGTCACCAGACACGGCCTGGGACATGGCCGTGTCCCCAGGCCGTGTCCCCAGGTCGTGTAACTTTCTGCACTAAGGCAAAATTTTCTGCACAACTTCAAAACTTCATAACTTCTTCATTTGAACTCCAATTTAAGTGAAATTTGATTCCTTTTCTTCGTTTTCGATCCTAGAACGCGTTCAAACCTAGAAATCAAAATTTTACTCAATCAAGTATCAATTTCTTTAAAGAAAACCAAAAATGTGAGGAAAATACTATAAAATCACCCTATGAAATATGTTTAAAATCAGAGTTATCAAATTTCCCCACACTTAAGCATTTGCTTGTCCTCAAGCAAATAAATCAAAACAAAACTTTCAAGACAAGAAATGCTAAACAAAATTTATCACTATTTAAGAAACCAGTGAACAAATACACTTGACCCGAAGAAAAGTAAGAAAATCATTCTCAACTAACTTGCAATAATAAAGTCAACCAATTTCATCTGACCATATTCGAATGCTTCAACAATACTTAATACTAGAGTTCACTAGTTAATTTATGAAAATTAAAGTTTACCTAAGTCATTTAACCAAGAATTCTTAAACTAAAAATTGGATTTAACATCTTGCCAACCGAGAAAGAGTCATAAAAATTTTGTCCATTTGACTAAAGTGTATACAATTTTCTCTTCCATCTCACCAAGCACCATAATCTAAAACAAACACATTTTACATCCACTCATCTTTTGATTATCCCCATAGTTCATGCTTTTATTGAGCGGTCTTTTTAAATTTATCTTATTTAAGCACAATTGCATTAGTAGCGGGAAAGAATCTCGCTCTTCTGACGGAGCAAGACCGATCCATATTAACTTATTCCTTATATTGATAGTGGGAAAGAACCTTGCTCTTCTGACGGACCAAGGCCGATCCATATCAATTTTTTTTTTCATTTGAATTGGCATTGGGACTCAATCTCACTCTTCTGACGGACCAAAACAAATCCTTACCAATTTTTTCTTTTCATACACTTGTTATTACTTTTGACCTCCAATCATTGTGATTTTTCAGGGTTTCTCAAAAGAAGAATTTCATTTGTTTGTTTGCTAAAAATTATAGGACTCTTAAAAATTTCTAAGAGAAGGGTATACATAAAAGTAAATTTTAAAAATAACCATGACTAACTCTCAACTAGTGATGTTGCTATAATCTCAAGTCTTAAAATCCGAAGCTAAATAACTCATAACTTTGCCTTCCACAAATTTGACTAATCAATTCTAGTAAAGTATGATAAGATCAATAATAATCAAGATGAAACAGTTAATTTGGCTTAATACCAGTTAATCACCTATTGCAAGTTAACTTAAAAATTAATTGGGTCAAACGTGAATAATTGTCTCCTAAACAGTAATAAATTCATATATATCCCTTCCTTACACTTAATAATGTACATTGTCCTCAATGTACGACAAAAAATCATAACAGCATGAAAAAGCAGCATAGGGAAAAAGAAAACATATGAACTGAAAAGAAAACTAATACTTCCCTGCCAGTCGAATAGAAGCGCAAAATGAAGAAGCATCATCATTATATAGTATAATTCACAAGCCTTAAACAACAAAAGTCAACACAAAAAATGAAGAACTAAGAAGAGGGATCGGAATTCGTCTCTTCATGTGCCTCATCAGACGATGCCTCAGCCATCGTAGCATCATCATCGTCATCACTGGCCTCGACATCCTCATCACATTTGCCAGCCTAATCATGAGGAAGAGAGAGCAAAATTAAGTAGGAAACTTACTTGGATCAAAATGAGGAATGCAAGAATTGTAGAGAGAAGAGGGAGAATCAGAGAGAATATGAGAGAGAAATGTTTGATTGGGAGTGTGTGAGAGGGTGTGTTTAATTTAAATAAAACCAGCCGTGTGCAAAAATCGTATGAGTTTGGGTCGACACGGGCTGGGATACGACCGTGTCCCTTACCCGTGTAACAATCTATGTGAGTCGTGTGGAGTCTAGTCAGACTCTGTGCCTGGGTGGAAAATTCTAAGCGCACACGGGCTGGGACCACGACCGTATCCCACGCCCGTGTAACTCTTTGTGTACGGGTAGAAAATTCTGGGCGCACACGGGCTGGGGACACGACCATATCTCACGCCCGTGTAACTTTTTGTTTGCTTGGAGTAAAACTGGGCGGACACGGGCTGGGATACGACCGTGTAACTTTTTGTGGGTATGGCAGATTAAAGGGGCCTGGATGGACACGGGCTAGGACACGACCATGTCCCTTGCTCGTGTAACTTTTTTTTTTTAAAGCAAAAGGAAACTTAAAGAAATAAAAGTAATTAAACTAGAAAAATAAGAAAAATAAAACTAAAGAGAAGAATAAAAAATGAAATTAAAAGGGAAAAGCCTATGACTAAAATTAAAACAAATAAAAGAAGCAAAGCAAAGTTAGATAAAAGAAAAATAAAATGAAATAAACTTAAAGAATTAAAGTGTAAGCAAAGTTAGACATGAGTTGCCTCCCAAGAAGCGCTATAGTTAACGTCAATAGCTCGACGGGATACGTCTTGTAATTCATGATTCTTCATTTAGGTGGAAATAGAACTCCTCCTGTATCTCGCTTTCGAACTCTCCATACAAGTGTAGATTTACCCTTCGGCCACCGACCTTGCCAATTCCATTTCATTGATGCATAACTTCCATAGTTTCTCTCCTTATCATTCCACTTATCAAATTCATGTAGCCTAAACTTCTTCGTTTTGTTTGCTTTTAACTTAGATGCGGTTGTCATTGGGGGTTTTGAACTTTTCACCGCAAAGACATGCTCCAAATGATTTCTTGACAGTTTTGGTTCCAAAATTGGTAGCTTATCTTTGAAAGATTTTAACGTACGATCCTTTGGGATGTGGAGTGGATCAATTCCCCTCTTGTCCATACTGGATTCATGAACTTCTATTTGAGCTGTTACTTCTGCACAATTGGGGTTACTCACCAAATTTTCATCTCCCTTTTGCAAGCAATAACTTGAGGAATCCTTAGCAAGAGTTTCCTACACACATGTAGATGTAATGACATTAGTGGCATTAACATTGTGACTTATGTCCTCTGAGTCAAGAAATTTATTCGTTGCCTCTGGAGTTTTAAAAACTATTTCATCATCCCCGACTCGTAATATCAACTTATGCTCACTAACATAAAAAATAGCCTTAGCAGTAGCTAGGAAGGGTCGACCTAAAATGATTGGCACCTCAATATCTTCATCTATATCAAGTAGAACAAAATCCACCGGAAAGATGAATTTGTCTACTTGCACTAAAACATCCTCTATGATGCCTCTAGGGTATGTGATAGACCTATCGGCTAATTGAAGGCTCATGCGCATTAATTTAGGTTCTCCTAACCCTAGCTTTTTGAACAATTTATACGGCATCAAATTTATACTGGCTCCTAAGTCTGCCAAAGCATTATCTACTAACAAATTGCCAAGCATACAAGGAATAGTGAAACTCCCTGGATCTTTTAATTTTTGTGGCAGCTTTTTCTGGAGAAGTGCCGAACATTCCTCGTTTAATGTGACGGTTGTAAGCTCCTCCAACTTCCTCTTGTTCAATAGAAGATCTTTTAAAAATTTCTCATACTTTGGCATCTGCAAGATGATATCAACAAGAGGTAAGTTAATGTGTAATTGTTTGAAAACATCAAGAAATTTACCGAATTCCTTATTCTGATCAGTGTAACTTTGCTTAAGGAACTGCGGATAAGGGATAGGAGACTTATACTCCTTCACTTTTGGTGATTCCATACTTTCTTTTGATTTTAGTGGCTTTGCATTTTCCTTACGGTTGACTTCCACTTCTTTCTTAACTACTTCCTTACCATCCTTCTTCTCCACTTGCAGTTTTCTACCACTTCTCAAGGTCACAGCATTAACATGTTCCCTAGGATTGACCTCGGTATTCCTTGGGAGTGTCCCTTGTTACCTCTCAGAGATCATTTTTGCAAGTTGACCAATTTGATTCTCAAGATTGCGATTGGAAGCCTCTTGATTTCTCAACGATGATTCAATATTGGATAAGCGAGCCTCATTGCCTTGAATATATTTTGTGCGAAGTTCTTCCACATTGGACTTCTTTTCTTGAGGAAGAGGAGGTGGGAATGGTCTTTGAAATCCAGGTGGGCCAAAGTTGGTTTTCGGCTGGCCTTGGTTTTGATTTCCCCATGAGAAATTGGGGTGGTTCCTCCATCCTGGATTATAAGTGTTGCTGTAGGGGTTATTTTGTTGCTTGGGTGGATTTCCTAGATAATCAACCTGTTCCAATTGTTCGAGTGCTCCATACCCCTGCATACCAAAATCACTTACATCTGATTGCACTTGTTGAGGGCCAACATAGAGTGCATCAATCTTCTTACTTAATAGGTCCACCTTGGCTGCCAAAGTAGTGGTCAAGTCCACATCATAAACTCCCATGGCCTTTTGCTTGGCTCTAGTGGTTTCCCACTGATAATTGTTCATCGCTATTCCTTCAATCAGGTTTGGTGCTTGCTCAGGTGTCTTTATGTTCAAAGTACCTCCTGCGGATGCATCAATCATCTGTCTCGTAGATAAATTGAGACCATTATAGAAGGTCTGAATCTGCATCCATAATGGAAGGCCATGATGTGGGCACCTCCTGAGCAAGTCCTTGAATCACTCCCAAGTGTTATATAGAGTCTCTGCTTTCAATTGAGCAAAACAAGAAATATCATTCCAAAGTTTAGCGGTCTTTACAGGTGGGAAATACTTTTCCAAAAATTTCTCTACCAATTCATTCCAAGTTGTGATTGAATTTCGTGATAGAGAGTTCAACCACTGTTTTGCTCTACCCCTCAAGGAGAAAGGAAATAGTTGCAGTCGGATGGCATCATCCGTGGCTCCATTGATTTTAAATGTATCACAAATCTCTAGAAAGCTAGAGATGTGGACATTAGGATCTTCATCTTGGAGACCGTTAAATTGAACATATTGTTGCACCATTTGTATGATGTTAGGTGCAATTTGGAAGTTATTAGCCGCGACGGTTGGCCTTGCAATACTAAAGTCAGCTCCAATAAGTGTAGGCCTTGAATAATCGGACATGGTCCGATTTGCTTCATTCCCGTTGTTAGCCATGTGTGGTAGATCTTCCTGTTTGATGAATTGAGTGTTGGGCTCTTCACCTTCTTCCTTGATTTCAACGATTGACTCGTCGTCAATGGTCACTACAATTTGTTTAGGTCGCACTTTCAAATTTTGAAGGGCAGTTCTCTCAATTTCAGGATCATGTTCTACCAAATCTTCTGGGTTACTTCGAGTCATGCACTACAAGGGCAAGAAATATAGAATCAATTACAGCTCTTAATAAGAACAAACAATGAAAACAAAAGAAGAAAAAAAATGGTTAAAGTAATAAAGCAACTAGTGTTCTTAATATCGAAAGTCCTCGGCAACGGCGCCAAAAACTTGGTATGAGGCAAGTGCACCTATCAGTTTTAATATAGCGGATGTGAGTCTGAGTCGATCCCTTAGAGACTTCGAGTACTAATATTAACCTTAGCTTTATTATTTAACCAAAAAATTATGAAATTTTGAATTAATTAACAAACTACTTTAATTAAAAGACTTAATTAAGCAATTGAAAAAACAATAAAATCAAGAACGACTTCAAGAAAGTAATAACATATTTAGGAATTATTTCCCCTAGAGTTAATCATGTGATCACTTAAAATATATTCAATTCGATTTCTATATTTCTTGACCGGAGGGATTCACAACTAAAGTTAATACCTTTCTCAAGCATATTAACCCCAATCCTAAATTATTTACCAGAATCTCTTCAGTTAGTAATATAATTTAGAATTGCATTAATGTATAATGAATTCCTATATAAAAAATTAACTTTCCGGAAGAAACATATATCTTATCTCTAAGTATACATGTAATCCTCTTCAATTATGTAAAGATCTAATTACACATGAAATTTCTCAATTAACATGCATAATATCATCTATTGATATTCTAGAAATATCAACCAATAATTAAACGACATAATCGAATCAAGTAAAAATATAAACTTTATTGAAATTTCTAAATCAATCCAAGAATCACATGAAACCCTAGGTTCCATAATCCTAAATACTCGAATTCTAAGCTATCATAATGAATCTAAGAACGAGTTTCATCAATAATATAAAATAAAACATGGAAACCCCTTTTATTGATGAACAATCTCTCTAATCTTGAAGTCGATGTTGTTTCCCTCTTTCTTGATGTTGTTCCGCCTCTTTCTTGATGTTGTTTCTTAAGTCTCTTTCTCTTCTCTTGTGTCTCCCCATTTCTGTAATGTCTCTCTTGTCTTTTGAAATCCTAAGATATCATTTTATATATGTATTACAAAGATTCTGTTTTCGTCACCAGACACGGCCTGGGACATGGCCGTGTCCCCAGGTCGTGTAACTTTCTGCACTAAGGCAAAATTTTCTACACAACTTCAAAACTTCATAACTTCTTCATTTGAACTCCGATTTAAGTGAAATTTGATTCCTTTTCTTCGTTTTTGATCCTAAAACGCGTTCAAACCTAGAAATCAAAATTTTACTCAATTAAGTATCAATTTCTTTAAAGAAAACCAAAAATGTGAGGAAAATACTATAAAATCACCCTATGAAATATGTTTAAAATCAGAGTTATCAATGAGCTCTCTACATGCTATACTCTCTAAATCCATTATTTCCTTTCCAAACTCCCAAACACCCTTCTAATTGAGACATCGAAGTGACCATGCTAAACCAACCTCGATACCCCCCAAGCCTCCTCTTTGTTTGTTTTATAGTTTCCAAACTCATATCTAAGATTGATTATAACCATTTGATAAGTTAAAGTGAATTTATGCTGAGTATGTTGCCGATCTAAAATCATGGACAAGATGCAAATAGTGTAAAGAATTCAGATGATTCTATTCATTCTCCTAAGCAACAAGCATAGTAAGAGACAGTTTAAGAAGCTCAAGCTCTTTCTCTCAACAAAGTTGATAAAGGGAAAGTCCTACAGCAAGCACATCATATGGGTCCATTGCATGTTAATGCTCTTATTTCTACAAGTAATGTCTTAAAGAAGATCTCCTTTGTTCCATAAATTTTAGAGGAAGTTATTCCTTGGCATATCAAGCTTCTACAATTTGAGACATACAATAGGATGAAGGACCTAGAAGATCACTTAGAGTATTACCACACTTGGGCTAAGTTGTATGGCCTTAGTGATGTTGTTGCTTGCTAAGCCTTTCCATCAACACTAAGGAATGCTACAAGTACTTGATTCAAGAATCTGAAGCCTAATATTATTACACGTTTTGACGTAAAGGACTCTTTTATCCTTAATACATTTAAGCATAAATTTGATGAGACTATTAGGGAGTATTTGGCTTGGTTCATGATTGAGATGGTACAAATTCTAGAGTTCAACATAAGTTTTTCACTTAATGTATAGATTGATGAAGTAAAACTACAAGGAGATTTTTGCAATTCCTTTGTAAAGAATAAGCCTAAAACGTTTGTAGAGTTTAAGGCTAAGGCAACATCATACATTAGACAAGAAGACAATATTAAAGCTTGGCGTGAGGCAGATAAAAGCACATTTGACCTAAAGAATGATAAGAACCACCCAAGCACAAAAGATTGGCTTGGAGGCCTTAATGATCTTTTTTAAGGAAGGAGTAGTGGAGATAAGAAGAGACCATGAATTTCAACCTTCCACCTAATAGGAGGTAAGTGTACCTATCATTTTATAGCATAGTATAAGTGAATCTAGATGTCAATCCCTTAAAGACTAATTGTAAGTGCAAATATTAGTACTTACCCATTTCTTAATATCTAATCTAATAAATAAATTTAATTAATGAAAGACAACTATTGAAATTAAAAAAAAAATAAAAAATAGCATAATAAGAAAATTTAATTAACAAAATAAAAAAATAAAATAAAACAAAATAACAAAATTCAAGATAATTAAAATTGACTACGAACACATAAACTTAGCATTCAAATACTAATCCCCCTTAGAACAACTATGCAAATTATCAATCTTGTTCTTATTTATTAAACCATGGAGACTCCTAATATAAATTAATCAAACTCACATCTCTAATTAACTCATAATCTTGAGTATATTCTACCTGAATTGCTTTTACAATAAAGTATCTAAAGATTGTACTAAGATCTTGAATCCCTTTATTAGGTTTTCCTAATTCGGAGAAATTGAATGCATAATCATTAAGCCTATCTAATTATATCTAATTGTAATAATCCATCTATTACAGCAGCTTTCAAACTTTGTAATTGATTTAAATATTAATTCAATTACCGCTAAAATTGAATTAAAGATAATACAAATCAATATAATTAGATTTCAATAATAATGAATCATATATGGATAATAGAAGAAAATTAATTACATAGAAACCTAAGGTTTATAATAATTGAATGTTAAAACTAAATTAAATCATTAAGAAAAATAAAAATAAAAAAGAAAGGAAAGGAGGAGTCTCTAATTTATAAATCATCAACGATGTCTCTTCCCTATAATGTCTAATTTATAAGACTTATATTCTATTTATATAACAAAAGGAATCTTGAAATGTATCTTCAATGTATCTCTGATGTATCTTTTGCATATCTTCCATATTTCTTCTCTCCATATCTAACTTCAAATAAAAGATATATGGAAGCATAATATCTTTGACTTCAAATCTTTCCAAGAACTAGAAGATTTATAATCCATGGAATCACCATACCCTAAGATTAAAGCCGTGGTTTCTAGGCATGATCTTCTCCTTCATGTCTAATTCAATTAGTTCAATGAAATTCTTTTACAAGAGGTACACAATCAAGGAACACAGTTGTGGTCTTTACATGTGGTCTTCTTTGGACTTTGATTATCGATTGAATTTCCTTCATTTGAATGGCTTGGTTAATACACTTCTTCAATTAAACTCAAAAACTTCATAGAAATCTCTTAGAAATTCATCAAAAGATTCTAAAACTCCTACAAATGAACTAATAAGCAAATAAACTCAAATTATTTACAAATTAACACAGACTATACATGAAATCCATAAAAAACTACTCTAAAATATATATGTTAAATGAGTGTTATCAAATTCCCTAACACCTAAACATTTGCTTGTCCTTAAGGAAAATAATGAAATTAAAATATCTTAAAGACAAGATCATCAATTTTCCTAAAAAGTGCATACTCATACTAAAGAGCTTCACAATTTCCTTCAAAATTGCCTTTTCCTCTTTTACTTTACCATATCCTTATAACACCTAGATAATAACACTTAAAGAGCTATTAAACTTCAACAATTAATTCAAACAATTTAGAGTTAGCCTTATTACTTCAATAGAAACTAACTAGAGATCAAAACAAACATTAACAGATTAAGAAAGAGTTATAAGAATTTCATTACTCTAACTCAAGAGGAGAAATCTTTCCTAAGTCATTTTTGTTACAAAAAGTTAAATCGGATGCATATTACATAAGCTTATCCTCTAATTATCTCCTTACTCCTTTCAGTTTTCATTAGGAGGCTTTTTTCCAATTTAGTTCCAACTACTTTATTGAAGCTCATTAGCATTAGGAAAGTATCTCACTCTTCTGAGAGACCAAGGTTGATTTTTTTTTTAATTTATCCCTTTTATTTGCATTGTTAATGAGAAAAAACCTTGCTCTTCTAAAGGATGAAGGTTGATGCTTGATAATTTTTTTTTCCATTTGATTTACTTATATTGGCAACAAGAAAGAGTTTTTCTATTTTAAGGGATTAATATCAATCTTCAACAATTTTTTTTAATTTATTTATTTTTCTTTTCTTTCGCCTCTAATTATTTTGATTTCTTCAAGAAACTTTTAAAAGATAAATCTCATTTCTTCATCTAATCTAAAAATTTTTAGAAGAAAGTCAAGATAGATAAACATCCTTTAAAATTAAGCTTAAATAGAAAAATAACTAATACTTAACTTGTCAATATTCATACTAATTTCGGGTTTAAGTTTAAGTTTAAGCTTAAGTAAAAGGGAATTCTGGATCATGGGGATTTAATTGCTCAAATGTAGGAAATTGGACCAAGGTCATAGAGAATTATGGGTAAATTTAAAAAAAAAAAGATTGCTTGCTCTTTTCTTTTCTTTTTTTTTTTTTACATAGGGATGTAAATTTCTAAATTTGTTCTTTCAAAAATCAATTGATCTTAACTATATGGTATTTAATCAAAGCATACTATTAACATATATAATTCAATATCAATTCAACTCACATGCTTTCATAAAAAATAAATAAATAACCATTTTATTGTCAAATTTCTCTTTATTCCTCTCTTACACTCATTTAGTACATTATCCTCATTTTACAAAATATAGTAATAAAAGCACATAATTTAACAAGGAGAAATGAAAGAAAAAGGATAAAGCAATTGAAACTTCCCTAGTTTAATTGCTCTTGTATTGAATTCTACAGTCGTCATGCTACAAGATTCCTTCTTCTAAATTAAATTCATATACACACTGAACTTTGTAAAACAAAAAAAAAAAAAAAGCAAAAAACAAAGTAAAGTAAAAGTAAGAAAAATAAAACTAAAAACCTAAAGCTAAAACCACTTCACCTACAACCAAGCAAAAGTAAAATAAAAAGCAACATCAAAGTAATAGGGGTAATGTTTTGCTAACTAAAAAATATATTAATTATCAAAACAAAACCAAGTTAGCAAAGTAAATTGTGAAAGTACATCTTAGGTCTCCTCTCTATCTTTTGATCTCTTAGCATGTTCTTGAAAAAATAGGAAAGGCAAAAGTCCTTAACATTGGACATCTCCTACTCGTACTTCATTTGTAATAGTGAATAAGACAATACACAAGTGTGAAGAGCTAGTTACACATAAATTATAGCATCATATGAAGTATAATTAGAAATTAATCAATTTTAATCAAGCATAACACCAAAACAAATAATTAATTAGTTTCTAGTTCATATTCTTAGTGTCAAAATAACATACATTAAGTTTAATTACTAAATAGCACATTGCACCAACATAACTAATCTAAGTAATTAATTTCTTAACTCTATCATATTAGAAAAAGACACATCTATTTTTTTTCTCATGAAGGAACACTCCAAAGAGTGCAAAAATTCATAAAAATTTTCAAGACTATGAAAAGAAAAATATAAAAGTTATTTTAAATTTTATGCATTAATTACTCATGTCCAATAAAATGAATAATCACTTGTATCTATGTATGAAATCAACAAATCATAATAAAAATTCTACATCTATGGTATGCCAAGAATTAAATATACTGAAACGTGGGAAAAACAAACATTTATGGAATAATGGATATAATAAAGGGAACAATAATATAGGATAAGTTAAAAGGACGTACTTGATTTTTTTTTTCTCATATCACATCCTACAACATAAGCATGGTTCCAACAAGTGTTTTTCTTGGTCTCTTTTGTATTGATCAACTCCTTTGCAAATTCTTTTGTACTTCCTAGAAAACTTATTCAAACATTTCAATTAATGTATGGAAGGATTCTGTGCAAGCTCCTAAATTCAAAAATAAAAATGTAAGTCAATTTTTTTTTATTAATGAGCAAAACAAATAACTAAAATTTCATAAACATAAAAAAAAAATTCGAATTGAATTGCATCTAATGAGGTCCCATGAGAAGGTGTTCCATTCCCTTAATGCTGATGAAGATGTAGGAAACTCCTTTATCGTCAACCAATCGCTCCTCTTTGCCTTAATTCCCCTAAGATTGCCCATAGTGGATTTAAACTGAGAAGAGGTGTTTGTAATAAGTGCTAACTCATATTCAATTACATATCCTGGAAGTTCCAGGCACTCCATCTTAGCATCTACTTTTCTAGCAAAAGATTCATAGATAGAAAACAAAGAGGACTTGAAAACAGTTTATTCTAGCTATGGGTCTGCCTCTTCAACTTTCTCCTATAGGGTTAAAACATCTATACTTTCTTCAATTTTTACATAAAGCTCTTCTAAATTGATAGGATTAGAAACCACATAAGCTTTCTCCTATAACACCCATCCCTCTACTACTTTACTTCTATGTTTTGGCTATTAAGATCTCCTCTAACTTCTAATTCCTATTCTCATTCTACCACCACCTCACTTTTGTTATTATTAAAAAAACCTTTCCATCTATCTAAAATAATTATTCTCTATAGAGAAACTGGAGAGGACATATAAAGTAGAGTGTGGCTTAAGGGGAAAACTATTAAAATCAAACGTACCATACCTCTCCATATGCTCAATAGCCAACTCCAATACAGTTTGACCTTTTGATTACACATTTACCTATGTATATGGTGAGCATGATGAGATGGTTGGAGTATAGGTTGATTGATTAAAAGTATGACATTTCTTTACTAAATGGTTTTTCACATCTTTTATGAAAGCTTAGACTTCCTCTAGAAGCTTATTTTTAATTTTTTTTTTTCACATTTTAAAAGTGATTAGAATACTAGATTCATGGCGTTCCTAATATCGTAGTTGTAGTCCTTAGCAATGGTACCAAAAACTTGATGGGAGACAAGTGCACTTATCAGTTTTGTAACACAGCGGATATGAGTTTAGATATTGATCTCTTAGGGACCACCCATAAGTACAAATACTAGTACTTACCTATTTTCTAATATCTAACCTAATAAACAATTTTATTTAATTAAAGACAACTATTAAAATATAATGAAGAACAATAACAAAATAACATAACAAGCAAATTTAGTTAACAAAATAACAAATTAAAATAAAACAAATAACAAAATTCAAGATAATTAAAATTAACCACAAACACATTAACATAATAGTCAATTATTTATCCCCTTAGAATAATTATGAAAATTATCGATCTTATCATTTCTTAATAGACCATGGAGATTCTTAATATGAATTAATCAAGACTCTTGTCTCTAATTAACTCCTAACCTTAAGTATACTCTACCCAAATCTTTACTATAATAAAGTATCTCAAGATTGTATTAAAATCTTAAATCTCTTTAGTAGGTTATCCTAATTCAAAGAAATTGAATTCCTAGTTGCTTATCTTATCTAATTATTTCTAATTACATCAGTTTATCTCTTACAGCATCCTTATAAGAGGAATTCAAATAAGTACCATGATTTTCACTATGATAGAGGCCATAGTACCGATGAGTGGGTGCAGTTGATGAATGCTATTGAAGATGCCATCAAGAGAGATTACTTGAGAACATTCCTATCCCATGACATAGAAAACATTGTGAGCACCCAAAGAGGGAGAACCAATGATCCTAGTTCTTACCATAAAAGAATTTTTATAAGCTCTTGAAGCTTGAATGTAAAGGCTTAAGTTCAAAGGAGAAAGAATTTGCAGAAATGTCAAGTGAATAAAAAGAGTTTGTAGAGTTTTAGGTGATGTAAAAGAAAGTAAGAGAAAGTGGTTTAAGATTTTTAAAGCTCTCAATTGGTAGTTTTCGGGAAAAGAAACATGATTTGATTTTGATTAGCCTTGATTGTAGGTACATGTAGTTTGCAATAGTCTAGTAGTTGTTATCTCGTTGATATTCATTGATCGTATAGGGGGAGTGATTGCTAAAAAAGATAGCTATTACATGCGCTTTGAGGAAAGAGAAAAGTTAAGGGTCGTGACTTTTGATTGGATGTTTTGATCCCTTTAAGGTCATCCCAGTATGAATGCAAGGGTACAAAATTGAGAAGGTAACTCATGAAAGTTCAGTGATCATATCACTTCTAATGTAGCATAAGGTCAGCTACTTGTTTTCTCTAACTAATATGGAAATTTTGGCTATATGCTACTCCCATGCTTGATTTATTGGCCATGGGAGTCAAGGGGCAAATGTTAATAGTGGATTTTCATCCCATTAGTTAGATGCTTGATGTTGTGCCAACCTGTTTGAAATGATACAAGGACAAACTAAGGATAATGCCTTTTGCTTAGTATTATTGTAGTTGGCTACTTGGTCAATACAACTAAATTGGTAGTTTGATTGTCAACTGTCGAACCTTATTTTAGTTTCCTTAATTTAACTTATATCAAACCTAGATTGCTTAATATAAATTACTTGACATTAAACTAAGGAAATACTTTTCTTAAAAGAAATTAAAAATTGGAGTCGCTAACCAATTCAACTAGTAAAAAATAAAACTAAGGTTTTCGGGTGGGAAAACCTTAATTTAACCACTAATCTATGGATTTTCTAAGAAAATGATTTTTAGAAAAAAAAAATAGAGAAAACTAGGTTTGAGAGCTAACCTATTAAGACTAAGTCACCATGTAAAAACTAAAGAAAAATTGATAGGCTTTAATTTTTATAATTTTCTAAAAATACTAAAAATATACCTAAATATACAAAAGATTACTAAAGTGAATTTTTTATTATGAATTTCGAAGAAAAAGGGATAAAAAATTTTATTTTTTATTTTTATATGGTTGCCCCAAAAGTGTTTACGTACCTACTAGTTGGTATTAAACCAGCCGTAGTTCTCTTTTTATGAAATATTTAGTGAGTGGGTTATTTTTATTTTGAAAATCGATCTAAGTTTAAGTATATTTATCAATTTAATTGTTTTTTTAAAAGACTTAATAAATCTAATTTTACAAATTAAAGAAATCCCTAACTAACTAAATCTTTAAAAACTTGATTAGGATTTTTTTTAAACTACTACACGTCAAAAGATATCTTTTCAAAATCTTAAATAATAAGATACGTTTAAGATATGATCTAAATAAGTATCTCTTTTAAATCCCAACTACTAGATACGTATTTCAATTGTAAGATATGGAAAGAAAAGATACGTGACTTTCAAAAAAATGCAATTTTTCAATTAACTAAAGTCATCCAAAAGCTCAAATTATCTAAAAAATAACCAAAAATATAAAAATAATAAAAAACCTCCACTACAGCAAAAAATTAATTAGTAAACATAATTAACTAAACTAATAAATAATTTTTACCTAAACAAACCGTATCGTGCATGTGTAAAATTGATTGGGTACATCATAATGAATTGATTGTTGGATTACGTGTGATCAAGCATGTGCTATGTACATTTCGTCAATAGGTTAAGTGCGATGTGCTATTGTATGGGATGTGCTAAATGTTGGATTGTGGATTTATTTAGCTTTGTGGACTTTAGTTATATGAATTAGGGATGTAAATGTTGTTCGGAGTTAGACTATCTAACGTATATGGGTGATCATGGTAGTCGTAAAGGATTTGCGTGGCTTTGGTGTGTTGTTTGGTCGTAGATTGTATACTGGTGTTTGGGGGCTGTAGGTTGATTTGTTGATTTCGGCTAAAGTTTGGACTTGAATTTTGGAATTGGAATGGGTTGCAATGCTATCGGTGAAGGGATGTCTAGATCATGGATTGGATGTTGGATTCTTGTGTGGAACGTAACAGAATGTATAGAAAGGACTTTATTTGGCTTTGCTGTGTTTGAACAATTATTAGCATATTCTCCAAGCGTATTGGGTTGCTAGCATGAAATTGTTGCTGATTAGTTCGGTACATTAGGAGGTGTGCATATTGTTTTCAAGAGCTTTGGTGAACGATCAATTAAAGGGGGGATGTGGCTAGAATGTTGTGGGTAATGGACTTTTGGCTGTCGTAAATTGAGTGTGAGGACTGAGGGTATAGAAGCTTGACTTTAGTTGTGTCTAGAAATTTAAGAACCATCATCAACGTCACCTGCTAATTTATAAACCTTAAAACTGAATTTTCTATATCATTTTAAATATAGATTCAATTCCAATTAAACAAAGATATGGAAGATACAATTTTAATTCTTTAAAAATTTCTCTTAGCTTCTAGAAACCCTACTTAGGCTTTCTATTTTCTATGGCATGGCCTGATCTAATAGAACTTGATTTAGCCGAACAATTTATCTAATAAATCCTAAGTCTATTCTGGTCCAATAAAAATTAGATAAAAAACTACTTTAAATCGGACTAAGCCAAAATTATTTTAATAAAGCTCAATTCTCCAACGACTTAATGGTTTATCAAATTAATCACATACCGTTATCTAATTTGATACTAAACAATCTAACGTGACTTAGCTTGACTCGACTTGACTCGATATGATACGATACGATTCAATTCAATAAAATACAATCCAACTTGACTCGATACCACTCGACTTGACTCGGTTCAATGCGATATGACTCGATACAACTGGATTCGACTCGGTTCGATACGATTCGATATGACTTGATACGATTTGATGTGACTTGATACAATTCGATTCAATACGTTTGACTCGACTTGACTTAACTCGATTTGACTAGCCTCTCTTTTTTATTTTTTCATTTTTCCTTTTTTCTTTCAATTTTCCTTTTTTTTTATTATTTTCTTATTTTTCTTATCTTTTATTAACCTGGCTCAACTAATGAAAAATGAAAAATAGAAAAAATGAGGTATCTATAACTGCCCTTCTTTATAGTGAAGGTCGATTAGAACTTCACTACAAAGACAAAAGAGATACCTACTTTTACCAGACTTGATTTGGATAATCCGAAGAAGATAGATTTCTTCAATAATAAAAAAAACTTGTTTTGGTAGATCATTTGAAAAGGATAGATTTCTTCTAGACTTTAAATGTTTTGGTCTAATGGATAATGTAAAGATAATAGATCTCTTTCAAAATGAATTGCTTAAAAGGATAGATCTTTCAAAGATAAGATAAGATGACATGAGACAACACTCTCCTGAATAGGCTATCTTTGAAATGATTGGACAATACTCCTTTGAGCAAGCGATCCAAAAAGGAAAAGATAGGACAATGTTCCTATGAGCAAGCAATCCAACAAAAGATTGGATAGTACTCCTTTGAGCAAGCGATCTTAAAAAAGATTGGATGGCACTCTTATGAGCAAGCGATCTAACTAAGGAATAGATAGGACAGCGCTCTTATGAGCAAGCGATCTTAAAAGGAATAAGATAGCACTCCTTTGAGCAAGCGATCCTAACAAAGGACTAGATTGGAGAGCGCTCTTATGAGCAGGCTATCCAACTAAGGAATAAGTAGAATAACGCTTCTTTTAAGCAAGTGATCCTAACAAAAGACTAGAACTTTGATAGGAAATTGTATTGCTAATAAGTAAGAAAGTCTCAAAAACTCTAAAGATCACAAGTAAGGGGTTGGTTTACCCCTTGCTCATTGATCACTCATTTTCTTAGTCTTGTTTCCTGGAGCATAATTCATGATCTTTGAACTTTTAGAAACATTGACTTCAAACTTGGGATAAATGACTATTAATGTTTTTGACAAAGTACTCAATTCTTCAATTTTCCACTTAAGGGATAAATATCATTACTTGAAATATTTAGTCAAACTAGACTTTCTTGCACTCTCATAGGTCTGTTTTTGCTCTCAGCATTAATTCTAAAAATTGTAGCCTATATTGTAAGTGGTACATTTTGGTCATTTAATAGGTCTTTTCCTAAGTTCGCAATGTAAGGTTTTTGGTTAATGATTTAAACAAATGGATATCAATTTACTTGGCCAATTTTGAAGAGATCATGTGCAATTGGTCCCAAGTATATAAGCTAAGAACTTAGAAGAAACTAAACATGGGCTTATCCCAGTTTCATGAGAAAATTTTGTTGAAGATAGGTCCATTCTTTTATTCAAAAGAGTTTCATCAAAGGTGATAAATTGTGTGGGACCATAAAATAAGGGCTTTTCTTTTGACCTTGGCAGTTAAAAGTGTTTGGATTTTAGATAGCATCATTAGTTTGGACTTCAGGCTTAATTTGGCTATTTTTTTTAAAGTGATCACCTTGCAAATATTTTCACTTTTTTTTTCTCTCTTTCATGTTTTTGTGTTCTTCTTTTTTTTTTTTTTTTGTTAAGGTGGTCACCTTCTATTATTGAGTTTTTCACTTAATAAAATTTGAAGCACTAAAAGGTAGATTTAAGGTGAATAAGCTTAGGAGGAGTATAGGCCTGAGTGAGGTATATATGGTCTGAAATTATTTTTCATCCTAAAGAAATTGAATTATATATGACAATATTTGCTTATGAATTGGTATAATTAAGGCAAGCACAATTTAGTCTCCTCCTTTTGTCCAGATTAATGACCATAACCTCCTGAATGCCCTACTATAGGTAGTCCTTGGTAGGGATAATTTTAAGGAAAATCCCCTAAAGGTTCAAATGAGTTTGTAAGGGATAACTATATTTGTAGAAGATGAAACGAATGCCTAATATAATTTTGACACGTATACCAAGGTCAAAACAAACCTCATTTAAGGAATGAGCCCAATTATTCATCTTGACGGTGCTTAACTCTCATGTGTGTCTAGGGTTAGTGTTTGGGACATGGTTTGCCTCTTTTCATCCTAAACTTTTCAAGTAATATGTTATCATTCCCTTAGATGGAAAGTTTTAAGTTTCGAGTTCACATTTTCTTTATCCATTTTCAGTCATTCGAAATGCCCCTATTTGAATTGAGCTAGCTTCATAGCATATAAAGACCAGAATACATATAAAAACTGCTTTATTCAATAACTTGTATCTATTATAAGCTCAAAAATAAAAGATTATTTTGAAAAAAATACAAGAACTAAAATTCTTTTCTACTTCTGTCACTTTTTCAAAGATATCCTTAACTACTTCAAATGGCGAGCCACCTTGTTAGATGACAGTAGTAGACCCTTAATGCCTAATACTAGAAGTTGTTTGTTTAATGCTTCTTCAAATCCTGAGGAAAGAATAATACTGCTAATCGACCCATCGGTCTCTAGAAAATTTGTTTGGATAATCTTAGCATCAATCAAATCTTACACTTTATGCTTCAATCTCTAACAATCTTCATTGGTATGCCTCACTTGGCCCACATGATAGTCATACCATTTGTTAGGGTCATGATCCCATAACTTGTATTTCTTTGTTAGGTTTTCACATACCAATAGTCCTACATCTCTTAATTGCTCGAAAGCTTGGGCCATTGGAATCTTGAACTGTATAAATCGCCTCTTCTAATTGTGGACGGGCTTATCTTGATTCTGGGCTTTCCCAATCGGCATAGTCATTCCTAGCTTTTCTTTCATTGAATCATCTTCAGGCTTGGGTTGTAACTTCCTATTTGTATTAAGATGTAGGTTTCCGAGTTGCTTGAGCACATTACCCATCACCAGTTCTGTACTAGTAAGCCTTTCTTCTAACTTTGCTAACTTTTCTTCTAAGGCTACAACTCTTTCTTCTAGACCCTGGCAGTAACATACCCCTTGTACTTAACCATTCAAGTTTTTTTCTAGTAACTTTTCCAATCCTTGTTGTTGATAGTCAATTTTCGCTCAACTTACACTTATCCTTTCATTAGTCGAGATGCCGGGTAATCGACTCTTTCTGTATTCACCCTCTATAGAAGACACACAACACTTATGCCGTATATAAGAAATGTTCCTGGTTTAAACTCAAATTTATGGCACGACCAGTTATAATAAGCACGGTTATATTTTACAACCACTTACCATCCATACATATTAGGGGATATGTTAAGTCAAAAGGTCTCCATGTGTCTTAATAGTTACCTCGACAACTGCCTTAAACACAATAAACATCTATAGATACCAAAAGAAACTCTGTAAGAGCTCTCTGACACTTCTTATTCACATTTTTACTATACTAAATTACCATTCTAACTTAGGCATCGAAGTGGCTGTATCGGATTGGCCTTGGTACCAAGTATCTTACTCTCTTTTGTAGGACTATTTCCTCACCCCAAAATTCACCAACAATATTTGGCACCATCTGTTTTTCTCTAAATACCTCTACATGGATAGAAGTAGGATGATACGAAGTGCAAGTGCTGGTACTTCCTCCTAACACTTTAAAGGAGGGAGTTAGCATGTTGATGAACAACGATTGGCTTGACTTGAGCAACTCTATCTCGATTTAGCCAAAGAAAATTTCAAGTTAAACAAAAAACATGAACAAATCCTTGACCTTCTCCATAAAGTTTTCACCTGAATCAAGAAAAAAAGCATAGGGATCATGATGCCAATAGTACTGACAATTCCATTTATTCACTTGAATTGCCAAAAAAGCAAGTTGAGGTCCAATGTGACTTACAACTCCTGCTTTCCAAAAGATTGATAAGGGAA
The DNA here is from genome assembly GCA_024138005.1 of Lumnitzera racemosa. Lineage (NCBI taxonomy): Eukaryota > Viridiplantae > Streptophyta > Magnoliopsida > Myrtales > Combretaceae > Lumnitzera > Lumnitzera racemosa. The sequence goes on along the minus strand of JAMXBC010000005.1, from coordinate 69,057,862 downwards.
AGCAACTGCAATACATACATCATGTGGGTCCCTCGCATGTCAGTACCCCTGTTTCAGCTACCAAATAGTTCCAAATCAAGAAAAGTCCTTTTGTCCCAAAAATTTTAGAAGAGGTAATACCTCGGTACATTAAGTTGCCTCAATTCGAAACATATGATAGGACGAAGGATTATGAAGACCACTTAGAGTATTACTGAACACTAGCGAAGTTGCATGATTTAAGCAATACGGTAGCCTATCAAGCCTTTCCTTTAACCTTAAGGAATGTAGCCAGCACATGTTTTAAACACCTGAAGCCCAATACCATTTCATGTTTTGATGAATTAGCAGAAGTGTTTCTTCGACACTTCCTTGCTAGTAAACTTCCTGTTAAGGATTCTTCAATCCTAAGTACCATTAAACAAAGGTCTGATGAGTCAATCAGGAAATATTTAACCAGATTTATAGCTAAGATGGTCTAAATCCCAAAACTGGATATGAGTGTAGCCCTCAACACCAAAATCGATGGAGTCAAGCCTCATGGAGACTTTTTCAAGTCTCTCATAAAGAACTAACCAAAAACTTTTGTTGAGTTTAAGGCTAAAGCCACTACATACATTCAATAGGAAGACAACAGAAAGGCACAATGAGAGGTTGATCAAAGCACAAGAGATGGAAAGAAAGACAAATAGAAAAATGCTAAGGATAGACTTGGTACAATCAACAACAATAGCTTAGACGCCGAGAGGAAGAGACCAAGGATCCTAACATTCTCATCCTACATGCTTGTCAATTGTCCAATCTCAAATATTTTGATGGAGGTCTATGGGGAGAGAGGTATCCTATAATAGCTAGAAAGAATGCAAGGGAATCCCTCAAGAAGAAATTTAAACAAGTACTATGACTTCCATCATAACAAGGGTCATAATACGGATGAGTGCATTTAACTCAAAAATGCAATTGAAGTGCAATACAACACGAACACCTACAAAAATTTCTAGCTCATAATGCCAAAAGAATCGAAAGACCATCTCAGAATAGAATAGAAGAATGCAAGGATGACACTTGGCCAGCAATGGCTATAAGAGATGCAAGGGATGTTAATCCCAACAGAGCACCCAACGAAGTAATTAATACAATTATCAGTGGACTTAGTATAGGCCAATCGAGTTCTTTGAGCTTGGTTAATGTCAGGAATTACGTTTGCAATATTCATATAAAGAAGTTCAGGATTGATAATACAATATCTTTTGGGGAAGAGGATTTTGAGGGCATACAGAGGCCGCGTGATGATGCACTTGTCATCAATGCGAAAGTCACCAATTATGAGGTCAAGAAGATTCTTGTTAACATAGGAAGTTTGACCGATATCATTTTTCAGAATGCCTTGGATTAAATGAGGCCTAAGATCAAAGTGCAGCTGTAGTCTTACAAGTATGACCTCTATGCTTTCAATAATCAACCCATCCAAGTAGCTAAAGTTATCTCTTTGCCAATACAGATCAGCGATGATGAGCATGTTGCAAAGGACAAAGTAGATTTTGTCATCGTCAAATGTTGGTCCCTTTACAACATGATAATGGGAGAGCCATACCAACATTTATTCGGCATCATCCCTTTAATGGCACATCTAAAAGCTAGGTTTTCCACTCCTATGGGGGTTAGTGTGTGTAGAGGGGATCCGTAATTGGTACGCTCCTTATATATAAGGGCTTGAGGCAAGAAGAAGTGTTTCAAGTCGAGACTTACCTAGAAGGCAATTTAGTTGGCATAGAGAATGCCAAAAATGATATAGAGGAGATTCCTTTGGGAGATGATCTCGAGAAGACAACAAGGATAGGAAAACCCATGTCAACAGATGTCCGACAAAGTCCGATTGACTTCCTACAAGCCAATGCTGACGTATTCGTATGGTTACCATTAGACTTGCTGGGTATTCCAAGAGATGTTATGGTACTCAAGCTCTTGATTGACCCGAATGTAAAGGTGGTCCAATAGAAAAAGAGACATTTTACACCAGAGAGATAAGCGACAATAGAAGAAGAGGTTTAGAAATTATTAAAGGCAAGATTCATCCAAGAAGAGCCTCATCCGACTTAGCTAGCAAATTGTATGCTAGTTAAGAAGTATAACAACAAGTGGCGAATGTGCATAGACTTTACAGATCTCAATAAGGCCTATCCCAAGGATTGTTCCCCACTGTCAAAAATAGATCAGATGGTAGGTGCAACCGCAAGACATGCGTTTCTTTCTTTTATGGACACTTTCTCTAGTTATAATCAAATCAGGATGGATAAGGTAGATAACGTCTACATATCTTTAGTTACCAATTTTGGAATGTACTGTTATATGGTGATGCCCTCTGGGCTGAAGAACATTGGTGCTACATACCAAAGATTAGTAATGAAGATGTTCAAATCTTAGAATTTTGAAGTATATGTGGATGATATGATTGTGAAGAGCATGAAAGAAGATCAGCATCTCGCAGATCTAGAGGAGACGTTTGCTACATTGCAGAGATATCGCATGAAACTTAACCTACAGAAGTGCGTCTTTAGCCCATCATTAGGGAAATTTCACAAGTATGTGGTCACGCAACGCAGTATCGAGGCCAATCCGAGAAAGATTGAAGTTATAAGGAATATAAAATCACCTTATACGGTTAAAGAGGTGTAGGAACTCACCGGGTGAATTACCACCCTCAATAGATTCATGTCGAAAAGTATGGATAGGTGTATAGAATCTATAAAATTTTGAAGAATCCAAAGGAATTCAATTGGATTGAAGATTATGAAAGAGATTTCAATGAGCTAAAGGAATTTCTTGCTGCACCCCCGATACTCTTGACACCCATTCTTGGAGAAAATTTATACTTATATCTATTAGTCAGCTGTCAAGCACTTTCCTCTATACTGGTCCAAATTGACGATAAGGAGCATCGACCTGTTTATTATGTGAGTGATGTTTTGTAAGGGCCAAAGCTTTGGTACATAAAGATAGAAAAATTTGTATTGGCTATGGTTCTCTTAGTAAGGAAGTTGAAGCCATACTTTAAATCTCACCAAATTATTATCCTCATCAATCAACCATTGCGACAAGCATTGCAGTAGCCTGATTCCTCAAGGAGGAGGATGAAATATGTCTTAGAGCTCAGTGCCCATGGTATACAATATAAACCTAGAATTGCACTAAAGGCCCATATACTGGCAGATTTTCTAGCTGAATTCACTAGAAACGAAGACTGTGTAGAAATTGCCGAGAAACCTATCTAGTTTCTCTATATTGATGGTTCTTCAACACGTGAAGGAAGTGGTGCAAGCCTAGTTCTTCAAGGCCCTTATAATTTCAAAGTTCATTACACTTTGAAATTTAGATTCTTAGCTAATAATAATGAAGCAGAGTACGAAGCTCTAATCGCTAGATTGAAATTGGAAAAAGAAATTGATGCCAAGAAACTCGAAGTGTTCTCTGATTCCCAGCTGGTGGTAAATCAGGTCATTGAAAGTTATGCAACAAGAGAAGAAGAGTGAGTAAGTACCTATTGGAGGTACAAACGTTTGCAAAAAGAATTCCTATCTTTCTCTATTCACAAAATTCCGAGAAGTAAGAATATTGATGTTGACAAGCTATCGAAATTGGCCAGTATCATATTCCTTGAGCTGAACGAGAAACTTTTCGTCGAATTTCTCCCGTATAAAAGCTTATCCAATCTCTCAATAGTGTTATAAGTTAGCTCTTTGCCCAAAAGAAGAATCATAGATGGATTCCCTAGTGAATTATCTAAAAGAAGGTACTATCCCTGATGACAAAAAGGAGGCACAAAGATTAGCTTACCAGGTTATGAACCACATGCTAATTGATGGTCAGCTATACAAGCATGGCATATCCTAACCCTACCTTCGATGCCTTTCCCTAAGGGATGTCCAGAGGGTATTATCTAAACTTCATAGTAGCATATGCAACAATCATGTGAAGGTACAAACACTGTATATTCGAGTACTACAACTGGGCTATTATTGGCCGACTATGAAAGAAGATGTGAAGTACGTTGTCAAGCAGTGTCCTCAATGCCAGAAGCATGAGTTACCAAGTAAAGTACCCACAAATGAATTATGTAGCCTAACCTATCCTTAGCCTTTCACCGAGTGGGGGCTACATATTCTTGAAACCTTTCCTAAGTCTACCATCCTACAACAATTCGCCATTATAATTGTAGACTACTTTACCAAATGGGCCAAAGTTAAGGTCATGGCAAAAATCATGTAGAAAAAAGTGGAAGCTTTCATCTTCAATGCCATCATATTAAGATTTGGAGTACCCTACATGATAATTACAGATAATGGCCTGTAGTTTGACAATAATAGGTTCCGAACGTTTTGCGAAAGGCACGGCATTCAACTCAATTATACGTTCGTAGTGCACCCTTAGAAAAATGGATAAGTCGAAGCCATAAACAAGATCATACTAAACAGCTTCAAATGGAAAGTGGATCAAGTCAGGGGAAACTACGCCAATGAACTACCGAACATCCTATGGGGATACAGAACCACTTACAGAACTGCAATAAGAGAGACACCATTTAAGTTAGCATACGGCACTGAAGTTGTGTTGGTGATCGAGTTGGACTAGCCTAATCTGCATACGCATAATTTTGACATTATGCTTAATCAAGTCAGATTAATAGTGAATCTGGACACTATTGAGAAAATTCGAGACGTTGCAAAAGCCAGGGTCATGGCATACTAGCATACAACAACAAGATACTACAATAAAAAAGTCAAGCACAAAGCTTTCTAACATGGAGATCTGGTTTGTTGTAAGATGGAAGATATAGGTGTGTGAGCAAATTAGGAAAAGCTTAACGTGAATTGGGAGGATCTTATCAAGATCCGAGAAATCATTAACGAGGGGGCCTATTAACTAGAACAGTTAGATGGATCCAGCATCCTTTAAGCTTGGAATGCTGAAAATTTGAAATTTTATTTCAATTAATGTCAAATGACTTTTGCCGTTACTCTTTCATCAATAGCCAACATGCTGGTAAAACTTATTTATGACAATTATATATTTGAAGTCTCATTGTGTTTTGGTTATAATTTCCAAATGAGTGAGTTCTAGGTTGTATGGCAAACGAGTTGATCTAAGTTTTAACCTAACGCGGTAAAAGAACTATACAAATTATCTATACGGCCAAGTAATGCAGCTACCACACCTCAAACGGTTAACAAACAGTATAAAACAATGGGCGTATGTAATAAAACATGCCGATAAATGTAGGCATGTAAAATAAAACATGTTGAGAAATGAATGGGCATGTGAAATAAAACATGCCTAGAAATGATGGGCTTGTGAAATGAAATAGGCTGCAAGTTAATAAGGCATATGAACATGCATAGAAGTGATGAGCTTGTGAAACAAAATAGGTCGAAAGATAGTAAGGCATGTGAAATAAAACATGCCGAGAAGCAAATGGAGTGAATTAAAGCATTTTGACGAATGAGAGCGTGAAGTAACATGCATAATCGGGATTCTTTAGCTTGAGCTTCATTATCACTTTGATCGATACTCTCGGCACTTGTCTCATCACCTTCATCTTCGTCGACACTACTAACTTTGTCATCGACACTACTAACTTTGCCATCGACATCAGCAAAGTCAAGATACGAGAGATCATAATCGGGATGGAGCTTTAAGACCTCTTCTCTTGCTGCTTGTACTCCCTCCAACAACTTTTTGCGTAGAAGTTTCTCGTATTGCCGCTTGGAGTGACTATATTGAGAGCCTCTTCAACAGATGGCCCTCTCCTCACAATCTCCTCTAACTCGGCAACACTGCTATGTAAGTTCGAGTTATTGGTCTTCAATTTCTTTATCTGCATCTTGAGCTTGTCTTCATCTTTGCTCATCATGCAAATAGTTCAGTTTAAGCCCTAGCACTCTTCCTTTTTCTTCTATAACTCCTCTTTTAGGCTTTTAGACTCTTTATACTATTCTTCCATTTTAGCCTTCAAGCCAAAGATTTCATTAGCGGCAAGGTCTTGTGCCAATTTCTCGATAGCAAGTTCCTCCTTAAGCATTTTTGCCTCCATCTCAACCCTAATCCTTGTATTCTCGGTTGCAACAATTTGGACCTTTAATGCATTGTACGCATCTTTAACTTTCTAAAACAAATTCAGTTATTATAATCAAGAATGATTAGATATTATACAGATATAACATAAAACATTGCCTTCTTTACCTCTCTATTGGCCTTGTCCAAAGTTATAAGAATGTGGTTGCTTATCTGGAAAAAGGAAATGTGTTAGTTATCTAGACGAGCTTGATAATTAAAAGCAATGTTTATGGATACTCACATCATATAATTTGGTCGTAACATAGGCCTTATTGCAACCGCCAACCCTGTCAACATCCTTCTTAGCAATATTTTTGTCTTTCGAAAGAATGACCCCTTCTATTAAAGCTAAAGATTTCATCCTGTCTCCCAAGGTTGAGTCAATGTTCAAAATTCGATGGCTCCAACGAGGGATGAAGTACTCACTGACCTATTTGTTTGGCAAGAATTCGGTGCTAGTGATATCGAGAGCTTTAGAATACATTGCCTCAATCGCCCTTTCGTCTAGGCCTTTGGACTTCTTAATAGGTAGTTAGCTGGCAAGTTCCTTCCTTGGTCTTTTTTCACCACTTAGAGCCACTACAGTCACCTGTAATGAGCTTTCTATAGCAATGGTATTTTCATCCTCCTCGTCGGGGTATGTCTCTCGACACTCGCTATTCCTCGGCTCGACGGAAGTTTAAATAATCATGATTGAAGGCTCCTCAGAACAAACCTTGATCGGTTGTATATTCCCATTCTCCTTCACTCTCTCAGCAAAATGAGCATGGGAATATACAACCGATCAAGCCGTGTGGTAGCTATTGAAGTGGTCTCCCTCCTATCAGCCTTGGACTTCTTAGCCTTGGCTTGAGCAAGTAGCTTTGCAAGATCTACCTCTCTAGCACCCATATCTACAAGAAGAGTAAATCAATTAATATAAATAGGGGAAAAATATGAACCTACATTTTCTGTGCTGAGCAAGGCTCAAAGGTCACTCTTTCCCCCAAAGTCATGAGAATGGCTTTCCTTGTGACTATACTCGGTACAATAGTAATACATCAGTGTACCTTCTTTTTTAGAAAATATTGGTTCACCATTTTCAAAACACCGTATAATTCTCTCGGCATCCTAGAAAAAAATTTTGTTTTTCCTTCTCTCCTGAATCTTTTTCGCTACTACTACATCATTCAGCATCAGATCTACATCCTTTGTATGTATTGGCTTAATCTATTAGGTTTAGAAGTCTAAGTGCTCATCAGATACTATTGATACAGACATATCATAACACTTGTGAATCTTAGATTTTAACCCATCTATGAACTTATGCCCATACCTTACAGCAGTAAAGTACCACAGGTCAGGCTGCCTATGGATAGTGAAGAAAAATCTAAATAGCTGAAGTGTAGCCCTAACCTCAACTTCTTTACTATCTTAGAAACTGCCAGAAGCTGATATGTATTAGGTGAGAACATACTCAGCGCAACTTTGAAGTAGTTGAAAAAGTCCTAAACAAAAGCCGAGAAAGGGAAGCACAGCCCAAAATCTAATTACTTCATGTATATATGGAACTCGTACTCCCGTAGAAAGGATACTCTCTCCCCATCTCTTAGCTTCCTCAAGTTTTATGTTCCAAGAAGATCTCATAAATGCTAATTGTACTTTATGACAAGAACTCTGTCGACGAAACTGGCAGTCCCATCAAGAGAATCATAAAAGTAAGTTATTATGTTGTACAGATATTTTGTTGAAGACCTCCCTTCTTTATCCTCACGATAATTATCCATAGGAAGCTCATTAATTCGAGCAAGTTTATCCCACCTTGCCTCCATACTATCGGCCAAACTGCCTAAAGAACATACCACCTTGCTCCCATTTTAAGGGGGAAGAGTGGCCTCGGTTTCCGTTGCCTCAAAATTGGATAAAACAAGTCAACATGCAACTTTGCAAACCATACCTGGACTATTATATGAAATGAAATAACAGAAGTTGAAGAATGAGATTTTGAAGATTAGAAAACGAACCAAAATTTTAGGTACAACCAGAGAAGTGAGATTTGATTATGAATAGTACCTTATATATGGGCGATCTGTTCTCGTAACTACAAATCTGCTTTTGACAGTATTGATGTGCTAATATGATAGTCTCATGGATTGTTGATGCATGTCTCATGACAAAAATCTAACGGTTGAAAACTTTTTGACAGTTATTATGCCTACAACAAAATAATGACCTAAGTGATAGATGTCGTGCCAACAACTTTTTGGTTTCTCGAACGGGTGACAGTTTTGAAATGGCGATGTTTCGGCTGAGATGTGATCTATCTTGCTTCCCATGTTACTTGGCATGAATCTAAAAAATCTCTCCCTACTCAACTACTCTACTACAATATATATATATATATATATATATAACTCCCTTTATCAACTATTCAAACATAGGAGTTAGAGGGCAAATGTTGATAATCAGTTTTCACTCAACTTATACTTTTCCTTTCGTCGATCGAATTCACCTTCTATAGAAGACATACGACACTTATGTCGTGTATAAGAAATGTTCCTAATTTGAATCGAAATCTATGACGCAACCAGTTATCATAAGTACGGTTATATTTTAAAACTGCTTACTATCCCTACATATTAGGAGAGATGTCAAGTCAAGAGGTCTCTATGTATCTTAACAGTTACCTCGATAACTACCTTTGACACAACAACTGTCTATAAATACCGAAAAGAAACTCTATAAGAGCTCTCTAATACTTCTTATTCACATTTTTACTCCATTAAATCACCATTCTAACTTAGGCATCAGAGTGGTCACACTGGATTGGCCCTGGTATCTTACTATCATTTGCATGACTATTTCCTTACCCCAAAATTCACCAAAAACACTTGTATCATGTTGATAGTGAGCTCTATGTAGAAATTAGGCCTTAGATCCTTAATGAAGTCTAATTGGACCAATTTTTCAATAATCAAATCTTGGACTCTATTCTTTAACTCCTAGTAATGGTCAATAGCATGCCCCTACTGACCATGTAGTACTTGCATTGCGCATTAGGATTGTATTTCCGAGGTTTTTGCCTTGGTGTTGGAGTCTTAGGATGTAGTAAACCCTCTCTTTTAGGTGGTGATAGACCCAAGACATAGGAATCGAGATATGAGTGAACCTCCTTCTATGTGATTTTCGGCTTAGCTTATTTTCCTTGAGCTCTAGACCAATGCTTAGGGCACTAGGCTCATGTATCATTAGATAGGAAATTGTAGTGTTCATAGTAGCCTTTAAATCCAACGGAGCTGTTCCCTTCCCTATCAATCTCCCCATTCTATTAGCATCTTCAATGCGACCACCAGCTGCAACTACATTTGCAAACGTAAAAGCAATATGGCCTAAGATGTGATTATAATAAGGTTTACCCAATGTATGGATGAATATGTTGATCAATTCATTTTCTGGTAATTGAACTGTAGCTTGAGCAACTGTAGATCTCCATCTCTAGGTATACTCCTTAAAGGACTCGGTTAGCTTCATTTTCATGTTATTTAAATCCATCAAGGATAGAGCCACTTTTTCATTGAACTTGTACTGTTGATAAAAGGCTCAAGATAACTTATTCTAAGTATTAAGCTTAACTAAGTCTTGTTAGGGCATACTAAATCAATGCCGGCCTAATTAGGCCATCTTGAAAAATTTGAATTATCAGCTACTCATGTTCAGAGAATTGGGCCATCTTACGAACATAAAGCCTAAGGTAAAGTTTAGGACAACCTGTTCCATCATACCTTTCGAAATTTGGTACCTTAAACTTCTTAGATAACTCATGGTCTTCAAAAGTGCAAACATTGCTTAAGCCCAGACCGCTCTGTACATCATTTTCCTTGAGAACTCTCATTTTCTCTTCAATTTTTTGGAAGATTTCTTCTTCCATCTTCATCAATTTCTACACCAATTCCTTCCCCAGGCCTTTACTGTTATTGTTGAGCTCATGAACCGACAACTCTTTATACTTGTTTTACTTCATAGATGGTATGTCAATAGGCCCTTAGGCTTAGGTATGGGCCATGGTCTGAACTTACTTCGCATGCTTTCCCAAAACTCCTTCGGTTGTGATTATTTTATGTTCAAGAGCTTCAGACATCTTATTTTTTAAAAATGAGTGATTATGGGGTTTAAGTTAGCCTAGATCACTTAAAAAACAATCTTTCAAAACCTGCAAGAATCCCTTCTTATTAGCAACATTGCATCGAGTTTTTAGTTTTGAAAACCATTCTTTTTTTTTTTATGAAAACTTTTATTAGAAAATCAATGCTTATTCAATGTCATAGAAGCTTAATACTGACTTTGATGAATCTAAACAAAGAAAATATTAAGAGTGACGACCAAGGACATAGGATGACAATAATATTACAAGGATGATATAGAGAAGCAAAAATTATTTTACAATGAGAAATTTATTGAAAAAATGACACAAAGGTGACGACTCACGAAGAAAACTCTATCTTGATCATGATAACTTACGGTTTGAACACAAAAAATGAGAACTTAGAAATTTATAAGATTAATAATCTTAAGATGGAAAATAATTCACAATGGAAATCTAATGATTAAATCTTTTTTTATTCTATTAGATCTTAACATTATGGTACATGTGGGGAATTGCAATAAAAATCAACTGGGTAAATAATTATCATGAAATTGATTTTTGATTATAAAATACCATTTCAAAATATCTCCTTTTTTAAAAAAAATTCCCAAAGCATTGAAAAAATGACAGTTGCATAATAATTTATACCATAGCTAACTTCCAAAATTACATGCCCTAAAAAAAATTTACAAGTTGATACAAAAATTTTTCTTACATGTTGTTGTTCATTATTTTATTTTATTTTATTTTTTTGTTTAAGGAAATTATCAAGAAATAAAAAAATGAGTAAAAAATTGCATAATCAATAAAGATTATCCTTTAATAAAGTTGCGAATTTATTAACAATCATAAAATTCAACCTATACAATGGACTAAAATAAAACAAAACACCTAACTAATCTTTCCCAAAAAAAAAAAACTCAAATCCTATATCTACATAAGCCGACGAATCTGGTTAAGACGGGATTTATGAGGTTGATACTGACTTTCCATATCTAAATTATATAAAATATGAATATGATTATTTACAATGAGACCACTAAATTTAGAATAAAGTTAGATATGATATTAATAATTTTGTAGCTTTTTAAAAAAAAAAATTAGAAATCATATAGCCTTTTACTCACTAAGAAATGATAAAAATAAAAAACATATAATACAAGAAATAAAATATTCACATAGAGACGAGCATAAAAAATCAAATATATATATATATATATATATAAATGTAGTATGTTGCATACACATGCAATGCAATAGGGGTTGGTCATTAATAAACTATAGGAATTATTATAAATCCGTGGCAAAAAAATACTCTTATATATAAGTAAGTTTGAAATAAGATTTTCAAAAAATGAAGTTTGTGAATACTTATATATAAGGATTAATGGATTTTTTTTTTTTTTAAATTTTCCCTTTTCTTGAAGAATAAGATCGAGCCGACTATGAATTGATTAGGTTTTTCCTATAATTTAAGAATAATTGCCCTTTTTAAAAAATAATGATACAAGAAGGTAGGGTCTACGGTTCTTAAGCTTTATAGCTCTAAGGCTTTCCCAAGAAAAACCTAATAAGCTATATCAAAGCCTGAGTGGGCAAGCTTATCATTATCAGGTGGGTAAAGACCCCAACAACCTAAAGGTTACATAATGGCAGCCTGTCCTAAATTCCTAAGGTGGCTTAGGTTTAACTACATCTAAACATACATATGATTATTACAAATAAAAGAGACCCCCCTTTAATTTCCCAATAAGGCCCATTGGGCCGAACTTTTTTCTTAAGGCCTACATCACTAAAAAGCAATTATAACAAGTATAATACAATACAAAAAGAAATTAATAATGCAAAAGCCCATGAATAATTATTTAATTTTCATATGGCTAGCCCACTAGGCTTCTCTAGTGGAGTCGCCAATTCTAAGGAGCTCTATTTTGGTTTTCTCAATTTAACCTATATCAAGCTCAGCCCACTTAATATAAATTACTCGACATTAAATTAAGAAAATATCTTTCTTAAAAAAAATTAAAATTGGAGTCGTCAACCAGTTCAATTGGTAAAATATAAAATTAGGGTTTTTAGGTGAGAAAACCTTAATTTTACCACCAATCTATGGATTTCTAAAAAAATGATTTTTAGAAAAAATAAACCAGAGAAAACCAGGTTCAAGGGCTAACCAATTAAGACTAAGTCATCATGTAAAAACTAAAGAAAAATCGATAGCTTTTATTCTTATAATTTTCTTAAAATACTAAAAATTTACCAAAATATACAAAAGATGACTAAAATGAATTTTTTATTATGAATTTCGAATAAAAAGGGGAAATTTTTTTTTTTTTTTAGTTTTATGTGGTTATCTTGAAGGTGCCTACATACGCGCTAGTTGGAATTAAATTGGCCATAGTTCTCTTTTTATAAAATATTTAGTGGGTAGGTTATTTTTATTTCGAAAACCGAGCTAAGTTTATGTTTATTTATCAATTTGTTTTCTTTTTAAAAAAGACCTAATAAATCTAATTTTACGAATTAAAGAAATCCCTAACTAACTAAATCATTAAAAACTCAATTATTTTATTTTATTTTTTTAAAACCACTACATGTTAAAAATATTTTTTGAAAATTCTAACTAGTAAGATATGTTTAAGATATGATCTAATTACGTATCCCTTTTAAATCCCAACTACTAGATATGTATTCAATATGTATCCCTTCTAATTCTTAACTGTAAGATGCATGTCTCGGTACGTATTTTTTCTAAATCTTAACTACTAGATACATATCGCAACAGTAAGATACAGATAGAAAAGATATGCAACTTTAAAAAAAATGCAATTTTTCAATTAACTAAAGTCATCCAAACATTCAAATTATCTAAAAAATAGCCAACAATATAAAAATAATAAAAAAGCTGCACTATAGTAAAAAATTAATTAGTAAGAGCAATTGACTAAACTAATAAAATAATTTTACCAAAACAAACCGTATCATGCATGTGTAAATTTGATTAGGCATGTCGTAATGAATCACTTGTTGGATTGCGTGTGATCAAGCGAGTGTTATGTATATTTCGTCAGTAGGTCAAGTGTGGTGTGCTACTATATGGGATGTGCTAAACATTAGATTATGGATTTGTTAAGCTTTATGGACTTTGGTTGTATGAATTAGGGAAGTGGTTGTTGTTTAAAGTTGGACTATCTAGTGTGTATGGATGATCGTAGCAATCGTAAAGGATTTGTGTAGCTTCAATGTGTTGTTCAGTCATGGATTGTGCATTAGCATTAAGGGGTTGTAGGCTAATTTGTTGATTTCGGCTAAGGTCTGGATTTAAATTTTAGAATTAGATTGGATTGCAATGCTATTGTTAAAGGGACGTATGGATCATGGATTGGGCATTGGATTCTTGCGTGGAACGTGGCAGAATGTAGAGTATGGACTTTGGTTAGCTTTGCTGTGTTTTGATAACTATTGGCGTATTCTCCAAGCGTACTGGGTTGCCGGTGTAAAATTGTAGCTAATCAGTTCGGTACATCAAGGGGGGCATGTGATATTTTCAAGAGCTTTGATGAATGATCAATTAAAGGGGGGATGTAGCTGGAATGTTGCGAGTAATAGACTTTTTGCTATCATAAACTGAGTATGAGGACTGAAGGTCTTTGGTGTATGTTTGTGCATCGGTAGTAAGGATGTGGAAGCTTGACTTTGGTTGTGTCTAGAAATTTAAAAACCGTCATCAACATCACCTACTAACTTATAAAACCTAAAATTGGATCTTCTATATCACTTTAAATATAGATTTGATTCTAATTAAACCAAGATATGGAAGATATAATTTTGATTCTTTAAAAATTTACCTTAGCTTCTAGAAACCGTACTTAGCCTTTCTATTTTCCATGATACGACCCAATCTAATCCAATTTGATTTAGCCCGATAACTTATCTAATAAAACCTAAGTCTATTTTGGCTCAATATAAATTAGATAAAAAATCTACTTTAAATCAAAGTAGGCCAAAATTATTTTAATAAAGCCCAATTCTCCATCGACTTAATGGTTTATTAAATTAATCACATGTCATTATCCGATTTAACACTAAATAATCCGACACAACTCGGCTTGACTCAACTTAACTTGATGATATGACACGATTCGATTTGACTTGACTCGATACAATACGATCTAAATTGACTCGCTACTATTTGACTTAACTCAACACAACTTGACTTGACTCCATTTGCTATGACTCAATATGACTAGACTCAACTCGATTTAATACAACTCAATATGACTTGATACAATTCGATTCAATACGATTTGACTTGACTTAACTCAGTTCAGTTTGACTAGACTCTCTTTTTTATTTTTTTCATTTTTCCTTTTGTTTCAATTTTCATTTTTTTATTATTTTATTATTTTTCTTATTTTTTATTAACTTAGCTTAACTAACAAAAAATGGAAAATGGCAAAAGTGAAGTGTCTACGCTAACCTCTTACTAGAGCTTCAAATCTCAGCATAAATAGTTTAGTGGTTCTCTAGGCAACAACTATCCAATTGCCTACTTCTCCCCATGATTTCTACATGGCTAAATTCAGGAAACGCCATATATCATTAGTAGTTTAACTACCTTTCACAACGTTTATTAAGATAAAAGCCTCTAAATATGGGAACATACCCTCTATTGGAACTCTCTACGCGCTTTACTCTTTAAATCCATTATTCCCTTTCTAAACTCCTAAACATACTTCTAAACTTAACCATTAGAGTAGCTACGCCGAACTAACCTTAGCACTCCTTGAAGCCTCACCTTTATTTATTTTTTTAGATTTTAAGCTCATATCCAGGATCAACCACAACAGATGCCATCTTAGCAAGTTGTTTTCTTGTACATGCTTCCTACAATAGCAATGTCACACCTTAAACTAGGGAGTCATAACAGCCCCGTTATGTAAACCAATTTAAGCTATAAGCTAACTACCTTAACCACTAATGTAGGTATATCTTATATAAGGTGTTTACTACTCTACTACTTTAAGCCATCTAAATTTGGGTCTAATAGATATTAACTTGTGGTGTACTTTCCAAATATCTTCAAAAAGTAATTTTATGGTTTAAATGATGGAGAAAATCAAGCTTTATAAATCATATGGAATACAAAATCTCAATTTTAACAAAAAGTTTCCAAGAATTAAATTGATATGAGAAAACAATGTGAATAGTAAAGGATTTACAAAAAGTTCACAGGTTTATAGAATGTAGTAGCAACCTCAATAGTTGAAAACTAGAGGGTCATTAATGAAGACCTTATTAATTTCCTTATAAGTTAGTAAAATCGACAAATAAATAAGAATTTAGCTTATTAGTCTTGAATCTCACTCGCTGACCTTGTTCTCTAATCTTTTGGAACTTGGAATTGTACCGGTGTATTTATTAGGGAACCTACAAAATAGCTATAAGGAATGAGTGACGATTTACTTAATAAGTAGGACAGAGATAATAGCATATATCTGACATAAAGCAAGTAGCATTTTCAAGCAAATTTAGTTAGATACTATGTATGTACAAGTAAGTTCCATCGCATGATATTTTTTAGTTCATTGTGAGATCAAAAAAATTGCACCCGCGCTAATCCAAGTTGAAGAGTTTGATGCTGTACACTTTGTAGATCAAACCAAACCAAGGCTTATGCAATGAAGAACACCTTTCACCTAAGACTTCACTTCGAATCACAATCCCCAATCTTGTTGCGACCTCTTCTCCTGTCACTTAGATTGGCTAAGGGTAGAGAGAGAACCATTTCATACATCCTCATCAAAGGGTTTGTTTTTGGCCTAAGAATCTTAGTCATTCCCCTAGTAGGTTGTAATACATGTTTGATTAGAAATTAGGCCGAGTTTGAGTTAGATTGATTTTGAGGTGATCAAACAATTTCAAACAATTTAAATCAAGTAATATCATAAAATAACCAATAAATACAATCTAGCAATCCATAACAATAATATAATATTCAACCATATAAGTTGGACATGCACAAGCTACTAATTTACAATCACAAGCAAGACATATACTAAGGCCTCCAAGTATTCTTAAGTAATACTTTAAAATGTAGTGAAGTGCTTATCCCACTTACTTAGAACTCAGTTATTTGCCAACTAAGCTTGTCGACTTATCTTTGTTAATAATCATATTGATATTTATTTTGATGTAGTACTTTATTTTGCATATAAATTGTGAAATATTGCCAATTTACTCATTTATATAAGAGTTAAATTGGTTAGTCATTGGTTTATTAACCTATACCCTAAGTATTGGAAGTTTAGAGTGGTGTTATAAGTTTATTTTATTTTCATTACCTTCTAAGGTATTCCTTGAGTTAATGTACCCTCCGTGTATTTGATTAGAAAAGCTTTTAAGATATCCTCTAAATCACATAGGAGTTGTAGTTCACAGTAAATTTAGTGTCTAAGTTATTCTCTAAGGTTGGTAAATCTTTAAGATTTTTCAATAAACACCCTTCGAGTTAAGTTTTAAGTTAGGTTTCCCTTAAAGTTCTTAAATTGGAAAGCTTTTAAATTATCTCCTAAGCCCTATCAGAGTTAAGGTATTAACAAGATTAACCTCTGAATCATCATTTGAGTTTGATAAATACCCAAGTTGTCCTATTGTTACCTTTTGAGGAAGCTTTTAAGTGCTTACACTCATGTATTCTCATTTCAAATACCCCCTAAGGCATCTTTTGAATTGACCATGCAATTTACTCAACTTTAGAACGTTTAACTAGATAACCTTTGAGCTATCCTTTGAGCTTAACTAATTTCAAGTTTCTTAAGAGTTTGCCATCTGACTCAGTCTCTGAGCTTTCCTCTATTTCACCACTTATACATATTCTTGCTTTTTGATTTAGCTTCTGAGTGAATATCAAGTAAAACATTTGCCCTCAACTTCCTCTAAGTTATCCTCTACCTAAGTTCAAATTACATACAACTTATAATGCTACCCCAAACTCCAATAAAAATAACCAAAGTGACACTCTAACCAATACTTCTCAGCCTCATTACATCCAATTCTTCTTCTAACCCATCATCATCCACAATTTCCTTAGGTTTACACTCAACTAAACTATACATTTAAGGGCACATTATTGATTTTTCTATATTCCTTCCTACAAAACCTAATCCAATAGCTCCAGTTTACAATAATTGCTTTATTAATTACCTAAACTCAAAATCCAAGTTAGGTACTTAGGGAAAATACACTATTTCTTTTTTACCAAAAATACCACTTTAATCATAATTTAGGGCTAAAAAATCAAATAAAAATTTAGAAAGTAGTTTCATGAAAAACTTTTCCATAGTAAATTAATATTGGTTTAGAGTAGTTTATAGAAAAATTTTGAAGTGGAAACAATATCATTAGCCGTATTTATTTCAGTATTGAAAATTGTTTAATTTCTTCGATTTCTTATAGATATATATTATAACAACTAAATTTATACAACCTAATATTTTTCTTGGATTCTATATATATTAGAATAGTTTTTTGTAGAGTTTTTAGGGTACTATTTATATTTTTAATAATTTAATAAAATTCAAAATGAAATAGGACCTACATAGGAATTAGCCGCTTCAGTCACCAGCGCTAACCACTACCTTGTCAGACAGCCAAGGCGCAGTGGTTCCTCTCTTCTGGTGGTAATGGTTTACTTTCAGCTACCACTTAAACCCTCAAACCACCAACAACCCTAATTTTTGTAAATTTTCCTAATATTTTCCCTTATTTCCTTCTTTAAGTTTTTCACCCTTCCATATTTTTCCTAAACTCACAATTACATGTAAGATCCCTTGAGGAGAATTAATGAATTTTATAGTGCATTTGGTAGATGAAGAATGTTTTTTTCTCTCACATCCTTACTAAAATCTCCCTTTTATACATATGTAATAGGTGTTACTTTGCTATTCTAACACTAACAATTGTCCTTTGATCCTTCCACGCATTGGATAAGATGATTATATATATTCTTTATTCTTTTGCTATTTTTTTTTTTAAATTTTCCTTTGCTTAATTTAACTTAATCAGTATTTTATCGAGTATTTTAGATAATTACGGGTATATAATTGCATAGAATAATTACACGTGGAGTATATGCATATATTCTATATATCATTTCATGTCATATAATATTTTTATTATATATATAATTTATCTCTATATATTTACAAATTAAGGGCGATTCTATGCAATTTTAATGAATATTAAATGATATAATAAAATTATACTATCTAAGCTACATTATGATCATTGTAATTTATTTTTGAAATCCAAGTCTATAAAATCTCTTCAACTAATATCTCAAGTTCACTCATAAATTCCTAGGTCAATTGGGTTAATTCCGTTGATACCCTAAATCACCCGCTTGAAGTGACCAATGAAAAATTCTAGGTCTCATAAGCAATAATAGGCTTAATAGTGGCATATTGATAGGGCCAAATTCCTCAATATCTAAACGTGTTAATCTATAAGTTTAGTGCATATAAATTTTAAGTTTGAATAATATTTACTCTTAACTATTTGGAACTTTATAATCATGCTTGTCTTGTATTACTTAATATGGGTTACCTTTAGCTAAACTTCCTTGTAGTCTCTTGTGACTGATCTAACATATCTTATCTAGTGAAAATGACCTAAATTCTACACAATTGTTAGTCTCACATAACTAATCCCTTAAGCCTCTAGATATAGTGAGGATAAATTTTTTATTTAACCTAACTTTACAACATTGTAATTGAGATATCTTTGTGTTGTCCCCTCTTTCATAAATTTAGACTAAATGCAAGCAGAAAACATATATATATAAGAATCTTGCCTTCCTTGCATTAATAAAGTTTGTATATTAATGTAATGTCTTAACTTCAAATCCATAGCTAGCAAAGGGGAGTTGGTGGTCCCACTTAACATGATACTAAACTTTTAAGTAGATATAAGAGATAGATGTATTAGAAATGAGGAGTAACAACACTAATAAACTATAATATATGTGTCATGTTAATAGCCATATATAAGTTGAACCTATTTGTAAGTTGTTAGAGTTTAGTTAACTATGATTCAACATCGATTTGCTTACATTTGATTCGAGTTTAGGCTTCAACTTTACTTGAATCTATTAATGCATCAAGTTTGAGCTTTAAGGTATATTAGCTTGATGAGCTTGTGAGCTTAATCAAACTTAAATTAAGTTTATAGTTAAGTAAAGTTAAGTTAGGTTCAGGAGTACATATGACTATAGATAGAAGAATCCCTTTTTTTTTTTATGTTAAGTTCTCTCATAAGTGTTTTGATGATAGAAAAAAGAATAAAGATATTTAAGAATTTTGTTAAGTGTACAAGTCAATAAAAATAAAATAAGATTTCTGCTTTAATAGTAATTTTGAAAATTAGAACCAAATTTAGAGATAAATTCAAAATCTTAATACAATATTAGAAGTCATAGAGCAAAATGTCTCATGAAGTATTTTGGACATATAAGAGTTTGAAGGCCTAACTCTACTTATTGGATATATTTGAGTAATGTATCAATGCGTTTTGCTTAAATCCATAGAAATTAAGGAGAATTAATTTAATTAATTTAAGGACAAATTTGATTGGATATGATACCTTATAACAATGAGCAGATTTTTTTAAGACATTTTGTCAAAGTATTCACGAGAATTTTTAAAGGTTTATCATTGAGATATGAGAAGAATCTTAAGGAAGTTCAATCTAGATTTTTATTTGTATTCAAATAAAGAATGAACAAAGGCATATGCATGAAGATAAGTTAGGATAATGATGAATCTTAATCATGTTAATGTAGATTTTTATGGAACTGTTATATTGATTCTTTGAAGGATATTTTTTCAAATATTTCAAATTTGCTAGAGTTTACA
The DNA here is from genome assembly GCA_024138005.1 of Lumnitzera racemosa. Lineage (NCBI taxonomy): Eukaryota > Viridiplantae > Streptophyta > Magnoliopsida > Myrtales > Combretaceae > Lumnitzera > Lumnitzera racemosa. The sequence goes on along the minus strand of JAMXBC010000005.1, from coordinate 69,037,735 downwards.
AGAGTTAGGTGACAACATGAATATTTCAGAAGCTCTAAGATTTAAATTCAAAAGCATCAAGCATCAAGATTTGTTCCTAACTTTTAGTAAATACTTATCTTCTAACAAAATTCGGTTTTTTGAAGATCATATCAGTGGAATGCATAAAGAAACTAGAGCATATATATAAAATAAACTAGCAATAGTGTAACATTTAAATTGGATTGATCAATAAGGGTGATTTAGCTCTACATTTTAAGGGATTACAACATCCAACGACTAACTTAAAATTCTTTCAAAATAATTTAAGATTTGATTAATAGTTATCTAAGATTCTAGCAAAAAAAAAAAAAAACGTTGCACTAGAAGATATAAAAGAAGAGGAGTTCAAATTTTTGAGATAGAGATCAATGGATCAGAGTTGCATTCATTTACTGAAAAATGTGACAATTGAGTGAATTCAAAATCTAATTCAGAGACAACACTATCTACTTCACTTTCATATTCTAATTTTATTATGTACTTTCCTTGAGAGGATCTTTGTATTTTGTCCTTATAGTTACTATAAACACAATTGTTTGTGTGATAAGCTTTGTGTTAGAGAGAGTTTCAATTTTCTGTAGATTTATGTATAGATAAGGCTGGGCTAGTAAGATAGAGTAGAAAGACTTATAATTGTTTCCCTCTTACTGAAGTTAGTGAAAAGTGGATAGTACAACGACAACGGTGAGGATTATCATGTCTTCAACAATAGAATTGGAAGAGTGCAATAGACACAAGGCTAAAGCACTATAAATCTCTTTAATTTGAGTTTCATTATTATTATATATTTTTTCATGCTTAATCTTGCTTAACTAATCAAAGGGGACATTTTTAAATCTTGTTTGTTGAAAAAGTTTAAGGTTTTATTATAACCAATTCACTCCCCCACCCCTTCTCTTGGTTACTTTTGGGGCTTACATTAAAAAAAAAAAAACTAAGCTTAAATGAGATTAATTGAATTGTAGCTAAACTTGTTGACTATCATGTTGAATTAAGCTCAGACTTAAAATTCAAAATTCTATTGAGTTAAAGTTGAGCTCGAATATTATTGCTTTTAGTCTAAACTCGAGTTTAAGTACAAGTATAATGTTATATCATTTTGAGTTGACTTGTTTATATCTTTGGAATTTAAGAATTAGTGAAGTAAATGAGGAGTTTGATATGAGGCAAAAAATGATGTATGTATATAGCAAAAGTTTGATGATGATGGGTGCCTCTTTCACTTAAGAGATCATTATTACACCATTCACTTCATTTTTTGTCTTAGAATTTTAATTTTATAGGAATTCTTATTACATGAAATTGAAATTCTACAATGAAAGCTAAGAATCCTAATTCCATGAGAAAAAAAAAAAAAACTATCTTACCCTTATAGTTTTCTTTAAAGTAAACCCACCACCATTGTACATTCATAGCAAACCTACCACCATTGCATAACCATCATTGACTAGATACTCTCTCTCTCTTCATTTTATTCTATGTTATTGATTTATTTTTTATTTTTTTCCAATTTTCTACCCTTGGCTTCTATGAATGTGTTCACTAGTTTTCTCTTTTAGGTCACTTTTTGTTTTGCATGTTTCTTCATTTTTTTTTTTAAGGTTTCAATCTTGGTGGGTGTGTTTGTTTTGAGTTTGAGAATTAACTCTAAAATGGGTTAATGTTTATGTTTATCTTTATGTATAGTATGATTTGGGGATAAGACAATTAAGTTTTGAATTTTGATTGTAGAGGAAATACGGAGACTTCAGGTAGGGTTTTGGCTTCTCTAAGATTGTCAGCTTCGATAAGAGCTTTCTATGGAGAGGGAGAGGGAGAGGGCGAGAGGTGGGGGGGAGGGGGGTAGGGGGTGGTGGGGTGTGGGGGAGGTCATATGTGGAAGAAGAAAATAGGGGTACTTTGGTCATTTGAGCTATATTACAACCTTATTTCGTATTTGTTTTTTCATTTAAGTGAACAAAGTAATAACAATTCTAGCCTAATTTCATTCCTTCTAAATAGAAATTTCATTCACCACCACCCACCTACCCACCCATACTATGAAGTGAAGTGAACTAGCCAAGAAAGAGTTAGAAAAGGAAATTGGATTAAAGTGAGAGAATTTTGCTAGAAATACTTTCTCTTCTATATTATTTAAGCCCAACAATCTTGTGATGTCTTTTCCATATTCCCTTTTAATAACATTAGTATTTCATGTCATTTACCATTTGAAATTTTACAGCGATCTTATTTCATTAGGGTTATAATTGCAAATATAATAATTCCACTTTTGCACTAAGAATGTAACTATATTTGTAATTAATGTTACATTTTGTTGAGTTTGAATTTTTCCCGGTTTTTACAATAATCCCACTTTTGCACTAAAAATGTAATTATATTTATAATTAATATTACATTTTATCGAGCTTAAATTTTTCCTGGTTTTTATTATTTTCTTAAATGATTAGTATTAAATCCTAACCTATTTAATACTATCCCTTGACTAAAAGTTAAGAAAAACTAGACTTCTATTTTTGAAAGTTTCAAGTTGCTACTTAATCAGGGTAAGAAAAAATTCATTAAGTTAAATCAATTGGATAGATTGATTTAACCTTGCCATTGGTCTACTAAAAAAAAAAAAAAACCAATTTCTTTTAAAACCGTTTTGAAAATGAGATATTTGAGTCCAGAAGCTAACATATTAAACTTTTAACTTTTTGAAATTAAGCTTATCTTTTAATCATACCCTTCTACAAAAACATCTAATCACATACAAACAAAAATTGAATCTACCAAAAAAGATAATTAGACCATTATTTACAAAAGTGAAAAACAAATTTTTCCATATTTTAATTCGCTCCGTAGTTTCCTATGAGTGCCTATGTACCTACTATTCGGGATCAAACTTTCGTAGTTCATTTTTTGAGAACTTTAATTTGTTAGTTGATTTTAATTTTGAAAAATCATCAGGTTTACATTTTTTACCATTCATTTGAGAAAAAAAAATTCTAGAGGGGTCCTATTTGGTGCATTTTTTTGTTTTAGAACTCTAAAGTGTCTTAACTTTAAAAAAAAAAAATTGATTTTATTTTATTTTTGAAAAATAAATTTTTCTTAGTAACAAAACATTATTCACCCTTTTTAATCTATTCTTTTTTATTTATTATCATTATTTTCATTTTTGTTTTAATTGAAGAAGGAAAGTAAAATAAACAAGAAACTAAGCTACCTATGTTATTCCTTTTTCTTGTCTTACTTTTTCTTTTTCTTTTTTCTTTTTACAATTACAATAAATTTACAAAAAATAAATAAAAAAATACATAAAATCGGAATCAAAATATTGAAAGAGAAGGTCAAACCAAACTTAAGATAGGGGGCATAGGTCGTGGGTTTAGACTTAGGTTAGATTAGATCTGGGTATCAGGTCTCCAACTATGTCATGTAAGAGGCGAAGAGCAATAGCAAGAGATGGTGTTTCACAAGAGTTTTTAAGACAAATTTTGAATGGGTGATGGAGGATTCATGTATATTTTATTGGACTTAAGAGGTACAGGAGTAATGCCTTAGCTAACAGTAGCCATTTGCAGTAGTTGCAAAGTAGAAGATAGTGGTGGAGTTGGGTTGTGCACAATGTTGGTTGTTGGAGGTAAGTAGATGCTTAGGTTAGGGTTTTTAGATGGTGGTAAACACATGCGTATGCTTAGTTTTGGTCGTAGTTGAGTGGTGGTACGTATTTTACAAAGGGGAGTTGCGATGGCTAGGGTTTAGGGCCTTTAATAGTAGCTGAGGTGGTTAGAGAGTATGGCGAGGAGCAAAAGTGGTTAGAATGGGACATGGTGTTGTAAGGAACTTATCAACAGTTGTGGTTTTATTAAACAACCATTGTATGAGAGTAGGGATGACGCAACTTCTAGTTTGCTAAAGAGAGAGTGTGTTGAATGGGCTTGTAAGGGGTGTTTAGAAGACTACTCGATGATCATAACAAATTCTTGAGTCCTTATTTATATGTGTAAACACCTAAGTTTTGCCATCTTTATTAGGAAAAACACAAAAAATAAGAGACTACAGGAAATCCAAAAAAATTAAGAAATTCGAAAAAAAAAAACAAGAATTTTAGAAAAATACAAAAATAAGAAAAAGCATAAAAGTAATAAGAAATTTGAAAACTTTTTAACAATAATAACCATACCATTCAAAATATAAAATCTTTTTAGGTTCATTAAGTTTAATTTAGGATTGGCTTACGGTTAAAATATATTTTATTTGCAAAACAAAACAGGGTATGGACCAACAGCACATATGGTTAAGTTATTGGCCTTGCATTCTAAATTAGCAAGTGCATTCTAAATTAGCAAGTAGATTCTAGATTCGATCTGCATGTAAGGTACTTTGTACCATTTTTATTTTTCTGATCCAGGCCATAAGTGTACAATATAGATTTGCAATGCATAGCATTTATCGAGAATTAGTACCAGCGTAGCTGGCAAAAGACGTATCCTATGTGTAGAAAAGGACTAAGTTCAAATCTCCTGAAGTGCATTAGAACGCGTTTTCTTTTCATTTCTCCTAAACGTGCTATGTATCAAATTCCTATTAGCCAACGCAAATGAGGAAGCCATTATTGTCCTTATTTGAAAGTTGAATAGGAGCAAAAGAAAAGGAAAAAACAGTGCGAACCATCCTTTTTGGAACCGATTTAAATGCAATTTTCTGCAAGATTTTATCAAATTGAATGAGAAGATCAAAAGAAAACTTAGGATGCTATGAATTGGTATCCATTTCTTGTCTAAGTTCACTCGTTTGAGGAGTCAAAATGAAGATTGAAAGGCAATGATTTTTAGTTAAATGCAGTAAAAACCCATTAAATTGAATTTTTGTAATTAATCCATTTCTGGACTTTCCCATTCATAATCTATGCTTCAAAAGCTATAAAAGGGAACATGGGAAGCATTCTAAGGCACAGCATGAATCAAAAACACCCTCTGCAAGTTCAATTTTGAGTTCTCTCTCTCTAGCTTCTGAGTTTTCCTTTCTCTCTTTAAAAACCACTACCTTATAGTGGTTTTCAGGAAATCTACCACCTCTACTAGTTCCAGCATCATTAGTAACTCAAGACTCAACCTTCAACCAACCCCCAACAACCACTATGTCGAAGACTCTAAGACCACCATCAGTCGCCACTTTTAAAACTCATTAAACCATCACTTCAGGCTAAGATGCTACTCCTATGCCTAGGTTCACCAATAAGAAACACATAAAAGTGCACCTTCCCATTTAAAATTCCTCTCCGAGCCACCTGAAGCAACCTAGGACAAGTTAGAACCGTTTCTTCTTCATTAGCTTGACCTGTGACCCGAACTCAGTATTCGACCTAACCTGGATCCAAAGCCCTAACCCGCACTCTGACCTGCATACTCGATCCAACGTCCAATCTGACTCCTTTCCTATTTGATTTGTTTTCTTTTATTTCAGTTGTTCAGTTTTTTTTTTAATAATCATTATTTATTTATTTAATTGTTTATCCATGTAAATGTAATCAAATTAAAAAAAAAAGGTAAGAAAAGAAAAAGAAAAGAAAAAAGGAAAAAAGAAAAAAAGAAAAGAGCAATTTTATTTATTTATTTATTTATTTATTCATTTTTAAATAAAAGTAAATAAAATATAATAAGTAATAAATAAGGTGATATAATAAAAATAAAATAAAATAAGTAAGGTAAGGAATTTTTTTATCACTTAGAAAAAATGTCTTTTTCAAAAGAAAATAGAAATAAATTATCCCTTTGAAAAATTAAGGCCCTTTTAGATTTTCCAAAAATAAAAAATTCAATCTAAAACCTTCATTTTTTAGAAATTTCCTTAAATAAACCAAATTGAACTAAAAACGTAAATCCAACATGTTTTCCAAATTAAAATCAATTTAACCTACTAAATTTTTCATTAAAAAAAACTATATACGTTTTATCTCTAATAGCGAGTACGTAGACACTTACGGGGTAACGATAAAAATAAAAAAAAAAATCCAATTTTCCTTTTACTAGATTACTTAAGTTGTCCAATTAGAATAGTTAAATTGAGTTCTGTCTTATAAAATAAAAAGGTAATTTTAAAAAATTAAAATTAATTTTAGAAAGTCAATGGCATACGTAACAGTTTAAAATATATAAAGAAACGACTGTACCCTATATTGGCATTGAGGAGCAAGAGGATTTTAGGCTTCAAATGTTCGAAGAGGTGTATATGATTAATCAAGAGAAGCTGAAATTCAAAGAAGGTCAATTTGGAACCTATGGATTAGGTTAAATCCTAACTCTAATGGATAAGCTACAAAATGTACAAGCAAAGGGCAAAAGAGGTGACAGATTGTACCACACCCTGATGACCTTCCCACAGTTATCAGAAAGTTTCATTTGGGCTAATGCTCAGAATTCAGAGCCTATAAAAGAGGACATCTCTAGTAGAGATAAAATAACTGGCCCATTCAACAAATCTCAACAGCTGAATAACTGGTTTTCCATGCCTATGAATAATAATAAGTCTTCTTTAGGGTAAAGGATGAATCACGGTCTAGTAATTTATAAGAGTTTTGCAATAAATTACCTTTGTTCTACAAATAATTGAACTCAAAAGAAGATTCTTCTAAATATAGATTAGTCTCTTTTCTCTTTCCTTCTTCCTTACTTATACTTTTTATTTTACATTCCTTTTCCCAAACCTAATGCTTCAAACTAAGGCCATAGATAACTCGTGCAAATAGGTGATGAAAATATTGATATCACCTCCAGCCCTACTGGGTTAGTTGTTGGAAGTAATATCAATGACCATAATGACGTATAAGAAAGTTGGTAAAAATATGAAATGAGTAAAATTTCCATTGATCAGCCAATTGAGACAATTAATGTTGGGAGTGATAATAATGCCAGAACATTGAAAGTTGGAGGGAATCTAAAAGAAGAACAAAAGGCTAAAATGATCGCACGACTATTTGAATATCAGGATGTGTTTGCATGGTCTTGTGAAGATATGCTTGGATTGGATCCATCAATCATAGTTTGTTGCTTACCCACACAAGGGGATATCAAACCTAAGAAACAGAAGTTAAGAAGGTTTCAACCGGATGTCTTATTGAAGATTATGGAAGAGGTCAAAAAATTACTAGAGGTCAATTTCATTAAGGTATTTGATTATCCTAAATGGGTAGCTAACATAGTATAAGTTATGAAAAAGAATGGAAAAGTTAGAGTGTGTGGATTTTTGAGACCTTAATCAAGCAACTCCTAAAGATAATTTCCCCTTGCCTCATATTGACATCTTGGTCGATAACACAGCCGAAAACCATCTTTTCTCTTTCATGGATGGATTCTCCAGATATAATCAAATTTGAATGTCTGAAGAAGATAAAGCTAAGACAACATTGATTACAACTTCGAGTACATTTTGCTACAAAGTAATGCCTTTTGGGCTCAAGAATACTGGGGCAACTTATCAAAGGGCCATAGTTGTAATCTTTCATAACATGATGCATAAAGAAGTTGAAGTATACATCGATGATATGATTGCAAAGTCCAAAGAAGGACAAAATCATGGGGAAAATCTAAGGAGATTGTTTGATAAGTTGAGAAAATTCCAGCTGAAGCTTAACCTAGAGAAATATACTTTCCAAGTGACTTTAGGAAAATTATTAGGTTTTATAATTAGCTAAAGGGGCATTGAAGTGGATCTTAATAAAGTCAAAGTGATAGTTAAGCTGCCCCTGCCATATATACTAAAAGAAATTAGAGGTTTGTTGGGCCATTTAAACTATATAGCTCAGTTCATATCCCAATTCACAAACAAGAGCCATCCTTTGTTTAAGTTGTTAAAAAAGAATGCCAAGATCAATTGGAATGAAGAGTGTGAGCAATCCTTTACAACAATCAAAGAATACCTCATGAACTCTCCAATTCTAGTAGCTCTAAAACTTGGGAAGCCTTCATTCCTATACTTCACAATATTATCAAAGTCCATAGGGTACATGCTTGGCCAAAAAGATGAGGAAGGGAAGGAATATGGTGTATACTACTTGAGCAAGAAATTCATTGAAGGTGAACAAAAATATTTAGAAATTGAAAGAACCTATTGTGCTTTGGTCTAGGTAATGCATCAGCTCAGACAATACACACTCTACTACCAGGTTAAATTACTAACTCAACATGATCCCCTAAAGTATTTGGTAGACAAACCAGCCCTCATTGGAAAAATCTCATAATGGCAAATGTTGCTATCAAAGTTTTACATTACATATATGAACTAGAATTTGGTTAAGGGGTAAGCTCTAGCAAATCGATTGGCAGAAAATTCCTCCGATAGCACTCCCTAAGAGGTATAAGTCAATTTCCCCAACAAATATGTCTTAGCAATTGAGGGAATCTCAAATAAAAGAGAAGATGACAAGCCACCAAAATGGAAAATGTTCTTTGATGATGCAACTAATGTCTTTGGGTGTAGAATTAGGGCAGTACTAATATCCCCTTAAGGTACTCAATACCCTATGGCTATAAGGCTTGTTTTCCCATACACTAATAACATCGTTAAGTATGAAGCATGCATCATGGGACTCAAGATGGCCCTAAATAAAGGCATTCAAGAATTAGAAGTGTATGAGGACTCTTCACTCATTATTAGCTAAGCCTGGGGATAGTACAAGACTAAAGATTCTAAACCGGTGCCTTATCACTAGCACATGACTGAATTGGTAGAGAATTTCAAAGAAATCACCTTCAATCGCATATTGAGGACTTAAAATCAATTTGCTGATGCCTTAGCTACGCTAGCATCTATGATCTAGATATCTGATGGAGTTAAGATTTAGCCTCTTACTATTGAAATTGAAGACAGGCTTACCATCTACTTAACAATTAAGGGTATGAATGAGCAAAAACCATGGTACCATGATGTTAAGACATTCTTACAATGAGGCACATACCTTAAAGAGGCCAAGAAAAAGGATAGAAAGATTATTAGGAGATTAGCCACTCAATTCTTTATAAGGGAGTCTACCTTATATCGACGCTCATTTGATGGTATACTCTTAAGGTGTGTAGATGACAAAGAGGTTGAGAAGTTAATGAAAGAAGTGCATAAAGGAGTATGTAGCCCTTACATGAGTAGATATATGTTGGCAAATAAAATTATGAGGCTAAGGTATTATTGGTCAATAATGGAAAGTGATAGCATCAAATATATTAGGCACCATCACTTATGCCAAGTTTATGCAAATAAGATAAATACCCTACCTCAGGAACTACATGCCCTCTCAACACCATGGCCTTTCTCAATGTGAGGCATAGATATCATTGGCCCAATCACTCTAAATGCATCCAATGGGCATCGCTTCATACTAGTCGCCATTGACTACTTCAGCAAATGGGTTGAAGCTTCGTCTTACTCAAGCATTACTAAAGGGGTCGTAGTTAAGTTCATTAAGAGAGATATTTTTGCTCGATACGGGACTTCAAAAATAATCATCACTGACAATGGAACCAATCTCAACAACAAGCTTATGTTAGAATTGTGTCGACAGTTCTAGATCATTCACAAGAACTCTACTCCTTATCGACTCCAAATGAATGGAGCTATTGAAGCAGCCAACAAAAACCTTAAAAGAATCATTGAAAAAATGGCTATCACATATAAAGACTGGCATGAGATGTTACCATTCTCACTCATGGCCTATCGAACCTCCATTAGAACATCGATTGGGGCAACACTGTACTCTATGGTATACGAAACTAAAGTAGTGTTACCAGTAGAAGTTGAAATCCCATCACTTAGGGTATTATCAAAAACTCAGTAGGATGAAGCTGATTGGGTAAAGAAACGTATTGAGCAATTGAATCTAATTGACAAAAGGAGACTAATAGCCTTATGTCATAATCAGTGTTATCAACAAAGGATGGTTCGGGCCTTCAATAAAAGGGTACGATCCCAAAACCTTAAAGAAGGAGATTTGGTGTTAAGAAAAGCTCTCCCTAATGCACAAGATTCTAGAGGGAAATTTGCTCCTAATTACGGAGGTCCTTATGTCGTGAAGTGAGTATTACTGAGAAGGGCTTTGATTTTGCCCTAAATGGATGGTTCAGATTTGAGCGACCTTGTAAATGTCGATGCTGCAAAATTGTACTACGCATAAGAAGTTAGTGGAAATTTTACTCAAAACCCAAAAATGCCGGTCATTTTGAACGTCATTATGGTCTAATTTTCATTATCCACAAGTAAATTCGGTATCCTTGGCCATTGTCGTTGTTGGAATAATCACCCTCTCCATGGAAAGGTCCAATTCCCCTTACTTGATTTAATCAAAGCCATGTACTACAAACACGAGAGGAGTTAAGGAATGAGATCTAGAACAATTCTAATTAACAAAATTCTTTAAAATACTTTATTACGGATTGATCCCCTTCGATGGGGGAGTTTTATTGTCTATTTTTCAAGGGAATGCGAAACTCGAGTAAGCAATCATAGCATATGAGAGTAAGGCTTTTGGTTCATAAAAGTTCTAAAGAGACAAAAACAGTAGGTAGCTTTCTGTATCGGGTTAATTTCCACGATTTCTCAAAAAGAGTTAGCTAAGTTTTAAATGTTCTGCATCAAGAACATTTGGGTTGATAACAAGGGACTAAAACATGAGTCAGTGATTTCTAATCAAGCTCTTCAAAAAGGTTTGATAGTTTGGGCGATATCGACAAAGACTAGGTAAGTATTTCCATACAATGTTAGCACACCGATTTTTTAATCTTGCACTTACATTTAGACTAGTTTTTTACCTCCAACAGTCTTTTTTGAACCAACCCATAAGGCATTCACTTTCTACATTTAGTGTTTAGCCAGCCTTCAAAGACATGATCTTAACTTGGTTCATCCTTCCCAACATTCTCTTAACAAATCCATAAGGCACTTTCCTTCACTAAGTTTCCCCTATCAGTTTAAGGTCTTAGCTAGCTCTAGGAGCCCTTTACCTACCTTGGTTAGTTAGCTTATTGGGGAATGACCAAGTTTCCTCTATCAGTTTAGGGTTTTAGCCATCTCTAGGACCACTTTGCCCGCCTTGGTTAGTCAGCTCATTAGGGCACGACCAAGTTTCCTCTATCAGTTTAGGGTTTTAGCCATCTCTAAGACCACTTTGCCCGCCTTGGTTAGTCAGCTCATTGGGGCATGACCAAGTTTCTTCTATTAGTTTAAGGTATTAGCCATCTCTAGGAGTACTTTACCTACCTTGGTTAGTCAGCTCATTAGAATACAACCAATAGCCAGCTCTAGAAATGCTTTACCTACCTTGCTTAGTCAACTCCTTAAGGTACAACTAAGTTTCCTCTATTAGTTTAAGGTCTTAGCTAGCTCTAGGAGTACTTTTCCCACTTTGGTTAGTCAACTCGTTGGGGCTCAACTAAGTTTCCTTTATCAGTTTAAGGTCTTAGCCAGCTCTAGGAGCCTTTTACCCACCTTGGTTAGTTAGCTCATTGGGGTATGACTAAGTTTCCTCTATCAGTTTAGGGTCTTAGCTAGCTTTAGGAGCACTTTGCCCCCTTGGTTAGTCAGCTTATTAAAGCACAACCAAGTTTTTTCTATCAGTTTAGGGTCTTAGTCAACTCTAAGAGCACTTTGCCCATCTTGGTTAGTCAGCTCATTAGGGTCTTAGCTAAGTTTAGGAGCATTTTGCTTGCCTTGGTTAGTCAACTCATTAAGGCACGACCAAGTTTTCCTCATTCTTCTTAGGGCTTTAACTTGCTTAAGGAGTGCTTTGCCCACTTCACTTCACTTTATCAGCTCATAAGAGCATAACCTTTTCTTCGTCTTTCAACCAGCTCTTAGAGTGTAACCCTTCTCTTCCCCAAATCCTTAGTTGATTGGACCTAAAAGACAGTTATCTAGTTGTAGCAGTTCTCAAGATAGAATCTACCCTTGGAGCAAAAATAGTGTCTTTTTGTTTTTGTAGCAAAGTTTAATTTAAACATCACCATAAAGAGTGGCAACTGTAGACACCTAAGTTTTATCCCTTTATTAGAAAAAACACAAAAAAATAGGAAACTATAGAAAACCTAAAAAAATTAAATTGTTTGGAAAGAATAAGAATTTTAGAAAAATACAAAAATAACAAAAAGCATAAAAATAATAAGAAATTTGAATTTTTTTTAATAATAATAACCGTACCATTCAAAATATAGAATCTTTTTAGGGTCATTAGGTTTAATTTAGGATTGGTTCATAGTTTAAATATATTTTATTTGCAAAAGAAAACAGGGCACAAGCTACCAGCCCATATGGTTAAGTCATTGGTCTTGCATTCTGAATTAGCAAGTAGATTCTAGGTTCAACCCATACGTAAGGTATTTTGTACCATTTTTATTTTTTCAGTCCAGGCCATAAGTGTACAATATAGATTTGCAACGCATAGCATTTATTGAGAATTGATACCAACATAGCTGGCAAAAGACGCATCCTATATGCAAAAAAGGTCTAAGTTTGAATCTCCTGAAGTGCATTAGAACACATTTTCTTTTCTTTTCTCCTAAACTTACTACGTTTCGGATTCCTATTGGCCAACGCAAATGAGGAAGCCATTACTATCCTTATTTCAAACTCAAGCAGGAGGAAAAGGAAAGGAAAAAACAATGCAAACCATCCTTTTTGGAACCGATTTAAACGTACTTTTTTACAAGATTTTATCAAATTAAATGAGAAGATCAAAAGAAGACTTAGGATGCTACGAATTGGTATCCATTTCTTGTCCAAGTTTGCTCGTTTGAGGAGTCAAAATGAAGATTGAAAGCAATGATTTTGAGTCAAATGCAGTAAAAACTCATTAAATTGAATTTTTGCAATTAATCCATTTCTGGACTTTCCCATTGATAATCGATACTTCAAAAGCTAGAAAAGGGAGCTTAGGAAGCATTCTAAGGTGCTACATGAATCAAAAACACCCTTTGCAAGACTCAACCTTCAACCTTCAACCAACATCCAACAACCACCATGCTGAAGACTCTAAGACCACCATTAGCCGCCATAATGAAAACTCATTAAACTACCACTTCAAGCCATAGCACTGCTCTTACACCTAGGTTCACCAATAAGAAATACACAAAAGTGCACTTTCCTATTTAAAATTCCTCTCCAAACCACTTGAAGCAACCTAGGACAAGTCAAAACCATTTCTTCTTCATTGGCTTGACCTGCAACTCGAACTCAATGTTTGACCTGACAAATCCAAAGCCCCAACCCATGCTTTAACCCATACACTCAATCCAGCATCTGATCGGACCCCATTTCTATTTGATTTGTTTTCTTTTGTTTCAATTGTTCAGTTTTTTCTATAATTATTATTTATTTATTTAATTGATTATCCATGTAAATGTAATCAAATAAAAAAAAAGGGAAGAAAAGGAAAAGAAAAAAGAAAGAAAAGAAAAAGAAGAAAAGAAAAGAAAAAAGAAAAAAAAAGAAAAAAAAAGAAAAGAGCAAATTTGTTTTATTTATTCATTTTTAAATAAAAGTGGATAAAATATAATAAGTAATAGATAAATAAGGTGACATAATAAAAATAAAATAAATTAAATAGGGTAAGGAATTTTTTTATCACTTAGAAAAATGTTTTTTTTCAAAAGAAAATAGAAATAAATTATCCCTTGAAAAATTAGGGCTTTTTTAGATTTCCTAAAAATAAAAAAATTCAATCTAGAACCTTCATTTTTTAGAAATTTCATTAAATAAACCAAATTGAACTAAAAACGTAAATTCGACATGTTTTCCAAATTAAAATCAATTTGACCCGCTAAAGTTTTCATTAAAAAGAACTACGTTTGCTTGATCCCAAATAGCAGGTATGTAGGTACCTATAGGGCGACAATAAAAATAAAAAATATATAATTTTCCTTTTACTAGATTACTTTAGTTATATAACTAGAATAGTTACGTTGAGCTTCGTCTTATAAATTAAAAAGGTAATTTTTAAAGATTAAAATTAATTTTGAAAAATCAATGGTACTCGTAAGGGTTTAAAATTCTTAACCCTCAATCCTAAATCTTTGGTTTTCAAAAAAGCTGTTTAACAAATTGGTGTTCTAATCAATAGACTGATAACTAATTCATAACCAATCCACTTTTTCCTGACTCTAGTCAAGTGGCAACTCCAATATCTTTTCAAGTTGAAAAAAGAATGTTTTTTTTTTAAACCTTAGTCGAGGATCAGTATTAAATGGGTAAGGTTTAGTATTGATTGGTTTAAAGAAGGCTCATTTTATAAAAGAACCAAGAGGTAAAAAACCAAGCCCGACAATATGTTTGCAGCATGAATCATACAAGGTGAGTCTAAAATCATAATGAAACAAAGATTGAAAATCAATAGGTTTTTTATCGATTTAAATCCATGATTGAGCAAAGATGGTTGTAATTCGATTGAATCATTGGTTAAAAGGAGTAATAAAGGTCCAATCTTACTAAAACAAACCTAAAGGAAGCTCGAAAATCAATGAACATCCTAAATTATGGAATTTTCAAATCTAAGAATTTGAATTTTTTTCTATTTTTTACCCCAATAATGAGCATATTGAAGCATGTTTTTAGATTCAATTTGCAGTACTTTAAGTGTGCTTTGCAATTTCACCATTAATTTGGTGAAATTGTGAAGAAGGAGGAATACAAAAGGCTTCAAAAGTAGATACTCAACATTAGTTTTATGCAAGAAAAGGAGAGAAAGTGAGCGAAAAGTAGTTTTGAGGTAGCACTACGTGGTGCCACGTTAGCTGCATATCCTAATGGCACATTACCACTTGTCTCAGCGAAACATGTAGCTTATTGGTTACTCGAAACATGAAAGTTGGGAAAGAAAAGCAAGAAGAAAAAACAAAAAGGCACAAAGTGCCTGGTGTAAGGTTCATGTCATAACCTAGAGGTAAGTCGAGTTATGGCAGTATTGCCATGTAATACATGAAGATCGGAGATCAAGCACCATCCTTGATCAAGGGCCTTCAGCGTACTACACAAAGCATTTACAACTATGATCTTCTCTTAGTAACCAGTATTTAGTAATAGCAGAATATATAAATTAAAATTATGCCATCTAATTAATCACCAACATAACATAGATAAGCAGAATATCAGGTTTCCCTTAAATTAGTAATACGGTACCAAGATAAATCACCATAAGTAGTCTAAGCTACTTCAATAAACTAAAAATACTTAATAAGTAGAAATTAAAGAGAATCCACATATATATAAACAAATGGTTCATTCAAGCTCTCCAATTCTTTACATCTCACATCCCAAAGCTAGTATACTAACCTCAAGCATCTCGCGGCCTAGCTTCAGCCATAAGTCCTGTTGTAACAATAACTATAGGGGGCTAAGCTCAACTACTTAGTCAGTAACCTTCTTACTCTACAACAAGCGATGTTAAGCAAGTTATTATTCAAGCGTATGAATGCATAGTTAAACAAATGTAATGCAACGGTATATATAGTTAGCTAATAACTATATATAGTATGGTTTTAACGCCTACCATTGGTCAGATTAGGAAGTATTTCGATATGTCAAGATCTGAGTATCTACACCCAATTCAAAGTCTCTTGCTTTCAATATCACTCTTAGTAGTAGACATAACATGACCTCAAGTAAAACTCTCCAAAGCCAAGTAGTTCCCAAAGGTCGAGGCAAGAACATGTCATACGAAATACGTTGTACAATAACAATTTTCAATATACAAAATATAAAGCGGATCCAACTAAGCATGATCCTTTGTTCTATTGTGTGATGTTGATGCCCTTATTGTCATGTTATAAGATGCTATGCATGACCGGTTTAATTTGGGGTCAAGTATTTATTAGTTTGATTCACAGGTAACTAATCACTATATATATATATATATATATATACAGACACTCCAAGATCTTAAGTTCTAATACAGTAAGCATATAATATTCATATTAACTTAGGGTATTTTGCAAACAAGGTCAATCATGTCAAGTACATATAATTTCTCATTTGCCCCAACATGCATCAATTTCAACTATTGGATGCAATTCAATATTTCGCTAACTAAATGTACAAATAAGCAAAGTACGAGGGCGGTATACTCACTCAATCATGATGCACAGTAGTCCTAGTGATTCTCAATTGTATCCAAGTCAAACTCCTCATCCCCTTAAGAAAATAATTAAGTTTTATGAGTATTCTATTTGCACCAATTAATTAGGCTTCCCGCTTACTATCCTAGAGTTAGTTGTTTTCGTAACTTAGGCATATCTTCTTCATTTTAACTCTATTTTCAGTAACCTTATAATCGTTTCCATCATTTTTTAATGTTCTTTCATTTGGTGAATTTTTTTTTCTTTAAGTTTTTAGGTTAGCAAGTATTTGGTTTGGGCCCTAAAAGGTCATGGGCCCAAATGGTAAGTTGGTTCACTTTATGGTTTAGGCCTAGTTTTTGGTCTTAGGCTTGGTTTTTTGACTTTAAGCTTTATATTTAATAATTTTGGGCTTCTTTTAAGTATTTTAAATGGGCTTTTTTCCATCTAACACTTTAAAATTTTAAAGTAAGCCTTGGTGATACTCTTATGTGTCTAAATGGGCCTTTTTGCTAAGTTTAGGCCCTAATTCACTAAGGGGCCTATGATGAGTGTCTTGGATGAGTCTTTGGGTTTTGTGGGCCTTTTAAATAACTCTTCCTCAACCCACTAACCTAGGGTTCATATCTAGTCACTTAGCTACATAGGCTCTAAAATTGGTTTTGTTAGGCTTAATGTGTCTAAATCATTATTTAGGGTCTTGGCTCGAGCCCACTTGTCTTTTTGGGCCTAAACCTAACATTAAACTTAATTTTAGCCTATTTTTAATATGGTTACAAATCTTTTTATTATGGTTCTTAGGGCTATTAACATCATTTTTAAGCCTATAAGCACTAACTATGCTAGTTTAGGGCCTTAACCATACTTTAGCCTACTTAGCTTGATTAATTATGTCCTAAACCATACTTAACACTAATTAAACATGTCATTAAGCTACTAAACAAGAAGTTTCGAATCTGGTAGTTCAATGAAAGTGGTGGCCATGAGTTGTTTCTAGGGTCAAATCTTTTGCTTTTATGCAACATTTGATTTTTCTAGTGTTTTTACTTAAGTAACTTATGTTTCTACTAATCTAAAACCATAATCACTTCATAAAAGTGTGTGAAAGTGTTGTGAAAGAACATACAAGGGGCGGCATGCAAGGGAAATGGGGATTCTATCAACTAACTTAATGATTTACTACTCAAACTAACACTACTCTACACTACTTAACCTATTGGTATTGTATCTTCTACCAAAAGTGGCTTTTATTTTACTAACCTTTATTGGCCCTTCTTGAAACACCTTAAGACTTCTAGGGATTTGGTATAAAGTAAGTTCCAACAAAGAAAAACATTAGTTTCTAACATTATCTTATAAGAAAACTAAAGAAAACCTAACCTAAGTTCTTACCGGAGCAAGGTTGATGATGGTCTTCTTAATAAGTGTGTGCCGTGAGTTGTGAGTATGTAAGGAGGGTGTATGTGTGTTTGGTGGAGATTGATTTCCAGCGTAGTGGTGATGTAATGGTAGCCAGCGGTAGGATAGTTGGTGGATGCCATAAGAAGAAGAAGAAGAAGGAAAGTTTGTATGTTTGGCTTTTTGAGAGGGTTTAAGAGTGTTTATGAGAGTATATAGGGTTTGAGGAAGCAAAAATGGGGGAAGGGAATGAGGATGGCAGGTCATGGCAAAGAGAGAGGGTAGAGGGGATAAGGTTTGATTGTTTGAGAAATCAAGGACAGGGTACAAAATGGAGACCATGTACCTTGTGTGCTTTTTGCAAATTTGGGTCAGATCTTGTCCCCTTAAGGTATAATATATTTTAAAAGGGGATTAAGAGTTTGTCTTTTGGTCATTAATTATGTTTGACTTGTAGTTAATCAAGATGTAACGGGGTTGGATAAGGAATAGGGTAATTGGTGGTGATTAGTCATGATTAAGCTAATTAAGTGCAAATAGGATGTATTTAGGGTTTTATTGGATTTTGATACTATACTTTAGCTATTCCAAATGCCCTTACACATGTATTTAGGATTCCCTTAAGGTTTACTACTCATTTTATAGTAATTTGATCTATGTATGAGCTAGAAAGTTAGGGTTTGAATCACTTAATATTATCGATCACTTATATTGATTGATTTAGCCTTACTATTAGTATTTCTTTGTGACATTAAGGTATTTGATCACTTAATTTGGGTTATATGACCATTTTAGGATTTCAATATCATTCTTAGGGTTTTTTAAGTATTAGGGTTTGTGCTCGTTTAGTTAGGTTTTTAAGGCTTACTCCAGTTAGGGTTTTGATTGAACCCTTAAGGTTTGATTTTTTTTACCTAAGTTTTATTACTATGTTTGGGTGGTTCTAAAGCCTATCCAAGGACTCCTTCATCGATTCTGCTTTTGGGTTATCGAAATTTCATCGGATTTATAGTTCGAACTCGTGACCTCCAACTCACTCTCATGTCAAGATTGAGTACAATAACAATTAGGCTGTTAGCTTATGCCCTATCATTTATTATAACTAAATTTTATCTAAACTATGAAGAAACTTAATTATCTTATAAAAGACTATCTAAATAAATTAATTTAAACTTAATGACCTTAACATAACTCTAAATCTCTATTTTTCCTAAAAAATTCTATCTTTTTTTTTTTGTTTTCTCTCTTTTTT
The DNA here is from genome assembly GCA_024138005.1 of Lumnitzera racemosa. NCBI lineage: Eukaryota > Viridiplantae > Streptophyta > Magnoliopsida > Myrtales > Combretaceae > Lumnitzera > Lumnitzera racemosa. The sequence continues at coordinate 69,018,991 of JAMXBC010000005.1, read as the reverse complement.
AAATGCAATTTTCTATTTTTTTATTTTAAAAAATTTCTATATTTTGTGCTTCTTCTAATTTTTCAATTTTTTTGTATTTACCTATATTTTCTACTTTTTCATTTTTTTTCTTGGATTTTCTATTTTTTTATATATTTTTCTAAATTAGGACCCTTTTCCTATTCCTAAAAAAAAATATAAAATTATAGGGGGCAAATTGGGGTGTTTACACATTCCAATTCTTAGTAAGGTAGATTCCCTTGATAATTTTAAAGTTGAATCATTAATTTATGGTGTTATTACATTTGTCATTAACAATACATTTCAATTTTCGATAATATTAATTTTAAAAAATTCAAATTTCATATCAAAATGAATTCGATTCTTTCTTCTTCTCTTCTATTCAATTACATTTCTTCTTTCTACTATGTTTGAAACACTTTCCATATTTCCATAAAGTTTATTTATCATGGTGTAGCTCAAAGTCAATTGTCATGAAAGATCCCTCTCATATCTCACATTTTTCATTTGCACTTATCAGGATAACCATGTAAATAGATGAAAGTGGTAGAGATTTAACTTTTTTATCTTTTAAAATTGATTTATGTGATAATAGGATGGTGGTTTCATTTTGTATCCAAGCTACATCAAAGCCATATGATATTTTTGCACTAAAATAGGTCTAAAAAATTATTTGTGATCCAATCAAAACATTCCTCTTAGAAGTGTGATTTGTATCTTTCTTCAAATTTAAACTTGATGTTTCATTGGTATTATATTAATTGGTTAAGTGATGTAATGACAATTGTAGTCTCCATACCATAAGCAAGGTTTAAATAATTTGTTAGGTAGTAGGTTTGGTTTGATCTAATGTAACTTAGCCTATTTTTTTCAAGTTCTATTTTCTTTCTTCAGTCTTCCAATATCATTTACTTTTAATTTCATTAGGTATTGTTAAGTCATCTAGATTACTATTATTGGTAGTTTTATTATGTCATGAACTCGATAATTTTATTCTTTTATCTTGAATGTGTTATTTGCTAATGTATATAGTTTGTGTAAAGATAAAAAATGGTTTCCATAAAGTTTCTTTCATACTTTGCTCAACATCTCATATGTCATGTAAGTAAGTATATCTCTAATACACTAGATAATGAGGTTTTGAATAGATTCACAATAATTATATAAAACAAAACTATCAAATATCTAAAAAAAAAAAAAGACTCATAAATTTTTTTTATTTAATTTGAAGCTAGTCCAATAATTTCTTTAGATAATTATCATATGCATTTTTTTTAAAACCTTTATATTCATGTAAATTCATTTTTTATTTGTATATTTCCAATTTAATTCATGGATTTGATAGGGTGGTATAAATTACACTAAAGTACCATACATCACCAATATAATAGAGATGAAGAAATTAATTTTAGAATGATAATTGTGTATTATTATAATTATTATTATTATTGAAGTTTTTATGAGATTTTATTCTATGAAAAGATTTTAGTTAATCATGTGATGTGGCATGTGCTTATTTAAGCCCTAACTGGCTTATGGTTTTTTCTTGTTTTACATTTCCATCGACTAACCTTAAATATATTGAGAAAAACTATAATAATTTAAGTTAAAAATACTCCAGGCTAATGGATAAATTTATAAAATCATTATTTTTTTCCCCACTTATAGCACATTTATTATCTAAAATCTTTTTTTTAATTGTTTTCTTTTTTTCTACCACTCATACCACATTTAAAGTCTTAAATCTAAAATCAAATATATGCATTGAGAGATATAATTAATATTCTAATTATTATGTGTTACTCACTATGAAATTTATAAGTGGATAAATCACCATTATTCAATTATCTATTTCAAGCATTTAATATATATATATATATATATATATATTGCATATGCACATGCAATGTAAGTATGTTATTCGCTTAGGAATGCCGCCAAGCAGGTCATTATAAGGTTTCTAATCTAGTGGATCCACTAAAACCCTATAAGATTTAACTCTATAGGGTTTTAAGATGGGTTTTAGAAGTGATTTTCAAACCTCATAGGATACTAGGTCAGGTTTTGGGATTTTGAAAAAACCCGATAAAAAGCCCGAATCCATTTAAAGATAATAATATATACATATATGATATTAATAATTTAGTATTGGATGTAAATAATAAAACGTAGTAATTAATAAAAATGTATCTTATCCTTTTCGTACTTTTTCTTTAAAAAAACAAAAAACCATCTTTTTCTCTCTCTTACAATCTCATGCTATTTGTGACTCTCTTCTTTTGCCTTTACTCTCTTTCTCAGCCAATTAAGCACATTCCTCAATCCCCATCCATATCCTTTTTATTAATCGTATATTAATTTTAAGTAAAAAGAAGTTGGTTTAGTCTTGAATAACTATACGTCATTTACTTTATTTTTTGTGTATAGTCACAAATCAATTTTTTTTTTTAATTTTTTATATTAGTGGATTGGGTTGGGTGAAAACTTGGTTATATTAAGGGCAGATTCTAGAAATAAGGTAAAAACCTTGTAAGCTATCCTATAAGATTTTTGGAATCCTTATAGGTTACTAAGTTGAGTTCAGATTTTACAAAACTTGTTCTAAACCTATCTTGGTGACAACCCTACGTCCACTAGTATGTAATAGAAGGTAGTTCAATATATGCTAAAATCTTTTAAGAAAGTTTAAAGGAAGTTTGTTTAATTTAATAAGAGTTGATTATATTATAATCCCACCAATTCTAACATCTTAGCATATCTATAAGAAAATGCCAATATTGAAATTTTGACATATTAAATCATAAAATCTATTGGGATCAAAGCCTCATCTTATCTTTTAGATCCATTTACCTAACGCCTTATTTATCTTAATTCATTTTGTGCTAAGGCTATTATAGTTTAGTAGTATTACCACTGGTTTCCTATTATGATAGACTAGGATTCAAATCCCCTCATTTTGTCTCAATAGTTAGCTAAAAAAAAAAAAAATTCATTTTGTGGTCTTTACTTATCAACATACATATAAAATATAGAATAAGCATCTAGAAGATTTTAAATAGTTGGTATGCATAATGACATAAAATAAAAGTAAAATTGTAATTTTTAAAGGAATATAATAGAAAAGTAATATTTAATATTTTATTTGATTGTACTTAAATTGATATTTATAATAAATTAGGAACATATCTAATTATACCAATTTATCCTTATCTCAATTCATGGTTTGAATTATAATTCCTCATTTTGCAATGATAGTAATTTAGTGAAATAGTTTTTCAAGAATGAAAAGCAAAAGTAGGTATTTAGGGAAGGAATAAGTACTTTATTTTAATCTTTTGAAATCAATTAAACCTGCTCTAAGTATCAAGAAGAAAACTTGTATACTTATACTTGCTCTTTTGTAGAATAAATAAGATTAGTAATTTTTGTTATTATATCACGTCTCATTTAGTGTTTAAATGAGCTCATATTTGGAAAATCTCAACCCATAACATGATTCATTTATTAATCGTATATAAAAACCTAAACATATTACTCAACTTGTTTGATAAACACCCCTTATGTTTAGATTAGAACCATTTATCATTAAAAATTTATAATTATCTAAAATACTTATACATATAATGGCAAGATGGCGATAATAATATCTAAATTTTATGAAGACAAATTACGTAGGATCTTACGTAATATAAAATTAAAATCCAAATAAAAGTCTCATCAAATATAGCAAATTCAAATATTTGAGTTATATAACATTACTAAATTAAGTGAAACTATGACTTAAGTAAATATTACTATAAGTATTAATTTTTAAATTCATGATACTTTCTATTAGATGGAAAACAATTAATATTACATATAGGTTCGTAACTTTTTGCCCATTTAAACTACAATTTAGTAAAATATTTATATATATATATATACACAAATATAGCTAAAAGTAATAATTCTCATACATTTAATTGAGATCTTTGACTTAGGAAAAAAAAAGATATGTATAATAAAATGCAAAATGAAAGAATATATAGTATATCTGTCACAACTTAGAGGAGAGTCAAGTTGTGGCAGTACCATTATATAATATGTAAAGATCTGAGATTAAGCAACATTCTTGATCAGAGGCCTTTGACGTACTACACAAGGCATTCACAACTACAACCTTCTCCTAATGACTAATATTTAGTAATAGTAGAACATTTATATTAAAATTATGCTATCTAATTAATCACTAACATAACATAGATAAGTGGAAATATCAAGCTTCCTCTAAATTAGTCATTGATAAAAGCATATATTTCGTATTTTAAAAGTGCAAATTAAGATAGAATTATTATAGATTTTATTAAAATCAATAAGAATTAGTACTTAATTATTTTCATTTGGACATTTTAGGAATTAAAGGATTTAAGAATGGAATTACAGACGATTTAGAGAAATTTTAAGCAAATAAACAAAGTTTGGATCAATGCACACAAATGGGAATTAAAGGCAATCGGCCTAATAGCCGGCTTAACAGCTGGCTTACAACTTACAAGCTTGCACCACCGACCTTTGATGGCTACACCACCGTTTCTTTATGTCTATGCCGTTGACCTTGCACTTATACCTCTACCTTCATCAAAAAAGAAACTTCATGTAAGCCAACTTTAATTTTTCACACAAATAGCTTATATTTCGTTGTTTAAGAGACTAGGAGACATACATTTTCTTGAACATTGAGAATCGTAGAATAGTTTTTAGATAATTTTTGAAGAATTCTTTAGGAGAAGTACTGTGATCATCGAAAGGATTTTACTTTTGCTGTGGAGACCAAGATTGAAGTTGCAATTGAAGATTATTTCTTTTCAATACAGAATTGGTGACATCTATTTTGATTATTTTTATACATTTCTGTGAATTACTTATGCTTTCAATTATGAATTTCCTTGCAATTTCAATCAATATTTGTGTTTTTGTTTTCAAATCCATGGCTAAATAAAATTATTTGTGGGAATTGGTGAAACTCTAGATAGTTAAAATGATGATTGTGTTCATATTATAGGATTAAGAGATATATGGATGATTTTTTATTGTGATTGACATTGCGATTGACATTGCGATTTCTATGATTTCAATTATAATTGTTCAATTGATTATAATTGTTAGAAACCCTAATGATACAGAAGTTGATATAAGGTTTGTTAGATGTTCTTAGTTGATTTGATTAATCAATGTGTAAGCAGAGTTAATAGAATTAATTAGAAATTACCTAAAGGTTAATGTAATGTTCGGCAATTGATTATTCATTAAGACATTAGGCATAATTGATTTAGAACATTAGACAATCATAGTATTTTGAGATATATAATTATAATTTAGAGCTCACTGCTAATTGGAAGATACGGAAGCTGACTAATTAATTAGGGGTTTAAATCCTTAAGTTTTAAGATATAATAATTTCACTTGAATGATCATATAGCTGTTAATCTATATAATATGATAACAATTTGATTTGCTTAATTTAGGGTGGATTCTACTTTCCTACAATTCTCAATTGATTGCTTAATTTTAGCTTTTTCATAGGTATTTTCTTTTCAATAGTTTTAGAGTAATTATTAGGTTAATTAATTTAATTTTAATTGCTTGAATATTGATAAAAACTAGTATAGGATTAGTAATTTCTTAGTCATTGAGGGATCGACAACCTTACTTTTCTATATTACTTGATTTTGACCCAGTATACTTGCTGCAGTATTCACAATTTATTTTTATATATATAGTTTAAGTGAATCAATCATACAGTACCATGATAGATCACCATAAGTTGTCTAAGCTACTAAACAAGCTATAGATACTTAAAAATTGGAAATTAAAGAGAGTCCATATATATAAACAAATGGTTTGCTCGAGCTCTCAACTTCTTCACATCTCATGCCCTTAACTAACATAAATGACCTCGGGCATTCCACGGCTCGGGTCTAGTCATAAGTCCTACTGCAACAATAAACTATAGGAGGGTAACCTCAACTACTTAATCAGTAACCTTCCTACTCTACAATAAGCAATATCAAGCAAGTCATTATTTAAGCGTATGAATGCATGGTCAAACATATGCAATACAACAATATATACAGTCGGTTAGTTACTATATACAACACGGTTTTAACACCTACCGTTGTTTAGGTTAAGAAGTATTTCAGCATGTTAAGATCCAAGTATCTACGTCTAATTTGAAGTCTATTGTTATCATCATCACCCTTAGCAATAGACATGAAACGACTTGAAGTAGAAGGTAGAACTCCTCGAAGCCAAGTAGTTCCCAAAGATCGAGGTAGGAACATGACCCATGAAATACGTCATACGATGACAATTTTTAGCATAAAAAATATAAAGTGGATCCAACTAGGTATGATCCCTCTACTATACGATGCTGATGCCCTTATTATCATGTTGTAAGATGTGATGCACGATTAATTAATTTAGAGTCAAGTGTTTATTATTTCGGTTCATAGGTAACCAATCAATATACATATATATATATAGACATTTCAAGATCCTAAGTTCTAATGCAGCAAGCATATAATATTCATATCAACTTAAGATATCTTGTAACCAAGATCAATCAATTCAAACACACACAATTTCCTATTTTCCTTAACATGCAACAATTTTAGTTATTCAGTATAATTTAGTGTTTCACTAAATACAAACACAAACAAGCAAAGTAAGGGGTGATAATCCTCTACTGTGTCCAAGTGAAATTCCTTGTCCCTTAAAGAAGATAATTAAGTTTTGTAAGTATTTTATTTGCACCAATTAACTAGGCTTACCGTTTACTATCTTGGAGTTAGTCATTTTCGTAATCCAGGCATATCTTCCTTGTTTTAGCTCCGTTTTTGGTGATCTTATAGTCGTTTTCATCATTTTTGAATTTTCTTTCATTTGGTGAAGTTATTTTTAAGTTTCTAGGTCAATAAGTTTTTAGTTTGATCCTTACAAGGTTATGGGCTCAAATGGAAAGTTAGTTCACTTTAAGGTTTTAGCCTAGTTTTGGGCCTTGGCTTGGTTTTTGACTATACGCTTTATATTTATTAATTTTGGGCTTCTTTTAAGTATTTAAAATGGGCTTTTTCTACCCAACACTTTAAAATTTTAATGTGAGTCTTGGTGATACTCTTATGGTCTAAAAGTCCTTTTTACTAAGTTTAGGGCTTTAAATCACTAAGGGGCTTATGGTGGGTATCTTGAATGGGCCTTTGAGTTCTATATGCCTTTTAAATAACTCTTCCTAAGCCTTTTTACCTAGGTTTCAGATCTGGTCACCTAGCTACATGGGCTCTAAAATTGGTTCTTTTGGGCTTATTATGTCTAAATTACTATTTAAGGCCTTAGGATTAAGCCTACTTATCTTTTTGGACTTAAGATCAATATTGGACTTACGTTTGGCCCATTTTTAATATGGTTATAGATCTATTCATTATGATCCTTGGGGTTATTAACACCATTCTTAAACCTATAATCACTCACTAAGCTAATGTAGGGCCTTAACCATACTTTAGTTTACCTAGCTTGATTAATTAAGTCCTAAACGATACTTAACACTAATTAAACATATCATTAAGCTACTAAACAAGAAGTTTCAAGTCTGGTGGGTTCATGAAAGTGGCGGCCATGAGTTGTTCCAAGGGTCCAATTTTCTATTTTCATACAACACTTGATTTTTATAACGTTTCTACTCTAATAACCTATGTTTCTACAAATTTAAAACCATAGTAACTTCATAAAAGTGTGTGGAAGTGTTGTAAGGGAATATGCAAGGGGCAGCATGTATGGAAAGCAAGGGTCTTATCAACCTACTTAAAGATCTACTAAAACTTACACTACTTAGCCTTATAGTATTATATTTTCTACTAAATGTTGTTTTTCTTGTACTTATCTTTGTTTTCCCTTCTTGTATCACCTTAGAACTTCTAGGAAGTTGCTGTAAAATAAGTTTTAACCAAGAAACCATTAGTATCTAACATTGCCTTACGAAAAAACTAAGGAAAACCTAACCTAAATACTTATCGGAACAAGGTTAACGATGGCTTCTATGGTGGTTATGTGCCGTGAGCTTATGAGTGTGCATGGGTGTATGTGTATGTGTTGATGAGTTAGCTTAGGGTATAGGTGTGGCATGAAACTTGGTATGTAGTGATTTGGAGTTATGATGGTGAAGCTATGATGGCCAACGATAGTGTATGTAGGTGGTGGCCAAAGGAGGAAGAAGAAGATGAAGGGGAATTGAGTATTTGATTTTTAAGTGAGTGTCTGAGAGGATTTGAGAGTGTTTCGGGTTTGAGAGAATAAAAATGAGGGTGGGAATGAGAGTGGCTAGTCATAGCAAAGAGAGAGAGTAAGGGGGATAAGCTTTGATTGTTTAGGAAGTCAAGGACAAGGAACAAAATGGGGACCATGTACCTTGTGTGCTTTTTGCCAATTTTGATAAGATCTTGTCCCATTAGGGTACAAGATATTTTCAAAGGGGATTAAGAGTTTATCTTTTGGTCATTAATCATGTTTGACTTGTAGCTAATCAAGATGTAATGGGATTGGTTAAGGATTAAGGTTTGATTAGGGTAATTGGTGATGATTAGGCATGATTAGGCTAATTAACTGCAATTAAGATGTGTTTAAGGTTTTATTGGACTTTGACACTACATTTTAGCTAAATCAAATGCCCTACACATGAACTTAGGGTTCCCTTAGGGTTTGGTGCTCATTTATAGTAATTGATCCATGTATGAGCTTAGAAGTTAGGGTTTTAATTGCTTAGTACTATCTATCACTTTATTGATTGATTTAATCTTATTATTAGTATTTATTTGTGTCATTAAGGTATTTGATCACTTATTTAGGGTTAGATGATCATTTTAGGACTTCACTATCATTTTAAGATTTTTTAAGTATTATAGTTCTTGCTCGTTTAGTTAAGTTTTTAAGGTTTGCTTTATTTAGGGTTTTGGTTAATCACTTAGGATTCAATTGTTTTACCTAAGTTCTATTATTATGTTTGGGCTATTCTAAGGACTCTATCATTCAATTCCACTTTTGAGTTATCAAAATTTCGAAGGATTTACAGTGTCTCATATTTGAGTCTAGAAGCTAAACATAAACTAGAGCACGAACGTAAATGCGTTTAGACTAGATTAGATTATACATGTCTCATGACAATTTATTCTATACACAAACTCATTTAGATCATATTGTATCATATCCAAATATCACAGATTGAGTCCTAAATTACAAACCCTAATTATATATTAAGAATATTGAAACGATTTAAAAAATTTCTGCCTCGGCCATATTAACTAGTGTTTAGGGAACTCATTAATGTTTTACTCAAGTAAATATTTAAAAGAAAAGTAACGGGCCGTACCAAATTTCAGACGCCATGCAGATGATAACAATTTTATTTTGCCAGTTTAAAAAATAAATAAATAATCTTGAACGATATTGCTTACCATCTACATCCGCAGCTACTGTTTTGGTTTTTTCAACCAAATGTTCCGCGTATTGAATAATCCCGTGCACCAAAAATTAATAAATAACTAAATAAATAAAAAGGGACTAAAGCCGCACGTACTCCGAAGAAGAAGAAGAAGGAGAAGAAGAAGGAGAAGAAGAAGGGAAAGGAAAAAAGTTGGCAGCAGAAGAAGAAGAAGAAGAAGAAGAAGAAGAAGAAGAAGAAGAAGGGGGGAAAGGAAAAAAGTTGGCAGCAGCAGAAGAAGAAGAAGAAGAAGAAGAAGAAGAAGAAGAAGAAGAAGAAGGAGGGGGAAAGGAAAAAAGTTGGCAGCAATAGATTAAAAAGTCAACAGCCATTGGAAAGTTCGGTTCATTTTCGACAGTTGAAAATGGAATTCCTTCTCCCCGAAGAGTAAAAGTAAGAGTCTAGTTCTGTTAAATTTGGAGTTTTATATAAATACGGGCTTTTTTCGAAAAAATATTATAAAAAGAGCTCATTTTAAAAATATATACGAATATGATACATTAAAAGCGTATCAAATAAATATATCTTTAATTATTTATAAAGAATTACACTGAAGACAAATATAGTAGATACGCTTTCAGTGTAATTCTTTATAATTGAAGGCGCTTATAATTGAAGGCGTATATAGTGTATGCACCTTCACTATATTGGCTATCTATACCCCAATCCATATGACCTGAGCTCGTTATTGTCTATATCAGTTTCTGGAATTTCCAAAACACAAAGAAAACTTGAGGAAACTTATAATTGAAGTATCAAACCATTTCTTTATGCGAGTGTACATCTAAAACAGTTAACAATCTATAACTTATAGGCATGTTATTTATTTATTTTTATTTATTAATAATTGACATTATGCAATTTTTCTTTAGAAAAAAAAATTGTTACGCTATTACGTAGATTCATAATTATAGATATACCATAAGTTGTATAAATTATTAATATTTCATGAAAATTTATTAGATGTCTAAATTTAGGAATATTTTGTATTGTAGTACATAAGTTATACGAATGTAGGTATGAATAATGTTGGAATGTAAGTGGAAATTATTGTGTGTGTGTATATATATATATATATATATATATATATATTGTGTTTTTATTGTGTTGAGTTAAATTAGAAAGTTAAAGTTAGATAATTGTGTTGGCAACGCAGCTTACCGAGATGATTAAGTATATTTTGTAAAGTTGTTACCCAGTGTGTAGATAAAGTTTTTAATATTATCTAAATATTTGGTTCATTGTGGCGTTACTAGGATAGAAATGGAAAATTACATGAAAGTTATTGTCTTTGCGAACGAAAATATAGTGATGAGTAGCTAGAGGCCAAAGTATAATAGGGAGCTCATTAAGAAGTTGAAAATTAGGAAGGATTCGAACTTTTCTCATTTCAGTAGAAGAATTTGTGGATACACTAGAGTTGACTTGAGTGGTGTTGAACTCGTGCACAAGCATCCCTTTTTCTATGATATTGGAGTTGTTTACAAGTTGATGGCCATTAAAGATGATGAGAATGTTGAGGATTTCATTGAGATGATAGAGTCGTTTGGGGAGCTTTTCTCATTTCAATCGAAGAATTTGTGGATACGCTAAAGTTAACTTAAGTGGTGTTGAACTCGTGCACAAGCATCCCTTTTTCTATGATGCTGGAGTTGTTTACAAGTTGATAGCCATTAAAGATTATGAGAATGTTGAGGATTTTATTGAGATGACAGAGTCTTTTGGGGAGAGAAGCATTCAGGAAGTATACATAAGGTACATTGGGGAATCGAATACTTAGAATGAGTATGAAATACATTAGCCAGACAATTTAACCCTTTCAGATCCCAATGTGCATTCAACAATGATCAATATTAAGTAAACAAATGTGGATCATTCAAATGAACTGTACATAGATTTCTCTGAGTACAAGCATGTCAATATCACAGAAGAGTAGCTTGATGAAGCATTGGGTCCCATTATTGAACATGAAAATCGATGATGGGGAGAATGCGGCAGATGTAGATGGTAATGAGTAGGATGGAGATGGTGATGAAGATATAGATGATGTTGGCGTCGAAGATGACTATGCTAAGAATTTGGGAGAGGCTTAAATGAGACTATATGTTGGTGGGAGCAATATGTTAGTCCGAACACTTCACGATGACGGCCCTAGTAAGCTATACTGTCAAATTGGTGAAGTATTGTCAAATTGGTGAAGTATTATCAAGCAGGCAGTTTAAAGACTTTCCACAAATAAACGAACCTACTAACAGGTTTATCAGAGATTTTACCCTGTTTTACAATAGCCAATACGATGCCAATGGATATGCAACATTTAAGAAAAATGTTAATGAAATGTGCAATAACATCATTAGCACTGATGACTTGAGTGTTGGTATGTGTTTCAATATGAAGAAGGATCTCATAAATGCAGTAAAGTCGTTCTACCAAAGGAAACACTGTGATTTTCATGTGCACATTTCGAAACCAAATGTATATGTTATCTACTGTAACAAGAAAGAACAAGGTTGTAAGTGGAGGCTATGAGCTTATATGATTAAAGTAGAAAGTCTTTTCAAAATAACAATTCTAAAGGGTCCACATACTTATGTGAACCCAATGATAAACTAGGATCATCCTCAGCTCGATTGCAACAAAATGGCTATACTATTCATCAATAGTATATGGAACAACCCTAATGTTAAGATACCAAATCTTATAGCTAACATGCAAACTTTGTATGGGTACACAGTAAGTAATAAAAGGGTTTTCTAGGCAAAGCAAAAGGTTATTGAGGTGGTATACGGTAATTAGGAGAAGTTATATAATAAGTTGCCAAGACTATTAAATGCAATGGAGTTGAGCAATCTGGGGACACAAGTAGATTGGGGCTGGAGTAGTTCACTAAAGCAAGGTCAATCCCAATTCAAGTAGGTTTTCTAAACATTTAGGTTGTATGTACAAGCCTTCAAATACTGTCAACCTATTGTATGTGTTGATGCAACAATCCTATATGGAAAGTATAGGCATAAGTTGTTGGTAGCTTGTAGCATGGATGGGGATAATTCAATTCTTCCATTGAAATTTGCTCTTGTTGATACAAAATCGATAGAAACCTAGGGGTAATTCCTACGGAAGCTTAAAGTGCATGTAGTCGACCAAAAGGGGGAAACCTTATATCTTATATCCAACAGGGCATTCGGTATTGATTTTACGTACAAGGAACTATCGATAGGTTGGCAACCACCGTTTGTAGTTTCGAGATATTGTTTGCAACACGTTGCTAATGACTTCAATACGCTCCACAAAAACCAATTGTGCAAGAAACTTGTATGGTTTGTAGGTGTTTGGGAACAATACAGGAAATTCAAATGTTTCATGGAAAAGTTGACCTAAGCTAAGGAGGACATTCCTACGTAGTTTGACAATGTTGATTTAGACAGGCAGACTCTTGCATATGATAGATGTTACAATTTTAGATATATGACATCAAACATTGTTGAAAGTTATAACTCCATTTTGAAATCAGCACGTAGACTACCCATCACTGCATTAGTGAAGAAGATATTTTACAATTGTGTCACCTAATGGGAAGATAAGCATAAGGACGCCTAGGAGGCAATCGATTCTAGCAAGACCTATATTGATTATGCTGTAAAGATATATGAAACTTGGAGGGGTGGGCAAGTGCACATAGAATAATTTCAGTAAGCTTATAGAACGGTATTTCGAGGTTTTAACTAGTAGTCGAATGACAAAAACAAGATTGAAGGGAGGGGGAACGATACATACAGTTGACTTTAGGGGCTGCACTTGCACTTATTAGAAGTAGCAAATATATAGGATCCCTTGCTCCCATGCATGTGCTGTTACAATGAGTATGAGGGTGGATAGCAAATCAACAATATGGTCATAGTATAAGTGGGCAAACCAAATAGATTATTATTGAGCTCATTTCTACTCGATTGGTGACGAGCTAAATGAGCTATAAGTTAGCTTTCCTTATCTCTACCCAAATATTGACTTATAACGAAAAAAAAGTAAACTTAGGAATAAGTGATATCATACAGAGATGGACATTCGAGAGCGGTCTAACAAAACTAGATGCAATACATGTAGGCAGGAAGGACATAATTGGAAGAGGTGTCTGGAGATTAATAAGGCTGGTACATATTCCCTTTTTATCTAAGCATTATATTGTAATACATGTATAAGTGTAATGATTAACAAGTTTTTTTTTTTGGTCTACTAAACATTTTTGTATGTATTCGCAGGATAGATGGAGTTAGGACCGATCAATCCACGTGTACTTACGAAGTAGGCGAGTTACCATTCACAGGTTGTCTAGGAGGGTAGGGTGAGTAATGTCATAATCATTTACAGTCAATTTCTTCATTAAATATGTGTTACTTGCTAACTTAATGAATGTTTGTTTAGGAGGTGGCTTATGCACTACGAGTACGGGATAGTGAGATGCCATTACGTAAGGATAAGTAAGATATCCTTATACATCTTAGGTAGAGCCTTACATATGGGAGGCTAGGTTTTGGGGAGTTGCATAACTCCCATTTATTATATTGGATTGGCATTTGATTACGACGCTTGTCGAGAAACGGAGGCCAAGACATACATGTTCCACTTACCCATTAGAGCGGGAATCATCACACTGTAAGATGTTGAGGTCCTGCTTGGACTTCTAGTTAAGGGGTTCGCAATGATGGGCTAAACAGAGATGGATGATGAGGAGAGCTAGGCTAACATAGGGGAAAGACTGCTAGGTATCTGGCATACTAGGATGAAAGGTACTCACTTAACTCTTACGTGGTTATAAGAGCACTTCCAGATACTACCTCGTAAGGCCAACAACAAGATAGTCTGATAGTACGTACGTACGTACATACATACTCAGCTTGATGGGAGGATTTATATTTGCAGATAAATCCTCCAACCTTATTCACTTGATGTTCCTACCATTGCTAGAGGTCTTCTTAGTAGTTAGGTAGTTTAGTTGGTGCAGCACTTGCTTGGCATAGTTGTACCGACAGCTGTGTTCTACCCCATCACCTAACATGCATGAGTTAGGAGGGCCTGCAATTCTACTGCATGTCTAGGCTTAGGATAAATTCCCACGTATCACATACCCTCACCCCTCACCCCTTTAGTTGATATGGGTTTATTATTAATGGAGATAGGCCAATGGCAGTCAGATGGAGGGTAGTGCAGGATACAACTCAACATCCTATGTATGTCATAGATACGTATTGCACTGCTTTTGACGTGTAGACAACGTAACAAGTATGATATAATAACTTATCCTCTTTTCTATCCTTTTCTTAGTCGTAAGTGATAATCATTGTTATTTAACTAGTTATTTTTTTATTTTCTTTTTCTTCTACCTTTTAGGTCATTTAGGAGCCTTATACAGAGGAGTTACTACAGTTGCTACCTCACTTCTATATTGTCAGGAGACACATTTGGAGTGCCCAAGTACCACTCATATGTTTCCACATCATTGAGTGGTGCTTTTCAGATTGTGTCATCTAACAGTTTAGTAGTTATTAGTATGTTTCACAGGAGGTTGACAGCTCATAGCAGCTCCACCAACTGGACCTCTAGGGTAAGATGGATGTTAACTAGATCAGCATACATTCTTCCTACATCCAAGCTTGGTGACAGAGACACGAATTCTTAGTACACATCTAAGGTCCTTGAGGGGTCAATGAGAGCTGCGGACAGTAATATAGATAGATCACCTGGTGTTATATTACATACCATAGAGCTGTCATTGGTTAATTGGTATGTATATCTAAAATCGTTCACTATTTTCTTTTTTACTCATTTATACTTGCTATCATCTGTACCAACATCTGTTTTCTTTACTCATTTTAGGTGGACTCGCTTAGGAGTGTTAGATTGGCACCTAACTACCCTACAACACTTGGTATTATAGATAAGGCACTTGACTTTATTGAGCAACACAATAACCTTATCTTTTACTCAAAGCAAGAGGGCGTACATGAGCCACCTCATATAAACTACGGTGGGGAGTAAGGACCACCTGCTGATGAGGAGATGCTAGCTCCTCATACACTACCTAGGGTTAGAGTAAGAGTTCAAGGAGGTAGGGCTCGAGTGGTACGTTATTGAGCTGACCTTGGTGACAATATTTCACTGCATGCTCGTCATTCCGTAGACCTAAGGCATATCAGTAGAGGATACAGTACATACCCTAGGTCAGCTATTGCCTCCACTTTGGGAGCCGAATTTAGCTCTAAGACTAGAACTAACTCATACCTGACTTTCGAGTTCCCGCAACATCTTGTTCTCACAGCTCCACCAACTCCTCAAAAGCAACGTTCTACCCCCATATAATCATCTATGCGTGAAGGTATCACTCAGCTACATTTGGGCCATCCAGCCGACCTAGTTCCTTTAAGGGAACTTTAGCTCAACAATCCACCACTTAGCCTACTCAGACATACAATAAATGGGGGTGTTCACTTCTTTCCCATATCATAAGAACCTTTACATGGTGTAGGCATCAGTAGATATGTTTAGTCTATTGTTTTTGTTTTCTCCTTTATTTTTCCATTTTATTGATGTTATCATTGACTCATTACAAATTTTGTATATATACTGATTATTCAAAATACAATTCACTTTTCATCATATATTTCAATTCAATGCATTGTTTATTTATCATAATTTTACAATTTACAGTATTTTTTTCTTTTATCCAACCCATATGGTCATTGGATGATTATCCCATATGCTTATTTCTTCCCTACTTGTTATATTTGTTAAAGCATTCCACCAATCGTGATTTTATGTAATTGATTACTATATCAAACTTTCCATTCAATTTTCAAGTTAATGGATGGAAAAACATTACTTTATCGCTTTGGATGGGGTGAAATTAGTAAGTTAAATGGAAATTGAACTAAAGACGCATGAAATGAATGTGCTTTCAGTATAAATATTTATATTAAAGGTGCATTCACTTAATGTGCCTTCAGTATCACAATTTGAACTGAAGGCTCATCAAGCATATGCACCTTCAATTCAATTTTCACTAAAGTAAGATATTGAAGAAGTATCCATTGTATATGCTTTTAGTATAAATATCACAACTAACTGAAGGTGTATTTATTCGATGCACTTTCAATATATCATTTTCATATTTTTTTAAAAAAAAAAAATGAGCCCTTTTCTGTAATATTTTTCAAAAAAGAGTCTGTATTCATATAAAACTCTTCAACTTGTAGTTACTTATCAAGAGTCAATCCCTCTACACTAAACATCTTTCTCCTAAGTAAATTGGGTTTCTTTCTTTAGGATATGCTTAGGGGTGAGTAAGCAACCCTATTGTATTGGGTATCTATCCAAATCTTACTTTATCAAATAAGTTTCGGGTGAATAATGAAGGCACAAAATAGATTCCAAGTAGTAATTTTTTGGAATTTACTCGTATCAGGTAAGGTATAAGTATGAATACACTATACTCAATATGAATATATTATACCCTATCCTACCCTAGAACCTATTCTCTAAAGTACACATGGTACATGCTTTATGATACCTTTACTCACTTTATACCAATAAATAGATAATATTAAGAAATAAAAATATTAATACTTGTTTTTTTAGTTATAAATAAATTAACAACAAAAACACAACTCTAAATAAACCACTATGTGTTACTTATATCTATTATTTAGTCCATCTTTCTTCTTCTTCTTCTTCTTCTTCTTCTTCTTCTTCTTCTTCTTCTTCTTCTTATAAAAACCTCTCCTTTCTTTCACTATCTTTTTTTTTTCGTATCCTTTCTCTTTTACTAACTCTAATTTAGTAAAATTTTAAAAATATCTCAGTTCTTAATTTATTATTTAATTTATTATATTAAAATTACTCACTCATGGTTTTTATATTCTACATATGACAATCTTATGGTTAAATAAAAATTTATTTTGTGATTTAAAAATAAAGAAAATAAAGGAAATTTCAATATGATCAAACTACAAGTTTGAATATTTCTAATTATAAAAATATTATTTAGTTTGCCTACCAATGTTTTATATTATCTCAATTTAGAATACGTTACAACTTATAAAAAAAAATATTACCGATGGTCTAGCGATAGTATAGTTATTATTTGATATTGATTACACATTCAACAAAACGTTTGAAAAGAAAATAAAAAGGGGGGTGGTCTCACGAGGATGCAAGGTTCCTAGGGTACCCTGTACCTTGTAGAATCTATAAGGTTGCAAGGTATAAAATATATGGTAATTCCAAGGTGTTACAAAGTAAATGCTAAGTACAAAAACTAAGAATTTATACTTATACGAGTAAAGTTTTATACCCTATTTGTTCTATACTCACTCATCCCTAGACACATTGATATGATTTTGGTAAAAACTTAATGTCCAATAAATGTGAGCTATTAAGTAAATAGAAGCAACATATATCAAGATAGAATTGTAAAAAACTAAATCGAAACAACATAAACACTGTATTTTAAACATAAAGTCTATGTGATAACTTGGTTCTACAATTGTACGTTTATGAACTTTGTTTATCAAAAGTGTTAGTCGTTAATTTTACCACAGGTTTGCGCAGCTGCGCTTCAATTCTTGGGGTTAGTGCGTTGGGCTTCTAGGCTTCAATTCGAGGGAAATAAAACCTGTAAAAACACATTGGAGGCTTACGCTCAAGTCAAAAAGTGAGAGAAGGGTATAGAAAATTGGTTCTAATGAACTTACCCTCTATCTAAAGATTTTCTCCTTATTTATAGGCAATGAGACCTTTTATTGTTTAGAAAAGTTTTTGATAAGTCAAGCTTAATATTAGTTGTTCCAATTGGGAAGTGAAACTTGATAGATTATGAAAATTGTATTTAAGTTGGTGAGCTCGATTGAGTAAATACCCTTTAGGGCAAGTAGATTTTGACAAGTTGTGAAGGAATTTCGTCATGTTTCTTTTTGGTGAAGCTATTTGCATTGTCTAGGAGGTCGAACAAACCTTGGTTTGTCTAGGTGATGAGTCACAGTTTGATAATGGGAGTCGTCAAGTACTGCCCTTGGATAGAGCTACTCAACTCGGTCCCCATCAAATGTCAGGATTGGCTTAATTGTTTAGGCTCGAATCGGTCTAATCTAGTCAGGTCTAAATTTTTTTTTTTTCCTTGAATTAATCCTTACAAATTGTGTCATAAATTTTTTTTTTTCTTTTTTCCCCTCCTAATCGGTCTAGTTTAAGGCTCAGAACAGGTTCTTCATCAACCTGATGGTATTTAGACTTCAGACTTGTAATAATAGTTATTATTATTATTATTATTGGGGGTAAGTCATAGCTGGAATGTTGCGATTATTACCTTTGACTTCAACCACCGGAATTCTAGATCGTCCTATTTTTCCGGTGGGCTGGGAAAGACCACAGCCCGGGTCAATGCTCAGGGAAGCAAGTGATAACGCATGCCCATTTTTTTAATTTGAGCAATCGATTAAGAGGATAAATTACAACGATGACTAGAAAATTGCATAACTCTCTTGGTTGTGAACAGCCACAAAAGATAGGTTGTGCAACCTCCACATGGTGATGAGTAGGTACCAACAACAGGAAAAATATATATGTATACATTACAATGCTAGTATGTTATGTGTTAGAATTGAGATCTCAATATATAATTGTTACAAAATTATTGTACAAATATAGAAAGTAAATATTGTTGAGTCTTATTTTAGTTTTCTTTAATTTAATTTATATTAAGTCTAACCCACTTAATATAAATTAATTGACATAAAATTAAGAAAAAATATTTTTCTTTAAAAAATGTTTTTTAAAAGAATATTTTTTGTAAGTAATTTAGAAGTAGCTAACTAGTAAACTAGTAAAAAGAGAAATTAGGGTTATTGGGTAGAAAAAAAAAAACTTAATTTAGCTATTAGTATTTAAATTTTAAAAAAAAATTAGAAAATTTAACCAGAAAATCTAAGCTTTGGCACTAACCTATTAAAACCAAGTTAGCACGTAGAAATTATAAAAAAAAAATAATGGGTCATTACTTTTATAATTTTTCTAGAAAATATGAAAATATGTAGAATTATGCGAAATGCATGAAAATGATTTTTTATTACAAATTTTCATAAAATAACAATTTTTCATATTTTATGATTGCTCCAAAGGTATTTATGTACCCTATAAAATCTCAGTTTTTGACTAAATACAATAAACTTAGAGCGATGGGTTACTCTTATGATACGTGAGACATAAAGGGTATAGATTAGGACCATGGAAATAAATCTATTAAGGAAAACTTGAGAAATGAGTTTCATCATGCAATAGGACCTTAGTTGCTCGAAATCGATAAGATTTAGGACTTTCAAAAAATCTTTCTCAAATTGAATCAAACACCAATGTAAGGTCACAAATGTTAGAAGAAGAGTTTTAGTAAAATTTATTTTGCAAAATAAAGGTTATAAAATATTTAATTTATTAAAATGTAATTTAATCAGTATCGCTCATTATATATCGGAAATTCAAAATTTAAGCTTTGAGATATAATGAGGCTTTAAAGATGAATTATTTTACTTATAAAAATAATATTTTGGAGTCAAATAGCATGCAATGTAATTATATAATCATACTATATACACTACAAGTACTCTATATGTAAATATACAAGTATAATATCCTTAATATTAGGTAAATCATGTAATAAATCATTAAAATAAGAGAAAAAATAACTAAATAAAACATGATTATCTCCAATATCAGACGTAACATGTTAGAAAATGCCTTAAGATGGAATAGTATGAGGTGGCTACCAAGAAGCATATCAAAAGTAAATATATGTGTGTGTGTGCGCCAACATTAGGAAAGTAACAAATGGAACATAGAGGGTCACGGTTGGATGTAGGAGAACCTAGTCGTTATCGACAACTTGAATAATGAGTTTTGTTATGAAATAAGACTTTACAAATAAATTATTTAGCTTATAAAAGATAGTAATATGGACTGATGGTGTAATTGATGAACATATAAGCTCACTAAGTATTCATGATAATTAATATATCTACATATATGATGGTATGAATAAATAAGTATTGGAGAAGTATACTAAATACTAGATTTAATAAAACCAAATAAAGACAACTTATCAAAATCGAGTTGAGTAAGGGACGTGGATGGCTAAAGAAATAACCATTATAATGGGAAATGAAATTTACTTGGCTTAAAAATCAAGAAAACCAAGCTTTTAGGGACATGTGTAACATATTGTGGCCAAATTTAAATGTGATACCTAGCTACAAGTGGTATATTATTGGACCAATGGTGATTCCTTCCAGCTGTGATAATTAGCTTAAGCCAGTAACGCAGACAAGGGTTTTAGTCATTATTTAGTCAAAACATAGAAAAGAAAACAACATAATCAATGATTACGCTTAGGAAGGGAATGACCCTTGCTCATGTAAGCTATTAAATAATATATAGAGCAATACTTGTAGTTGGTTTCACTCTCTTCACTGCTTGAAACAAACACAGATATAGCTCAACATTTACCGTTTTAACAAGCAGATGGAGCAGCGCATTGCCAAATTAGACGAAAAATGGATACACAACTTCAAGAATTATTCTAAGGACACCAAGTTCATGCATGACATGAGGTAGTGTGGCAAAACTTCAAGACAACACCAGTACCATGTTTGCGACTACAAATGAGTAAAAAAACAGGGTAAAGAGTCAAACATACAATGAGTGAGAAGAGGAACATGTATTCATTCGAATTGGCAAGGTTGCAGTGGGGGATTTTGGGGAAATCATGACAGCGAGTTGCTGTGGAAATGACGAGATGAGATTTTGTTAAATCTTAGTAAGTCTTATTTTATCCATAATATCTAGTTCCTTATTTTGTTAAAAAGAAATTTACTAAAATTACTTGACTTGATTTTGTTAAATTTTAGCTTTTTGATAGTGGCGATATTATCCTTTAATGAAATATTATGATTTTTAAAGAAAATAGCTTCAGTTTAGGTTTTGACTGATTTGAATGACTTTTTGTAATACAAAGTGATTTTGAGATGGATTTTGTCAATACAAATGGATGAATTCGTAAAAATTAAAAAAAAAAAAAAAGCAATTTGGAGCTAAAATTACAACTTTTCCAAGTCTGTTATTTTATTAAACCAATATCCTAAATGATTTCATTTCAACAAAAAGCTCAATAGATCGGTGATGATCTTAGTGTGGTTATGGTTTGAACTAGAAGCACAAGTGATAGTGATAGTATGTGAAATTTTGTAGGTTAAAGTAGTATTTATACTCAACTAAAGAATGTTTCAAAGGATTTGTAGGTAAATTTTTTTTATAAGGAGTTTACTTAAAGGCTAAATTAGAGGATGTGAGTGCGACTTTTAACTACGTGAACTTAAAAAGCACGTCAGAGGCCATCCTACTAGGAATTTTAGAGGCAACTTAACTCAGAAAATAAATCAGAGGATAATTCAGATGTGAAGTTAGAGGATACTCTAAACTAGAATTTTAGTAGTTATTTTGTATCCGACTAATAGTTGACTTAGTATAAGTATCTTAATCAAGTGAAATAGTAGAAGAAGAGCCTCGTGATGATGTGTAACACTGGAACAATCGACAAGTCCAGGTAAGTAGATATTTATGTGCCACGAGTAGACTTATGTCTATAACTAAACTTACATGCTATATGATGTATTTGATTAATTGAGCTTGAAGGTGAGATTGATGTGCCGCTTGATGCATCATGTGGAGTTCTTTTCATAACTGTTAATAGTGGTTGACTAAATAATGTTTTGATATTGGACTTAGCCATGGTTATGTGGTTTGTTGTAATAACTGTCAAAGGCTAGGTTAATAATAATAAGGAGAAAATACAAACAACCTCCCTAAATTTTGACTTAGGTATAAATTAATTCTCTAAACTTTCAAAATGAGGTTTTTATCTCTCTAGACTTTGAAAATTAGCAAAACAACCCCTATAACCTTTAAACTTTGATTTTTGTGCGTAAATACAATAATAATAATAATAAGTAAAGAGTAAAATTCCTTGGTATTGCTAGGTATACAATTTGATACATTCATAGCATGACATGACATGAAAAGGATCTACAAGTTAAGTTTTTCGGAACTGAAATTTTATAAGACTGGGTTCATTAAGTAAGCAACTTGATTTACAAAAACTAGGTTTTCTAGCTTATAGAAACTACATTGTGTCCATTGGGTCAGCTTTATGTTAGATTTTCTAATCACTGTACATAGTTTATTACTAGGCTGGGTTTTGGCGACACCTTATTGCATTGCTAGGTTATATCTAGTTGAAGTCGACCAACTGAATGAGTTACCAGGTTAAGATAAGATATCAATACCAATGCATGCTACATGCATAAGCATGGCATATGCTTATTACTTAGCATTGCTTAGTTGGATTGAAGAATATTGTGATTAAACTATTAACTTACTATATGATTGTGATATGATACTACTTATATTGTATTTATTTATCTACTCTCACTTAGCTTATGGTAAGTTAAGGAGATAAGTTGTATTATCCTTAGGTAAAGGATCACTTAGATAAGTCTTTGAATCGCAAAGGTAAAGAGACTTTAAATGCTAGTAAGAAATGGGCTCTTGGAAGAAGCTAATAGCTACAAGATACAAGTCAAGTCCTTGGAAGTAGTTTTTTAGGAAAGACTTTAATGTTTTATTACAAAGGATTTAGTTTAGCAATTATAGTCATGATATATATACTTATAATAGAATCATGTATTACATAAGAATTGTATAGTAATGATAATTTGAGTTTGGCTCACTCTTGTAAAAGATTTCCATTATGGTCTATTACATTGCATGAGAAAAAGTTCAAAAACAAGTATTTATAAAGTTGAATGATAGGTAAAGTATATATTTTGCCTTATCCTTAACTTAGAGATGGTAGTAGTGAAAGGTCTTCAACTACAAAAAAAAAAAAAAAAAAAATTGATAAAAATTTTTAAGAAGATACTTGGAAGGGTACCTACTAGCCAGGACCAAGCCAACATGGTTCTAATTATTTTTTTTTTTTTTTGAAAAAAAATTTAGTGGTTTGGTTCATTTTATTTTGAAAACAAGCTAAATTTACATTATTTAACCATTATATATTTTTATTAAAATATATCCTAAGAAAGCCTAATGTTTATTCCCAATTTAAAAAAAAAAACCCTTAAAAACCTAATTTTTAAAAAGACTTAAGTTAAGATTTTTATTTTATGAAAAAAAAACCTAACAAAATTTTCTTTATTTTTAGAAAAAAAATCCTAAAATCCTAATTTGTTAAAAAAAATGAAAAAAAAAGTTCAATATTATTCAGATCTTTAAAGATATCAAATCTAGGTGCTATTTGTAACTGAAGATATGAAACTTGATAAAAAGTGAAATTGTATCTAAAAGATGCAAGAAATACAATTTTTATAAAAAATGAAAAATTTCCAAATAAGATATAACTTTTCTAAAAAAATCTATTTTTTTGTAAAAATACCTAAATTTCTCAAAAAGTGCTAAATGTGGTTTTAATGATGAATATGTAAATGTGCAATTTTTAATTCTAAGCATGCAAAAATGACCAATAAATTGAAATTGCTACAAAAACTTGTAAAAAGACTCAAGTTATTGACACTGTAAAAAATTTTATCATGCAATTTAATGGAAAGGCTAATATAATACATAAAGAATTAACAAACAAGTAACTGACAATAGAAAAAAGCTACTATTAAAACTAACAACCTACACAAAAAGCAAACAAAGTTAGTATAAGTTTTTTATAAATTTATTTACACCTAAAATAAAATAATAAAACTACTAAAATAAAATCAAAAATAACAAAGGAAATCCATAATCCACCTGCTTCAATCAATATGCGGATTGGCTTAGGGAAATTCATTACGCGTAAGTCGAGTCTTTAGACTGGTTATAGAGCTCTAATAGTGCACGGGTCGGGTTGCACTTGAAACACTAGCTATGGCATTTCAACTTCACTCAATGTCTTCTTAACGACAAATGGAGCATGCAATCACAAATTCATGTGACTCGTATTGATGAAAGGGGACATAAACACTACGCCTCAGTGAATGATGGTGGTTAAGATTAGCAATCGACAGTAGAGTTCGGGTGGCGTGATTATGGTAGCTCCAAGTTGAAGTGGATATGTGTTCTAATGTTTCTGAGTGTAAGGAAGACAATGTTAGTGTTAGTTTTTGTCAAAGTGTAGTGTTTGATGGTTGTTATGAGAGGGGGTTGATGGTAAGTTTGGTGGAGGTTGCATTTTGGTTACGTTTGTTGCTACTAGGTGTATTGCATGTAGGTGAGAGAGTATGGTTGGGGTAGAGTGTACTATGCGAGGTAAGAGTAGCAATCATGGATGTAGGGTTGAGGGTAATGGTTGCTATGTGTGGTGGGTGTTGTATGTGTTTGTAGTATAGTAGCCATTCTTGTGTCAAGTCAAGATGGAGTAGGGTAAAGACCTAAAGAAGATTGGGTTCTATTTGTTGGTTTCCTTCGACTTGACCAAGCTTTTCCTCATCATAAACTTGTACTCCAAATCTTATTTTGAATCTTTTGATTATCTTCAATCCTTCAAGAATCAATGCGGGTAAGAGAGTATGGTTAGGGCTAAGTGTACTATACAGGGTAAGAGTGGCGATCATGGATGTAAGGTTAAGGGTAGTGGTTGCTATGTATGGTAGGTATTGTGTCAAGTCAGGATGGAGTGGGGTACGCACCTAAAGAAGATTGGGTTTTGTTTGTTGGTTTCCTTCGACTTGACCAAGCTTTTCCTCTTCATAAACTTACAGTCTAAATCTTATTTTAAATCTTTTGATTATCTTCAATCCTTCAAGAATCAAGTTTCAGCTAGATTTTAATTTCAACATATCTTTTCTATATTAATCTTATCACAAATCTTTTAAGGATTTGATGATTTTGATAATAGTTTGCTACGATTCAAACTAAATCCTTCAAAAACCAATCTAAAGATATATTAAAATCTATAGTTACATCAAGTTCTAGAAGGTAGCTGATCTTCTCTTATTTTCTGTTTGTTTCTCAACTAAGAAAAAGAAAAGGAAAAAAAGTCACGCGTAGCACATGACTTTGTGTGATAAACCCAAGTGCAACTACTAAGTGTCAAACCTATGACCTAAAGCATTCAAGTGCACACTTTAACTAGCTAAGCTAGCTTCTATTCTCATTAATTGACACAATTCAGTTTTATTTAAGCACTCCTCATCAGTCCCAACTCTATTTTGGACTTTTAATCCTAGGCCTAACTCAACCTAACTTGCTTTAAAATGACCTTAGCCTATTTATGTGGCCTAAAATATACATGCTAAATATTTTCAACATAATTAATAAATCTTAAGTCTTATTTTAATTAATCCTGTCAAAAATTATATTTAAATTAGACAAAAGTCTACTTTATGAGTTTAAATATTTTACTAGACTATTCTAAAAAAAAATACATTTTTTTTTTTATAATGAAGCCTAATTTTTTAAAGATTCTAAATTTATCAAATTACATGCAGATTTTCTACCATTACTTGATCCAATTCTAAATTATCAACTGACTTAATTTGGACACTCTTAACACTTTATATTTTTTAATTTTTCTCTTTTTTTAACATTTTTTTTTTGTATTTTCCTATAAATCTAGCCAAAAAAGATAAAAAGAAATTAAATAAAAAATAAAGGGTGACAAAAATAGGGTACCTATAGTTGCTCCTCTTTACAATGAAGTTTAATTAAAACTTTGCTAGAAAGACCAAAAGACATGCCCATTTTTGTCGAAACTTGGCTTGAATTATTAAGTTAAGAACCTCTAACTTAAATGGTCACTAGAAAGAATTCTAATTTGAAAGGTTAGCTAAAAAGGGTCTTGACTTAAAAGGTCAGTTAAATGTCTCAGCATGAAAAGCACAAGATAAAAGGAATTCTTACTTAAAAGATTTTTGACTGAAAGTGTTAGATAATTAAGGGCTCGAATTAAAAGGTCAGGTATCCTTAAAAGGATAGTTCTCTTAAGAATCTCAAGGTTAACCCCAGCTTAAACCGATGGGCACCCTTAAGAGGGTAAATCTCTTTAAGGATATGAAATTTCTCTCAAAACAATTCATTTGAATAGCTCTTAGAAGATTTTAGCAATCTTTCAAAACTATTTTACCTAAAACTGGAGAATTTCACAAATAGTAGCTAATCAACATGCCTTATATCGATTCCTGATATTCACTCATTTAGAAAGCAAAATGCTGCCATAGTGTTTATCAATAACCTTTTGCAACAGTACTCATTCCTTAGAATAAAGTCTACCTTATATGTAGAACTCAGACTTAGCAGAATGCAGTTGAGGCTTTTAACATTAAGCCTTCTATAATTCTCTAGCTTTACCATACCTATGTTCTAGGTCAACGCTCGTCATAATTGACTTTTAGCTTCTAACCCCTACAATTAGCTCAATCTTGTAGAATAAACCTCTTTTTAAAAAACATGACTAGATTGTAAGGAGCACTTAGTCTCATTATTATTTGGTAATTTTGGTTTTTTGGTGACAAAAAAATTATTCACTATTTAAGTGTTTAAGGCTGGGCAGAAAGACATGGAAAGACTTATTAGTGAAGTTTGTATCAATCAATGAACATCTAAGATCAATTACCATCATAGATATCAACTTTGCTTGCAAATGATGAAAGATTAAGCACAAACAATTTTTAATAAGAATTGGAATCATATTAAGTTATTGGGCATCTCATGGGTAATACAACTTAACAGCATCTGAATTTATAAGGTCCCTTAAATTTGGACCCATCTTTGCTAATACTAGTGTACTACATAAAAATACCCTTCTTAGAACATAAAGGCCTTCATAGTTTGGAGCAAATTTCCCCTAAGAGTTTTTTACATTTGGTACTTGAAATGTCTTGGCTATACTTTCTTGTTAAAGGCTCTAGTCATCCTTTACTAGTAACATTGACTATGACATATTGCTGCTATCCTCCTTTCATCGATACAATTCAAATGCTCCATTCGCTTTCTCACCCACTCTACTTCACTAAGTTAAGTCTTTGCCAACACTCGAAATGAAGTTATTTCCACTTGCACTAGTAATACCACTTCGTTTCCAAATACCGATGAATAAAGAGTCACTCTTGTAGAGGTTCTAACTGAGGTTTTGTAAGCTATGAGAGTAAGCGAAGCATCTTGTACCAATCTTTATAAGTGATACCATCTTCTCAATAATTCTCTTGATGTTTTTATTAGTGGCTTCAATTGCCCCATTCTTCTACAGTCTATATGGATTCAAGTTTCTATTATTGATCTTGGACTGGGTACACACCTCTGTCATCAGCTTATTAGTCAAGTTTGACCTATTATCTATAATGATAGATTCATGTGCACTATATTTAGCACTAATGTCCCCCTTTAAAAACCTAAACACTACTCCTTTGGTCACATTAGCATATGATGCCACTTCTACCCATTTAGTAAAACAATCAATAGTGACTAGAATGAACCTATGCCCCTTTGAAGTTATAGGTGAGATTGGACCAATCATATTTGTTCCCCATAATGAGAAAGGTAATAGGGCTAACAACAAATGCTACTCTTAGGCAAGGCATTGATTTTGTTGGTATATACTTAGCATAAGTGAAAATGCCTCACTTACTTAATATAATCTGACTCCATTGTCATCTAAAAATGTCTCATCCTCATGATCTTTCTAGCTAACATGTACACATTCATATAAGAGTCACAAACTTCTTCATATACTTCTTTCATTAATTCTTTAGCTTGCCCTTCATTTATACGTCTTAATGGCATTGTATCGAATGATCTTTTATATAAGGTGGTTCTACTCGGCAAGAAATGAGCAACTAACCTCCTTAATGCTATTCTATCCCTTTTGTCATTCTATTTAAGAAACTTACCCACTTAGAGGAAACTTTGGATATCATAATACCAAGGCTTCTTTTATTGCTTCCCTTGGGTAGCCAAATAAAAGGTTGGCTTTTCTACCACTTCTATTTTTAGGGGTTGAATTTTTATCCCATCTATGACTTTTACCATTTATGCTAGTATTGCTAATGGATTGATAAATTGATTCTAGGTTCTTGGAATGTAAGTAAATGAGACTTCCTTAAACCGTTCAATCAATTTTCCCAAGTGTTCATAATATGGTATCAACTTGCTATCCTTTGTCTTATATTCTCTTAGAATTTAGAGAATTATAAGAGAAGAATCTCCATAGACTTCAAGCCTTCATATCCCTATATCTAAAGCCGCTTTGAGCCTCAAGATATAAGCCTTGTATTATGCTATGTTGTTTGTATAAAGGAATGCTAACTGGCTACCATAGGGAAATGATTATCCTCAGGTGATACCAGTATTACCCCTATTCTGTACCCAAATACATTAGCTACTCCATTAAAATACATCTTCTACTCTAGCCTTTCACCACTTATTTCACTTGCTACCATCACATCTTCGTTAGGAAACTAGGTTTCAAAATTACTATCATTATCTTCAAGTAGATATTTTACCAGTTGATCTACCATAACTTAGCCCTTAACTAAGCTCTGGCTTACATAC
This sequence comes from Lumnitzera racemosa, assembly GCA_024138005.1. Classification (NCBI taxonomy): domain Eukaryota; kingdom Viridiplantae; phylum Streptophyta; class Magnoliopsida; order Myrtales; family Combretaceae; genus Lumnitzera; species Lumnitzera racemosa. The sequence goes on along the minus strand of JAMXBC010000005.1, from coordinate 68,989,857 downwards.
TTTATGTCGACTTCAAAGAGCAAAATTTGCTACTTAGAAATTTTCCTGATCAAAGTCAACTTTTTTTCCAAATACCTCAAAGGATTATGCTTTGTCAACAACTTCATTGGGTAATAGAGAGTATATTGCTTGAGTCCATGCATTACCCATATTAAGGTATAATATGTTCTTTTCACTCTGAATATTTCTGCTTGCCATCCATAAATTTCTTACTTAAATAGTATGTAAGATGATCTTTTCTTCCCACCTCGTCTCTCTATCCCTGCATGCATCCTATGGACATAAGGAGAGTCATTAAGTAAAGTATTAGTGATCGTCTTAGTATGGGAGTGACTAATACTAGCGAGTTCACTAGATACTCTTTAATTCTGGCAAATGCCTGTTCACACTCTTCATTCTATTCTATTGCTACATTCTTTCTCAAGAGTTTAAACAACGGCTTACACTTATCAATGAGTTTAAGTATGAACTAGGTGATGTAATTCAATCTACCTAACAACCCTTTGACTTCCTTTAAGGTCTTTAGTGTAGGCATGTCTATGATTGCCTTTACTTTATTTAAGTCTTTTCTATTGACCACAAACCTAGTAGTTTTCTTGAAGCAAACCCAAGGTACATTTTTTCTGGATTCAACTTCAACTAAAATTTCCTCAATCTTTCAAACAACTTTCACAGTACATCTACATGAATCTTGTCTTCCTTAGACTTAGCGATATATTATCCAAATATACTTCTATCTCTTGGTGAATCATATCATGAAATAATGCAACCATGGTATGTTAGTAAGTTGCTTCAACATTCTTTAACCCAAAAGACATCACTCTATAGCAAAATGTCCCCCAAGTGGTGATGAAAGTGGTCTTTGTTTTATCTTCTACTACTATCTTAATCTAGTTATATCCCAAGATACCATCCACAAATGAGAAGAGATGATTTTGGCTCATGTTATCTACCAAGACATCAATATATGGAAAAGGGAAATTGTCTTTAGGCATGCCTTGATTTAAATCATAGAAGTCTACACAAACTCTAACCTTCCTATTTTTCTTAAGTATTAGCACCATATTAGCTACCCATTTAGGGTAATTTGATACCTTTATGAACCTAACTTACAATAGTTTCTTCAATTTCTCTTTTATTTTAAGCAATATGTCTAGCCTAAACCACCTAAGCTTTTGCCTTTTAGGTTTAACATCCTCTCTCATAGGCGGCTTATAGACTATTATCAAGGAGTTTAATCCAAGCATGTCCTCATAAGACCAAGCAAATGTGTCTAGGTGTTTTGATAGTAAATGTAATAATCTTTGCTTTTGATCATCTATTAGATCACCCTTTTATTTTCAAATTCCATGGATTCTCTTCCATTCCAAATTAATCACGACTATCGATTCATCAATAACTATTTTTTCCTTTTTCAAATCAACACCAACTCTCATGTATTTTGTTAGAAGTTTCAATATCATCTTCAACATTTGACCCAGTAAGGCTAAAGGTGAAATTAGTGCTTTCATCATTTAACAGCGTGAGATATCCATAATTGTAAACACCTCATTTTTACCCATTTTTTAGTAGTTTTATTGAGTAAAAAATATAAAAAATTAAAATAATAAAAAAAAGTAATAAATAAATAAATAATGAAAATTTTAAAAATAATAAAAATAAAGTTAAGTCGTATAAACTCAAGACGTATAATGTTGAACCATATCGAGTCAAGTCGAGTCGAGTCGAATTAAGTTGAGTTGTTTAGAGTCGATTTAGATAATGGTGAGCGATCAATTTAATAAATATTAAGTCGTTAGAGAATTGGGCTTTATTAAAATAATTTTGGTATAGTTCGATATAAACTAGATATTTTATCTAATTTATATTAGGCTAAAATAGACTTAGGATTTATTAAATAGATTATTGAGTTAAATCAAGTTAGATCGAATCGAGCATGGAAAATAAAAAGCCTAAATTAAAATATGGTTTCTAGAAGTTAGGTCAAATCTCTAAAGAATCATCATTGAATCTTCCATATCTGAGATATGAAATATTCAATTGTGGGTTTATAAATAGCATGTTGGCAAGTGACATTTAACAAGTTTTTAAATTACATAAGCTTACCTTATCATTGTCCATCACCAAACTATCCCCAAACACATCCATACACTACTATACTCATCAAATTCTACATCACATAACAACCACAAGCACACAACACCCCATCCCACATAGCAGTGTGTAACCCTCAAGTCGCTGGGGTCTTTACCTCCACCTAGCAATTATAGGTGGGCTCACTTAGGATTTGATGTAGCTTACTTGGTCTTTCTCTGAAAATCCTTGAAGCTATAGAGCCTGAGACTTACAGACCCTACCCTCCTACATCATTCTTTTTTAAAAAAAGGGTAGTTATTTCTAAATTATAAGAAAACTTAATTATTCGCAGTTGGTTCATTGTCTGTCCTTTTTCAAGAAAAAAAAAATTCTATAACCCTTGTAGACAAGTATACACAAGCTTCATTTTTTTTAAATCTTATTTTGAAAATAGTTATATATAAGGGTACTCTTTGACTGCGGATTCATAATACTTTCTATAATTTATTAATTACTGACACCTATTGCATTACATGCGTATGTAACATACTACATTCTTTTTATATTTAAATTTTTTTATGTTTGTTTCTATGTGATCATTTTATTTCTTGTATTATATGTGTTTTTTTTTTATTGTCTCTTAGTAAGTAAAAAGTTGCATAATAAAAAAATTTTTGAAGAAGCTACAAAATTATTAATATCATATCCAACTTTATTGTAAATTTAGTAGTCTCATTGTAAATAATCACACCATTTCATGTTTTTATGTAATATAGATATGGAAAGTTAGGGTAGTATCAACCCTAACGTTATCCATGAGGTCCAATTGGATAAGTATTCTCTTCCTGAGACTATCCTAAAAGATTGGTTGAATCAACTTCTACCCGCCAAGCAAGATTGCACTCGCAAGAAGATCGGGCAATCATATCCTTCATGGGAGTCCACTCCATTAGCTTCTATTTCATATAGGATTTAATTTTTTCTTTAGACAGATTAGTTAGGAGTTTTTTTAGTTTTCTTTTTTCTCTTAGTCCGTTGTATAGGTTATATTTTATGATTATTAGTAAATTTGCAACTTCATTAAATGAAAACCTTTATTAATTGTGTAGCCTTTTACTCTTTTTTTTTTAATAGATGCTTTTTAAATAAAAAAATGAAAAATGAGAAAAAATTGTCAAAAAAAGAAAGAAAACAAGTAATAAAAAATGAAAAAAGAATAAAAAATAGGAAAATAAATTTTTTTTTTTTTAGTTTACAAAGATGTCCTAAACTTAGGTTCTCAATTAGGATTTTAAAGATAGCACTTAAGCAAGCAAGCTCAATTAGAAGCCTGATATTCACTCGTTCCAAAGTAAGAATGTCAACTCAAAACACCAGAAATGTCAGTTAAGTCGAACCCAATCCTAAAATCGTAACTTTAGAAGAAAACATGAACAAGATAGCAGAACAAATCCAAGCTCTCACTCGAGCTATTGGAATTCTCAATGACAGGAAATCATCTCAAGTTAACCTAAATTGGAATGCAAAAGCAACCCTTCCCCTTGAATTGGAAGATGCAGAATTGATTCCTAATGCTAAGATCTAAAGGAAGGAGATTAAGGAAAAACACCAAGAGATGGAAAGGAAGTCTATGTAGAAGTTGACTAAAAAGATGAAAACCCTAGAATTGGTTAACATCTTGAGTAGATGAGGATGATCTATTTACCGACGTATGAAGATGATGACTTCCTAGAAAGATTTAAGGTGCTAAAATTCAAGAAGTATGATGGGACCGGCTGCCCAAAGCTCCATACTAGACTGTACATAAAAAATATGGGAAAATACATGAAGTATGATAAGGTAATGGTCCAAACCTATCAAGATAGCTTAACTGGGCTCACTTTAACTTAGTATGCCCAACTGGATTTGAACGAGATCGACACATAGGATAAGTTGGCCTAGACCTTCTACAACCAGTACAAGTTCAATATTGAGGTGGCCCCATCCATGCAAGATTTGAATAATCTATGAAAGAAGGCCAATGAAACCTTTAAGGTATATGCTTAAAGATGGAGGGACATAACAACTAGGGTGACTCTACCCTTAACTGAGAAGGACTTGACTTTTGCCTTCATCAATACTTTTGGAAGCCGTACTGTCAACATCTGGTAGGACACCCTCCCTCTAACTTGGTGGAGATTATAGCCTTAGGGTACCAAATCAAGGAAGTTATTGCTACTGGAAGGCTTCCCAATCTTGAAGCAACTAAGAAGAAGACACCTCCCATGAGATTTTCCAATAAGGACAAAGAAGCTACTGTAAGTGTTATTATTACTAGCAACCTTATCAGACTAGTGAACTCGGTATCCATAACAGGAAGATCTAATCCTCCACCAAATCTGAGTCAAAATAACCACCTGCAAAGAAGACAGTTTACTCATATGCCCATTCCTTTAAGCCCGGTTCTTGGATGACTGAGGAAGGAGAATCTATTAACATTCAAAATACCAAAGGAAGGACAAAGACCAAGGGTCTATAACCCGGAGCTCCATTGCGATTATCATTTAAAGCAAGTGAGGCATTCTACAAACCAATGCTAGAGACTTAGACATAAGATTTAGGATCTTATTGATGCAAAATTGGTTCAATTGGATTTCATTCAAACTGTCACTCATAATGTGGATAACAATCCTCTACCAAATCGTAGATGCTCAATTAACATGGTCAATATTGAAGTGTTTGAACCAGAAGTTGATTTAGATAATCTCTCTATCACTATTGAAGAGGTAGATTGGAATATTAGGCTAGCCAGACACTTACAAAATATGAATCTCAATGATAGAACTCGAACTAGACCAACAATATATTAATTGCTGAAGGATGGGAAGATAAAGAGATGTACTTAGAAGGAGCTTAGAAAAAGTTATGAAGTCAAAGATCCAACGGTTGACACCTTGGGAGAGCCATCAAGAAAGCTTGAGTATTTGGTTGCTAATGAACCATCTACCAAATGGGGTCTTGAATTTAAGGAAGACAAACTTATTACAGAAGCCAAGAAGACAGCTGAGATGGTTAGAATGATTAAGTAAGCTCAAGAAAACTGCTTTCAATGTCCTGATAGCTTTAGAAAATTACAAAGCAGCCCCTTTAGATTACTAAACGGTAAATCAGATAGCTAGGTCTTCATCACCTATGGTTAGTGGGCTTGCTCGCTTAGGATAAGTCAATGACCAAAAAGAAGGAACCAAGAGGAAGATTACTGTGGAAGAGGCTTCTCGAAAGATCTTTGAAGATACAAATGATAAAGATCAAAATGTTGCTAAGACGATAGTGAAAGCTAGTGAGTACAAGATTATGGTCAATTGGCTAAGGTAGCAGCCTAAATCTCTCTAACGGGCTTATTGTTGTCATCAAATAGTCACCAAGAACCTTTAATCAAAATTACAAAGGATGTCAAAGTACCTAAAGGGATTTCTACTAAAAAGATGGGATTGATCGTAAATTCAATATTTGCATTGGATCAGATTTTGTTCTCACCAGATGAGCTAGGCGAATAAGAAAACTAGCATACAAAGCCCCTTTCATAATGGTTAAGTATGCAGGAAAAGTGGTTACTCAGGTATTGATAGATAATGGGTTTTCAATGAATATGTGTCCATTGGCAACACTAAATTTGCTTGGAGTAGATTTGCTTAAGATAAAGCCTAGTTAGATTTTGATAAGGGCTTTTGATGGATAAAAAAGGGAGATACTTAGAGAGATTAGGTTGCAGGTCAAGATTGGTCTACAAATGTTTACTATTCCATTTCAAATCCTGGATATAACGTAAACTTTCAATCTTTTGTTGGAGAGGACATGGATTCACTTAGCAGGGGCAATTATGTTTAGTCTACATCAAAAGGTGAAATTCATAGCTAACAGGCAGTTGGTTACTATTCTTAGGGAGCAAGATTATGAGATTTACAAAGAGACAACTATTCCATATGTTAGGAGTGAAGAATTAAAAGAACTAAGATTGCAAATTTTTTATGAGGTCAACATGATTGAAATACCAAGATTGAGGGCATAAGGCCACTCAGAACAACCTAAGCAGCAAATTAGAATGTTCAGGTATTGATGAGAATCAAGCTACGGGACTCCTGACCTACAGCCAAGCTGGAGGACTAGAGGGGCTGACAGGATAAATCCTCATGTTACAACTAACTCCTGCCAAAGCCGAATACTTACTTGCCAAGTCACCTCTAATGTCGTGTCGTATGACCACCCTTTATTCTATGGCATGCCGAGTTGATAATTACTCTCTATTACTAAGCTTCTTAATCACTTAGCATCATCCTTGCTAAGAAGCCCCGAGAGAGAATCCAGATTGATTAAGCCATCCTTATTCAGACAAGCCCATCTATCCATACTTTTTGTCTGCATATCCTAATGACCCTACTAATGCCGCCTTGCTACGTGTACAATATCACATGTAGAATCTATAACACTAATGATTATTTTCCTTATATATTCATTTTTTCCCTTTTATGATATGTACATTGCCCCTTTAGGAAATGCCTTTTTTCTCTTTTCCCTTTTAGGCAAGTTGCCTTGGTTTGTGGGTATAAATACCCATGTACTTGTAGTTGCAACATAATCAGATTACCTTCAATACACTTTAGAACTTTCTTCCTTACGTAAACACTGCTTGTTTACCCCCGGCATCACTCTCATCATTTCCTTTAAGCAAGGTTAGGTGGTGAGTAACCTCACCGGACTAATTCATGCGTCATATTGAATTGTACCGTAAGTCCTTAGAAGTTCCTTTGGTGCGTCATATCCTCTAGAACTGTTCATGGGTTCTTTCTTACTACTCCATTCGCTTTTGTCACTCTTTTCATACCTTTCCCTATTAGCCCTTTTTCAAGCTTTCTACAAGCTTGAGCCCATCCAACGACTGGCCTTATCTATTCTTGGTCACGATTCGCATCATCCTAGTAATAGAGTCGAGGTTTTGTGTGAACTAAAATTAGTTCTTGAATTTCTATTATGGTATATTTTTCCCATGTGAAATAAAGTCAGTTATTAAGTTCATTTAACTACTGTGTTATTAACTATTCACTTTGTGATGTCTTTATTTAAATTTTGAATCTATGAGGAAAAATGACAAACCTAAATATAAATAATAGTACTGGTGATGATAGTGGAGTTGTCTATCATAGGCATCAGTCTCAAGGAACTCCTATAAGCAATGACAAAAGGCTCGATGAGGTAGCTAATCTCTTGGTTGATCTGACTCGAGCTGTTCATGCATGGCCTTGTTGACCCACAGAGGTTGCGCAAAACACTCTATAAGCTACTCAACCTGTTAGAGGTCAGAACCTAGCTTAACCATTTCAAGGTAGAGAACTTGGCGGACAAGTAAAGTAAAGGATAGACATGAGAGAGCTTGATGAGGAGGAAGAAGAGTATTTTGAAGAAGAGTGTGTACGAGTCCCCATAGCATCCGACCATGTGAAGCTTCGAATTCCTAGTTTTAATGGATCTAGGAATACTGACGAGTATCTGGATTAGGAAGAGAAGGTAGAGCATATGTTTGATTATTACCAGTATGAGGATTACGAGAAAGTGAGGACTGCTACTATTGAATTTTCTGGATATACCATCATGTGGTGGAAGAACCTTCAAGCCATGAGATGAAGAGAGTGCTTAGAAACAAGTTCATGCTAGAAACATATCTCCAAGATACTTTCAATCGACTTCAAGAGCTGAGACAAGTAAGCCGAACTATTGATGAATATGTTCAAGAATTCCAAATGCTTATGATACGATGTGAAGTAAAGGAACCACCAGCTCAAACACTCTCAAGATTTGTTAGTAGATTAAGAGGAGACATCCGAGACATTGTGAAACTCTAATGATTTAACATGATGGATGAAGCTGTTAGGATTACCCAACGTATAAAGAGGCAAAGAGGAAGTCGAGCAACGACCCGAATGTCAACCATCTGACCAAGATAGCTAAGTAACCACACTCTACTAAGTGCCGAACCGAGCAAAAGGGTTAATGTCAAAGCCGAGCAGAAAAGCCAACTTGAAGATGTAATGTCAACCTGTACGTCTGATAAGGGGCAAGGGTCTGGTAGGAAGGCCAGCCAGATCAAATGCTTCAAGTGCTAGGTGTTCGGACATATGGTTGCTCAGTACCGAAACTAAAGGATGATTTTCATCAAGGAAGACATCCTGAAGTTAGATGTAGAAAGTACGGATGAAAAACCTGAAGAAGAGGAGGAGGTTCATACCGAGAAGGAGAATGCCGAGAAAGAGTTGATTAAGGAAGATGTGTATGCTAAGGACCTAGACCAACTACTCATGGTTGTTCGATGCACTATGAGCATGGAACCCTCATGAAATGGGGAGCAAAGAGAGAACTTATTTCATATCACCTACAAGGTGAATGAACAAATGTGCGCCTTCATCGTGGACAGTAGAAGCTGCACCAATGTTGCATCAATCAACCTAATCTCAAAACTGAGGTTGCCGACTATTGTACATCTGAAGCCGTACAAGATGTACTGGTTGAGTGAGAAAGGAGCATTACATGTCACTCGGCAAATACTACTACCAATCACCACTAGCAATTACTCCAACCAGATTCTCTACGACATACTACCCATGTACGCTTCCTACGTGTTGTTAAGAAGACCGTGGCTGTTTGATAGGAAAGTCATCCACAACGGTTACAAGAATACCTATATGCTCGAGAAGGATGATTGGAAGATCATGCTAAATCCGATGCTGCCAAGAGAAGTTCACAAGTTACAGATGAAACTTGCTCGCAAATTGAAAAAAGCTTTGGTGATGAGTAAAGCCAAGCTCCGAGAGGCCATTAATGCCAATGAGGTAACCCTCCTATTGGTCAAGCGACTACTGGAAATGAAGGAGCGGGATAATTTACCTTAGGGGGTGAAGGAACTATTGGATGAATATGCCAACCTATTCCTAGAATAATTACCTGAAGGGTTGCCCCTGACCCGAGGCATAAATTACTGCATTGACTTAGTACAGACATTGCACTGTTGAATAAGCCAGCTTATCACATGAATCCCAAGCAAGCTTCTAAGCTTCAATGTTAAGTCAATGAGTTGCTAAAAAGAGGATACATGAGAGAGAGTCTCAACCATTGTGATGTACCTGCGCTTCTAGTACTGAAGAAGGATAGAACCTAGCAGATGTGTGTTGTCAGCTAAGCTATAAACAAAATCACGATCAAATACATGTATCCAATCCCAAGGCTAAAAGACATGTTGGATGAATTGAGTAGAGCCAAAATTTTCAGCAAGATTAATCTCAAGTCTAACTACCATCAAATCTGTGTGAAGCCAAGAGATGAGTGGAAGACTGCATTCAAGACTCGACATGGACTTTACGAGTAGATGGTCATGCCCTTTGACTTATCAAATGCCCCGAGCACCTTCATGAAGCTTATGAATTATGTATTGAGACATCTCATCGAGAAGTGTATCATGGTGTACTTCGATGACATCCTGATCTACAGTACCGACATACCAAGTCACTGTGAACACATTAGAGCAATCTTAGATAATCTTCGTACCGAGAGATTATTCGGTAACCTAAAGAAATGTTGTTTTTGCTAGGAAGAAGTGGTATTCTTGGGCTATGTAATTAGTAGAGGAGGCTTGTGAGTCAATGATGAGAAGATCCAGGCAATTGTCGAATGGCCAACCTCTACTTCTTATGCCGACGTAAGAAGTTTCCATGGATTGGCTTCGTTTTACCGAAGGTTCATCAGGAACTTCAATACCCTCACTACACCCCTTACTAAATTAACAAAGAAAAACACCAACTACCGATGGGGAGAAAAGGAAGATAAGAGTTTTGTCGAGATAAAGAAGAAGTTGACCTCTGCTTCGATGTTAGTGCTCCTTAACTTCGACAAAATTTTTAAGTTAGAGTGCAACGTGTCAAGCATTGGAATAAATGTTGTCCTAATGCAAGAAGGCCAACCAATTGCCTTCCATAGTGAGAAGCTCCAAGGACCCTAGTTAAATTACTCCATTTATGACAAAGAGCTCTTGGTACTAATCCGATCACTACAAGTGTAGCAACACTATCTACTACTGAGAGAATTTATCATATATATTGACTACGAGTCACTAAAGTCCCGCCGAAGTTAGACCAAACTATCTAAGCGGCAAGCAAGATGGGTTAAATTCCTTGAGGGATTCAATTTTGTAATCAAATACAAGCAAGGAAAGAGTAACATTGTTTTAGATGCTTTTTCGAGGAGGCATACGCTGTTGCCAAGGTGTGTAGATGAAGGAAAAGCTGAGAAATTAATGAAAGAAGTGCATGAAGAAGTCTATGTTCCTCATATGAATGGATATATGTTGGCTAGGAAAATCATGAGCATGGGATATTTTTGGATGACAATGGAATCAAACTGTATCAAACATGTAAGGCATTGTCATTTTTGTTAGGAATATGCTAATAAAATCAATGCTCCTTCCCGAGATTACATGTATTGATTGCTCCTTAGCTTTTTTCAATGTGAGGGATGGATATGATTAGTCTATGGCACAGATTCATTTTACCCACGATTGACTATTTTACCAAGTGGGTAAAAGTAGCATCATATGCTACAGTGACTAAAGGAGTGGTAGTCAGGTTTCTAAAAAGATATATCATTGCAAGATATGGTGCACCCGATTCTATTATTACAGACAACGAGTCAAATTTGAACAAGCTAATGGTTAAAGTATGCTACCAATTCAAGATCAATCACAGAAACTCAACTTTATATCAACCTTAGATGAACGGGGTAGTTGAAGTTGCTAATGAGAACATTAAAAGAATCATTAAGAAGATGGCAATCACTTATAGAGATTGGCATGAGATGCTCCCCTTTACTCTCATAGCTTATAAGACCTTAGTTAAAACCTCTACAAGTGCAACACCTTATTCATTGGTCTATGGAACCAAAACAATATTATCGGTAGAAGTAGAAATACCTTCGTTCCAAGTGTTGGAAGAAATCAGCTCAATGAAGCAATGTAAGTAAAGAAACAAATGGAGCATTTGAATCTCCTAGATGAGAGGAGGCCTACAGCAATATGTCATGGTTAGTGCTATCGGTAGTGAATGATCCGAGCCTTCAATAAGAAAGTGTGCCTGAGTTACTTCAAGGAAGGAGACTTAGTGTTAAAGAAAGTATTGCCAAATGCAAAAGACCCTAAGGGTAAATTTGCTCTGAATTATGAAGGTCCTTATGTAGTGAAAAGGGTATTATCGAGAGGTGCATTAATGTTGGCAAAAATGGATGGTCCGAAATTAAGGGGACCTGTAAATTCGAATGTAGTCAAGTTGTATTATCCATGAAAACTAATTTTAACAAAGATTTCAATTTTTCTTGAGAATTTTTTATGGTTAATCTTTCATCTTTTACAAGTAAAGTTGATGTCCATGAATGTTCTTGAATTCAGATGGTCATCGACTAGAAAACCCTTCACCAATAAACACTTGTATACCATGTTTCTTAGCCTCATATTCCTAAACACTAAACACTTACCAATGAATTTAAGTCACCAAATAAATTGAAATTAAATGTTCTTAAAGATTTAATCTTGTTTCTTTCGAAAAGAGATTTATTTTTCAAGAATCATAGAGAGGTAGAAATTGAGACTTAATGATGGAAAAAGCATAATTAAGAAATGAATATGGTACAGTTAAGCGAAAGGTTTCAATTAAGAAAAAAAAAAAGAAGAAAAAAGAAAAAAGAAGAAAAAAAGGGAAAGAAGTAAGTACAATACTTTAGTGATATTTTGTGATCAGGATGAGTGAATATCGGGAGTCAACATGAGGTATGCATGCTAATTGGTTGCTATCTACAAAATTCTTCATTCTTAGGTAAAATCATCTTAAAAGTCCTTAAAAGAGATATTTAAGAGAACTAAAACAAGTTTTTCTTTTTTAAATCTCAAAGAAATCTATCCTTTTTGGATTATCCACTAAACCAAAACAAATCTTAAAGAGATCCATCCTCTTTGGATTATCCACCAAACCAAAACAAATCTCGAAGAGATCTATCCTCTTCAAACCATCTACCAATCCAAGACAAATCTCGAAGAGATCTATCCTCTTCAGATCATCTACCAATCCAAGACAAATCTCGAAGAGATCTATCATCTTCAGATCATCTACCAATCCAAGACAAATCTCGAAGAGATCTATCCTTTTCGGATCATCTATCAAACTAAAATAAATCTTGAAGAGATCTATCCTCTTTGGATTATCCACCAAACCAAAAGAAATCTTGAAGATATCTATCTATCTATCCTCTTTGAATTATCCATCAAACCAAAACAATTCTTTTTGAAATCTTGAAAAGATCTATCCTTTTCAGATTATCTACCAAACTAAAACAAGTTATTTTAACCTCCAATGGTTTTTGCCCTATCCTTCTCAAATAGGCTCCTAGAAGACATTTGCTCTATCTTTTTAAGATAGGCCCCTTATCTTTTACCTTATTCTTTCAAGACAAGTATTCGTTTGCCCTATCCTTTCTAGACAGGCTATTGTCTTTTACATCGACCTCTCAAGTCAATATCCTTCATCGAAATAAAACACAACTTAATCGATCAGTTCAGAGTAAAGTTTGGTAAAAATGAGTAGCTCTTTCATTTTTATAGCAAAGTTTTAATTGAACTTCATTACAAAGAGAAGTAACTGTAGACACCCTATTTTTGCACATTTTTTGAGTAGTTTTATTAAGCTTGAAATATAAAAATAAATATATTTAAAAATAATAATAATAAAAAATTCAAAAAATAAATAAATAAAAACGAAAATTGAAAAAAATAGTAATAATAAAAATCAAGTCAAGTTGAGTTAATCGAATCAAGTCGAGTCATTTAGGGTTGAATCGGATAATGGCGAGTGATCAATTTAATAAATTTTAAGCCATTGGAGAATTGGGCTTTATTAAAATAATTTTGGTCCAATCCAATATAAAGTAGATTTTTTATCTAATATATATTGGGCTAAAATAGACTTAGGATCTATTTAGTAGATTATTGGGATGAATCAAGTTGGATCGAATTGGGCTCGAAAAATAAAAAGCCCAAATTAAAATAAGTTTCTAGAAACTAAGTCAAATCTCCAAAGAATCATTATCAAATCTTCCGTATCTAAGATATGAAAGATTCAATTGTAGGTTTGTAAATAGAAAGTCGGCAAATGACGTTTGGTATGTTTTTCATTTATACACACCCACCTGATCACTATTTATCACCATACTATCCCTAAACACATCTACACACTGCCACACTCACGAATTTCATAACACATAACAACCATAAGCACACAACATCTCGTCCTACACAGCAACCCCTCACGACCCACGCACACGATAAGTATAACCCAACAAAGCAACCCTCCTCACACACAAAGTACTGTACTACCCATATGATCTACACCAAATCACCTGATACATACAACTTTACCCCTAACCGAACAAGCCATACGCCACACTCCATATAGAAGTCTCACGCCTACACATTCGCATGCCCTCATCACAACTGATGCCAACCCTTACACATGTAATACCTTAGGTTTTTCTAATTAGTTTAATAACTCTAAGATCCGAGCCCCTAAATTTAGGACTCCAAGATAAGTTATCGGTTTTATTTCAAACATCACAGTAAAATTAGAAAAGTTAGATAAAGTAATTCAAGTGAAGTCAATTTCTGAAAATAAACTATATAAAAATATTAATTTAAGAAAAACGTTAATTTAACACTAAAATCCAATAATTATCGAAAGCAAGATATTAGAGATTTTAGATATAGTGAGATATTAGAAATAAGTTAATTAACTTACAAAAATAATAAACGAAGTTGAATTATATGTAATGTATATGTGTTAACATAGAATATGCATTATTTATATTAAATACACATATATAATAAGAAATTATTATTAAAATAAGGTAAATTAATATAAAAATATGGAAAATTAATAAAAAAAATGCAAGGATGAGTCATCCCATGATCTGGCAACCACGGATTAAATTGGATTAATGAGCCAAAAGGCAAATAATAAGAAAATGACACCTCATGCTTTAGAAAAATAAGAAAATGACATATGTAAGCTACATGTCTAATTTTTACAAATTCTTATCCAATTAGAAAATATAAATAGGCCTTGTATACGTCAAAAACAACATTTTGGAAGTCTAAAAAAAATAGAAAATCACTCAAAAAATGCAAAAAAAATAGAAAAAAATAAGAAAATTAGATAAACAAAATAGGATACAAAATCTGATCAGGTCGATTCAATAGGCCATTGATGTCCAATTGTGGTGGCCTTTTGAAGTCAAGGAAATCACCATGGGGGGGGGTGGTGTTCCAACAAGGTTGGGTAGTAAAAAACAGCCAATTTAGGTGAACCAAATTTCCAACTGAAACTTTGTAATTTTTCTAAAAATATCAAATGATGCTATTGAATTATGAAACTTGGTTTTATGGAGTTATTCTATGTGTAGATTAATGTAGTAATTTTATTTTATTGAAATAATTATTGGAAATATAAGGTCCTTAAGAGATGGCTCTGTTTAGACAAAAATTGAATTAAATTTTAGAAATAGTAAATAATGTTCTTTCAACTTGAAAATTTGTACGTGATATACTTAATATATGTATTTAATTGTAGTAACAAGACTTTTGAAAATAATCACGTTTACTATTTCTTGTAATTATTTTGGATAAAATTAGCAATTTCGTTGTTTTACAGAATTAATTACTATTTAACAAAATTAAAGAATGAGCCCTATGTATTATGATTATTGGAAGTTCATAATGATGTCTGAGACATTTGAATTTTATCCTGTGATTAAGTTCACTTGTTTGCTTAATTTTCGCTAATTTTGAGTTAAAATCGCTATTTTCATGAAAATACATTATAACTAGTTTAATATAATTCATGATCAATAATTAAACTCCATACTTTTGTGAGTCTATAGGATTTTTTGTAGAATTAATCGGGCTTGTATAATATTTATTATGTATTTTCAAAATATAAACCTATATATTAGTCTAATATATGATACATTAATTAGCACTAATGTGATATACAATAAATGTGTAAAGGATTTACATTTTTGAGTACATAATGAATTCTGACCAACTGGGGAAATGAATAATTTTAGGATTTTTAATTTAGATTCAGGATTTACTTAAGTTAATTACAAAGTTATATTAACGTATGGTTAGATCGGTAATGAAAGGGTATTTTTGAGTTTTTGAAAATATTGATTAGTTTTTATTCTTAAGATATATCAATAGTACTTAAAATAACAATCGTGATGATATAAAGTTTACTAAAATCGAATAATAAATGAGTAAGATATGACCAAACAAAGTTTAAAAATGCAGAAATGAAGGCTTATAACAATTCGGGTTCGACCCATACTTGATTTGAAGAGTATGTTATATTTTTATAAGTATAAGATGTAAGGAAGGACCACGTCGTGAAGCTTAAGATTTTGTACTATTACTAAGACTAGATAAGTGGATCTAACCCATGCTTAGAGTAGGTATATTACCACTCATAACATTGTGTACTATTTAATGCTATGTTGATTAAATATGAATATATTTTTGGTGAATTAATATGCTACTATAGTGGTTGCTAATGTGATAATTTTGAATGATAGTAACTGTGTCTTGGTTAAACTATTATGCTATTATTTTGGGTGGTAACTTGTGCTTACAAATGATTGTGCTAATTAGGAAAATTGAGTGATTGCTAACTAGGAAAATTGAGTGATTGCTAACTCAATCTTTTAGATGCTCACCTAAGTGAACCCTAAGTGAGATACTAAAATTCCACTAGGGAGAGTTCGAAAACTAGAATCAAATCACTAGGTTGAATAAAGCTAGGAGATAAATTATGCTGATTGATATTCTTGAGTTGTGGCACAACATGGCACAAAAAGGGACCTATAGGTCCTAACTTTCAAAATGAGGCTTCTAAATGATCATGGAAAAAACATGGCTTTATGAACTCAACTTTTAGAAGTACATAGATTGCATTGCCCAAACATTGTGACTATTTTGATAGTCAAATTTAGTAGACTATAGTGTATGGTCTAATTTGATAATTTTGCCACTCTGATTTGGTAAACTACAGCATGTGGTCTAATTTGGTAGTGTTACCACTTTAAGTTGGTGAACTACAGTGTGTAGTCTAATTTTGTAAACTTGGGGAAACTACTCCTAGGCAGCTCCTTGTTGCCCTTTTTAATAATGGGAGACTATAGTGTGTAGTCCAATTTGGTAGGGATACTACTCCCAAGCAACTCCTTGTTGCTTTAGGTTCCTAAACGTTGTATCTAAATGTCCTGCTATGTTGACTAACTGAAAGAAGTTTGGAGGGCACAAGATATTAGTACCAATGCATGCTACATGCATGAGCATAGCATGCTGCATTATTAGCAGTAAATGCCTGGTTGGGCGAATGCATATGTGAAGTTGGACCTGTAGGTTATGATTGAAATGTTTTAGTTGTGATATGTAATATTGTCTATCATATTATCTATATTACGTTATTTGTTATCCATTCTCACTCAACTTCAGTAGCTGAGGGGATAAAATGTTTTATCTTCAAGGTAATAGCATCTAGAAGGGCCTAACACTAAGGGCGGACATATATATATATAAAGCATGAATCAGAGTCAACGACTTTTGTATGGAACTTATATTAGGTCAAAGATCCTATTATTGTGAAGACGATAAAGGAAAAAGCTGGTTCATGTTTTGATGTAAATGTTATGTTGTACACATAAGTTATAATAAGAAATCCAGCTAAACTCCGATATAAAAACCCCTCTATTATATAAATAATGTTGTCTTCTGATGAATGAGCAAGTTAAGTTAAGTTTTCAATAGGTATTACTGTGTGATGTACATTACGTGCTATGTCAAAATGTGACAACACACACCACTACCGACATAAATCCCATAACACCAACAACCACTATACATATCTCCATATACCAACACATGTTGAGACCACCCCCCCTCCCCTCCCCCAACAGCACATACCTACACGCCAATTGACTCAGCAGAACATACAATCTGATAGCTTGATCCATGCCATTCACAACAGCACTATATACTACATACTACATACTCGTACGTGACTTCACATGTCGATCAATACACTACTAATCATACGTTGCACTATCCACGTTCACACACATCCACAATCATGAGCATTCATTAGTTCAATCACCACTGTCACACTTCTTTTGTTCACTCCAGATTAATACACGCACAGTGCACACAATCCATTGCCACACATGATCACATGCGATTCACTACAACATACACATTGGCACTCCATACACACTACATACAATCACAAATGAACCAATCATGCGTAATTCAACTTGTTTAGGTAAAAAAAAATCATCATTATTATTTATTTTATTTTATTAGCTAATTCAATTATTTTTACAAATTTCTTTTTAAGTGTAGGTTTTTTTATTATTATTATTTTCATATTGCTTTTTTTTAGATAATCTTAATTTTTAAATTTAGCTAAATTACATTTTTTAGTGAAATTGCATGTTTTGAAAAATAGTGTATCTTTTCTTTAAGATCCATGTATTCGAAGAAGATACATATTTTAACATATCTTATATGTAGGATTTAGAAAAGACACGTATTTAGATATATATCTTTATCTAGATACGTGTCTTAGCATATTTTGCATGTAGGATTTAGAAATGATATTTTTTGACACATAGTGATTTTTTAAAAAATAACAAATTTTAACTAGGATTTTTAAAAATATTTAGTTAGTTAGGTTTTTTTTTTAAATAGATTTGCAAAATAATTTTTTTTAGTTTTTTTTAAATAATAAATAGTTAAATAAATGTAAATCTGACTCAATTTTCAAATATAAAAAGAATTCACTCACAAAATATTTTATAAAAAAGAACTACGTTAGTTTAATCTTAACTAGTAAATATGTAAGCACATTCAAGGCAACTGTACAAAAAATAATTTTTTTGAAAAATTTATAATAAGAAATAATGAAAATTCATTTTAGTTATATTTTACATAATTGTATATAGTCTAGTATTTAAAAAAAATAAAAATAAAGCCCATTAATTAATTTTTTTTATTTTTATATATTGACTTAGTCTTAATAGGTTAGGCCCCGAACTCAATTAGTAGCTAAATTAGGGTTTTCTTACGCGAAAATCCTAATTTTATTTTTACCAATTAAATTGGTTAGCGACTCCAATTTTAAAAAAAAAAAATCAAAACATTTTTTTAGAAAAAAGTTTCCTTAATTTTATGTCAAGTTATCTATATTAAGCGGGCTAAGCTTAATATAGATTAAATTAAGAAAACAAAATAGAGCTCAACAATGATTTTCGTCATTTTTATCAAATCTCAAGATTAAAGAAAAGAAAAAGTTGACAAGTAAATGAGAAGAAACGAAAATTGAAGGAAAGAAAGGAAATAGCTTTATTGACTGAAATCAAATGCCTGAAAGAAAAGGCTTAACAATTCAGACTAATTATGGAATTAAATGCTCCTAGTCGATCTAAACTGCTATTCCAAAGAGACCTATTAACAGGAATTGAAAACCAATTGCATAATGAAGCGGGGTATCAATCTCTCTCTTCATTTGGGTTGATGTTATATTATTTAGCCAAAGCTTTGGCTAAACTAGCTACTTCTAGTTCTTAGAAATATGCAAATGTTGAAAAAAGTTCAGCGAATATCTAGAAAGTTGATATGAGTATGGTATAACCGATCTCCTCTTTTACCTTTAATCTTGTCCTTCATCTTTAGAACCTTTACTTCAGTGGGCTCATATCCTAGCTTGAATATTCTGATCTACTACTTTGACTGCTCTAAGTGATCTAATGCCCCTTGTCTTAGTACTTCAACCATATTAACCTCATTGAAAATTTGCAACCTTAGCTCCTCCAACTCTTCACTTTTGTTGTATGGAATAGCTATTTCCTTGTAAACTTCATAGTCTTACATGTTGACAATTTGAAGTATATTAGGTTAATACTAAGGAAGAGGAGAAAAGGTGGGGGGTGGTAAGGGTAGTGCTGTGGGTGAATTAAGTATTAATGACAAATTTTAAATTTTCTTAAGAATCTATCAATAAATGTAGTAATAGCAAACAATTTAATGATCAAATAATGATAATAAATGCAGAAATAAAAGAGATAGGGTAACAGAAGATCAAGCTATGGTTTGATGTAGAGTTCAAAGCACCTCCTATTTTCTATAGATACCAATGCCTCCAATCAAAGACTTCATACCACTTTTATTAATCACAAACTACAATGCTCAATCAAGAGCTTACACCACTTTACAATCATACAACTACTCAATTTACACTTTGAACACACTTTTCTATCTTTTTAGTATAGTGCTTTGGTATGTATATTTGCAAGTAAGAAAACTCTAGCACTACAATCTCAATTTACTCTTTTTATTGAATAGTAAGACAAAAGGCAATGACTAAAGTATAAGAATATAAGAGAATGTTCTCAAATTGCGGTAGAATATTAGTTCTTTTTATCTCTTTGATGGGTAGTTGAAATATTTATAGCCTTAGCAAAATTCTTTTCGTTATCTTATATTTAATGAACTCTAATTGCTACTTTTTGGTGATGGGATTCGGATGTGTCCTCTTTAGGGTTTCACGAAATATCCTCATGGCATCCAGGTGGTAGCAACAATGGCATTCAAACGTCTTCCTTTGTTTCACAAGCGTCTCAAGCAACACATCTTCTGTGTACTTTGTGGATACTATAGTTTCACCTATTTTCAAGAGATAAACATGTAATACAACTTCGAACAAGGTTTTCTATAATATCACAATTTCGTCCCACTAGAATAGAGTATTGCAAGAGTTAGTCAAAGTTTGGATGTTTTGAAAATTAAAGCTTAGTTCCAATCAACTCAATATTAGCATATCATATTTAATTCAGTTTTGTTCTCATCAAAATCAAATAAAGAATTCTTGAAAACATGATCGAGAAGCTTGTTATTTTCAAACCTTGGTGGTTTCTCTACATATACTTCTTCCTTAATATAACCATTTTATATAATTTGAAGTGTTTAAAGGTGGCGAATGCTAAGAGCATCCTAATAGCTTCTAGCCTAGCAACCAAGGCAAAGGTCTATCAAAATCTACTCCTTCTTCTTAGTTATATCTTTTAGCCACCAATCTTACTTTATTCCTAGTTATTACACCAGTTTCATTAAGTTTATCTCTATATACCCATTTAGTTCCGATAACCAATCTATTACTAAGCCTAGGTACAAGATGCCATACTTCATTTTTTATGAATTGATTAAGTTCTTCTTACATAGCATGTATCCAAAATTCATCTTTTAGAGTTTCATTAATGTTTTTGGGTTCTAATTGGGATAGAAACACAACATTACTTAAGTTCTTTAGGGAAACTCTAGTTTGTACCCTATAGATGGTTCACCTATGATAAAATCTTTAGGGTGGTCTTCTACAAATTTCCAATCTCTTGGTAAGTTCATGATAGATTGATTAATTTCTTCATCTTTCTTCAAGATTTCTTTATCTTTAGAGTTCTTATCAAGACTAAGATTGTTCAATTGACCACTAATGTTGTCAATTTCATTACTTGGTTTTATAAATGCAAATGCATCATCAAAAACAATATGAATGGATTCCTCTACTACTAGAGTTGTCTTATTAAAAACTCTATATGCTTTACTGGTCAAGGAATAACCAAGAAATATAGTATCATTGGATTTAGAATCAAATTTACCTAGTTGATCCTTGCCGGTATTTAGCATAAAACACTTAGTACCAAATGGATGAAAATAAGAAATGTTAGTTCTTTTGCCTTTCCAGAACTCATAGGGGGTTTTCTTTAAGATAGGCCTTATGAAAACTCAATTTGATATATAACAAGAGGTATTCACTACCTTAGCCTAAAAGTACTTAGGTAAATTGTTTCACAAAGCATTATTTTTGCCATTTCTATGAGAGTTCTATTTTTTCTTTCGATAGCTCCATTTTGTTATGAAGTTCTACGTGTCAAGAAGGTGCATCTTGTGCAATTTTTATCCCAAAACTCTTCCATTTCATTGTTTTCAAACTCTTCCTCATGATCACTTCTAATAGAGACAATTATAAGACCTTTTTCATTTTAGACCTTTTTCATTTTAGACCTTCTTGCAATATTTCAAGAACACATGGTATGATTCGTCCTTGCTTATAAGTAAGAAACTCTAAGTATATCTAGTGAAGTCATCAATAATGACCAAGATGTATCTTTTCCCTCCCAAACTTAAAGTTTAAGTTAGACTAAATAAATCCATATGCAATAATTGGAGTGGCGTAAAAGTTGATATGGCATCTTTTGATTTAAAAGATGATTTTGTTTGCTTTCCATGTTGACATGCTTAACACACTTTATCTTTATCAAAACAAATCTTAAGTAACCCTTTAATAAGGTCATGTTTAACTAGTTTTGACAAGACATGCATGATAGCATGCCCTAACTTCTTATTTCACAACCAACTATTATTCTTTTGAGCAAATAAACAAGATATTAGACTCGTAAACATATCAAAATTGATTTTATAAGTTTTTGCTTATCTATACCTTTTAAAACAAATTTGGTCATTCTCAACGCATTCAATAGAATACTTTGAAGCTAGAAATGTAACCTTATAGTCAATATCACATAGATAACTTATATTAAGTAGATTGTGCTTTAAATTTCCTACAAAAAGAACATTCTTAATTATAAGATCCTTATTGATGAGAATTTATCTTCATCAATTACTTGATCTTTTCGATTGTCCCTAAATGTAACACTCTCACCATCCTTCAAGTCTAGTGTTGTGAATTTAGATGCATCTCCTATCATATGCCATGAACATCTATTATCCAAGAGCCACTTATTATTCCTTCTTGAAGGACCTTACAAAATAAGGGGTTACTTCTTTGGTACCCATCTTAGTTTGGTTCCTTTAAGGTTAGTTGCTAACATATAAGCTTGTTCCTTAGGGACTCAAATTATCTTGCTTTTATGATTTAAAGCTAAATTATGTCTATGTGCAATATGGTTGTATCTCCATTACAGGTCATATCTCCATTACAAGTCTTATTAGTTGCTTTAACAAAGTAACTTTTATAAGACTTATAAACATTACTTTTACTATAACCGATTTTGGTTTTATCTAATCCTTATCTTTGTGAGCCAAGGTACTTTTCCAAATTCTTTTCTTTATTCATGAATTTGGCTATAGTTTGCTTTGAATCATCTAAGCTAAATTTTATCATGGCATTCTTAATTATAGTTTGCTTTGAATCATCTAAGCTAAATTTTATTATGGCATTCTTAATTTCAAGCCTTCCTATTCTATCAACCACATCATTATCATGCAAGTTAGTTATGTTATCAATCTTTTTTTTCAAGTACTTCATTCTTTTTAATTCATCTTTTATTTGACTTGCTCTTCATTCTTTGAACTTAATTGTTCATTACTCTTATTTAGTTTATCTACTTCTAACTTTAAGTACTCATTTTCTTCCTTTAAGCTTTCCTTAGCATTTACTACTTTATTATACTCACTTTTGATTGCATTAAATTCACAACCAATTTCCTTCATCATTTGTTTTATTATTTTATTTTTATTTTGAACTTTCATAAATTCCTTTAATAATTTATCATACATATTCATCAATTTATCATAAGAGGATTATGATGTGGAACATACCTCATCATCAATTGTCATGAAGCATGTTTCTTTATTAGAGTCACTTGAATCATTATCACTCCATGTTGCTACCATGGCTTTCTTTCCTAATCCTTTGTCTATCTTTTTGAGAAGTAAACAATATTTCCGAATGTGACTAGGCTTTTAACAATTGTAACACTTCAACACTTCTTTCCTCTCCTTGAATTTGGATGTGTTCCCTCCATCATCCTTATCTTTCCTCACCTTCTTATTGAACTTCATGAATTTGTTGAAGTTCATTATCATCATAGCGATTTCCTGATCATCATCATTATTACTCTCATCACCATCATCACTAATATTGCATTTAGTGGCCTTGAGAGCAATAACCTTCTTCTTTGATTCCTCTCCATGTCTTTTGATCATCTCATGAGTTTTTAGTGCTTTAAATAGTTGCTCCTTAGATAGTGTTTTTAGATCATGCACTTTTTCAATGGCTGTCCTTTTTGCTTCCCATTCCTTTAAAAGAAACCTAAAATTTTTTTAATTAATCTCTAAGTTAGAGAATCTTTTTTCCAAGTACCATCAAAGGATTAATAGTATAAATAAATCTCTTATGTATTTCATCTATGGTCTCATTAAGAAGTATTTTGAAGTTTTCAAATTCACCATATAATAAGCTCATTTTAGTATCTTTAACGCTAGATGTGCCTTCATAAGTGCTTTGTAACTCATCCCAAATTTTCTTAGCATTAGATCATGTACATGTCCTATTAAAGTATTATTCACTCATAGCACAATATAATATACTCATAGCTATTTCATTTAAATCAACTTTCTTCCAATCATTATCGATATAATCCCTTTCTTCTTTGTTTTCTATCTTAATTGGATCATTTTCTATCACATGCTAAAGCATTATATTTTGTACCTTAATGAAAATCTTCATTCTACACTTCAAATATGGATAATTTCCACTAGTTAGAAGTGGTCGCCTATTAATGGCTTGTTCTTGCATGAAGCTTAATGCATTTAGTGCCATCATCTTTACTCTAAATGAAATTAAGCAATAAAAATAGAGTCCTTGCTTTAATACCAATGGAAGAACACTAGGCTAATACTTCAGAGTGGGGTGAATAAAGTATTAACGACAAATTTTGAATTTCATAAGAATCTACCAATAAATGCAACAATAATGAACAATTTTAATGATCAAACAAAGATAATAAATGTAAATATAAAAGAGATAGGGTAAGAGAAGATCAATTCATAGTTTAACGTGGAGTTCAGACCACCTTTACTCTCCACACCAATGCCTCCAACCGAAGACTTCACACCACTTTTATTAATCATAAACCTCAATACTCGATCAAGAGCTTATACTACTTCACAATCATATAGCTACTCAATTTACACTTTGAATACACTCTTCTATCTTCCTAGTGTAGTTCTTTGGTATGTATCTTTACAAGTAGAAAAACTCGCAATTTACTCTTTTTAATGAATAGCAAGACAAAGGGCAATGACTAGAGTGCAAGAATGTAAGAGAATGTTCTCAAATTACAGTAGAATATTGGTTCCACTTATCTTATTGATAGGTAGTTGAAGTTTTATAGCCTTGGCAAAATTCTTCCCATTATCTTTCATTTAATGAACTCCAACAGCTACTTTGTAGTGATGGCATGTAGACTTCATCTCTACAAGCATCCGAATGTATCCTCTTCAGGGTTTTATGAAATATCCTCATGGTGTCCAAACAGTAACACCAATGGCGTCTAAACGTTTGCCTATGTTTCACAGATGTCTTAAGCAACACATCTTCTTCACTTAATCTCTTCACATGATGTCTTCACATTTGTTGCTTTGCAAATACTATAGTTTCACTTGTTCTTAAGAGATAAACATATAATACAACTCTAAACATGTTTTTTTATAATATCATAATTTTATCCTATTCTGATAGAGTATTTCAAGAGTTAATCGAACTTTAGACATTTTGCAAATTAAAGCTTAGCTCCAATCAACTCAATATTAGCATATCATATTTATTTTGGTTTTGTTCTCATCAAAATCAAACCAAAAATTTCTTAGTTCAACAAGATCATAACTAGCTGCCCATTGACCATGAATTTCATGTAAACTGGATGGAATTGCCCCTATTAAGTGAATCTAAGGCTTGCCCAATAAAACATTGAAAGTTTGAAGTATGTTCAAGAGCTAAAATGGGATAGTGAACATTTGTGGGCCCATCTCCACTTGCAACCCAATTTTCTTAAGTATGTCTCTCTTTGATCCATCAAATGCCCGTATTGCAATTGAATTGGTCTTCATTTCAATTAGATCTACCCCAAGCAACTATTTTGTGTTACCAGTAGACACACGTTTAAAGAAGATCCATAGTCAACAAAACCCAGGCCACTATTCTCCCTTTACACTTCACTACTATAAAGAGTTGTTTTATATGTTGATTCCCTTCTTCACCTAACTCTTCTAGCAAAAATGAGATATAATCTATTGCAAACACAAAGTTGACTATCTATCCCAACTTCTTTGTGGAAATCCCCTTAGGCACTTTCACATCCTTGAGAGAATATTGATTAAGGCTTCCTAATAAGTATCAAACAATAATAATAAGCCCATCAAAGAAATCTAAGTTGGTACCTTGGCTAATTAATCCACGATCTTGTACTCACTGGCATTCATTATCTTCTTAGCAGTATTCTGGTCCTTTTCATTTGTGTTTTCAAGAATCTTTCAAGAAGCTTCTTCTACTGTATCCTTTCTCTTAGCCTCTTTGCTTCAATCATATACATGTCCTAAGCAAGTAAGCCCTCCAACCATAGGCAATAATGATTTGGCAATTTGGTTCATTACTTTGTAGTCTAGAGGGGTAGTTTTGTAATTCTCTAAGGCTAGTAGGACATTAAAGATGACATTCTTAGGCTTACCTAACTTCCAATCTTCTCACCCTTCTTTGAGTGTTCAAAGATCAAGGGCTTAAGGCTGTCTCTAACCATACCAATCATCTTGGCTTCTTTCTTTGCTTCCTTACTGAGTCTATCCACCTCTTCAAATTTCAGACCCTATCTAGTGGGTAGTACATCAACATATACCTTTGGTGGACAAGAATAATCAATAAGGTACTCGAATTTTCCTAACAATCCTCCTAAATATCAACCGTTGGATTCCCATCTTTATATCTCTTCCTAAGCTCCCTCTAGCTACATTTCTTTTGCAACTTTAGGACCAATGTAACCATGATATCATCTTTTTTCACCTTCCCATCCTTTAACAACTAATATATTGTCGACCTAGTTCGAGTTCTATCCCCGAGATTCATGTTTTGCAAATGCCCGGCTTCCCTTAAGTTCCATGTTACTTGTTCAATCATGATAGGGAGACCATCTAAGTCTATCTTCGATTCAAATTCCTCAACCATAATCATGTTGATCATATGTAAGTGATTTAGTAAAGGATTGTTACCCACATTTGGTCCTAGGGTTTGGATAAAGTCAAAAAGCACAAACTTGGCATGGATAAGGTCTTGGATCTTATGCTTGAGTTTCCTACATTGATTCATTGAGTGGCCCACTTACCCTAAATGATACTTATAATGGAGTAATGGATTATAGTCCTTCATCTTCTGATCTTCCTTCGGTATCTCAAATGTCAAGAGTTTCTCCTCCCTTAGCCATGTAAGGACGTAGCTTATGAGGATAGGTATCTTAGTGGACTGCCTTCTTCAAGGGTGATTGCCTTAGTTTAGGTTTAGTATAGGATTCTGGCCTCCTGATATAATCATTGGGATACAAGCTTGGTAATGTTGTTGGTGTTGATGACACTTACAGTGACTTCCTTGGCTTTATTAGTGAACTTTACTAGACGCGTCTTCTTCTTAAGCACTTTGAGATTAGGGAGTCTCCATATAGTAATGGCTTCCTCAATTCGGTACCCTATGATTACAACTTTTGCAAAGTTAGAAGCTATATGACTTACCAAATGTTGGTAATATGGGTTACTAGGAGTGTTGACAAAAGTAAAAGTTAGGTCTTTCTCTATTGGTGGGAGAGTTACCTTAACTGCCATGTCCATCTACCTCTGGGCATATTCCTTAAAACTCTCATTAGTTTTCTTGTGCATGTTGTTCAAATCCCACATGGATGGGGTAATTTCGATATTGAACTTACATTGATTGTAGAAAGCCCAAGCAAACTCGTCCTAAGTGTTGATTTCATTCAATTTGATTTATGCATACCAAGTTAGAACAGGCCCAGTCAAAATGTCTTGAAAAGCTTATACCATCAAACAATCATATTCAGTATACTTAGCCATCTTTTTTATATACAACCTAATGTAAAGTTTTGGGCAGTCGATCCCATCATACTTCTTAAACTCAAGAACCTTAAACTTCTCCAAAAAGGCTTATCCTCATAAGATGGTAGGCTAACCATTGCCATTTGTTAAAGCTCATCTACCACCTCTATGGCTTTCATTTTCTCCTTTAGTTTCTACATGAACTTCCTTTCCATCTCCTTTTGTTTTTCCTTAAATTCTCTCCTCCATGACTTGACATTAGGGACTAATTCCACATCTTCTAGTTTAAGGGGAAGGTTCATATTTGTATTCCGATTTAGATTGACTTAAGATGTCTAACAATCATTAAGAATCCCTACAACATGGGTGAGAACCTGAATTTGTTTGGTTATCCTAATCATATTTTGTTCCAAAGCTGCAATTCTTGAATCAAGTTCAATATTGTTGCCACGACTATTGACTTAGCCGGTATTTTCATTACCATAAGTTAACATCTTAGCTTTGGAATGAGTGAATATTGAGCTTTTAACAAGGCTACAAATTTTGGAGCTGTCCTACAAAAACCCAGACTTGTTGGTTAGTTTTCTTTTATCTTATTAATTTTTTTTTTCGTTTCAAAACATCTACAAAATAACAAAATAAAATGGCATGAGTAAAAAACTGTACAACAAATAAGGAATTTTATTCGAAAGTGCTACAAATTTATTGATATCCAATACTTTCGAACTAGGCAACAAACTAATGAAATTTCAAACAAATCTCTTAAAAAAATAATTAAGTAAAAAAAAAAAAAACTAGTCCTATGTCTATAAGAGCCTACAGATTTGACACTACCTTTGCTTTCCATGTTTATATTATACAAAGTACAAGATTTACATGATCATTTACAAAAAAAAAAAAAAAAAAGAAAAAAAAAATTACAAGATTTACAACAAGGCTATAAGAGAATATGAATAATTTTGCACAACCTTTTACTTAAATCTTCGCATCATACAACCTTTTACTCTAAAAAAAAAAAACATACAATACATAGGACAAATATTACAAGGTAAACAACAATATATATAATAGAAGGAAAAAAAAAAGAAATATGTACACGTATAAAACAACATATATAAATTAAAATACAAGTAAAAACTAATGCAATATGCCACATTTGCATGCAATACAATAAGGACTGGTAATTAATAAATTATAGGGATTGAATTATTGATAAAACCCAATTGACATAACATATAAATTTAAAAAAAATTAATTAATGGGCCTATATTTTTCTTATTATTTGTTATTGTAAATAGTTTTCCCTAGTAGGCCTACACTTTTAAAACCTAATTAGTAGAACTATTTACAATAACAAATATCAAATAATAAGAAAAATATAGGCCCATTAATTAATTTTTTTTTAAATTTCTATACTCTAGCCTATTAAGCATTCTTAATGGAGTCGCCAATTCTATCAAGTTATATTGTAGTTTTATTTGATTTAATTTATATTAAATCCAGCCCTCTTAATATAAATTACTCAATATAAAACTAAGAAAAAATATTTTTCTTTAAAAAATATTTTTTCAAAATAAATTAAGAGTCGCCAACTAGTAAACTGGTAAAAAGAGAAATTAGTATTTTTGTGTAGACTGCCTTAATTTAGCCACTAATTTGTGAATTCTTCTAAAAAATATTTTATAAGAAATTTAACCAGAAAATCTAAACTTGAGAGCTAACCTCTTAAGACTAAGTAACTATATAGAAATTATAAAAAAAAATAATTAATGGGCTTTATTTTTTTAATTCTTCTAAAAGGTATGAAAATATGTATAAATATGAGAAAAGCATGAAAATCATTTTAATTATTTTTTATAATGAAATTTCCTAAAAAAAAAGTTTTCCAAATTTTACGGTTGCCACGAATATATTTATGTACTCGCTAGTCGAGATCAAACCAATATAAGTTTGATTTTTTTAGAAAAAACTTTAGTGGTTTGATTCTTTTTATTTTGCAAACGTAATACATTTACATTTTTTACTTATTTTATTTTTTTATTAAAAAATAAGTTAAGAACACCTTAATTTTTATTCCCAATTTCAAAAAAGCCTAAAAATCTCAATTTTGAAAAATACTCAAGTTAAGATTTCTATTTTATTAAAAAAAATTAAGCGATAAAATTTTCTTTATTTAAAAAAATATATAATTCCTAATTTATTAAAAAATACAAAAAATATGTAATTTTATTTATATCTTTAAAGATATGCAATCTAGATGCTATTTTTAACCAAAGATATGAATCTTGATAAAAAAAAAAAAAGAAAGTGCAATTGTATCTAAAGGATGCAAAAAATACAATTTTTGTAAAAAAAATGAAAATTTTCTAAAAAAAAATGCAATTTTAAAAAAATGTGCGATTTTTCTAAAATAATGTAATTTTTGTAAAAACAAGTAATATTCCTAAAAAAAATACTAGAAATGCAATTTTTAATGATGAATATGTAAATATGCAATTTTTAATTCTAAGCATGCAAAAATGACCAATAAATTGAAATTGATACAAAAACCTGTGAAAAAACTCAAGTTAATGACACTCTATATAAAAATTTTATCATGCAATTTAATAAAAAGGCTAATATAATATAGAAAGAGCTAAAAAACAAATAACTAACAATAGGTGAAAACTAAAGCTACAACTAAGGACTTACATAAAAAGTAAACAAAGTTAGCATAAGTTTTTAATAACTTCATTGACACTTGAAATAAAATAACAAAACTACTAAAACAAAATGAAGAAAAAAAAAACAAAGGAAATCCACAACTTACTTGCTTCATTTAATACGTAGATTGGGTCTAGGAAATTCAATGAGCATAAGTTAGGTCTTTAGATAGGTAATTAAGCTCCAATGGCAAACGAGTTAGGACACACTCTAAACACTAGCAACAGCATTCCAACTTCACTTGGCGACTTCCGAGCGACAAATGGAGTAGATAACCACAAATTCATGTGATTTGTATTGATAAAGGGGGGATTAGATGCGATGCCTTGATGAACGATGGTGGTTTCAGTAGTGGTTGAGATTGGAGGTCGACGATGGAGTTAGGGTGGCATGATTATGGTGGCTCCATGTTGAAGTGGGTATATGTTCTAAGATTCTTAGGTGTAGGGAAGACAATGGTGGTGTTGGTTCTTGTCAGTTTGTGGTACTTAGTGGTAGTTAAGAGAAGGTGCCAACAGTTGGTGTTGTTGTATGATTTTCGGATGTTTTCCTTTCTATAAAGTACAAAGAGCTAAGTACCAAGGCTAATCCAATACGGCCACTCCGATACCTAAATCAATAAGTGAATTTTAAAGAAGATTAGATAAGTAGTTATGGATTATCTGATGGTTCTTATAGTGCCTTTTTCCCTATATTTATAAGCGTACATCGAGTATCCGAAGTAGTAGTATTTAATCACATGATTATTGAGACACATGGAGACCTCTCGATCAAGTTCATTCCTAAAATGTAAGAATAGTAGGCTGTTATGTAATATAATTGCACCAAGTGATAATTATTTGTGCTACTTTCCTTAAATTCAAATTAGACACAAATCTATCTTAGTCGGCATTAGCCGAGAAGTGAGTAACTTGGCCTGTCAATAGCTGAGTGGTCAAGTGAATGTAATGGATGAAATCTGACTATCAACATTTGCGCCCTAACTCCCGTAATCAAGGATTCGACTGATGGAGTAAATAGTTTAATATTTTGTTTGTAGGGTTAAGTGAAATACTATTTCCCAAACGCCGACCAATGTAAGAAGTTTTTTATTTCCATTTAGAAAAATGGATTGTATCCCATGTGAAGAGTTGCAACCTTTCAATTTTCCTACCTATTAGAAGACCAAACGGTAGCTCGTAAGATAGTTTTTACCCTAGCCATAATTACACTGTAGGCACTAATAACTATCAAAGCCTTGATAACCATTGGATCATTGTCTTGAAACATATGTCAATATTTCGTGCCAACATCTAACTAGCGCGTCATTTCTATCAGAAACGTATTGTAGTTACAAGGGTAAATCATCCATATTTAAGGAATTTTTCAATACTGAAAACAAATTTCATCTTCATTCGCATCCATAAACTTTTGCTTGCTTTCAATATTTCGTCTTCACCTTCAAAATCTTCAAAAAGTTTCGTGACATTTATTATAGTCAAAATCAGGTATAGTTCGAAACATAATTCATTGACTTATTCTTTCAAATTCTGAAGCAACTAAGACCGAAGCTACTTCTCCCCACCCCAATTCCCACACCAACCCCCCCCCCCCCCCCACCCCCAAGAAAAAGGATCAAGATGGCATGTTCCTCAAGTAACTCAGCCGATAGTATGGTAAAGCGATAGGATAAACTTACTCAAATTAACTCTCTTACAGTGGATACCCATCTAGATGATAAAGAAGGAAGATTTATAGCTAGGTATTTATATAATAATGTGATTTATTTTAGTGATTCACTAAACAGAGTGGGTAAGTTACTTATACTCTAGCTTAACATCACATTAGAGCTAGAGGTTAGAGGTTCGAATTACTCTAATCTCCTAATAAGAACTTTACTCCTTTGGGAGTGACCAATGTTGCTGATAGAGTTCTTGTTTCTAAATATAATAAATACTAGCAAGGTCTTCGTGAAACATGAAATCTTAAAAGGCCAAGAGAGGAGGAAAGGGTGTGTTTTTCAAGGAAGTGTGAGTTTTACATCTATTTGAAATATCTTGACTTTGAACTCGACAAAAGTTCTCAGTTTATTTCTGGTGAGAGACTTGAAAAAATCTCTATATAGCTTAACACCATCTATAACGGCATTGAGAGCTATGTTCATGTCTAGATTTTGAATTTAGACCATCTCGACCATAAACCTAGCTAGGTAATCTCTGATAAGCTCATCTATTCCCTGCTTGATTGTGTTAAGGATAGAAGAATCCTTGATAGGAAGCTTACTCACAAGGAAGTGTTGAAGAAATACTTTTGCCAAATCCTTGAAACACGAGATCATGTTTGTCTTCAAGTGTTTAGACCATGTACTCACTGCACTCCTCAATGTTAAGGGAAAAGCTTAGCAAGCTACAACATCGCTTAAGCCATGCAACTTGGCTAAAGTATGATAGAACTTAAGGTGATCTTTAAGATCTTTCGTTCCATTATAAGTTTCAAATTGTGGCAACTTAATATATCGTAGGATCACCTCATCTAAGATTTTAAGGATAAAATGGCTCTTCTTAATTAGTAATTGTTTACTTATTACAGTAAGGGTGCTACACCTGTTGTATTTGTTTCCCTTTATCATTTTTCTTGAGCATAGGAGCTAAAGGTCCAATCATAACTTCGACTTGCTTTCTTGGTAATTCAGGAGAACAAATCAAGTCACTACTGTTCTTAGCCTAGTGATTGTCGTATTCTTTGTTTAGACTTAAGTAGATATTAGTATGGAGGAGATTAAGAATTTCTTCATGTTTTTTGCTCAACTCTTGGTTTTCTTTGGCCAATTTGAGGCAAAGTTGCTCTAACTTAACCAAATATTACTTTTTAGTATGCTTACTTCCCCCTTCAAGGTGATGGGACAAAGTACGAACTCCTGCACTTGCAGTTTTAGTTAATCTAATTCTTACCATGTAGGTGTGTAAGAAAAAGAAAAACAGACAATGCCAAATGTTGTTGTATAATTTTCGGATGATTTCTTTCCTATAAAGTACAAAGATCTAAAAAGTATCAGGGCCAATTCGGTACGACCACTCCAATACCTAAGTCAATAAGTGAATTTTAAAGAAGATTAGATAAGTAGTTGTAAATTATCATATGGTTCTTACAATGCTTTTTCCCTGTATTTATAAGCATACATTAGGTGTCCGAAGCAACAGTTAATCACATGATTATTGAGACACGTGGAGACCTCTTGATCAAGTACATCCTTGAAATGTAAGAATAGTGGCATTTATGTAATATAACTACGCCAAGTGATAACTGTTCGTGCTACTTTCCTTAAATTCAACTTAGATATGAATCTGTCTTAGTCAGCGTTAGCCAAGAAGTGAGTTACTAGGCCTGTCAGAAATCGAGTGGCTAAGTGAATGTAACGAATGAAATTTGACTATCAGCAATGGGTTTGGTTATAGGTTTTGGTGGATGTCACTTTTGGGTTGCGTTAGTTGCTACTAAATGTGTTGCACATGGATGAAAGAGTGTAGTTGTGGCTAAGTGTACTGTACGTGGTGAGAGTAGTAGTTGTAGATGTGGGGGTTTATATACCCGTTCATTAGGGTTGCTTTACACATGAAAAGACAAAAGGATATTCTACACTAGGTTACATAAGATATACTAAAAGGAGTAAAAGAGACAAAGAATATTCAATATGGAAAAGAAAGAATTATTTTAGAACATTATGTCAAAAGACACTTGTCGCTTAGTGGCTAGACATCAGGGATATGACACAACAGAGGTAGAAGCAGGCATCCATTACAGTCAGGGGTCAACCTGATCTAGATCAAATCAAGAGTCAATTAGTCTAGTTAAGAAGTCAATTGAATTGGAGTCATGCACTAGTGGTCAATTGAAGAGCTTGATTCGGCTAACCTTTCCTAATTTACCTTTTAGGTCAGGACTTCATAACTGGGTAGGAGCATGTTAGACACATGCAAGGATCTAACAGATAGGTTTACTAGAGCCCGGATCAGGATAGGAGTCCCATCTCGATTATGGCTTAGAGTCAGTATTATCAGTTCGAGTCCTTGAAGTCCTCAAGCTCAACTTCTTGTGATCGGCTTAGGGGGTTGATTCCTATCATTAAAGGTATGTGATATTTTAGCTATATATTCTTTTTACTTAATTGTAGTTTAAATGAGTAATAAATTACAAACTCATATGTAGATTTTTTACTATCTCTCCTAAAAATCTAAGAAACAATGTGATAAATATAAAAATCAACACTAGTAATAATATTAATATCCATTTAACTTATGGTTCCACTTAATTTAGTGATGTTATAAAACTTTAATTTTTGAATTTTCTATATTTGGTAAGATTTTATTTTACTAAAAACTTTTGCCTATGTTGTAGTTGTTTATTAAATATGAAAATACTATGTCATTTATCCTTATGAAATTTAAACATTATCATTGCTCTTTTTCCTTTGTATCTATATATATTTTATATATTTAATTATAACTTTTTAATGGATGAATGGTATCAAAATATAAAAGAGATATAACATGGTAGCATAAATTGCCAACCTTAATATAAATGAGTCTAAATTAGACATAAGACACATTAGGTTATATATTTAGGTTTTCATATAGAATTAATAAATAAGTCATACCTTAGGTTTTAGAACACCTTAAACTTCACTCTTTTAAACTACATATCGCTCTACTCTGTACTGTAGCCCCTATTTGCATTTCCAAAAACCCTCTCAAAGTTAAAACTCTAAAATCTCTCTTAAACCTTAAATGCACCACTAAACCTTAAGATCATACTTTAAGATTTGTACTAACTTAGAAATTTTGATGATTTTCTTTAGGTTTTGAGGACTAAGAAGACCTAATAGGGGCTTGTAAGTGGCATGATCCCTAAGAGTTTGAAGGTGAGTATGTTTAAGTTTATTGATGGTTTGACTAGTTTAGTAGTTAAATCTTTGAAAGCAAGTGCTAATTAGTGGTTTAATCTTAATGTTCTAGTTGGAAGTTAAAGAAAACTCCCTGTTACTTGGTACATGAGAATTTTAAAAGTGCAATGTATCAATAAGTATACTAGATCATGTATATGTAAACACTACTTTTGGCTAAGCAATTAAATTATGGATTTTCTAAATGAAATTCAAACTAAATTAATAAAATTAGCTATACTAGTTGTCAGCTAGTGATTTTCATTCCGATGCGCGGATACCTACAAAACGAGAAAACGGTTACGAGGGGCATCATAGGGTGCTCTAGTGCAGTCACTCCAATGCTTAAGTCAACCCTCTTACCATGTTAATAGAATTCTATAATATTATAAAGAGCAAGAGAATGGATGGTATTTATAGCAAGCAAGTCGATACTCATACCTAATCTAGGCTTTAAGAGTTAAGATTAAGCCTCAATATTATTGATTTAGGCCTTTGGCTTAGTATACTAAAAAATGCTATCAACATTTTCCCCCTACCCTTTTTAGTGACAAGGTCGACAAGTTGATTTTGTGGGGTTTATGGAAAAGTTTGTAATCTATGCCTAAAGAGGCTAAAATGCTTAAAGAAGCAAAGGCCTAAAGAGGCAAAGGTTAAGAGTTGTCGGAGCACTTGTAGATATTAATATGCCCAAAAAGGTGAAGGCCTGAAGAGGCAATGACCTGATGAGGCTAAAGTGTCTAAAGAGGCGAGGGCTTGAAGAGGCCGGTATGCTTGAAGAGGCTAGAAAAGCTTGTCAGTTATCCTAGTTAGGCATGACCTATACTAAGTAGAGCCATAAGATAAGCTAATCAGCCTCTAGTTTGTTAATGTATAGGACTGTGGGCTAGCTTGCTTATCGTCCATGCAAATTTTCGGACTTAGATTACTTTACCTATCACTACTTAATGGCTTAAGGTTTTCAAGTAACTTGTTGTCTATTTGTTAAATAGAGCAATTGAGTTTATTCTAGCTTGTCATCCATAGTATGTAAGACTTAAAGTTGTCAAGAGTTGCTTGTTAATGGACTATGTTTGCATGGGCATAAAGTAGAGGGGTTTCTTTAGCCCCAATCCATTTTTGAGTTTTCATACTCATCTATCTCTATAGGAAGTAGAAACAGACTCATCTTTTCTCAATGAAGATTAGTACGTAAATAGGGTTTGAAGTATGGTAATCTTAGCATTACGTATTCAGAGTTGTTGCTTAGAACTATTGGTAGTAGAGCTCTGAATAATGTAAGAAGCTTAATTGGAGCTCTTAATGACATGCTATGGTGCTTAAGAAAAATTTACTTAGAGTAAATCTTGTAGTGAAATCTATATAACAGCTTTTACTTGCTTGGTAAGCTGTTCTTGTCTTTATTATCAATTGTTGTTAGGGAATATACTAGTACATTTGTTGGTACCTTGGAGAGTGAATCAGATGGAGAAATTACTTTTCCTAGCTTGATGCTACTTGTGTTATTAGACTTTAGCTCGGGTCTATAGGTTAAGCTTGTATGGCCATTACTTGGAGTGCTTAAGCTGAGTCTATTCTATTACAATTGATACGATTCATCAACTTGTGAACTTATGGGGTGTTCAATTCAACTTGCCATCTACTAGCATTCATCTAAGTAGAAGTTGTTACCATTAGTTTAAGCCCTCATCTATCCTATTGATGTGAAATAAATATAGGGACTACCCATTTCATTATATCACATTAGGGTATTGTGTGTATTTTAGTCCACTACATCGGGTGCTCATTGGTAAACTAAGTTCCATAGACAACTTAGCGTACCGCTTGTGTTTCTTATAAAGATTAGCTAAGATATCTACACAATTATGAAGTGAAAGCCCAACCGAAAGCTTAGACCATCAGTATTGAAGAATTTCAAACATCTTCTTCCTCTTGGCTTTTCTCCGAAGCTTACATAGACAACTTGATATAAACTAATGGCTAGACAACTAATGATGTATAAGCTGTTAATAGCTTAGCACTTAGATGAAGCTTGGATGCTTGTAGAGCTCAACAAAGGATGGCTTAACAAGGTGTTCTAAGCTTAAAGTGATTGTTTATCTCTAGTGTTCGGTGAAGAGAGTAGCTTGAGTAAGTTATGTATGCTTGATGCATGTAGAATTCAACTCAAATGGATTGTAAACTAAGCATTGTTGCTACATGTTACTATTTGATCAAAGTATATAACAAATGCACTCTTGCTATATGGAGTCTAGAATAATCAACTCTAATTACTCTAAATGAATGCATGTATATTAGTGCTTAGCCTCGACAATCATATGTAGTTTAAGTTTGGGTCGTCAACTAAGCATTGGCCATAGTCAGTTGTGTCGCTAAGCTAAAATTATAGCTCATGTTGTGACTCAAGACATGGTCATTAGCTTTGAACTTGAAGCTTGGCTATAAGGAACTTGGTGTTAAAAAGTACAGCTTAAGGTATTCTTGTTCAAAACTCGGAAGCTCAATAGGGGGTTGTCATGTACAAGATTTTTTTAAAATCAATACAATTCGGTGTAGATGAATACACGACGTTCGGTATCATATGAACCAAGAAGTGGATCTAAACCACAAAATGGTTTGAAAAGTAAATGAAAGTCGAAGGTTGAGTAGGGGTCCCCATGTACCGACGATGGAAATGGTGCACTAACACCTCCACAAGCTCGAGTCGCACTTGATATGACGTACAAGTGTAGCTAGAGGTCACTTGCCTCTAATATATGCTTAATAGGCTAGATAAGAGTAGCTTGAGAGTAAGCAGCAAAACACTTAGCTCAAGAGAGTATAATTAAAATATTAAATGTGTTAACTATTGTAACTATTACAATATACAAGTATTTATATGACCCAATTAGGGTAAATCCTAGGTAAGAATAAATTACAAAAAAAAAAAAAGATTCCTACTAGTAAAGGAAAAGGGGAATAATTTGTAAAGGTATCAATATAATCATGCAAAAAGAATATCTAGTGGTAGAAAGCACTATACAAATGTTAGAAAAGATAGTACGCACATGGTTTTCTCATTCTGTGGTCCCATGACACTACTGGCCAAGTAAGGGCTTGGGTCCTTATCGGGTTAGGTCAGCATCGACAGTTCAATAGCTCTAACAGTTGTATTGTTAGATAGGGGTTAGTTTAAGACCAACTCATTTTTTAGGTCAGCCTTGGGTGGTTGGTTCCTAACAGCTATCAACTCGGTTATAGCATGAATCAAGTCAACAATATTCTTATTTGATGCTTAGACTAATATATGGCAAAGAGGTCGACTTAGCACATCGACTGGTTACCTTGGCAACTACTTAGATAATATGGAGAGTAAAGTAATTCAACAAGCTAGATGAGGGAACATACTACTCCTCGGCACTCAATTCACCTCGAACAACTTAGCAAACCATTTAAGTAAGCCCTCAGGCTCGGGAACGTATGATCAGTCCATGATCCCTATCATCCTCTCTAAGTTGTTTAAGATTTGGGATGAAGTCTAGATTGGCTCTAGATTACTCGTCTTCAAGAGTATATGGTTAGAGATCGGCAATGTTGAAGAAGTCTAAGACTTCATATCCCTTGAGTAGTTTAATCTTGTAAGTATTAGGATTGATCTTCTTAAGCACTTTGTAGGGTTCATTGACTCTAGGAGAGAACTTGCTCTTTCTCAAGTTTAGGAATCATTCCTTGTTAAGATGGATCTAAACTAAATCACCTGGTTGAAACTCTTTCTTATTCCATCCCTAGCCTCACTTCTCGTAGTTGTAGCTCGACTTAATTGTTCTAAAACCTTCTGGTGTATGGTCTTGATGGTCTCAACTCGCTCTGCAGCTGGTCGATCATCATCAAATCTCAACATGGGTGCTTGGTCTAATGGCAATTTAAGGTTGAACCCATAGGCAACCTTGAAGGGAGACGTTTGTCACACTGCAGGCGATCTTATTATAGGAAAATTCAATGATAGGCAGACATAAATCCCAATTAGCCATGTTTCATTCAATAATAACCCATAGTAAAGTTCCCATTATTCTATTGACAACTTCAATCTGTCCATCAGTCTGTGGATAGCAAGATGTATTATATAACAATTGGGTTCCCATTCGTCTCTAAAGTATCCTCCAAAAGTGACTCATGAACTTTGGGTCTTAGTTCGAAACAATGGTTTTGGGTACTCTATGAAGCTTGATTACTTCTTGTAAGAAAAGAAAAGAGATAGGTAAAGCGTTATTAGTTTTGAAACAAGGCACAAAATGTGTTGTCTTGCTAAACTGATCCACGACCACCATAATGGAGTCCTTCCTTCAAAACGTCCCTGATAATCCTAATATGAAGTCCATACTCAAGGTTGGGATAAGCATGAGTAGATAGTGTCATTACTCGGCTTGACTCTTCACTTTTTAGCAAGTCACATACCTTTCCAACATGGATTGAACATCTCTCATCATCCTTGGCTAAAAGAATCTTAAGGATAGTATCTCATAGGTTCGATGTTGGCTAAAGTGTCTTGTTAATCTCCTCTAATGTACCTTGCATATTAAAAATTCTCTCATAGAATAAGTTAGAATACATAGTCTCCTCTTCTTGAATATGTATCTGTCCTCCCTGTGATAATCATCATAATCATCTAGTTTTTGTTCATCCTTACATCTGGCAAAAATGGGACCAAAGTATGGATCCTCAACATACAAAGCCTTTATTATTGAAAAACCAAGCAACTTGGTTTGCAGTTTAATTAGGAGGGAATATTATCTTGATAGGGTGTTAGCTACTACATTATTCTTCCCATTTTTATATTTCACAACATAAGAAAATCCCTCCATGAATTCAACCCACTTAGCTTACCTCTGAAACAACTTAGGTTGGTTCATTAGATATTATGATTAGTATAGATCACAAATTCCTTAGGTTACAAATACTATTGCCATATCATTAGGGCTCGAATTAAGGTGTAAAACTCCTTATCATAGACAAAATAATTTATTGTAGCTCCTCGAAGTTTCTCACTAAAGTAAGGAATAGGTTGACCTTCCTGCATCAACACAGAACCTACGACTAGTTCAAACAGATCACATTATCAAAGCTCAGAGACCAAAAACAAGGACTGTAGTTAGCTTCTCTTTTGCTTTCTCAAAGTTCCTCTGCTCCTTCTCTACCTATCTAAATTCAACATTCTTCTTTGATAGTTTTAGTGAATAGGGCCATGATCATATTAAAATTCCTTTTAAACTTGCGATAAAATGATACTAAACCATAGAAACTCCTCATATCAATCGAAGTTGTTAGTACTAGTCATTCGGTGATTATTCTAACCTTCTCTTCATCAACCCATATGACTTCGCTACCACTTACAACAAATCCCAAAAATATCACTTCGTATTGGCAAAAGTCACACTTCTTTATATTGGCATAGAGCTATTTAGCTTAGAGCTTTGTAAAGACTCTTTAGAGATACTCTTGGTGAGTCTCTAAGTCAGGGTTGTATACTAAAATGTCATCAAAAGAAACCATGACAAATGTCTCAATTAATTCTCGAAGTATATGATTTATCAAGTACATAAATGTACTTAGCACATTGAATAGTCTAAATTGCATTACAAGCCACTCATATAATCCATGGCGTGTTTTGAAAATGATTTTCCATTTATCACCCTTGCATATTCAAATATGATGGTATCCAGATTTGAAGTCGATCTTAAAGAATAGTCTTGCTCCATTTAGCTCATCCAACATATCATCAAGCCTTGGTATGAGATACTTGTGCTTAATGGTAATGCAATTGATTACTCAGCTATCTATACACATTCTCCATGACCATCTTTCTTTAACACTAACAAAGCTGATATGGTATAGAGGCTAAGGGATTCTCACACAAACCCTTTCTCCAGTAGCTCATCTACTTACCTTTGTTGCCTGGTAGCTTATTCAGGATTTAACCCATAAGCAAGCTTGTTTCATAGTAAGACTCCTAGCTATAGAACAATGGCATGTTCTATACCTTGGATAGGGGATAAACTATTTGATAGTTCATCTAGGAATAGATCGCAAAATTCCTCTAATATTGCTTTCAACTCAGCAAGCAATTCCCTCTCCTCGAGCCTCATTCCCAATATTCTTCGAACTAGCAAATAAGCCAGTCCTTCAAGTTCCATCTCTCTTTTTAGCTCAGCTCAGGTCATCACTAGAGCCTCCTTCTTTAGGGTCCAGTTCAATTGGGCCTATATGACCTTTATTTGTTTAGCAATCATAGGACTCAATTTCACTCTCCTGTCTTCATGCTCCAGGGAACATGTATTCCTCCTTCCATCATATATCATAACTCAATCGAAAATCTACAGTTGTCCAAGTAGAATGTAAGACGTACTCATAGGCAACACATCACATAGCACTTCATCTCGATAATTGCTAATGCAGATTAGTATAGACACTTGTTTATTCACCTATAGGGCTCCTTTATCATTTATCCAATGAAGCTTATAAGGTTCTGGGTAGGGTTTAGTCAGCAATTTCAATTGTTGGACCATAAATGCAGAGGCTACATTAGTGTAGCTCCTATTGTTAATGATTAGGGCAAACGGTGACTCATTGACCTTACATCTAATGTGGAAGAGATTTTCCCTCTATTCATCCTCGAGTACAAGAATGACGCTCATTGTCCTTCTCAACACTAGAGTGGTCGATATAAAGTTGTCTTCCTCACTATAGATAACTTCCTCCTTAGACATCCCAGTTTGTTTGTCCTCTTTTAGCTCCTCTACTTCCTCATTACTACTATCTACTTCAACAGTCGATGCCTTGCCTTAGATCACCATAGTTCTTCTATTCAGACACTAAGCAGCTATATCTCTAAATCCTTGGCATTTGAAACACTTGATCTCACTCATCTTTCTCCTTGAACTCTAGCCTTCCTCAAACTTCCTTAAGACTTCCTTCTCCTCTACATGAGTAGTTTGAACAGGTTAGGTCTCTACAATCTTACTTGG
Source organism: Lumnitzera racemosa (assembly GCA_024138005.1). NCBI lineage: Eukaryota > Viridiplantae > Streptophyta > Magnoliopsida > Myrtales > Combretaceae > Lumnitzera > Lumnitzera racemosa. Next base: position 68,948,096 of record JAMXBC010000005.1, on the reverse strand, counting down.
TGTCATTCATGTAGGTCTACTTAGAACAAATTAGCTATCAACAAGTGGTTGAAACCTTCTTGTTTGATGTCTTTCTATCCTCTAAGCAACTTGGATTGCATCGTCAAGTGATCTAATATCCATGGTTTCTAAGATATCTTTGATCTCATCCTTTAATCTCCGATAAATTGAGATACAATTTGATCCTCTAGCTCGCTAGCTTCACATTGGATCATTATCATCTAGAATTTCTTGACTTAAGCTTCAATAGTCGATCCTCCTTGCCTCAACTTTTGTAATCTTTTGAAGGCATCCTATAAGTAGTAGCTCATCTCTTCATTTTATCCTAACTCCTAACTTTACGTTCACCTTCTCTTATGCGGGTTACTTGCAAATTCTTCCACTGCAGGGTGGTATAATCAATAAACCCCAATACAATAAGTCTAACCTTTACATTATCAAGTACTTTGTAGCATTCAAATTGCTTTTCAATTTAGGTAGTCCTTGACATCACCACTCCTAGAAAAACTTGGAATACGCATCCTTAACCCTTCAACTCTAAGGACTCGAACATTCCTCTCTTCTGGTTTACAGTGCTCCTCTACCTTATTGTCTTCTTCCTCTTCTTCTCCAATTTCTTCAAGTGCTAGCTTATACCTAGTAGCCTTACCCATTCCTTCAGCTCAGAGTGGTTGAGTTAAGGCATTAGCTTAGCCAAACTAACCATTGCTTCGCTCTTATTGTTCATGTTCTCTAGTTGGCTTCTTAGATAATAATCACCAAACTAGCTACTAAGTCAATGAGCCTATATAAGTAATCACCTACTGACCAAAGTATGTAGCTTCTTTCTAGGCCTTGGCTATTTCGAGCACCACTTTCTTGGTTTCCCAAAGTTCCTTAAACATTTGAATTTGACATTATTGGTTAGCTCACAAAATGGATGTTTAAATCACTTTTCAAAGTTCTTTTCGTGCATGATAACAACAAAACAATAACTACTACTCTCACTACTATGATAACTACATACAGTGAATAAACAAACAACCACACTTTGTTTTTGTGTATAGAAATAGGGAAAAACAAAGCACAAAATTTTCCTTAACACCTCTTAACTACAAACTCTTATGTTAACAATAAAACTTCTAATACAAAAGAAAAAAAGTAACAAACAACTCAAAGAACAAAATAATAGAATCCAGCATCGAGCGTAACTAAGCTTTGATACCATGATGATACGGCTTAGTGTGGATGAACATACGATGTCTGGTATCACACAAACTAAGGAGTGGATCCAAACCATGGAATGATTAGAAAAGTAAATGGAAGTCGAAGGTTGAGTAGGGACCCCCATGCATCAACGATGGAAATGATGCACTAATGCCTCACACGAGTTCGAGTTGTACTTAATATGATACATAAGTATGGCCAGACGTCATTTGCCACTAGTCTACACTCAATGGACTAGATAAGAGTAACTAGAGAGTAAGTAGCAAAAAACTTAGCTCAAGAGAGTATGACTGAAATATTCAATGTGTTAATTGCTACGACCATTATAATATACAAGTATTTATATGATCTAATTAGGATAAATCCTAAAAGAGAATAAATTACAAAAAAGGATTCCTACTAGTAAAGGAAAAGGAGAATAATTTACGGGAGTATTAATGTAATCATACTGAAAGAATATCCGGTAGGATTATACGAATGTCAGAAAAGACAATGCGTACGTGGTTTGCTCATTCGGTAGTCTTAATGACACTGCTAGTTAAGTAGGGACTGAGGTCCTGATCAAGTCAGGTCGGCATTGGTAGCTCGAACAATTGAGTTTAAACAGAGGTTGGTTTAAGAGTAACTCAGTTTTAGGTCGGCTTCGAGTGGTTGGCTCCTACCAGCTATCAGCTCAGCTTTGGCGCAAATTAGGTTGATAGTATTCTGATTCGATGCTTAAGCTAGTGTATGGCAAAGAGGTCAGCTCGGCATGTCGGTTGGTCACTTCAACAACTACTTGGATGATGTGGAGAGAGAAGTAATTCGGCAAGCTGGACTAGGGAATGCATTGCTTCTTGTCACTCAATCCACTTTAGATTGCTCGACAAACCATTTGAGCAAGTCCTCGTACTCAGCAATATATGATCCCTATAAGAAATCGATTGGAGCTCGTGAATGCCATAGCTCGGCTTGGTAGCCTAAATCAAACTATCAACTCATGGAGCTTGAATTGAGTCCGTTCAAGTAGATATAGCAAGCATCAAGCCATGTTAGCAAACAACTTGACTTTTCGGCTACTATTGTTGCTTGGACAAACTCGACTTGGGGCCTCGTTTAGTCTTTTCAACATGGGCTGTTTACGTGCTACTGAGATGAATGCTTCGGTAGGCATCAATTTAGTCGGCAAGGCCTGCAGATTTAAACTTCGAAATTTGGAATCTAGTTTAGTTCGTAGTTTCAAAGCTCGAGCTTTGGTGTTCAACTTGGTTGCCGAAGTTGCTTGGCAATGACTATAAAATCGCAGCTTTTGGTATGCATGAAGAAGAATACTCAATTGGTTTATTGTATATTCTCGGCAAAGCTCTGTTTGAAATCGCTTGGACTCAACAATTAGACTGCCGTTTTCGGCCTTGCTCGTCAAGAGTGGTTGTTTTAGAAAAAAGGGCCAAAACTAATCCCTCAAGTGGGTTTGCTTTGTCTAGCACGAGGAGTTCAACAGTGTATCTAAGTTATTCTTCATGTTCCAGCCTTAAGCTCAAAAAGCACTCGTTGCTGTGGTGAGGAGCTTAGCACGAACTGGTCTTGGCCAAAAAGAGCTCAACAATGAGCTTGATAAATGGTGGCTGATCTGTTATGGGGCGTGGAGCGTAGTTCATATAGCATCTAGATCTGTCATGCGACACTTGGCATTGGAGCTTGGGACTCACTTGTGTTCTGAAAAGTGAGCAACTCAGCATTGTCGAATGAATTTGAATAACAGTAGCTTGGTGTTTAGTAGCGAGGTATAACGTTAACCATTTGATCGAGCCTTAATTTGTGTATCTCAGTTTTCATTATGTGGATCTTGGATTGTAAGTAGCTTGGCTTCGGTGGTAGAAAGAGCTCGAACTGATTATTCTGCCTTCTTGTTGTAACTTGTCGGCAATTCGGCACAACTATGGAACTTCGATTACTCGGCCACGTTACTTGGCGACTTTATGCAACTCAAACAAGGAGCTCGGCATTTCAAGCTGCTCGACTGTCGTACGCTTAAGTTCAATCTTAAGCAATTTGACTTGGCATGTAATAGCACAGTTTGCTGCTAGCTATTACGAGCTTCCTTGAGTCAATTTGACAATCATGTGGAGCTCCATCATTCTTTGTCATGCCCGCAGCAGTTGGTTAAATTAACTTATCATTCAAGTTGTTCGAGCGCAGCATTATGAACAACACTAGCATTATCATGCTCGGCCATAGAAGTAGATCAGCATGGTGATAGGTAGCTCTCTACTCGACATGCTATCTATGCTCTCTACTACTAGTAGTTATAGCAGGGTTTGTCATTTGGCGTGTTGGAATAGGTCGGCATTCAATTTCAAACTCAGATTGACTTTTCAATTATGCTACTTGACATCGACATGTACAGCTAGGAGTGCAGAACTGAAGTGTAGCCCACGACTCGATTTGTTTCTCAAAAGTTGGCTTTCATATTTTGTCCAAGTACACTCGCGCACTCAGTTCAGCCCTGTGTTGCTTTGGAAAACAGCCTGAATTTGACTTGCCCCTACTATACGAAGTCTAGACATTAAATGTGCTACTTGTCTAAACGAGTTCAACTTGCGAGAACAACTCGCATTAGACAGCGTAAAAAGATCTTAGAGCTTGGGAGCTTGTCATTTAAGTGTTGAGTTGTCATTGCCCTTCGAGCACTTATCCATGAACGGCTTGGTCATGGACATTTCGATCAAAGAGTAGGTCGGCTGCAGTGGTCAGGCAATGTTCTTAAGTAGTGCTTTAAGAGCAACTTGGCATGATCTTGGGGAAAAATCTAAATAGATGCACCTTGGTTGGACTTGCAGTCATCTTTTGTTCTTGGTAGAATAGCTTTGTCCGGCACGGAAAAGCTCTAAGTGCCATTGTGTCGTTATCTGCAAGAGCTCGGCTTGCAACAAAGCTAACAAAAGCTCGGATTCTGTGCTCGGACTTATCCATTCCAGTGGATGCTTGGCTAGTTGATGATCAAAAGATCTGTTGCAATGCTCGGTAGAGTTACTTGCAAGGAGTGCCCTGGAGGTTCCTTGTGTTATTGTAGTCGCACGACTCAACAAGAGACAAAGTCTTGTTTAGTTCAGGTCAAAAAACTTTGTTCATAGAACTCGGCATGGTCTTCATAGTTTAGTTGCATGGCATGGAGTTGAAGGCGCATCGCGACTGATCCATTGTAAAGAAGAATCAGACCATCACTACTCAAAGTTTACTCATTTACTACAACTTAAGTCAGTGCACCCATAATGTGATTTTTTGGGTGATCTTCTTAAGGTTTGTTGTGAGTGGAGGTAGCATTCAAGCCGATGGTAAAAAAAATAAGAGAGATCATAGAATAGCCTAAGCCAACTTGTTTTATGGAAGTAAGAAGTTTCCACAGCCTGGCATTGTTCTATCGTAGATTTACAAAAAATTTCAGTATGATTGCAGCTCTACTCATTGAACTCTCAAAGAAGATTATTGAATTCAAATGGGGAAAAAAGGAGCAAAGGAGTTTTGAGGAAGTAAATAATAGGCTTACTACAGCCCTTATCTTAGCTTTATCGAGCTTTTATAAAGTGTTCAAAGTAGAGTATGATGCATCCGAACTAGGCATAGGTGCTATGCTGATACAAGAAGGCTAAAATAATTCTTACTTCTACGAGAAACTTCAAGAAGCTACACTCAACTATTATATCTATAATAAGGAATTCTACTCCTTAATCTGAGCTCTTATGATTTAGTAATACTATCAACTGCCTAAGAAATTTGTGATCTATACCGATCATGAATCCTTGAGGTATCTGAAAAGCTAACCCAAGCTGTCTCAAAGGCAATCCAAATGGATCGAGTTCATAAAGGGTTTTTCTTATGTCATAAAAAACAAAAATGGAAGAAATAATGTAATGGTTCACGCTCTATCGAGATGACATACTCTCCTGACCGAGCCACAAACAAGGCTACTTAAAGAATTTGTATGCTAAGGATATACATTTTAATCCTATCAATGCCCGATGTGGGGAAGGACAGACATTAGACAACTATCACAGGGAAGACAAATACTTATTCAAGAGAAGGTTATGTATCATGACCTGTTCCACGAGAGAACTGCTAGTGTACAAGGTGTATAGAGGAGAATTAATAGGACACTTTGGTTAGCGCCGAACCCATGAAATAATATTTGCGAGATTCTTTTGGTCGAGAATGATGAAGGATGTGTAATCCGATTAGGAAAGTGTGCGACCTGCCGAAAAGTAAAGAGCTAAGCTAAGAAAGGACGTTATCTACCCTTACCTATCCCAACCAAACCGTGGTCTAAGCTAAGTATGGACTTCATGCTAGTATTACTAAGAATGTCCCAAGTGAAGAACTCTATCATGATGGTTATGGATTGATTTAGCAATATGGCACATTTTATGCTCTGTTCCAAAACTAACAATGCTTCGACTATCTCTTTTCTTTTCTTGCAAGAAGTAATCAAGCTTCATAGAGTTCCCAAAACCATTGTTTCAGATCGAGACCCAAAGTTCATAAGTCACTTTTGAAGGACATTATGGAGGCAAATGGGAACCAAGCTATTGTATAGTACCTCCTACCATCTATAGACCGAGGCTGTCAACCGAATTGTGGGAACTTTGTTGCGGGTTACAGTCAAAAGAAACATAATTGATTGGGATCTATGTCTACCAATCATTGAGTTCTGCTACAATTGGATCACCCACAATGTAACAAGCATGTCTCTATTCGAGGTCGTCTATAAGTTTAACCTCAAGCTCCCGATGAACCAAGCACACCAATTGACGCTTGATGATGATTAACCAGCCGTTAAAAAAGTTGAGGCCATCAAAACCATACACTAAAAGGCTGTAGAACAATTGAGCTAAGCTAATGCCAAGCTTGAGAAGAGAGGCCACAAACTAAAGAAGAAAGAATTTCAACCAAGTGATTTGGACTAGATACACCATGGTAAGGAACGATTCCCAATCTTAAAGAAGAGTAAGTTATCTCCCAAAGATGATGGACCTTTCAAAGTGCTTGAAAAGATCAATCTTAATGCTTATAGGATTGAATTACCTAAAGGATATGGAGTATCAAACTCCTTCAACATTGCCGATCTCTAACCTTATACTCTTAAGGATAAGCAGCTTGGAGCTAAACTAGATTTGATCCCAAATCTCAAACAACCCAAAGGGGATGATATGAATTAAAAACTGATTATACACTCCCAAGCCTAAGGGCTTTCTCAAATGGTGTACCAAGCTATCCAAAGTGAGTTAAGTACCAAAGAGTAGTGTTTACCCTAATCTCATCTGCCGAGCTACTTCGTTCTCCACACTATCTAGGAAGCTACCGAAGTAACCAGCCAACTCCTCTGCAACACCCCAGTCCAAGCACTTAATCAAGAAAACAACCGTCTCCACATTGCCAAAGGTAAGTTAACAATTGTCAAGAGCCGACCACTTGAAGCCGACTAGAATGTAAGTCATCCCTAAGCCAACCCCTATCTAACCCTAGCAATCAAAGCTACCAAATTGCTGATGCCGACTAGACCTAATTAAAGCTTACCCTTACTCGACTCACAATTTATTAGGACCATAGATTGAGTAAAATGGTAGCTGTACTTTTTAGCATCCGTGCTATCCTTTCTGATAGAGGATATTCTTTTGCACAAATACTTGTTTCCCTCTTAAATTATTCTCCTTTTGTTTAGAAAGTAAAGATCCATTTCCATAATTTAAGACTTACCCTAACCAGGTACTATAATACTCGCATATGTAATAGTCACATCATCATATAGAGAATACACTAAACTTTTACTCTTTCTTGAGTTAAGTATCATTTCTACTTACCCTTGAGTTACTCTTATCTAAGTCATTTGAGTCTGGACTAATAACAAGTGATCTCCAACCATATTTATATACTATATTAAGTGTAACCCGAGCTCGTAAGGCATTAGTGTGTTATATCTATTGTCAGTGCACAAGAACCTTTACTCATCTTTGATTACCATTTACTTTTCGAGCCATCTCGCAACTTGGACCTACCCTTTTGATTATGCATGATATTAAGTTCATGTGTTCATCTACGGAATCCATATTATACTGGCACCTCTTCATTTCTTTCACCAATCAAGTCTTCTTCTCTCCACCGATATAATTCTAGCACTTCTAACATAAGATTTCTAGATAAGAGCACAACACAACTCCAACATAAATATCCATCACAACAACTATAATAAATATCAACAAGTAATCTATAAGGTATTATGGGCTAAAGACTATTACAAGTCTCACCAATCTTAGATAATCCTATCAATAGATTAAGATAAAGAAGTAATAGGTAGGAGACAGATGTAGTAGTACTTAGGGTCACCCTCAATAGTATGGATGGTCGGTAATGGAATCACATTGGGAACATAGGGGTTTAACTTCAACTCAACATAGTCCTCGTCCTCTCTATTGCTTGCTTCCCAAACAACCCACACATCCTCGACTCTTTCGATACTCTCTAAGTCGGCATCCTTCTATTGTCTCATTTCATCCTTAAATACTTTAAGCCGTTTTTCAATCATCTTCAACTGATCTAACACTTTAGAGAGGTCAGTTTCATAAATGGATTTTCTTTCGTATAATTTGTCTTGATGATTTTAGGGCACGAATTTTCTTTGCATCAAATGTCTTATCTCTTTCTATGTAATGCTCTTAACATTTCCTTTGTTAATTCTTTGATTTATCGTTCTCTTCCATCAAATAACTGCATAGCCAATCATTGAATGTAAGTATTTTTGACCTTATATATTCGTAGTCATAATCATAACCACGTCTACTTCGGTCATTATAAGCCACGTTGATTTTAGATATCAATCCAACACTAGGCCATGATTGAATTTCTTACAGCTCACGGTTTTTACACACCAACTTAGAACTCCCCTGCAGCACGCAGCCCCAACCATACACTTGCACTTGACACCTATTCGACGAATATACTCACAAGCACGACACAATCAGAACAGCAACTTTGGAAATTAGCAATTGATTTCCTCGCAGCAGCTCGGCAAGTAATTCTATAGGGGTCGGCACAATAAATAGTTTGGCATTCAAATTTGCTAAAGCCAATTCCCCTTGCTAGCCACAACTCAAAAGACGCTCACACGAAGTTCGGTAGTTCGGCGTCCACAACAACTTAACAAAACTGAACTTCGTGCTTTGGTTTTAGCTCGACAAAGTTCAGATTTGGCACAGCAGCTATTCTCAGCAAATTAGCTCTGACACTTGTCCACAATAGTGATTACTCGTGGTAGCTCAACACTTTAAGATCCGACAGCAGCTAGTTTGAAAGAAGACAGCTCAGACAAAGCTAGAATCAGCTTGGCAACTTATAGTTCAGCACCTCGGAAAATAACTGGATGCAATAGCAATTCTTTCGGCCTATATCTATTCACACTACATACAACAAGAAGCTCAGCTGCTCAGCAATCTTTAGGGAACAGCTCGGGTACACATTTGCATAAGAACTCAACATTTGGTCTTAGGCTTTGTACACTAGCATGCCTTTAAAGATGGCTCTATTTTGCGCTTTAATCACCTCGGACATGCACTGCAGTAGCTCAGTTCAAACACAACCTCAGCTCAGCACTCACACATAATAACACAACACTTGGTCAATTCCACAGTTCGAATCACGAGGTCTTAGCACGATTCACAAATACTCCTGTTTGCACACATGCACACAACAGCTCGGTTCTCTACTCGTGGCTCAACCACAGCAGCTTGGAAACTATCACGACAACTTGGATGGAGGATACTTAAAGCAGCTCGAACTTCAAGTATTTGCAGCTCGGCAATGCAATAGGATTTGTATTAGTGTACAGCTCAGTACAAAGTAGTACGGCACAACTTCAGTTCGACAGTTTGGATCCACAATTTCAGCTCAGAAGCTCGGCAAGACAAAACACTTACAACAATACGCTTGCATACACTAATACGTACAGCAGGTTATCTGTAGCTTGACAAGACAATGCACATCTTCAAATAGTTCGGCTCGGTAATTCAATCACAACAGTTAGTTTCAATAGTTCTTCATATATGCGCTTAACATGTATTGGGCTCAAATGGGCTTGACACGGTATGCTTCAAACAGTAGGACAGCAACTGAAGCTCGGATACAGCTACTAGCGCAAGCACAACTCCTTGAACAGGGTACGAAGCACATTAACACATACAGCAACATCGCTCCCACAAGCAGGCAGTCACATCTACGACAGCAACTCCCTGGTGACTGAGTAAGACAACACCCAGCTATGACTCAGTTGCACAACTTGCCTTCGCCACCGTACAACACAGCTGCGCACACCCCTAGATACACAAATCTCTGTCCACAGAATCCAACACAATAGTAAGCAACGTACATGCCCTGACCGTCATCTCGCTTCCCACTATACACATAATAACAACACGCATACTGCTCTACAAAGCAATGACCAGCAGCCACTACTCAAACAACAGCCACGCACCACTGCCTCCACTCTGCTACAACTACTAGGCCCACTACAATTCGTACACACAACAGTAGAGCCTCCCTTAATGCTTTATCACCTTTACCCCTTACTTGATTCAAGCCCACTATCACAGTTACTGTTCAAAACATATGCACTCGATACTCCCACATGGTTTCACATACATGCATCAGTTACTTCTTCACAATCATGACACCTTATTGCAGGACATTACTGCTCAACATCGTAGTAACACAATGAAATCCCATACTCACTCAATTTACTTTCAACTGCAATTTGGGGGAAATAGAAGCGCAACATTAATTCAGTACAAACTTACATAGGCAGCTCCACACTGTTATGCCCATTAACTCTTCCTTATCCCAAATCTGGGTAATTGCTCCTCTAAGGTTTAAGAAGAAACCCTAACGGCCCAAAGACCACTCTCGATACTTTAAGGACCCGAACTACCAAAATAATCCTCAAATGCCCATTTCTGGCGTATTACATTTAAAGCTTTGGAATATATTATTATCCCATGTCTTCGGCGTTGAATTGAAAGACCAGACTCAATTGCTAATGTATTCGGTTCAAGCTCTGTCTATTCCCAACCTTCGTTTTAATATAAAGATGATTTCGATCCTATTAAAAGAATAAAAATAAAATATAATTAGTGAGTATTTTAGTAAATTTATAAGCTACCTAACCGAATCAACTAGATTTTATATGGCTTAAGATTCACTAAATATGAAACATCAATTCAAATGATAAAATTATCAATCACAATCCTAAATAAGGGTTAATAAGAGAGTTTTTTGAAAGAAAAAATTCAAGGGGTTTTTTTTATTAAATATACAAATCTATCTAAAATCCCATACTTGCATTCTATTTATACATAATAGTAAATTCGTAAATAAAAAAACTAAAAAGATGCCCTAATGGCATTACGATAAATACAAAATAACATGTGAATAATTTAGGAATAATATAAGAAAATAGAATGTTCAAATAACATAAATAAAAATAAATAATCAAATGAAATATCTGAATGAAGAATAGATAAGCTTGGATTTGGTAATTGGGTCAAGTCAATACATCAAATCCTATCACCTCATATGATCGATATAGGTACCAACATCTGAATCCTTTTAGGTATAGTTCCATATTTTCATGAAACACCTCATTACCTAACTTGTAGTCTTCATAAGATTGTAAATTCAAATGGAGGTGGTGATTGCATGGTAATTTTATAAACTTTTATGGTATAAACGAATTTCAGTGGGGATTGAAGAGTTGTTACATGGCAGTTTTCAACCTTTATTATGAAAATAATCGTGTATTCATAAGAACCAAGAATCCAAACCAAATCATCCTCAACGCTCATGAAGATGTGAGAGAATAGAATATAAATACCAAATTTTAAAGTCAAGAAAGAAAGAAAATCCAAATAGATAGAATATGATTGACAAACTATAAGTATAGCAAATTGGATTTAAAAGAATCCATAAAAGGAAGAATATCTTCATTAGGCAATTTCATATTAACATTGGGAATCATAGAAATAAATTACATGTTTTCACAAACCACACCAAATTTTGATTAGTGATTTTTGTTCCAATATATGAACATTTACAAAACAAGAAAATGACTACAAAGGGTGCTAGAGGATGATTCGATACTATCACTTCGACGTTTAAATCAGCTTTCTTATCATGTCAATAGAATTATAAAATGTTACGAAAAGTAAAAGAATAGAAGAAGATTCTTTTACATAGAAGGTCTTGCATGGTATTTATAGTAAGTTAGTCGATACTCATACCTAGATTGAGTCTTAAGAGTTGAGCTGGAGCCTTAATATTATTGATTTAGGCCTTCGACCTATTATACTAAAAAACTCTATCAACACCAATAATCTATAAGGTAAGATGATTAAACCAAATAAATGAAATATTGACTAGGTTATCAATTGGAAAATTCACATATGCATCTAACATATATTAAGACAAATTATTTGAGTTTTTATTAGATTCACAAGGATATGTGCCTAGGAGTGTTGGTAATCCAATTTATGGCAATGGCTTCTCTTCCTAGTTGCCAAACTTATATTTATCCTATGTAAAGGAATTCCTCCTCACAAATCCAATTGCTCTAATTAAAATCAATCTAAATGTACATCCTGTCTCAAGATAACTAATTTTAATCGCATTAAGTTTGTGAATCCTAGAATTAATCTATCAAGCATATGTTCGTGTTATAGTTAAACTAACCTATATCACCTTTCATATGAATCTTCCATTCTATTTAGAGTCGTTCAAATTCTAATTTATCAGTACATCACAAAACTAGTGACATATCTATATAAGTTTAAAAATCAAATAATAAAAAGATTAAGATAATTAAATAATACCATATAAAAGAGTTATAAACAAATTATCCATCAAACCATGTCTAGTCCTAAAGAAATTATTTGATTCACAACAAATAGAAGTGCAGCACATAGATTAACAAGAAACACTGAAACAATATTAAATGTGCAAGAAAAGAAGATACTGAACTCCTTGAAGGACCTTGTTGATATTTCTTGGACCTGTGTGGCATTGGGATGCAAACTTACGGATACGGAAACAAACGAATAAAATTGTGACTGTTGTGTTCGTGCGGCTCTGAATAAAACCTAATTGACATGGACCACGTGACTCTGAATTTGAGCTGGATTTAAACTATGTTGGATGGGCTGGAAGCTTCGATTGATTGCTGGCATATGGACTGGACAATTGTCCATTTCAATTGCATGGGCTGGCACCTGAATTTCACATCATAGCTTCTTAATTTGTGAATGTGCTGGACCTTGGCGTGCATGGATATTGGACCTTGTATACGGTGGATTATGGCTTCGAGACTTGCAATTCAAAATTATGATGTGCTTGAGCGTATTCCACGTTGTTGGTTGGCGCGTGGACCGGACACTGGTATTTCTTGTTACTCTTGGTCCCTTTAAAATGTAATCTTTACACTTCACATACTTTTGTGTATATTTTTGAATTCGTAAAATTTTCCTGTCAAAATCTATAAAATATACACATTAAGTGCAGTATAAAATTAGAATAAAAATATATAAATTTATAAGTTGTCAACTGCACCCAAGTTTATTTTTTACTTGCTTTCAAGTAAAACATATATCCATAAACATAATTAAGGATAAGAGTTACTATACTAATGAGGTAGTATTATAAAAAACCAACCATAACTTGCACATGAAACCTTCGCAAAGCTCAACAGGCATGGGTCTCCTATTAATTTGCAATCAGAATATCTTCGCCGATTCCAAAATTTAGCAACTTTAATGTGTACTCCATACTAAATTGCATATCAAATGTACTAGAAACACTAAATATCACAGTTCGAGAGCTTATGTACGTGAGATAAATTTCTACCATATCATTTAAACAAAATATTAAAACTTGAAATTAGTTATAACATTAGTAAAGCAAGAGAGAGCCATCTATGCTTTGTAAACTTAACGAAAATATATATACTCTTCTCTTTCATCTCTCTGAGCATCATCATGTAATGTAAATACATGTTATATCCATTCATTTCTTAAAAATTTTTCCCTAATACTAATTTTCATTGGAAGTTTTTCTTTTCTTTTCTATTTCCATTTTATAAAGTAGTTCCATTGATTAATAAGTCATATGCCAAACGACCTTAGACTACTAGGTTCTAAGATAATCTCTCAAACCATCCACGACTTTAATTTAACAATTAATTTATTTTTCTTTTTCTAGTACATTTCACCACATTTTGGCTAAGTGAAATTTATTACTCAAATGCCTTAGGAAAGGTTAAAACAATACTTGATATTAGGGTTTAAAGATACATATACCTTGAATTAATGACTCAAGACATTGGAGTAGATTGATACTTTTTTTTTTTTTTACATTTTAGCTTTTTATTATTTTAATATTTTCAACCCCTAACTTTATTGCTTTTCCAACAAAACCTTCAAGAGAAGAACATCAATTGTTCATTTACAAAGGATTATAATGCTCTAAACACTTCTAGGGATTGAGCATACATCAAAGTAAGCTTAAAAATGTAAGCATCACTCCCAGTTAGTGATATTGCCCTAATTTCAAATCCCAAATCAAAGCTTATACAATGAGTAACTAAACCTAATAAAGATTTCGTAATTCAACTCCAGTTAAGTTTTAAAAGTTTATAAATGATCAAATGCAAAAACCAAAATATTTGTCCAAAAAAAGTTGCTTTTATTTGAGAATGCAAGTTGTTTTTGGATGTATGTGCGACAAGATGGTTTTTCATAAGCTATGTAAATGCAAGTGCAAATTTATTCAATAACAACTCAAAAAGAACAATAGAAGACATATCACACTTTAGTTCATTTGTACCACCCTAATTCATTATAAATATCTCACCCCTAGCTCTAAGACTAATAATGTCCTCATTTTTAAAGAAAAGAAAAGTACAAGAAGATAGGAAGCAATACTCCCTTAGGTGAAGAAACAACTTGCTCATTGGATTGTCCTTCTTGCTAAAAACACAGTCCACGCCTCTTAGCTAGATAGAAGTCTCGAAACCTATACCCTCATATATTTGAGGGAGAGAGAATATTTGATATGACCTCCTTGCCATTTTTTTTTTTTGTTTGTTTCCTTCTCTTCCTTTTTTGTCTTAGATAGTTAGGCCCTAAGCTAAATTCATCTTCAAAAAGTATTGATCATATTTTGAGTCTTTTCCTTTTTCTTCAAATAAGAGTTCTCCTCCACAAATCCATTTTCATAAACTTGATAAAGATTTCACAAATTTTTAAAGTAGTTAGAAACTAACTATTTAATTTAGGAAAGCTTTACATGGTTTACTTAAGTAGATAGTTGACAGCCATGCCTTAGTAGATATAGGGTGTGACATTGGTAACTTGACTCTTCAACCTAAACTAAAGTAGGGATATTTTCTTTAAAGTCTCATGAAGAACCAAATAACATTGTGCAAATTACATTTTGTTCTATTGCAATTAATAACTACTTGAAAACCTTATTTGTTACTATATATAGAATAATGGTTATTTATGAGTTACTACAAGTGTTAGATAAGCTAGGATCCAATTGCAAGGGAGTTTCTTCATCTAACAAGAGAACTTTACCAAAATATGAATATTGGATATATTGGGAGAAAAAAGAATAAAAAAACTAGTTTTGGAACTATTTTTATTACCTTTTTTAATGTTTGGTGGGGGATTCCAATTTTTTGTAATCTTGAAGCTCTATATAAATGTTAGGAATCACAAAGGAACTGCATATAAAAATAGTATTAGAATGAGCCATCCATAATAGAGAAGGTATCAAGATTTTATAGAGCCTAAACCTAGCTTTATTAAAGAAGAGAGGGATAATGGAGCCTAAAATCACCATCAATGTTATTTGAGATGGAGCATACAAAGAAAACTGGAAAAAAATAATGAAGAAGAAAAGAGGAAACATTAAGAGTAAGAAACATAAGTGAACCTTGCTATTATGGCAATTTTGAAGAAAATATGTTGTCACAACTCATCATTTTATAGAACTCATTGCAATAATGCACTAGATGCAACAATACTGAATGCTACTTTTAGTGCCCTCGTCATTGCGACTCTTCTGCTATCGTTTTATGTAGGGTACTTGGCTACAGTACAACAGTACTATAATATGTAGGAACCAAACAATGCCTTGACCATTCAAATAATATAATCGATGCTTAAACTCCTTTGACGTCATTCTAAGAACTTTGGTTAGTAGACAAAATATAAAGGATTAAAATAGATTTGCGATTTAAGCCCAATAGTAATCTAGACTTGATTTCTTTGGTGAGGTGACAATGTCTAATAAGTTAAGTTTATAAATTTGGAATAATATAAAGAGATTTAATTTTCAACTTCTCTAAAAAAGATCCATACATTTAAAGAGGGATCTTAGATTTAAGGGAAGTCTATAAAGGGATTTATTAAGAAAATGATTTATCTCGATTATTAATCATTAAGATATTTTGACAAATATAGTTAATAATTAAGTTTTATAAATTCGTAAGAGTTTTTCCTCGTTTTAAACAATTTAAAGTCTCTTAACATTATCTATGCGCAACAATTGCAATCAAATCCCTTTAGTTACAAGGTGAAAATTGTGATCATCAGTTTAAATTCTCTCGTGTATAATGCCTCAGAAATATTACGCTCCGACAGCATGAGAGGGTAGGTTAGATGGCTACTTTGCACAACCTTGGACTAATATATTCACACTCAACTACTAAGGAACTTTCAAGACATTTGTAGAACTTTGTGCCAAATTGATCGCCGACAGATTAGACTATTCTGTGCTGAATAATTCAGAATGCGCAGAATCTGCTCCACCAATAGGCCTTCAAATTGAACTTGAATTCCAAAATAAATGCGTTCACATTGAGTAAAACTAATATTCATCGAGCTTTTTTGTAACATGAGCTGTCTTAATCTTGACTTGTACGGGTATAATTAATTTGGGAAGTAACGTTGATGATTGAAAATTGTATATATAATAAGCAGGGCACTGAGTAAGCGCAAAAGAAAAAGTAGTTAAGGGCAGACACATGGCAATACAGGACGAAACACTTAATTTACGCAGACTGATAAATTATAGAGCAGAGCATTTCGTGGTAAATAATTGAAGTGTCACAAGCGACAATCTTTAGTAGAAAAATCATACGTAGGTCTCGTAATTGAAAATTCTAGGGCTACAAAGTTAGAACATAAACGTAGAAAAATAGGACAAGTGTTCTGTATAAAAAGAGCAGGTACAGTGGCGGCAGGCAGACCCCAGAAGACATAAATATCGTAACCACATTTTAGAATTGCCTTTTTTAACACGATTAGATTCACTCTATAAAGTAGCACTATTTCCAGCATCTTGTAAACCCTAACTCTCTCTCTCTCTCACTCTCTCACACACACATAGATAAAGTGGTGAGGACGTAACGTATAGGTTATATCCATGCCTGGCTCCCTGTATGCCACAAGCCATTTCAGTAATATCCATCGGGGTTAGGCTGCTGCTGGTCGTGACATGCAAGGTGCCAGGCATGTATATGTCCATGATGCCTCTTTCTTCTCTCTTTCCATTAACGTAATTCTTGAATTAAATCCATCAGATAACCAAGCACATGTTGTCATGCATGGCACTTGGTGTCTATAAACATAGTATTGTCACGCATTACTGAATTTGGCAAGGAACGCTGGATATAAATCAAAACCACCGATTTGTTTCTTTGCCTAAACACAGGTAAGTGGAGCTACTAAACAACCTGATTTTCATTTCGATCATAAGGAACTGTGTGTACTCGATTTTCCATAGCTTGCATTGTTTTCTGTTCCTTTGTGGTTCGACTTTAGGTGGTTTTAATTTGGTTAATTTTGCACAATTACATTTTTTTTTCTCCAAGAGTTAATTAAAAAAAAAAGTGAATCATTTGCTGATGTATTTAGGCCTTTTATTAATATAAAAATTCTAATAATATCCTTATATTTTAAGGGAGTTAATTAAATTCTTTCAATATATATCCTTATATATATTGCAAATTAGTATCTTAAATGTTTATATTTATATTATCGTGACACTAAAATATCCTACAACATTAATACTTCCTACACCGGCAAAGCTAATGCAGAGTACTTTCTTCATGTAGAAATTCATAATTGAATGTTTTAAAATCATCAATATTTTAAAATTTATAATCCTAAGACCGTATTTCTAAACTGTCGAGTTTCAAATATATATATAAATATATATATATATATATTTACATGTACTGACCCATTGAAGACCTTTCCACGACGAGGGAGTCCTTCTAACTTCCAATGTACCGATCGCCCATACAAAATTCTCCACGATTAAGGTTTATTTTGTCCTTTCCTTTCATACTTTATTCATTTCTCATCCAACAAGGAACCTTGTCAACAAATAGGTTTATATTCATGTCATCATGATCTCGAAATGATTATCCATAGTTGAGTTAGAGTTAAAATATAGCATGCCTTTCTTCAGGTTCTGAAAGTGAAATTAGGCTTCTGTTTTGTTTCTTGTGCGAATGATTTTTTTATACTTTCATCCTGATGCATATGGGTGATCTACTATAGTTTGCTAGGGTGAGGAAAGTTTCGGAATTCAAAATGTACATAGATCAAATTAGAAGTAGGCTTAGACACACTCTTTATTTCTTGAGGCAACAAAGAAATAGTCCACCAGCATATATAAATATATATATACACACACACATTGTCTCGATCATTATGCAGAAATGCTTAATTATTTAATTTATGCTATTATGCCTCATCTGTGAAAAATGCTATCACTTACCATCCACCACATCCGGGCAATTTCCTACATCTTCTTTTAATCTTCCAATTTATTTTTGATGTTTTCATTTAGTAATCAACATTTAAGAATGTTTCAAAGGCCCATATCTTTGAGTACAATTAGAGTTGAGCAATAAATAATTTCAATCAGCTTGAACCAATCTTGGCGGCCATGTCCAAGATCCTTTCCATAGAGAACCAATTCCGGCTCGATCCGGAGTTGGATTGCTAGATTACTACGCATCTAACCAACTGACGCTGTGGAACTTTCCTTTAGGAGTAATGGAGTAAAGTTTTCATTTCAATCCTCTATATCTTTTATTATATGCCTATAATATTATGAAGAACTTTCAATTGAGCATATTTCTAAATTCTAATTTTTCCCATTTCATAAGAAATCAATATCTTTTCACATTAAGTACTCTTCTACAACCTGAAAAACCAGTTTTCATGTTCTATATCACTTTCATTATTTGTCTTCCTCTATCTATGAGTACAAACCAATAGAAATTATGTGACATTTTTCACATAGTTATTTGATCTTCTTTACAAATTTTTTATGTATAGTTAGTATACTTTCTATAAAACCCAAAACAAGGAAAAATAAAAGTATAAAATAAGAGAAAATAATAAAATAAAGTAAAATAAAGCGTTTTATCAAAAGGGATCTAAACAATATAATAAAGTTTAAATGAGAGTGGTTTGAGCATGAGAATTGTCAGTGAACCCTAGGTATTTAATCCCATTTTCTCTTCATGAAACCCTTTTTTCCACTCTTCTCCTACTCTAATAGCTTTATTGCCTAGGGTTTTGTGCAAAACACGAACTAAGGAAGAGAAAATGACAAGTCTAAGCAAGAACAAATTGGGAGAATCAAAGATAAAGCTAAAGAATGCCTCTTTATCATGATGTTTTGGCATTTTCTTTAAGAGAACCCCTTTTTCTCACGTAGGACAATTCCAAAATGAATTTTGGAGGCCTTCTTGGGTATCCCACAATAGAGCTCATACGATAAAAATGAATTAAAGAGCATAAAACATCAAGGTAAGGTTGTAAAATGGTTTTTCATTGAGTTTGGTGAAATCTATTAAGAGAATTCATTTTCTACATAGAGCTACAGGGTAAAATGACTTTAGGGTGGTTCTATGCATGTTTTACGACATATTTGCGGTGGTGAACATGCTAGAAATGAATCTCACTAGGTATAATCTAACCATGCATCTTGTTCTCATTATTTCATCGATTTGTGTTTTGAATGATGATAGATTTAGGATGACTTTGTGGTTGTACAAATGTTTTGAATTGTGTTTTTGAGGGGCTTAGATTTATTTTGTTGTCAAGTTATCGTTGTAAGATTAGTGGTATGTGAAAATGGTGAATAGTGGTGGAGTTTCGGGGGATGATCGTGTTACTGCAATCTGCAGATGGGATGCCATCCCCCATAACGTCCGAATACCATCCCTCATAGTATCCAAATGCCAAGAGTAGTTCTACTCCTTCAAGCATGGCGTTTAGACACTAGTTGAACCAACATCTAGATGCCATGACCCCTATTTTTTACAGCAACATTCCTTTGAGTTTTTCAAGATTTTTCGAGGTTATTTTCCTATCCTAAACCCTTTCATAAACTTTTCCAAACACAAATATTCACTAAAAACATCTTGTAAATCAATCTAATGGCATAGTGATCTTAGGTTATAAGTGTGTGAGGATATTCCTTTCTTATGTGAAGACTAAAAGGACAGAGAATCTGCCTCAGAAGGCTAAAGAATCATTATATTGTGACTTTGAGTTAAAGGGTAACGTTAGATGAGTTAAAGGGTAATGTTAGGTAAGTTAAAGACTAAGAAAAGGTATGTCATTCTAGTATAAGTATAGGTCATGAATTGAGTTTTGGTGTTTGTGTTATGGCAAGTTCTACAAAGGTTGCTAATTCAATTCCTAATGAGTTAACGAAACTAGGTACGAAATACGTACTTGTTGATTATGATGTTTATATATTGGTATAACCGAATTAAACAATTATTGCACATTAAATGAATGTATATTGTGTGGCTTAGCTAAGCCTAAGGGATTAAGAGAACTAAACCTTGGGGCAATACCCTTATGATCCTTGTGCAACAATGTCCAGGTTGGACTAACACTAATACTTTATGGTAATATATGTATGTATGTATGTATCGGGGTTATAAGTACTTTTGTGTTATTTTTTAGCTAAGAATAAAGATAATAAACTGGTGTATGTTGCATTATTGGTTTCCTATGTTACATGTGAAATTGTGTATTCTGTATTGGGCTTCGGCTCATCTCTTCTTAAAATTTTTAGGTACAAGTACAAGTCATGGAAATTATGAAGTTTAGTATGGTGGCTTTGAAAATTTAAAGTGTTGTAGCAAATTGTTGTGAGTATTTTTATGTAGATGGAATCGACACCGTATAGTCTTGTAAGTCTTTCTATGTAAAAATGGAGGATGACTTTTGTACTTTTCCCATATCAATTCACTTTCAAGTTGGTTCCTCGATATGGGTGCAAATTCCTAGTTTCAACATCTTGAACTGTGCATATAAGATAGGTTCTAAATTCCATATGTAGAACTAACATATATGGAATATGGAATCGTTCATCCTTACATATTATTATTTCGAATAGCTTATAATATGGGAAAAGTACAAAAGTCATCCTCCATTTTTCCTACTTTCTTATTTCGGTCCTTACCATTTTATTAATTTCCTATTTTGGTCCTTCATATTCTAATTTTCCTTTTTAAGTATTCTACATTTTCAAAACTACTAGCCAAATCTTTGAATCATATCCATTAATAACTTTGTTTCAATTTCTTACATAGACTTGTTTATTATTATAATTACATTCCATACATTATAATTATTCCATATTGTTTTTGTTGGAAAATTAATACATATAACCAATGGGGTTTGATTTTAGTTAAATACTTTTCAAAGTTAAGAGTATAATAAGAGTTTAGTTTCTAAAAAGTTGGAGAATTAGATTTGATTTCTAGTAATGATAGCTCAATTCCTCTATTTTTCATGCCAACAAGGGCAAACAACAATTTGATAAGTATCTGAGTGAGGATTTTGCTATAAACAATTGATCATATGCATGTTGTATATTGAATGACCTTGAGAAACCATGATCTAATGAAATGTAGAGGCTATTGTTAGAGAAAGGAATTGGTAGAGAAATAGGTAATCTTAGCAAAGATCATGCATGTAATAGAAGATCGCTTCGAAGTACTCTTGATTGTTCTTTATTTGTTTCTCATTAAATTATTGGTTTGATCTTTTTGGGCGAGATTTTAGCAATTCAATGACATTTCTATGAATCTTCTAAATGTCCTAAATGAGGAGAATAAGGTCTCTATCTATAGATTTTGATACTTAACCTCAACTATTGGACATTTACAAAGATGGGTAGATGAGATGAGTCGTTTATGACATCCATTGGTGCATTCTGATGATCAATAAACAGGATGGAGCCTTCTGTAATATATTTGTTCTAAGAGGGAACGTTGTAGTTAATCAATCACACATAGTAGGTACATAGGTTGATTTTAAAAGTCCTTACTGTTCTTAACTTGTTCTTGATGAAGTCTAACATTTAATCTTCCGTAGTGTTGTTTTAGCAAAGTAACGGCGTTGCTCTAAAACTTGCAAATGTTTTGAATGTTGCAAATGAGGAAGAAGTAGCTTATATATATAGATCTTTTCCCTTGATTTCTACTATTGTATGAAGCTAAGATGGGCGGATCAAAGAGCTATTGCTGAGTGTTGTTGGATTGATTCCTGGCAACTGACTATCCAATTTGAGGCCTTCAACTCTTATATAACTTATGGGTTTTTGGCTAATTACGGTTGCCTCAAGCCTAAGCCTAAGTCATCTTAAGGTCATAAAAGGAAAGCCCAAACTTCTAAAATTAGTTTGTAAGCTTATTTAAGTCTTTCTAAGGCTTATTAAGGTCAAACAATGCCAAATAAACTTGGAAAGACTTTTTCGAGTCTAGATTTTGTGTGCAAGAAAATTAAGTAAGGTTGAGAGTAAAAATACCCAATCTAGTACCAAATTAGATCTCTTTAAAACATACTTAATTAGGTCCTATTCCCTAAGCTGTGCCACTAGCCCATTAAATCGATCCAAGATATTAAATAAGGCTGAATTTCAAATTACCAAAGTAGTCCTACATTTTTTATTTATCATAGGCTTTAACGTAAATGGGTCATTTAATCGGATTTTTATAGCCTAAGTCTAATAATCCTTTTTTGAATAAGCTTCTCAAGCCTAATGAAAGATTTTAAGCCTATGGAAAGGTCTATTAGGCATACAAACCAAATAAGAATGTCAAGAATGGTCACATTGGAATAGTAATACCTATTCTGATCCTAAAGTTAGATTTTCATAAAAAAAAAAAAAAACAAACGGCATGAATCACCTGGCTTTGATACTGGGTTAAAGAGGCAGTCCATGGCATCAATTTGGGTAAAGCCCTATTGATAATTAACCCTCAAGTATCATTATTCTTTAGTAACAATGTAGAAAATTATTAAAGGATTAATAGCGAACATGATACAGAGATATTTTATATTTGTTTATGAAATATAGAAGTTTCAAATAAAAATATTTTAAGGAAAAGGAGTTAAATTAAAAATTAGCTTAAATTGAAGAATTAAAAGTTGGAAGAATCTTGCTAATAATAGATGACCCCAATAATTGATCTCATTTGGACAAAACAAACACTTCCTTTCTTTTACATGAAACCAATATTCGTTTAGGTAATTCAAAGTTAGCCCCAAATTTTATTAACGCTCCTTTTATGATTTATCGCATGCAAAAACATTGTTTAAGAAAAAATATAAACATTATGAGTAAGGCTTAGAGAATGTAAATGGGGCATCAAACAATACTAATGATAGAATTAAAAATATGTATTATCCTCCCCTTGTTTAAAAAGCTTCTTACGAATATCATATGGAAACATCCTGTTATCGTGGTATCCTAACCATGGAAAATCAAGGTCAAAGCACATTTATCAATTTATTAATCAACACCATAATAGGTTTGCTACTAATATTGGAGAACAAACTAGCTCTATAGTGATTATTATGCTTTACACATGTATATTTTGTTGCTAATATGTGTAAGCCCTAAAGTTAAGTCAAGTGACCGTAGAATTGAACTTAGAACACAAAGTTTAAGGCGATCGGTTGAAGGATCCGATCAAACCCGAATTATAAACTATGGAGAGAAATATTAGTAAAAATGACCCTGTAAACTTGAATTTAAGAAAGTAAGTAATAAAATAGGAGGCTATTAAATTTTCAAATTTTAAGTATAATAATTGTTAATAATCAAAAAGGCGAAAAGTGTAATCTAATAATTAATAAATTACTAGAGATAGATTATATGTATACTAAAAATCATAGAATGACCTAAATAATAATTAGGAATGTTCACATGTGCCCCACATGTATTTACGTGTAGGTAAAAATACATGAAATTACTTAAATTAGCCAAAAACTTAATAAATAATTAAAGAAAATTATTAATTAATTGAGAAAAAAAATCAGAGGGATAGGGAATGATGAATATCTGGTCATGGTAAGTTAGGAGCTGAAGAAGAAAAATTATCTAATTAGAATTAAGTAACACAAAAGCTAAAAATTAAGGGATTTAGACAATGTCTTATCTCATTTAATGCATATTAATTACCAAAAATTCTATAAATAGGGAGAAAATTTATAGAGCTCCTTTAGACAGTTAGGAATTAGAGAAAAATAGAGAGCTTTGAAAATTCAAGAGAAAAACCAAAGGAAAAAAAAAAGAAAAGGAAAACTGTGTAGTTAGGGCTAGTGAGCCAAACCTACACACTACCACCACCTAGGACCGAGCAGCTGCCACCACCTTACTTCGGATCCACTGCTTGGACCGGCCAACACACCTGGACCGGTGTTGGAAGGCTAAAAGCTATCAGACCAGGTGAGTCTCTAATTTGCTCTGATTTTGTATAATTTCTTAAAATTAGTTATTTTGCCTAGAAAATTATGAAACTTGTTATTCTGAGATTTTATTGTATGTAGACTTAGGGAAAAATAGTGATTTAGTTTAATCACATCTGAAAATATAGGGTTCTTAACAAATTAAGCAAAATCGAGCATGATTAAAACTAGAAATAAATAGGCTTAGGAGTGTAGTTTGGAGCTCAATTTTTTTCTATAGAATGCTTAAGTGATATAGAACAGTGCTATAAAGCCATTTTTCTAAAATTAACTTTTGAAATTTATAAGTTAATTTTTAGCTCTAAAATGATGAAAAAATGAGGTAATTTGGGTTAATTAGGTGATTAAGACACTAATTACTGATTTAGATAATAATTAGAGGGTTAGGGATGTTAATCTCTAATGTGGAAACCTAATCTTAGCCTTTGGAGTGTTAAGTGTAAGTAATGAAGGAATTATATGCTAATTATAGAAAAATAGGAATATCATAAAAAAATTAGGTTTAATTAGATAGTATAATAATAAAAATCAGAATATAATAAATCTGAAATAAAATTTAATTTTGGGTAATTATATAAAAAATTGTAAAATTTTCTCACATTGGAAATAAATCCGGTACCCTAATTAGAATTAGCATGTACCGAATTGTTTAGAATATTAAATTAAGACCTAATAGGATATTATAATACTCGAGCTTAATGTGATTAATTTCACATTAGGATTCGAGCATATTTATGATTCTAGAATCAAAACTAGAATCTAATTTAGGAACTGAACCCCGAAATAGGGTAGAATGAATCATTAGTAAATAATAGGTTAGAATGAATCATTAGTAAATAATAGGTATACATGGAAAAAATAAGCTAAATTATAACTTCAAATGTGAATCATTAAAGTATAAGGACTAAAAAGACTTATTTGTATTATGGGATATCCAGAGACTAATCAGTTTGTAATCGAGTGATCGGATGACTGAGAAACTCCAAGTAAGTTGGGTTATTACTTACTGTATTAGAGTGCTATTTTATGGTACTCGAAAACTTAGGATTGCATATGGTTGTGATTGTAAGTAGTCTACGCATGTGTTTGATGTATCTGAATGCGTGCTGAAATTTGTAATGTGATTGATTGAATTGGTGTGAAATTGTTTGAACACCCTAAATGAAATTTAATCTTATTCGAGTCTAATAACCAAAAATGTCATGCATTGTAACCCGTTAGGGGATCATAGGATTCTCCAACCAAATACCGACCCCTTTGAAAGGGATAGCGTAGGATTGCAAAATGGTCCATTCTTCATCTTTAGTCGAACTAAGTGACAAGAGAAGAGGTCACGGTGAAGGTGAAGTCAATGGTTCGAAGGTAGTCGCAGGAGGAGCAAGGTCTCCATTGCACGAGCTTAGGTTTGATTGTGAGCTGTTGCATAACATGGAAACTCCTCAACCCGGATTAGAGTGGGTAAAATTTCTTTAATTTCGCAATGGACTGGACTACGTTGTACAATGATACTTGATTGTTGCATTGCATTAAAATAATTGCTTGATAATCTTGTTTGTGTTTGAATACTCTCATAAGTCTCCAATTCAACTTACTGAGCTGTAATTGCTCATACCCTTATAGATCCTTTTACAGGTCCTGATCTCTAAATACTTCAAGTATTATGCCGCCTTACAATATCTAGAGGTTAGTTCTTTTGAAGCTAAGGGTATGAGATCAATTTACTTAGTAGTGATGTGTAGCGAAAATGTCCTTTGTAGTTTGGGGATGAAAGATTGATAATTTTATGTAAATTAGTGAACTATTGTATATATGTAGAATTTCTTGAGAAGTTTTATAGACTTTACATATAATTATATATGTAAATTAGTCCATATCTTTTCTATGTGCACTTAGATCCTTGATCTTTATGATTGAGCACTTAGATCTCATATTCTTTAAAAAGAATATGCTTTTAAGCCTATTTTACTATTTTGGCCTTTAATAAAATAATTCAAAAATGATAAAAATTCGTTTTTTTTTTTAAATTAGCTAAGTGGTCATCTAAGGACAAAAAGCATTTTTCTATGGCTTAATAATCTAAAAACCCAACACAAATAAGTAAGTTAAGTACATATCAAGGAAATGATTTGATACATATGGAAGCAAGATCATTTTGCAAACAAGTTATAAAAGGGGTTTAAGTCCTTAAAACAAAGCTTTCGAGTTTAATAAGCCAAAGGCATCACAAACTGAACAATTTGGTTTATTCAACACAATTTACCAAAATAAATTGAATTGATAACAATCTTGTGCTAGGAGCAAGTTTATCAAGAGGACTCTTCAATTCAAGACCAACTTGGGGAACTTGCCATAGTCCATTGGACATTGCTAGATTGATAAGAGTTGTACCTACTATTTACCACACCAATAAAGTATGAGAAAATTTTTCTAAGTTGAAAATCGCTCAAGTGTGACTCTCTCTCTCTCTCTCTCTTATATAGGAATTTTCAATAAAAATGAAGTCATTGATCAATTGATGATTATAGTACAAAATTCAAGGCTTTTATGATGCCATGGACAAACAAACATGACTCTTAGAACATATACAATAAACATGACACTTGGATAATTACAATATTGCACAAATAACAAGTCATCAACCTAACGAGTTTCCTAATATTTTGGTGACTCCTAAAATACTAAATTACAATTAAAATGTCTTGGAACCCTTATGGAACAAAAACAAAACAAAAGAAAGTGAATAGATATAATTTTTGGAACAATATGGCATTACAAAACAACATAACCCCTAACATGATTATGTTTCAGGTCATGTATCTCTTTGCACATAAGTTACAATCAACATGACCCTCAATATGGCCATGTTGCTAGTCATGTATCTTTCTAGAGACTAGGCACAATCAGTACAACCCTCAAGACAGTCATGTTGCTAGTCATGTATCTCTATAGTCCTCCACCCTCATGCATCTATATCAACATGCCCTAAGACATGGTCATGTTGACCCTTATATATCTCACTGTTCTTCACGATCCTCTATTCTCTTCAATTTTTACCCTTGAACTCCAATCCTAACATAATTAAATACTAATCTATGTACAAATGAATGACTTTTAGAAATATTCTTAGCTTGAATCACATTATTCCCACCATCTTCTTTTAGATTTGTCCTCAAATCAACCATTTCTTTTACTATGTGGCTTATCGAGAACAAATTGATCAAAACTCGTTGTGCATGGAAGTAAGATTTTTTTAAAATAGGTTATAAAGGGAGTTTAACTCCTGAAGATGATAAGCTAAAGGCACCACAAACCAAATAATTCGATTGATTCCATACAATTTGTTGGACTAAGTTGAATTGATAAGCATCTTATCCTAGGAACAAGTCAATTAAGAGGACTCCTTAGCTTTAGAACTACTTGGAGAACCTGCTACAATACGCCGAATAATGCTACATTGATAATAGTTGCACCTGCTATTCCACATACCAATAAAGTGGTGAATGGTGATAAGAAAAGCATTCCTCCTAAAACATTACTCAAGAGGAACTCTCTCTCTCTCTGTCTTACATGAATCTAATTATAATATGTAATTTTAGACGTCTTTATACTATGTTACCTCTTTAATGTTTCCTAATTAGTACAACTTTTCATAGTTTTACTATGCATGTATTATGCACTTCCTTTTTCTCTCTCTTTTTCTTGCTTTTTTTTTTCTTCTTCCCTTCCTTTCACTTCTCCTTCTCTCTCTCCCTTTTCCCCCTTCTCTATCAATCAATAAATTTTTCTTTATCTTTTCTCACCATAATCAATCAAAATTTTCTTTAACCATGCTTCTTTTCTATAGTAATTCTTCTATATACAATCAAAATAGGTTTAAAATTGAAGATAAAAATTATTCTAAAATTACAACTATTAGTCGACCTCTTGTGATAATCTGTCTACTATAATGGTTTGTCTATGTTTTATTTTATGTACATTGGTCTTTTTATACATCCTCTTAATAGAGAGGCTATGCATAATAATTTCTTATATATTTTAATAGTGTTAAGTATTAAAATTTTCCTTTTTCCCATTTGTGGTTATGTACTCAAGTAAGTTTAATTTGAAACTCAACTTTATATATATGCTTGGATTTTGAGAACTTTATATAAAATGACCCATAATATTCTAGTTGTTTTCACTAATAAGCAGACTATATGTAAATTCTTTGTTATGTATCTTTCCCATTTTATTGCCCTAAATCCTTATATTAATTGTATCATGAAAATATATATGTTTTTTTTTTAATTTTCATTCATTTTATGCTTTCTATATAGCCACATGTTATGTAATATTTGTAGTTTCATATCAAATAATCCTTACACTTTTTTTGCTTTTAGTTTTAATAATGTGGTTATGTCCTCAATAGTTTATTAATAACTACTTAGAGTAGTTTCATTTAAACAAAATAAATTAGAAGGTAGTCAATTTGTGGTTCACTTTTTTAACAATTGTATATCTTTTTTATGCATTTCAAGGAATTTTTTTACTCTAATTTCAATTACATTTATTTACTTATTGTCCACTAAAAATAAAATAATAGGATATTTGTACTAAACCTTTTTGAATAGTAACATAAATAGAAATGTTCTTTTTGGTAAAAGGATATTATATATATTTTCTATTTAGAGTTATATCAAATTATTTCATTTTAGGTCTTTGTTATTATACCTCCTTAATGCGTTGCTTTTTTTCTTAATTTTTGCTTTGGAACCTCTTCATTATTAATTTTGATCACTAATATTTTCTTCAAAAAAATCATTGTTATTTTCTCTTTTTACCCAAAAAAATTTAAAGCATAGTATTCAGAGTCATATAAAATTATAATAACTAATATATATTTATATAATTAAATTATAATATTTACACAACCCTATTATAATATATAATTTCAGAACTATTTTTTATTATGATACATTTTTGGTACTTTTTCTTTCAATAGTATATCTTTAGTTTTAATTTGTTATCACTATTGCTTTTCTAAAAGCAATAATTGACTTTTTAATCTTTTATTTATTATCTATTATAATATATAATTTCATATTTTTGTTTTTTGTTATAATGCCTCTTCAGTATTATCTTTGGATGGTTTTTCATGAAAAAGCACTTAGGTAAGTGATGAAGGAATACAACCACCATCTATGCCTCAATTGGCAACTATTCAAAAATTACCAATGATTTCATTATTAGTACCTTTTTCTTTCATCTCTAATTTTTCATTTTATAACTTAGACCTTTCCATTATCAAAAATTGTTTCAATTATGTATTGTTGAAATGCGTCTTTTAAGAACAAAATGGAACTTGAGAAGACTTCATGGCCTTTGCATGAAAGGTTGTAATCTTTACATGACTTAATAAAAAATGACATAACTCTTAACATTAAATGTTTTATTGTTACGATTTGAAGGGTTATGACTTTTTTAAAAAGCATAGTATTTTATAAAAGGATAATAAAACTAATAATCATGCAAAATTAACATGTAAAATTCAAGAAAGCTGTCACAAATACCTACTTCCTTAGTAATCCAATTCCCATTGGAACCTTTAATTCTTGCAATTTTATCCTTTATCCTCCAAATTTAGAGTCGTTTGCTGAAAATACTTCATATTATTATCACCACTCTGACCAATTCAACTTGGATCTTTGATGTAAGTATAATACTTCTTATTCTTATGCAAAAGTCAGCAATTTATGAATCTCGTTTTTTTCCTTCGATTAATTAGAATCAACTCTGCTTTTATAATTCAACCAATTACTTGTGTAAAAATCTTCAATCACCTTCTTGTTATTTTGGACATGTCATCTACTCTATTCTATCAAAGCTCGTTGACAAGCTAATAATTTACACACTAAGCATTTACAATCTACAACAATTGCTTTAATATTCCATGCCTCATAGATGATTCTCTTACAATCCCCATGTACATTCCATTGATGTTCATATCTAAATTATTTGTTCCTCTCTCTCTCTCTCTCTCTCTTTGATGCGGATCAATAGCAATGGATCTCAAAAAGGTAGAATGGGTTGAATGGGTATCATGGACAAGGAGTGAGATGGTTAATTTTGACAGTGAATGTGAATGGATATAACTCATCAAGGCATAAACACTATTAGAGGTTTGAGTTCAAAATAAGGTTTGATACAACTTACGAATACTAAATGTTGCTCGAGAATCAAATGAAAGTTAGATATAACTCACTAACCAGTTCAAATGAAGGGATTCACCACAATCTTAAGGTCAAGATTGATAAGAATGCAAGAAAGATTAAAGAGATTGATCTATACTCGATAATCTGCCAAATGCTAGCTCAATAATAGCTTTGCTCAAAAAGGGAAATATTCCAAAACGTAGGAATATATTTTTCTGTCTAATTTCGTATATTTTTGTATGTCCTCCATCTTTGATGTTTACAGATGTTGCTATTTATAGCGAATCTTAAACCGTAGTAGCAAAACTATAAATAATGTAAAAGCCTTAAGCCCTAAAGAATTGGGCCTATAAATAAAATAAAGGAAAACATGTACAAGAATACAAAACTATGTATTTTACAAAGGAAGTCAACATGAAGTTACTTGGCATGTCTTAGAAAGAGTAGTATCTGAATCGGATGGGATTAACAATTGGATATACGGGTTCAAGAAAGAGTCCCCGAAATCTTTTAGTATTTGGCTGAGACACCAGAAAGCTCGGCCTATAATTGCTGAGTTCTAGAATTAGTCGGCATAAGTCTTTTGGTGCTATGCCGAGTGGTTCTTTGGTCTAAAATGCTTAGCCTTGTAGTATTTCTTCTTTTCGGCAAACGACAAACTTGTTGTTGAGTGGCTACTTTTCTTTCCCTCGATCTTCTATCATTTGCTTGGCCTTGGCAAAAGCTGTTCAACTTTGACCTTGAACTATTCGGTCTCGAGTTAGAACAAGTCAGCATCTTCTTTTAGAAGGTTAGCATTGGCTTCAGATAGGTCGACCTCGACTTAGACGTAATTGGAGGCTGATTCTCATCACTCTTAAATAGAACAATAAAAAAAAATGGAGAATTATTTGAATCTATATGCCAACAAGTTGGTAACATAAGTATATGAGAAAATATGTGACTAGTGCACATTAACTAGTCCATGGTCTAACCTTTCTTTTACTAATACCCCGTTTCTACTACTATTGCACCATGTGAATAATTGTCTAATAAATCTAACATTAAAAAGACTATAATTTGAAATCATATTATTGAAACACTCAATCTATTTGTATTGTTTATCTCTTCCCCCATTTTTCTCATCCTTACTAATACGGATCAATGGTAGTAGATCTCGAAACAGTAGAATGGGTCGAATGGGTATGACAGACAAGGAGTGAGATGGTTAATTTTGATGGTGAATGTGAATGGCTATAACTCACCAAGACATAAACACTATCGGGGGTTTGAGTTCGAAATAGGGTTCGATACAACTTACGAACACTAAATGTTGCTTAGGATTCAAATAAAGGTTAGATGCAACTCACTAACTAGTTCAAATGAAGGGGTTCACCATAATCTTAAGGTCAAGATCAATAAAAATGAAGGAGAGATTAAAGAGCTTGATCTATACTCGATAATCCGGTAAATGCTAACTCAAGAGTAGCTTTGCTCAAAAAGAGAAAGATTCCAAAATGCAGGAATATACTTTTCTCTCTAATTTCATATATTTCCGTATGTCCATCGCGCCCCCTCCCCCCTCCTCTCTCTAATGTTTTACAAATGTTACTATTTATAGTGAGTCCTAAACCCTAGCAACAAAACTGTAAATAACATACAAGGCCTTAATCCTAAAGAATTGGGCTTATACATAAAATAATAAAAACATGTACAAAAATAAAAAATTGTATGTTTTATAAGGGAAGTCGGTATGAAGTTACTCGGCATGTCCTGAAAGGAGTAGTATGTAAACTGGATGGGGTCAACAATTGGATGTGCGGGGTTTGGGAAGGAGTCCCTAAAGTCTTGCCATATTTGGCCGAGACACCAGAAAGGTCGACTCATAATTGTCGAGTTCTAGAATCAGTCGACACGAGTCTCTTGGTGTTGTGCCAAGTGGTTCTTTAGTCTCGAATACTCAGCCTTATGGTATTTCGTCTTCTTGGTAGATGACAAACTTGTTGCCGAGTAGCTCTTTTTCTTCCCTTCAATCTTCTATCATTTGCTCGGCCTTAGTGAAAGCTGTTCAGCTTCAACCTTGAACTGCTTGGGTTCGGGTTAGATCAGGTCGGCATCTTCTTCTAGAGGGTCAACATTGGCTTCAGATTGGTTGGCTTCAGCTTGGATACAATCGGAGGCTGATTCCTATCATTACTGTGGGTTTGAAAGGAAGTCATCCTCGACATTAAGCGTTTAGCACAGGCCGGGATGGCAAATAAGCACCTTCTCCCTTTTCGTTTTACCATGGGTACCGAGTGTCCCTAGTTTCCTCAATGCTCATAAGGGTTAAGAGATAGCTCTTCCTATCTTCTTGAACAATGTAAGTGTTGAGGAATCCATCATGGATCACTTTCCAATCAAATTCCTATAGTCGGCTAAGAAGTAGATTTATGGCATTCATAAGTACTATGTCGAAGTTGATCTCATCCAAATTGCTGCCCTTCCTTAACTGTGATCTACGTTTTTTTATGCACATGGACTAAACCCTTATCATCAAACCATTTTCAACCCATAAGGTTGAGGGTACGAATAGGTTGGCAATTTCATCTTTTCTATTAATTCGACAGAAATGATATTAGTGCAGCTACCTCCGTTAATAACCAGGGAACAGGTCTTCACATTCACTAGGTACTACATGTGAAATAAATTTCCCCTTTGTCTGAGATCTACCTTTAGGTGAGCTCGTGTAGCCGTAGCTAGGAGTTTATCCAAGTCCTCGAGATAGGCATCTTCTTCTATTATCTGGTCTTCTGAACTTCTGTCACTCTGACTTTCTACTTAGGCATTAGGTCCTTCGCCTTTCCAGACCATGACCTTCTTATTCGAACATTGAGAAGCAATGTATCTATAGCCTAAGCATTTGAAGCACTTCACTTCTCGAGCCTTGTTGCAGGGTACCTTCTCTTTTTTGGCAATCTTTTTTCTTGGCATGGATAGGTCGGCTAGGCTCGCCTTTCTCCATCCTCTTCTTTAGCCCTTTTCTCTTGATATACCTCTTAAGCTCAAAGCTATCTTGTTGAGGTTGGCTACTCGGCCTGTAATGCCTCCTCCTCCTTTGTCTTTCTACTTGTAATGCCAAATTGATTAGCTTACCCAGAGATTTGAACAACTGCAATTCAATTATGTCGATAATATCATCTTAGAGTTCACTCAGGAACATAGTAATGGTGTAGTCCTATGGCTCGGTAATCTCACATCTCGTCATTAAGGTCTCAAACTCTTGCAAATACTCTTCAATAGTATTTTAATCTTGTCTTAGGTGTTGGAATGCATGGAGCATCTCTTGCTTGAAGTAGGTCGGCATAAAGCGTTGATTCATCAATCACTTTATATTACATATTCAACAAGGGACAAAGAAGCTAGCTTAATCTTTGTTCGTTCATCATACTCTTAGCATTCGACTGACTTCTCAACTAGAGGAACCCGGTCAAGGAATTCTTTAGGTCGGCTACTTCCACTAAAGGTTGGTTGTTTCAACTTGACATTGTCAAGTCCTTGACTAGGTGCTCAGGGTTCATCCCTTATATTCTAGACTAGTTGATTCACCTCAGTTCGACCACTGCTATTAGAGCTCCGCTCGGCCATGTTCCTTCTTAGCCTCAACTCTCTTCTCCAAGCTTCTTTATTTGTTTTAGAGTCAACACTCCTTTCATTTTTTCTTCTCGGCTTAGGTCAGTTTTTTGTCCTTCTCGGCTCGATAGCTTTTCTTGGCTATCACTCATCATGATCAAGTTCATTAGAGCCACTCCTATTGGTGGGTGTCCATTCCCTTCTTTTTTCTTAGCCATTATGTTTACAGCCTCTAACTAATCTGGTGAGTTTTTGGATAAAGTTAATGAGATTTTGAATTTGATATTCGAGGTTATCAATACATCATCTCAAACTTCCACGAAGACAATCACTAGTAATTTTCCAGAAAATTGAGCAAACAACAAAACATAATTACAATAGGCCAAAAAAAAAAAACAACCACTACTTGGCTTCTGTAGTTACATTACTAACAATCACTTTTATAACAACTAAAATCAACTACTGAAACTAATGTTATTGGACTCAATTGTAGCGTCATACCACAACTACTAAAAACACGAACAACGTACTAATTATGGTACGGTGATTATCAGAAATGTTCAATCCACGAATTAACTTTGAAGAACACTAGCACATGTGTCTCCCCAAAGCTTTGATACCAATATGATACAGATCAACGGCAGTAGATCTCGAAAAGGTATAATGGGTCGGATGGGTATGATGGACAGGGACTGAAATGGTTAATTTTGATGGTGAATGTGAATGGATATAACTCACTAGGACACAAATACTATTAGGAGTTTGAGCTTGAAATAGGGTTCGATACAACTTACAAACATTAAATGTTGCTTAGGATTCAAATAAATATTAGATGCAACTCACTAACTAGTTCAAATGAAGGGGTTCACCATAATCTTAAGGTTAAGGTCAATAAAAATGCAGGAGAGATTAAAGAGCTTGACCTATACTCGATAATCTAGCAAATGCTAACTCAAGAGTAGCTTTGCTCAAAAAGAGAAAGATTCCAAAATGCAGGAATATACTCTTCTCTCTAATTTTGTATATTTTCATATCTCTTCCCTCTCTGATGTTTACAAATGTTACTAGTTATAGTGGGTCCTAAACCCTTGTGACAAAACTGTAAATAATGTATAAGGCCTTAAATCTTAAAGAATTGGGCCTATAAATAAAATAAAGGAAAACATGTACAAGATTACAAAACTGTGCATTTTACAAGGGAAGTCAGCATGAAGTTACTGGGCATGTCCTAGAAGGAGTAGTATCTGAACCGGATGTGGTCAACAATTAGATATATGAGTTTGGGAAGGAGTCTCTGAAGTTTTGTAGTGTTTGGCCAAGACGCTAGAAAAGTTGACCCATAATTGCCGAGTTCTATAATTAGTTGGCATGAGTCTCTTGGTGCTGTGCCGAGTGATTCTTTGGTCTCTAGGACTTGGCTTTGTAGTATCTCGTCTTCTTGGTAAATGACAAACTTGTTGTCGAGTAGCTCCTTTTCTTCCCCTCGATTTTTTGTCATTTGTTTAGCCTCGGCCTTGAGCTATTCGACCTTAGGTTAGAATAGGTTGGCATCTTCTTCTAGAAGGTTGGCATCAACTTCGGATAGGTCAACCTTGGCTTGGACATAGTCAGAGGCTAATTCCCATCGCTTACTAGCAACTTCATTCAAATCCTCTATCACCAATCAAGAATTAGCCATCTCTTGAGAAATATTTCTCAACTTATCCTAAAAAAATAGTTTGTTTGCAAAATCAAAGCAAACATGATGGAATGAGACTTAAATTTTAGTATTGCTATCTAGCTTTTAAAATGTACATGCATAATGTTTTGATTTGACACAAACACCTCTACTTGTAGATTCACCCTTTACCATAAATATAAATCTCCATACAATCTTATGGGATCAACATAGGCTATATTCTCCATATCGACCCTATTCCTAATAAAATCCACATAGCTCTTTTTGTCTCCTATAGGGCCTATATTTCCTAATAAGGCATTTAAGTTCATCTACTATTCAGGATTGCCCTAAATCTTAATAGTCACAACTTAGGATTATCATAGCATTCACGTGGTTGCTTTGAGCCAACCACCACATCCCTTCAAAGAAAACTTACCCACTTGCTCAACATATACTTCTACTAATTATTCCTTGAACTCGAGCTTACTGTTAACCTTTCTTTTTCTTCCAACTTAGTTCCTACCTTCGTTAGCACTCCATCACTTACAATACCTTGATCAAGAGAGATATCTATCATATTAAATCAAAATCTTCCTTCCATTGCTCCTTATTAACCCCTTCCATTTCCTTCCATTCTAAGCTCCTACGTCATTTCACAGGCAGAGAATTAAAATCTCTAGTAACAAGCATAATTTTAGTTAAACCAAAGGTATGTTTTTTCAAACTTTCTTGAGAGATATGAGGTATTGAGGCTAATTTTTAGGGAGACTTTGGCTTAAAGTTGATAGAGGCCTGGTTACTTTGCTCATAACAAGAAAATGAGTTCAAGATTTTCAGGAACAAAAGAATGCCGATGGGTAAATAAGGTAAATGGACTAATCTAGTTGGTTCAATAGTTGAAAGAATATTTTATTTGATGAAGTTTTCAATTGGTTTAAATAAAATGGTAATTCCTTTAGAAGCTTCAATGTGAGGGGATTTAAGACCGATTTGCTTGCTCGGTTCATATGATGAACCCAAGTATTTCACATTACATGTTGGAGAAGCTACATGTTCAAATGAAGGAGCCATGTGTCTAAATTCAAAAGGAAGGACATTACTTTTGCTTTGACCCGATGCTAAGTCATTTATCTTAATTTCATCCTTACCTTCTATCAACACCAATGAAGAGGACACTTGATTAGAAGGCTTAAAATTCTTTCCATTACTTGTCTCACTAGAACCATCTAGAATGTGTAAGATTTTTTTCCTTGCCTTTTGAACTCTCATCTTTTCCCTAATTTTTTGAGCCTTTAAAACCAATCTTCCTTTCACCTTCCCTTACCTTTACGAAAGAGTTACTTATACTAAATCTATGGCCATTAAAATCCTCCATAAATCTAAGTCTCCAAGGAGCTTTAACACTTATACTAAGATCTAGGTTCTTTGAAACAAAGCCTTTGGCAATTTTATGCTTACATTCTAACTCCACATGTCTAATGACATCACAATTGAAATAAAAATTTAGTAGTATTTCATAGTTCATAGACACAGAGTTAATCCTCTTCTCCGATCTTAATCTAGATGCCTCTACTAATTGGCTTAGAGATTTCAAATTTAGTTTTAACATAAAGAAAATACTCTCTTGATTTTGCTATAATCTTTAACTTCAATAACCTCACCCCCACGCTTACCCCATCCTACCCCTATCGGAAAAAATATGTACATTCTTCAATGATAACACATGAAGAGGAAGACCAATGAAGTTGAATCCAACAAATAAAGTAGTTAAATTTAACCTCTTTCAATTTATAGGACTGATTCCATTTCATCATAACAATCGATTGATCTAATATAACTAAGGTTGCAAGCATAAAATCATATCAATGGTCGCTTCATCATCTACTTACACCTAAAGGTGTACAAGTAGGTTAGACGGGTCAATTCGGTCCAGCCCACTTTGGCTCACAAGTTAAACGGGTTGTGTTCTTTTGGCCTTCTTTTTAAATGAGCAAAACAACCTCAGTCCCAATCCATTCAAAAAGCGAATTAAACAGGTTGACTCATAGGACAAAAGTATAAATATGTTAAATGGGGCAACTTATAATGGCTAATTTTGGCTCGTAGATTAAACAAATCAGTTTTGTTTGTCCCACTTTTTAAACAAACCAAAAAAACCTTGGCTTAAACCCCTAAATTTATCCCACACTCTATTTAGGATATTAACAATGTGATTTTCCTAAAAGAAAAAACTTGTTTCAAGATCTTTCAAATCATTTCCTCTTTGGCGGGGAAAAATAAAAGATCTTTCAAATCAATCTCTAATTCATCCATACGCTTGACAAGAGCCATATCATCCATCTCTAGTTGTTTATAAAAGAGGACCTACACCGAATTAGACTAAATGAAGCCTGAGTAGAATTAATGACACACTGAAAGAAGAGGATAGAGAAAGAAAATAAAGAATCAAGTCAAAGGGACTATCTTCTTAACACCAAATGACAAAACTTAATAAACAGGATACACTCAATGCAAAGAATACCAAAAGACACCACTAAGGATACCAACACAAAAAAATTTTTGGAAAATCGATGATATTATAAAATAGGAAGACTATAACCACTCATTCCTCTCCTTCTTTCTTAATTTCAAGCAAGGTCATGATTCCATTTTCTATGTTGTAGCTTTCTTGGTAAGTTCTCATCATCTTGTCATTGTTGCTTGCATATAAAATATTTCAATCAATCTATATAACATAGGAGAGAGATTATGCATAGTTACAATAAGTTGAGTATAGAGGAGTGGGAAAAAAGAGGGGAGAGAGAAGAGGGCAAAGAGAATAGTGGGTAAGAAATATCAAACCATAGATTAAAATATATAGAGTCAAATATTCTACATTCTCTTAATATAATATTATAGAGAGATATATATATTGGTATAGGTTATTGTATGACCTATGGATAGTTATCTAATGTATTAACGCATATAAAGGAAATACAAATGAAAGGGAGAGCATAAAATAACATATAAAAAAGTAGAGTGAATAACAAATTCAGGAGGTCCTTAAGATCAACCTTATGGTGGTTTTTGTGTTGCTATTTCACTTTTTGATAATATATATATATATATATATATTAAGTGAGCTTGGTTTTTTCCTTTTGGTTTTATATAAATAAGTTTTCTTTAAATCAACTGGTGTTAAACCCTATCTGTTTAATACTGACCCTTAACTAAGGTTTAAAGAAAATAAATTCTTCTATCTTTGAAACGTTTTTGGAGTCATCACCCGATCAAAGTCAAGAAAAAGAGTTAAGTTATAATCAATTGAGTGGATTGATTATAACCTAGCTACTAATCTTTTGATAAAACTGATTTTTTGTTGAAACGCTTTTTGAAAACCAAAGATTTAGATCCGAGGGCTAACTTTTAAACATTTAATAGATATCACTTTTTTAACTTTCCAATTTTAATTTCACTTTTCAAAATTACCTTTAATGAACTCTATCTACATGCGGCTTGATTTAATTCTAATAAGATACAGTGATCAATTATTTACAAAAGATGGAAAAGAAAAAATTTCTATATTTTAAATTTCCCTGTACTTACATATGAGTATTTACGTACCCATTATTCGGGATCATACTTTTGTAGTTTGTTTGACGAAACTTTAGCAAGTTAATCGATTTTAGTCTTGAAAAAAGGTTAGGTTTACGTTCTTTACCCATTTTGGTTTATTTAAAGAAATTTTCTAAGGGTCCTAATTGAAATTTTATTTTTAAAAACTCCAAAGTAGTTCTAATTTGGAAAAATGGTTGATTTTATTTTATTTATTTGGAAAATAGGTTTTTCTAAATGATAAAATGGCTTTTTAATTTCATTTTACTTTCCTTGTTTTATTATTTTGTCATTTTCTTAATAAGACATAAGTAAATAAATAACTATACTTCCTCCTCTTTTCCTCTCTTTTTTTTTCTCCTTTTTTTTTCATTTATTACAATTACATAAAAATTTTAAAAAAATAAATAAATTAAAAAAATAAAATAAATAAAACAACACAAGTATTGGACCGAAAGCTTAGACTTTAGCTGTAGTTTGGCTTGTGTACAAGTTGGACTTGCTAGATCGGATCTGGTTTAAAGCACAGATTCAGGTCACAGTTCCTTCTCTAATAGCAAACACCAACTTAGCTTCACACGGAGTGTTCCATGTGTCAAATCTTGCGAGTAATTGCACTTCGATGAGGAAATGATTGACAAAAACGAGGTTGGGACCAATGTTGTAGTGTTTAGTGGTGATTTGGTGGTGTTTGGATTTTGGACGGTGAGTGGTGGTTGTAGTTAGCATAGGATTGGCTATTCGTAGGTTTGAGTGATGATGTTTGGGGTGTACAGCTGAAGATATGGCTATTGTTGATGCATTTGGGTATGGAGGGCAGTGGGTGCAAGAGTGGTTTGGTCTTGTACACAGTAGGGGGTGCTACTGTCGCGTTAGTTGTGTTTGAAGATGAAGGGGAGTCAAGAGTAGTGATATGTTGTGCGTGGGGTATGTGTAAGGTACAATATATGTGTATGATGTGAGGAAGGGAGCTTAAAAGTGGACAAGACAGAGGGAATTGATGGGTGTTGTTGTGAGCGAGAGAATGGGTCGTACTGTATGTCGTGTGTGTATTCTCTGTAGTATAGGAGATGGGGGGATAGAGTTAGCGAGAGAGAGAGAGACAGATCGGTATTAGACTTGCAGCAGTGTATGGTCGGTAACAATAGCGACGTGTGTGTGTGCAGCTGTGTTTTGTGTGTTCAAGACGGAGCTTATATGTGAGGTGGAGTGTTTGGAGAGAGAGATAGGTTATGAGAGAGAGATCTCATGGATCGCTGAGAGTGAGAGATAGAGAGTCCCCTTTCTATGTGTATGAATTAGTCCCCCTTTCCCATTGTTTATGTGTATGTGTATGTGTTTTTTTTTTAATGAGAAAGAGAAGGAAAGAAAGAAAAGGGGAGAAGAAAAAGGAAAAAAAAAAAGTGTTGTTAAGGCCAATTACAAAATGCGACGTGTCACAATCAAACAAGTAGCCCAATGATACCTTAACATGTGGTAGTACATGGGGTATGGAAAAAGAAAAGGATAAAAGGTATTTTTATGTCTCTAGTGAGATTTGACCCCTTAATCCCATACCAAACCCAAATGTCATGCTTAAATAGTTATCCGTTGGGCCATTGGGCCGTACTTTATTTATATGTGCAATTAAATTATACATATATACAGGGTCAGCTTAGGCTAGATTTAAATCTAAACTCAAGCTTAACGATCATCTCCTTATTTTTATTTAAATTAAAAAAATTCTATTCTATTAAACTATCTAAAAAATTTATTATTTTCTAAATTCCTTAAATCTTTAATTTTTTTCAACATTTTCTATTTTTTGTGACTTTTCTATATATTTTTCTAATTTTTTCCCTTTTTATTGTATTTTTTTCTCAATTTCTTTTTTTTTGGTGCGTTTTCCTATTTTTATATTTTTTTGTATTTTTTAAAATTTCTTATTTCTTTTTAGGTTTTCTTAATTTTCTATTTTTTGTATTTTTCCTAAATTAGGACCATTTATTCTATTCTAAATATATAAAAAGGGGGAAATAATAAGGTGTTTACAATTACTCCTCTTTATGATGAAGCTTAAGTAAAACTTTACCACAAAAATAAAAGAGATACTATTTTTGCTCCAAGGGTGGATTTTATCCTAAAAAGCATTACAGCTAGCTAACTATCTTAAGCTCGGTTCATTAGGGACTTTGGTGAATAGTGAAAAGAGAGAGAGGAGAGAAAAAGGAATTGAAGCCTGGTCATGCTCCTATAAGCTTACGAACCAAGGTAATAAGACGGGTGAAGTGTTCCTAAAGCTGGTTAAGACCTTAAAAGATATTGAAAACTTGGTCATGCCCTAATGAGTTGATTAACTAATATGAGGAGGGCAAAGTGCTTCTAGAGCTGGCTAAGGCCCTAAAAGATGTTGAGAACTTGGTTGTGTCCTAATGAGATGATTGACCAAGGTGAGCGAAGCGCTCCTTAAGCTGGTTATGACCCTAAATGAATGAGAAAACTTGATCGTGTCCCAATGAGCTAACTAACCAAGGTGGGCAAAGCGCCCCTTGTGCTGGGTAAGACCCTAAAAGATGTTGAGAACTTAGTTGTGCCTCAATAAGCTGACTGATCAATGTTACGAACGGTAACCAAGAATAGACAAGGCCGGTGACTGGATGGGTTTGAGGTTGCAGAAAGCTTGAAAAGGATTAATGGGGAAAGTGAGAAAGGGTAAAAATGAAGAATGAAACAGTAAGCATAACCCACAAATAGCTTTAAAGGATATGACACACCAATGAAATTTTTGAAGACTCACGGCACAATTCAATATAACATACGAATTGGTCCAGTGAGGTTACTCGCCACCTAACCTTGCTTAAGGGAAAGGATAAGAGTGATGTTGAGAGTAAACAAATAGTGTTCACATAAGGAAGAAAAGTACTCAAAAGTGTGTTAAGAATGATTTGATATATGATGCCTTTCCAGCTACAAGTATAAAGGTATTTATACCCATAAGTTAGGGTAACTTACCTAAAAAGAAAAAGACAAAAAGGACATTTCCTAAGGAAGTAATGTATAAGATACAAAAGGGTAAAAATGAATATACAAGAAAAACAATCATTGGTGCAACGGATTTTGTACATAATACTGTATACGTAGCGATGCTATATTGGCAAGATTGTTAGAAGATGCGAACAAAAAGTAAGGATAAATAACTTGTCCGAACAGGGATGGCTTAGTTAATCCAGAGTCCCTCTTTTAGCTTCTTAGCAAGGAAGATACCGAGTAATTGGTTAGCTCGACGTTAGTGAGTAATCATCCATTCGGCATACTATAGAAAAATGGGCAATCATACAGCTCGACATGAAAGGTGACTTGGCAAGAAAGTACTCGACCTCAGTAGAGGTTGGTTGGAATAGAAGAATTGGACGTATTAGCCCCTCCAATCCTTAGGCTTGACTATGAGTCAGAGGTCTAGTAGCTTGATTCTTATCATTCCCTCCAGGTTGTTTTGGATTTGGGATTAAATCCAAATGGTATTTGCTTAATTCTCCATCAAGGTGATGTTGACTGAGGTCAACAATGTTGAAGGCTTTAGAAACCCGATAGTCTTTAGGCAATTCTAACCTGTAGGCATTGTAATTAATATTCTAGAGGATTTTGAAGGTCCTTCTGCTCTTGCAAATTATTTGTTCCTCCTCTTACTTGGGAACTGCTCCTTACTAAGGTGTAACCACACCAAGTCTCCCGGCTGAAATCGTTTAGCTGTTCTACCCTTAGTCTTTTTACTCATTCTTCTAGAAGTTTGGTCGATGTGCTGAGTAACACTGTCATAGATGTGTTGAAAGGATTGTGCTTTGGTCGTTGCATCAGGGTCCTTTTGCGCAGGTATTGGTATAGAGGTGTAGTTGAAGGGCAATTTGAGATTAAACCCATAGATTATCTTGAAGGGAGTCAGCTTAGTGGTATTATGTATTGTTCGGTTGTAAGCGAACTAACTACTGACAACCAGACATGCCAATCAACCAAGTTCTTGCCTACTGTAGCTCAGAGTAGTGACTTCAATGTACGATTAACCACTTCTGTTTGGTCATCAATTTGGGGGTGACATGAGGTACTAAAGAGTAATTTTGTTTCCAGCTAATGCCATAGGGTTCTCCAAAAATGGCTCAAGAACTTCGAGTCTTTGTCAGAGACTACACTTCTTAGCATACTATGTATCCGCATAATATCTTGTGAGAAAAAAAGAAGCAGTAGCCGAAACGCCGTTACTTTTTGTATAGGGCATGGAGTGTGCCATCTTACTAAACCTATCTACGACATCCATTATAGAATCTTTGCT
Organism: Lumnitzera racemosa; assembly: GCA_024138005.1. Classification (NCBI taxonomy): domain Eukaryota; kingdom Viridiplantae; phylum Streptophyta; class Magnoliopsida; order Myrtales; family Combretaceae; genus Lumnitzera; species Lumnitzera racemosa. The sequence goes on along the minus strand of JAMXBC010000005.1, from coordinate 68,904,680 downwards.
TCAGGTAATTCGCGACAGTTCAAGAACAAAGTCTATGCTCAATTCAATCCATAGTTTTGTTAGGACAAGTAAGGGCATTGCTCTCCTTTGTTTGGCTTAGTACTTGGCCATCTTGCATATGACACAGCTTTCGATCACTTGATGCACATCTTTCTTCATTCTTGACTAAAAGAATCAGCCATTTAATAATTCACAAGTCTTTCTTTCTCTAAAGTATCTGGAGAAACCTCCACTATAAGCTTCCCTAATTAGTAGCTTTCTTAGTGAGCAATTTGGTATGCATAATTTTTCTCCTTGGAACAAGTAACCATCCTCTATATGATATTCGTCCACTGTCTACCCATCAATGCATCGTGAAATTAGGGTCCCAAAGTGTGGATCCTTGGAGTACTATTATTTGATACTTGCAAACCTAAACAGTCTAGTCTACAATTTAGATAAAAGCACATGCTTCCTCAAAAGAGCATCTATAACTACATTGCTCTTTCTCTGCTTTTACTTTATTACAAAATTGAATTCCTCAAGGAATTCAACCCATCTTGCCTGTGGCTTTGACAACTTGGTTTAACTTCGGAGGTAGCTTTCTAATTCATGGTTAGTATATATGACAAATTCTCTCGACAGTAAATAATGTTGCCATACTTACATTGCTCGGATTAATGCCAAAAGTTTCTTATCATACATAAAGTAGTTCAGTTGTGGTCCTCGGAGCTTTTCATTATGGATGGTAATTTGTTGGCCTTCCTACATCAGGACAGCGCTTATTCTAATGCCTAATGTGTCGCATTCTAGCTCAAAAATTTTGTCAAAGTCGGGTAGTATTAACATCAGGACGGAGGTCAATCTTTCTTTTATCCATGAAACTCCTCTCCTTCCTTTCTCCCCAACAGAAGTCGGTGTTCTTCTTTGTTAACTTGGTAAGTAGTACAGCAAGGGTGATGAAATTCTTGATAAATCTTTTGCAAAATGAAGCCAGTCCATGGAAGCTTCTTACATCGGCACTAATAGAAGGAGTCGGCCACTTGACAATTGCTCAGATCTTCTCATCATCTACTCATAAGCATCCTCTACTGACCACATAGCCCAAGAAAACCACTTCCTCCTAGCAAAAGCAATATTTCTTTAAATTGCTGAATAGTTTCTCGGTACGGAGGATATCCAGGACTGCTTTGATGTGTTCACAGTAACTCGGTATGCCGGTACTGTAGACCGGGATGTTGTTAAAGTACATTATGACATACTTCCCTATGAGATGTCTCAACACATGGTTCATTAGTCTGCTTAAGGCATTCAACAAGCTAAAAGGCATGACCATCAATTCATAAAGTCTATGTCGAGTCTTGGACGCAATCTTCCATTCGTCACCTGGTCTTATGCGGATTTGGTGGTAGCTAGATTTAAAATCAATCTTGTTGAAAATCTTGGCTCCACTCAATTCATCCAACATGTCTTCTAGCTTCAAGATCAGATATCTGTATTTAATTGTGATTTTGTTTATAGCTCGGCTGTCTATATACATCCGCCAGGTTCTATCCTTCTTCGACACTAGACGTGCAGGTATAGCATAAGGGCTGAGACTCTCTCTTATATAGCCTTTCTCCAACAACTCATTGACTTGACGTTGGAGTTCAGAAGCCTGCTCGAGATTCATCCGATAAGCTAGCTTATTCAGTAGTGCAACGTCGGGTACTAAGTTAATGTAGTGCTCTATGTCTTGAGTTAGGGGCAACTCCTTAGGTAACTGCTCTATTCATCTAACAACTCCTTAACCTCCTAGGGTAACTCATCCCGGTCCCTCATTTCCAACAGTTGCCTGATCAATAAGAAGGTTGGCTCATTAGCATTGATGGCCTCTCAGAGCTCGGCTCTACTCATCATAGTACCAAGTTTTGTCTGCATTGGCGGCATTAGGCTTAATGTGATCTCCTAATCATCCTTCTCGAACATGTATGTGTTTTTGTAGTCGTTATGGATGATCTTCCTATCAAACAACCAAGACCTACGTAGCAACACGTAGGAAGCATACATGGGTAGGATGTCGTAGAGAATCTGGTCAAAGTAGTTCCCAATAGTGATCGGCAGTAGTATTTGTTGAGTGATATATAATGCCCCTCTCTCACTTAAGCAATGCAACTTGTATAGCTTCAGGTATGCAATAATCCATAATTTTAATTTTGAAATAAGATCTATTGATGCTACATTAGTGCAACTTTCACTATCTACGATGAGGGCACACACCTGATCATTCACCTTACAGGTTATATGAAACAAATTCTCTCTTTGCTCCTCCTCTCGTGAGGGCTCTACGCTCATAATGCGTTAGATAACCATAAGTAACTAGTCTAAGTCCTCAGCAAACACATCCTCTTTAATTAGCATTTTCTTTCTTGGTAGGAACCTCTTTCTCCTTGGTTTCCTCATCCATACTCTCTACTTTGAGCTTCAAGATGTTTCTCTTGATGACCATCATTCATCAGTTCTAGCACTGAGCAACAATATGTTCGAACCCTTGACATTCCAAGCACTTGATCTGGCTAGTCTTCCTGCCAAACCCTTGCCCTTTCTCATAAGTTTGGGTCGGTACTTCATCATCTAGTCAGCCTTTTTGTTCAGCTCTTACATCAACCTTCCTCCTTGACTTAGTATTCAATAGATTTCAATGACTTGCATGTCTGAGTCGGCTAGTCGGCATCTTCATTGATACTCAGCTTCTTCTTGCCTCTATACACGCTGGGCAATCCTAACAACCTCATCTATGGTGTCAAATTGTTGTTGGAGCTCCACAACATCTCGAATGTCTCTTCTCAACCCAGTAACGAACCTTGCGACTGTTCGAGCTAGTAGTTCCTCCACTTCACAACAGATCATGAGCATTTGAAACTCTTGAACATATTTGTCAATAATTCAGCCTCCTTGTTTCAGCTCCTAAAGCTGAGTAAAAGTATCTTGGTGATAGTTTTCCAGCACAAATTTGTTTTTAAGTACTCTCTTCATCTCGAACTAAGTGTTAATCTCTTGGTAACCCTCTCATCTTCTCATAGCTTGAAAATTCTTCCATCACATGGCGGTATACCTGGAGAATTCAACAGCAACAGTTCTCACTTTCTCATAATCCTCATATTGATAGTAATCAAACACATGCTCCACCTTCTCTTCCCAATCCAAAGACTCATCAGCATTCCTGGATCTATTGAAACTCGGAATCCAAAGCTTCATATGGTTGAATGCTCTAGGGATTCATACACACTTTTCTTTAAAATACTCTTCTTCCTCTTCATCAAGCTCTCTTAGGTCTATCCTTCACCTTATTCATTCGCCAACTCCTCCACCTCGAACAGGTTAAGCTGGGTTTTGACCTCTAACAGGTTGAGTAGCTTGTGGAGTGTTTTGCGCGACTTTAGTGGGTTGGCAAGACAATGCATAAACAACTCGGGTTAGATTTACTAAGAGGTTAGTTACCCCATCAAACCTTTCGTTAGTGCTTTTAAGAGTTCCCTAAGACTATCATCTATTGTAGGTAACTTTACTGTCATCATCAGTACCAACATTCATACTTGGGTCTGTCATTTTTCCTCACAAATTCAAAGTTCAAACAAATATTTTAGGAAATTAACAGTTAACAATGCAACAGTCAATTGAACATAGTAATGTGCTCTATTTCATATATGTAAAACATAGTATAACAGAACTTTAAGAAGAACTACTACGGTTTACACAAAACCTCCGTTTTGATACCAAGATGTTGCGAATTGTGACTAAGAATAGACAAGGCCAATTGCTGGATGGGTTTAAGCTTGTAGAAAGCTCGAAAAAGATTAATGAGGAAAGTGTAAAAGGGTAAAAACGAAGAATGAAACAATAAGTAAAACCTACGAATAGCTCTAGAGGATATGGCACACCAATGGAACTTCTATGGACTCACAGCATAATTTGATATGACATACGAATTGCTCCGGTAAGGTTACTTGCCACCTAACCTTGCTTGAAGGAAAGGATAAGTGTGATGCCGAGAGTAAATAAACAGTGTTTACGTAAGGAAGAAAAGTACTCAAAAGTATATTAAGAACGATCTAATATATGATGCCTTTTTAGCTACAAGTATAAGGGTATATATAATCATAAGTTAGGGCAATTTGCCTAAAAAGAAAAAGACAAAAAGGACATTACCTAACGAAGTAAAGTACAAGATATAAAAAGGTAACAATGAATATAGAAGAAAAATAATCATTGGTACAATGGATTCTGCACATAATACTATACACGTGGTGATACTACATTAGCGAGGTCGTTAGAAGATGCGGACAAAAAGTATGGACAGATGGCTTGTTTGAGCAGGGACCACTTAATCAATCTAGAGTCCCTCCCTCGGCTTCTCAGCAATGCAAATATTAAGTAATTGGTCGGTTCGGTGCTAGCAAGTAATCACCAATTCAGCATACTATAGAAAAATGGGTGGTTATACGGCTTAACATGAAGAGTGACTCGGTAAAGAAGTACTTGGCCTCAGCAAGGAAGTGCTTATCCTTGGTAGGGGTTAGTTAGAATATAAGGATTCTGTAAGCCTTAAAGCTAAGCGAAGTGACCGTAAGATTGAACTTAGAACACAAGGTTTAGGACAATCAGTTGAAGGATCCGATCAAACCCAAATTATAAACTATTGAGAGAAATATTAGTAAAAATGACCCCGTAAACTTGAATTTAAGAAAATAAGTAATAAAATAGGAGACTATAAAATTTTCAAATTTTAAACATAATAAGTACTAATTACCGAAAAGGTGAAAAGTATAATCTAATAACTAATAAAATACTAGAGATAGATTGTATGTATACTAAAAATTTTAAAATGACCAAAATAATAATTAGAAATGTTCACATGTAATCCACATGTATTTACGTATAGATAAAAATACGCGAAATTACCTAAATTGACCAAAAACCAAGTAAATAATTAAAGAAAATTATAAATTAATTATGGAAAAAATCAGAAAAAAATTAAAAGAGGCTAGAATAATCCAAATCAGGTCATGGCAGGTTAGGATCTACAAAATAAAAATCAACCAATTAAAATCAAACAACACAAAAGTTAAAAATCAAGGAAATTGGGCAAAGTCATGTCTAATTAATGCATAATAATTACAAAACATCGTCTATAAATAGGGAAAAAATTTCCAAAACTCATTTGGACAGTTTAGCATTAGAGAAAAATTGGAAACATCCAAAAAAAAAAAAGGAAACTGTGTAGATTCGAGTAGTGAGAGAAACCCACACATTACCACCACCTGAGACCGAGCCACCACCACCACACCACTCTAGCCCCACCGTCTAGGCTGGCCGATAGTCTTGGATCGGGTTTGGACGGCCAGAAAGCTTTAAACCGGTTAGTCTCTTAAATTTCTCGATTTTGAATAATAAAATTAGTTATTTTGCCCAGAAAATTATGAAACTTGTTATTCTGAGGTTTCATTGTATGTAGATTTAGGGAAAAATAGTGATTTAGTTTAATTACGTCTGAAAATATAGGGTTCTTAACAAATTGTTCAAAACCAAACGTGATTAGAAGGGAAAATAAATAGGCTTAGGAGTGTAGTTTCGAGCTCAATTTTTTTTTGTAGGATGCTCATGTGATATAGAACAGTGCTATGAAGCCATTTTTTTAAAATTAATTTTTGAAAATTTTAAGTTAATTTTTAGCCCTAAAATGATGAAAAAATTAGGTGATTTGGGGTTAATTAGGTGATTAAGATATTAATTACTGATTTAGATAGTAATTAGATGTTTAGGGATGTTAATCTCTGATGTGGAATCCTAATCTTAACCTTTGGAGTATTAAGTATGGTTAATTTAGGAAATTAGGCAATTAATATAAGAAATTAGTAATATGTGAAATTGTAAATTAATAAATCTAAAAAATTAGGGTTATTTAGATAATATTATAATAGAAATCAGAAAAATAATAAATCTGAAATAACATTTAATTTTAAGTAAATGTCTCAAAATGTAAGATTTTCACACATCGAGAATAAATCCGATACCTGAATTAGGGTTAGCGTGTATCGACTAGTTTAGAATACTACATTAAGACCCAAGAGAATATTTGGATACTCGAGCTTAATGTGATTAATTTCACATTAGGATTTGAGCATATTTAAGGCTTAGGAATTAAAATTTAAAATCTAATTTAGGATTCGAATCCTAAAATAGAGTACAACGAATCATTAGGACGTAATAGGTATATACGAAAAAAATGACTTAAAATATAACTTAGAATATGAATCTATAAAGTATAAGTACTAAAAAGACCTATTTGTATTATAGGATACCCAAAGACACATTAGCTTGCGATTAAGGGATCGAGCGATCGAGTAATTCCAAGTTAGTTGGGTTATTGTTTATTGTAATAGAATACTAATTTTGTGGTACTCGAAGACTTAGGCTTGTATATGATTGTGATTGTAAGTAATTTACGTCTGTGTTTGATGTATCTGAATTCGGGCTGAATTTGTAATGTGAGTGATTTTGAGACTGATTGAATTGGTATGAAATTGTTTGAACACCCTAAATGAAATATAATCTTATTCGACCCTAATAACCAAAAATGTCATGCATTGCAACCCGTTAGGGGATCATAGAATTCTTCAACCAAATACCGACCCCTTCGAAAGGGATAGCGCAGGATTGCAAAATGGTCCCTTCTTTATCCTTAATTGAACTAAGTGATAGGAGAGGAGGTCGCGGCGAGGGTAAAGTCAATGGTTCGAAGATAGTCGTGGGAGGAGCGAGGTCTCCATCGCACAAGCCTTGGTTTGGTTGTGAGTTGCTGCATAACATGGAAACTCCTCAACCCGGATTGGAGCAGGTGAAATTTCTCTAATTTCACAACGAACCAGACTACGTTGTGCGATGACACTTGATTGTTGTATTGCATGAAAATAATTGCTTGATAACCCTATTTGTGCTTATATGCATTCATGAGTCTCCAATTCAACTTACTGAGCTATAGTTGCTCATACCCTTATAGATCCTTTTGCAGGTTCTAATTTCTGAACACTTCAAGTACTATGCCGCCCTACAATTACTCAGAGGTTAGTCCGTTGAAGCCAGGGGTGTGAGGATTAAGTTACTTAGTATAATGTGTAAGTAGAGTGACCTTGGAGTTAAGGATGAAAGACTGATAGTTATTATGTAATCTAGTGAACATAATGTTGTGTTTATGTAAAACTTCCTGAGAAGCTTTGTGGACTTATATATGATTATACATGTTTATTAGAAATTTGTACTATTTATCATAATTGTAGTTTAATTGTTAATCGGACTGTTTAGTTTAAAGCGAGGAGTTGTCGATGCCTTGTGTAGATCATGTCTATGGTAGGCACTGTGAGGCCAGTTACTATCATAGAATAGTTTATACGGCGGGACTGTTGCGACTTTGCGACTTTGGGGCGTAACAGATTCATCATAACAACCCCTCAGTCCTTTGGCTCGACTGTGGGTCAAAGGTCTTGTAACCCGATTCCCATCAATTAAGGTAAGCAAAGCGCTCCTTGAATTGGCTAAGACCCTAAAAGAATGAGAACACTTAGTCATGCCCCAATGAACTGACTATCCAAGGCGGACGAAGCGCTCCTTAAGTTGGCTAAGATCCTAAAGGGATATTGAAATCTTGGTTGTGCTCCTTTGAGCTGACTAATCAAGGTGAGAAGGGCAAAGCACTCCTTGAGCTAACTAAAACCTTAAAAGATGTAATAAGCAAGCACTCCTTGAGCCAGCTAAGACCTTAAAGAGAGACCCGGTAGTGACCTATTAAGTTAACTAACCTAAGCGGGAGCGTTTTTGGTAATCTAGCAACCTAAATTCGAAATCGATTCAAGATAAACCTAGAAGTGCTCCTTAGAGTTGACTATCCTAGGTAAATGGGTGAAGCACTTCTTGAGCTAGCTAAGGCCTTTAACTGAAACCTAGTAGTGCTCTTTTGAGCTGACTAACTTAAGCGGAAGCGTCTCTTGAGGATTAGTAACCCTAAATTTGGAATCTGTTCGAGACAAACCTAAAAGTGCTCTTTAAAGTTGACTATCTCAAGTAAATGGGTGAAGTGCTTCTTGAGTTAGCTAAGGCCCTTAATTGAAACCTAATAGTACTCCTTTGAGCTAACTAACTTAGGCGGGAGCGTCTCTCGAAAACTAGTAACCCTAACTTTTGGAATTGATTGCACTCCTTTGAGTTGACTATCCTAGGTAAAATAGGTGAAGTGCTTCTTGAGCTGGTTAAGACCCTTAATTGAAACCTGATAGTACTCCTTTTTGAGTTGACTATCCTAGGCAAAAGCATGTCTTAAGGACTAGTAACCCTAACTTTTGGAATCGATTCAAGATAAACCCAATAATGCTCCTTTAAGCTGACTATCCTAGGTGAAATGGGTGAAGTGCTCCTTGAGCTGGCTAAGACCCTTAACTGAAACTTAGTGGTGCTCCTTTTTAAGTTGACTATCTTAGGTAGGAGCATCTCTTGGGGACTAGCAACCTTAACTTTTAGAATCGAGAAAGCACCCTATGGGCTGTTAAAAGAAATCAGTGATGAAATGAAGTGCCTTATGAGCTCTCTTAGGCCTTTATGGGCTTACTTAAGAATATTGGTAAAGGAAGTGCTCTATGGGCTCATTTAAGAGAAATTGGTAAAAGAAAGTGCCCAACAAGCTCGCTAAAAGGACTTAATGAAGGGAAATGCCTTATAGGCTCGCTTAAAAGGATTTAATGAAGAGAAAGCACCCTATAGGCTTGCTAAAAACCCTAAAGGAAAAAAACAAAAGAGGGGAGGTAGTGCTTTGAAAGTTAGCTAAAACCTTTGAAAGACGGGACGGCGCCTTAAAGGATGGCTAAAACCCTAAAAAGAATAAAAGAGGGGTCATCACTTTAAGAGTCGACTGAAACCATAAAAAAATGAAAAATGAGACAGTACCCTAAAGGTTGGCTAGAGTTTGAAAGGCAGGTCATTGCCTTAAAGCTAGCTAAATCCCTGAAATGAATAAAATAGTAGGTCAGTGCTCTAAGAGTTAGCTAGAATCGTATAAATGAAAGATAAGATAGTACCTTAAAGGCCGGCTAAAACCTTGAAAAGAATAAAATAGTAGGTTAGCTCTCTAAAAGCTAGCTAAAACCCTAAGAATGAAAGACTGGGTTAGTGCTCTAAGAGCTAGCTAAAACCTTAAAAATGAAAGAGTGGGTCAACGCTCTATGAGTTGGTTAAAACCCTAAAAATGAAAGACTAGACAACGCCCTAAAGGCTGGCTAGAACCTTAAAAAGAATAAAAGAGTGGGTCAGCGCTCTAAGAGCTGGTTAGAACCTTAAGAATGAAAAGAGTGGGTCAACACTTTAAGAGCTAGCTAAAACCCTAAGAATGAAAGAGTGGGTTAGCACTTTAAGAGTTGGCTAAAACCCTAAAAATGAAAGACGAGACAATGCCCTAAAGGTTAGTTGGAACCCTGAAAAGAATAAAAGGGTAGGTTAATGCTCTAAGAGCTGGTTAGAACCCTAAAAAGAGGGATAGCACCCAAGGCTTGATGGAATATGAAAAGAATAGGAAAGGGGACAATGCTTTAAGAGCTGACTTGAATCTTAAGAGGAATTTTGATGAAGGATTGAAGAAGTAAGAAAGAAAAAAATATTTAAAAAAAAAAAAAACTTCTTGACTTGGAAAAATATTTATAGGGAAATTGTTGAAAAACCATTTATCAAAAAAAAAAAAAAATGCATTAAGGATAGGCCCCTTAATTTGAACAAGAGTAAAAGGATATTAAAAACTGCAATTGAGGAAGAATGATCTAGAATACTATGGTTAATTTATAAAAAAATGTGACTACCTTGAGAAGAAAACGGATGACATGAATTGAAAACTTGGCTACTTGAGCCGATATGGATTGGACATATGGACCAACAAACTTATGACAAGGCTTTAATTTCTCTCTCTTCTTTTGTCTCTCTCTATTTGAAAGTTTGCTAATGGGTATAAATTCTTACTCAAGGAACAATTTTATAACCACCCCTTTCTTTGGTAATCATGTAAGATTTCTTGATGCCCTTGAACTTAATGTTAGGTTCCCTTATAGGGCTTTGTGATTTTAAACATTCCTTTCCTAAGGAAAAGGTAACCCATAGTTAGTTTAGTTGAAGAGGGCTTCCTTATCAGCTCTTGATTTAGATTTCGCTCTTAACTATAATTCCAAAAATTATAGTCCATTTTGTAAGTGACATACTTTGATCAATCTGTTAGATCTTTTTTGGTTCAATATTATGAATTTAGCCTTAGAATGTGATTTAGGGCCTTGTGTCTTTGGGACTATTTGGGCTTTGACTCGTAAAATATCTCTTGGGGCTTTCATCTTACACTTGGGCTCAATTTTCCAACCTCTTTTCTTCATCTGTCTCTTTTCTTTTTTATTATTATTACTTTGCCCCCACTATCTCTTATTGTTCTTTATTTTCTTTTAGCCCCAAGAATGATTGTCTTTATTATTGAGTTTTTTCTTTTTAGGTGATTCAGGGCCCTTAATCTATAGATTTCTAATGTATGGCCTTAGGTGAGGTGTATATAAGCTTGAGGTGTTTGAAATGGAATTGGTATGAAAAATAATTTACCAAAAATAAAAATCATGTTTGAATTAATGTTACTTAAGCAAGTATAACTAATTTTACCCTTATCTCTTAATCAATGACCTTAACCTCTGAACTGCCCCACTATAGGGTGGTTCTTGATAGGGTTTAAATTTGAAGATACTCCAAATTGGTTGAATGGGGTAAACAAGAGGTAATTGTGTTTAGGATTTAAAAATGAATGCTTAACTTCATTTTACTCTGTATATCATATTCAAAGTAGATCTCCTTTAAGGAATGAGTCCAAAATATCCTCAATATTATGTCGCTTAACTCTCAATATGTTTCAAGGGTTAGTGTATAGGATATAGTTTGCCTTTTTTCATTATAGACCTTTTTTTTTTTAACAGTGAGTTACCAACTCCTTAAGAAGGAGTCTATTTTTATTCAACCTATAGTAGAGATTGACCTTACTCCTTAATTTCTCAAATCATCCCTCAGCATTTGACTTTGTGTTTTAGCTTGGCTTATGATTGGGATTAGCTTTCTAAATGGACTAAGGGTTTTGGCTTGACTACTTTTATGGGTTGAAGATTGTGTTTAGGTTAGTTGCCTTGATGGGCTATGGTTTGTGTTCGAATTGGCCACCTGGCTAAGTGACTCATGTTTAGGTAGGTTATCTAAATAAGCCCAAGGTTAATGTTTAGATTGAATGCCTAGCCAAGTAGTTTGTGTTTGGATTGAATGGCTAAATAGGCCCAAGGTTGGTGCTTAGATTGAATGGGCTAAGGGACTAGTGGTTGGGTTGAATAGGCTAAGGGGCTCGTGTTAGCTTCCTCAATAAGTCAGGGGGCCTCATGTAGGTTGGAAACCAAGTATTTTGGTTGGTTACTTGAGTGGGCCAAAGGCTTGAGCTGGTGTTGGCTCCTTAAGCTCATAAGGATTTATAGTCGTCAGCAACTTTTTTTTTCATTTTTATTTTTTCAATTTTTGTTTCTTTTTTTCTTTATATATATATTTTACTTTTTTTAGAGAGATAAGATACATTTTTATTTTACAAAAAATAATTTGTAAATTAGGATGGTGATTATTAGGGTTCTACTTACAAGTTTATGAGATTTTACATTTCCTGGAATGGGAGGGAGCAGTGGTTAGTTGAATGCCTATTGGAGGATTATTCACAAAGAAAGGAATATTAAAGAATAAAGAACAATGAATTAAAGGGAACTTTATTATTTTGAAAAAGATCAAAATAGAGAAACAAAGGTAATGAACCTAAAATTTATTCCGGAATTTGATATTTATTCTAAGCTCTTTAGATGTGAATTGGAAAAAACCCTAAATTAAGTCTCGTATATGAGTCTTAAGGTCCTTTATCATTTCATAGGTTTCCCCAATGACTTATGCCACAAGGGCCCTTAAGGTATGGTTGTGAACTTCATAACACTCGAGCTTTTCCTTCAGATAAGCGATCTCATCTTTTAGCAATTGCTCGCAAATCATAGATATGTCTTGTAGCCTATCATTTCCCTAATTATTTTCTTAGTTATCCGCCATTCTAGGTCTATACATTTTATGGATAGAAATCAGTTATTAACACAATAAAGGAAAGTACATGGAAATATGTAGATATTAAGATCATTTGGGTTAAGACATTACTTCCTTAAGTAGCAACTCTACTATTATTTTCAAAAACTTGATTGCGTTAAAACTCTTAAGCAACTAGTAGGGTTGTAATTCTTAAAGGTAGTGTAAGGGGAGTATATACAATTAGGGTGGGTTTTAAAAAGTCCTTAAGCTTTGCCATTTCACTTGTTTTTAGAAAACACTTTCATTGATCACATTAAGCTTAAGTAAAATAACCTAATCAACCCCGAGTGATGGTTACCCTACTACACTCGGAGCTTACACAATTGCCCCTATCCTAGAGTCCTAAGATAGCTTGGGTCTGACCATATCTACCTTATATCTTTGATGTAACAAATGATTCTCCTATGTCCTAATGCATGTTGTATGTAAAATAAATATGGCAATCAAAGCTAAGTATATACACGAAGTTAATAAACAAACAAACAAATAAATAAATAAACAAATAAATGAATAACATGGGTATTTTGAAAGCTAATTTAAATTTTGAAAAGTATTTTAAGTGGTTAGCCCTCTTGACGGTCTCTAATGGAGTCATCAAGTTATCGAGCCTAGTTTTTTCCTCTCGGTTTTATATAAATTAGTTTTCTTTAAACTGACTAGTATTGAACCTTACCCATTTAATACTAACTGTCGACTAGGATTTAAATAAAATTGTTCTTTTATATTTGAAAATGTTTTTGGAATTGCCACAAGTCGAAGTTAGGAAAAAAAGTTAAATTATAATCAACTCGATGGATTGATTATAATGTAGTTACTAATCTTTCGATAAAACCAATTTTTTGTTAAAACGATTTTTAAAAACCAAGGATCTGGATCTGGAGCTTAATTTTTAAACCCTTAACAGGTACTACTTTTTTAACTTTCCAATTTTAATTTCGTTTTTAAAAATTTCCCTTAATGAACTCTATTTGCATGAGACATAATTTAATTATAATAAGATAAAGTCATCAATTATTTACAAAAGATGGAAAAGAAAAAATTTCCATATTTTAAGTCGCTCCGTACTTATATACGAGTGTCTACGTACGAGCTATTCGAGATTAGATTTTCATAGTTCGTTTAACAAAAACTTTAACAAGTTGATCGATTTTAGTCTTGAAAAAAGGTAGGTTTTACGTTTTTTATCCATTTTGATTTATTTAAAGAAATTTTCTAAGTATCCTAATCGAAGTTTTATTTTTAAAAACTCTAAAATAGTCTAAATTTGGAAAAATGGTTGATTTTATTTTATTTATTTGGAAAATAGGTTTTTCTAAATGATAAAATGATTTTTTTATTTCCTTTTACTTTCCTTGTTTTATTATTTTTTTCATTTTCTTAATAAGACATAAGTAAATAAATAACTATACTTCCTCCTCTTTTCCTCTCCTTTTCTTTGTCCTTCTTTTTGTTCATTTTTTTTTTACTTTTTTTTTCATTTATTACAATTAAATAAAAATTTTACATAAATAAAAAATAAAATAAATAAAACAGCATAAAGGTTAGATCGAAAGCTAGGACTTTTACAGTGGCTTGGGTCGTATATAAGTTGGACTTACTGGATCAGGTTGGGTATAGAATGCGGATTTGGGTTGCAATTCCTTCTTCAATAGCAAACACTAACTCAGCTTATCATGGAGTGTTCCATGCATCGAATCTTGTAGGTAATTTCATTTCTATGAGGAAATGATGGACAAAAATAAGCTTAGCAACAACGTTGAGGTGTTTAGTGGTGATTTGGTGGTGTTTGGAGTTTAGACGATGAGTAGTGGTTATGGTTAGCATGGGATTGGCTGTTCTTAGGTTCAAGTGATGATGTATGGGGTGTGCAGCTAAGGATGTGGCTATTGTTGATGCATTTGGGCATGGGGGACGATAAGTGCGAGAGAGGTCTGGTTTGGTGCACAGTAGAGGGGGTACTACTATCACGTTAGCTGTGCTTAAATATGAAAGGGGGGTCAAGAGTAGTGATATGTTGTGTGAAGGGTATGTGTGAGGTTCAGTGTATGTATGTGTTGATGGGTGTTGTCGTAAGCAAGAGAGTGGGTCGTGCTATGTGTCATGTGTGTGTTCTTTATGGTGTGTGAGATAGGGGGATGGAACTAGCAAGAGAGAGATTGGTGTTGGACTTGTAGCAGCATGTGGTCTGTGGCAACAGCAACATACGTATGTACAGCTATGTTTTGTGTGTTTGAGATGGAGCTCATGTGTGTGGTAGAGTGTTCAGAGAGAGAGCGCTATGTTGAGAGATAGAGATGCTGTGGACAATTGAGAGTGAGAGAGAGTCCCCTCTCTATGTATGTGTGAATTAGTCCCCCTTACTACCATATAGACTTCCCTCCCCATTGTCTATGTGTTTTTTTTTTTTTTAAATGAGAAAGGGAGGGAAAAAAAGGAAAGGGAAGAAGAAAAAGGGTGAAAAAAAAAATGTGTTGTCAAAGCCAATCACAAAATGCCACGTATCACAATTGCATACGTAGCCTAATGATACCTTGACATGTGGCAATACGTGGAGTGTGGAAAAAGAAAAAAGATAAAAGGTGTTTTTAGAACTTTAGTGAGATTTAAACCCCTGATCCCAAACCAAACCCAAATACAATGCTTAAATACTTATCCATTAAGCCGTTGGCTTATACTTTGTTTATATGTGCAATTAAATTGTACATATAAATAAGGTCAGCTTAAGCCAAATTCAAATCTAATTCTAGGCCTAACGATCCTTTTCTTATTTTTATTTAAATTAAAAAATTCCATTCTATTAAATTATGTAAAAAATTTATTGTTTTTAAATTCTTTAAATCTTCTATTTTTTGGGACTTTTATATAGATTTTTTTGTCAATTTTTTTCCTTTTTTTATTTTTTCTAAATTTTTTATTTTTTTGTGAATTTTCCTATTTTTCTATCTTTTTTATTTTTTTCAAATTTCTTATCTTTTTTTTTCTTAATTTTCTATTATTTACATTTTTCCTAAATTAAGATCCTTTATCCTATTCTAAACATAAAAAGGAGGCAAAAATTGAGTGTCTACATTATTGTATTCAATATGTACTTGCTTTTTATTTGAGTTCTTAATATTTTCTTTATTTTTCTATTTAAATTGTCAATATTTTTCAATATTCACAAATATAGCACTTTTATTAACTCCATTAAATTTTTCGTCCATCATTCTTGTATTAATTCGAAATGGCCTTGAGAAGATTAATTAAATTTGCTAGAATTTGTATAATTTTTTCAGTCTTTTTTTTTGTAAATCTTTCTATTAAATGTATTTGATAGTTTTTAATTATTATGTAATATATATATATATATAACGTTATTATATCATTAAATTAGTTATTACCAACTAATTAGAAGCTAGCATGTATCAAGGATGAAAAGAAAATTTAATAGTTGGCAGAAGTCCTCTTTTATAAAATTTGGTAAAAAAAAAAAAAAAAGAGTAATCAAATAGAAGAAGGGAAAAAAAAAAGTTGAGAGATGTATACTTTTCCTTTATTTTAATTGTTAATGTCAACTAATATTAGAGTCCTTATTCGAGACAAGACAATTCAAAGGCATGTTAGAGTTGTGGATGCATGGAAGACGCCCAATATATGGTTCTTAAGGAATAATTTGATCGTCAAATGCTTAAGTGAAGTCTTCCCTGAAAAATTACGAAGGCATAAGAGGTCCTCCTCGAAGCAAGAACAAGCTATTTCTACGTTATTGCAAGTTAGTGACTATTCTGCTAGAGAATTGGGTGCACACTTTTCAGGAAATATAGGTAAGCATGGTGCAATAGATGGTTGCAGTTTTGATAACTACTTCTATGATGACTTCCTCTGAATACTAAGTTTTGACCAGGGGGGCTATAGAGGTCAGGGCCTAAAGGACTGGCACTTTCAAGTCAAAACTGTTATTTAAACCACATGCAACATGTGAAGATCTTAAGGGGAAGTGAGCATCTGTTGATCTTAAAAGGAAGATGTTGTAGTGACACAAAATATTTCTCAAAGAAGAATATCCAAAAATCTTAGGGAAGATATCCCATACATCCTCAAAACTAAAAATCTGTCATTTAGTAGCCATATAAAAAATGTCCTTCCCCACCAAAAACTCGATTACACATCAAACTTATCCCACATGTTTGTAAACAGAATTAACACTACCAATAAAACTTAATTTACTAATCCAACACATAAGGCCTTACCCAAATGGGTACGAAGATGGTTATATTAAAGAATTATGCTTTTAATGTGATGAATGATTTAGCCCTGGCCATCATTTAAAGTAGAGAAAATTGCACATTATTTTGTTACAAACAAAGGAAAATGCAGATAATGTTGATATAAATGCTGACAAATTGAAACCTATATTACAGGTATGAACTAGCAAAACTATCATTGTATGCACTTTTAGGGAAGGTAGTAATGAGGCCTAAACTATGAAGATTCAAGACCACTAAAACAGACTGCTATTTTGATTACTGTCTTTAATGAGGTCACCGTGTAAATTATGATAGAACTACAGAATTTGCAACGGAAGGTGGACTGCGTATGCAGAGTTCCTTGCACAAGTATGTATATATATTTCATTTTTGGTATATGCATATATATATATATATATGTATATGTATGCATGTATGTAGTAATCTTCCAATATAGTTAGAACATTCTAGGTTCATGTGCCTTATTGCAGCGAAGTGAGACATGTATGCAATGCAACTAATTATTAGTTATTATGGCCCACAAGCATTTAGCCAAGAGTAAAAATAGCTTTAGCTTAATGCAAGCATTAGGCCTTATTATACTTAGACCGACTCTTACCCTAATAATCCTCCCCATAGGCATAAAAATTTAAACATTTATCTCTCAGTTTTCTTATTTAAAACATAATCGCTGCTAAACTTTATTTTATCTCCTTTGATAGATCGTAACTGCTCTAGCCCCATCACAAATTATAGGAATAGTAGTGGTGGTGTAATAGTAGGACGAAGGTTCTATTGTTAATTTGTAGGGGTTAGTTTAAAAATTGACGTAACTTATTCCAAAACAAAAGTCTTGTGACATGAAAATAATCGTACTATCGTACATTACAATTTGTCATTGATATCTACTTAGCAAACCACACTAAGTATAGCTAGGGATGCTCATGAGGCAAATTGAAGCAAGTTAGTATGGACTTAATTGTATTATCGTTTTCATCCTATGGTAGCAAAAGCTGCTATCATTATTTTCTTGTAAAGTTATGATACTTATTGATGATGAATTTCTTCATGAACTTATGAAAAATAAAAGTAATTCTAACTAAAAGAAAAGATAAATTGATAAAAATCTTTAAAATTTTATAAAACCACGATAATAAATTTCAAAGATTATTGGCTTATTTCCATGCAATTCCTCCCTAATTTTATCCTATGATGGAGTAATTGTTGAGGTGCAATTAAGTGCTCAACCATTTCCCATTCCACATCTAATCTAATCTAATATGAAAGAGTATGGGTTTAACCAAATCGAGTTTAAATTTTTCTAAATCTTGTTTGTAACTTATCCGCATACAATTAAAAACTTTGTTCATTTTTAAGGATCCATGGAAAAAGGAACCCAAATTGTACCGAACAGCTTGGGCCATCCTCAAAGTCGATCAAACCGAACAGCTACAGTCCCCTCTATCTAAGCCACCACGGTACAAATTTAATATACTTTAAACTAAAAGTAAACAGCTGTTGACCCAAAAGACTGATACTATAAACAACTAATCTACAACTGGCCACTGACCTTACACTCACTCAGTATCATATTTCTCATCTTTAATTGGTAAGCATGCTCTGCTCTCAGACTGGGCCCGTGATCACCACAAGGTATGACAACTCACGCCCGGCGACATGCATGCATCACCACAATCTTATCCACTGGCTACTGCTGCTTCAAAATAATCAGTGACCTTAGCTTTATCCTCTCTCATTAAATGAAAGATCAAATCTTCCAGATTGATGAATCTTTTGCTAATTATTCCTTATTAACAACCTCGAATCAAGCGATATATTTATGATAGGTGGGACTTCGGACATCCTCACTCTTATGTTGTCCAAGATCCAGAGTTTACATGTTTAACTTACAGTTGTCAAATGTCATAGAGATAAATGCGCCGTGCAATCAACGGCCACCACAACTTGCTGTCGGATATTTGTAAGTTTTATCATTTTACCCTTGGAGATACAGCAACCTATTGGCCCAAGAGGCAATAAAAATATGGGTCCCGCCACCCCCCATCAACTACCTCACATGTTACATCCAAGGGGACCACGTAGGTGTTGATATGACATTAATCTAAGTCTCACACTTCCTGAGGAATCATTTTAGCTGAAACCTAGTTGTATTAAACCCAACCAGAAGATATTAACCTGTAAACTTCCTTAGTAACGTTGAAAACCCTCATTTAGCCAAAGCATTAAAACAAGTTAGCGAGTGGAACCCCAGATACACTGTGAACGTTTGTTTTGCAAAATGGGATTTTACGAAATTCATTTCAATCCCAATATGATGAGAAATATCTCAAGAAATTGAAAGCCACTGAGTTGTGCTTTTGGGACCTCATGCCTCCGTTCTTATTTAAGATTTTGCCGGAAGCACTTTAATTATATATTTCGATTAAAGACTACAAAATTGAATCCCAAGCAAGTTTCTATTGTCTTAAACCGCATTTAGCTGCCCTGCTCTGAAAAAAATGCACCCTGTGCCATTTCTAGGAATAGATTCCCTCCCTTGTCAAATCTGATATACATTCAGTAAATGGCACATTCACGGATTGAATAAGAAAGAAAAACAAATTGGAAACATGCAAGACAAACCACAGCGTTACAACTGATGTTAGAACATGGGACGATTGATTATAACAGCAATTCAAAAGTGTGTGGAAACTAAAGAACCATGGATCAAATTTCACAAATCATAAGAACAAGGAGATTGATATCAAAATATTTTCTTTCCTAGTAACTGATTTCCTCATCATCTATACCACAAAGATAAAAGACTGCTAGAGCCATCGGGCAATCATGAAGCACAAAGAAAACAAGGCCAAATTACCTTCAATAATACATCCATTTTACTTGATACAAACATGCAAAGCTTTCACAAAAAAGACAAAAGCACATCACAAAAATCATCATACAATTCGAATCAACAATCTAAATGATCCACAAAGTAGAACATTACAATTCCTTATGTAAACACCATATATTCTTACACAGCAGCAGACCTGAGAGCCATTAACACCTCAAGCAGCAAGTTCCTCGTCTTCCTCCTCGTACTCCTCATCATCAATAGTTGCATCCTGGTACTGCTGGTACTCGGCCACCAGATCATTCATGTTGCTCTCAGCTTCGGTGAACTCCATCTCATCCATTCCTTCACCAGTGTACCAGTGCAAGAAAGCCTTGCGCCTAAACATTGCTGTGAACTGCTCGCTCACCCTCCTGAACATTTCCTGAATCGAAGTTGAGTTACCAATGAAGGTCGATGCCATCTTCAAACCCTTCGGTGGAATGTCACAAACACTTGACTTAACATTGTTGGGAATCCACTCAACAAAGTACGAGGAGTTCTTGTTTTGGACATTAATCATTTGCTCATCAACCTCCTTAGTGCTCATCTTTCCGCGGAACATGGCAGATGCAGTTAGGTATCTGCCATGACGAGGGTCAGCAGCACACATCATGTTTTTGGCATCCCACATCTGCTGGGTTAGTTCAGGAACAGTCAAGGCACGGTATTGCTGAGATCCCCTAGATGTCAATGGTGCAAACCCAACCATGAAGAAGTGGAGACGTGGGAATGGGATAAGGTTGACGGCAAGCTTCCTAAGATCGGAGTTCAACTGTCCGGGGAATCGCAGACAGCATGTGACACCACTCATGGTAGCAGAGATAAGATGGTTGAGGTCACCAACTGCAGCACCAAAAACACAATAAGGTAACTCGGAAAAAAAATTGCGACAACAGGAATATTATCCAGGAAGATTGAGGAGGCACCAATATGAGATCTTACAAGTTGGGGTGGCGAGCTTCAGAGTACGGAAGCAAATGTCATAAAGAGCTTCGTTATCCAAGACCATACATTCGTCGGCGTTCTCGACAAGTTGGTGAACGGAGAGAGTTGCATTGTAAGGCTCGACAACAGTGTCGGATACCTTGGGAGAAGGAAAGACGGAGAATGTCAACATCATGCGATCCGGGTATTCCTCTCTGATCTTAGAAATAAGCAATGTCCCCATTCCAGATCCAGTCCCACCTCCAAGAGAATGACAAACTTGAAATCCTGAAACATCACAAATTCACACAACACCACACCATATGAGGTAAAGATGCAAATTTTGTATCTTTTCTGCTGAACGCATAACGCATCTATTCTTATATAGCATTTTCCACGAAACAAAATCATAAGGCATTCCTCAATCAACGATATCAATTTGTAATATGAAGATGCAACTCGAACCATTTTCGATTTCAACAATCCTGAACTATATAGGAGGTAACAACACCATTATAACTATATTGGAAATCTACTATATTAAAAACAGATTTTGCATATTTACAAAGAATAGAACGAACTCAGTGCAAAGTGAAACCCAATTACAGCGTATTAAAACTAGCCAACATGAATTGCTACCCTTAATCCAAAAATCAATAAGAATACATCAGATCGCAAGCTATAGTAACACAGATCTAAAGTCTCGTCAAATAAATAGATAAACTACACCGTAAATGAACGGAACTATCTCTAAAGAAATAAAATTACCTTGCAAGCAATCACAATTCTCGGCCTCCTTCCTCACAACATCAAGAACAGAATCAATCAACTCAGCACCCTCGGTGTAATGACCCTTGGCCCAGTTGTTACCAGCACCAGACTGACCAAAAACGAAGTTGTCGGGCCTAAAGATCTGACCAAAAGGACCAGATCTAACGGAATCCATAGTACCGGGCTCAAGATCCATGAGGACAGCGCGTGGAACGTACCTTCCACCGCTGGCTTCATTGTAATAAACATTGATGCGTTCGAGCTGCAGCTCGGAATCTCCACTGTACTTGCCGGTGTGGTCGATGCCGTGCTCGTCGCAAATGACTTCCCAGAACTTGGCACCAATTTGGTTGCCACACTGGCCGCCCTGGATGTGAAGGATTTCTCTCATTTTTTTTCTTTTAATTTTTTTGTAGTTTCTTTTTTGGGTGGGGCTTTTCTTGGGAAGGTGAGAAGATGTGGAATAGGATGAGGAAGTAAAGAAGAAAAAGAAGAAGATGATGATGATGAAAGGGGAGGGAGATGAAAGAAAGAGAAAAGAGTGAGATGGATTCGTTTGGAACGAAAGGGGGAGAGCGAAGTGTGGGAGAGGTCGATATTATTGGTTGTTGATCCAATTAATTAATTAATGGATATTGGCTAGCACTGTCCACATAATGACATCACTCCAGAAAGATCATTCGGTTTATTGGATTTTACATTATCGGTTTCCTTTTCTCCCATATTCTTACCTATTCTTATTATTTTATATTTTAATGGTAAAACCATCTTTCCTTATACTTCCATTTCCATTAAATCATAATCTTATCTTTGTACAAAAAATGGGATATTCTTGGGATGAGTCTCGCCATGCTACTGCCCATTTTTTGTCCTTTTTTGCACTTCTTAAATAACGATGTGTTCTATTTGTGGTAATTGTGTGTATTTTTTTTTAATTCTTTTACCGCTTTAATTTTTTTTTTTTATAATGGTGTATTTTCTTATCTATGTTATCAAAAAATAAATGTGTTTTTATCACATGAAAATCAATCCCCTCAAATTTCATGTTTGATATAAGGAAATGGATTGAAACGAAATTACGATTTTGAGTTCCATTCTCTTTTTATATATTTGAAAATGTATTTAGAAACCAATTCAACTTCAAAGGGGATTTTGATTCTGTCGTTGAGAAAGTGGGATTAACGATTTCATTTTTTTCCATATTTATTATCATTAATCAAATTATTTATTTGATCTTATGAAATTCAATATTTAAGTGTTTTTTTTTCAATTATTACTACATATACGTTTAATTTCATTCCTGTAAAACCTAGCTAATAAAATAAATAATAAAACAACATTTTATTATAAGAGGTCGAAGTATTTTCAAATACAAAAAGAAATAATTAACAACATATATACTTATATATATGTAGGTATATATGAAAGTCGATAGCGAGCTCATGATAATTTTATTTGTTATCCCTATAATTTATTAATTATTGATCTTTATTACATTGCATACGTATGTATCATATTATATCACTTTTTCTTTCTATTTTAATTTTTATGCCATTTCTTATATTTTATTATGTATATATTTACCTATATATATTATCTTGTAATGAAATTTAGGATGGAAAACTACATCAAACATTTTATGGGCTATTAAATGAATAATAATGCGAAGTTTTCCAAAAGAAAAATAAACTAATGATCAGGAACAAGGAGTTGTGTAGTGCCCCACCTTGCTTAAAATTTTTTTTCAAACATTTTAATACTTGAAGATGGCTCATTACACCATCTCTAAATTAGAGATAAGGCAAAACTTGTATCTAGTCTGCTTTTCTACTTAACAAAATATTTGGATTTCAAACCTTTTCTTATTCAATCTGAATACGACAAGGGAAATCCATACAATGGTAGGTCATATACTAAGTATCATAGTTGTACACTCCTATACAATATAAAGTTCTTTTATAAGTATACACTTATTACTACAATTGTTATACTAAATCCCTTATAATGTAACACCCATAGTCTTCCTTGAAGTACCACCTCTAAGAAATTAGACGATATCTTTGCAGCTATTGGCTTCTTCCTAAAAACCCATCTCCAATTAGCACTCTGAAGACTCTTTGCCTCTATAATGTAATGTCTGGTCCAACTTAACTTAAGCATAACCTCAACTTTCTTTAAGCTTAGTAGAATGGATAAACATGCAATTATAAGCATAGCCAACACCATAATCATATCAGCAAGTAGTTAATCTGACTATATTATCTTGTACCCTAGCCAAGCAATCACTGCAAATAAAGTATGTCATGCCTATGCACATGACATGTATCGATACTGATATCCTAGTTTAATATAGCATTCATCCAGTTAGTCGACATCCCTAAGCATTTGGATATGACATCTAGGAACGTAAAGGCTAATGCGGAGCTACCTTAGAGTAGGACTTTGAAAACCTAATGTTATTCATTAAACCACAAGGAATGTTCAGGTTGCTTAAGCAAATGCAATTCTATATGCCATAAAAATCAAGCTTCAAAACCAAAATCTCAACTTAATAAACTTAGCTTTTCAAGTAAAACATGACTTGAATGTCCTTTTCATGCCATACCATGAATGTAACAAAGAGAGTATCAAACAACAATAACGACAACATTCTTATTACTTAATAAACATCTTTTGACTTACTTAGCCTTTACCTTAACTTCTTATTTCTCTCTCATTTAGGAACCTCGATATCGGGTTCACTTAAGTGAACACTTTAAGAAATAAGGTTAGTATCTAGCTTTTTTCTAAGCTAAAATGAATCCTAGAAACACCACATAATCATTCAATAACATAATCACAATAATCAATTCCAATATCAAAACATTTTTTAGTCAACAATAGTTATTCGAAAAGAAGCATCAGATACTCATCAATCAGTATATAACCTAACATATTCCATTTGACAATTAGGATTGGGCAAAAAAACCATAAACTACAAATCAAACCATGAACTAAACAGAAAAAAATTGAAAAATCATTTCTCTCTCTTTTTTTTTTTTACAAACTATTCGGTTTGTAATTTGATTTAGTTATATATAAATGATTCACAGTTGGATTTGGGGAAGCAAACCCAACCAAACTATTTGGAGAAATTTAAAAAAAAAATCATGTAATTGTTTTGTACTTTTTTTTCCCATCAATCTTTATAGATTTGATTAAATTTTTCATATCTCGTTCTTCTTCATCTTATTTCTAAGTTAATTGTTAAGATTAATTTGAGTGAGTTCCAACTAAAATTCCATATTTATAAATTTTCCTTTTCTAAATTTTCGTTTTCTTATATGTTTTCTAATCAATGGTTTAATTTTAGTACTTTTTACGTATTTCTCATTTTTTATTCAGTTTTTTGTATGTCTCTTATGTCTTTTTCATATCGCTTTTGGATGGACAACTTTATTTCTCCCTCATCATTATTGTTCGTTGAAATAAAGTATCTTATCCTCATTTAATTAAGTTGGGTTTGTTAAAATCTTATGCAACATGCAATATTTTGTTAAATATCGTTACACATGGTAAATGCATTGGAAATTAACTTGAAACATATGAAATTTTAATGGAAAGGAAAATATGTTATTGGATATAAAAATATTTAGTAAAAAATTGACATAAATGTTTTGAACTATAGATTGAATAAGATATAATCGGTTTTAATTAAGTTTGAAAAATTTATGAATCAAATTGTGTGGTTAGGTTTGATTTAAAGAAAAAAAAATTGAACTGTTATATTACGTTTGGTTTGATAAATGTAGAAAGAAGGGTGGGGGGGGGGGGTGGGGTGGGTGAGGGAAGAGGAGGAGGGGAGGGAGAACTATACTAAACCAAACCATGTCCACCCTTATTAACAATACATATACTCAAGGGGTTAAGTATTATCACCTAGATCATTAATCAACACATCATACTTACACACAACATCAATCAAATCCACAATAACCAAGTTAGTTAGTGATTGGTGTCAAGTAAGTGCACTTGGTCAAGTTATAGTATAGATAAAATGAATGTGAGTCAAAGTATTGGTCCCATAAGGAACCTTATGTGTGAGACCTAATTACTAGCAATTCAACTTAAACTTTCCAATTATCTAACCTAACATTGTTAAAATAATTATGATTAAGAAAGATAGTTAAACAAGGAACAATAACTTGAATAAGAACAATAAAAGAAATAAGAAAAAAAAAACTAAATAAATGAAATTTAAATAAAACAAGCATGATTTAATCAAAAGAAATAGCATGTAATTCTTCGTAAATTATTGTTATATACTCTTTAGTTCTATGCAACCATTCAATCATAATTATTCCTTGGATCGTGGAGATTCTTATTCTTATTCTTATTCTTATGGAATTCAGATTTAGAATTGGTTAGATTCATGTCTTTAGCCTTTTTCTAATCCTAAGACCTTCTCTATCAAAATTGCTTCTGACTAAAGCTTTACAGGATAGTGTTAAGAACTTAGATCTCGCTATTAGGTTAGTTGCCTAAGTAACCATAATTCGGAAGAATAGAATTGCCAAATGGTTTAGTCAATCTTAATCCTCTCTAATTACACTTGTCCATTTACTATAAGACACATGTCTCAACAACAAATTCATATATTAATGTGGTAACCTAAGTAAACACTAATTAAAAATAATAAGATTTGTGTAATTAGATCATTAAAGAAAAAAAATGATAGATAGAATAACAAGTTGTTGCAAGAAGAACTAAATTTCAATAACAATTTACTAAGAATAATCACAAGAACAACATGATGATGAAATTAAAAGAAGTAATTGAGAGACCTTAAATACAAATCGAACCCTGCAACTTTATATAATGGGGCTCTTCTTGAAAACCTAAGTCTAATAGTCTATTTATAGAGAATAGGGCTAGGTTATAAAGAGAACTTAATAAAAATAGAAGATTCACTCATCATAAGATGTCTACGTCTTAGGTATATGGCCATAAAGTATAGGCATGTACTTGCATCTCGTGCAAAATCTTAAAAATTGACAACCATTGCAAGATGTAGGGAATATAGGTGAGGACCACGATCGTAGTCCTAGGTACATGGCCATAAAGTGTAGGCCTCATTCTTTGCTTGATTCTCGTCAGCTTTAATATGTAATCAATTTATGCATCCAAATTAAGCTTAAAATGTAATAAAGGCTTATGGGCTTTGGAGCTCAATTATCACAAGGTCTTATCGTAGTGAGTTAGATGAGTCTTTCAAAATATCAAAAAAAGTACAAATGGATAGGTCCAACTTTTTTAGTAGCTTCGTGAGGCTACTCATCGAATATAACACATTAATGAACACCATACAACTTAGTCTCGGCTTGCTATGATGCATAAGCACAGAATTAAGGTCCATTTGCTACTAACTCGAGCTATTAGCAAGATTAGATAAGAGTAAGGATTTGTAACTTAAGAGGGTTACTCACGAGACATAAGAGAGAATATTTATTAACAGTATATGGTGAAGGATGATTCTAGTTACAAATGACAAATGACTATTTATAGTAAGTCCCTAGAGCAACAAGGAAATAAGGGGAATTACATAAGGTATAATACAAAGTAAAGAAACCTAAAATATTGCCAAAAGAGGCAAATGGGACAATTATGACAAAGAGAATATAGTACAATGTCAGAAAAGTAGAGATAGGTAGAATGCAATTACCACATTAGTATATGAAGCAATGACGTATTAGGGCTAAGTTGTTTAGCGTGGTAACAAATCAGCATAGAGAAGTAGCGAGGCTAGCATTCGGGTCCTTAGCATATAGTAGGTTGGCATTTAAGTTCTTAACATTGGGATGGTTAGCATTAAGATGCTCAAAACTTGACAAGTTAACCATACCAAAAATGTTCATGAGCTTGGCATCTGGGCATGAGATAAAGCAAATTAGGGTATGTTTGAGCTAGGTACTCAAGGAGTTTTGTAGCAAGCCTTCTTAGTACTGGAATTCGTCATGGTTAAGCTACGGAGATAGAATCCTCCTTACAAGATTCTCTAATCCCTTAAGACGAGCTTGGGTGAGAGGTTTAAAGGTTGGCATTCTATCAACTCTTCAGGATTGTTGAAGATTTACCCTCAAATCTTAGTTAGCTTCTTCTTCTAGGTTATACGACACCAGATCAGAGACATTAAATGTTGGTGATACCTCATACCCCTTGGTAATTCCAGCTCCTAAGCATTGTCAATGATTCTCCTTAAAACTTTGAATGGACCATTTGACTTGGGTGAAAGTTTGTTCGTCCTCTTCCTTAGGAATCACTCTTTATTGATACGAATCCATACAAGATCTCCAGGATTGTAAATAATGCGCTTTCTCCCTCGGTTTCCTTGCTCTAGCTATTGGGCTACTATTTTAGCTAGTTGCTCAGCAACTCTCTTATGTAGTCTCTAAAATTCTATAGCATTGCAAGCCAATCTAACTTTCTTCTCTAGGAGTTGGGTTAGCAATCATGTCTAAAGGTAAGTTTGGGTAAGTACTGTAGACAATCTCAAAAGGTGATTGGTTAAACTGTAGGTTGAGTGATTGTAAGCAAATTTGATGAAAGGAAACATAAATCCCAGTCATGTAGATTCTTCTTAACTGTGGCTCAAAGTAGACTTCCAACTGTTTTGTTCACAACTTTAGTTTGACCATTTCTCTTAGGATGACAAAAAGTATTGGACATCAATTTGGTGCCAAACTTCTTCCACAGAGTTCGCCAAAAGAAACTTGTAAACTTTGGGTTGTAATTAGAAACAATACTTTTAGGGATCCCATGTAGCCGTACGATCTTCTACAAAAAGAGGTTAGCAATATATAAAACATCATCGGTTTTATGGTAGGAAATGAAGTGGCTCATTTTGTTGAACTGATCAACTACCACTATGATAGATTCATGTTTCCGAGTTGTTTGGGGTAGGTTGAGCATAAAATCCATGCTTAGATCGGTCTAGGGTTGATCAGGTATAGATAGAGGTATATATTCCCATAAGGTTCCTTTCTTCTTTTGGCTCACTTACACACTTCGCATCGTTCTAGAACTTTATGCACTTCCTTTACTATCCGTGGCTAATAAAAATGCTCTTTTAGTAGTTCGAATGTCTACTTCTCCCCAAAATGGTCAACTAAGCCTCCAGCATGGGCTTCCTAAACAAGTAGTTCTCTAGTTGAGCTGCTTAGCACATACACTTGTCTACCTTTCATAAGAAATCCTTGGTTCAAATAGAATCCATCTACTGCTCCTCCATAGCTACATTTGACCACTATAGGTCCAAAGTGTAGATTTTGCTCATATTAATATGGGATAGTACTAAACCCAAGTATTCGAGCTTGTAAAGTTGTAACGAGCACATGCCTACATGATAGAGAGTTAGTGACATTGTTAGAGCTTCCCTTTTTATACTTGATGACATAGCAAAAGGTTTCTAAGAATTCTACCCATTTATCGTGACATCGGGAGAGCTTTTGTAAGGAGAGCTTTTGCTGACCTTGCAAATGCATTAGGGACTCATGATCCATGTATATTATAAATTCACGAGGTAATAAATAGTGCTACTAGTTTTTAAGAGCCTAGATAAGGGCATAGAACTCTTTATCATATGTGAAATAGTTTAAAGCAACACCATTAAGCTTCTCATTGAAGTAGGCAACAAGTTAGTGTTCTTGCATAATAACAACACTAATTTTAACTCTAAAGTCATCTCATTCTATTTCAAAGACTTTACTAAAGTCATACAATACAAGTACAAAGGTAGAAGTTAGTTTAGACTTGATATCCTCAAAACTTCTATGAGCCTTCTCTAACCATCCAAACTCTAAGTTCTTTTTGGTTAGCTTGATCAATAGGGTAGCTATGGAATTGAAATTCCGAATGAATCTCCGATAGAACAAAGCTAAACCATGAAAACTTCTCACAACCAAAGCACTTGTGGAGGTTAGCTAGTCAATTATGGCTCGGACTTTCTCTTCGTCAAATTGAATACCTCCATTAGACACAACATACTTGAGGATTACAACTTCACTTTGACAAAATATACACTTCTTCATGTTATTGAACAAGGGTTTAGCTCAAAGAATGTCAGACATAGATCTTAAGTGCTCGACATGGATGAGAGGTTAGCACTATATATTAAGATGTCATAAAAATAAACTACAACACACTTACCTATCAATTATCTTAAGGCATGTTTTGTATAAAAGTACTCAACACATTCGTGAGTCCGAATGACATTACTAACCACTCAAAGAGATTGTCCTTCATCTTAAATGTTTTCTTCCACTTGTCTCTTGGCCTTATTTTGATTTAGTGGTAGCTACTCTTCAAATCTACTATTGAAAAGATTTAGCCACCATGTAATTTATCTAACATGTCATCTAACCGAGGTATTGGATATCTATTCTTGATAGTGATTTTATTGATAGCTTAGCTGTTAATACACACCACTAAGAGCTTTCTTTTTTGGGTACAAGGATTATAGGCATGATATAAGGGCTCATGTTTTCTTTGACATGCCTTCTGTCAATCAACTCATCAACTTGCTTCTTGAGCTCAACTACCTTCAAGATTAAGCCTATGGGCAAGTTGGTTTGATAAAGCCACGCCAAGCTGGAGGTTAAAACAATGTTTGATACCTCTAATAGGAGGTAATCCTTTAGGTAGTTCGATAAAAACAGGTTGGAAAATTCTCGAAATAGAACTTGCACATCTATTAGCAGGGCTCCTTCCTCCTTTAGCTCTAGTAACCTTTTGACTAACAAAACGATGCAAGACTCTGACTTAACTTCGTTAGAAATTTGAGATAATTAATATTTGATTAATTTAATTCTTTAGCCTTTTCTTGATTCAACTATGTTTGCTTCATGATTTAGCTTATTATTTCCATTGATAATAATCTAGAGTTTGATATCTTATAAGAGAATTGAGAGATTTCTAATAAGATTAGATCTAAACATAGTTGATGAGAATTGTTGCAAGGTTAGAGATAATTTGCAAGATTCTTTTGAAATTCTATATTAAAGCATAGATAATTCATTATTCAATAATTCAATCTTAGATTATGTTATTGACAAGAGATTTTAATAGGTGATTTTAGGGTTAGGACTAATTGGCTTGAGAAAGTGATTAACTTTAGTAGAGAACTCTCCCGATCAAAAAAGGATTAAAGAATAAATTAGATTATCTTTAGCAAAATTACATATTAGATTTAAGGGAAGTTAGATCTAGGTACAACATTAAATCTTACATTAATTTTCAACTGAATTTCTTTCTTGTTAATTCTTGAATTGAATCTTAGTTAATCTTCAAATTAGTTTTAGCAGTAATTTAGATTTACTCCTTTAAGTTTCTTGAAATTTAATCTATCGATTAGATAATAGAGACCTAGTGAGTACTAGTAGTTAGAGTCCATAAGGGATCCACACTTAGACTTAATCTACTATTACAATTTGATAGGGTGCACTTGCCTAACACATCATCGTGCATGCTGTGGCGTATTGCTTATATGTGAGGATGTGCTATGGAGGTTCATGTGTTATATGTGGTGTATAGAACTCAAGTGTGCAATAAGATGTGTAGGGATGAAGAGAAAGAGATTAATGTACGAAGAAGAGAGAGGAAAAGTGATTGTATGTGTGGAATCGTGATTTTTTTTTTTTTTTTTACAACCAAAGTCCACTATTTCTAGATGAGTAATTTTGAACCTTTTGGATTTATTTTATGAGAATTTAATCTTAATAAATCTAATAGTCATATGATATGATAATACTCGAGTTAGATTTGTTAGTTTCTTGAATAATTCCTTCAAGATTTAATCCAATCCACTCTCAAGTTTTAGAAGCTACATATTTTATTAGGGCTTTCTATATTAGGCCTGACTTGGTCCAATTTGTTTTAAATTGACCATAACCTTTTAATATAGCCTAAAATACACATGCTAACCATTTAATAAATCTCGAGTTTATTTTAATTAGTTTAATTAAAATATTTTTAAATTGGATAAAAATCTACTTTATACTTCACTAGACTATTTTTTAAAAAAATATTTTTCCAATGAAGCTCAATTATTTAAAGACTCTTAATTTATTAAATCGCATATACATCTTCGTCTATTGTTTGATCCAAACTTAAATGATTGACTGTCTGACTCGACTCAAACACTTTATATATATATTTTTTATTTTTTTAAATTTTTATCCTTTTTAAAAATAATTTTTAAACCTAACCCAAAAGATTAAAAGGAAAAGACTCCTAAAATAAAGACTGGTAAAAATAGGGTGTATATAAGTAGAGATTGACACCTTAACCTACTCACTAAATAGTAGTCTACCTTTTTCATTGAGCCAATGTATCTTATAAGGTTGAGGATGAAGACAGGCAACTTCAAAGCCTTCATTACTCCTTATGTTATTACGTTGGTACAATTTTCAACATCCATAGTTAAAGCACAAAGATTGCCATTCACTTAGTAGTTCGTGTGAAAGAGTTTTTCTCTTTGTTTATTCTCATCAATAGCAATGGCACTAGGGGATCTTCAAGTAACCATACAATATTCCCCAAATTCAAGTTGGGTTAGGGTGTTTAGGTCTTTTTAGAATTCTTCTAGCAAATGTCTAACGTCTATATCCTCTTCTCCTTTACTCATACTCTTTTCTTTGATCCATAGGGTCTTACCTTTAATGGTCATTACATGTTTGTTCGAACACTAACTAGATGTCTGAAGCCAAAACACTTGAAGCACTTAATTTCTCTAGTCTTTTATCTTGAGGTCTAACCTTAGTCCTTCTTAACCTCAAGCTCTGTAGCCTTAGCCTTACTTTGGCCCTCATTAGGTCTGCTCAAAACTTAACATCGGTAATCTACCTCAAAACTATATGGGGCTTGGTCATATTTGCTTAGCATGGTCGACTGCTGAAAGCTTGATTGAGCTAACTTCGCCTTTGTCGCTTGACTCTTTAAGTGATTTGAATAGTCTTATCCAAAGTCCCTAGTCTTTGTACTTCTACAATATTCCCAATCTTAGGTTACAATCTAGAAATAAATCTTACAATGGTTTGTACTCATGGCTTGTCAATATCACAGATCATCAACAATTAAAACTCTCGAGCATACTTGTCTACAATTCAGCTAACTTACTTGAGTTCTTGAAGACGTTGGAAAGTGTCTTGGTCATAATGCTCAAGAACAAATCTAGTCCTCAAAAGTCGCTTCATCTCATTCTAAGTTTGTATTTCATGTTGGGTTCATTGACGTATGGTCTGTAACTGCTTTTACCACATCATTGCATACCTAGAAAATTCTAAGACAGCTACTCGAGTACACATTGTATCCTCATAATCATAGAAATCAAATATATTCTCAACCTTCTCTTCCTAATCCATCTATATATCGGCACTAGTGGATCTAGAGAAGCTTGGAACTGTACTTTGTTGTGTTTAGTCCTATGAGGAGTTGGAAGCTCATGCTTTGCTCATCTTCATCTTTGCCATCATCTACATCTTTAACTTCTCCTAACTCAAGTCTTTGTCATACATATCCTTTAGCTTAGAAAGGTCACGCTTATGGTGCATTTATAGTATCAGGAGCTCAGATTTCCATACCTTGCCCTCTTGGCCTATCTTACACACCTCATTCATGTTCGACATTTCTTTCTTGAGGTTAAGCTTCTATTAATATTTGCATGGTTATAGACAAGTTGGTCACAATGGGAGTAAGGTTCTGTATTTGTTTATCTATGGTTCAAGGGGTCTGTTGTTCAATATAACCATGATCAAGAGCATCACTCTCAACAACACCTATCTCTTCTTATACATTGGGATTTGACATTCTCACAATGAACTCCAACAAGTTCACAACCTAATAAAAGATTCTACATAATAGTACTAAGTACTATATTGAATAGCAACTTCAACACTTGCTTTATTTCGCAGCAAAGAAAATAGAGTACAATAAAGTATAACACTTACTCTATTTCACAATAAAGAAAACATAGTACAATAAAGTATGTAAACTACTTGGGATTTGACATTCTCACAATGAACTCCAACAAGTTCACAACCCAATAAAAGATTCCACATAATATTACTAAGTACTATATTGAATAGCAACATCAACACTTGCTCTATTTCGCAGCAAAGAAAATGGAGTACAATAAAGTATAACACTTACTCTGTTTCACAATAAAGAAAACATAGTACAATAAAGTATGTAAACTACTTGAAAAACCAGTCACTACAAATACTTGGCTATTGGTCATAACCTCAAGCTCTAATACCAGGAAATATCATGCACCTTGGAGCTTAGTTATCTTAAGGTCTTATCATAGTGAGTTAGGTAGGTCTTTTAAGATATTGAAGAAAGCACAAATGGATGGATCCAGCTTTTCTAGTAGCTTCGTGAGGCTGCTTGTCAGATATAACTCACCATTGAATACCATATGACTTAGTTTTGACTTAATATGAAGAAAAAGCATAGAACTAAAGTCCACTCGCTACTAACCTCAAGCTACTAGGAAGACTAGAAACTTGTAAGACATTAGAGACAATATTCATTAATAGTATATGATGAAGGATGATTCTAGTTGCAAATGACAAGGGGTTATATATAGTAAGTCTCTAGGGCAATAAGAAAATGCATGAAATTATACAAGGGGTAATACAAAGTAAAGAAACTTAGTACATTGGCAAAAGGGGCAAATGGGATAATGAAGACAAAGAGAACATAGTACAATGTTAGAAAAAGTAAAGATAGGTAGTCTGTTATTATTGCATCCATACATGAGGCAATGATGTACTAGGGCTAAATTGTTTGAGCATGGTAACAGATCAACATAAAGAAGTAAAGAGGCTGGCATTCGAGTCCTTAGCATATGGTAGGTTAGCATTTGGGTTCTTGGCACTAGGTTGGTCAACATTAGGATGCTCGGCACTTGATAGGTCAATCGTATTAGAAATGTTTGCAAGCTTAATATCTGAGCATGGGACAGAGTAGATTAGGGTACATCCATTTTGGGTACTTAAGGAGTTCAGCAGCAAGCCTTCTTGGTATTGGAATTCATCATAGCCGAGTTGTAGAGATAGAATCCTCCTTACAAGATTTTGTAAGCCCCTGAAACGAGCTTGGGTAAGAAGCCCAAAGGTTGGAATTCCATCAAAAACCTTTAAATCTTTATAAAATGCTCTTAGTGTCCCTAGAAACAAAATTAGAAAAAAAAATGAATTAAGCTTAAAATAATATAAAATTGACTAAATTAATATTTAAAATAGTGCAAATTAACCATTAAAAATATATGCTAAATTCATGTTATTTGTTAGAAAGTCATATGAGTAGATATAATTTACAAATATCCACTTACTTAGACTTGCCAATCGTTCCAATACAATGTGTCAATAAGGGGTTTTTCTTTAGCTATTTCACCTAGTAAGGATGCATTAGTACCAAAGTCAACTATGAGTTGTAAACATATGTTTCAACTTATTATTAACTTACTTATACTTAGTGCTTAAGAGTTGAGAACACTCTTCAAGAAAGTTTTCGACCCAAATTTCCTCTGATTAGTCTTTGATTTATCCTCTAAGTTACCCCTTGATTCATAATAGTTCTAAAGTTCCTAAAGGAATACTCTCTAACGTATATCTTGAGTCCTTACTTTGTAAGACTCTCAGTCATACCTTCTGATCCAGTTTCAAAACCTACCTTATATAGAGGCTATTAACTGCATCCTCTAATACTTCCTCCAGTATATCTTCTGATTATGCCAAGTTATCATATTACTTATAAAATTTTTACCTCTTACTACCTATATCAAATTAAGATCAGTAAGGGAATATATCAAAATAAAGTTGTCTAATACTAGTCTCACTAAAGTGTTATTAACATAAATTACCAATTTACTATATTACTCAAAATATAGGTAAATAAGGAGAAATTACCTAATAATTAGTATATGTAACCAATTATTCCCTTGAAAACTACTATAAACTCATAAAAATGTGTAGTTTAAAATATTATAGTTGCAAAGCTTAAAGATGGCCATTACATATATTTTTCAAAATATTAAATTTAAGTTCGATTTTGCGAAAAATTAGCTTAAAATGTTGCAAAAATACTTAGGAATACCAAGTTTCATGAATTTTGATGATTGTTTAATATTTTTAGTAAAATAAACTAGTTTAGAGACAAAATAACATTAGTTTGTTGCTGGAGCTTCAGTCGCTAAGGTTGTAAATAAACTAAATCGGTTCACAAATTATTTTAGTTCAACTCAAGTTTTATTCGAATTTGACTCAATAATAGTTAAGTCAAGCTTAAGCTTGACCTATTCGATTAGTAAATCGATTTGAGTTTAAGCTTTAAAATACTACGCTTGCTAGGTTCTCAAGCCTAATCGAGCTTGTTATAATTTTTAATATATTTTTTTATTTATTTAAATATAAGCAAATATGATATTACTTAAACAAAATTTATAAAATGTTCAAGCTTAATCGAGTCAAGTTCAAACTTGCCATATATATTTTCGATTCAAGTTCGAGCATAAAATTTAAAGCTCGGTTAAACTCTAGTCGAGCTTGAGCTTTGAGCTTTAAGTTTTCAATTCGAGCTTAAGCTCGAGCCTTATATTGTTCAGTTTGAATCAATTTGATTACATCTCTATTGGCCATTGTTGGTCAAAGGGGGTACATTGGCTGGACCATCCTTAATGTCAAACTTCGACCACCAAACCGTTACCATGTCATGTTATCCTTTGCTATAAGAACCTTAATTCTCCTATTATTTTAAAAAATTTACCCTTATTTTTTCATTTCCTATTTTATATGAGAAAGATGTTTTTCAGTGAGAATTCCATGGGATTTGAGTTGCCAAACTGATATAAAATAGCAACCTAACCCCTTAAGTAGTGATCAGGTTAGTAGAGTGGGGAATTAGAAGTCCACTTGCTAGTTTCTCAAATTGCCACCTACTGATCTTTATTTTTTTCAAAGTTAGTTTAAAGCCACCTTATGTTGTTGTGTCTTAATGCCTTTCCCTATATGTCATGCCTACTTATTGGAGTTAATTTGGTTATTATATATTTTTTCTTTTTCTTAATGATTTATTGCATGATTAGCCTAATATTAAGGATATTATATCTACAGATGTACCTATCGTACATATAATGTATATAGTATATGACTATATAATTACATCATGTGCTATTTGATTCTAAATTATTATTTTAATAAGTCAAATAATTTATCTCTATGGTCTCATTATATCTTAGAGCTCAAATTTTGAGTTCCGATATAGGACCAGTGATATCGATAAAATCACAATTTATTAAATTAAATATTCTATAAGCTTTATATAGCAAATAAATCTTACTAAGAATCTTATTCTAACTTTTGTTACCTTATGTTGGTGTTTGATTCAATTTAGAAAACATTTTTCAGAGGACCTAGATCATTTCCGAGTAACCAATGTCTTATCATATGATGAAACTCGTTTCTCAAGCTTTCCTTAATAAATCTATTGCCATAGTCAAGAGCTATACCCTCTAAGTCTTACGTGTAACAAGAGAACCTACTATTTTGGGTCTATGGTAGTTGGTTGAAGACTAGGGTTTCATATTCTATCTCTCTTACAAAAAGTTTTACCTTCAAAATTTCCATATTTTGGATAATAAGTTATAGCCCTATCATTGCTTTTGCTGTGTAATTGTGATTTTCACATCACATTACATCCATTAACTTTTGAGATGGTGAAACTCTTCTATATTGGCTTCTATATCTTTAACCTCAAATTTATTAACTAGAAAGACTCTTTACTCTAACTTATGAGAATGCATTTCTTCACCTTCAACCTTTACTTCTATGTCATAAACTTAACATAGTTGATTTCGAATATCCTTTGTTCCTCTTCTATTATACCCTCTGCAGTATCCTCGATAATATCCTCTATTTTTCTTAACTTTCATTAACCTCATCAATCCAATATGATCTTTTGTTACATCTTGTCTATCACCCTTTCTATATTATATTCTTGTCCTGAATACTATGAACATCACATTACTTTCCATAATTTACCCTTAGTTACTATTCCATACCTTTTCATATCAAAGCTAACAAGCTTCTATGCCAATTTCTTATCATTATCCTAACTAATGCTTCCATTTAGTCCTCATTTCATTCCTTTATTTAGATCTTATTAGGGTTCATAACCATCCCTTCCATTATTCCATTGTCAATACTACAGTTTTATTTTACACATCTTTTTACTTTGTCTCTTATCACTTATGTATGTCCCCATCTCAATTTTACTTATGACTAATCATAATCGATTCATTTCCATATAGTCATAGGTCATATATTACAAATCATCATGTTACAATCGTAGTTAAGGACTTAGGTATTTCATATACTTAACACATATATCAGTAAGAATAATTTTGGCAATCTAAACTTTCCATCGACTTAAACTCCAATAAAATAGAGAATGACTCAAACTAAGTGGATGTGATTGACTTGATGGAAAGGGCACTATTCTTGACCAACAAGACTCATAAGGACATTGAATACTTTTTTATCTTACAACCTGTATAACATGATTGGATTAACGACAAAGACAAGAGACTTGTCATGAAGGGCATGAAAGTCGTAGAAAACACGAGTTTTGATAGAAGAGTTACGAAAGTCATAGATTTTTCATCCTCTTCTTACTTCCCACATATGCTAAGGTGTAGACTTTTATATGAAGCATATGATTACATAGTGTTGTAGGTATTACTCTTACTATACAATAAAGACTATTCTCTTATTTTACATGAACTAACCTAGCTATTCTGCATAATCTCATATATGTTTCTATCATATAATCCTTCATATATACAAATTTCTATCTTAAGACATACTTTAATCATTTTCTCCTTGATTCCTACCCACAACCATACCCAAATTTTCTAGCAATTTCTTTTAGTACTCAAGTTTCTAGGAATTTTCTATGGTTTCCTTCTTAATAGTAGCTCAAATCCATCAAATTCCCCAACACTTCCCTAATACTTCTCATTAATGTTTACTTCAATTCATGTTGCTCCATACTATATCTCATCAATTTCTCTAAGGTAACTTGATCTGTGTACCCAGTTATGTCTTATTCCTCATTGTCATCCTTACTCTAATCCATTAAATTAACATAAAAGTCTTAATACTTCCATGTAACACACTTCAAATCCATACTTATAGATAAGCTGTGATACTTTCAAACCCATTTAACATAACAATGCCTTGACACCACCCTATAATGCCTTGCCTTTTAGGCGTCTATTTAAAAATCTTTTCTTAAACTTTTTGGTACCTAAAGATAGTTTGTTACACCTTCCTTAAATTAAGGATAAGGCAAAACTTGTATCCACTTTGCTTTTCCACTTAACAAAACATTTATATTTCAAATCTTTTCTTATTCAACCTAAATACAATAGCAAAAACTCATACAATGGTGAGTTGTACCCAAAGTATTACACTATTTTCTCTTGTGCAATGTAAGCTTCCTCTACAAGTATACACATATTAATGAAATTACTATACTAGATCCTTTATGATGTAACACCATATTATTAATTGAAGTACTACTTCTAAGAACATATATCATATTTTGCCAGCTACTGGCTTCTTCCTAAAAACCCATCTACTACTAACACTCTAAAGTTGCTTTGCCTCTACGATACGATGCCTAATCTAACTTAACTAGAGGATAAGACAACTTATCCCCTCATCTTATTGTAAACTGTGTGAGAGTGGATAAACATGTAATAATAAGCATAGCTAACACCTAGTCATATCAACAAGTAGTTAATTTGATTGCATTATCTTATGCCTACGCCAAGCAATCAATGCAAATAATGTATACCATGCCCATGCACGTAACATGCATTGATACCGATATTCTAACATAGCTAGCACTCGTCTGGTTAGTCAACATCTCCAAGCATCGAGAGATATAGCATCAAGGAACTTAAAAGGCAATGAGGAGTTACATAGGAGTAAGACCACCGAAACCTAATGTTATTCATTAAAACACAAGAAGTAGTAGGTTGCTTAAGCAAATGCTATTCTATATGCTTTAAAATTAGCTTTATAAACCAAAGTCTCAACTTAATAAATCTAGCTTTTTAAGTAAAACTTAACCTAAAGGTCCTTTTCATTTCATAAAATAAATGCAACAAATAGAGTGTCAAATAGCAATGAATTGACTTGTCAATCCTAGCCTAGATGGATCTGAAAGTGGAAAGATGGCCAACACTCTCCCATTCATGTGAGAACTATAGACTTTGTTGTAGACATCTTCCATGCAAATTTTAGGCTGGACATTGCTTTACATGATACTTGTTATGTAGTTGTAACATCCTAGTTACTAGATTACATCTTTTTATTTAACCTAGCCTTTACCTTAACTTCCTATTTCTCTCTCATATAGGAACCTTATTATTAGGTTCACTTAGGTGAATACCTAAGGAGGTAGGGTTAGTACCTAGCTTTTTCCCAAGTTAGTACGAATCCTAGAAACACTACATAATCATTCAATAACATAATCACAATAATCAATTCTAATATTAAAACATGCTATAGTCAATAGTAGTTATCCAAAAAGAAACATCATATACTCATCAAGAGGCATATAAACCAGCATATTCCATTCAACAATACATATGTTGAAGGGGTTAGGAATTATCACCTAGATCATCAATCAACACATCATACTCACATACAACATTAATCAAATCCAAAATAGCTAAGTTAGTTTGAAAGTCGTATGAGTGGATATAATTTATAGAAGATACAAAAATATCCACTTACTTAGACTTATTGATCATTCCAATGCTATGCATCAACATGGGGGATTCTTCTTCAATTATTTCACCTAGTATGGATACGTTAGCACCAAAGTCAACTATGAGTTATAAACATATGTTCCAGCTTATTATTAAATTACTTATACTTAAGGTTTAAGACTTGAGATTACTCTTTAGGAAAGTATTTTGCCCAGACTTCCTCTAATTTAGTCTCTAATTTATCCTTTAAGCTATCCCCTGATTTAGACTAGTTCTAAAGTTCCTAAAGGAATACTATCTAACGTATATCCTCAGTTTCTACTTGTTGAGACTCTTAGTCCTACCTGTTGATCTAGTTTCAAAACCTACCTTACGAGAGGCCGCGAAATGCATCCTCAAATACTTCATGTGATGTATCTTCTAATTACGCCAAGTTATCATATTACTTATAAAATTTCTAGCTCTCACTACCCATAACAAATTAAGATCAATAAGGGAACATATCAAAATAAGGCTATCTAATACTAGTCTCACTATAGTGTTATTAATATAAATTACTAATTTACTATATGACTTAAAATATAGGTAAATAAGGAGAAATTAGCTAATAATTAGTATAGGTAATTGATTATTCCCTAAAAAAATATCATAAACTCATAAAAGTGTATAGTTTAAAATCTAATATATGTAAAGCTTAAAGATGGCCATTACATATGATGTGAACCATGACTAAGAATAGACAAGGCTGGTCACTAAATAAATCTAAGCTTGTTGAAAGCTTGAAAAAAAAGTGATGGGGAATGCATGAAAGAGTGAATGAAAAGTAAGCAAACCTACGAACAACTTCAAAGGATATGAAGCATCAATGGAACTTTCGGAAACTCATGACATAAGTAGATATAATGCATGAATTGTTCTGGTAAGGTTACTTACTACCTTACCTAGCCTTGCTTAAGGGTTAGGAAAGAGTGAATTGAAAGTTAAAAATCAATGTTTACAAGAAGAAGAATATTCAGTATATTAAAATTGGTAGTCTCTCTATATCTTGACTATAAGTACAATAGGTATTTATACTTGAAAGTTAGGGCAACTTACTTCAAAGGGAAAAGATAAAAAGGGTATCATCCTAAAGAAGTAATGTACAAGAATATAAGAGAGTAAAAATGAATATTCAAGAAAAGCAATAACTAGTGTAGTAGATTCTATACGTGGTCCTGTATACGTGGTAAATATACATTGGCGATGTTGTTAAAGGATGCAGGCAAAAGGGTATGATCAAATTTCTTATCTAAGCAAGGGTGGCTAAGGATCAGTTCAGAGTCTCTCTCTTAGTCTCTCCGCAAGGGTGACGTTGAACAATTGGTTGGCTCAAACGTGAATGAGTAATCATGGATGGTTTAGCTGTTGTCTTGTCAATCTACAATTTAGTACGTAACTTCAAAGAGACAGGCAATCATTCGACTCGGCATGCAGAGTGGCTCGGAAAAGAGATACTTAGCTTCGATAAGAGTTGGTTAAAGCAGGAGGATCTACCTTACCAACCCTTCCAATCCTTGGGCCCGGCTATGGGTCAAAAGTTAAGTAGCTTGATTCCCATCATTCCCTCCAGGTTGATTTGGATTTGGGATTAAATTTGAATAGTCTTTGATCAGCTCTCCGTTAAGGTGATATGAACTGAGGTCACCAATGTTAAAGGTGTCAGAAACCCCATAATCTTTAAGCAGCTCTAACTTGTAGGCATTGTCGTTGACCTTCTAGAAAATTCTAAAAGGTCCTTTAGCTCTTGTAGATAACTTGTTCTTCTTTTTGTTCGAAAACCTTTCCTTATTAAGGCGTAGCCACACTAAGTCTCCTGGACGGAATTGTTTAACCATCTTATCCTTGGTCCTCTCTCGTATTTTTCGGGTGGCTTTGTCGATCTTTTGAGTAACTTTGTTGTAGATGTGCTGAAGGGACTATACTTGGGCTCTTGCATCAGGGTCTTCTTACTCAGATTTAGGTATAGGGGTATGATCAAGGGGTAACTCAGGATTGAAACCATAGACAACTTCAAAGGGGGTCTGCATGGTGGTGTCATATACTGTTTGGTTGTAAGTGAACTCAACCACTAGTAAGCAGACGTCCTAATCAGATACATTCTCAAACACTGTAGTTTAGAGCAATGATCCTAAAGTATGATTGGCTACCTCTATTTGGCCATCCATCTAGGGGTGATAGGAAGTATTAAATAGCAATTTGGTCCTCATCTACCGCTATAGAGTTCTCCAAAAAATGGCTCAAGAACTTTGAATCTCTTTTCGATACTATGCTTCTTGGCATGTTGTGTAACTTAACAATTTCCTACAAGAAAAGAGAAGCAATAACCGAAGCATCATTAGTTTTGGAGTAGGGCACAAAGTATGCCATCTTACTAAACTTATCCATGATGACCATTACAGAATCTTTGCCTCAAGTAGTTTATGGTAATCCGAAAACAAAGTCTATGCTCAAATCAGTCCATGGTCTCATTAGAACGGGTAAAGGCATTGCTTTCCCTTACCTAGCTTAGCATTTAGCCCTCTTGCATACGACACAACCTTCAACAACTTGGTGCACATCTCGCCTCATTCTCGACCAGAAGAAATGACCACTAAACAGTTCATAGGTCCTTCTTTCCCCAAAATGCTCAGAGAATCCTACATTGTGGGCTTCTTTGATCAGTAATTCCCTTAGTGAACACATCATACACAATTTTCCTCCTCAAAACAAGTATCCATCTTCTATATGATACTCGTCTACAATCTTTGTCCTTCCATCAACACAACATGCAAATATGGGTCTAAAGTGTAGATCTCTGGAGTACTACTCTTTAGTGCTTGCAAACCCAAACAATCTAGTCTATAGTTCATTTAGGATTGCATACCTTCTCAAAAGAGCATCTGTGACCATGTTGCTCTTTCCTTGTTTATATTTTATTGCAAAGTTAAACCACTCAAGGAATTCGACCCACCTCGCTTATCACTTTGACAACTTCGTCTAGCTTCGAAGATACCTTAGAGACTTATGGTTAATGTAGATGACAAATTCTCTCGGAAATAGATAATGTTACCATACTTACAGTACTCGGATCAGTGCTAAGAGTTCTTTGTCATATACAGAGTAATTTAGCTGAGGTTCCCTAAGCTTCTCACTATGATAGGTACTTTGTCGACTTTCCTACATTAGGACAGTGCCTATTCTAATGCTTAATATGTTACATTCCAACTCAAATATTTTCTCAAAGTTAAGTAGAACTAGTATAGGGGTGGAGGTTAACCTTTCCTTTATCTCGACAAAAGTTCTCTCTACCTTTTCCCCCATCTAGATCCTTACCCTTTCTCATAAGTAGGAGCCCATATAAGTGCTTATAATTTGAAAAATATGGGTTGATATTATAATTATACATGCAAAAATACTTATGAATACCAATTTTCATAAATTTTGATGACTGTTTAGTATTTTTAGTAAAATATACTAGTTTAGAGACTAAAAAAACATGAACTCATTGTTGGAGCTTCGGCCACCGTTGGCTGGAGGGCTAAGTCTATTAGAATATCCTTGATGTCAAACTTCAACCACCATATCACCACTATGTCATGTTGTTTACTATAAGAACCCTAATTCCCCTATTATTTTTGGAAATTTACCCCTATTTTTCATATTTTCTGTTTAATATGAGAAAGATGTTTTCTAGAGAGAATTCCATAGGACTTGAGTTGCTAAACTGATATATAATGGTAACCTAACCTCTTTTATAGTGATAAGGGGGAATTAGAAGTCTACTTGCTAGTTTCTCAAATTGCTACCTAATTATCTTAATTTTTTTCTATGTTAGTTTAAATCCACCTCATTTTGTTGAGTCCTAATGCCTTTCCTTGTATGCCATGCTTGTTTTCTAGAGGTAATGTGATTATTATATATATATTTTTAATAATTTATTATATGATTAACCTAATATTAAGGATATTATATCTATATATTTTCATATTATAATTATGCTATGTACCATTTGATTCAAAATTATTATTTTTATAAGTAAAAAAAATTATCTCTAAGTTCTTGTTATATCTCAAAGCTCAAAATTTAAGTTTTTGAAATATAACCGGTGATATTGATAAAATCATAAGTTATTGAATTGAATAACTTTTGTAACCTTATATTGGTGTTTGATTCAATTTGAAAAACATTTTCCAGAAACCCTAAATCGTATTGTTTCCAAGCAACTAAGGTGTTATCATGCCACGAAACTTGTTTCTCAAGCTCTCCTTCATAAATTTATTTCCATAATCCTTAAGCTATACCCTCTAAATCTCACATATGATAAGAGTAACCCACTATCCTGGGTTTACAGTAGTTGGTTAAAGATCGAGATTTCATAAGTTTCAATATTATTATTTCCCCATACAATATAGTGTTGTATAGTATTCCCATGCATTGGTTGACATGTAAAATGTATCTTTATGTGACTTATTATATGATAGTTTTTTTATATAATTTTTCATGTAATTCATTAATCTTTTATACACATAGAAAAATTATACACCCAACAAGGGTTTGGTCCATTTATAATCAAGTCAGTGTGATCATGGGGTTGTAGTAAAATTGCAACTCGGGGGGGGG
Source organism: Lumnitzera racemosa (assembly GCA_024138005.1). Classification (NCBI taxonomy): domain Eukaryota; kingdom Viridiplantae; phylum Streptophyta; class Magnoliopsida; order Myrtales; family Combretaceae; genus Lumnitzera; species Lumnitzera racemosa. The sequence goes on along the minus strand of JAMXBC010000005.1, from coordinate 68,860,234 downwards.
GGGGGGGGGGGGGGAGGAGATAAACTCTTTTACTTGTAAATAAATCTTTTCCCTTAGTTATCTTCCTTTAACTTTTCATGGAATGTCAACCTTGTAAAGTAGTCGCCCATTCCTATCAACCTTGTAACTTTCTAATTCTTCTAATAAATAAGGAGATGTAAGTGAACCTCTTTTTAACATAGATCTTGATTGTTATGGTTTTTGAAAACTAAGTGTTTTCAAATGTTTGTAGAATAAATTTTTTCCAAAAAAAAAAAATCATATAGTTTTCCATAAAAAAAAAAAGGATTCGCTAAGCAAGTACGGATTTTATGGGCTTTAATTTCTTGCTTTTAAGTGGTTAAGCCCATTTTTGAAGTTAGTGGCCATTCATTTTGGAGTTAAGATGACTGACAACAATAATAACTTTGACCCAAGACTTGCTACTTTGGAGCAAGACATGCTAAAAATGACTAAATAAGTTCAGACCCTTAACATTATTGTTGGGATACTTTATGCTATTAGACAACATAGTTAAATTAAGTTAAGAACCAAAATGGGAGAGGAAACATGATGCTACCCCTCAAGATGGAAGATGTTAAATTGGGCCTTAATGTACAAGAATAGAGAAAATAACTCAAAACAAAGCAAAGAGGTATGGAAAAGGAAATCATGCAAAAAATTAATAAGAAGATGAAATCACTTAAGGCAGTAGATGAATTAAAACAAGGGTTTAACCTTCCAACTTATGACGATGATGCATTCCTTGAAAAATTCAAAGTTCTTGATTTTAAGAAATACGATGACACTAGTTGCCTAAAGATTCACACTAGACTTTACATCAGAAAAATGACTAAGTACAACAAGTATGACAAGTTGATGGTATAAACTTTCCAAGACAGCTTGATGGGACCTACTTTGACATAGTATGCCTAGCTTGATCTTAATGAGATCGACAAATGGGATAAGTAAGCCTAAGCCTTTCACAATTAATAGAAATTCAACATTGAAGTGGCCCTTTCATTGTGATATCTAAATAATATGTTCAAGAAACCCAATGAAACATTTAAAGAACATGCCTAAAGGTAGAGGGGCAAGGCAACTAGAGTTAATCTTCCTATATTAGAAAAAAAATGACTATCATGTTTATCAACACCTTCGACGAGCCATATTATGGACACTTGTTAGTTAAAGCAGCAACTTGTTTTATAGACATTGTGGTGGTTAGGGGGAAGAATTGAGGAAGCCGTACGAGTAGGAAGGTTAGTATAATCGAATCAGATAGAAGAGAAGATAGTATCCATAAAGCCATCCAATGAAAGCACCATAAATATGGTAAATCTTGGAGGACATGAAGGAAGCCCTTCAGTAATAACACTAAGGCCCTATCTTTCTCACAAGCTAACACCAAGTAGATCATCTCCTAAACCATAAAAGAGAGAGTGTGCCCCAATTTCTATAGCCTTGTCTAAAGTTTTCCACTAGTTAAGAGAGGCAATTGTAATTGCATATGAGGCCTAAAATCAAACTATGGGCCAAGGAATGCTAATCCAGAAGCCCAATGTGATTACCATATGGGTTAGAAAGGCCAATCTACAGACACCTGATGGAGGTTAAAGAATAAAATATAGGATTTGATTAGTGTTGAGTTAGTCCATCCAAATTTTATAAGTACTAGGGCTTCAAATGCATACAATAATTTTTCCCAAGCTTTTGAAAAGTAAAGCCTAATGTTTATTAAGAGATTAGCTTTTCCATTTTTGTTATGATTCTTTAGAACTATTGAAATAGTTTTTAGGAATAAAAACTTGTCTTTTGGCACAATTTATCTATTGTCTTACTGTCAGTTGAATTGGATGTGCAAATGCTTTGGGGTAATCTTTTAAAGATAAAGGGGTATGTGACCTACTGGGGCATCATAAAGTATCTAGTCTTATCAAATGTGACTATGGAAATTAGGGCTAAACAAATGAAATGCTTTAAGTTTTCTAACAGAAAAGTATCTCATCATTTGAAAAAAAAGCTTAGGATGATAAGAGGCATGCCTTGTTCTTAAACACAAAACCTAAAATGCTCATGAGAGTTGAGAGATATGAAAGTAAGGACAAGACTCATTCCTTAAATTAGGTCTATTTTGCATGTGATACACGAATTAAAAGGACAATTGGCATTTATTTCATAACCTTATATACTTTTACCCATTGTTACCCCCTTTGAGCCTTTAAGGGAATTTTTTTTGAAAATAAACCCTATCAAGAAATATCCTACATTGGGGCAATTTGGAGGTTAAGTTAAGGACATTAATTTAGGAGAAAATGGAAAGCAAATTTGGGTTTGCCTCTAAGCACTCACAAACACTTGAGTTGTAAAATCCTTACATAAAAGAGCTTGAGAAATGTATTGAGTGATCTCCTCATTGAAATGTAAAAAGAAAACGAAAAAAAATAATGGAAAAAAAAAGAAAGGAAAAAAAGAAGAAAAATAAAAAAATAAGTGAGATGATCACCTAGGTCTCCTCCCAAAACAAGCTAAAAATTTTTAACTGCTACAAAGCTTAAGCCTACTTACAGTACTAACTTTTCGAAGTTTATCCTAAAAGCAATCAATTGCTTATGTAACTAGGATAAGTCCATCTTTGTACTTTCTTGTTAAGGTTTTTAGCTTGTAAACCTAGGTTGAGATGTTAATATTTTCAAAATTAACCAACACCTCAATATCTCCTTTTGTTCAAACTAATGACCAAAAGCTTACATTATAACTTAAGGAAAAGACCTATCAGATCAATTAAAGTGTATTATCTACAAGACTGACCATCATTTTTGGAATCATCATCATGAGTGTAAATTAAGCCGTTTGAGAGTGTGAGGAAGTCCTTTTAGACAAAACAATTCAAATAAATGAGATACTTTTCTTAGTAGGAAAATTATGAAGCAAAGCCAAATGTACCATTAGGGAATGAGAATGCAACTTAACTTAGTGATGAATAAACTCCATAAAGTGAGAGGAACAAGAGATTCAATGGAAGCCTTTTCCTATTTCCATATGAACAGCATATAGAAAATTAAGGATGAAGAATGAGAGGCTAATGGGATAAAAGAATGAGCATACCGCTTATCTGTAATACTTAGAGTTGGTAATTTTCTTCTTTAGTTAGCAATGAAAAGATACCAACAATTTTTCTAATAAAAAATGCATTTCTCTTCAACTTTCAAGAAATGAAATTTTGAGAATTTGTGAATATGAACTTCAATTATCCTTAGGAACTTTAGTTATCTCACATTCAAGAATCTTAGTCATCCTTAATGAGCCTTGATCATCTTATAAATTTTTAGGAATCTTAGTTATCCTTAAGGAGCATCTATCATATTATAACATTTAGGAACATTAGTTATCCTTTAGAACTTTGGGTCTCTCACATTCAAGAACCTTGGTTATCCTTAAGAACTTTGGTCATCTTATCATTTAGGAACCTTAGTTATCCTTAAGAACTTTGGTCATCTTATCATTTAGGAACCTTAGTTATCCTTAAGAACTTTGGTCATCTTATCATTTAGGAACCTTAGTTATCCTTAGGAAATTTAGTTATCTTATAATTCAAGAATCTTCATTATCCTTAAACTTAAGAACTTTAGTTATCTCATCATTAGCAATCTTAGTCATCCTTAGTTAATTCTACTTAGGAACTTGATTATCTTATGGTATGAGAAAATTTAAGAGTTTTGGTTATCCTAGGACATGAAAATTCAAGGAACCTTGATCATCCTTAATTTAGAAAATTTAGGAGCATAAGTTATCTACTATCTTGATAAAAGTCTAGGAGTTTTGATAGATTTAGAAACATCGAGAACTTTAGTCATCCTTCATGAGAAAGTTTGATTATTTAGGAACCTTTGTGATCATGCCTTCAAAGTTGTTAGAAGCTTAAGCTATTATGGGAATTTTGGGAACAAAAAAATAAAAATAAAGATAAGAAGTACACAAAAGTAAACTAAAGTTAGTATGGATTTTATTTTCTTTAATTATGTAGAAAAATAAAATATTGAAACGAAATAAAGAAAATAAATAAATAAATAAAAAAAAAGAAAAACTCGCCTATTGCAGCATAAGGGTCAAATCTAAGAGCAAAAGGGTGGGGCACATGTAAGTCGAGTTCAAGGAACAAGAGCACATATAACTAATTTGGGCTTGAACCATCTTTAAATTCAAATCTAGTCTAGGTTCCTTTAGTCCATGTATGCAATTTGCTTATATACATAAACAAGGCATAGGCTAACAGCCTAATGGTAAGTTACATGCATACATACATTAGAGGTTTGAGGTTCAATCCTCGTACATGCACATATTACACATTTTGTTTTTGCAAGCCCACTTAGACACATGTCAAGACCTTATTGGACTATGTATTCGCTAGGCCAAATGGCATACATGCACATATTACACATTTTGTTTTTGCAAGCCCACTTAGACACATGTCAAGACCTTATTGGACTATGTATTCGCTAGGCCAAATGGCATACACCAACTAATCTACGTAGATAATGTAGCACCTAAATGGCTTTATACCATCATCTTTTTCTTGGCTAAAATCCCATCTTTTCTTCCTCTTTCCCACTCGACCTTCTTACTTTGTCTTGATTTTTCTTATGTTTTACATTTGGTTTCATCAAACTAATGCTTGAATCATTTGCTTAACACGTTCTAGTGTTGATACCATTTAATTTGGCGTCTAAATTCATGTGTCTAAGTGGCCAAATTGGACTAAAAAGGTGTTAAGACCTTATTAGACCACGTCTCTCCTAGGTCACATGAAATATGCTAGTTGGTCCACATAGATGATGTAGCGTAATACAGGTTATTAGGTAAGTGTACCTATCAAGTAATAATATAGTAGACATTGGAGTTTAAGGTTGTCGATCCCTCAAGGACTGCACACTTACTAAATAGCAAGAACAATTAAGAAACCCTAAATAACCATAAAGATATCTATACATTGTTCCACCAAGAAGTTAACATTTAATAATTCTAAAGATTTCTAATTCATTCCTTATTCTTATTAACCAAAGGAATTCAATCTATGAATTACTAATTCCTAACCTAACTACACTCTATTTGAATTTCTTCTACGATAGAATAATTCAGAATAGCATTAAGACCAAGAATTCCTTAAACACTTAATATAATAAATCAATTTCGAAAGAAGTTTGTAACTTATTGCTAAGATTATAGTAGTCCTTTTAATTACAGTATATCTATTCATACATTGAATTTCGCAACCTCAACACATAAAATCAAATAATTAAGTTGAAACTCTAAAAATAACAATTCAATCAATACAAAACATACAATTGAATTAATAAGAAATATAGAATATTATTAGAATAAATAAAAATAAGTATGTTACATGTTAATTTAAGGCTTCATAGGTTTAGATATCTAAAGATCTAAGTTAAAAATAGAATTAAAATACAAACTTGCATAAAGAAATGAGAAAAACTCCTAAGAGATTCTATTGAACGTTGTTTTTCCTCTTTCTCTTGTCTTCTTCTCCTATCTTCTTATTTATAAAGATATGACAAAATGACTCTTCATTTGGCAAGTTTTAAAGATCATGGAATGATCACATCTAAGGATTATAAGCGTGGACTTCTTCTTACATGAATTCTTCAAAAATTTGTTTGAATTCTTTTACAAGAGGACGACGGCTAAGGAACATGACCGTAATCTTCAACCGTTGTCCTCTTTAGGGCTAATAATTCGTGTCGTAGGTCCCAATTAAGTAACCAAGAGGGGGGTTAAATTGGTTACTTTTAAGATAAATGTGATTTCTAAACTAAAACTTATCCCTTTGATTACTTAAACAATAGGATAAAAGATAAATGAATAAACAATATGTATAAAGTGCATGAAAATAAAGAGATAAGGAATAGAAAATTAGGCAAACGAATTATAATGCTTCGATCTTATGCCTATTGTACTCTTCCAATTTCAATGTCGGGGACCCAATTCACTTTACCAAAGTCATTCCACTATCCACTTGTTTCTCAATGAACACAACTCGAGAGATTATGAATAAGATATCCTCTACTTTGACACACCTAGCCTTACACTTAGGCTAACACTCAAAACCACAAAGATTCTAAAGCCTCTCTCAAATAAAAACTAATACATAAGAAAATATAATAGAAATGAGGAATAAGATACAATAGATCCTTGTCAAATAAGAACAAAAACTAAGATATGTAAAAAGCTTTTGATCGATCTTCTGTTCTTAGTGATAATAATATTGCAGTACTGCAAATGATAATTATAGCTTTTTAGTTCTTATTTTTCACATTTTTACCAATGGAATTTGGTCTCTTTAAATAGAGCAGCTTGTAACGGCTGGAAGCTTGGTATAAGGCAAGTTAATCAATATTTATTCTGCCCTTTATCATACAGAATGTATATACATTATGTCTACCTTGGCTTACTATATTGAGAGATCCTTTCCTAAAATATGTAATGTAAAAGGAGCCAACATATCTTTTTCATTTTCTAAGATTTTGGTTGTCTTAAGCTCAAATAGAGAAATCCTTTGCTTGTTGACTTTTATCTATAATAGAATTTGAATCTAGTTTGTCTTAAGATGAATTTGCCATATTGTTGAGTATATATCTTTACAAGAATAATCTTCGTGGATGAATTTAGATTATCCCCGTGGATTTAAATCTTCCTTAGTGGAACGTATGGAGTATATTTCCCAAATATAAATATATTCAATAGATGAAGCTGGGTCTTCTTATATCTTAAAAATCTACGTTTGATCCATGAGACATCTGCTAAAAGGTGTTTCCTATTTCTAGTTCATGTACCTTCTAATTCATCCTCTTATTCATCTTCTAGTAGATCTCATAAAACTAGATTAGATACCTATAAACCAAAAGATAGAGCCATGCATATCTAAACAAATAATCATGCTTACAATCCTATTAGATATTGTTTTTTTTTTTTTTAATTATTATCATCAAAACATATGAAGAGACTAACATTCTCTTCCTTTTTTATGATAACAAAACCATGAGGTCTTGTAAAAAATTCAATAGATATTCTTGAGAAATTACAAGTCTAAATGAGCCTACATATACCTTCTCCCCCTTTTTATTATTAGTAAGGGAAGAGGTATCCTAAGTTGCTCCCCAAGAATTCATGATTCAATCTGAAACATAATAAAATTGAAATATCAAGATTCATGCAAATCAAAATAACAAGAATTTAATAAACATACCAAAGAAAACGTAGTCCAAACAAACATAAAGACAACAAGATAGCTAAAGTCCAAAAGAACAGCAGGAGATTTAAGGTTTTTTCTTAGGATAGGACTTCTTAATCTTTCTAGAAAGTGATGGTTGATCAAACTTCTAAGGCAAATACAGAACCTGTTTAGCAAGGGTCTGAAGTGGAGTAAAAAATTCTTCAAGAGATAGATCAACAATAGGAATAGAAGGTTTAGGAGATAGATTGGATGCTTGTACAGAGGGTAGAGTAGTAGCTTGAGGTGGAGGTTATTGAGTTTCAAGGGTAGGATTAGGAATTTGTTTGGGAGTTTTGGTAGCTCGAACAATGTTGGATGGTAATGATGGTAATAGGGTTCCGTGATTAGGTTGTTCTTCTTGAGGTAGATTAGGTTGTTGTGGCAAAGAGAGTGATGAGTGTTAAACTGAAGGATATTTTGTGGTTGGAGTTTGTGATGGCTTGTCAAATTGTGTTTTCATCCGATTTATGAAATCTATAAATTTCTTATCCATCAAATCCTTAACCACTTTCTTTGAAATTCTACTTCCAGAATTAATCTCAAAATTCTTTCCTTTATTTAGCTAACTATTAGAAGTTTCTGATTCATCTTCTAAATCAGACATTCTCTTTCTTTTCTTTCCTTCATTAATTGAAAATTTCCCCCTTATTTACAAATCAAACACTTTACCTTTCTTTTCCTTAGGCTCAATTTCTTTCTTGCCTTTAACTTTCCTCAAAGTATCCTCACTACTCATAGACTTGTCCTCTTCAACATCCTCTAATTCACTCTTTGATTCTTCATCTGAATCCTTCCCCTTAAACATAGACGTAGACAACTTGTTCTTCTTGTGTTTCTCATTAACATAAAAGGCCCAATCATCTATGTAACATATTTCATCCCTAACAATAATTCCCATGTGATTAATGTTGTGTTCTCCAATAACCTTGATGGGTAATTGCCTCATAGCAACATAGGAATTTTGAACTTCTTAAACTTGAACATCTTCAATAGAAGATTTCCATAGAGTTTCTTTACTTTAGTTAAAAATGTATGCTTTATAATCAGATTTGCAAGGTCAATTTTTCTACCTTCAGCATTGCAATGAAAAGTAGAGCATCTTCCCTAGAAATCAAAGTTGTACTCCTTTTCTTAGGCAAAATACAACTTATAACCTATTTATGTAACATCCTTATTAGCCACCTACAATCAAAGACATACTTCCTTGGCTTCTCTCTTCCATTTACCATTGGTGATAATATTAAAAATTTGACTTTTTCTCATGGCCATGAGCCGTTCATCATTATTTATATCACATAGATTAAAACATTTAACAATATCAGTCTTAGTAATCATGATTTCTCTTCTTAATACCATAGAACTAAGCCTATCTCTTCTACTCAGATCTAAATTTTCATAAAAATCGATGATTACTTCTCCATAGACTATAGTATTTACTATGCACAAATCTTTGCACCCAATAACACATAGAAATTCAACCTAATAAAATCTATTTGCAGTGAAATAGTCAAAACAAAAAATACATAGTTCAATATAATCTAACTTCCTTTTTAAGGAAATAGATTATGAAATTACCTTTTTCTTTAAGCCTTTAAACTCATAATGAACAACTCTAATGTCTTGCTCTTCCATCTTATCGTCTAATACATCATGTAAGTCATCATCTATTTACCTTTTCTTTGTTCTCAATTTCTTCTCCTTATCTTTGTCTTTCCCTTTTCCATTGTCCATAAACCTAATCAGTTCATCGGATGATTCTAACACTTTAACCACTAATTTTTTGACTTTAGCTTGGATAAATTTCTTTTTCGGGTTTCTTAGATTCCTTTTCCTTCTTGGCTTATTCTTTTGTTCCTTTAGTTTTGGTTTTGGTTTTGGGTGTGGTGTTGAGAGATTTTGCTTTCTCTGAATTGGAAGATTCATTAGTTAGTTGATAGGGGTTTGCCATGGTGTTGTTAAGGCCTTTCACTATTTTCTTTTTAGAGAGAATGTAAGAGGACATTTAGTTGGCCATGGAGAGATGAGAGTTTTTAAGAGAGGATGGTGATCCGAATATGAATAGAGAGTGAGTTAAATAAGGAAAGAGAACCTCTGTAATTGTCAAGCATGGGAGAGAAAAAGGAGGATGTAAATAAATATGGAATGATGAGATAATTTCCATACTTTAGAGAGATTGGTTAAGATTATGGCAAGTTATTAAATAAGGCAACTACTACTTAGTCCTTTTTTTTTTTTGCAAAATGTGAGGGAAATAAACAAGAAAAGTACATGTGCACATAAAGAAAGAAAGAAAATAATTAAATATTTATACATAAATATTTACAAGGGATTACATAAGATTATACGCTCTAATTTCATTCTTAATAAACTCAAACTTTATTTTATCAAGGGGCTTTATAAGTATATCAGCCAATTGATTATTTGTAGAAACATACTCAATATTTATATCCGCATTATTAACATGGTCTCTAATAAAATGATGTTTGACTTTAATATATTTAGAGCGAGGATGATACACAAGATGTTTTGTTAAATTAATTGCACTAGTATTGTCACATTTGACAGGTACATTATCCAATTTTATTCTATAATATGATAACTGTTGTTTAATCCATAATATTTGAGCATAGCAATTTCCAATCAATACATATTGAACTTCTATTGTTGAAAGGGCTACTGAATTCTATTTCTTAGATGACCAAGAAACTAGCTTATCCCCTAGAAATTGACGTGTTGTAGATGTACTCTTTCTATCAATTTTACATCCTACATAGTCTGCATCAAAATATCATATTAATTCAAAATTATTTTTTTTAGGATAACTGATTCCAAGTTTACTTATACAAGATATGTATTTAAATATACGTTTTACTACAGCAAAGTGTAACTTAGTAGGTTTAGCCTGAAATCTAGCACAATACACTAAAAATAAGTTAGGTTGAGAGCTGTTAAATATAATAGAGAACCAATAAAACTTTTGTAAAGCTTCTTACTTATATCTTCTTACCCGATTCATCTAGCTTTAACCTTATTGATGTTGACATGGGAGTTGCAGCTCTTTTGTATTTTTATAACCAAATTTTTTAAGAATTTGTTTGGTATACTTTTCTTGATGCATAAAAATCCCATCCTTAGTTTGTTTTATTTGAAGCTTGAGAAAGAAGTTTAATTCTCTCATTAAGGACATTTGAAACTTAACTAGCATCATCTTAGAGAAGTCCTTATAATATTGTTCATTAAAAGCACTAAATATAATATCAACTACATATATTTGAACTATAAGCAAATCATCATTACAGTATTTGATGAATATAGTTGTGTCAACTTCTTCTCTTTTGAATCCATTCTTAATGAGAAATTCACTAATTCTTTCATACCATGCATTAGGAGCCTATTTTAGTACATATAATGCTTTTTTCAATTTATATGCAATCTTCCTTAAAAGGATCTTCAAACCCAGAGGATTGTTCTATAAAGACTTCTTCTTTTATGTATCCATTCAAGAATGCACCTTTTACATACATTTGGTATAACTTAAAACCTTTGTAACATGCAAATACTAAAAGTAACCTTATAACTTCTAAACATGCAACTAGTGCATATGTTTAATCAAAGTTTATTCCCTCTTCTTGTAAATATCCTTTTATGACAAGTCCAGCTTTATTTCTCCTAATTCTCCTATGTTCATCTAGTTTGTTTTTAAATACCCATTTTGTGCTTATAATTATTTTGTTATGAGGTTTAGGAACAAGAGTCCGTACCAAATTTCTTTGAAATTGTGTGAGCTCTTCTTGCATAGCATTTATCTAATTTACATTAGATAAAGTGTCTTTTACCATGCTTGGCTCAATTTTAGATACTAATGCAAAATGGTTTTCAATATTTTGCAATCTTGCTTTCATTTTGACTCCAAAATGTATGTCTCTAATAACTTGATCTGGTGGATGATATGATTTATATCTCCAAGTCTTTTGAGGTTCTATACTTACATAGGTAGCTTTTAATGCATTCTTTGATGTACCTTCCGATTTGGCTTCTAATATATTCTCTGATGGACTTTCCTCAGTAGCTCTTATTTTCTCAATTTCATTCTTCTCAGTTTCATTTTTATGAGAGAAAGAATTCTTACCTAAGTTGTCTAGTTCATCATCATCTAATTCTTCAATCTTTTCTTCATCAATGAAATTTACATTAATTGATTCTTCAATTGTTTGAACGGCTTTGTTATTAACACAAAATGCTTTACTTTATAAGGAATATCCTAAGAAGAGTCCTTCATCTGCTCGTTCTTGAAACTTGCTAAGGTTCTATCCTAGCTTCTTAATATAACATTTAGAACCAAAGATATGAAAATATGAAATTATGGGTTTTCTTCCTTTGTACATCTCATATGAGGTTATCTTAGTTAAAGGTCGTAAATAGACTCTATTGATTATATAACATGATGTTGAAACTGCTTTAGCCCAAAAATATTGTGCTATCCCACTTTCATTTAGAAAAGTTCTTGTCATTTTTTGTATAGTTATATTTTTAGATTCTACAGCCTTATTTTGTTGTGGTGTGCATAGAGTCGAGAAATTGTGAGTGATCCTTCGGTCTTCATAAAATCTGATGAAATGCTCATTCTTGAACTCTATACCATGATCTATTCTAAGACTAATGGTATATCTTTTCTCATTTTAAACCTATCTAGCAAAGTTCTCAAAAGCATTAAAAGCATCAGTTTCATTTCGTAAGAATAAAACCTAGCAATATTGAGAATAGTCATCAACAATTACCATACCTTACCCATTCCTTCCTAAACTTAAAGTTTGAGTAGGTCCAAATAGATCCATATGAAGTACTTATAATGGTCTTTTGGTTATGATTACTCTTCTTGACTTATGAGCTATTGATGTTAACTTATTTTTTAGACAACTTATGTAACATATGTCTTCTTTTATGGTTATTTTAGGTAGTCCATGAACCAAATTATTTTTCAATAGATTTTCTAATTGATTAAAATGTAAATGACCTAACTTTTTATGCCATAGAAATGTATTATTCAAAATACTAAGAAAACATTTTCTATTTTTACCTTAGTAGGTTCTACCAAATATATGTTGTTTTTCCTAAATCCTTTAAATAATTTTATTCCATTTTTATTGAATGCTTCTACTTTATCCTGATAAAATGTCATTTTATAACCTTTGTCACATAATTGACTTATGCTTAGAAGATTATGTTTCAGTCCTTTTACTAGAGAGACGTTTTCAATGGTATATGGAGGAGTTTTGATATTGCCAGTAGCAATGATCTCTTCTTTACCGTTGTCTCCAAATTTAATAAGCCCTTCTTCCTTCCATTTAATGTTTGTGAAGAGCGAGACATCTCCTATCATGTGATGAGAGCATCTATTAACTAAATACTATGTTCCTTTGAGTTTAACTTCATGCTTTTGTGATCACATCGAAACTAATTAATTCCTTTTGGGAACCCAAACAAGCTTAGATCTATTGAAATTCAAGATCATTGTTTTTAATATTTTTGCTTGATAATTATTGAGGTTGTGATTTTTGAAGTAACAATATTTTTCAATATATCCTAATCTATTACAAAAGAAACATCCATATGACTTGTTGTACTTGTTTGTTACTTATGCCTTTTGGTTTGAATATCTCCTATCATATCTTCTAAAGGAACCTCCGATAGGTCCTCTAATTGGTCTGTTTCAAATCATATGACTTTGCTATATTCTTTTAGATTCAAATTTATTTATTAAATTATTTAGTGCTTCCTCCCCCTTAACAAATACTATTGTTTTGTTAGACTTTGAAGTTTCTCCATATTCAAATCTTAGTCCTGTCTCACTTCTATACATCCGTTGTGAGGCAATAAGCATTTGTAACTTTTATGACTTTTACAGAATTTATTAAATGTTAAATCAATTAAATTAAACAAATCATCAATCTTTGATCTTAAGTTACTTATCTTTTCTTTTAAATCATTGTTATCTTTTTCTAAATTCTCATTTTCAGTGTGAAGACTCTCATTACCAATTTCTAGCTCTTCTTCATCAGTTTTTAATATGTCTATTTCTTCTTTTAAGTGTTCATTTTCTTGAATTAGTTGATCCCTTTCTTGCTTTAGATCTTCTATCTCTTTATTGGTCTTAGTTAGTTATAGATCAGCCTTCGCTAAGGCTTTTAACAACTTCTTTATTTGTTTATATACACTTTCTGGTATATCATCTTTAGAATTGGAGCTTACCTTGGAAAGCGCCATCAGACATAAGTTGGCTTCTTCCTCATCGTCTAATTCGTCCATGTCATTCCAGGTGGCTAACAGTGATTTGTGTTGTTCTTATATTTCTCTAACTTCTTTATCAAAACTAGGCATTCATATTTGATATGACCAAGCTTTTTACACTTGTAACACATTACCTCTTTCTTTTCCTTCTTATCCTTCTTTGAGTCTTTTTCTTTAAAGCTTTTACCTACATCGTGTTTGTTAGTAAATGAATATTTAGAGAACCTTTTCTTACCTTATCTTTAGATCATCTTATTCAGTTTCTTTACAATTAATGTGACATCATCTTCATCGTCACTTTCACTTTTTGATTCTAAATCAAAATCCATCTTCTAAGCTTTGAATGCTATCCCCTTTTTCTTTGTATCTTTTAATACAACTTCTATTTTAAGGAAGTCTACTTCATATGCCATCAACTTGCTCCTCAATTGGCTAAGTATTAATCTTTTCATCTAACAAGCTTCTTCAATAGCTATTTTCTTTTCAGTCCATGCATTGGAAGTACTCTTAACATCTTTATTATTGGATCTGAATCATCAATTTTCTTTCCAAGGGATGAAAGTTCATTTGTAATGACAATAAACCTACTAAATGACTCCTTTATTTCTTCTCCAAGTAGAATATGTAATATCTCATATTGCTGCATCAAAGAATCGATCCTCGTCTCTTTATTAATGTTCGTGCCTTCATATGTCTGTGCTAATGTGTCCCATATATCCTAAGTTGATTTGCAAGATGAAATCAAATAGAATTCAGATTGAGCAATTATAGATAAAAGAAGATTTTTGGCTTTGGAATTCAACTTTGCTTTTGTGATATCACTTTCTATAATAATAACATTAAGAAGTGTCATATCTCTAAGCATAATAATCAAATGCCTTAACATAAGTCTCCATCCTGAATTTCCACTAGGAGAAATTAGTGTCATCGTATTGGCAAAAAAATAAAAAGATAAGAAATTAGTGCCATAAAAAAATGGTGCTTTTCTAGGTTATACGAATTTACTACTTCCACTACCTTTAGCTATGACCTTTAAACTCTAATGATGTTAGAGCTAAGCTCTGATACCAAATGTAGGTCCTCATTAAGCTAAGGTTTGGGGAGGGGGTGGGGAGCGTGAATTGGTTACTTTTAAAAATTTTAAATAAATGCAATTTTTAAACTATAATTTTTCGCCTTAATTACTTAAACAATAGGCTAGATGATAGATGAATAAAAAATGTATATAAAGTGTATGAAAATAAAGAGATGAAGGATAGAAAATCAAACAAACAGATTATAATGCTTCAGCCTTATGCATGTTATACTCTTCTAAGTTCACCTTTAGGGATTTGGTTCACTTTACCAAAGTCGTTCCGTTATCCACTTATTTCTCAATGAACACAACTTGAGAGATTACAAAGAAGATATCATCTACTTTGACAAACTTAGCCTCACAACTAGGTTAACACTTGTTGGGCATGATTTTTTCTTAGTTTTTATAAATAAGTCTTTTTTACCCTGATTAATATTAAACCTTACCCATTTAACACTAACCCTTAACTAGGGTTTAAAAAAAAATTGGTTATTTTAACTTTGAAAACGTTTTTGGAGTCACCACCCAACTAAAGTTAGGAAAAACACTTAATTTATAATCAATTGGGTGGATTGATTATAACTTTGCTACTAATCTTTCAATAAAATCGATTTTTGTTAAAACGACTTTTGAAAACCAAAGATTTGGATCTGAAGGCTAATTTTTTTAAACCCTAAACAAGTACAATTTTTAATCTCTCTGAAATTAATTTTACCTTTCAATATACCTTTATAATGAAATCTATCGACATTCAACTTAATTTAATTCTAAAAAAAAAAGATAAAGTGATCAACTATTTACAAAATATAGAAAAATGAAATTTTTTCTTTTTTTAAGTCATCCTGTACTTACTTATGAGTGCCTATATACCTGTTATTCGAGATCAGACTTCCGTAGTTCATTTAACGAAAACTTTAGTAGGTTGATTAATCTTATTTGTTGCAAAAGATTAGGTTTACATTTTTATCTGATTCAAGTTCAAGGAAATTTTCTATAGGTCCTAATCAGAATTTTATTTTTGAAAATTCTAAAACGCCTTAGTTTGAAAAAAAAAAAGGATTGGTTATTTTTATTCACTTTTGGAAAATCGATTTTCTAAGTGATTTTTATTTTCTAATCTACTTACTTTATTTATTTATATTTTATTTTATTATCTTATTTTATGATTTTTTTTCTTATTTTAGTTTTAATCAGGGCAAATAAACTAACTAAGATATTCTATCTTTTTCTTTTCCTCTTTTTCTTTTTTTTCTCTTATTTTTATTTATTATTACAATTACAAATAAAATTAAATAAAATAATGGTAGCATATTGAGTTGACTTTGGGTCGACTCCGGTCTTCTCCAACGGTAGTGACGACAAGGCATGCTTTTTGGACATTTTGGGCATCGAATTGAACGAAAAGAGCTTTTCTATGAAATTTTTATTGGGAAATTTGGGGGGGGGGGGGGGGGGGGGGGAAGGGTAAGCCAAACACCTTGACTTATGGCGTTTAAGAAGTCGGTCGCCACTTGGTGGTAGTGGTCTGGCTGTAGAAGGGTTGTTGGGGTTTGATCAAGTGTTGGGTCTTGAGTTTTTTATGGTGGTAAAGCTAGTATGGGTGATGGTTTCACTCGAAAACCACTGTAAAGTGGTGGTTTTAGAGTGAGAGGATGAAACTCATGGGTTAGACAGAGAAAGCTCATATTTGAGCTTGTATGGGGTGTTTTTGATTGAGTTTCTTATCACAAATGAATTCCCATCCTCCTATTTATACTTATGCATACTCGATTTCAATTGGAAATGCATTAAATTAACCACAATCAAAGTGTTTTGTTAATGGGTAATTAAGTTTTTTTTTCTTCCAATTTTCTAATTGATTTTGACCTCTTCAATGTATGAATGTGGACAAGTTTTTAAGCTTGATGCAAACTATTCAGAGTGTTCTTTGATTTCTATAATTAATTTGATAAAATCTCATTAAAAAATTAGCTCAACCGATTGGTAACACTAAACTAGAATCGATTTGGAGAACCTAGTCGTACCCTTTTAGGGTCATTAACCTAAGTGGGAGCATCTCTTGGGGACTAGCAACCCTAAGCTAAAATCAATTTGGAGAACCTAGTCGTGCCCTTTTAAGCTCACTAACCTAAGAGGGAGCATCTCTTAGGGACTAACAACCTTAAGTTGGAATTGATCTGGAGAACCTAGTTGTACCCATTTAAGCTCACTAACCTAGGCAAGAACATCATTAAGGAACTATCAACCCTAAAATGACTTTAGAAGAAGCACCCTTATGGGCTCTCTAAAAGGAATCGATGATGAAAGGAAGCGCCCTTTGGGCTTGCTAAAAGAATTTGATGAAGAGAAGCGCCTTATGAGCTCGTTAAGAGGAATTGATGAAGGAAAGTACCTTATGGGCTTGCTTGGGAGAAATTGGTGAGGAGAAGCTCCCTATGGGCTCACTTAAGGGAAATTGGTAAGGAGAAGCACCCTATGGGCTTGCTTAAAAGAAATTAGTGAGGAGAAACACCCTATAGGCTTACTTAAAAGGAATTGATGAAGAGAAGCACCCTATGGGTTCGCTATAGGAAATTGATGAAGAAAAGTGCTTTATGGGCTTACTACGACAAATCAGTGAAGAGAAGCATCCTTTGGGCTCGCTAAAAGGAATCAACTAAGGGAAGCACCTTATGGGATTGCTATAAGAAATTAACGAAGGAAAGCGCCCTATGGGTTCACTAAAAGGAATCGATGAAGGGAAGCGTCCTATGGGCTTATTTGAGAGAAATTGGTAAAAGAAAGTACCTTATGGGCTTGCTAAGAGGAATTAATGAGAAGAAGCACCCTATGGGCTCACTCAAGAGAAATTGGCGAAAGAAAGTACCTTTTGGGCTTACTAAAAGGAATCGATGAAGGGAAGTGATTTATGGGCTTAATAAAATAATTTGATTAAGATAAGCACCTTATGGCCTTATTTGATAGAAATTGGTAAAAAAAGGCACCTAATGAGCTCGTTAAAATGATTTAATAAGGAGAAGCACCCTATGGGCTTGCTAAGGAGAATTGATGAAGAGTAGTGTCTTATAGGTTTGTTGCAAGGAATTGATGAAGAGAAGCACCCTATGGGCTCACTAAGAGGAATTAATGAAGAGAAATTAATGAAGAGAAGTACCTTATGGGCTTGCTAAAAGGAATTGATGAAGGGAAGTGCCTTATGGGCTTGCTTGAGAGAAATTAGTAAAAGAAAGTGCCCTATGGGCTCACTTAAGAGAAATTAGTAAGTAGAATGGGCCTATAGGCTTACTATGGGGAATTGATGAAGAAAAGCACCCTATGAGCTCTTTATGACAAATCAGTGAAGAAAAGCACCCTTTGGGCTTACTAAGACCTTAAAGAGAGTTTAATGGATGGAAGACGGAGTAGTGCTTTAAGATCTAGCTCACCCTAAAAGAAGGGTCATCACTTTAAGAGCTAGTTGGAATTCTAACGATAGTGAAAGATGCAAAGTGAGGAAATTAAACTTATTTGAAAAACTATCTAATTCAAAATATATTAATAGATAAACCCTTTGGTGAAAGCCATGTATGTGGAAAAAGACATTGGGGATAATTTCCTTCATTTGGGAAGAGTGATGATGGCTCAGACTGTGGTGGTCAACTTTTTGAAATTAGACAACATGTATTGAACACTTAGCCAGTTGGGCCAACATAGACTTAGATAAAAGATTTGTAACAAGCTTTTACTTCTCCTCTCTTTCCCTCCCCCCCCCCCCCCCCCCCCCCTTCTTTTCTTAAAGTTTGCTAACAAGTAAAGAAAAACCCTCCCTTGATAATCACATAGGGTCTCTTATGTTCTATCTAACCTTGATGTTAAGCTGCTTAGAGGGGCCTTGTGATTTCAAACACCTCTATTTTTAAGGAAAAGATAACTCATGATTAGTTTAGTTGAAGAGGACTTCTTTATAAACTATCGGTCCAAAATACAATCTTAACTATAGTCCCAACATTACAGTCCATTTTGTTTGTGATACATCTTAATCAATCCATTAGATTTTTTTCGGTTTAATCATCATGAATTTAGGCTTTTGGTTAAAGGGTCTCAAAGAGGATTAACAAGAAGGACTATTTTAAAAGATTTACTTGTTCAACTAGAGTGTACAAATCTAGAACCTTTTAGGAAAAAATAAAAAGTATGCTTGCCCTAGTTTCAAAAAAAAAAAATTTATTAAAGATAAATTATCCCTCAAGATCAAAAGAGATTTATTAAGTAAAGGTGGTATTGTGGGTGGTAAGGTCTTGTGTTTGTGGTTAAGGATGTGTAAAAGGGTTTTGTGTCTTGTAATTAAGGATCATGAGATTTAGAATGGGCATAAAGGCTTTGTGTTTTTTGAGAATGTTTAGGCTTTAATTATGGCCTTACATTTTTTAAGCTTTCTTCAGTTGGGGCTTTTCCTTTTACACATAATTCCCGATTTTCAAGCTCTTCTCTCTCTTCCTCTCTTTTTTGTTATTTTTCATTATTTTTCTTATTTTCCTCTATTTTTTTTTATTATTGCTCCATTCTTTCCTTATTTATCATTTTAACCCATTATTTCTTACTCTTCTCTTTTTCTTTGGCCCAAAAAGTGAATATCTCTATTATCGATTCCTTGCCTTTAAGAGATTTAAGACCCTGACCCATGGAGTCCAAGTGTATGGGCTCGGGTGAGGTATGTGTAAGCTTAAGGCATTAAGATAACTTATTGGAAATTAAAAAAAAAAAATTGCCTTTGAATGAACTTTACTAAGGCAAACACAAACTAAATTTATCCTTCTCTCTTAATCAATTACCCTAACTTTCCAATTAACTCATTGTAAGGTGGTTCTTGACAAGGTTCAAATTTGAAAAATTTTCAAATTGGTCCATTGAGTTTAACAATAGATAGCTATGTTTGGGATTTGAAAATTAATGTCTAACTTCACTTTAATCTACATATCAAATTCAAAATCGACTTCCTTTAAGGAATGAGCCTAAAATGTCCTTACTTCGATGTTGCTCTACTCTCAAATTGTTTTTAAAGGTTAGTGTATGAGATGGAGTTTTGCCTCTTTTCATTCTAAACCTTTTAGCAGTAGGTTACCAATTCTTTAGGGAGGGATTTATTTGCCCTAATGTTAATAACACTGTGATCATTCAATTGAAAAAGGCAATAAGATTATATTATTCCAACCATTACAACGCTATTCAAAAATAGACTTTATTGAAAGCAACTTGATTTCTTCTTTGCCCTTACCTTAACTTCCTCCATTCAAGCATCCAACTACTTAAGACAAGCCGTGAGCTTATTAGAAGGCATTGGCATACTCTAAAGAAATGGAGCTTTAGGCGACTTAGTAGAACTACCCCCATGACTTATAGAAGGACCAACTTGTTGTAGCTCTTGCTAAATGACTTTTGCATTAATCAAGTCTTAAATCATGTTCTTCAATCTCTAGCATTTTTTAGTGGAGTACCCCCTTCTGACCCATATGATAGTTATATCATGCTTTTGGGTCAAAGCTGCATGGTTTGTAATTTTGATTAAGGGCTTCACAGACTATAATCCCTACTTCCTTTTGATGATGAAATATTTTGGTTATTGAGATCTTCAATTGAGTGAATTGTCTCCTTTAAGTCCCTTGGGCTTATTTTTCTCACTCTTCCTTGGCTCTTTTCTTCTTAGGCCTCCTTCATTATTTGGGTTTATCAACATTTGATCAGTATTGAATGTCGGGTGTTGAAATCTTCTAAGTAATAGGCTTATTGCCATTTCTAGGTCTGTAATGCTCTTTTATAGCGTGGCTACCTTTTCTTCTAGATTTGAGAGTCTCCTTTCCAGGTTTGAATCTTGAGATATTTGGAGAGTAGTGATTATCGATAACAAGATCTATCACTATTGGGTCAGTTGATGTACCATCTTTTGTATGAAGGTGATCTTGTCATCAACCATGTAAACCTGATTGGAAGAATTCTTTAATAGTTAGTAGCTTTTCTTTTCTTTTCTTTTTTTAGTGAGAGAGAAAGATTTATTTTATAGAAACCAAAAAAATCTAAATAAAGATGGTGATTTTGGGGTTTCTATTTATAAGCTTGTGAGATTTATTTAAATTTCCCTAAGTGAGAGAGAATGAATGGTTAGGTGAGTTATATTGAAGGACTATTTATAGGGAAGTGAATGATAAGGAATGGAGAATGATAAACTAAGGAGAAAATTTATTATTTTAAAAAGATTAGAGTATAGAGAACAAAAGGAAGGGAACCTAACAATTATTCTTAATGAAGCTTAAAATTTATTCAAAGTCTCTTAACCTCATCTAAAGTTTCTAACTTAACTCTCGCAGTTGGGCTTTAATCTTGTTCGGCATCTCTAAAGCCTAATCCATAGCCCTTTCGCTTTTTTTGACTCGAGCTAGCAAGGCTTAGTTAGAGGCCTCAGTGCATCCAGCCTTTTACTTCTAGCATGTAACCTCAACTTGTAGCAGCTACTAATAGATTCCTAGGGCATCTGGTAGTCTATTGACTCTTTAATTATTCTTTTATTGGTTACTTACCATTATCTTTAAGCTTAGATGTTTCATAGACAAGAATTATTCCTCAATAAAACAATCGTGGAAACATGCATATGCTAGAACCACTTGGGTTAGTTCATTAGCCCTTAAGTTGCAACCCTGTCATTTGATTTGATGTTTTTACTTTAAAAAAAAAAGATTGATTATATTTCTAAATCTTTCAAACATTAGTAGGGTTGCAATTCTTAGGAATAGTGTATTAACTCAGGCTTTAAGGGAGGTGTATGCAATTAAGGTAGATTCTAAAGGTCCATAAATTTTATAACCTCACTCATTTTTAGAAAATGCCTTCATTGGTCACATTAGAGAAAGAGAATGAAACTTGCAGGTTAAAGAGAGAAAGCTCATATTTTAGCTTGTATGGAGTGTTTTTGATTGAGTTTCTTGTCGTAAATGAATTCCCATCCTCCTATTTATACTTGTGCATATTCAATTTCAATTGGAAACGCATTAAATTGACCACAATCAAAGTGTTTTGTTAATGGGTAATTAAGTTTTTTTTTTCCAATTTTCTAATCAATTTTGACCTCTTCAATGTACAAATGTAGATAAGTTTTTGGGCTTGATGCAAACTATTCCAATTCTCTTTCTTTGCTTTGTTTCATTTTTTCTTTTCTTTCTTTATGTTTTTGTTGTTGTTTTCTTTTTTAAAGTGAAAGTCACTTTTGTACCTGGATGGAATTGAACCCATGACCTTTAGTTAAACCCATGTCAATTGTTCAAGTTCTTATCCATTAGGCCATCAGCCTATGCCTTATTTATATATGCAATATAGATAAGGTCTTCTTGGGCTAGGTTTGAATCGAAGCCTAAACCCAATGCCTTTTTTCTAAACTTAATTAAAAAAAAAAACTATTCTATTATACTATCTAAAATTACTATTTATATTTCCTAAATTCTCTATTTTTTCAATTTTTCCTTAGTTTCTTATTATTATATATATTTTTGTTTTATCCTTAAATTTTCTATTTTTTTTCTAAGTTTCTTATTTTTTTGGTTTTTCCTAAATAGGACCCCTTATCCTATGCTAAAAATTCAAAAAATAGAAAAGTAATACTAATAAATAAATAAAAATAAATAAAATTATGAGGGTGCAGGGGGTGGAGGCAAAAATGGAGTGTCTACAACACTCAATACTATAGTGGTTCTTAAGTCTCTCTCAAATAAAAACTTTTACATAAGAAAATATAATAGAAATGAGGAAAGTGATATTATAGATCCTCATCAGATAAGAACAAAAACTAAGATATGTAAAAAGCTTCTAATCAATCTTTTGTTCTTAGTAATAATAATATTGCGATACTATGAAGGATAATTATAGCTTTCTTGCTCTTGTTTTTCGCATTTGGACCCATGGAATTTGGCCTCTTTAAATAGAGCAACTTGTAACGGCTACAAGCTTAGTATATGACAAGTCAATCAAGATTTATTCTGCCCTTTGTCATGTAGAATGGATATGCATTATGTCTACCTTGGCTTGCTATATTGAGAGATCTTTTCCCAAAATATGTACTGCAAAAGGAGCCAACGTATCTTTTTCCATTTTTGAGATTTTCATTGTTTTACGTTCAAATAGAAAAATCCTTTACTTGTCGATTTTTATCTATAAAAGGATTTAAATCTAGTTTTGTCTTAGGATGAATTCACCTTATTGTCGAGTATATATCTTTCCAAAAATAATCTTCTTAGATGAATTTATATTATCTTCATGGATTTAAATCCTCCTTAGTAGAATGTAGATGAAGTTAGGTCTTCTTGTATCTTGAAAATCTATGTTTGATCCGTGAGGCATTTACTAAAAGGTATTTCATGTTTCTATTTTTGGTACCTTTTGGTTCGTCCTCTTATTTATCTTCTAATAGATCTCATAAAACTAGATTAGATACCTATAAACTGAAAGATAGATACATGCATATCTAAACAAATAATCGTGCATATAATCTTGTTAGATATTGTTTTTTTTTTTTTTTTGTTATCATCAAAATATATGAAGAGATTAACATATGTTATTGTGTCTTGTCTCATTTTCACGTCTAAATAGATTTATGCCTAAAAAACTTAAACCTATGACACAATTCATTTATTAATCGTTTATGAAGACCTAAACTCATGATCTAATGTATCATATATTCGAGTTGAACCATTTTATATTGGGGCTAATGATTTGTGCTACCATATCGTATCTTATTTATCTTAGGTTTGATACTACATATCAATTAAAAAGTTATAATTAAATTTATAAAATATATATATAAAAGGAAAATAACGATAATAATAGTTAAATTTTATAAAGAAAAAATCGCATAGTATCTTCATACTTAATAAAAAAATATAATTCAAACAAAAGTTTTTAGTAAAATACTATCTTATCAAACATAGAAAATTTGAAAATTTAAGTTATATAACCTCACTAAAGTACATAGAAGCATATATTAAATGGAATTTTACTACTAGTATTGATTTCCAAATTTATCATATTGTTTCTTACATTTTCAATGGAGGTAGTCAAAAAACCTATACATAACTTTGTAATTTTTTACCTAGTTAAACTACAATGTAGTAAGAAGAATATTTAGATAAAAATATCTTATTCCTGAATTGATCTCTATCTTAAAAAGAAATAATTTGTGCAATAAAATGTAAATACCGAAGAATATATAACGTATCTCATGTCCAGTGCTTGGTCTAAAATCTTAACTCAAACCCGAACCCGAACATGAATTTAACTATATTTAAATGGGTCTAACCTGCTTGTGTCTCATGTCAAAATTTTTCATAGTCAAACTTGTTTAAATTGTGTTATGTCGTATCTAGATTCATCATGTTTAGGTCCTAAATTACCAGCCCAAATCCTCTTTAGACTTCGATCTTTGACAAAATTCTCTTCCAATGCTTGCTATTATTGAGTCATTCTTCAAATTAGGTGGAAGTGTTCTCAAAAAGCACACAATCTTCATTCTTATCACTCTATTGCTCCATTAAAGCTCTAAAATTAACAAATTGACTTAATTAAGTATCAAAATCGTCAAAATAACAATAAAATAGACTAAAATGACTATAAAAATATAATAAGAAATATATGCAAAATTATACTCATCAAATCTCCCCACACTTAAGCATTTGTTTGTCTTTAAGTAAATTAATCAATTCTTAACGAAGGTTGAAAAATTAGGATAAGAACTATTAAGTTTACCTATTATTATTCAATATATTAAGAAAAAAAAATCATATTAACCTGGATTTATGTCACGAGTCCATGCATTCCTTTAAAGCTTTTACCAAAAATCCTTAACAACTTTTATAATCTTTCCTTTCTCACCTTTTCAATGCATCAAAAACACAAATACTAAAATGCAATAACTAATTCGTGTAAATCAAAGTTGACTCATATTGTTTAACTGAGGATTTTGTTCCCATTTTTCGTAATTAGGCAAGAACCGTACATGATCCCTTTACACTTAGCTGGGATGTATATAAGTCTCTACTTAAACTTAACGAGCACTATAATCAAGTGTAAACACATTTTATATTTACTTATCCCCTAATCATCCCCATCACGTATAGTTTTGTTGAGAGGTTGTTTAAATTATTTTTTAATAATTTTACTAAAGCACATTAGTAGCAGAAAAAACTTCCTCTTCTGACAAACTAAAGCCAATCCTTTCTAATATAAGCTTACATTTTCATTGATAACGAGGAAAAACCTTGCTCATCTGAGAAACCAAGGCCAATCCACATCAACTCTCTCTTTCTTTTTCTTTTTCTTTTTTTGCATGCATATTAGTAATGAGAAATAACCTTACTGTTCTAAAGTCCCAAGGTTGATCCGTTCCAATTGCTTCTTATTATTTTATTCTCATTCATTCCTTCAACTATTTTAAATTTGTTAGGAAATTTATAGGAGACAAGTTTCATTTGCTTGTTTACTCAACATTATAGAGGTCTAATGAATCAAAGGGAGACAACCGTCCATCTAAGTAAACTTTAGGAATAGTATATGATTAGTACTTGATCAACAATTTTATTACTTTATTATTGCCATGGAATCTTATGCTAAGTATATGTAACTTTGCCATACATGAATTCCATTGTTCAATTCTAGTAATGTGTAAAATACACAATAGTGACTGAGAAAATTTCATACAAGCACTATTTACACTTTATATTGCTAAACAAAAGAGGGTTGTTAACTTTAAAAAAACAAAGATTAAGGTTAAAATTAAAGCACAATTGATTTCTTGAATATTAATATAAGATATACTTATTCTATCATACTTCTTATTTACACTTAAGATAGTACATTGTCTGTAATGTATTTATAATGAAGCATACTAGAAGGGTGGGAAAAGAAAACATAATAAAGCATAATGGAGAAGAGAGTATTAGAGAGATGGTAGTCGCTTGAATGAGTGCAAATCACACATGACCGCCTATAGAAATCAATGTTTTTAGAAGTTGTCAGTGAATTGTTACAATAGAGATCTAAAATAAAATTAAGAGAAGAGAGAAATGTATGCAAAATAAACAAAATCTTTATTATTTCGTTATTGAGAACAGAATTAAGAAAATTCTGACATTAAAAAAAAAGGACCTAGAGTTAACCATGTAAAAGAAAAACATGAAAATTGAAAATAAAACAATTGAAAGCAATAGTTCAAGATAAGAGAAAGTAAAAGAAATCTAGATCATCTACTTCATTCTCATCCTCATCTTTGGAGTCCAAACTAATGGTATCCTTCTCTTCTTCCTCCTTGTCTCCATCCCTCAAATCCATTCATTTTGTGACATCAATTGATTCTTCTTCCATGGGTGGAGGGGTTTTTATCTTGACTTGATTGGTGAGAATGCTACAAAAGTCCATTATTTTTGTTTGTTGTTGAAACAGTCTCTTTAAGTATTGTTTTAAGAGTGCTTGGGATATCACCAACTTTTGAACCTCACTTTTTAATTCCTTCACTTCATGACCAAACTCTCTTAGTTAATGGATGCTTCATTCTCTTTCCTCTTAGGTATGGTTTTACCAATGTCATTTATGAGGAGTCCCATCTAACAAAATGTCGAAAGTGACATCAGGGTTACATTCCTCATCATAGTTAGTTAGGGGTTGTCAATGAGAATATTCAATTTCTTCACTAAGATCGTAGCATACGACCCACATCTAATTTGGTTAATACATGCATCGTTGGCTTGATGTCATATGTAAAAATCCCAAGCCATTGTCGAATTGATTTGGATAACCCTTCGTAAGAGTTTAGAGGTAGAAGACCTTAAGCATCTCTATTACCCTGGTGCTTTTTCCTTTGTAAGAATTAGGTATGTCATCTTTTCTTCAATTAGTTTTTACCAATAGTTTACGGAGGTGACTCTATACGGGAGTTCATAATGTATCGTATAGGACTCGGAGATTGAACAAACTCATTTTCATAAAGCCCCATAAGCAATCTGAATTCAGCTATGGAGAGGGTGAATTCAGTTTTTTATAAATGGAGAGACAAAGAGTTTTTGGCTCCATATGGAATTTGGTCATGTTCCATCGAGAGGGTGGTAAGGAACTCCAAAGTGAGTTTTTTATGAATTAGTTCTTAGATACTTAGCAATTTCTACTAACCTCCTTTTTGTACCATAGCTCTTAGTCTAGCTCCATATTATATTGTTTGATTGTTTCCCAATCAGGGAAACTTGATCTTGAGAAAGTCTTCTTACTTAGCATCTTAAACCTTGCCTTGTGGTCAAGTGTTTCAAGCTCAAGCATGTGTTTGGGGTATGTTGGGTGTTTCAAACTCAAGCATGTGTTTAGGGTATGGTGGTAAGGTTGCTACAACTTATCTTCCAGGATAGATTGGGAAGAGGCTCTTTTAGTGTTATGATGGGTGTTGGTTTTGGGTTGTGAAGGAGCTATGGATATGAGCAAAAGGGTTTTCCCCACACTTATCACTTTGGCTATGTCATACAACAAAGGCCAACTAAGTTGTGGCAATACTGTTGTATACTAGGAGAAGATCCGAGACTAGCACTACCACTAGTCAAAGACCTTTGTCATACCATATAAGGTATCATCAGAACTCTAGCATCCACTTGAGAGACTAAGATAAAGTAATATTAAGGTGTAGAAGGCTAAAATTGTTATATTAATATATTAGGTTAAACCCATTATTTATTTGGCTTAACTACTCAAGCTAGGTGATAAGATTTAAGGAGTCTAATCTACGTTTGGGATGATTCAAGGAGATTTAGCTTGGTAAGCTTGAAACAAGGATCATTTGACCAATCAATCCGCATCTAATGTTCCTTGGTAAGCTTATATACCATGAGGAAGGCTACTAGCCTTAGGCCCATCAACTAGTTCATTCAGGATAAATATAAGCTAGCTTCATCTCATCCGTTAATTACCTAGATGATCTGACAGATGCCATCATGTCTAAGAGCCTATAAATACTCAATCATTCTTCTTCATTTAAAAACAACTCTAGAGTTTAGAGAAATGGTGTTTCACTATAAAACCTTTGCTCTCTAAGGTTAATCAACATTCAGGTAAAGAATGATCTTAATTGCTCAAGAATTGTGAGGTTAATATCCTAGTCCCTTAGACTCCCTTATCTATCACTTATGGATTGGAGATTTTAGGATTGCTTGTTCCCCTTCCCCGCCATTCTCTCTCTAATAATCTCATTAAGTATTATCTCCACATCACTACTTTAAGGCCATGTGTAGCGTGATACTCGCGTGAGTCATACGTAACCACTCCAATTGGACCCTTACATTTACATTTTGGTGACTCTACTGGGGATAGAGAGTGATATTAGAGATATGACACCGCCTAGGAAGAGAATGACCATTATGAATCATACTACCTCTCAAGAGTAAGATATCGATGTTGAATAAGTTAAGCGAGACCTACCTCTACCACCTCAAGACACTATAGAGGTAATGTAAGCTATGTAAGAGGCAACAAGAGCCTTAAATCATTTCATAGCAATGCATACTTCCTTTATTATAGGGTTGGTTGCCTCTTTTGTTGCACAACATAGGGTAGCTCCACAAAACTCAACTATTGCTATGCCAACAGGCATTACCCCCTTTACTCAACCAACTGACCCTCCCACTATTGAAGAAGATATACGCTAAGGAGGGCACAAGTGAAACCACCAACCATAAGTTGCAACATGGACAAAATCTAGTATCTAGACCAGAGAATGTAAAGGTCTAAATTGATGGCTCTTCATCCTCTTAAGTTTCCCTTTGCGTTGCTTGTTGGATCTACATCTAGAGAACAATAATCAGGACAATTTAACTCACAGAGGTCCTTTAAAAGTCACACACTAGATGTAGAAAATGTAGGAAACTACAAGGCTCATGAATCAACTCATGTTTCTAGTTTATGCTAGAGTTAGTTGCCATTACTATCGCATAAGGGGATGTATGCCAAGTAAGCTACTACTCCCTTTTGTTTGAATGGGAAATCTTCTTACTATTGAAGACACCTCTTAAGGAAGAGCTGAGTAAATCTCACTTCTATCCCATTAGCTAAATTAGTGACGCCTTTTTCATGAACTTCCTTCATTATAAGGGAAGACTATATATGTACTTGAAATGAGAACAAGTTAAGTTATATGTAGAGTGCTAAATATAAAGCTCTCACATCTTCAACATATTTTCATGCATGGCCTTTCTTAAAGTCTTTAAGATCAAGAAGCCTTAATATTATGCAATGCCTTGGCATCTTGACTTCCATGCCCCAAGCCTAGGCAACGCCCTAACATCTCAGCTTCTATGCCTTAAGCCCAAGAAATACCCTAACATATCAGCTTCCATACCACAAAACATAGGATGCTTTCAATTAAGTTTGCCAAGAAATGACTTTTATGGTTAAGCAATACTTAACCAAACATTGTTGCTGATTGGTAAGAGTATGGACTTTCAGGCATACGATGAAAAGACAAGCTTGTATAGTATAGATTGGGAAGAGCATTGCCTCCCATGTTCATGACAAGTCATTGAAGCTAAGTAAGACAATTCTAAGTAGTCGAGTGGTGGGAAATACCCCCTTGACTAATGAAAGAAACTTCTCAATCTCAGGTAATGAATGTGCTTAAGTATTGTCGTTGTAAGTGAGAACTTATGCCTTAATGCACAAGATAAATCTAGAAGCCCCTTAAATCATAAGAATCTAAGTAGCCTTGTGTTCATGAAAACACTTTAGGTGGCTCCTTAAATCACAAAGTCTAAGTAACCTTAAATGCTATGAGCTGAATGACCTATGGGAATGCTAATCACAATAACTTCCATCATTGTTGCTAAGTGAAGGCATTGCCTCTTAAGTGTACAATGATTTGCACATGCTCAAATGACTTTTGCTACCAAGAGAATTTCAAGTGGTATCATGAAACGAGACAGCACAACAAGTTCATCAGAGTATAAAGTTCCCTCTATTGAAGGAACAATCACTCAAGTTGTTACCTCATCTTGATGAGACGTTTAACAATTAGGGGAGGAAGGATATTAATAGGTGTAGTGCATTGCTCAACTTTATATGTACTTAACTAGAGTAATGCACTAGTATGAGTATTAATCCCACACCCCTCTCCCTAACTAATATATTAATGATTGGTGTACCACTAGTGTCATCTTCTAAATATAATGGGGTCTCCTGATAATCAACCAAATCTAGATCATCATCATTAACCTCAAGAGGCAATCAAGCAGCCTTCTATATCAAATAGGGAGAGCAAGCTTCTTGGAATGTATCATGGAAAGAATTTTGCCACAGGGTCGTATAGTCTCTTACAGTGTTCCACCTACATCCTTCGAGTTGGAGGATATGATATGCTATTATTATCATAGCTAGAGTGTAAAAAATTTCAAGCTTGCAAGTATAGAAGAAAATACATAAGTTATCAATGTAAAACTTGTACATATATGTACGTATATACAATTGACAAATGGAGATACTTATACTCAAGAATAAGGCTCAAGATCTAGTACTACCTCATCGTTGATCTTTAAAAATATATAAGCTAGTTGGAGAAAGAAGGCTTCTTTTTCATATGAGCTACTCTTAGTGCCCAATAGGATGTTTGAAAGTTATGCCCTTTATCAGAAACTGAAGCATGAGTGATGCTCATTTACTTAGAGTTATGCAACGTTAAAAAGTCTAACAACATCTCCTTATGCTAGAGTTGCTATCTCCATAAAGTAATAAGCATACGGGTTTAAGTACTGAGATGATAGTTTAGCATACTTCCTTCTTGCTTGTGTGTGGGGATCGACGTCAATAAGTAATGGTGCAATGATGGATCCTAGCCTGCTACACTTCTATCTCACTAACATACATGCACTGCAGTCGAGCAAAAGTGGTGATTGCAGGAAGGATATTGGTTTTCTTCAAGAGAAACCATGTGCTAAGTTTCGTAGTAATATAATTTACTCACAAACTTCATTAAGTTATGCCTTCGTATGTGAAAGAAAGGAAACTTTCTCCTTTTATTTCGAAGCGTGACAATAATCTCATAATAGTGGTCCTACAGTCCCATTAGAAGATCATTGCAGGAGAGGTTTGCTACATACAAGGCTTACTAAGGCCTATTATGCATTGGTCTTGTTGCAATGCTTGCTAGGACTGCTACATTCAAATCATGATGCATTTAAGACCTACTAAGCAAGATGCTCGTTACTTAAGGCTTTCTCGCTCAACGCCTACTACGCTTGAAGCTTGCTAGAGCTTGCTACGCTTAAAGCTTGCTCGCAAAAGGTATTTTCCTACTAGAGGAACTAGCTAGCTTACTTTGATTCTTGAAGTAGAAATTGAGGTTGACTAATGGCAACTAATTATAATACTATACCTATAAGAATGAGAGAAGAAGTTAGTAAGATAATACATACATGGTACTTGAAGGGGAAAAAAATGGAATAAAGAAAAATTGAAACAAACATCCAAATAATGGGTAAAGGCCTACCATGCTTGTAATGGTGTTGAGTATTGAATATCTTGTTATGATATCTCTAGAAACTTTGGATACTCTACCGCAAAACGATGGCCTGCCATACTTTTATTCCACTCTCACGTAGGAACCACAATCAAGTTGAATTGGTAATAGCATAGAGGACTTTAGTCTTCTTCAAAAGAATTGTATATTCTGAATTCTCTACAATGTACTTCACTTGATCATCTCATCTGGAGGTTAGCTCCTTCAAAAATGCAAACTGGTTGTAACTCTCTTCTCTTGTTCTATAGCACAACACTAAATCTCCCATGATGGTATTTCTAAAATCAACACGAGTCTCTCTCTCAATAAACTAGAGACCACCATCAGTGTAAGATGTTGCGCAAGCTTCTTGGAGTTTGGCTTTGTCCTAGAATGTGTCTTTAGAAATAGTCTCTTCTAGCCACTTATCCTGAGGATACAGGACTAGTGGTGGGCATTTATCTTGTTACACCAATAAGTCTTTAGGCTCGGTACTTCTATGCTTTGGCTTATATTGATCTTCATCTCTTTTGTCATTAGAGTGCAATATCACTCTACTCTTTGAGTGGAGAAATTAATACACAAAAAGTTGCAAAACTCACATGGCTATAGCCAGTACGCATCAAATTAGCTACTAAGTAGTATAAGGATTTTGTGCAATTTGAGGAATCGCAGCTTTAACAATAATGTTGTTTTCTTCTACTCTCTATATTGAAAGAAAAAGCGAAAGAAAAATAAACATGAGAATCAAAGCATGACTTTAAAAGTGAAAGAATCAATCCAAGGGCAAAAGTGCACATATATATATATATATATATATATCGGACAAATATCATGTTAAAGAAAATAGCATTGACAATATGAGAAGCGGTCAGTCCAAAATATCACAAAAAAAAAAAAAAGAAGGCACAACGGGTCGGGTTTTCCATCTTCACAGCGTTAAAGAAAAAAGGAAGGATGTGTACATATCCGCAAATCGCTAATCGAGACAGTGTCAAGCTCGATGTTGGCAATCGAAAATTAGCCTTCGATGCTATGAAAAAAAGTGGGGGATCAGTACCTATGAGTTCGTATGCAGATCCGCCACTGCATGCTAAGATCGTGCCACTGGTGAGACCAATTATTGAAAGTCAATTACCTTTGTCGAATGGGAAATTCTCTTAGCTTAAGTGAAAATAGCAATTAATTAATTATTGTGATCCTCCCTTGGTGCTTACCCTATTTGTTATAGCTACAACAACGAAATAAGAGATAAGGTTAAGATCAAAGCAAGAAATAAAAGTAAGGATGATATTTGAAAAAAAAAAAAGAAGGGGGGGGGGGGAGACTCGAACTTGGGAGTATTTTAGGAGTAAAGCATCTTTTTGACTAATAGATCAATGGAGATCACTCTACATCTACTCATTGGTAGCAATTATTAGTGAATTCACCAAGTGAAAGAGCTCCTCATTCGAAAGCAACCGATTTTGGATTTGTGAAGGATGACAACGCATTGTCGGTCATGATCATATGAAGATAAGATAAAGGGTACTACAACCTTATAACTTTAATTGGTTATGGGACAATTGTGAGAATACATGATTCTATGGTTTAAGAAGAAGATTCTCATCTTTCCAAATAAAATGTAATATTGGCCGTATTGAAAAATATTATCGAAAGTATTTGAAGCTGAAAAAGGTGAAAGAGCAGATTGTTTGGTCTTACCATATCTTCATCAACGCTGATGGGACTTTGTTTGGTGAAGCCAATTGTTACGATATTCACACGTACCCGTTTGTCAAAACGATGGCAGTGCAGCAAGCAAATTTGGAATCCAAAAATAATAATAATAATTGATGACTCGATGAGTGTTGAAGTTACTTAGTTCTTCCTTTGAAGGAGTATTGCAATTCAAACTTATTAGATGAAGGCTAAAAATGCTAGCATAGACTAGAAAAATTGATGGTTGCCCACTGGTATATATGGTCTATAAGAGAGTATTTCAAGGATGGATATTAAAAGATTTGATGAAAGATTTAATGAATCTTGGCTTACTTGGATGATATTATTCTAAGATTTAAGGATCTTCAAATCTTGAAGTTAAGAGATTGGAAAGATATGTTGATATTTGGAAGTTGGATTTGATACTTATTGGTATGAATTTGAAATGGGAAGTAAATATATGCATGGGATTTTTCTTTAGGCAAGTGAAGATTTGAATAAATCTGAACAAGGTCTAGTAATCCATTTGCTTAGCAAATTGCTCTGGAAGATCTTGTCAGTCAATATACAATCACTTCATTATATGGACTTTGACAAGGGCTAAGACGGTCGAGCAATATTTTTTTGCGTTAAAAAAATTACTCTATGAAAGGAATATTTGCTATGAAGCAACGGAGCAAAATGACCCTTTCTTCTTTGCACATTTCTTTTAGATCATTGGAAATGCAATCACGGTGACTCGATCCTAGCTTCTTAAGGGTGACATTCCCACCTAGAAGAACGAAGATCCCTTATTACGGATGCATGTACGTATATTAGTTGTCATCAGCATAAGTTGATTAGTATATATATAGAAGAAATGAATAATTTCGGCACGGGAGATTTTTTTCCTATTCGATGTGCACTTAGAGCTTGTTTTGGTGTCATGAAGGGTCAATTCGAATGGACATATATTCTCACTAGAGAATTTATTTACGTATAGAAGCAAAGTAAACTTATGAGGATATTGAAGACTTGATGTGATGCATACGGTTAAATGGTGCTGTAAAATTGCATTCTGAAGTATGCAATAAATAAACTTGCAGTTCTAGAACTAGGCTTATGCACTCCAACCTAACAACAAAATAAAATCTTCAATTATGTGAGCACACTTAGTAGCAGCATAAGTAATTCACAGCGCGCACGTGTGTTGATTAGCGACTTAGCTACTCAAAGTAAGCAATAGATACCCAAAAATACTTAGACTCCATTAATTTTAGTTATGGGGCAAAATGTAGAGGGATAAAATTGTTATATTAATATATTCGACTGAACTCACTATTTATTTGATTTGACTATTTGGGCTAAGTGATAGGATTTAAGGAGGCCTGACTCTTTGGGCTAGGTGCTAAGGTTTAAAGAGCTAAATCCACGTTTGGAATGATTCAAGGAGATTTAGCTTAGTGGGATCAGAACAGGGATTATTGGACCGATTAATCTGCATCTAACCTTTCTTGATAGGCTTATGCGCCATGAGGAAAGCTACTGGCTTTAGGCCTATCAACTAGCTCATTTGGGATAAACATAAATTGAGCAAGCTTCATCTCATCAATTGATCACCTAGATGATCCAACAAATTCCATCATGTCCCCTATAAGTACTCAGTCATTCTTCCTCACTTGAAAACAACTCTAGAGTTTAGAGAAACAGTGTTCTACTATGAAACCTCTACTATGAAACCTTTACTCTTTAAGGTCAAATAGTATTCAAATAAAAAATGATCTCAGTTGCTTAAGAACTGCAAGGTTGACGTCTCAGTCACCTAGACTCCCTTTTCTATCACTTATGTATTAGAGACTTCAGGATTGCTTGTTCTTCCTCCCTACCATTCTCTCTCCAATCATCCCATTAAGTGTCATCTTTATGTCGCTACTCTAAGGTCACTTGTAGTGTAATACTTGCCTAACCCCTCCAATTGGACCCGTACATTTACATAAGGCAAATAATTAAAAGTTCATCACATAATATTAGATAACATAAAGAGCAAGGGTAAATAGTTTCCCCTTAATTAAGTCTTACAAACTATAATAAAGTACGAGTAGTCTAAGTTACTATTAACTCTTAAGAAATATAAAAGGTAATACCAGAGAGTCCAAACATAGCATAAATGTCCACTCATGGTCTCATGTTCCCTCCAACCATCCTAAAGCTTCAAATTAACCTCAGGAATCCCTTAGCTCAGCTCTAGCCATAAGTCATGTTGTAATAATAAACTATAAAGGGGCAAGCAGCAGCAACGGCATGGTGAATAACCTTCCTATCCTACCAACAAACATTTTTCAAGAAATTTATTTAAACACGCATATGCAATGCAAGTAAGCATATGAAATGCGTATATCATACACAACCTGCCAACAATTATGTAAAGTGTGGTTTTACACCCACCGTTACCTAGGTTAGGAAGCATTTAGGCACATTAAGGCCTAGGTCTCTACATCGATCATCCAATCAAATACCATCTTCTTTTCGTAGACCTAAAGCAATAGACACGGCTTAGCCTCAAGTAGAGGGCGATACTCCCTAGAGTTAAGTAGATCTCAAAGGTCGAGGTAAGAACATATCATACTAGTACATTATAAGATACAACAATAACATAACATAAATATGAATCTAACATGCATGATCTCTTACTCCCTTGCATAGTGCTAATACCCTTTCCATATTAATGCATAAACATGTAATACATGATCAGTTAATAATAGTCAAATAATTATTATTCCACTTCATAAGTGATCAACCAAATATATATAATAGACATTCTAAGGCCCTAATTACTAATGCAACAACCAATTCTTGGTTCGAATATATTATCATATTTTCACAAGCAATTACAATCAATCATGTACATGCAAATAACCTAATTCCCCAAGCATAACTATTTCATATACATACATATATATATAATTAATTAATACTTTACACTACAAGCACAAACAAGATAAGATAGGGATTAGTATACTTTCTCAGCCATATCGGCTAGTAATCTCAATAATACTCAATCGAGTCATTCCTAGGTTTAGGTTACCTAAAGATTACACTTAAGTACATAAGTATTATATCCTAGGCAACTTAGTTAGCTCTTCTCGTCATAAACTTTTTGCTTTTACTGTTTTTATATCTTGGCTATAACTTTTTCATTTTAAGTCCTTTTTTTATGATCTTATAGTCTTTTTTCATTGTTTTCGAGTGTTATTTCATTTAGTGAAGTCCTTTTTATGTTTTTAGGCTTATAAGGTCTTAGTTTAGATCAATTAAGTTCATTAGTTGATGGGCTAGTTTAACTATCTTAGGGTTTCCACCTAGTTTTGGTATTAAGCCTTACATATGACTTCTTAGGCTTTTACTGAAGTATTTTAAGATTGAATTTTCTACCCAAATTTAGTAGTTCTCTTTTTAGGCCTTAATATTACTCTAGTAGGCCTAAATGGGCTCTTTCCACAAGTTTAGGGTTTTAGTTGGTTAAAAGGTCTACAGAGAATGTCTTCTATGGAAAATAAGACTTATTAGACCTTTTATATTTTAATTAATGAGCATTTTATTTTTAGTTTTAGCTCTGGTCATACTCTTAGGGCCTAAATTTTAAATCTTTCAAGGCTTTTTCATCTTATTTTGCATTTTAAGGCCTTAAACCCAATTATACTCATCTTTTTAGGCATAAGCTCCACTTTATACTCTAAGTTTAGTCCAATTTAACTAAAGTTCTAGATCTAGTTCTTTATTTTAATGAAGTTTCTAGTACTATTCTTAAGGCATTAATCATTAACTAAGCCAGTTTCACCTACCAACTCATCATTACCTTACCTAACTTATTTAATTACATCCTAAATCATATTTAAAACTAATTAATCTTGTCATTATGCTAAGAAATCAAGATTTGTAGATTATTAAGCAGCTCATAAGTGGCAGCTAAGGTTGGCTTTCTTAAGGTTTCTACTACTCTTTCAATATAACAGCTTTTCTAGTGTGTTACCTTGATCCAAATTACATTTCTACTCATTTTAAGTAGGTATTATCACCTAATATGATAAAAACAAGATAGGGGCATGCTAGGAAGGTGGTAGCAAGCTTAAAGAAGCAAGTTCATTAGGGTTTTTCTTGATGATTTCCTACTATAACTTAATAACTACTTAACTACATTACATGTGAATGCTACTACCTAAATCTTTAAGCTTGGTTCTTGTATGGGCATAGCACACTCTGCATTATACTATTCTAAACTTTAGATTATACATGTACATGTGTATGTGTGTGTGTCTAAAATGTGAAGAGCTTCTATGAATTTTAAGGAAAAGCAAGAAAAATCCAAGTTATGCTACTTATTGGAGTTGAGAAGTGGTGGCTTTACTTTACAAGTGTGTGTTGTAAGTTAGAGGAGAAGGCGGAGTATAAGTGAGCATTAGTTAAGTAAGGGAATGTGCTTCGGTGATGTGGCACTTAGTGGTTGGGGGATTGGTAATGTGGTAGTAGTAACATAGTGGTTAGTAGTGGGTGGTCGAGAGAGAGAGTTTTGATGTGGTTTTAAGGAGTGATTTTTGAGATTGATAAAATGAAAGTGAAATCATAAAAAGAATGAGGGTAAGTGTGAGGGGTGGCTAACACAAATGGAAAGAGGGGAGGTAGACAAAATGTAGCTATTTTAGAGGTCATACCATCCTTACTTTTATCTATTATTGGCAAGATTTTATCCCCTAAAAGGACATTGTCCTTGGCAACTTGAACTAATCCTTTATCCTTTGTCCTTAATTATGCTTTATTTTGTTGTTAATTAAGATATAATAAAGGTTGGTTAAGGATTACATTGTAATTAAGGCATCATAACTAAGTCTAATTAAGCATAATTAGGGAAATTTTATCGCTTTGTTACATTTAATTATTTTAATTTAATTAATTATCATGTCCTACATGTACTCTTAGGGTTTTCTTAGGGTTTTGAGTTCATTCATAGTTATCGGTTTGCGTATTCATTTAGTACTTGAGTTTTAGGTATTTGAGGTACTTATTCATACTAAATGAATGATTTTTACTACAAAATTTAATTCTTCTCATTATTTTAGGGTTTTAAGGAATTTGTTAGGGCTTTTTAATTGTTTTAGGGCTTCTTGCATATTAGGGTTTCTAGGATTTTACACGAACAATTAGGGTTTTAAGATTAAACTTACTATAGGGTTTTTTCATCTTCTTATTTAGGTTTTTTGGCTTAATATTTAGGGTTCGGTTATCTTATTTAGGGTTTTGATTCTTATATTTTTGTAGAGGTCTAGAGATTATCCATTGACTCTCTCTCTTGTTTGACTTCCAACATAGTTTAAAACCTGCAAGGTTTACAAGCTATGGTAGTGAGAGTGTGTTAAGGAGAAAGATAATTAACACAATAATGGAAATAGCTATAAATAAAAACAAGCTTGTTGTGTTATTGCACCATAAAAGAGAAACATGTTCTTGATAACCATGGTTTGTGCATAATCACTATAATGGGTAATAGCCAAATTAACAAGATTTCCTTTAATTTTTAACATGGTGTTGAGCCTGAAATTTTCGATTTTTGCTTATTTTCCTTAATTCGATTTATATCAAAACCTATACTCATTCGATATAAACCCTTAACTAAGAATTAAGGAAAATTTTGGTTTTCTTTAATCTTAAAAAGATTTTAGAGTTGCCATCCGATTAAAGTCGAGAAAAGGTTAAGTCAAAACTAATTGGGTGGATTACTTATAATTTAACTACTTGTCTACAAAAAAATTAATTTTAAAAATGGTTAGAAAACCAGAATTTTTTAATTCGAGGGCTAACTTATTAAACCCTAACGAGTACCACTATAACCTTTTGAATTTAGTTTTATTCTTTTCAAAATACCCTTTTTACATGATAGGAAAAATTTAATTTACAAGACAGAAAGAAAATTAATTTCATTTACAAAAATAAGAAATTTAGAAATTAAATCTATTTATTTACAAAAAGGAAAACAAAAAAAAATTTCTATTTTAAGTCACTCCATAGTTGCTTACAGATACTTACGTACTTGTTATTTGAGATTAGACCTTTCGTAGTTTGTACTTTTAAGAAAAATTTAAATGTGTTGGTTTATTGAAACTTTAAAGAAAATAGCCAAGTGTACGTTTTATTCATTTTGTTTTATTTAAGAAAAATTCTAAGAAAAGATCCTAAATTTGGTGTTGGAAAAATTTCTAAGAGAAGCCTTAATTTTGGAAAAAAAAGTTCATTATTTTATTTATTTAGAAAACATATTTTTCTAAGTGACAAAATTTAATTATTTATTTATTATTATATATATTTTGTAGAAACTATTTTTAAGTGGGAAAAGAGGATTTTTTTTATTAACTATTTTTATTATTTTTTTTTTATAAAGGGAGGAAAGAAAGAAAAGAAATAAATAAGTAGCTATTTATCTAACCATCTATCAATTTATTTAAAACAAATGAATACAATCTTTTCTCCTTTTTTTATTTTATTTTTTTATTTTAAAGTAAATCAAAAGTAGATAAACAAAAAAAAAGACAAAAAGGAAAGAAAACAAAATGTAGGTGATGAAGTAAGGAAACACATGTACGGGTCAAGTCCAAAATTAAAGTGGGAATTGGCCGAATCTAAGTCGAATATGAGTATGAGTTTGAGTTGCATGTATGGGTTGAGAAAGTAGGAAGAATCTATTGACATAGGCTAATTCGCGTTGTTTTAACCACTAATTCATGCAGGAAACTTGGTTTTTGTATATATTAGAATAGGGAATGGGGGTGAGTAAAGTGCCTTGGTGTTTGGAGGTGGCTTGAATGGTGGTGGTGTTTGGCCACTAATGGCGATGGTGGTCAAGCATAGAGGTAGTTGTTGAAGTGGAGAAGGAGTTTAGGCTTTGGGTTTACAAACACCATTAGATTAACTATGGTGTTAATTTCGACAAAGGAGGTGCATAATGGTGGTTTTGAGCTAGGGCTAACACAAGGGTTTAGGGTTTTACGGTAGAGAGCATGGATGAGAGGCTAAGAGGCATGGCAGTGAGTAGGTAAGGTGTCTAAAGGAAGCTCAAGCCATGGGGAACCTTCTTATGTGATTGGTTTTGCTCGAAAAGCTTCAAGCTTGACCAATTTTGTAGAAAGAGAAAGAAACTAGTGGTTAGAGAGAGAAACAGTTAGGTATGGTATTTTTGAGTGAGTTTGAGAGTGAATTGATGATGGCAATCAACCCCTAAGTATCTATATATACTATATGAGTAAGAATTAAAAATGGAAAAACTCCAATCATCATGAATTCGAAGAAATTAAGAAGGATATGGCCAGACTTTGATTTTGGATTTGAGTGCCAACTCATGTTAATTATTGGTCAAAAAAGTGTTGATGTTCGTTCTTGGTAAAAAAATCAAATGGAACCTTTGATTTTTAATGAAATGCTCAAATCATGGAGATTTAAGGATCCGGCCATTTAAGTTTTCTTTGATTTTCAATCTTCCTTTTGTCCCTTTAAATGATTGAACATTGATGTGTTTTTAGGTCTAATATAAAGTAAGCTATGCAGAGCATAAGATTGAACAAAAAAATGGTGTGTTTGTATGTAGAATTTGTGTGAAAAATTGAGGTAAAGTGAGGAGGGGGTTGTTTTGCACATGGGAAAGGGAGGGAACAAGATGGAAAAGGAAAGAAAGGGGGAGAAATAGATGCTAACGTGGCGCTACGTTAGCCACATGTCAAAACATGGCCCAATAAATATGTGACACATGTTTTGGTGGGATTCAAGAGAAATAAAAGGCACATGATTACTTGGTAGGAATCGAACTTAAGACCTTCCCCTTCTCCTTTGTTCTAAGACTAAATGCATAACCAATTAGGCCATTGTCCTATACCCTATTATTTACTGCAAACAAAATGTATTTAATGAAAAATGCTAAGGCCTAAGTTAAAAAGAACTAACCAAATAAGATAAACATTGTTAAAAATATATCCCTAAACTTTTTTTATCTTTTTGTTCGTATATTATTATTATTATTATTATTATTATTATTATTATTATTATTATTTTGTATTTCTTTTATTTTCAATTTTTTTTGTATTTTTTGAATTAGGACCCTTTTTCTTTATTTTAAAAGAAATTATAAAAATTTCAGGGAGCAAAAATGGGATGTCTACAGCTGCATCTCTTTGTGGTGAAGTTTAAATAAAAGTTTACCACAAAAATAAAAGAGACACCAATTTTGTCCTAAAGGTAACATATGATAAGAAGCATTTCATTTAGCTAACCATCCTAAACTTGATCCATTAGAGATTTTGAAAATGAGAGAAAGAACTTGTTCCTTGGGGAAGAGAATAAAACGAAAGAATACGGGTATGCTTTGAAAATAGGTCAACCCTAAAGGTACTGTCTTGGATGGATGGTAAGATAGATGCTTTATAGTAGATACAAAACAAAGTAAATCTTAAATGACCATCTTGGATGGATGGTCTTTCAATTTTTTTCAAATCAAACACCAATCTGAGTACCATCTTAGATTGATGGATATAAAAAAACTTATCACCATCTTGGATTGATGGGCATAGCACTATTTTAGATTGGTGATCTTTAACAAAACTTGAACACCATCTTAGATTGATGGGTATAGCACCACCTTAGATTGATGGGTATAGCACCACCTTAGATTAATGGCCTTTAACTTGAACACCATCTTGAATTAATGGGCTTTAACTAAAACACCATCTTAGATTGATGGTTACTGAAAAATTGATTAGGCCTTTGAAAAAAATTTTCTCAATTGTGCAATTTATTTAGAATTGATAAAATTGACCTCAAAAGTTACTTGATCTAGCTATAAGGGCTAAAACCCCCTAAATTGACAAAAAGAAATCTTGGATTAAACATTAGGGATTGGGTCCCTTTTTTTGGACTCCTAAACTTCATAAAAATGGTCATTAGGACTAAGTAAGAAGAAAAAAATTTACAAACAAGAATAGGACTCATGTTGGGACAAAATGCTTAAAAGACTTAGTACCAAGGCCAAAAATAACTGAAGCTAAGTAAAAAGACCAATATGGAGAGAAAGACCAATCTAGAATCAATTTGAAGAAAGACTTATCCTTTTCTCTTCTCTTCTTCTTCTTCTTCTTCTTCTTCTTCTTCTTCTTCTTTTTTTCTTTTTTCTTTTTTAAATTACTTATAGATTTGAATTCTTCATATATGAGGGTTACTAACAATTCACTCTTTTCTTGACATTGCTCAAATCGCTTGATAATCTTATCTTAAGGGGATCCTCTTTTCTTGAGCCGTTCTTTTTCAAAGCACTATCTTTTAATCTCAGGGTAAGTGATGATTTGATGTCACTTAGGGTAATCACAAGCATAGTTACTCTTCTTCAAAAACTTTCAAATGTCTTTTAGTCATATCAATGATATGTCATAGTTGATTAGTTTAGTCTAAAAGGACTCCCTTACATTCTCTCGATTCAAATTTTCACTCTTGATTACAATTCAAAAAATTATGGTATAATTTGTAAGTGATATGTTTTAATCAATCTGTTAGGTCATTTTCTAACCTCAATGTAATATAGGCTTTTGGTCCTCAGTTTTAATGAAGTGTCATTTTGAAAAAATACTACCTGAGTTTACAAGTTGAGAACCTTATAGGTGAAACTAAAATTGTGCTTGCCCTAATTTCAAAAGTAATTTTTACTAAGGATAAGTCATTTCCTTCAATTAGAAGGCCCTTTAGAAGAAATGGGCTTGTAAGTAGGCTGTAAGATTGTTTTTGTGTTTTAATTTCTTTGATATTTGTCCTAACTTGTTAGGTTTATCGTATTTTTGGGGTCAAGTCCAAAATTAGTAGGCAATTGGCCAAATCTAGGTTGAATACGAATACAAGTTTGAGTTGTATGTATGGGTTGAGAGAGCGGGAAGAATCTGTTGGCATAAGTTGATTTGGGTGGTTTTTACCACTAATTCATACAGGAAACTTGGTTTTCTTGTATATTTTATTAGGGAATATGGGAGGTAGGTGAAGTATCTTAGTGTTTGCAGGTAGTGTTTGGCCACCAATGGTAGTGGTAGTGAAGTGTAGATGTAGTTGCTGGAGTGGAGAGGAAGTTTAGGCTTCGGCTTTTTGGACACAATAAGATTATTCGTGGTATTAGTTTCAATAAAGGAGGTACGTAATGGTAGTTCTAAGCTAGGTCTGATGCAAGGATTTGGGGTTTCATAGTGGAAAGCATGGATGGGAGACTAGCAGGCATGGCGGGGAGTCGATAAGGTGTTTAGAGGAAGCTTAGGCCATGGGGAACCTTCTTATGTGATTGGTTTTGCTTGAAAAGCTTTGAGCTTGACCAATTTTGTAGAGAGAGAAAGAAACTAGTGGTTAAGGAGAGAAATGGTTTGGTATGGGTTTTATGAGTGAGTTTGAGAGTGAATTGATGATGATAATCAACCCCAAGCACTTATTTATATTGTTTGAGTAAGAATTAAACATGGAAAAACTCCAATCACCATGAATTCGAAGGAACTAATAAGGTTATGACTAAGATTTGATTTTGGATTTGAGTGCCAATATGTGTTAATTATTGGTCAAAAACGTGTTCTTGATGTCCATTCTTGGTAAAAAGATCAAATGGAACCTTTGATTTTTAATGAAATGCTCGAATCATAGAGATTCAAAGAGAAGGAAAATCCAAGCATTTAAGTTTTCTTTGATTTTCAATCTTTTTTTTAGACCTTTAAATGATTGAACATAGATGTGTTTTTAGGTCCAATATAAAGTAGGCTATGTGGAGTATAAGATTGAACAAAAAAATTGTGTGCTCACATGTAGAATTTGCATGAAAAATTGTAGCGAAGTGAGGAGGGCGAGTTGTTTTGAGCATGAGAAAGGGAGGGAACAAGATGGAAAAGGAAAGAAATGGGAAGAAATAGATGCTAACATGGTGTCAAGTAGGTGCTACATTAGCCACGTGTCCATTTTGTCAATTTCCATGTGTCAAAACATAGCCTGATAAATATGTGGCGTATGTTTTGGTAGGATTCAAGAAAAATAAAAGGCACATAAGTTCCTTGTAGGAATCAAACTCAAGGTCTTCCTCTTCTCCTTTTCCTAAGACTAAGTGCATAACCAATTAGGCCATTGGCCTATGCCTATGCCTTATTATTTGCTGTAAACTAAATGTATTTAAGGAAGATTACCTAAGTCAAGTAAAAAGAACTAACCAAATAAGATAAATATTATTAAAAATCTATCCCTAAACTATTTTTATCTTTTTCTTCATATATATTTATTATTATTATTTTTTCTTTTTTTATATATATTTCAATTTTTTTGTATTTTTCTAAATTTTCTAACTTTTAATATTTTTTGAATTAGGACCCTTTTTCTTTATTTCAAAAGAAACTCTAAAAATTATAAGGAGCAAAAATGGGGTGTCTACACATGGCTTAAAGAATTAATGTATTGAAAAGGGTACGGTAATCTTTCAAAAGAAAGAAGATAAATTAGGAAATTTTTGAGCAATAGAATCATGAAAGATTCAAGTCAATATTACTTGACAGTAGCTAAGATCATAAGCGTGATCTTTTGCCATGGTGTTGACCTTATTTTTTTTTTTCGTTTAGAACTAATTGTTATTTTAGTTGAGAGGATCATAGGTAAAATCATGAGTGTGGTCTTTGCTAGTGGTTCTCTCTAACTTTTTTTTTCTTGTTGCTCCAAACATCCAATGAAAGGATCACGAGCATGATCCTTAATTGTAGTCCTCTCTAACCCCTTTTTAACTTTTTAGTGCAATGGACTTCATGTTTCGATTCATGATCATGATCTTTACTTTCTTTTCTTTGATAATTTCAACTTCTTTTTATGTGTCTTCTACTGCAATACCTAAGAGGATTGTTAAAAGTGGAGT
Organism: Lumnitzera racemosa; assembly: GCA_024138005.1. Classification (NCBI taxonomy): domain Eukaryota; kingdom Viridiplantae; phylum Streptophyta; class Magnoliopsida; order Myrtales; family Combretaceae; genus Lumnitzera; species Lumnitzera racemosa. The sequence continues at coordinate 68,815,449 of JAMXBC010000005.1, read as the reverse complement.
GTGTTGAACTCTCATATGATCGAAACAAAATCGAAAGAAATGAAATGAAAAGTCATAGGGGAGAAAAATTGGCTTGGGTTGCCTCCCAAGAAGTGCTTTTGTTTAAAGTTGTTAGCTCGACATATTAAGATAGAGGTTACCTATTTTCTCAAATTGGGTGGAGGTCGAACTCATCATGGGTCTCTTGATTAAACTCTCCCCTTAGGTAACTTGAGTTGGTGGCCATTTACTTTAAATGTTCCTCACTCAAGATTCAAAATCTCCACCACTCCATACAAGAATACTTGTGTTACTCTATATGGTCCGGACCATCAAGATATGAGCTTACCTAAGAAAATTCTTAGTCGAGATTAGTATAAAAGAAACTTGCATCTAACTTGAAATTGATTTCCTTGCTTGATTCGGCTATTGTGATATGGCTTAGCTTGTTCCTTAAATATTCTTAAGTTTTTGTAAGCCATTTCACACATCGAGGTTTCTTGTATTCACCTATACACTTAAGATCGATGTTAATATGCTTTTTATCCTAATAAGCTTTATATTCAATTTCCACATGTAGGTGACATGCTTTTTTATACACTAGATGGTATGGAGTTATTCCAATCAATATCTTGTGGGTGGTTTGGTATAGCTAAAGGGCATCATCGAGCTCCTCTAACCAATCTCTTCTACTATGTTTCATTATCTTTTTCGGGATCATTTTTAGGTCCCTATTTGTAACTTCAACTTGTTCACTTGTTTGTGGATAGTATGGAGTTGTAATCTTGTGCTTAACACTGTATTACTTCAAAACCTTTTCCAAATGAACATTGTAAAAGTGTGTTCCTTGGTCACTAATAAGTGCTTTGGGTACATTGAATCAGGAAAATAAACTTTTCAGGAACCACTTCACCACCCTAGGATCTTTAGTTGTTAGGGTTTGAACTTTTACCCATTTAGATACATAATCCATCACTAATAGGATGTATTTGTTCCCATTTGAGTTCTAAAATGGCCCTATGAAGTTAATCTTGCAAATGTCAAAGACTTCATAGATCAATATTAGGTTTTGTGCATTTCCAAAATCTACCAACCTTGTCGGTGAAATATGCATTTTGTGAATTATTTGATTTGTACAAATCTTAAATAAGTATAGGTCTTCTCAAAAGTAACTTTTAATATCATGGAAGAACATTTTCCTTTGTCTATAGTATAGTGCCTTAGGAAGAATTTTAGCTACTAAGTAATTTGCCATGTTAACAAACCAAGGAGTTTCCTATGGACTTACTTAGCAAAGTCATGCTTCCAGGAATTCACCATTAATGCCCTATTCATCTAGTTTTTCTAATGATGGATTCTCCAGGTGTAAGAGATTATCTAAAACCAAATTCTTGGCTCCCTTCTTATCTTTGCTCTCTAGGTCAAATTTTGAAGCAATAGTATCCATTTGATCAATCTTAGATTGGCATTTGTTTTATTCAACAAATAACATAGAGTAAAATGATCAATATAAACAATAACAATAGAAAGGATTATATGTGAGCTAAATTTGTTAAATGCAAAGATCGCTACCAGTAGCTCCGTTTCTATGGTAGTGTAATTCTCTTGAGCTTTTGTGGGGGTCTTGCTAGCATAGTAAGTTGGTTGGAAGTAGTGTCTCTCATATTTGTCCCAAAACTACACCTATAGCATAATTGCTTGCATCACCCATGAATTTAAATGCTAAGCCCCAATCTGGTGCTACCATTATAGGGGCATGTGTCTATTTGTTCTCTAGAGCGTTGAATGCTTTTGAACATTCTTGTGAGGATATAGATGGGGCATCCTTTTCTAACAGTCAAGTTAAGGGTTTAGCCATTTTTGAGAAATCTTTAATGAACCTCCTATAAAACTCACCATAGCCTAAGAAACTATGCACAACTCTAATTAGAGTAAGAGGAGGTAGTTTTGCAATGGTGTTAATTTTTGCATTGTTCACTTTAATGCCTTTCTAGGACACCTTATGTCCTAGTATTACACCCTCCTGTACAATAAAATAGCACTTCTCCCAGTTAATACCAAATTTGTTTCTTCACATTCTCAAGATAGTGATAAAAAGAATTCTTGAAAACCAAGAAGTCATCCATGAGTACTTCCATTATATCTTCAATAAAATCATCAAGTATTACCATCATACACCACTAGAATGTTGTGGGTGCATTACAAAGACTAACTAACATTTGCTTATAAGAAAAAGTTCCATAGGGACAAGTAAATGTTGTTTTTTCTTTCATCTAGGGCAATTAGAATTTGAAAATAACCAGAAAGACTATCTAAGAAACAACAATACATATAACCTAATAGACATTCCAACATCTAATCAATAAAGGGTTATGGGAAGTGATCTTTCCTTATGACATCATTGATATTCCGGTAATCTATGCAAACTCTCCAGCTTATGACTGCTCACATTAAAATCAACTCATTTTGCTCCTTTAAGACCGCCATTGTCCTTCTCTTTTTAGGTACAACCTGTACAAAACAAACCAAGAACTTTCAAAAATAGGATAAATCAAACCTACAATTAAAAGTTTAATTACTTCGATCTTAACTACTTCTTTCATGTTTTCGTTTAGTTATCTTTAAGGTTGGACTATCGGTTTGTGACCTTCATTAAAATTTTATAGGTGTAAAAGGATAGGTTAATTCCTTTGATAACTGAAATCTTCTAAATGAACGTTGTCTTATGATTCCTCAATATGTTTAGAAGTTTTTCCTTCTATTGCCTATTTAATTCGGAGGATAATATCATAGGCAATTTTTAGCTTCCTTCTAGAAAAGCATATTCTAGATAGTTTGGTAGCTGCTTTAATTCTAACTAAGGTGACTCCTAAATAGAAGGTTTCAGTTTTTCTTTTTTGGCCCGCTCTATTCTCTCAAATCTTTTCTTTACATAGATGGAGGATTAACTTCCAATTGTGATACTGTATCAGCAACAATTAGGTCGTAGGATAACTCTTCTTATTTTCCCAATTTCAAATAATAATCTAGAGGATCCTTAGTTAGTAATTTTTGCAAGACACTAGTCATAGAGAAATTAGCAACATTAAGACAAAAAGTCAGTATCATCTTGTTTAGCACATTTTTTCATTGACTTTTTTATTTGAAGCACCATCTCCTCTTTTCATGCCTTCATTATAAGCTTATAATCACTGACATCAATAATAGCTTTACCAGTAGCTAAAAAGGGTCTCCTTAAGATAAGTGGTACTTCAATATCTTCATCAATGTCTAAAATTATGAAGTCTATAGGAAAAATAAATCTATCTACCTTAGTCAGTACGTCTTCAAATATACCTCTAGAATATGTTACTAATCTATTAACTAATTGCAAACTCATTTTTGTCGATTTTAATTCTCTTAGGCTTAGCTGTTCAAATAATTTATATGGAATTAAATTTATGTTAGGTCCTAGATTGACTAAAGCTTTTTGGTTAGATAAATCACCAATCAAACAAGGGATTATAAAACTCCCTAGATCCTTCAACTTTGTCAAAACCTTGTTTTAGAGGAGTGTTGAACACTTTTCACTTAGTGTAACTATTGATAGTTCCTCTAATTTTCTCTTGTTAGAGAGTGGCTACTTAAAAAATTTCACATACTTAGATAAAGCTTCTAGATAGGGTAAATTAATATGCAATTGTTTATAAAGGTCTAAAAAGTGATATTGCTCATCCGAGCGCTTCTTCCTTAACCTTTAAGGATAGGGAATTGGCAGTTTATACTTTTTAACTTTCTAGGGTTTTGATTCTTCCTTTGGTGATTCTGTGATTTCCATGACCTTATTCTTTGGTTCTTCTGTCACTGGTTCCAAACTAACTTGGTTTTTTTTCAAGCTGCTTACTAACTAACAATTCTTTGCCATTTTGAAGAGTCACAACTTTTGCTTAAGCTTATGAAAGAGGTTCTTGTTGCTTCTCAGTCATAATTTTCATAAGCTGTTCAATTTTTTTTTCAATACTTGTCAATCTGGCATCACTAGACTAGTCTCTATGTACCTAGTCAACATATCTTCCATTCTTGACTTCTCCTCTCATCTTGGAGAGCCCTGAAATACTTTACAAACATTTGTATTCTTTGATTAAGTCACATATAGATAATCCCCTTGATAGGTAAACTAGTCCTTACACTACTCTTTATGCTTGTCATATGATATATGCTGAAATCCCTATTGATTCACAAAATTACCCATCAGCCTTAGGTAGTGTTGTCCCATGTATCCCTCTAAGTTAATTAAGGTAGCATCATCATGGGATATTGTGGCGGTATGGAAATTTTTTTTAGCTTTTAGCTTATCACATCTACCTTAGCTACTAAAGTCCTATTAGTGTCTATATCTGCTATGTATTGACTCTTTCTATTAGATTTAATGTTTTCCCAATGGTAGCTATTCGTGACCAATCTTTAAATTAGAGTTCAAGCTTCTTCGAGTTTTTTTACGTTTAATGTTCCACTTATAGCTAAATCAATAGATTTGTTAGTGGAAAAAATTAAAACACTATAGATAATTTGTACCTACATCTAGAGTGGAAGGGCATAATGTGGGCATTTCTTGAGTAGCTCCTCAAAATGCTCCTAAGCATCATATAGAGTTTTTAAATCAGATTGAACAAATGATGAAGTGTCACTATGAAGCTCGGTGATCTTAGCTAGAGGGAAATATTTTTTCTAGGAATTTTTCCGCTAGTTCTTCCCATAATGTAACAGAATCCTTCTGAAGAGAAGTTAACCACTGCTTTGCTTTTCCTTGTAGTGAGAAGGGAAACAATCTCAGCCTTATCATGTTGTCCATAGTTCTATTAATTCTAAAGGTGGTAGATATCTCTAGAAAACTAATGATATAAGCATGTAAATTCTCTCCTAGAGAACCTTCAAATTGTAATTGTCGTTGGACCATCTAAATGATTATAGGTAAGATCACAAATTCACTTATAGTTATAGTTGGTTTTGTTATACTAGAGTCAATGACACTAATTGAGGGCTTGTTTCAACCAAATAAGGTCTTTGATGCTACCTCGTCGTTGGCCATTAATCCAATTTCTTCAGACACATAAAAAGAAAAATAAATTATAATTGATTTAACTTAGAATAGAAGCAAAGAAATAATTGAAAAAGAAATAGTAGAATAATAAAGGCATGAGCTTTCTTGATTCTATGCTAAAAACTTAATACGAGCTATTAGGCAAGTGCACATGTCAGGTAATAATATAGTAGACAATAGAGTCTAAGGTTATTGATCCTTCGAGGACTACATACCTACTTACTCATGCTTTATTATTCTACTAGAAGGATATATATAATTCAATTGTAAAATGAAGGAATTAAATTTTAATTAAAGGAAAATAAAATCAAATAACAATCAATTAAGAAATAATAAGAACAACTAAGAAACCCTAAATAACTATAAGGATATCAATACTCTTTTTCATTAAGAAGTTAACATGACATAATTCTGAAGACTTCTAATTCATTCCCTATTCTTATTAACTAGAGGAATTCAATTAATGAATTAATAGGAATCGCTTCACTACTAATTCCTAATCCTAACTATATTCTATCTGAATCGCTTCTACAAAAGAATAAGTTAGAATAGCATGAAAAATAGGAATTCCTAAAACACTTAATGTAATCAATCAATTTCAAAAGAAGTCTATTACTTATCCCAAAAATTATAGTTTCCCCTTTAATTGCAATAGATCTATTCATGCATTGGGTCTCATACCTCAACGCATAAAATCAAATAATTAGGTTGAAACTGTAGAAATAAAAACTTAATCAATATAAAACATACAATTGAAATAATAAGAAATAGAGAATATTATTATAATAAACAAAATAAGTATGTTACATGTTAATTCAAGGCTTTAAAGGTCTAGATATCTAAAAATCTATGCTAGAAACATAATAAAAGTACAAACTTCATAAAGAAATGAGTAAAAGTCCTAAGAAATTCAATTGAACACTTGTTTTACCTCTTTCTCTCATCTTATCCTCTTTTCCTATTTATAAGGATATGACAAAACAACTCTTCATATGGCAAGTTTTAAAGATCATGAAACGACATGGCCAAGGATCATGACCATAGATTTCTCCTTGCATGAATTCTTCAAAAACTTGTTTGAATTATTTTATGAGGGGATCACGGTCAAGGAGTAAGGTCATAACCTACAATTGTGGTCTTCTGTAGACTCCGATCCTTAACAAAATTCTCTTCCAATACTTACTATTATTGAGTTATTCTTCAAATCAAGTGGAATTCTTCTTAAAAAGTGCCAATCTTCATTTTTTTTTCACTTCATTGCTTCTTTAAAGCTCTGAAATCAACAAAATGGCTTAATTAAGTATCAAAATCATCGAAATTGCCATAAAATAAACTAAAATGACTGTAAGAATACGACAAGAAATATGTGCAAAATTCCACTCATCACAGCACCCATGTAAATCCATGTCATCATCTCTTTCTTAGCCAAAATCCCATTTTTTCCTTCTCTTTCCCACCCAACCTCCTCACTTTTCCTTAATTTTTATTTATTTATTTATTTTTTGTGTTTCACACACAATTCCATCAAACTAATGATGGAATGGTCTCCTCCACATGATTTGGAGTCAATTCCATCTAATTTGGTGTCCAAATTTTTGTATCTAAGTGGTTATATTAAATTGAAAAGATTGAGGAAAGCTTGATATTCAAATGTTAATTTGCATATGATCTTGCTAATCCAAGCATGAATGGAAGGTTTCAAAGCTTTTATCTGATGTTTTAAGCAAGAATATCAACATTTCTTTAATAAAATCACTAAAATCTTGCTAATTTCCCTGAGACTGAAGATTGACTCGAATTGGCATTGTAATGGTCGATTCAACACCACTTCCCTCTTTCCCTCAATTTTAAGCACTCTCTCTCTACTCGAGCTGCTCTCTCTACCAAGCCTATCGCTCTCATGTGGTGATTTTTAAGCTAAACTACCACTACAGTGATCATCCCAAAGTCTTGAGCTTTCTAAAGACACCATGCCTTAGCTTTATTATGCCTTATACAGCTCTAACAAGCCACTTGAGGTTTAGGATTCCCATAACCTCCTTCAAAACCCTAGATTTACCCCTCTCTAATAAAGGCCAACAGTACCATTGCTACCACCATCCTATAAAAATGATAGCTTAACCTTCCTTTGAACTTCAACAGTTACTACACACATCATCTACAACCACTATCAACTAGCCAATTTACTCTAACACTCAAACCACCACACCTTTACCTATACCCTATTTCCTAATAAGAAACATATGAAACTCATTTTCCCCAATTATAAAGTTGTTGAAAACTACTTAAATCACCCTCTTACGACTGCTGCTCTCCACCCCTATTAACTTGAAATTAGACTTGGTATTAGACTTTGAGTCCGATCTAAACTCGCTGATCGACCTACGCCTAACTCAACTGCAATACCTAGGATTATTTTCTTTTATTAATTTGTTTTCATTAATAATATAAAAAATTTAAAATTTAAAAAGTTATTTTTTTTCTTTTTCTATTTTGTGTTGTTTTCAAAAAGTTTTCTTTATATATATCATAATAAAATATTTGATATACTTAAAGAAAAATCCTCACAAATATAGAAAAAAGGGGGTTTTATCACTTAGAAATATGTTTTAAAAAAAAAGATAGGAAAAATCCATCAATAAACCCTTCTTTTGAAACTAAGAATCATCTTAGAGTTTTGAATAAACATAAATACACCAAATTAAGATCCTTTTTAGATATTTCTCAAGTAAAAGCAAAATTAGTAAAAACATAAACCATCCTTTTTTGAAATTAAAATAAACCTACACACTAAAGTTTTATAAAAATGAACTACGAAAGTTTAATTTTGAATAACGGGTACGTAAGCACTGGTAGGAAATTATGAGATGTGTTACAATATGAAAATTTTCTATTTTCCATTTCTATAAATAAATAGACGTTTCCCCCCAAATTTTCCTTTTCTGTAAATAAATAAAATATTTTCTTATTTACATGTGAAAAAACAAAAACATAAATTTATTTTCTAATAATGGGCATTTTGAAATATAAATCTAAATTTGGAATGTTAAAGTAGTACTAATTTAGGGTTTAATAAGTTAGCCCCTAGACCTAAAGTCTCTTGTATTAAGCTCTATTTCAATTATCCTTAATTTATTGTACATTAAGCCCAACTCGCTTAATACAAAATACTCGATATTAAATTAAGGAACAAACATTTTTTAAAAAAATGTTTAAAAAATAGTTTAAGAGTTGTCAACCAATAAAGCCAATAAAAATTGGATTAGCATTTCTTGGGTGAAAAAAAGGCTTATCAAGTCACTAATCTACTAATTTTCTAAGAAAAAAAAATATATCTTTTTGAAATCTTTAATGAAAGAGTTATGTCTAGAGGTTAACTTATTAAGATGTTAGTTACCATATAAAAAATAATAATAATAATAGGCCATTATTTTTATAATTTTTATAAAAAATATGAAAACATGGAAAAATGTGAAAATGCATGGAAATGAATCTTTTATTTTTCTTTATTACGAATTTTCTTAATTTTTTTTTTATTTTCTAACGGTTGTCTTAAAGGTGCCTACGTATCTACTAGACGAGATTAAACCAATGTAATTCTTATTTTTTAGAAAAATTTAGTAAGTTATCAAATTTTATTTATGAAAGCAGGCCATGTTTACGTTTTTTCACTAATTTAATTTTTATTTAGAAAAATCCCTAAAAACCTAAATTTTTTGTTCTAAGAAGTCCTAACTTTTGAAAATTCCCTAAGTTAAGATTTTTTATTTTATGAAAAAAAAAAACTAAGTGATAGAATGATTTTTCTTAGGAAAAATCCCTAAATTGCCTAATTTTTTAAGAAAGTGAAAATTTAATGAAAAACATGAAATCCTATCAAAATCTTTTAGGATATGCAACCTAAATGCAAATTTTAACTTAAAGATATGAATCATAAGAAAAGTACGCAACTTTCCTAAAAATATGCAATATTTGTAAAAAAAAAATGCATTTTATATTTTAAAATATATAATTTTTCTAGAAACATGCAATTTTTTTTCTAAAATAATGGAATTTTTATAAGAAAAATGCAAATTTTTGTAAAGACATGCAATTTTTCAAAATGTGCAAATTTTTAAGAGAAAGTATGTAATTCAATGCAATTTTATGATGAAAATGCAACCTATATAGAACTACCAACACATATGAAACAATAAAATACCTACAAAAGAAAACCCAGATACCCATAATAACACCCAATATGCAAATGCTTGAAAAGAAAAACTCATAAACATAATAAAAAAAAAGTAATAATAATACCAAAAATAGTTACATTCTACTTGCACAAAAATAATTAAAGTTAGTATGGATTTCACTAATAAAATAATAAAAGCTAATAAAATAGATTGAAGAAATAAAGAACAAAATCCAACACCCGCCATATTTTTACAACTTATTCTATAGTCATCCAATTGTTGTTTTTAACCAAAGTATCCGTGTACACTAATTTCTAATAGATACATATTCAGCTTCTACAGTTGAAAGAGCAACTAAATTTTGTTTCTTGGAAGACCGAGAAACCAACTTATCTCCTAAGAACTGACATGTTCCTGAAGTACTCTTCCTATCTATTTTGCAACTTGCATAATAAGCATTTGAATATCCTATAAGATCAAAAAATTTACTTTTAGGATACCAAATTCCCTGTCATGCAGTGCTTTATATGTATTTAAAAATCTTTTTAACTGCAGTTAAGTGTGTTTCAGTTGGTGAACTCTGAAATCTAGTACATACATAAGTACTAAATAAGATATCAAGTCGTGAAGCAATTAAATACAATAAAGATCCAATTAAGCTGCGATAGAGTTTTTCATTTACCTTTGTCATTACCTGTGATGTCAAGCTTTGTTGAGGTACTCATAGGTATTGAAGAATCTTTGGTATTCTCAAAACCAAATTTCCTCAATATCTGTCTATTGTACTTCTCTTAGTGAACAAAAATTCTATTCTCTAATTGTTTGATTTGTAATCCCAAGAAGAAGTTTAATTCACCCATGAGTGACATCTTAAATTCTGGCATCAAACTTGAAAATTCTTGATAATATATTTCATTAGTTGCACCAAAAACAATATTATCAACATAGATTTGTATAACTACCATTTCATTACCAAAATGTTTCATAAAAAGTGTAGTATCTACTTTTCCTCTTAGAAAGTCATTTTTAATTAAGAATTAACTTAATTTATCGTATCAAACACGAGGAGCTTGTTTAAGCCCATACAAAGCCTTTCTTCATTTAAACACATGATTTGATTTGAAGGGATCTTCAAATCCTAGAGGTAGATCAACATACACTTTTTCTTTTATGAATCCATTAAAAAAAGCACTTTTTACATCCATTTGATACAACTTAAAATTTTTCAAACAAGCAAAAACAAGTAACAATCTTATAGTTTCCAATCTAGTAACAGAAGCATAGGTTTCAACATAATATATTCCTTCTTCCTGTAAATAACCTTTAGCTACTAATCGTGCTTTATTTCTAACTGTTTTTCCATGCTCATCCAGTTTGTTCTTAAATACCCATTTAGTTCCAATGATTAACTTGTTTTTAGGTCTTGCTACTAGACTCCAAACTTGATTTCTCTAAAATTGATTGAGTTCTAAAATCTAGTTATTTTCATTTAAGGCTTCATCTAATGAAGGAGGCTCAATTTCAGACATAAGAGCAAACTAATTTTCAAAATTCTATAAGCTTAATCTTGTTCTTATTCCAAATCTAGCATTACCAATTATAAGCTTAGGAGAACGATCGGTTTTAAATTTTAAAGTTGATGGAAGTGTATGAAAGTTTTCAGAACCTTCTGACTTACCTTCTAAAGGTTTTTCAACAAACTTGGTATTAACTTTTGAATTACCTTTTGATACAAGTTTTGTTTTGGTTTCATTAAGCATCCTAGAGGCTTCTAAACTACCTTATGAAGGAGGTTCTATTTTTCCTTCTTCTGAATCAGGAAGAGCTGTATTCTTTTTGTTTGAAGCAACTGGAATTTCATCATCCAATTCTTCATAGATTATTTCTTCAATGAATTTAACATTTATTGACTGTTCCATAACCTTTTATTCTTTGTTGTATACTCAGTATGCTTTTGAGTTTAGAGAGTAGCCCCAAAATATGGCTTTATTAGCTCTCTCGTCAAAATTTCCTAAGACTTTTCCTATTTTCTTAACAAAAAACTTACAACCAAATGTGTAAAAATATGAAACTGTAGGTTTCCTTCCTTTGTAAATCTCGTAAGCAGTTTTATTCATCAAGGGTCTTACATATATACAATTAGTGATATAACAAGCTGTTGAAGCTGCTTTTGCCCAAAAATAATCAGCTATATTACTTTCATTAAGAAGAGTTCTCATCATTTCTTATATAGTACTATCTTTACGTTCAACTACTCCATTTTGTTGTGGAGTATAGGGTACGGAAAAATTATGGATGATGCCTTTGTCTTCACAAAACGAAATAAAATTAGAATTTTCAAATTCCTTGCCATGATCAATTTGTAATTTGATGATGGAGAGCCCTTTTTCATTCTCAACTCTTTTTGAAAAGATTTCAAAACTTTTAAAAGCATCACTTTTATGATGCAAAAATAAGATCCAAGTAAATTTAGAGAAATCATCTACTATAATAAGACCATATTTATTTCTTCCTAAACTTAACGTGTGAGTGGGGCTAAAGAGATCTAAATGCAATAACTCTAAAGGTCTTTGAGTAGAAATAACCTTCTTACTCTTATGAGATGACGAATTCATTTTATTCTTTAAGTAAGTAGCACAACAAATATTTTTATGAGCACGTAATTTAGGTAAACCTAAGATTAAGCTCTTTTTGGGCAAGTTATCCAGTTGATGAAAATTCACATGTCTTAGTCTTTTGTACCAAAGCATAGCATTATCATTTACAGAAATAAAAGCAGCTTTTAGATGATACTTCAGATGGTTTAATTAGATAAACATTCTTCTTTCTAAAACCTTCAAATAGCTTTAAACTGTATTGATTAAATCCAACACATTTATCATGTTAAAAAACTATTCTATATCCTTTATCACACAATTGACTTATACTTAATAAGTTATGTTTTAATCTTTTAACTAGCAACATATTTTCAATTGAATGAGGTACCAAACCAATTGATCATACCACAATTATTTTACCTCTACCATTGTCACCAAACATTACATAACCATCTTCTTTCCATTCTAGATTTGTGAACGACGAAGCATTACCGGTCATGTGTCTTAAACATTCACTGTCGAGATACAATGTTCCTTTTATCTTTACTTCAAGTCCTACACACATTAAAGCCTAATCAAATCTATTTACAAACCTAATGAAGCTTGGGTCCATAAGAATTCAAGCTTGTGTTTTGTTTTGTACCTTAGTTATTATTGAGCTTGTATTTTTTTTGCAAAAATAGTATTTCTCTATATGACCTATTTTATTACAAAGAAAACAAGCATAAGATTTATGTTCAATATACCTGTTACTTACCATTTTCCTTTCGTTTGGATCCTTTTTGTTGTGCCCTCTAAAAGGATACTTCTTGTTGTTTTGAGAAAACCTTCTGTTGATCTTTCTAATAGGTTCGAACGCTTTATTATTTTCCCTACTTTTAATCATTTCTTGCTTTTCATCTTTTAATTTAACAAAAACTATTTCTTTCTTCGTCTTAGATGTTTCTCCAAATTCAAAACCTAGTCCAAAATTTAAATTATCCATCCTTTGGCTAGAAATCAAAATTTGTAGTTTCTTGTCACTTTCATCAAACTTGCAAAAGGTATTCTTAATTGACTTAGATAGATCTTCCATACGGTTTTTCAAATTCTTAATTTCTTCTTTTAAAATTAGATTTTCATTAACTAAAGCTTCACGGGCAATATGCAAACCTTTGAGGTCATTTTTCAGAAAATCATTTTCATTTGCTAGCAACTTATTAGCTTGACTAAGTGCATGCTTTTCGATTTTCAAAGTTTTAACCTCAAATTCAAGCTTAGATATTTTATTACTTGACTTAGAAAGGGCTTTGAGTTGTTTGTTAATTTCGGCACATATATCGTCAAGTACATCTAAATCAGAATCAATTTTAGAATCTACCTCAGAAAGTGCCATAAAACATAAATTAGCTTCCTCACATTCTTCTGAACCTTTTGATTCAGTTTCTGAATCCTCTAGATCACTCCATGTCTCCATCAAAGATTTATGTTTCTTCCTGAATGTCTCCATTTTATTGATCAACAAAGGACATTTGTATTTTATATGTCCAGAATGTCTAGGCTTCCTGCATTCATAGCAAATAATCTCCTTTTTTACCTTCTTCTCTTCTTTTTCTTTGATTGACTTCCCTAAATCAATGGACCGATTCTTATTAGTAGTAAACCTTTTACTAAATGTTTTCTTACCCTTTTTCTTAAGCCATTTATTGAACTTTTTAGCTAGTAGTGTCAAGCCCTCATCTTTTTCTTTAAATGAATCTTCTCCTTCTGAATCAACATTTATTTCTTTGGCTTTGAAAGCTACAATCCTCTTCCTCATATCTTCTGAAGTACCTTATGATTTGAGAAAATCAGTTTCATATGCCATGAGCTTTAGTTTCATATGCCATGAGCTTGTTACACAATTGACTTAGTGTTAATGTCTTCAAATCACAAGCTTCTTCTATGGCTCTTTTTTTCGCATTCCAAACTTTGGGAAGAATCCTTAACATCTTGCGTACCATATCTACATTACTAATAACTTTACTAAGAGAAGATAGTTCATTAGTTATAGTAGTAAATCTATTGAAAGAGTCTTTGATTTCTTCACTAGGGAGAATTCGAAATATTTCATATTATTGAACTAGCGAGTTGATTCTTGTGTCCTTGATGGTTTCTATACCTTTGTAAGTTTACACCAAAGTGTCCCAAATGTCTTCAGTTGTTTCGCAAGAAGTAATTAGGTAAAATTTAGAACGTACAATAGTACTCAACAAAAGATTCTTAGCCTTTGAATTGAGATAAAAGATTCTTAGCCTTTGAATTGAGTTCGGCTTTGGTGATATCATCATTTGTTGTGATAACAGTTGGAGCTTTGAGATCTCCTGTATAAATAATTTGCCAAGGCTAATAATTTGATGCCTTCACATAAGTCTCCATCTTGAATTTCCAATAGGGAAAGTTAGTTCCATAAAAAAATGGTGCCTTGCCAGGCTAAATTGTTAAACTACCACTTGATTCACCCATGATTTTAAACTCTAGAAGATATTAGAGCGAGGCTATGATACCAATTGTTGGTCCTGTAAGGGTGAAATGGGGTTATGAATTGATATCTTTAAATTTTTTAGAACTTTTTTGTTAAAAAATGAAATTACCCCTCTTAACAACTTAGAATGGTAAATAGTGATAATTTAATGATTCAATGCACTAATGCACAATGGATGATAAACCAAATTAAAAGAGTAAGGAAGGAGAAAATTAGATAAATATTCTATAGAGCTTCAGCCATCTACCTACTACTCTCTTCCAGTTCCATTGCTGATGACCCGATCTACTTCACCAGTGCCGTTTTACTTGATCCACTAAATCAACTAACAAACAGATTACAAGCATTCGTCATACTAACTTTACAACACTCTGCTTTGCTTATCTAGCTTCTCTGCAATCTAAGCCAATACAGATCTATAGAGTATAGACTATCTTTTCTCTACAATAAACTATAGAGATTACAAGTGAGAACAAAAATAAAATTCTCAAACAATTTTGCACTTAAAAGAAATAACACTTATTGTAAAACTGTGATTCAATGCAACTCTCTAAAGAAGTATCTGAAGGACTTTTTGAAACATTTCAGAAGGTAAAAACTGATCGAGAATTTTTTATGCAACGATAATATTTCTTCAGAGTTGTATATCGACATTTTGAATCCTTTCTTCTTTTATATTGAGTTTTTCCAACGACTAAAAATCTAAAGATTTTCTTTTCCTTCATAATTATCCAACCATTAGATATTTAAAATAACTCCTTGGATTTTTTTGGAGAAGATTTTGGTCATTTCGAATTTAAAAATCTATTCTCCTTGATTTGTTCACATCAAATATACTTAACATCATAACCACTAGACAGATTTCTTAAACTTAACGAAACGATAATCCTTATTAGATATTTCTGGATAAAGTTCATTTTGAATTTCCACAAAATCTGACTCAACTATATCCTTATCCATATTTGTATCTATCTTGATTTTTCAAAAATTAAATCGCTCATGGATAATCCCCATGGATCTTAACTCCATTTTGAGTGAAATGAGATTCATTTTTTTCCCCTAATACACCCAATCTAATGGAGCCAAGTCTTAATTAATTTGAATCCAATTTAAAACTAATTTCAACATAATACTTCCAGACTTACTTTCTAAACAAACTTCTGAAGAATATTAGCCTATTGTTTTTTGAGCTTCTGAATAAACTTCTGAATTGTTGTACTAATTCTTCTTATAAAAGCTTCTGTAATACTTTTTGAAGATTTTTCAGACTAGTCTATTTTCAATCAATTCAAAGCTTTTGAATGCAACTTAATTTTGTGAAATTAAACTTTTTGAAAATCCTTCCATAAACTTGTGCTCTTAATGATTCATTAGCTTTTAAGCCTTTTTGTTATCATTGAAATGTATGAGAGATATCTAACAATATTGAAATCTTCTAACAACTAATTTGAAGATTATCTTCTCTTTTGTATTCATCCAACCATTAGTTGGTAAAGATAATTTCTTAGATATTTTGAGAAGATCTCGATCATTTGAAATTCAAAAAACAACTCTCCTTATCTAGTTTTGATTAGATATACTTCAATCTATAACCACCAGATAAGCTTCTAATTTGAATTTGTCAAGGAGATATGCTTTATCAGCAACTTCTAGATAAGACTCACATTCAAGATTTAAAATTCTACAAAGTGTGAATCAACCTTATCCATATCTGTATTTGTGCATATCTTAATTTATCAAAAATTAATTCGCTCAAAAAATCCCTATAGATCTTAGTACCATCTTAAGTGAAACGAGATTAAGTGTATTTCCCTAATATACCTAAGTTAGTAGAGCTAAGCATTGTTGAATTTCAAATCTAATATTGAAATTTATCATATATTTCTAGATCAACTTTCTGAATAACCTTCCAAAGAATATTAATTCTTCTTTTCTTTGAAGTTTATGAACAAGCTTTTGAAGTGCTATACCACTTCTACTTATAAAGCTTTTAAAATACTTTCTGAAAAATTTCTAACTATTCTCTTTTTCAGTCATATTAGACCTTCTGATTAAGTTTTTAAACATAGCTTAGTTTTGTGAATTTAAACTTTTTGAGAACCCTTCTGAATGCCCACAATCTTAATGATTTATTAGCATTTATCTCTTTTTATTATCATTAAAATATATGAGAGATATCTAATAGTAATAATGCCTTAGGTTTTGGTGGTGGTTTAAGTGGTTTTTGAATTTGATGGTAGCGGTGGTGTTAGGGGTCACGGTTAGGGGAGTTTTGATGTAAAGTGAGGATAGCTCTAAGGGTTTTGGGATGTGAGAAGTACGATGGTGCTGTTAGTTTTGTATGGGGAAATGTGGCTTGGATGGGTTATGAATAGATGTGTGGTGGTTGAGGGTTTGCATGAGTAATGGTTTTGGGGGTCGCAGCAAGCACGAAAGGGATTGCATTTTGTTGCTAAAGTGTTATTGGTGCATGTATGGTGGGTAGCTTATGTTGTTGTTGGCCATTATGTGATGTTTAAGTTAGAGAGAGAGTAGATGTAATTAAGAGAGAGAAAGTAGGTGTGGGTTGAGTTGTGATGGAGATTACTTGATGATTTTTTGTTATCGAAGCCTCTTTCATTTATAGATTACAAGCTCAAATCTATTTTAAAGCTTTAATAAAATTTGAGTCAAGATTTAGAAACCCATGGATGAGATTTGATTTTATCAAAATCTTTGTTTAAATGTTAGTAATGTAAATCCTTAGAAATTTTTGTGTTTTTGATAATGATTTACTAAATTTATAGCAAATCCCATAATTTTCTTTCTCTTTCCTAACCATTCTTGCCCTTTCTCATACACTAAGAAAAGAAGGAAAATCCAAGTCATGTACATGGCGCATGTCCTAAGTAAAAAATAAGATGTGCCTCCTACTTAGATCAAACCCATGACCTTTTTCGAATACATGTGTGTGTCTTAACCAACTAGGCTAGCTTTTCTCTTTTATATCTTATGCATTTATATTATACTTAAGTTATCTAAACTAGGCCCAAAATTTTATTTCCAAACTCAAACCCAATTCACTTCAACTCGTTTTAAAATGACCTAAACCCATTTAAATATCCCAAAATATACATAATAAAAATTTTCAACACAATTTCAACTTAATAAATTCTAAGTCCTATTTTAATTAGTCTAGTTAAAATTATTTTCGAATTTTAAATTGAATAGAAGCTCATTTCATAAACTCAAATATTTTATTAGACTATTTGCTAACGAATATTTTTTTAATAAAGCCCAATTTTTAAATGATTCAAAATTTATTAAATTGTATGTATATATTTTAATATTGCCTAATTCAACCCTAAATAGCATACTAACTTAACTAGGACTTCTTTTTATACTATTTTTTTTTCAATTTTTTATTGTATTTTTTCAAGTTTTGAATTTTTTTTTTTTGTATTTTTTTTTTAAATGAACTTGGCCTAAAATAAATAAAAATAATAAAATAAAAAATAAGGGGGCAAAAAATTGGGGTGTTTACATATGGTTTTCAAAACAATTTGTTTCTAAAATGAGATTTCCTATAGTCTAGTAGCTATGTTATAATTAATTCACTCAATTGATTATAACTTAACATTTTTCCTAATCTTAAGCAAGTGGCTACTCTAAAATCTTTTTTCAAAATTAAAAATAAACCAGATTTTCCTTGATCCTTAGTCAAGAGTTAATATTAACTAGGTAGGGTTTAATATTAATTGAAATAAGGAAAATAAAACTGAAAATTTTAAGCTCGATAGTGGCTAAGGCATATGTTTTGTGGTACTATTGTGAAATTGTATCTTATTTGGTGTATTTGTGAACTAGTTGATCAACTTTAACAAGACTAACAGAAACTTGAACTATAACTTTTAAATAACATACATTGCAAACCAATGGGGGACAATTTCGATTGTCTAGCCAAACTTCGAACCTTTTGAAGAGGCATTGTAAATTAGTCTTTCCCTACCCTTAGTTAAACAAAGTGATAGGAAATGAGCTTGCATTAAGGTTGAGGGTGCTAACTCAAAGTAGTCATGGGAGAAGTAATATCTCAATTAAACAAGATTAGGTTTGGTCGTGAGCTATTGTATTATGCTAAAACTCCTCAACCTAGGTTAAAGTAGGTGAAATTTCTCTATCTTCGTAAAGGAATAGATAGCATCATGCGGATGGCATTTGCTTGTTCATATATTGCATTAAATGATTGATTAACAACCCTATTGATTTTCTCAGCTTATATATGCTTTTTGCCTCCTACCCCTTACTAAGTTATAGTTTGCTAACTTCTCTATAGATTTTCTTGCAAGTTCTAATTAATCATACCTTATGAAGACCATCTTCAAGTGTGCAATGGGTATAAATAAGGCTTGAGTAAGAAGAAGCTGTTGTTGACTTTCTTTTTCGACCTTTGGATTTCTTGGAGTTGCTAGGTCTTTGAAGCGACTTAGCTTGATTCTTACTTTTGAGTTATGTTAAGTACTAAAGTACTTTCATAAGTATTCAATACAAACTCTTATTATAAATATAAGTGTGTTAACTATTGTCTGTGTGTATGTGTGTGTGTGTATATTGTATATACATGTAAATGTATAAGATTTAATGTAGAATTATCTTATGAGCCTTGTATATGTCAAGTTTATGCTAGCAATGAAGTGGACATTTTTTAGTATAAAATTGATATACATGATGGATTGTTACTGCTTGATGGCTATAGGTCGTGACAAGTGAATAAGCGATGATGAAAAATGAACAATAGGTAGAAAGAGACCACTCAAAATATAGTTTCAAATTTTCAACATTCCATGCTCTAAGGATTATCTACCTATCTAACCTCTCAAGTCGATATACTCCATTCTCCACAACTTCTCAAATCCAAGCAGGATCTTTTTCAATTTGTAACAAACTTCCCTTGGCCATCATGTACACCTGTTGCTTCTAACTTATGACACACTAAGTTTCTAAGTTGAAAAACCTCATGCTTCACCTTTTAGTTGTAGTATTCTACTGCTTTGTACTGGTGCATTGTAAATCTGGCCTTTACTATATCTCATATTTCTTTAATTATGTCTAGATGGGTCGTAAGGTTGATATGATTTGCCATGACATTAAAGGCTTACGTATGAAAACTTAGAAGCTTAGTTTAATGGAAAGGATGGCCTTAAGCCCAAATGATAACTTAAATAGGGTTTTACTTATTATAGTTTTGTAGGTAAGCTTACACCCCTACAAAATAATTGGAAGTTCATCAGCCCACTTCCCCTTTGCTTAGTCCATGCTCCATTTTAGACTATGTAATATAACCTTATTTATTACTTCAACCTAACCATTAGTCTACAAATGTGCAACTAATGTATGATTTAGTTGAATGTCATACTTCTCATAAAAAGCTTGGAATTTATCATTATCAAACTATGGACCCTTATTAGTTACAATTAGGTAGGGAACTCGAAGCCTCAATATGATAAAATTGAATACAAACAAGTCTACCTTTTGCTTAGTGATCATTGTAATAGCTTCGACCTCTACCCACTTCATGAAATAATCTATTAGACCAAAATAAACTGCCATAGTCCAATAAACTTTAGAAAGGGTGCATGAGTATGGACTGGTTAGATCAAATGTTAAAGCTTACTAAGTGAGGTGCAACTAATCACCTCATGCTTTTGGCACTACAAAAAATATTACACTGGATTCTTTGCATCTTCTATCATAAAAGGCCAATAATAACCAAGTTTGAGTGCACGAACATGCAATGTTTGAAACTTCGCATGATTACTATAAACTCCTATATGAAGCTCAAAAAGCACTTGCTGTGCTTCTTTAGGTAAAAGGCAACAAAGGTAAGATTGGCTAAAGCCATGTTTGTATAACCAATCATCAATCATAGTGAAATTTGAGGCTTAGCATATAAGCCTCAAAGCTTCTTTCCTATCAATAAGTACCACTTCATCCTTCAAATAATCAACAATTAAATCCATCTAAAATTTTTCCCTTAGTGTAGGCTATACTTCACAAAACTAGTCAGCAAACATTTCTAGGCTCTTCTTTAGTAAGTACTTGATAAAGAATTAATCATTCAAGTTTAGGAACAATGTAGAAGCCAACTTAGATAATTTGTTAGTAGCCATGTTATGCACCTTAGGTACCTTCATGATGGTAAAGGATAGGAATTCTTTAGTGAGCATTTGTATTATGGTTAAGTATTTCCTCATTACTTCATCTTTTACCGTATACTTTCCTTTTACCAGCTAAACAATCAACTGAGAATCATAAAAAAAATTCTAACCTTTCAACTTTGACCTCTTTAGCAAGCCATAAACCAATAATCAGTGCTTTATACTCTACTTCATTATTACTAGCTAAAAACCCAAATTTAAGCACATAACAAATTTTGAGGTTACATAGTCCTTGCAACACAAGCCCTATACCACATCCTTCTTGTCTTGAGGAACCATCTATGTATAAGTTCCATCAAGGCATCTTAACTAGCTCACACTATCCTCTTCTCTTGTAAGCTCTACTACAAAATGTACTAGGACTTATGCTTTTAATGTTGTTCTTAGTCGATACTAATCACCATATGCACTCAACTCTAATGCATATTTCATGATGGACTATCGACCCTTGGTCCACTTACTCATGTACGCCTAAAAGGCCTCTAGTCACTTGTTAGGAGAATTCTCTCTCATCAGCTTGCCAAAGATGAGAAACAATATATAGAAGATCGATGGGCAAACTCCTTAGGAATTCCACTTGGATACACCCTTCTCTGTTTCACCCCTTGTGCTAATGCTGACCACTTGCTTACCAAAGCTAGGCTACTGAGTGCTGAGGCTGAGAGTTTTGCACATCGAGACTTACCTTAATCACCTAAACCTTCATATCCTAAGGCCAATCTACCGTGTGTAGAGGCTAATACCCCTACTCACTAAGTACTCCTCCTTTGATCCGCTATGACTACATAGTGGCATTCCTGATTCACCTCGACAACTCTTAATGCTATTTATCTACAACCGCTGTATCATAACCCAAGGCCTACTACTATGCCCAAGCTTCTGTAGTATAAACCCATTGATGAGCTACCACCTATCCATTTTCTGACATTGTACTACTTTTTCCCTTTTCTTCATTTGTCCTTTTTACCCTTTCTTACACATTAGGAATCTCTTTTGTCATTAATTATTTTTGTAATTTTCCTTATTTGTATTAAATATACTTATTATAGTGAGGCATTCCTCTCCAAGTACAATATCCTACACTCTTATCTAATCTTGCTAAGTAACTCGAGATTGATGATAGGTAGACCTTGACATTAGCTTATGCATCACATTAATCCAGTGTTAAGTTGTGTTATGTTGTTGATGAGTCACATCCTTTAAGCAGCTTTACGTAAGCTATTGCATTCCATTTGCCAACAATTCCATTCCATTTGCCAACAATTCCATTCTATTTTCTTCGATATCTTAAAGGACCCATTTGGAATCCAACTCCTAAAGTAAGTTCTAAAGATTACTAAGCTCCTAAGCAGATCATATAATCTTAGTATTAGAGATTGAGGTTACAACTGAAACCTACATTGAAATAGTTCCTGCCAATCTACTATTTTGTTATACCCTATTTTCCTTTGGAAGACTAGAACAAGTTCTCAATTTACTATTTCATTTGCATTTTCTCTATGTGTATGGGAGTTTCTTGTGTGAGGAGTGTTTTCTGAAGCTTCATATTGAGAATATCGAATCCTAGTGTTCAAGGAAAGATTAACAATGCCAAAAGTGATGCTCATGGTTGTAGTCATGTTATTCAACAAACTCCACAAACTATTGATGAGCAGATACAAGACCTTGCAACTATTATAGCTAATCTAGTTGTTTCTGTACAAAGGGTCATAGAGACTAAGCTGTAAGAAAGAGTTGTTGTTGAATAAGGTCATGAATGGATAGATAGGCCAAGAAGGCAGATGGATGAACAACAAGACCTAGGGCCAATTGATATGAACTAAGCTCTACCCCAACGTATCGATAAAGTTGTTAGAAGGAGACTTAAGTTTGATGAAGTTAAGGAGTATGAGAAGGAGGAGCAGTATGATGGAGTTGACGAGTGTGAGCTTAAAGCTCCTAAGGGTACCAAACATCTCAAAGTGTAGATCTCGAGCTTTAATGGGTTTAGTAGTGCTAATGACTACCAAGACTAGAAAGAGAAAATATTCGACTTTTATGACTAAGAAGATGTTGTTCCTATTCAAGTAGCTATGTTGGAATTTTCTAGGTATGCAATGATGTGGTAGAAGAAGTTGTAGAATGTTCACCTGAGAACCTGATGTGAAGTCAAAACATGAAATGTGATAAAAAGAGTCTTGAGAAGTAAGGTTTTTCCCAAACACTACGAGCAAGACAATTTTCAATGTCTCTAAGTGTTGAGACAAGATAACTAATCAGTGGACGAGTACGTTTAAGAGTTTTAGTTACTTATGATCCGATGTGTTATTGGTGAACTTGAGATACAAACTATAGCACAATTCATTTTTAGGCTAATAAATGAGATTGGTAACATAGTAGAGCTATAGAGGCTTGCAACTCTAGATGAGGCCATCCGAGTGGCACCAAGAGCCAAAGACAGTGATAAAACCAAATTAGCTGAATGTTGAGTATCCGAATAGGATTGCCAACCAAAAGCTATATGTCAAACCGATCTGGAAATGACCGAACACCAAACAGTTTCAAGGTAAACCGTTGTGGATAGGTGTCGAGCCAACCAGAAGATGGCCGAAGTAAGGGCAAAGCCAAGGAGCTTGAGGTCCATAGGGACTAAGGTTAGAGCTCAAGGAAGAAGACCTAAGAAATCAAGTGTTTCAAATGTCTCAGCTATGGACATGTAGCTAGTCAATGTCCGAACTAACGTATCATGACCATAAAGGAAGATAAACCCCAATTTAAAGTGGAGAGTACTAGTGAAGGAGAGGAAGAAATAAGAGTTAATTAGATGCTAGAAGAGTTTTAGGAAGACCCCAATGCTGTAATGCCACCTGAAGTAGGTGCCGAGTACTGTTTTGTTGTTTGAAGATCTCTCCATACTTTTGTAGCCAATGAGAATGAGCAGAGGGAGAACCTCTTCTATATGAACTGTCAAATGAATGGAAAACTATGCGTATTGATCATTGATGGGGAAAGATGTACTAATGTCATAGCACAAGGAGTTGTTAAGGCCTTAAAGTTGCTGACATACTCGTACCTTAAGCCATACAAGATTCATTGGTTAAATGAGAAGGGAGGTCTATCAATTGCCAAGCAAGTTAGAGTGCCAATTATTGTTGGTGACCGGTACAAGGATAAGGTGCTATGTGATGTCCTTCCTATGTTTGTTTTACACATCTTACTCAACCAGCCTTGGCCATTCAATTTAAAGGTATTGCATGACGGATATAGAAACACCTACATATTCTAAAAAAATGGAAAGAAGGTTATACTGACTCCTATGAATCCTAAGGAAGTATAAGAGTCTCAAGAGAAGATTCTCTATCTCTACCATGAAAATCCCTAGTGATTTCCCATGCTCAATTTTCTTAAGAAGTTAAGGAAGAGGAGTGTATGCTCTTATTAGTTGGAAACTCTTAGAGTTAAGATAAATTGAAAGCTTACTTGCAAAGTTATAGATATTACTACAGGAGTGTGCTAACCCATTTCCTATTGAAATGCCAAAAGGTTTACCACCCCTGAAAGGCATAGAACATTGTATTAACCTCTAGCCTGGAACTATTCTTCCTAATCGACCTGCTTACAGGCTCAATCCCGAGTAGGCAACTAAATCAAAGAAGTAAGTAGATAAGTTGATTGATCACAAATATGTCCAAGAAAGTATGAACCTTCATACAATACCAATTGTTCTTGTGCTAGAGACAGATGGAATGATCATAATCAACCTGCGACCATCACCAAGTCGAGGCCAACCAACCTCAAGCCGAGGCCGATCAACTCTAATTGAGAGCAAGCTGAAGCCAAAAGGATGAGAGGTAGAAAAAGAACCACTCAGCAACATGTCTGTTGTCAACCATGTTACTGAGAGATTACACTACTAAGAGTTGGATCCATTTGGCACGTCACGGAGAGACTAGTACAACTAACTTTAGAACTCGGCAATAATGGGCCGACCTTTCTGGTGTCTTACCCAAGCAATATGATGCTTCTGGGACTCCTTATCAAACCTGTACATCTAACTTCCAACCCCGCCTAGTTCAGATCCTACTCCTTCCAGGACATGCCGAATGATCACATGACAACTTTCTCTATTAAATGCATAGTTTTGTATTGTTATACATGTTTTTCTTTATTTTATTTATAGGCCCAATTCTTCAAGGTTTAAGGCCTTACACATTATTTACAATTTTTCCATTAGGATCTAGGACTTGCTATAAATAGTAACATTTGTAATAACATAAACAACAAATATATACGAACGAAGACAATCATTTTACAGTGAAACTTTCCTCTTTTGAGCAAGGTTACACTTGAGCTCTTAGAGCTTGTTTTGCCGAATTATTGAGAGTTCAACAAACTCTTTAATCTTTCTTGCGTTCTTATCAATCTTGTTCTTAAGATTGTGGTGAACCCTTCATTTGAGCAAGTTAATGAGTTATATCTAACCTCTCATTTGAAACCCCGAGCAACATTTAGTGTTCGTAAGTCGTATCGAACTCTATTTCAAGCTCATTCCCTGATTGTATTTGTGTCTTGGTGCATAGTATCCATCTACATTCATACTCAAAACCCCATTCTCACTCGAACTCAGATTGCCTTCATTTTGGGTTTTTGAGATTCGTTGCCCACTATACGTATGATCTTGGTATCAGAGCTTTAGGGAAACACGCATGCTTGTGTTCTTCAAAGTTTGTTTAGCCATTTGAACATCTATTTGTTGTCATTTTATAGTGTAGTGTGTTTATATTTTTTTAGCAGTCATAGTATTATGTTGTTGTTAATTCAGGTAACAGTGATTTTAGTAGTTGATTTTAGTTATTGTGGAAGTGTTTGTCAATTGTGGGTAGCTATAGATGCTAAGTAGTAGTAATTTCTAGGTTGCTGTAGTGTTTTTGTTGTAAAATGTGTTTGTTCAATTTTCTAAAAATTACTGTACAACAAGAATGATGGAATATAATGTTAACAATAGTGGTGATAATCTTTACGGGAGCTTGAGGAGACGTGTTAATAACTTAGAATATCAAATTTAGAATCTCACTGAAGCCGAGAAGAAAGAAGGGAACAAACACTGATTAGTAGAAGTGGTTCCAATGAACTTGACAATGACGAGCAATAGCCGAGAAGAGCTACCAAGCTGAAATGGAGAGAAAACTAACCTGTACCAAAAAGAAGAAATGAAAGGAGTGTTGACTCTGAAGCAAATTAAGAAGCCTGGAGAAGAAAGCCGAGGATAAGAAGGGACATGACCGAGTAAGCCCCAACAGAAGTAGCAGATCCGTGATGAACCGACTAGCTTAGAATGTAAGGGATGAACCCTGAGCATCTGGCCAAGGACTTGATAATATTAAGCTTAAACTGCCAACCTTCAATGGAAGTAACCAACTTGAAGAATTCCTTGACTGGGTTCCCCGAGTCGAGAAGTTGTTCGAGTGCTATGAGTGTAATGATCGAACAAAGGTTAAGCTAGCTTCATTATCCTTTATTGAATATGCAAGCCTTTGGTGGCATAAGATGGTTAGCAAGCGAGATGCTAAAGGAGAGGAGCCAATTAGAACTTAGAGGCTTATTAAGTAATTGATGAATTAGCGTTTTGTGCCAACTTACTTTAAGTAAGAGATGCTCCATGCCTTCTAATACCTAAGATAAGGTCGAAACATTGTTAAAGAATATTTACAAGAGTTTGAGACCTTAATGATGGGATGCGAGATTGCCAAGCCTAAGGACTACACCATTGCTAGGTTCCTGAGTAGACTTCAAGATGATATTGCTGATACAATAAAATTACAGTAGTTTAATTCATTAGATAAGCTGATTAATCTAGCATTGAGAGTTGAATGTCAAAAGAGGAGAAGGCATTAGAAGCCGATTAGCTAACCTCAACAAGGCAGCCCTAAGCTTGAGAGGAATGCCAAGAGAAAAGGGCTAAAGAGGAGGAAGGAGAAAGGAAAGCTTAGCAGACCAGTTCATACCAAGAAAGAAAAGTCACCTGGCAACAAGGATCGAGATGTGAAATGCTTTAAATGCTTAGGCTACGGACATATTGCATCCTCATGCCCTAATAAGAGGGTCACGATCTTGAAAGGTGAAGGACCAAATGCTCAAGTAAAGAGTTAGAGTGACAAGAGTTGGGAAGATGAGTTGATATAAGAAGATGTCTATGTTGAAAATTTGGATGAACTCTTATCCATGACGATACGAGCCAACCTAAAGGCAAATCCTAAACAAAGGGAAAATTTATTTCATATGCGGTGTCTAGTGAATGGGAAGACCTATTCCCTAGTAGTTAATGGAGGAAGCTGCACCAATATCGTCTCTACTGAGTTAGTGGAAAAGATGAAGTTGCTGACTTACCCGTACCTCCGACCTTATGGATTGAAGTGGTTCAATGACAAAGGCATGGCCCATATACATAAAAGAGCTTGGATAGCATTTAAGGTAGGGTAATATGAGGACGAGATTGACTTCAATGTGGTCCTTATGAATGCCATAAATTTACTTCTTGGCCAACCACACGAGTATGATTAGAAAGTGATCCATGATGGCTTCCTTAATACTTACACTATTCGGAAGGATGGAGAGCTATTGCTTAACCCCCATGAGTGTTGAAGAAATCCAAAGACACTTAGCAAGTGGAGAATGTGCACTGATAGCCAAGCCATCAACAAAATTACTATTAAATACCAATATCTAATCTTGTCATTAAATGATATACTTGATGAATTGCATGGTGCCTACATTTTTTCAAAGATTAATCTAAAAAGTGGCTACTATCAAATATGGATGGGGCCAAGAGATGAATGGAAGACGTCCTTTAAAATAAGGGATGGTTTGTTAGAGTGGATAGTGATGCTATTCGGTCTAACAAATGCACCGAGAACTTTTATGCGACATATGAATTGTATCTTAAGAACACTGATTGATAATTGTGTTATGGTGTATTTTGATGACATTTTAGTCTATGATGCTGGCCTCATCTCACATGTCGAGCATTTAAGATCAATGTTTGATATTCTCTGAACTAAGAGCTTATTCGGCAACCTAAAGAAATGCATATTTTGTTAGAGTAATGTTGTATTCCTTGAATATGTAGTTTCAAAGGGAGGAGTCCGAGTTGATGACGAGAAAGTCAGGGTTATTCTTAAGTGGCTGATGCCTACTAATGCTATCGAAGTAAGAAGTTTTAACGATCTTTCTTTGTTCTATTGTAGATTTATTCGAAACTTTAGTTCCATAACTGCTTCACTGTTCGAACTAATCAGGAAGAACTCTAAGTTCAAGTGGTCTAAAAAAGCTCAAAAAAGTTTTAGAGAGATCAACCTTAATACTTAACTTACCAGATTTTGCGAGAGCTTTTTAAGTATAGTGTAATGCATCTGGAGTTGGTATTGGTGCTGTTCTTATGCAAGAGCACCAGCCAATTGCCTATTTTAGTAAGAAACTTAAAGGAGCCGCCCTAAAATATTCAGCATATAACAAGGAGTTCTATACCCTTGTCTGAACACTGTCGAACTTGCAACATTACTTGCTATTGAGAGAATTCATCATCTACTCAGATCATGAATCTCTCAAACATCTTCGAGGATAAAAAAAAAAAATTCTCAACATCATGCTGAATGGGTTAAATTCCTTAAGTCATTTTGCTACATCATCCAGTACAAGAAAGGAAGCACCAACATTATAGTTGACACTCTTTCTCGTCATCATGCCTTTATGATGACATTGCAAGCAAAGGTACTTAAATTTGGCACCCTACCTGATCAGTATGAGCATGAATCGTATTTTGGACCCTTAGTGACAAAGTGCAACATTGGAGGAGTTGTGGATGGGTTTTATTAGAGCCAAGGGTTTTTATGAAGGGAAAGTAAGTTTATGTATCAAGTGATTCGACTAGAGAGCTACTTGCTCGAGAAGCTCATGTTGGAGGATTAGTCAGCCACTTTGGAGAAAAGAGAACAGCTAAATTATTGAGAGAACACTTCTATTAGCTTAGGATGATGAAGGATGTGCATCGAATTCTTGAAAGATGCGAGGTATGTAAACATGTAAGGGGGAGAAAAGAGTTGTATAGAGAGTACTCACTCCTGCTTATACCTAAGCAACCATAGACTGACATAAGCATGGATTTCATGCTTAGCCTACCTATAGCTCCGAGATGACACAAGCTTATTATGGAAGTGGTCGATCGGTTTAGCAAGATGAGCTACTTCATCCCCTACCACCAAGCCAATGATGCTTTATTTGTTGCTAATCTCTTTTTACAGAAGATCATACGATTGTATGGGATACCAAGAAGTATTGTATCTAATTGTGACTCAAAGTTCATGAGCTTCTTCTAAAGAAACCGATAGAAGAAGCTCAGCACTAAGCTTATATTTAATACTTCTTGCCACCCGCAAATAGACAGCTAAACAGAAGTAGTGAACAAGAAAGTCAATAACCTCCTTTGAGCTATTGTTAAGAAGAATCTACATGATTGGGATCTATGCCTACCAGTCATTAAGTCCTCTTGCAACCACTCACCTCACAGCTCGACAAGACGGTCACCATTCGGGGTCATATATGGACTTAACATGAACTTACCTTTAGATTTGGTTATCATCCCAACCACTCATGGGGAAAGTCAATTTGGCCTATAGCATACCGAAGAGTTCCATAAGTTGCATCAAAAGCTTGCCGAGCAACTAGTATAGACTATGGCTTAATAGAAAGAATAAGGAAGTTAAGGAAGGAGGCAAGTCATTCACAATCCCGGAGACCTTATCTAAATTCACCTCAATAAGGAACGTTTCCTTGGGAAAAGGATGAACAAGCTGTCCCCTAAGTTAAATGGACCTTATCGGATCCCTAAGCATGTTAACGACAATGCATATGAGCTTGAGCTGCCTAAAGGATATGGTGTATCTACTACTTTCAATGTCTCCAACTTGATGCCCTATGTGCCTAACAAAGAAGAAAACTAAGATTTGAGGGCAAATCTTCAACAACCCTGGGGAACTGATAGACTACCGACCCTTAGTCTACTTATTAGTGCACATTCAAGAGGTCTCTAGTCTTTCATCAACCTACCAAGGACGAGAAACAATACACAGAAGATTGATGGTTAAACTCCTCAAGAACTCCATTTGGATACGTCCTTCTCCATTTCACCCCTTATGCCAATGCCGATCACTCACTTACTGAGCCAGGCCACTGAGTGCCAAGGCCGAGAGTTCTATAAATTGAGACTTACCCTAATCACTTGGACCCTCATATCCTAAGGTCAACCTGCCAAGTGCCAAGGTCTATACGCCTGCTCACCGAGTTCTCTTCCTTTGATCTGCTATGACTACATAGTGGCATTTCTGATTCGCCTTGGCAACTCATGATGCTATCTATCTATAATAGTAGTATCATAACCTAAGCCTTACTGCTGCACCCAAGCTTCCTCAACACGAACCTTTTAATGAGTTGCCACATGTCCATTTTTTCTATTTTACTACTTTTTCCCTTTTTGCCATTTATTCTTTTTACCCTTTCTTACATACTAAGAATCTCTTTTGTCCTTTATTCTTTTTGTAATTTTCCTTATTTGTAATGTTTCCCTAGGGACTTACTATAAATAGTCCATTTTCCTTATAGCTAGATTATTATTGTCCTCCTAATATTGAATATACTTGTTTTGATGAGGCATTCATCTCTAAGTACAACATCCTACACTCTTATTTAATCTTGCTAAGTAACTCGTAGACCTTGACATTAACGGCGGGTAGACCTTGACAATAGCTTGTGTGTCACATCAAGCTAGTGTCAAGTCGTGTTATGTTCATTAGTAAGTCACATCCTCCGAGCAGCTTCACGTAAGCTACTACATTCCATTTGTCGATCATTTCATTCTATTTTCTTTAATATCTTAAAGGATCCATTTGGATTTTAACTCCTATGGTAAGCCCTAGTGATTGTTGAGCTCCTAGGCACATCATTTCATCATGCGACTTGATGAATTAAGCTTTTACAAGGCTTGCTTAATGGTTGATTTGTAAGAACCATAACTTGATGAGCCTCAAAATAAGGCATCAACTTCCTTGCTGTCGTGACTATAATAAGATCAAACTTTTCCTTGGTGTATCTCAATTATAGTCCTTCTAAAATGTGAGAAACATAATAGATCGGCCAATGCTCTCGCCCCTCAATACATACTAGAATAGAGGAAAGAGCTTAACCACTAACTAATAGAATGAAAACAACTACTCCCTTGGGATAACCTTCAAGAGTTTAGGTGGAGATGATAGAAATTCCTTCAACTCTTTCAATGTAACTTTGCACTCATTAGTCTACTTGAATTTCTTAGGGTTTTCTAAGGCCTTGAAAATTTTGACGCATTTGTCTACATTTTTCGAAACAAATCTAAGGGATGTGATGTCACTTATTAACTTTTGAACCTCCTTCATTATACTTAGGGACTTCATGTCCTTTATTGCTTTAATTTTTTTATTTGCCTCAATTCCCTATGGGGTTGCCATATAATTTAAGAACTTTCTAGAGGTAGCTCCAAAGACATGCTTTTGTGCATTCAACTTCATATTATACCTCCTCAAAGTGTCAAAAGTTTCTTCTAGGTCGATAAGATGACAACCTTGTTCCACACTCTTTATAATCATATCATCAACATAAACTTCCACATTACAATGAATTTGAGGCTTAAACATATTTGTTACTAATGCTTGGATGATCGCTCCAGAATTCTTCAAACTAAAGGGCATCACAGTATAGTAATATATACCAAAGTTAGTAATGGTAGAGGTATGTAGCTCATCTTTCTCATCCATCTTTATTTGATTGTAGCTAGAAAAAGCATCCATAAAGCTCAACAAGGCAAGACCAGTATTTGAATCTACCATCTAGTCAATTCTTGCAATCATAAGCAGTCTTTAGAGCAAGCATTAATCAAATTTATGAAGGCAATGCACATGTTCCATTTGCCATTTAACTTCTTAACCAACATACAGTTGGCCAACTAAGTATGGTAAGGCTCTTTTCATATAATGCTTGTCTTTAAGAGTTTCTATACCTACTTAATTATTATCTATTATTCTAAGGCAAAAAGTCTTTTTTTCTATTGAATGACCTTAGCATTAGGATCTATCTTGAGTTTATGCATCATAAACCCTCTGGGTATACCAAGCATGTTAGAAGGAAACTATGTAAACACATCTGAATTTAATATAAGGAAATGCACTAATTTTCATCACAGCTTTAGAGATAAAAATTTTCTAATCTTAGTGGTCTTTTCTAAGTCTTCCTTGCACTATATTTCCTCAATCCCTTCATCTGGCTTCTCTGTATGCTTAGTGTTTTGATTGGGATTTTCCTCATTGGTCGCTCTATATTTTCTGTATCATAGGCTAAAAACTTCCTTAAGTAACCTTTGAACAACATCTTCTATGATATTTTTAAGTTGGATAAATTCATTAATGTTGTGACCCTATCGTGGTGGAAGTCATAATACTTGTTCGAATTCCTTCTAAAAGGATTCCCTCTCATTCTTTTAAGCCATTACAATATTCTCTAATTCTGAACTTCCATGAGAATGTCTAACATAAGACGATTGAGGGGAATGTAGGCAAAGAAGGTTGGAATTCATGATCTTTTCCTATCTCGATTACCTAAGCAAAACCTACACCACCACCACCACCCCTCCAACCACCACCATCACCACCACCTAAACTGAAAAAAAAGAAAAAAGAAAAAGAAAATGATCATCACAATTACTAAGCCAACTTTCACACTCTTATGATTCTTGTCATTTTTTTGGTCTAATTCGTTCAAGTTGGCCTCACATCAAGCTTTGATGTTATCCTCTTGTTCGATATGTGATATTTCTTTGTCCTTGAATTCTATAAATGTTTTTACCTTGTCCTTGGCTAAGGACTTAAAAAAGTTACCATAGGGCTTCACTCTATCAATAACTACATTAAGTGCGACACTTATGTCAAGCTTTAGGATTTGAATCATCTTAGCCATAAATTGAACCACATACTCTCATATCGATTCATTCAGTTTTTGCTTTGTTGTGTTAAAGATAAAGAACTCCTTAATTGGAAGCTTTTTTGCGAGTAAGTGTTGAAAAAATACTAATGTGAGATCTTCAAAATAGGTGATTGTATTAGGCTTCAAACGTTTCACTATTTGCTTATAGCATTTCGTATAGTTGATGGAAAAAGTTTGATAGATAACTTTATCTCTTAGGCCATGCAGTTTGGCTAGAGTATAATATTACTTTAAGTGATCTTATGCCCTTTTGGTTCCATCATATATTTTAAACTATGGAAATTTAACATGTTAAGGAATAACTTCCTCTAAAATTTCTAGAATGAAGGGACTCTTTTTTAGAACAACCATTCAACTTATTGAAGTAAGAGCACCAACATGCGATGAACCTATGTGTTGTGATTGCTAAAGGGCTTTACCCCTATCAATTTTCTTAAGAGTAAGAAACTAAGTCTCATGAACTATTATGGCTTGCTTGACCACTTGTTCAAGAGAATTAATAGAGTCATCGAAAATCTCTATACTATTTGCATCTTGTCTATGATTTTGGTTTGATAGCATACTCGTACATACCAATTTCAAGATCTTATCTTTCCTTCTTGCTAACTCTCGATTTTCTTTTGCTGAGTCGACACATAGCTACTCTAACTTAGTAGGTCGATCATCTTCTGACTAGTGTTGTCCATCTTCTACCCTTAGTGGATGAGAGGTAGTAACACCACCAATACTCTATTCATTCTTGTTTTTGCCACCATATTAGGGATTCTACCACAAACGGTGCCAAAATGTTGTAGCTGAAATTTGGGTTAGTGTTTATAATCTGCAAAAGAGTAAACATGAGGCATTAGAGGGAGCTAGGGCTAGTCTGGCTTAACCACTCCAATCTTAAGTTAGATGAATGTATATTATAGATAAAGAGTAAAAGATAGTAAGAGAGAAGTAATAGCGCTTAAAGAGTTCTTATAGCAGTAAGTTTCCATATTTATAGAGCTTCATCTAATAATGGCATATGAATTATGGAGGCAATTGAATTGCAATTAACATGTGGCTTTCCTTAAATTTAGTCATATGCAAATCATAGGAAGAAGTGGGTAGTTGAGTAGTTGTCATCAAGATAATTATTGAACCATTAGCACCCTTATCTTAACATTTGAATGTTCAAACTTAATAGGCTAGACCTTAACGATTCAGCTTTAAAGGATCTTAGTTGGCAAAGGTCCAGCTAGCTATTAAAGCTCCATGAAAAAGTCAGTAGTTACAATGCTGATTCCGTTGTAGTAATGAGGCAGGGTCTATCACAAGATATGGTTAGGAGTATAGTCATTGGACTCGACATAGCTCTTAAACCAAAACAGCTTAGCATTATGTTGAGCATTGAGTTTTGGGATGAAAATCCGCTATTAACAAATTCTTCAAGATGATTGAACTTCTTTATAATGAGGCTTTATATTATGAAATTTAAACAATTTCTAACTAAGATATTTATCGACCTTAAAAAGATAATTTAGGTATGTAAATATTCTAAAATAATGAATTTACCTGACTTTCTATACCCATATTTTTTTTATCTTCTAATACATTCCCCTATATTCATTTGTTGATTAATCTAATTTCTTTTGAAAACAATCTCCCGTTGACGAGCTTGATTATTTTCCCAATTTTTTGTATATTTTCTTAACTCGATTAATATTAAACCTTAACCTATTTAATACTAACATTCAATGAGAGTTAAGAAAAACTTAGTTTTTTATTCTTTAAAAGTTGGAGTTGGCACCCGACTGAGGTTGTGAAAGAATGGGTTAAGTTAAATGGATTTGGTGAACCTACTTAACTTAACCACTAGTCTACTTAGAAAACCGATTTTAAAAAAGGTTTTAGAAAACCAAAGATCGAGTTCGGGGGCTAATCTTTTAAATCCTTACAGGTACCACTACTAGCCTTTCAAATTTAGATTTACTTTTCAAAATACCCTTTAAGGAATTTAAATCATTCACAAGTAAAAAATAACATCTATCAAAAAATTATCTAAAGTGAGAAAAAAAGTTTTTTTTTTTTCATATTTTAAGTCGTCTTGTAATTGCTACAAGTGCTTATGTACCTACTATTTAGGATCAGATTTCGTTAGTTCATTTAAGAAATTTTTAATTTTTGATCATTTTTAAATTTTGAAAAATTGACCAAGTTTATATTCTCTTAGCCACTTTATTTCGTTTTGAGGAAAAATTTCTAAAAAAGGTCTTAAATCGGGAAAGTTCTAAAGATGTCCTAATTTTTGAAAAAAAAGGTTGACTAATTTTTATTTATTTGTAAAATTAATTTTTTTTTTCTAAGTGATAAAACAAATTTTTTTTCTAAATTTTATTATTTTTCGTTATCTTATTTTTTCTTTTATTTATGCATTAACCAAAGAAAAAGTAAACTAAGCTTCCCATCTTTTTTCTTCCTTTCTTCCTTTTCTTTCAGATTTTTTTTTTATAATTTACAATAAATTATTAAAGAGAAAAAAGAAGAAAAAGAAAAAAAAAAACATGAAAACTGAATCAAAAATAGTAAGGGAGAGGGTTAGAACAGTATGTAGGTTAAACTTAGGCTTGGACGTGCTCCTTTAAGCTTACAACCTAGTTGGAAGCATTTGTTAGGGACTAGCAACCTTAAATTGGAATTGATTTGGAAAACTTTGTCGTGCTCCTTTAAGCTCACTAACCTAGGTGGAAACATCTCTTGGGAATTAGCAACCTTAAATTAGAATTGATTTGGAAAACCTGGTTGTGCTCTTTTAAGCTCACTAACCTAAGCAAGAGTATCTCTTGAGGACTAGCAACCCTAAATTAGAATCGATTTGAAAAACCTGGTTGTGCTCCTTTAAGTCCACTAACCTAGGCGAGAGCATCTCTTGAAGACTAGTAACCCTAAATTGGAATCGATTTGGAAAGCCTGGTTGTGCTCCTTTGAACTCACTAACCTAAGTGGGAGCATCTCTCAAGGACTAGTAACCTTAAATTAGAATCAATTTACAAAAACCTAGTCATACTCTTCTAAGCTTACTAACTAAGGCGGGAGTATCTCTAAAGGACTAGCAACCCTAAATTGGAATTGATTTGAGAAAACCTAATCATGCACCTTTGAGCTCACTAACCTAGGTGGAAGTGTCTCTAGGAGACTAGTAACCTTAATTTGAAATCGATTTGGAAAACCTGATCGTGCTTTTTTAAGCTCACTGACCTAGGTTAGAGTATCTCTCAAGGACTAGCAACCTTAAATTTGAATCGATTAGGGAAAACCTATTTGTGCTCTTCTAAGCTTACTAACCTAAGTAGGAGCATCTCTCGGGGACTAGTAACCTTAAGTTGGAATCAATTTGAGAAAAATTAGGAAGTGCTCTTTGAGCTTACTAACTTAGGCAACAATGTCTCTAAGGGACTAGTAACTCTAAATTAGAATCGATTTTGGTAAACCCGATAGTGCTCTTCTAAGTTCACTAACCAAAGCGAATGGGCGAAATGTTCCCCAAGCTAGCTAAGCCCCTAGACGAGAAATTGAATCCTAGTAGTGCCCCACTAAGCTGATTAACCTAGGTAAGCGGGTAAAGGCTCCTTATGCTAGATAACCTAGGTAGGAGCATCTCTTAGGGACTAGCAACCCTAAATTGGAATCCATTTGGAAAACTCAATCATACTCTTCTAAGTTCACTAACCTAAGCAGGAGCATTTCTTGAAAGCTAGCAATCTTAAATAGGAATCGATTTCAAAAAACCTAGAAGTGCTCCTCTAAGCTGATTACCTTAGGTAAATAGGCAAAGTACTCCTTGAGTTGATTAAGACCCTAAATGAGAACTTAGTTATGCTCCTCTAGGCTAACTAACCTGGCGGGAGTATCTCCAGGAGACTAGCAACCCTAAATTGGAATCAATTTTAGAAAACCTAGAAGTGCTCCTCTAAGCTAACTATTTTAAGCGAGAGTATCTCTCGAGGACTAGCAACCCTGAATGTGAAATTAATTTGAAAGACCTAGAAGTGAAGCTTTAAGCTGACTAACCCAGGTGGTAGCGTCTCTAAGTGATTAGCAACCTCAAGTTAGAATTGATTTGAAAGAAGCGTCCTATGGGCTTACTAAAAACGTTGAAGAGATATTGGTGATGGGAAGTGCCCTGCAGATTCGCTAAGATACTGAAAAGAGATTGAAAAAAGGGAAAGTGCCTTATGGGCTTGTTAAGAAATTGGTGATTATGAAGGGAAATGCCTAATAGGCTCGCTAAGACCCTAAAGAGAAATTAATGAAAGGATACACCATATAGGATTACTAAACCTTAAGAGAAGCAACAAATCATGATAATGCTCTATGAGTTTATTAGAACCCTAAAGGAGGTGTGAGTTAAGACAATGCTCTATGAGCTAGCTAAAATCTTAAAAAACGAAAGATGGGAAAAACCCTAAAAAAAGATTAAAGATGGGATAACACTCTAAAAGCTAGCTAGCTGAAGGATTAGAGATGGGATAGCACTCTAAGAGCTAGCTAGAACCCTAAAAATGGATTGAGGATGAGATAACACTCAAAGGGCTAACTAAAATCCCTAAAAATGGATTAAAAGATAGGACAACATTTTAAAAGCTAGCCAGAACCCTAAAAAGAATGGATTAAAGATGGGATAGTACTTTAAGAGCTAGCTAAAATCCCTAAAAATAGATTGAAAGAGGGGACAACACTTTAATAGCTAGCTATAACTCAAAAATTGGATTAAGGATGGGATTACACTTTAAAAGTTAGCTAGAACCCTAAAAATGGATTGAAAGATGCAACAGCATTTTAAAAGCTGGCTAGAACCCTAAAAAGAATAGATTAAATATGGGACAATGCTTTAAGAATTGGCTAAAATCCCTAAAAATGGATTTAAAAAGGGGACAATGCTCTAAGAGCTAACTAGAACCCTAAAATTAGATTAAAGATAAGACAGTGCTTTAAAAGCTAGTTAAAATCTTAAAAATGGATTAAAAGATGGGACAAAACTTTAAAAGCTAGCTAGAACCCTAAAAAAATGGATTAAGGATAGGATAACGCTCTAAGCACTAGCTAGAATCCTAAATATAATAGATTAAGGATATGATAGCGCTTTAAAAGCAGGCAAGAACCTTAAAAATGGATTAAAAGATGAGACAATACTCTAAGAGCTAGCTAGGACCTTAAAAAATGGATTAAAGATGGGACAACACTCTAAGAGCTAGCTCAAATTCCTAAAAATGGATTTAAAGAGGGGACATCATTCTAAGAGATAGATAGAACCTTAAAATTGGATTAAGGATGGGGTAGCACTTTAAAAGCTGGCTAATACCCTACAAATGGATTAAAAGATAGGATAACTCTTTAAAAGATGGCGATAACCTTAAAAAGAATGGATTAAGACTGGACAACACTCTAAGAGCTTACTGAAATCCCTAAAAATGTATTAAAAGAGGGGACAACACTCTAAGAACTAGCTAAAATCCTAAAAAGAATGGATGAAAGATGAGGCATTACTCTAAGAGTTGGCTAGAACCCTAACAATGAGATTAAGAGACAGGTAAAGGGAGGAATGTAACCCATAAAAAAAAAAAACTTCCTGATTAAAAAATATTTACAGACAAAGAATTTGGTGAAAATCATTTATGACAAAAAAGGCATCAAGGATTAAGTCCCTTAATGACTTATATTAATATGATCAACTTAAAAGGTGTGACCACTTTGAAAAGGAAACAGATGACCTAAATTGAAAGCTTGGCTATTCGGGTCGACATGGACTTTGAGAAAAAAATTTTAAAAATTGAAACAAGCCTTTACTTTTTCTCTCTCTTTTTTCCTTTTTCTTTTCTTGAAAGTTTACTAATGGATATAAATTCTTATTTAAGAAGCGAGTGTTATAATAACACCCCTTCCCCCCACCCCCTTTTTTGGTAATCATATGGGGCATCTCAATTTCTCTTGACCCTGATGCTGAACTTCCTAATAAGGCCTTGTGATTTTAAATACTCTTTTCCTATAGAAAAGGTAACTCATGGCAAGTCTAGTCAAAGGGGACTTCCTTGCTGCCTCTCAGTCTAGATTTCACTTTTGACTACTGTTCCTAATCAATTAGGTCTTTTTTCAGTTTAGCATTATGAATTTAGACTTTTGACCAAGAAGGCTGAAAAGAAGGCCTATTTTAAAAGATTTATTTATTCAACTTAAGTGTATAAGTTAAAAACCTTTAGGAAAAAACTAGAAGTGTGCTTGGCCCAATTTCAAAAATAATTTTTTTTAAAGATAAATTATGTTTTAAGATTAGAAGAGTTTTTATTGAGTATGGGAGGCTATGTGGGTAGGGAAGCCTTATGTGATTCAACATGGGTAAGAAAGTTTTATTTTTTATTTTTTGTTATTTTGAAGTGTGATTTAGAGTTGATATGGAGGTTTTAGTGTTTCGGGCTCATAGTGGATATGTAGGGCTTATGTTTTTAGGCTGGGCATGAGATTCAAGTCCTTGCATTTTTAGGGCTATTTGGGCTTTGATTCTTAACCTTTTGATTAAGTTTTATTACCCTTACTAGGACATGATACATCTTTTAGAGCTTCATCTTATACTTAGGCCTAATTTTTTGGCACCTTTTCTTTCTTCTTCTTCTTTTTTTTTCAATATTTTTTTTTTGTTGCCCCATTCTTTCAATTTTTTTTTTTTTTTACTTTACCCCTTTTCTTTAGACCTCTATTGTTAAGTCTTTGACATTGAGAGATTGAAGACCCTAAATCTATAGATTCTAAGTATATGGGTTCGAGTGAGGTAAGTATAAGCTTGAGGTGTTTGAAGGGTATCGACTCTTCTTCATTTCAAATAAAAATAACTTATTAGAAATAAAAGTTGTCTTTAAATTAATGTTACTAAAGCAAGCAAAAGCTAATTTTATCCTTCTCCCCTAATTAATGACCTTAACCTCCAAATTACCCCATTATAGGATGGTTCTTAATAGGTTTTAAATTTGTAGATTCTCCAGATTGGTTCAATAGGGTTAATAAAAGATAATTGTGTTTTAGGATTTAAAAAGATAATTCTTTTTTCTTCTTTATATATATATATATATATATATATTAAAAGAGAAAAAGGACTAGCTTAACTTCTTACAAGGAGAATTTTTATAAAAGTGGAGAAAGCTAAAAGAAAGGTTACAAAATATTTTACAAAGGGCAACAACAAAGAAAAGACTATTTACACCAAAAATATATAGGTGAGATATATTGATATGAGAAAAACTTAGGTTTGTAGACTTAATTGACAAACCCTTGGAAAAAACTTAGAGTGAGAAACATTTTAATAATTTTTGGTCAATAAAGAAAAGCATTTACAACTTGTAAGTATTTAAAAGATTACTTATAGGAAGTGTAATTTAAAAGAAAAGAATTATTTACCTAGGAAAATTTTATGAGGTACTTGATATTTACAAATAATTTCTAATTGGAAAATCTAGATACTAAGGAGAGTAGGTAAATGAGAATTAATGGCAAGAGTAATAAGAAAAATTTGGTGGGAAGGGAAAGGCTAGCAAAAGGATCTATTTCTAGAATAAAAACTTACAGTTGTGAGACTCTATATAGATGAACCTTTTTTTTATTATTAGATTTATGAATTTGATAAGGAGATTAAGGATTTACAAATTTAAAGGCTGAAAAACCTATGATAATGTATAGAGTGGTGAATTTTGTTATTATAATATAAAACTTTACAAAAGGTTCATGGACCAAGTCCAATGACTTTTTAAAGCAAAACTTAAAAAAACAATCTACAAGTATGCCTTAAAGGGTTAATAGTTTTATTCTAATGTTTATATAGATAAGCATAAACATAAATAAATAAGCACTAAAATTGACATATAAATACAAGAAAAAATGAAGGCACACGGATGCAAATGCAAAGGACCAACAATTAAATAATAATGTGGCAATAAAAGGGTTTGAGGTTGGGACTTTCACTAGAATTCCATTATTACCATATAAAAGTGTATTAGAATATTTTTATGGCGTAATGGAATTCTAATAAATTTCCAACCTTTCATAGGTGATATGCCCCATTACTATTTATTATCCTGTCT
Source organism: Lumnitzera racemosa (assembly GCA_024138005.1). NCBI lineage: Eukaryota > Viridiplantae > Streptophyta > Magnoliopsida > Myrtales > Combretaceae > Lumnitzera > Lumnitzera racemosa. The sequence goes on along the minus strand of JAMXBC010000005.1, from coordinate 68,774,786 downwards.
AAAAGACATGTAAGCAATTTTAAAGGTCCTTAAGCTCTATGAACTTACATGTTTTCGAGAAAATAGTTCATTAATTGCATTGAAGCTTAAGTGGAGTAGCCTAATCAACATTGAGCGATAGTTACACCACTACACCTAGAGCCTACACAATAGCTTACCTCCTAAGGTCCCAAGATAGCTTGGTTCTAATTGTATCTACCTTACATCCTTGATACAATCATTACCATCAATGTCCCAAGTATGTTACATGAATATAGCAATTTAAAATAAAGAATATACATGAAATAAATGAACAAATCAATAAATAACATAGGTGTTTTGAAAAGAAAATTTAATTTCGAAAATTTTTTTAGTGGCTAGCCCTCTTAACATCCCTAGTGAAGTCACTAATCTGTCGAGCTTGATTTTTTCCTAATTTTTATATATTTTCTTTAACTCAGTTAGTATTAAACCCTAACCCATTTAATACTAACCCTCAACTAAGAGTTAAGAAAAACTTGATTTTTTATTCTTTAACACCTGAAGTTGCCACCTAATAGAGGTTGGGAAAAGAATGGGTTAGATTAAATCAATTAGATTGACCTATTTAACTTAGCCACAGGTCTACTTGGAAAACCGATTTTAAAAAAGGTTTTGAAAAACCGAAGATCAAGTCAGAAGGGATAATCTTTTAAACCCTTATGAGTACCACTACTAACTTTTTGAATTTAGATTTACTTTTCAAAATACCTTTTAAGGAATTTAACTAATTCACAAGCAAAAAATAAAATCTATCGGAAAATTATCTAAATTAACAAAAACAATTTTTTTTCATATTTTAAGTCACTTTGTAATTACTACGAGTACTTTCATACTCACTATTTGATATTAGACTTCCATAGTTTGTTTAAGAAAATTTTAATTTGTTGATCAAGGAAGTTCTAAAGATGTCTTAATTTTTGAAAAAAAGGTTGATTTATTTTTATTCATTTGAAAATTAATTTTCTTAATGATAAAATAATTTTTTTCTAAATTTTATTATTTTTATTTTACTTTATCTTATTTTTCTTTTATTTATGCATTAACCAAAGAAATAGTAAATTAAGCTTCCCATCATTTTTTATGTTTTTTTTCCTTTCTTTATTTTTTTCGAATTTTTTTTTACAATCAAATTACAATTTAGAATAAATTATTAAAATGAAAAAAAAAGAAAAAGACAAAAAAAAAACATGAAAACCGAATTAAAAACAATAGGGGAGAGGGTCACAATAGCATGGGGGTCGAACTTAGGCTTAGATGCGAGTTAGATCTAGTTTAGGTCAGTCTAAAATTAGGTCACCAAGAGAAGGAAGGAGTAACAGCAAAGGGGGTGCTCCTTAGGGTTGTTCTAGGCGTAGTTTTATGTGGGAAAAGGTGTTTCCATGTGTTTTTTTACTAGACATTACAGGTTTTCCCAAGTGCCATGATGTTTGGTGCTTATTTTAGTGGTCGTCGGAGAGCAATGGCTACGGTGGTTATGCACAATGCGTATGCGATGTTGCATAAGATGATAGGATGGTTGGGTCTTGTATTTTCGAATGTAGGGAGTTTGACCGTATGGTTAATTTAGTCTAGAAAGTAGTAGTTCTTGGTGTTTCATGGTGGTTGAAGGTGGCGATTAGGGTTTATTTGGCAACGAGGCTAGGGCTCACTACAGCATGTAGGAGTGGTCAAATTCAAGAGTGTAACGCTTGGGAGAGCTTCCTATATGATCTTTTTTACTTGAGCTTCCTCAAGCTCGAGTAATTTTTAGAGAGAGAGAGGTTAGCCACAGGTTTTAGGTTTGGAGAGAGAGTGGCTTCTTGAGTCTGCTTAAGAGATTAGGAGTGAGAGATATGTATGCAATGAGGATGAAGAGACATTTATTTATGGTATTCAGGTTGCATCATTCATAGAAACATCATGAATAATGAAATTGATCATGAATGAATAATTCCAAACTTCAAGTTTTTTCTTGATTTTCTTGGCCAAGTTTTGAGGACTCATATAAAGTAGGTCATGTGAGCTACATGATTTCACCATTAATTTGGTGAAATTGTATAGGAAAAGAGGTCAAAATTAACCTCAAAATAGGTTAACCAAGGTTAGAGTGGATAGCTAAAATCGGGGAAAACAAACAAGGAAGGAGAAAGCTTCATATGGTCATGTCCAAGGTACATGCTAGAGGCCCTTATGTATGTGTTTAGTTCACACGTGCAAATAAAAAAAGAAAAGTGCACTGGAACATACCTAGTTTGGTCCCTACTACTAGGATTTGGGCCCAATGAAGGTCCGATCCTGTTTTTCTTTATATAAAATAGATAAACAAACAAACAATTGATTAATAAAAACTATTTTTAAAATGAAGCTCTATTTTAAGAGTTGTATATGTCTTATATTTCTTCTAAAAATTCTATTTTTTGTATCTTTTTTGCTAAATTTTCTATTTTTTGTGTTTTTTCTATTTTTTATTTTTCTCAAATTTTTATTATTTTTTTGTGTTTTTTTTTCCCTAAAATTAAGACCCTTTTTCCTATCCTAAAATTATTGGAGGGCAAAAATAGGGTATCTATACTTACGATATGACATGTTTTAAAGCATGAAAAACATTTTAAATGTTTACAGTTATAACTTACCTTTTGATAATTCTAACGAATGTTGTCACATATAGGTTTCTGATATCTTGTTCTCTAAGCATTCCAATTTTAACTAACTCTCTTCCCCGTTTCTATGTGTTGGTTTTGTTTCTTTCCTTTTGTGATTTTAGGATTTTGCTTAGCTTCTCTTCATTCTCAAAAACCTTCTTGTGTATATCCTTCATCGATTTTGATAGATTTTCAATTCAATTCTTAAAATCACTAGTTTCTCCTTAATTTGCTACTTCCTTCCAAGACTCCTTTTGGTTCCTTTGCAATGGCATTTCAATCTATTTTGCTTGCTACATTTGAATACATATTTCCAACTATTTTGTTAACATCTTTTCTTCTTCTTCGTTTTTGTTGAATAACTCTTTTTGTGTTTCAACATCATTGATCAAAACTTCTCTTTATTCTTCGAGCTTCTCAATTTCTTTGGTGATTGATGTATTGATACTCAAAAGATTGTTTTTCACTTCTTTTATTTCCTTAACCTCTTTGCTTAGCTTCATATCCTCGTATCTATGTCTAGTAACAGTTGACATGAGTCTTTGCAACTCTTCATTAATGTCAATAGGTTCTTCTTCCATATTTAAGTATGAATCTTCATTTCAATAGGTCAATAAGTTATGAGAGTCATCACATATTTTTTTGTGCTTTCTTCTTTGCATTTCTCAATCGAAAACTTATGAAATATAGTTAGTTCACAAATTTCATTCATTGTAATGTGCTGGTAATAATCACAGAGAAAAACGTCTTTACTCTAATATGAACTTTTTGCTCTATCCTACTCAAATATCAAGTTAGATATTAGAAAAGATGTATATATTCTATTAGATAAACTTACTCTTATAACAATTATTGGTCCTATTGAATGGTTAAGGCGGGGGGCTGAATCAATTGTTGTAGAGTTTCAATACTAGACCAATTTTTACTTCTTGATGTTCAATGGTAAGTACCTTTTCTAAACTTGTTCTTAATTCCTTACTTATCAAAAATATGAACAAATTTATATCAGGTATTTATGTGCAAAAACCAAATTAATACTTAGCAATTCAAACTTTAACTTATCAAATGTGCTTCTGATCTTAGACTTAATATTCTATAGATGATTCTAATAAATTGTATAGTGTGCAACCACTGAAGCAATCAAGCAATATATCATAGAAATAGTAAATAGATTGCAATATAATAAAGATTGTAAGGCTCAGAAAATCAAGCAAGCATATATAGTGGTTCCACGTTGTATGTTAGTCTACTCTTCCACCATGTAGCCAAGCATACGATTATCCACACCGTACTTCCATTATTTGAAGAAAACTTTACATAGAGGTCTATAATTCCGACGATCCTCCCTTACCTCCAAATCACAAAGTCTATAAAATCCCCCTCCTAAGTTCTCTTAAACAATATCACACTAATTTTTAATGAGATTAGTAACTCCTTTAAGGATTATAATGGATTTCCTCACACTTTCTTACAATACTCATTTGCAAAATTCTCAAGCTATGAGATTTATATCTTAGATCAGATAAGTGTTTGTGTGGTCAGTTAAATTTTAATATCACAAAAACTTTGTTTCATTGATCACTTTATCTTTAAATAGTCATGACTTCCAATGTTCAAATATTTTCAATAAGGTAGTAGTCATTATGTAGTTGTTGTATCTTTATATCATTATGATCTTCTTACTTTACTATCATTGTTGATGCACTCATCAATTATACAATACTTTTCTTCTAACTTCTTCATATACTTAGAAACTTTTATCAATCCATTATATCACAAGCTTTAAAAGTCTTCATAAGTATAGCTTTTATATCCTTTGACGAACTAGATATATTACCTAATTATTTCTACATAGCGCTGGATTTTGAGCTATTTCTTCTTATAATAAGTGTTTGATCATGTCTTACTTCTAATACATGTTCTTTACTTCTAATAATTGGTTTTGTTAAGTCTTATAATTCTTATTAGTCTTGTCTTCCAATTAGTTCTTTCCTTTTCTTCCTTCATCATGAAAAGAATGTAGCCATGTCTTAAGTTTGATCAACATTTGATAATAGAAGATTCTAATTCAACATCCATTACTAATACTTGTTTCAAAGGTTCTGTTTCTTTAGGTAACTTTTAATATTTTCAACTTTTCACCTTTCAATTCTTTGTTCCTCTCAAGTACCTTCAAGAATTTCATTCAATGTTCTCTATACTAAGTAACTTGATTAGCATTAGCAAAATAACTTCTATTCACTTCAACATATATTTTGTTATCATCAAAATGCATTTCATTCAAGGTTTATCATAAAACATCTTTTCATTTAGGTTCTTGCTTTAACAATTGATTATTGAACCAGCTAAAATGAAATATGAAAGTACAAGATTACTTTTATAGAGGGTGATGTTTGCATTGAATCTAGTTTTAATGGACAAGTGTTATTCTTTTGTAATAATCCATAGTGTTTTATGTCATATGCTTAGCTTAACAAATCCTTTACCTTAACTTTGATGATGCCATTCCTAATTAATCCAATTGGCTACCTGGGTATTCATTTTGTAGTATTTACTATTGTCCTTCAATAACTCTAGTATATTATATATTTTTATACTTTTTAGTTAATTTACAAGCATATATCTCCTATATTAGATTTATTCAATGTATATATGATCCATAAGTATTATTTCATGTTGTTTTATCAGCTACATTACTTAAATAATCTGTTTCTAAGTGCTCACAAACTATCAAAATTCGAATCAAAGGTTTCTGATAAGTAACTACATATAGTATAATTATAGTTAGCTTTTTGGCTATATTATTATTTTATTTTTAAAGTCTAAGTTCCCACAGTCACTTCAACTCATTTTCCTATCATTATCACAAATTTCAAGCTTACATGAAGGACTTTTATGATTGTTCTAAATTTCAAGTGTTAACATCTTGGTAGCTGATTTATGAGGTCTCACATTATATCCCCCTTATAAATATTTTCGTCCTCAAAACTATTGCATCTTAGCTTCCCACATGATGGATAGCTTACTATATCTATCATTAACTAACTTTGATTACATGGGTTGTTAACCTACTATTTAAATGAGCTCAAGATACCCTACTTCTACTACAACCTTTAGGTTCACAACTTGCCTTTAAATTTGACAATCTAAGTTATCTTTTGAACCCTCTAAGTCAATCTTTTCTCAACCTTCCTTATTAACTGTCAAGCCTGGTTTTTTCACCTTCCAGGTGCTTTTATAAAATTAGGTCTTCTTTATACCAATTAGTACTAAACCTTACCCATTTAATATCGTTCCTCAATTAGGGTTTAAAGAAAAACCGTTCCTTTTTGTTTTGAAAACAATTTTAGAGCTGCCACCCAACCGGAGTCGAGAAAGATAGTTAAGTTATAGCCAATCGGGTAGATTAGTTATAACTTAATTACTAGTCTAACGATTAAAACTAATTTAAAAAACAACTTTTGAAACCAAAGAATCTAGATCTGAAGGTTAGGAATTTTAAACCCTTACAGGTACCATTGACTTTTCAAAATTAGAATTAACTTTAAAAATCACCATTTAATTTTGAAAAGCAAAACTTAGTTATTGGTTACTCTAATTAGATAACAAAATAATTAAAACTAAAGAAAAAGGGAAATTAGGTTATTTCATTTTTATTGTCACCACGTTGGTCCCTATGTATGCCCTATTCCAGATTAAACGTACGTAATTCTTTTACTGAAAACTTTAGTAGGTCGGGTTGATTTTAATTTTTGAAAACAATCGAGTTTATATTTTTTACTCAATTTGGTTCATTTAAGAAAATTTCTAAAAAAGGTCTTAAATTGGATTTTATTTTTAGAAATTCTAAATGATCTAATTCGGAAAATGATTTATTTATTTGTATTTCATTTTTTGAAAATCAATTTTTTTATGTGATAAAACAATTTTATTCCCTATCCTACTTATTTTATCATCTTATTTACTTATTACTTATTATATTTTATCTATTTTTATTAAACTAAAAAAATAAAGTAAAAGAAATTTACTCTTTTCTTTTTTCTTATTTTCTTTTATTATTCTTTTTTCTTTTTTTCATACTATTACATTTACATTTGGAAATAAATAAAGTAAATAAGTAAATAAATAGATAAAATAAAATAAATTTACAAAACCGAAAACAAAAGGAACAAAACTCGAATAGGAATCCTTCGAACCAATAGAGACACGCGGGTTGGCTTCGGGCCTTGGGTCAAATCTCGAGTTAGATTCAAGTTGGGTTCAATCAACTCTCTTGGATTATGGTCAAACTTCCATAGTAACAACAATGGCGATACGATTTGGTGCGATACGGTCACCAAAACGAGCAAATGAGGGGTGTTTCATGTGTTTCCTATAAGGGATAGGGGGGTAGGTAAAGTGCCATGGTTGTCAAAGGTGGTTTAGGTGGTGGTTGGGTTATGAGTAGTGGCAATGATGGTATTTTAGCTTTGCATTGGTTGCTGGAACTTAGTGAAGGGTTTAGGGTAGAGTGGAGATTAGCAATGGAATTAATTTGGGACTAAGGTGATCGGAGATAGTGTTTTGAAAGGGGGTAGCTTACGGTGGTTTAGGGTTTGGGTGGTGATTGTTAATAGCATTGTTAGGGGCTACAGTGATGGTCGAGAAGGGTCAGAATAGGTATCTTAAGCTACGGGCAGTACTCCTTTGGTGGTGATTTGCACTAGTTAGCTCAAAAGAGAGCGATTTGAAGAGAGAGAGAGAGTGAGTTAGAGAGAGAAAGATTGTAATAATGATAGAGAGGGTATTTCAAGTGATTTAACAGGTCATGAGTTGTTTGTATCTATCCAATGAACTCCTCTAATACCCAATTTTTACTCAAATTCAACCTAGAAACAAAGGAAAGTTCAAATTGGAGTTAAATGTGAATGGCCAAAAATATAGTTTTATTCTAATCTTTAGAGCTCAGTTTGACTATGTTAATGAATGAATTTAGACGTGTTCTTGATCACTATTAACACTAAGCCATGTGTGCTCCGCGATTTCGTCACTAATTTGATGAAATTGCAATGAAAAAGGAATCAAATCTACCCACAAAGTGTACTGTTTGGAAAGGAAATTATGGGAAAATCTAGGGAAATTAAAGGAAGGAAGGGAGTAAGGAAAGGAAAGAGAAAGAAAAAAGGGCTAATCTAGTGCCACGTCAACCGTACCAACCAACCCCAACCTTCCACTTGTCATCACGTGACACCTGGCAATGACATGGTATGCCACGTAGCACCACGTCAACAAGGTTGTCCAACCCGATGTGGCTACATGTCAGGACACGTAGCGCAATAAGATCCTAACACATGGCAGTCCCTGATGTAATGAAAAAAAAAAAACCTTGTACGCCTCCTCTATGATTCAAACTTAAGACCTCACACTCAATATCTAATGCCATTATCTAATGCTTATCCATTGAGCCATTGGCTTATACTTTGTCCATATGTGCAATTTACCAGGTTAGCCTAGATTAAATTCAAATTTAAACCTAGGCCTATCGGCCTAACTTTTAAACTTATTTCAAAATTAAAAAAAAAAAATCTACCCTAATAAAATATTATTTTCTAAAATCATTTATTTATTTCAAATTTTCCATTTTTTGTAATTTTTTCAATTTTCTAACTTTTTTCTAATTTTTTTGTACTTTTTTTTTATTTTCATATTTTTTAGAGTTTCTTTCTAAACTTCCTATTTTTGGTATATTTCCAAATTTCTTATTTTTTTATGTTTTTTATTATTTTTTCAATTTTTTGTATTTTCTTAAAATTATTATTTTTTCTAAATTTCTTAATTTTTTTTTGTTTTTCTTTAATTTCCTATTTTTAATGTTTTTTAATTCAAGGCCTATTGAGAGAAGAAAGAAAAATAATAAAAATAAAAATAAAGAGGACAAAACTTAGGTGTCTACAACTGCCCCTCTTTCTGACGAAGTTCAAAAAAATCTTTGCTACAAAAATGAAGAGATACTATTTTTACCCTTTGAATGAATCTAAAACAACTATAACTATCTTAAAATCGATTTGGATAGAGAAATAAAACCCGGTTGTGCCTCACTAAGCTCACTAACCTAGGTGGAAGTGTCTTTCGAGAACTAGCAAACCTAAACTAGGATCAATCTAAAACCTGGTCGTACCTCACTAGGCTTATTAACCTAGGCAAGAGTATCTTTCAGGGACTAGCAATCCTAAAATGAGATCATTCTAAAACTTGGTCGTGCCTCACTAACCTAAGCGGGAGCATCTTTTAGGGACTAGCAACCCTAAATTGGGATGGATCTAAAACCTGGTTGTACCTTACTAGGCTCCCTAACCTGGGTAGAAGCATCTTTCGAGGACTAGCAACCCTAAACTAGGATCGATCTAAAACCTAATAGTTCTTTACAAGACTTGCTAACTTAGGCAGGAGCATGTCTATAGAACTAGTAACCCTAAACTAGGATCGATCTAAAACCTAGTCATGCCTTACAAGACTCACTAACCTAGGCGAGAACGTCTCTTAGGGACTAGCAATCCTAATGTGAGATTAATCTAAATGAGAATTGCCCTACGGGCTTGCTAAGAGAAAACTTGGTGAAGGAAATTGCCCTATAGGCTTACTTGAGAGAAATTTGGTGAATAGAGAAGAAGTGCCCTTTGGGCTTGCTCAAGAAAATACTGTAAAGGAGAATGATCCTATAGGCTTGGTTAGAAGAATGTGATGAAGGGAGAAAACTTGGAAAAAAACAAGACTGAGTTAAGATTGTATCTTCGAAGGTTGGCTAAACACTAAATGCAGAAAGTGAATGTCTTATGGGTTGGTTCAAAAAGATTGTTAGGAGTAAAAAACTGGTCTAAATGCAAGACTCAAAAATCGATGTGCTAACATTGTATGGAAATACTTACCTAGTCTTTGTTGATAGCACCCAAATTGTCAAACTTTTCTAAAAAGGCCTATTAGAAACAACTGGCTCATGTTTTAGTCCCTTGTTATCAACTCGAATGTTCTTGATGTAGAACATTTAAGACTTCGCTGGCTCTTTTAGAGAAATCATAGAAATTAATCCAATACAAAAAGCCACCTACTATTTTTGTTTCTTTGGGACTTTTTGTGAACCAAAAACCTTATTCTCAACTAACAAACATCTACCATGAGGTGATTACTTACTTAGATTTCGCATTCCCCTAGAAAAAAAAAAAACAATAAAACTCCCTGTTGAGGGGGATCAATTCATAATAAAGTATTTTAAAGAGTTTTTTTAATTACCAATGTTCTAGATCTCATTCCTTAACTTCTTTCATGTTCTTAGTGTATGGGTTTAATTAAATGGAGTAAAGGGAATTTGACCTTTTCATGGAGAGGGTGATTATTCTTATGATGACAACAGCCAAATATACCACTTTTGCTTGTAGACAATGAAAATTAGACCACAATGACACTCGGAATGACTAGCATTTTCGTGTTTTGAGTAAAAAATTTCCACTAACTTCTTATGGATAGTACAATTTTACAGCATCAGCATTTACAAGGTCTCTTAAATCGGGAACATCCATTTGTACCAAAACCAAAGCCCCTCCTGATAATATTTGCTTCAAGATATAAGGGCCTCCGTAATTGAGACCAAACTTCCCTTTAGAGTCTTATGCATTGGGGAGTTCCTTTCTTAACACCATACCTCCCTCTTTGAAGTTTCGAGATCGTACCCTTTTGTTCAAGGCCCGAGCCATTTTTTGTTGATAACAATGATTATGACATAAGGCTGTCGATTTCCTTCCGTCAATCAGATTTAGCTACTCAATGTGTTTCTTTACCCAATTGGCCTCATCCAACTAATTTTCTGATAGTACCTTGAGTGATGGGATCTCAACCTCTACTGGTAACACTACTTCTATACCGTAACCAAAAGGTATGCTGTTGCCCCAATCGACGTTCTGATGAAAGTTCAATAGGCCATGAGTGCGAATGGTAACATCTTATGCCAGTCCTTATATATGACAACCATTTTTTCAATGATTCTTTTGAGGCTTTTGTTAGCTACTTCAATAGCTCCATTCATTTAGGGTTGATAAGGAATAGAGTTCCTGTGAATGATTCGAAATTATTGGCACAATTCTAATGTAAACTTGTTGTTGAGATTAGTCTCATTGTCAATGATAACTGTTTTTGGAGTCCTGTGTTTGGCCAGGATATCTTTCTTGATGAACTTAACTACAACCCCTTTAGTAACGCTCGAGTAAGACGAAACCTGAACCCATTTACTGAAGTAATTGATGGCGACTAGTATGAAGCGATGTCCATTGGATGCTTTTGGAGTGATTGGGTCGATGATATCTATGCCCTATATTGAGAAAGGCCATGGTGCTAAGAAAGCGTATAGTTCCTGAGGCAGGGTGTTTATCTTATTTGCATAAACTTGGCATAGGTGATAATGCCTAACATGTTTAATGCAATCACTTTCCATTATTGACTAATAATACCCTAGCCATGTAATTTTCTTCGCCAGCATATAACCATTCATGTGAAGGCCACATACTCCTTCATGTACTTCTTTCATTAACTTCTTAGCCTTTTTGTCATCTACAAACCTTAAGAATATACTGTCAAAAGAGCGTTGCTATAAAGTAGACTTATTTATCAAGAATTGAGTAGCCAGTCTCTTAATAATCTTTTTGTCCTTTCTCTTGGCTTCTTCTAAGTATGTGCCTTGTCGTTGGATTGTCTTAACATCATAGTACCACGGTTTTTTGTCATTCAAACCCTCAATTACTGGGCAAAAGGCAGGCTTGTCTTCAATTTCAATAGTAAGAGGCTGAATCTTGACTCCACCAGATATCTGGATCATAGATGCTAAAGTAGCAAAAGCATCAGCAAATTGATTCTAAGTCCTCGATACATGATTGAAGGAGATTTCTTTGAAATTCACCATCAATTTAGTCAAGTGCCGATGATAGAATACTAATTTAGGGTCCTTCATCTTGTACTCTCCCCGAGCTTGGCCAATAATGAGTGAAGAGTCCCCATACACTTTCAATTCTTCAATGTCTTTATCTAGGGGCACTTTAAGTCCCATGATGTATGCTTCATACTCAGCAATATTATTAGTGTATGATAAAACGAGCCTTATAGCTACAAGGTATTGAATACCATCAGGGGATATTAGTATTGCCCTAATTCTACACTTAGACACAATGGTTGCACCAACGAAGAACATTTTCCATTTCGATGGCTCGTCATCTTCTCCTTTATTAGAGTTTCCCTCAATAGCTAGGATATCTTCATTAGGGAAATTGACTTAAACCTCTTAGGGAGTGCTATCGAAGGGAATTTTTGCTAATTGATCTGCTAGAACTTGCCTTTTGACCGAATTCTAGTTCACGTATGTAATGTCAAATTCTGATAGCAGCATTTGCCACTTTGAGATTCTGCCAATTAAGGCTGGTTTGTTTACTAAGTGCTTCAAGGGATCATGCTGAGTTAGCAATTCAACTTGGTAGTAAAGTGTATATTGTCTGAGCCGATGCATTACCTAGATGAAAGCATAGTAGATTATTTCGATTTTTGAATATTTCCACTCCCCTTCAGTGAATTTCTTGCTCAAGTAGTATATAGCCCGTTCTTTTCCTTCTTTATCTTTCTAGCCAAGCATAGACCTCATGGACTCTGGTAATAATGTCAGTATAGGAATAAAGGCTTCCCAGGTTTTGGAGCTGCTAGAATTGGAGGGTTCATGAGGTATTCTTTAAAAGTTGTAAATGCTAGCTCACACTCTTTGTCCCAATTGATCTTAACGTTCTTTTTCAACAACTTAAACAAGGGACGACACTTGTCTATGAGTTGGGATATAAATCGGGCTATGTAATTTAAATGGCCTAACAAGCCCCTGATTTCTTTGAGCGTACGTAACAGGGGTAAGTCAACTAATGCTTTGACTTTATCAAGGTCCACTTCGATGCCCCTTTGGCTGATTATAAAACCCAATAATTTCCCTGAAATCACTCCAAAAGTACATTTCTCTAGGTTGAGCTTCAATTAGAATTTTCTCAACCTATCAAACAGTCTCCTCAAATTATCTATGTGATTTTCTCCTTCCTTAGACTTAGCATTCATAAAATCAACATATACTTCAACTTCTTTGTGCATCATATCATGAAAGATTGTTACCATAACCCTTTGATAAGTTGGCCCTGTATTTTTTAGTCCAAAAGACATTACTTTGTAGCAAAACATACCCCAAGTTATGATGAATGTTATCTTAGCTTTATCTTCTTCAACCATTCAAATTTGGTTATACTCAGAAAATCCATCCACACCAAGAAATCAATATGAGGCAAAGGAAAATTATTTTTAAGGGTTGCTTGATTAAGGTCTCTAAAATCCACACACACTTTGATTTTCCATTCTTCTTTGTTACGAACACAATGTTAGCTACCTATTCGGGATAATTAAATATCTCAACAAAATCGACCTCCAGTAATTTTCTGACTTCTTCTTTGATTTTTAATAAGATATCTGGTCGGAACCTTCTTAACTTTTGTTTCTTAGATTCGATATCCTTTTGTATGGGTAAATGATGGACCATGATCAACGGATCTAATTTGGGCATATCTTCATAAGACCATGTGAATACGTCTTGGTATTCGAATAATAATGTAGTCGTCTTTGCCTTTTGGTCTTCTTTAAAATTTCCCCTAAACTTCAACACTTTAGGGTTGTCATTGGTCTTGACATTAATTATCTCGATTGGCTAGTCAATGGAAATTTTACTCATTTCGTGTTTTTGCCAGCTTTCTTGCACATCATTATAGTCATTGATATCACTCCCGATGACTAACCCAGTAAGGCTGGAAATGATATCAATATTTTCATTACTTAGTTATGCGAGGTATCCATAGCCTTTGTGTGGAACATTGGATTTGGAAAAAGAAAGGCATGTAAAAGAAAGAGTATAAGTAAAGAATGAAGAGAAAAGAGACTGCTTTTTTATTTAGAGGAATTTTCTTTCAAGTATAATTATTTGTAGAAAAAGGTAGTTTATTACAAAACTTTATAAAATACTAAACAGTGATTCATCCTTTTCCCTAGGGAAGACTTATTGCTATTCATAAGGATGGAGAACCAATTATTCAAGTACTGGGATTTGTTGGATGGACCAACCCCTTCATTTTTGCTGGAAGTGCTTTCTTTGGTAAGCTTTGAGTTATGGACTTCGGCTCAGATGAAAGTTTTTGACAATAAAGAGAAGGTCATTGGAGTGTGATATAACATGTCACATTTTCTGCCCCTGGCTTGCATTCTTTGCAACTCTTCCATCAGGGTTGGAATGTCTCCTAACCCATAGGTCCCAAACTAGCCTTCTTTGAATTTTTGCCTCTTATCCTTCTACTAATTGGTGATCATGCACACCTCATCAAACATTTGGAATCCAAAGTCCTCTTACTCCTCTATACTAATATAGGGTATAGCCATCTCTTTGTAGATTTCATAATCTTGGTCACCTAGAATTATGATAACCTGGCCGTTGGAGATGAACTTAACTTTCTAGTTAAGACTGAATGGTATGGCTCCTGCTAAATGTATCCAAGGCCTTCCCAACAATAGATTAAAGGTCCTTAGAATGTCCAAAACCTAGAATGGGATGTTGAACACTGGTGGGCCAATGTTGTTGAACTCAACTTGATAGCGGTTGTATTAATGCCCAATAGATCCAGGGTAGTTAGAGGGTAGATATTTAAAGATGACCCATTATCGATGAGGACTCTTGTTGTGATGATGTTATTTATCCTTACTATTATGAACAAAGACTTTGTGTACCGGTTACCTTCTTCGCCTAATTCCTTAGCGGAGAAGGAAATTTGATCCATAGTAAGGATGGAATTGGTGACGGAGCCAATCCTTTTAGCCGGGATTACACAAAAGACCTTGACTTCCTTTAGTGTTCTAAAAAAAGATTCCCGATGTGGGTCTAATGCCATCAACAAACTCATGAGGGATATTGTTAACTCTGATTTTAAATATATTTCACATGATGATTTTATAGTATTTCCCTTACATATTTGGTTTTCTATAAAGAAATCGATACTTAATTGAGTAAAATTTTGATTTCAAGGTTTGAACGTATTCTTGGATTGAAAATGAAGAAAAGGAATCAAGTTTCACTCAATTTGGAGTTCAAATGAATGAGTTATGAAGTTTTGAAGTTACACAGTTTGGGACACAACTGTGCCCCCAGGCTGTGTCCATCCAGGAAAATATGCCAAGGTCAGAAAGTTACATGACCTGGGAATACGACTGTATCCCAAGCCGTGTCTGGTGACAAAAATGGAAACCTTACAATAAATTATAAAAGGACATACTAGGGTTTCACACAAAAGATTGGACATTCAAAAGAGAAGAGACTTGAAGAGAAGGAGAAGAAAAAGGCGAAAGTAACACCCAACTTCAAAATTGAAGAGATTTATCATCAACAAAAGGGGTTCTTTATGTTTTATTTATTGATTTTGTTGCAATTCGTTTTTAGTTTTATTATGATAGCTTAAGACTTCTATTTAAGATTATGAAACCTAGGATTTCATGTGACTATTAGATTAATTGACAATTTTCAATAAAGTTTCTATCTTTTCTTGATTCAATTATGTTATTTAATTATTAATTGATATATCTAGAATATCAATCTATGATATTATGCATGATGATTGAGAAATCACATATGTAATGAGATCTTGATATAATTGGAGAGAATTACATATATACTTAGAGATAAGATATATCTTTTTTTCGAAAAGTTGTTCTTTTATGTGGGAATTCATTATACATTAATGCGATTCTAAATTATATTACTAAGTGAAGAGATTCTAGTAAATAATTTAGGATTAGGGTTAATATGCTTGAGAAAGGTGTTAACTTTAATTGTGAATCCCTCTGGTGAAGAATAATAGAGATTGAATTGGATATATTTTAAGCGGTCACATGTTAAATATTAGGGGAAATAATTCCTAAATACGTTATTACCTTCTTGAAGTCGTTTTCAATTTTATCGCTTTCTAAATTGCTTAATTAAGTCTCAAAATTAGGTTAGTTTATTAATTTTAGTATTTTTAATTCATTCAACTCATCACAATTTTCCGGTTAGATAATAAAGCTAAGGTTAATATTAGCACTCGAAGTCTCTAAGGGATCAACTCGTCACATCCGCTATATTAAAACTAATAGGTGCACTTGCTTGATATCAGCTATTTATGCTGGGGTCTTAGCGAGTTAATCCATTATTTTATACTTGTTAAACTTGATCATCTTGGTGAAGGTAATCAATCCTTCTTCATACTCAGCTTGTTTTGTGTTTGGTATTTCTAGTACGACCTTCTTTTTCCAGTCTTCCCTCGAATCATAGATTCTACCTGAGCAGGTAATCTCTCCTATAAGTAAGCTTGACTATCCCTAGTTTATTGCCTGGTAGTTGAAAGGGGTAGTTTTATAATTTTCGGGTGCCACAAGCACATGGAAGGTGTACCTTTTAGTTTGTGGAATTTTCTTTTCTTCTTTTTGTAGAATCTATAAACCTTAGGCTTTCGGTTGGGATCAATCATGTTGATGGTAAGCTCTACGTGGTCAAATATCACGTTGATGATGGGCCTATGGTGTGGTAGGGGGTTGTTGTTGACATTTGAAGTAGGAGCCTCTAAGAAATCCAGTTGTACCATACCTTCATCAATGAAGTCTTGGATTTTAGTTTTTAACCTCCAGTACAAGTCAATTAAATAGCTTACTTGCCCTAGAGATAGCCTCAAAATGGAGCAGATTATCTCTCCTTAACTTTTCAAGTATTTGATTAAGTAAAATTGGTATTTTAGTGAACTACCTCAGGGTTCTTCTAACCTGTGGTTGGCTGTTGAGGGATTTGCCCTGAAAGAGACCTGAGAGTTAGGCCTAATATTTGAATTGACCATACTAACAATAGCTTCCTTAGGCTTGCTGGTGGTGGGTTTAGTAGAGGGTGGTCTTTTTTCAAATGTCTCTTGTAGCTTGCCAAAGGAAATGGCACTTTCAATTTGATACCCTGCTGCTACTACTTTTATAAAGTTAGAAGAGGCTTGTCCATTCAGGTAAGCAAAATGGGGTCTTTCAAGAATGTTGATAAAAGTTGCAGTTAGCTCTTTTTTAGTCACAGGGGTAGATACCTTTATAGCTAGGGACCTCCACCTTTGGGCATACTCTTTGAAAGTTTCATTATGCCTCTTCCTTAGGGCAACCAAATCCATTATGATTGGCGCCACTTTAATGTTGAATCTATGTTGCTCATAGAATGCTTTGGCCAGCTTTTCCCATGTGTTCATCTGATTCAGGTCCAATTGGGTATACCAGGTTAAAGTAGGGCCAGTTAGGCTGTCCTGAAAGGTTTGGACCATGAGTCGGTCTTATTATACATACTTGCCCATCTTACGTACATACAACCGGATGTGCAACTTAGGGCATCTAGGCCTATTGTATTTTTTGAAGTTAGGTACTTTAAACTTTTCTGTAAAGCTTGCATGATCATAGGTAAAGAAGTCTGTTATACTAGCATGCTTGAATCCATCATATCCTTCAAGAATTTTCATTTTTTCAGTAATTTATTGAGTTAGCCGCTTCTCAAGCTCTTTTAAATTATCCTGATTAGCTTTAAGCTTTAGGCTAATCAGGAACGAGTAAGTGTTCAATTCAAAAGTTGAGTTGGCCTTTGGAAATACCCCTACTATTTCAAAGGATTCGATGCCCTAATTGACCTTGGGGTAGGCTTCTTCGAGGGGTAGGGCTTTAACATTCTTTCCATATCAAGCTTAGAACTTTCTTCATTTGATGGAGCCATGGACCTAAGTAAAGAGATGCTATCAACAAGAAAACTCAATTGATCTGCAATCTTCCCCACTATTTGTTCCAAAGACTGGAACCCCAGCTCAGTGGGATCAATAACCTCAGGGTTGACATTACTATTGTTGGTGTTAGTGTTGTCATTTCCTTGATTGGCCTTTCTAGTTTAAGAATGGGTTTTGATGGGGCTTCTTTAGAAAGTTTGACGTTTGAAAGCTATCTTAGTAACCTGGTTAAAACCACTTTTCAATAAGTTAGCACATGAATATTTTAATTTTTGAAAGAATGTAAATGAGCCACATAGATGGAAAGGAAGGAATCAACAAATAATTAACAAAACAGCTAGTTTTTCATTATTTTTAAATTCCCGCATTTTTTAGGAAAGAAAGGAAAAGATACAAATTCATCTATAATAATTTTCTTTTTTTTCTGTAGGTTAGATGACACTTTCTTCTCCTTCTTTTGATCTTACTTAGTTGCTTCCTCAAACTCTTGAATCTTCTTTTAGGCTATCTTCTATCTTCAGCTGGTGTTTCAGGGCATGCGACCTTTGCCTAAACTCTCGAAATAGGTTTTCCCATTTGTCTTTTTCATCATAGAAGACCTATATACGAGCTTTTACTTAGGCCATATAGGTCACCATTTCAGAGCCAGGGTACATGGGTGAAGGTTGAAGGACTTTTGGTTCTCGATATCGCATTGCACCCACCTTGTGAAGTTGATCGCATAAGTACTCTTTGGTAACCTGATGCTTATCCACTTCACCTATGAATTCACTCAAATCAATGTTAGGGCTCACGGTCTTGGTATCCCACCAAGCTTTGATCTTATGAAGCCTAGATACATTTTCTACTAAGTAAGGCTCTTCAAGGTCAAGGGTGAACGGCTTTAATGAAGGCTTGCGAACTATGTCTTGGATCCCCCCCAAACTTCCTTACCATGTTGTTTGGGTAGTAACCTGTACACCAACTCATACTAATTAATGGTACAACATAGTAATCTTTGCAAATCAATATGACCTTAGTGTAATTGCTCCATCTAGTGGTCTACAGTATGTCTTCAACCTGAAAATCTTGTAAAACCTCTATCTAAAGAGAGGTGGGGATATCTTTTAGTAATTTGATCTTATCAACGAAAGAGTCAATAAGATCAATCTTCTTAGAAAATGTACCCCTTATCAAGTCCAACCCAAAGCATTTGATATGATTGACGAACCACACAATTATGCCATGCTTATCCTGAGATCTCTACAACCTCTTTTTTTAAGGAAATTAAGGTTCCTTATCTATTTAGCAAGTAGGGTAGGAATATATGACGTCCCTTCCCAAAACTAAGCCACTAATTTTATCACCCTGAAGTGTATAAGAAAAGACCCGCTTAGAAATAAGACGGTAGCGAACACTGCTAATACATAGGCCTTGATTCGATTTTCCTTCCAATTCCCAAGAAACAAAGCCCATTTGTTGGAGTTGGGTTTGTTTTGAAACCAATGGACTAGATCCCAAATCTTAATAATATGTTTGTCGCAATCATTTAGGGCCTCATTTATCTCAGTCTTACGGATTTCGAAGAATTTTGAAAATATGTAAGTTGAATCGAAGCTAAGTTCTGGAACGTATATTCTATCCAATAGAGGAGCTTAGAGCAGTTAGGTATATTCTTCCAAAGTTGGACTAATGAGGTGTAGCCCAAATCAAAAGGCCACTTCTTTGGGCTCCTAAAAATGGACTAAGGCCCTTACCAACATGATGTTAACATCCACTTTGGTTAAAGAGAGTATAGGTATAATCTTATTGGAGATGAACAATTGTTCTCTTAGGTTAAAGGTTTGAAACCACTGGCTGGGTATGGGTTTCAGGTTTATGGATTTGTGAACATGAATCTCCTTAGCGAAAAAAAAAAAAAAAAAACTACCCCAATAAAATATTATTTTCTAAAATCTTTTTTTTTTTTCAAATTTTCTACTTTTTGTAATTTTTTCAATTTTCTAACTTTTTTCCAATTTTTTTTTACTTTTTTTTTTATTTTCTTATTTTTTAGGGTTTCTTTCTAGACTTCTTATTTTTGGTATTTTTACAAATTTCTTATTTTTTGTATTTTCTTAAAATTCTTATTTTTCCTAAATTTCTTAATATTTTTTGGATTTTCTTTAATTTCATATTTTTTGTGTTTTTTCTAATTTAGGGCCTATTAAGAGAAGAAAGAAAAATAATAAAAATAAAAACAAAAGGGGCAAAAATTAGGTGTCTACATTAACTACTAAAGCCTAAAGCCTCTGAATTATCCTCTATTAATCTTTTGTTGGGTTTAGTGAACAATTAATTACTTACAAATTTAGAATTACTTATAAATTTAGATAAAAGGATATGCATGTCGAAAGCTTGTTTAACTTAGTCTTAAGCTAATATTTAACTAAGCTTTTAAATATGTTCTATTCAACCTTTCTACCGAATGACATTCTGTTTAAGAATATGCTTTTAATTAATTATGTTGTTCCCATTCTATCTATTATTGCATAATCAACTAAGCATGCAATGAAACAATAAACAAATTGCTAAAAAAAATAAAGAGCTGATGTGCTTCGAAAGAGGTCTTACCTACTCATGGATGGGTCCCCTAGAGTACAGCTACCGAAGAAAGGAAAGGTATAGGTTTAGATGGGTAAATGTAAGAAAGAGAAAAGATTAAGCCTTACAAGCTACTCGCAGTTGTGACTCACCACTTAAGTACTCACAAACCAACACTTCACCAAATGTGATGTACTAATCCAAATATTGGGTTGCTCACCGGAACAATCTTGCTCAAGGGTTGCTATGAGCTAAGGAAGGGAAGAACTTCATATGGAAGAACTCAAAGAGGAAATAACATTAACATAAAAAAGAGTTTGATTATAGCCATTATCCATAAATGGGTATTTATACTTAATGATTCTTAGGGTTACAAACGTGCTAATTTACTAAAAAGGGTAAAGGTTACTTGCTAATAAAAATATAAAGGAAAAAGGATAATTATGTTTATAAAGATCATGGACCAATCACTCGCTCTTGAGCTCAAGAAATTTCCCATATGGTCTACCGAGCTATCTAAGGGGAGTTAAACTCTAAAGAATGGTCCTTTCTTCAATTTGACTTATTAAATTACTTTACTCTTCATCTCATTAAAGAGACTCTCAAGGTAATGGGCCTATTGTCAAGTCGACCCCTTCATAATACATTAGTCTAAGGTCAAGCACCGAACCCATCTACTGCTAACCTAATAAATTGCCGACGTCGAGCTGCCCCCGATCCTGAGCTAACTTACTGAGGCCAACTAGATGATGGGCCACCCCTAAACCAATCCCTCCTCAATCTACAACATTTGAGCTATTGAGAACCTAACCCCAACTTAATCTACTCAAAACTTATCTGCTTGACAAACAACATCATTAGGACTATATAATCGATAAGTGACATGCACCCCCTTTTTCTAACATCCATATTGTCCTATTTATACCTGAATATCTCTTTATTTTATTACAACTCTACCCTTATATTTTTTTTTTCCTTTATCCTTTTCTAATAGGAATCTTTTTGTAATTTATGTTAGCCTAGGACTTACCTTAATTAAGTCATATAAATACTAGAAATATGTAACAGTAACAACAATTAGTGACAATTGAATTTCAAACACTTCTTTCTTTCGTAAGCTAAGTATCCTTTTCCTACTCTCATTTTCTATTATCTAGTCCATTGTGAGCATCAATTAGTGGCAAGTACCCTTCGACTACATTTGTATGTAATATTAAGTACAACCTGAGCTTATGTAAAGCATTAGTATGTTGTATCCACCGTTAGTACATAAGGACCCTTGCTAAAATTTCAACTCCCATTTACTCTTCAGACCATCTTGTAGTTTAGACTCACCCCCTCATGGCTTACATGATACTAGGCATTATGTTTTCATCTATGGATTCATATCATTCTGGTTTTAGAGCTTGGTTACGTTCGAGTAAGTTTCTATTACTTTGTATTCTGAATAAGTTACTATTGTTGTAAGTATGTTTCGAAAGATGTCTGTAGTTATTGTGAGTGTTTGAAGAATGTTTAGTACTAAAGAAATTTAGTACTCTATTCTCCCCTATTTTCTTGTTCGCAAAACAAAGTGTTAAGGGTTCAAGTAATTTTTCATGTGTTAGTTGTAATACGTGTTGGTGTGCTAGGCATTGTTTTGTTGTTGTTCGTTGAAGGAAATTTTGAATTGTATTTCAATTGTTAATCTCTTGTAATATACAATAATGTCCAATTCTAATATTCAAGGAACTTTAGGTAACCAACAGAGTGGCAATCAAAATGGATAATGTCAATAAGGAAGTTTCACACCCTATTCTATAGGTCACTGACTAGATAGGCTTACTGACTTAGTGGCTAATCTGGTAACCACCATAAACGAAGATAGAAAACGAGCTAAAAATGGTCCTTATAGAGGATGAGCTAATGAACAGCCTACGGGAGGCAACAACCGCTATGTCTGAGCTAATGCCCTAGTTCGACCACATAGTGTTGGAGGAGTAGGCAAAGTTGCTGGACGTAGACTAGCATTAAAAGAGATCGAAGAGCAAGGTGAGGTAGTAAGTGACGAAGTGGAAGAGTATTATGAACTAGAGGAGAGGAGTGTTCAAGCTACTAGAGCGGAAGGGTTGAAAATGCATATTCCTAGTTTTTCTAAGAGTGGTGATGATGAAAACTACTTAGACTGGATAGATAAAATCAAGAAGAATTTGAATGTCATGAAGTACCCGATAACACTAAGTTCAAACTTGCTGTGTTGGAGTTTACTGACTACGCCACCCTATGGTGGAAGAACCTACAAGCTAGCCAAAGAAAAGAAAGAGAACAAGATGTAAGGAATTGGGATGAAATGAAATAGGTCATAAGAAGAAGATTTGTCCTAAACTACTATTTGTAGGACATGTTCAAGAGGTTACAAGAGTTAAGATAAGGAGGATCTAGTATTAATGCATATGTGAAGGAGTTTTAGATGTTAATAATTCGATGCAAAGTTGTTGAGCCTAAGGACCAAACTATATCCTAATTCATCAATGGTCTAAAGTATGAGATTGGAGATATTCTAGAAATAATGGCTATTGGTTCACTTAATGAGGCTATTCGAGCTACTTAGAGAATCAAGAGACACTGAGTAGGAAGATTCTAAGCTCATGTCAGTTAACTAACCACTAGCCATCCTGTTTTGAGTAAACCTATGTGATTGGAACCAAGCAAAGTGGCCGAGGTTTAACCTACTCAAACTGCCTAAATAGAGATTAAAGGGATCCTGAGGAAGTTCTAGAAAGGCCAAAGCTCAATAAGGAAGATAAGTGAGATCAAGTGCTTCAAGTGCTATGGGTTTAAACATACGATTGATCAATGTTCGAACAGAAGAACCATGGTAATCTGAGGAGAAGCATCGAATAGTGAGGTAGATAGTACTGATGAGGAGGTAAAAGAGTCAAAAGGGACCAAATAAACTGAGCTGTTCGAGGAGGAGGAAGTCATTTATAGTGAAGAGGGCAATTTTATGCCTACAACCCTGGTGTTGAGAAAAACAATGAGTATGAGTCATATGCCTAAGGACGAACAATAGGGGAATTTGTTTGACATTGGCTGTAAGGTTAATAGGTAGATATGTGCATTAATCATCGATAGTGGTAGTTGCACCAATGCAACATTTGCTTTCATGTTCTAATAATTGAAGTTGTCAACCAAGCCCTTACCCCAAGCCTTATAAACTACACTAGCTTAGTGATAAAGGAACCCTACAAGTGAACAAACAGGTAGCTGAGCCGATTAATATTCGAAACTATTAAGACAAAGTGCTCTATAACATGTTACCCATGAGTGTGTCTATCCTTAGAAACTTATGTAATGTAGCAGAGTATCTCTAATCTTCCTAGCCTCAAGTAGCTGTGGACTATCCTTAGAAAGTTGAAATCCCTTGAATTCCAACAATTTCATTATAATAAATCCATAAGGCATTACATGCTTATTCCTTAACATATGCCTAATCATTTATGAAGCTAGATTTATTGATTCTTTCTTTATCATAGGTCTAATCACACTAGTACCACCCCTTATGATATAGATCAAGCTACCTTTCTTAGGTAATAAATGGTTAGTCACAACCTTATGAAGCAATCTTAACCTATAGTGTAAACCACATAATCCAGGGGTTCTCATAGTTAGGCAATTCTACCCCATTAGTTAAGTCTAAACAATTGTGTTCTCTCCTTAGATCAAGGTCTCTTACAACAATCACTAAACTAAGACATTTGATAATGTTAGCCTCACTTATTACAACCTCAAATCCTCTAAGTTTTAACTTAATAGAATTTTTTTCATCCTCAACCATATTAATATAGAAGTCAGCTATTGCATCTCCATTCGCTTTATCCCTAATCATATAAAAACTTTTTACAATAAGAACTTCTAAGTAATCATCTAAATAAAAGCCATCTTTCTCAAAGAAACTGAAATCAAGATAAGGGCTATGACAAATCTTGTCACTCCTTAACAGAGACTTCATATCTGTAGTGACTTTAATTTGAGTAACTTTCTGGATTTCTTTTTTAGTTCATAATGATTTCTTGGTTGTCTTTAGTTGGCTCTACTCGGTCTTCCTTCTAGGCGAGCTTCTAAGTTTAGGAGCAGCAAGGGTTTTTTCTTTTTGAGCAAATTTCTTCTTCTTCATTAGTTGTTAGGAAGGAACATCAAATTCTATGGATTCAACGTTTGAAGGAGCATGATCAAAAGATAGATTTGGGGTTTTGTTAAATTTAGGTAAAGATAATTCTTGAGATGGTGTATGCTCTTCACTTGATGAAGAGTGACCTAAGTTTTTATCTCCCCTTGTATGAGAATTTTCAATTGATTTCTCAACTATGGGGTTTAGGGTTTCAATTTGAGGATCTTCTTCATCTACAATTGGGTTTTTAGAAGATAAAGAAATTACTATTTTCAGACCCTTACTCATGATCCTAGATGATGTTCTGTTGTAAGTTTTCATGATTTTTGAAAGAAATTATGATAAAAAAAAAAACAAGAAAGAATGAGGGATTTTATAGAAGATGATAGAGAGGGAAGAGTAGAGCAGCTAGTTAGAGGATTCGAAAATTGAGAGAGAGAGAGAGAGACAGAGAAAGAGAGCTTCTAAATGTAGGAGTTAAGGGAGGTTTAGAAACTAACTTAAGGGGATTTAAAAAAAAACTTCTTATTTTTTTGTAATAAAACCAAATATTTAGGCTACGTTTCATTAATTTATATAAAAATATATATATAGCAAATTATTTTACAACAAAATGCATACTATATACATAAAAATTCTCAAGAGCAAGTACTTTACATAAATATTACAAATAGAAAGGATTGCATATACTAAGCTCATTTCTTAAGAATTTAAAGCTTATCTTTTCTAAAGGCTTAGTAAAAATGTCTGCAAATTGTAAATCTATGGAAACAAACTCAATACTCACATCATGGTTAGCAATATGATCCCCTATGAAATGATATTGAATTTCAATGTACTTGGATCTAGAATGATGTATTAAATTTTTTGGTAAGTTTATAGCACTTGTATTATCACACTTAATAGGAATATCTTTATATGTTAGACCATAATCCATTAATTGTTGTTTAATCCAAAGTATTTATTCGGAATAATTTCTAATTAACATGTACTCAGTTTTAGCTGTCGAAAGAACTATTGAATTTTGGTTTTTAGATGACCAAGATATTAACTTATCACTGAGAAATTGACAAGTACCTAAAGTGTTCTTTCTATCAATCTTGCATCTTACATAGTCATCATTTGAATATCATATCAAACTAGAGTTCTGATTTTTAGCATACCAAATGCCTAATTTAGAAGTCCAAGAAAGATATTTAAATATTCTCTTAACAATAGCTAAATGTGTTTTGGTTGGATTACTTTAAAATCTAGCACAAATACAAACACTAAATAGTATATCTAGTTTAGAATCAATTAAGCATAAAATAGATCCTATTAAGCTTCTATAAAGCTTCTCATTTACCTTCTTAACATTTAAGTCTAGATCTAACCTAGTAGAAATAGACATAGGTGTTGCAATACTCTTAACTTCATAAAAACTAAACTTTTTCGATATTTGATTTGTGTACTTCTCTTAGTGCACAAATATTCCTTCATTACTTTGCTCACTTTAAAGAAAAAAGAAGAAATTGAGTTCTCCCATCTAAGGTATTTCAAATTCAGCCTGCATTAACTTGGAAAATTATTTGCAATACTTTTCATTAGCAGCACCAAACATTATCTCATCCACATAAATGTATACAATTAGCAAGTCATTACTATAATGTTTCAAGAATAAATTATTATCTACTTTACCTCTTATGAAGTCATTCTTAATCAGAGATTCACTCAACCTTTCATTCCAAGCACGTGGTGCCTTTTTAAGTCCATACAGTGCTTCTTTAAGTTTGTATATATGGTCTTCCTTGAATGAACTTTAAATCTAAGAAGGTGCACAACATATACCTCCTCTTTTATATAGTCATTCAATAAAGCACTCTTAACATCCATATGAAACAACTTGAAATTCTTTGAGCAAGCAAAAGCAAGTAATGAACAAATTACTTCCAACTTAGCTACAGGAACATAAGTTTCATCATAATCTATATCATCTTCTTAGAGTATCCTTTAGCTACTGATTTAGCCTTATTTCTTACTATCTTACATGTTTCATCCAATTTGTTCCTAAAGACCCATTTTATGCAATTGATAGATTTACCTGTCAATCTAGGCACTAAATTCCAAACTTGATTCCTCTGGAATTAACTAAACTCCTCTTATATAGCATTATTTCAATTGCTTTCCTATAATGGCTTATCAACTTTGTAAGGTTCAAATTCAAAAATCATAGCAAAGTGGTTTTTTTTTTACAAAGGTTTTTTCCCTAAGGACATAATCTAACTTGATTAGGACTACACCCAATCTATTACTTTCCCTTTACTATTCCCAACCTCTTTGAATCTTACCAAGTGTGTAGATCGACTCATGAAAACCGATCACTAAAATGCCCATAGGCAAAATAGCTCGACTAGAGCTAATTGAGATGGCTTCCCTTAGCTCAAAATAACCGCCCTTAGATTAAACCTTAACCCAATCGACTCTAGAGGGTTTAAATCCTAACACCATGTGTGAATGTTTAGCTCCAATATCTAAATAATCGCTTACCTACCATCATGACATCAACCTTATCCCTTAAAATCAAGAAGAGGTCCTAAATTCAAATTAAGCATACGTATTGAATTTAAAGGCAACAATTATCATATTCAAACCGATACATGGCTATAAAAGGAGGTAGGAGCACAAGTAACAAGTTCTTCTAGACACTCTAATACTTTCTTTTATCTCTTTCTCTCTCTCTTAAATACTCTTGATTTGCTTAAACATTGGAGTGGCTACACTAAAGTCGCCCCGACACCCCTTATAGCCTTACTTCCTTTCATTTTGTAGAGAGATCATAAGCAAAGGGTTCAAGTTATTTCTCATCCTAATTTCTGATATCAACAATTGGTGCTATTTGTTTCTGAAATGCTACGATGGCTAGAACTAAGTCAAATGATACGAACAATCTGGAGGGAAGTAGGGCTCCTCAGGTAACTCAAGAAGAACAATCATTGCAATAGCGTACTCTTGAGGTACATCAGGTTGAGATCCATAACTTAATATCTTAGAATCAAGAATAGGAGAATAGTGGTTCACAAATAGCACAATTGGAGGCCTTGTGTGCTATACTGGTGAAAGAGCTTAAGGAAGTTCAATCCACTAATAGGGAGATGCAGTAGAGATCTAATGAGATAGATGCTACCTCTTCTTTTGCTCCTTCTCTACAGCAAGTGAAGCAGGAGGCTCACCTAATAATCAATGAAGAGACCTTACGACAATTACGAGGAAAGTCCCCATGATGAATGAAGATAATCTACAACAAAGACAAGAGCCACAAATAGGAGAAAACTGCCAACAACAAACCCCACTGCATACTGCTGCAACACTACATGTGTAGATGCCTATAAGTGGAAGGATTAAGCATAAACTAGCTCGCTTACCACAAAAAGCTATAGCAAATATTAGCTAGTAAGATTTGGAAGATTATGTCAAGAAGTTAGCTATGGAGGGAACTTATAAGAAGGAAGTTGACATGAAATGTAGAAAGGCAAGTCCCTTTGTGCAAAGTATAGTAGAAGAGGTCCTACCACTAAGTGTCTAGCTACCTCAGTTCAACACTTATGATGGGAGAAAGGACCCAGACAATCATTTGAACACTTTCAAAAAATTGAAAGAGCTTTACAATTGTTTAATGCTATTGCCTACAAAGTCTTTCCATCCACCTTAAGAAAGTCTACTAGCAATTAGTTAAATTTATTAAAGGTGGCTTCCATTTCTTCCTTTGATTAGTTAGTTGAGGAATTTCACCAATACTTTTTTGCTAGTAAACCTCTAACCAAAGGCTCTTCACTCCTAACATCAATCAAGTAGAAGAATAAAGAGCTTATTAGGGATTATGTCCATAGATTTAACTAACTAATGATTGAAATCACCAACAATGATAAAAAAGTGTAGCATTACATGCCATCTACAAAGGGGTCTGGGAGGATTCTAACTTCTTTAAGTCACTTACAAAGCACCTTTCAACCTCTTTGGATGACTTTACTAAGAGGTCAGAAAAGTTCATTAGTCAAGAAGACCAAGTATAGGCAAGAAGTGAGCTGGAGAAAAATATGCATGAGAGAAGTTGTAAAAAGCTAAGCGATCCGTAAAGGATAGATTGGGAAGGAATTTTGACACTTGTAGCAAGCTTAGCCAACCCTTTGGAGATCAGAAGAGACCTATTTTGACCTTATGTCAGATATTTTAATGGAATGTGCATGATTAAGGTTTCTTAGCTTGGCTAAAAAAAATGAAGAATAATCCAGCAAGGAGGAATTCCAACAAATAGTGCAATTTTCATGGAGATAGAGGTCATAATACTAACAAGTGCATACATTTGAAAAATGCACTCGAAGATGCTATTTAGAGGGGTTACTTAAAGAAGTTTATGGCTGATAAAGAGGACCGCATTGAGTGACCTACATAAAGGAGGAAAATTGAATAGCAAACCCAGAATGTAGAGGCCTAACCTAATAATTGAGAACTAGTGACACAAGATAATGAAAAGGGGGGATGACCAAGCTCACTGAGGTGTTATTAATGTAATTTTTGGTAGACCGATAGGAGGGGATGCTTTATCCATGGAAAGTTTGTCGAATACATGAGGAGGTCATGTGTTGAACCTAAGGGAAAAGAGGCATAGGATTGATGATATGATTGTATTCTTAAAGAAAGATATGTAAGGAGTTCAATTCCCGCATGATGATGCCCTAGTCATTACAACTTGAGTAGTAGATTTCGAAGCTAATGGTAGATACAGGGAGCTTAATTGACATCATCTTCAAAAATGCATTTAACCAAATGAGACCTAAACTTAAGAATTTTAAGATGTAGCTGTACAAGCATAGCTTGCACAGGTTTAACAACTAGCTAGTCAAAGTGCATGGAGTGGTTAACCTAACTTTATAGATCAAGGATGATAAGAATTTAATTGAAAAGGAGATTGATTTTGTGATAGTAGGCTGCCCTTCACCTTACAATGGCATCATAGGCTAACCTTCCATTAACATATTTAGGATGGTAATGTCAACAGCCCATCAGAAGGCAAAATTTCCTACTGCTACTAGAATAGGAACATGCGACAGCGATCAACAACTCGCTCAAGCACTATACTTAAAGGCCTTAAAAAGAGATTAGGTCTATGCTATAGAGCAAAGTTTGAGCAACTGAATACAAAAAAGGGGAGAACCTATAGAGGAAACATTAACAATTTAGCTCTGTGATAACCTCAAGCATGTAACTAAGGTTAGGGCCAATATGCCACTCGACTTAAGGGAATGCATAGTAAATTTCCTCCTAGCTAACCAAGACATTTTTACTTGGTCTCCTTCAAGCATGTCAGGTATACTTGAAGAAGTTATCACCCGCAAGTCAAATATTGATTCGAATATGGAGGTTGTACAATAAAAGAAAAGACATTTTGCTCCAAAGAGATAAGCTACAGTTGAAGAGGAGGCATAGAAATTATTGAAGGTGGATTTTATTCGAGAAGAGCCTTATCCCACATAGCTCACAAATTGTGTTTTAGTGAACAATATGAACGGGAAATGGAGGATGTGCATCAACTTTACCAATTTGAATAAAGTGTACCCAAAGGATTATTTTCCCTTACCTTAGATAGATTAGATGGTCAGCTCAACCTTAGGAGATGCCTAGTTAAGTTTCATAGATGCATTGTTTGGTAGAATCAAATTAAAATGCACCTTTCGATTAGATACAAACCTCCTTTATTAACAACTTTGGAACTTGTTGCAACAAATTTATCCCATTTTAGTTGAAAAATGCAGGAGCTACATATCAAAGATTGGTCACAAAAATTGGTTTATGTAGATGACATGATATTGAAGAGCAAAACAAACAAAGACCACTTAGCTGGCCTTTAGGAAACCTTTAACCCATTGAAGAGATACAACATGAAGTTGAATCCACATAATTATGTATCCAGTATGTCCTTAGGGAAGTTCTTAGGCTTTATGGTAACACAGGGTGGAATTGAGGTCAACTTTGAGAAGATTCAAGTCGTACTTGGCATGGAGTCGCCAAAGTCTATTAAGGAGGTCTAAAGACTAACTGGTCGTATGGTAGCATTAAACAAGTTTGTCTTTAAGAGTGCTAAAAAATGTGTAAAGTCTTTTAAAGTTTTGAGGAATCTATTCGAATTTTAATGGATAGAAGATTGTGAGAAGGCCTTCAAAGCCCTAAAAGAGTTTTTTATGAAACCCCTAATCTTGTCAAAACCTGTTGAGGGGGAGACACTTTACTTATACTTGTCAATAAGTGATCGCACTTTTTCTTCTATGCTGGTACGAACAGAAGGACCCATGCATAAGTACATATATTATGTAAGCCACGTCTTATAAGGGCTAGGGTTAAGATACACAAAGTTAGATAAGTTTGTTCTAGCCATAATGGTGGCTGTAAGGAAGCTCCAACCATATTTTGTAGCTTACTAGGTCATAGTCCAGACTAACTAACCTTTGAAGTAAGCTATACATAAGGCTAATGCTTCAGGACGTATGGTGAAGTATGTCTTAGAGCTTAGTGCTCTTGGGATACAATACTGAGCTAAGGAAGCATATAATGCTTAAATTTTGGAAACTTCATAGTGGAATTTTCAAGAATTGAGAGTTCTAACTCGAAGATAGATCAATCGACCTGGAAATTGTATGTTGATGGTTTATCAACCAATAAGGGAAGTAAAGCGAGTTTAATCCTGATAGGTTCAATTGGAGCTCAGATCTCTTATGCTTTGAAGTTTGGCCTCTCAACTAACAACAATGAATTAGAGTATGAGACATTATTAGCTAGGATGAAGCTGTCTAAAGAGGTTAGCAAAGCATTTGAATGTGTTTTCTGACTCCCAATTGGTGGTTAATTAGATGGCAGGAAGTAATATGGCCAAAGATGAGAAAATGATAAAGTATATGCAATTAGTAAAGGAGTGTGGTTCAAATTTTAAGAATTGGCAATTGATGAAGATACCAAGGTTGGAAAATTATGCAGCAGACAAACTGTCCAAGTTAGCCTCTATCAGCTTACTGAAATAGGAAGACAGGATCTTCATCAAATATCTACCTAAGAATAGCATAAAATCACGATCAGAAGAATGTCTAGAAATTCAATAGAAGGATCTAAAGCACTACTAGATGGATACCATCTTAGAGTATTTGAAGAATGGGACTCTACATCAAGACACAAAGAAGCCTCAATGGCTTATTTATAAAGCAACCAATTTATACAAAAGAGGCATAAGTATGCCTTACTTAAGGTGCCTCTAACCATCTAAGGCAAAATAAGTTCTTTCGAATATGCATTCAGGAGTATGTAGTAGTCATATTAAAGTCATAACTCTATATGGTCAAGCTCTAAAGCTAGGGTATTGGTGGCCTACAATGAGGAAAGATGCTCTTCTCCAAGCTTAGAGTTGTGATCAATGTAAGAGAAATACTCTAGTTAAGCAAGCCCTAAGCTCATACTTGATCCATCTCACTAATCCTTAGCCTTTTTCCCAATAAGGACTAAATATACTTAGTCCATTTCCAAAGATGACCAAGTAGAGGCTATATATCATTGTCGTAGTAGATTATTTCTCTAGATATGTTAAGATTAAGGCTATGGCAAGTATAACATAATGAAGCATTGAAGCTTTCATGGTTAGTAACATTTTAAGCTAGTTTGGCATACCTTATGCCATTGTAACAAAAAAGGGACCACAGTTCTATAATGATAAATCTAGGGAATTTTGTGAAGCTTGGAAGATCAAATTATGCTATACGTCTATCATATACCCCTAGAGTAATGGTTAAGTTAAGGCAATGAACAAAGTGATTTTACAATGTCAAAAGAAAAGAGTAGACTAAGTTGATAGCAAATGGATAGATGAGCTACCCAATGTTTTATGGGGCGTACAAGACTACTCAGAAGACCTTTACAAGTTATATGCCATATCTGTTGGCTTTTCAGTTTGAGGCGATATTACTAAATAAATTGCAAGTGGAAAGTACAAGGGTCTAAGTGTACAACCTTAAATATAATGACATTGGCCTCCAAGCTAATCTAGATACTATTCACAAAACTCATGTGTTGGCTAAGGCTCATCTCATCGTATATCAAAATGTCACAGTCTATATTCTAAAGGGAAGTAAGGGTATTCAACTTGGGGCTTAATGTAGAGCAAGTAGTGTCAATAGGTGATTTGTTTATAAGGTATGCTAGTCTCTCAAGGTAGGGTTGGTGCCTTGTGAGCAAACTAGTCAAGAGCTTATGCCACTCTTCTAATGATTGCTATGGTAAGTTAAAACCAGTAGAGAAGTTAGGCCTCCCAATCATGAGGATAGTGACAATGCTGGTTGGTACTCCTAAAACTAAAGAGGATTGGAATAGTCCTAGGTAAACAAGAAGGGAAAAGGCTAGCTCATCTTCTATAATCTAAGTAAATATGATGAGGGAAAGGAGAGTCGAGCACCGCACGAGCACATAAGGATCCCATGATAAGTGGTATCAAAGTGTAAAGTTCCATCCCAAACAAGCCACCTAAAAATACTACCCGTTGTACTTAATGAAAAAGGGTAGTTCTTGTTGATAACTAGGCTCATGTAGATGAAGCTCAAAGGAAAGAGTGACTACTAAGTGAAGGACAATGTTGCTAGAGGGGGCAGCTATATTAAGAGCAACATTGTAACAAGACTCTACTCAAATGTTAAGAAAATGAAAAAGTGAACTTCAAAGGGTAGACCCTATAGTTAGGCCACTTAACAAGAAACGATCTTAGAAGACAAGAAGGGAGGGTAAATGTCACGACCCTAAAGGAGGCTTAGTAGGATTGCCTAAAATTTTCATATCATGTGTGCACCCATGATTAGAAAATCATCTTGTAAGTCAGAGATTACAAGATTCTAAATAATTATTCACTAAAGTTTTTATTTATTTAATTAATTAACTTACGACCACATATATGTGACTATGGATATCCGATAAGCCACAGTCCAACAGAACTGCAGAGAATCGATATCCCCTACCAAACAATAAGATTAACTGGTAAAGTTCTAAAATTCAAACTTACTAAAGTCACAAAACTTAAATGTAATATTAATAATTATTCAAATGAACCATATAGTCTGTCCTCAAAGTCTAACTTTTATGCATCTCGACGTTGGCACTCAACCTTCAATTCTTAACCTATGCCCGATCATCTAGCAACTTGCAAGAGAAAACTATTGAGAAGTAAGCTACAAGAGCTTAGTGAGTTAACCCTCATACCATACCAGCAAACAAGTTATCACACAGTTTATTACCAACCATATGAATGCATGAACAAATAGTATGCCAAACTGTAGATATGCAGTTGACCAGTATTACATATAACATCGGATTTAATGCCTCCGAAGTAAGGGTTGGAGATACATCGGTACCAATCACAACCAGGCTCTAGCACCTAGGTTTTTACCCTTATATCATTATATACATATATTCCCTGTTCTACTAAACAGGTTTCTACTTCCATCAGTCAATAATATATAAATATCCAGGTCTAGTGGTGAATGGGCTCCCACAATCCATGCTCACACCTTACAGCGGTAGTCTCTAAATGCAACCCCCAACCACCCACGGTTAGCGTCTTTAGCGCCAATAGAACTCGCGAGCCAAGGGTAGGGTATTTTTATACTAATACTCCTGCACTGTACTAATTAAATCATATAGGAATCCATCCCTCCAAGGCCCTTCATTACCAACCGTGTGAGGTGACGGCCGGAACATTATATGCAATGTTTGTTCTTTATGCATGAACCGTTTAATTTTGATTGGGTTAACTATGACTAAGTCAATTTATGACGTGGTCTAACATTATCAACAAATCATTCAAATAATGCAACAATCAATTATATCACATTATTTAATAGTATTTTGCATAGTAATCAATCAATATCAATCGCATGCGTAACCTGAAACCTCATGCATCAAGTTATTAATATTTAATTCATGTACACTAACTACAAACACAAAACAAGTATAAAGTCATCGGGAGTACTCACTTGGTCATAAATGATGTCAGGGATTGTAATAGTCCAAAGGTAAGTCGGTTTTGATCTTAGAATCACCTAACATTAAAGGAATATGGAAAGTAATAAGTTTGGGGATTTTAATAACTAAACCAGCATGCTAAATCATACTGTTTTCTTAAATCGATTATTGATTTACTTAAAATCATCGATTTGAGCTTTTTATTGAATCACGTATAACTTTTTTGTTTTAGCTCGGATTGTTATGAACTTATAGTTTATTTTGACCATTTTCGAGCGTATTTTCTCGTAACGAGGTCCGTTTTGGACGTTATGACTCACAATTTAAATTGTGATATAAAAAATCATAAAATTTAGTATTTTAGTTTAAAAATTATACAATATTAATTTTAGCTTTTTCTTAATATATTTATGATTTAATAATTATTTAAATCATATATTTGATATTTTTATTATCTTGAGCATACTTTTCATATTTTTGAGATTTTAGCTTCATTATGTAATATCAATTTTTATTCTAATATCTTCTATTTACTATATTTCTAATAATTGTGTATTATGTACTATTACTTATTATGTAGGTAATACACATAATATTTTTATCATTCTAATTACCATCTTCCAACATCAATTATCATTTCAAAATGTCTAAATTCACCCTAAATCAGATTTTACACCTAATTTACAAAATTAACTTAAAACTTATTATTTTCCCTATTACTTATTTACTACATAATTAACCTAATAATTACATCTAATACCCTAAATGCTACAAGTATCATACTTCATCAGATTTAAACATCCTAAAACATATAATTATTCACCAAATCAGTAATTAACTATTTAGTTACTTAATTAACCCTAAATTACCCATTTTATGCCTCATTTTAAGGCCTAAAAATTATCTAAAATTTTCAAAATTAATTTTTGAAAATGGGCTTCATAGCATTGTTCTATATTATCTAATTAGTCTACACAAAAATTTTGGGCTCAAAACTACACTCCTAAGGTCATTTATTTCTAAATCGAAACATGCTCTATTTTGCATGATTTCTTAAGGACCATATATCACGGAACATATTCTCATCAAAATAATATTTTTCCTAAAAACTACATACAAAAATATTCCAACATAACAAAATTCATAATTTTCTAAGAATATTTACTATTTTTACAAAATTACACAAAATCGGACTGGAAATCGAACTCACCGATTTTGATGGCTCTAGCCACCGTTAGTGGCAATGAGTATGTTGGCCCACCTGGGCGCTGCCTCTACGATGTGGTGGTGATAGCCGTCCACTCCCAGCAACTTGTCGGGTCTAGGTTCTCTTTACAAACCCAAACTGTACAGAGTTTTGCTAAATTTTTGTAAAATCCAATTTTTCTCTCTATTTCACCTCTCTTTATTGTTCTAAACTTCCTGACATCCAAAATGAGCATCTAAAAAATTTGGAGTATTTATAGAGCTTTAGGGAAATTATTGTGCATTAATTTGATTAAACAATTGCCTTATCTTCTTCTAATTTGACTTTTATATTGTTCTAATTTAATTAGCTAATTTTTTTCTTATTTTCCCCAACTACCACAACATAATTATGGATCATTCCTTATTTTTTTCTAATTTTTCTTTATTTTTCCTTAATTATTTAGGATTTTTCTTTAATTATTTAGTATTATTTTAGTACGTTTCGCGTATTTTAAGTAATTACACGTATTTCTACCTACATGTAAATTTACATATAGTATAAATAAATATTCCTAAATATTATTTAGGTCATTCTATGATTTTTAGTATACAGATAATTTATCTCTAGCGATTCGTTAATTATCGGAATGCATTTTATGCATTTTTGATAAATAACGAGTTAAATACTTAAAATTTGAATTTTTTATATTCTTTTATTTTATTGCTTATTGTCTTAAATTCAAACTTATGAGATCATTTTACTAATATTTATAGCTTTACTTATAATTTATTAAATTTTTATCTTGCTCGGCTTTAATGGCTTATCAAGTCATCTACAGTATTAGGGTTCAATTCTACTCTTAACTAGCTAAATTTGCGGGGTTTACAGTAAAGGTGAGGACAAGGTGATGCCTGTGGAAGCCCTGAATTCCTAGCGAAGATGATCTTAGTATAGAGTTGAACAACTAAGGAATAAGGTCAATGATCTTGAGGGGAAGATTAATGGTGAAGAGATGGTCCCATGAAAAGGGTATCATAGATTTAGGTGGGGGGAAATGTCACAGTCCATGTTTTAAAGAAAGTGAGGTGGTTCAACTTAGGGCTTAATGTGAAGCGAGTGATATCAGTAGGTTATTTGTTCATAGGGTAAAGTAGTCTCTTAAAGCAAGGTTGGCCTCCTATAAGCAAACTAGTCAAGAGATGATGTCACTCTCCTAATGATGACAATGCTGATCGGCAGTCCTAAATTTAGGGGGGCTTAGAACAATCCTTGGTAAACAAGAAGGGAAAAGGATAGCTTACCCTCCATAATCTAAGTAAATACGACAAAGGAAAGGAGGTTCGAATGCTACACAAGCACATCGAAAGGGAGTGAAGGGGTGATGAAGCTCCTATCCCATAACATAGCTTGGTACTACGATAAGTAGTCAGACACCAGTGCTTCTAACTTGGTGATTTGATTTGCAAGAAACTAGAAGCATTAGAAACAACGGAATGCCAAGGGAAATTTACTCCTGCTTGGTAAGATCCCATCAATGTGAAAGAGGTGGTAAGGAATAATCGTACCTATAAGCTAAAGAGGCTTAACGAACAATCGATCCCTAATGTATGGAATGATGACAACTTGAGATCATACTTTGAATGATGGATGTCAAGAGAAGGAAGGAAGATATGTTTGTTTGTCTATGTGTTTTACTATTATGATAAAATTTTGTGTGTTTCATGATTTGTATGTGGTTGGACCTATTCCACATATTTAGAACGTTTCTCTCCTTTTAATTGGTGTGATCTATTTATTACATGTTGTAACTATGTTTTGAAAGGTTGGAACCAATAGATCGACCTAGTTCGTTTCTAGTATTGCATACAGTGAATTGTTTGTTTATTATCCAACATTGTTCTATTTCATGCTTTGCTTTACTTTGTTACGACGATTGTCACTAATGTGTAATATCATGAAAAATGAGAATATGATCTTTACCTAATCTTTCCAGTAAAAAAGAAAGGCCTTTAAAAGTCTCTAAGCCTTGTTAAAGGGTGACAAGTAAGCTATAAAGTACTAAATGTCTAAGTCCTGTATTCAACAAACAATGGGAAAAGGATATCCACAAATCTCAAAGTCCTAAGAAATGATGGCGAGATGTGAAAGCCTTAAGTTCTTATAAGAGTAATAGGTAAGGTAGCTATAAATCCTCTTCAGAATGGCTAGCTATTATGTGTCCTTAAGTAATATGAATCAAAGTACATAGCAAACACAAGCCACAAATGGATTTTTGAAGTTCAATACGAATGAGGAATCAATAAGTGAAAGGGGGTTTAAATGTGAATGTGGATGGATATCACACACAAAAACACAAGCACAATCGAGTTTGAGCTCAAAATAAGATTCGATAAGACTTACGAATACTAAATTAGTACTTAGGTTTCAAATGAGGGGTTAGATACAACTCACTAACTCACTCAAATAAGAGGTTCACTACAATCTCAAGAAGAAGACTGATAACAATACAGGAAAGATTAAGGAGTAAAGCAGCACTCAATAATTCGAGACACAAGTTTCAATAGCTTACGAAGATATCAAGTATATTCTTCAAAAATGTTCAACTATCTTTGTCGCTAGTTGCAACAGTTACTATTTATAATAAGTTCTAAAACTCTAGTAGTGGCAAAACTATAAATAATATATAAGGCCTTAAACCCTAAAGTAGGCCCACGACTAAAGTTAAGGATAATATTTACAAATATGCAAAACTGTGCTAAATAGTACATTTAACAGGAAGGTTAGCGTACACGGTATCTAAGCTATTTTGGGGTAAGTCAGGTCCAAATAGGATCAAGTTGGCAGCTAGCTATCCAAGCTAGAGTTGAATTCCTTGGAGACTTATTATACTTGCCGAGCTCCCAATGAGGTCGGCCTATAGTTGCTAAACTTATAGATTGCTCGGTACTGGATTCCTAATGCTAAGCTAGCCTTTGGAATTAAGACCTCAGCTGTTTAGTCCCTGGTCTCCTCAGCAACTGACAAAGCTGTTGTCGAATTTCCTTTCTTTCCTTTATCAGCCTTTTAGGATCAACTTAACCTTGGGTAGGGTAGGTCAACCTAGGCTAGGAACAAGTTTATAAGGGTTCCGAGGAGGTTAGACACCAATTCCTATCATTACCGTAGGGTTGAAAAGAAGTCATCCTTGACTTTAAGCAATAAGCATGGGCCTAGATGCAAAATAGGCTCCTCTTCCCTTTTCTTTTCATCGTAGGTGCCAGGCTGCTTTGAATCTCCTCAACAATCATGGGGCTCAAGTAATAGCTCTCCCTATCCTTCTAAACCGTATAAGTGTTAAAGAAGCCATCATGGATCACTCTTCAATCGTACTTCCAAGGTCAGCCAAGAATTAAATTTGCTACATTCATAAGTTCACCCTTTAACTTGGGTCTTCTTTCAAGTCGACTCATTACGACTAAGAGTCCGTCCATATTTTGATAGACATTCACCTCTTTAATGTCACTTCCTGAGCTCTTGTCACTCTAACTCTCTACTTGAGCATCCGATCCTTCACCTTTCAGAAGACCCTCTTATTTAAACATTAGGAGGCAATATGTCCATACCCCAAGCACTTGAAACATTTATTTCTTGGGCCTTAGTACTGGGCACTCTCTCCTTCTCTACTTTCTTTACCTTAATCTGGTCAGGTCGGCTGAACTCTCCTTTCTCCATCTTCTTCTTTAACGTCTTCTTCTCATCATACCTCTCAAGCTCAAGGATGCCTTCTTGAAGTTAGCTAATTAGCCTTTAGTGCCTTCTTCTCCCTCTAGCTCTCCACTCTTAAGGCCTCTTCCCTAAGACTAGTAACAATGCACACATCATTGAACATTTGGAGCCCAAAATCCTCCTGCTCCTCAATGCCAATATAACGTATGGCCGTTTCCTTCTAGATTTCACAATCTTGATCCCCTAAATTTTTTATCACATGGCTATTTAAGAGAAATTTTACCTTCTTATGCAAACTCAAAGTTATAGCCCCTGCTACATGAATCTAAGGTCTTCCATTGAAGGACCTCGAGATTTCTAAAACCTGGAATCAAACATTGAAAGTTTCAGGGCCAATATTAATATATATATATATATATGTAAATATTCAGTGTTTTCTTATATGTATGTTTATGTACATATTATACTATGTATATATAGGGCGCATATGTATGTATTTATTTATATTTCTTATCTTATTTTCTTATTTCCTCCTATATATTTATGTATATATGCTATGTATATTTATATATAAATGTACCGTATATATATATATATGTGTGTGTGTGTGTGTGTGTGCGTGTGTGTATGTGTGTGTGTGTGTGTGTGTGTATGTGTGTGTTTATATATTTGTACATATAGCTAACTAAATCTGTAACATATCCTTACATACATCTATATGTGTATATTAGTATATTTACACATGTAAACACAATTTCTAAAAGAAATAAGTTTATATACATAAAATCTAATAAATGTACATAAAATTTCATTTAAAAATGCTAAGTTACATGTAAAATACATCAAATATGATCATATACATAAATATACAAGAAAATACTTAAAACATAATTTACATAATAAAACTAACACTAATATAATACAAGGATAATATATTTACTTGTTCTTGAGAATAATTAGTGAAGAACTACTCTTCTTATTGTCTCTTGTAGTTGATAATATATGAAGTGGATAGTGTAGTTTATAGTGGCATGTTAGGTGAAGAAAACAAGAGAAAATAAAGTGAGGAAGATAAGAAAAAGAGAGAGAAAGTTTCGGTGCAAAGTGAGGGAGAAAATGGATTAAACGTATGGGAAAATTTGAGACAAAAAGGAAAGTAGGAGAGGGTTCTAGAGGGGGATGTGGGTTATGATACAAATGGAAGAAAAAGAGGGGGGGGGGGGGGGGGGGGGGGGGAGGAGAAGAAAAGGAAAGGAAAGGAAAAGAAAAAGTAGAGAAGTTTAAAGATAGAAAATGACATGTTAACTTAGTCAACATTTGACTTGATCAACATTTTAATTATATAATATTATATATATATTTAACACATATAAATTAGAAAGGAAAAAGAAAAAGATAAGGAAAAAGGAAAAATAAGGAAATGAGGGTATAAATAAATAGATAAATTAAATTTCTTGGATTTTCTTTAAATATTTCTAATCCTATAAATATTATTTAGAATAATAAATAATATAATTATAAAGAAAATTATAAAATATAAAATTGACATTTGTTATATAATGCATAAACAATAAATAAGTAATTAAATTAAGTTCAAATAATTAAATATCTATATAATACCCATTTAGATATATCTATATCCACTAATAATTAAATAATAATATTTATCAATTTTGTAAATTAATTTGGTACTTTTTACATTTATTAACATTTGAAAGTTGTCTCCAATTGTTAGCTACTGATTTTATACGATTTTACATGATTTGGTATATCAATCGATATTTGTACTCAATTAGGGTTTTATTATCGCAAAAGTAAATTTGTACGTTTATAAGTTTAAAATTTTCATTTTGGGGATTTTATCATATTCGGGTTCAATTTTTAGTATTTATACCCATATAAAATTTAGGGTTTTTCATATGTGATTAGGGTTTTTCTCATTCAAATAGTTTAGGGTTTATAATTTAATAAAATTTTTAGGTTATCCAACCTTGTTGACTCATAGAGTTATCTAAGATATCTTGGTTTTGTTTAGGGTTTTGACTACGAATTTAAAAGGTCTACATTCTTCCTCCCTTCAAATAAGTTTTGTCCTAAAAACTTGAAAGGTATACATAGTATTTCAAACAAATGCGAATATCTACACTTCACTTCATTTTCCACTTCCCAAGTCGCTGATTCATGTTTGTAATTTCTCCATAGTACTTTGACATATTGGATTTCTTTATTTCTTAACTTTTGCACCTTGTAATCCGTAAACTTCACTGGATGTTCTTTGTATGTCAAATTCTCTTACAACCTTACTAGTTCCAACTCAATAATGCGATTCAGGTTGAGAACATGTTTCCTTAAATAAAACACATGAAACGCATTATGAATTCTAAAAAAATTAGGCGGTAACGCTAACCAGTAAGCTAAATTCCTAATTCACTCCAAAATTTCAAAAGGATTGACGTATCTTATGCTCAACTTGCCTTGTGCTTTTACACGATGTATACTTTTAATTAGATTCACTTTGAGATACACATGATCCCTTACTTAAAATTCTAATTCTCTTCTTTTCAAATCAGCCCTATGCCTCTTTCATTTTTTGTTTAATTACTATGATCTTTTCAACTACTTCTTATACTAGATCTGGGCCTAATGCTACTTTCTCTACATCATCCCAAAACAATAGTGATCGATACTATCGTTCATACAGAGCTTCATATGGTGGCATATGAATGGTAAAGTGGTAATTGTTATTATAAACATACTCAATCAGAGGTAAATGAGCATTCCAACTCCCTTTAAATTTAATGGTACATGCTCTAAGCATATCCTTTAGAGTCTGTATAGTCCTCTTAGTCTATCCTTTAGTTTAAGGATGACATATTGTACTGAACTGTAATTTTATTCCCATGACCTTTTGTAAACTTGTCCAAAACTTTAACACAAATTGGGGATCTCTATCCAATACAATTCCTATTGGTACACCGTATAATCTCACTATCTCTTTTATATAGATTCGAGCCAACTTCTCTAGAGAAAAAGTCATATTAATTGGTAAAAAGTGAGCCGACTTAGTAAGTCGATCTACAATCACCCGAATTACATTAAATCTAGTAACTATCCTTGGTAAACTACTTACAAAATCCATGGAAATCTTATCCCATTTCCATTCAGGGATAAGTAGTGGTTACAACAATCCGCCTAGTCGTTGATGTTCAGCTTTTACTCTTTGACAAGTTTTACATATCAACACAAAATCAGCAACATCTT
This sequence comes from Lumnitzera racemosa, assembly GCA_024138005.1. NCBI lineage: Eukaryota > Viridiplantae > Streptophyta > Magnoliopsida > Myrtales > Combretaceae > Lumnitzera > Lumnitzera racemosa. The sequence goes on along the minus strand of JAMXBC010000005.1, from coordinate 68,732,405 downwards.
GCTTCATATCGTTCCACTAGAAGTTTCTTTTCAAATCATGATACATTTTTGTTGCTCCTAGATGAATAGCATAATCAAAATAGTGAGCTTCACTTAAAATCTCGTTCTGGAGCTCTAAGTTATTAGGTACACAACCTGTCATTTATATGAAGTACTCCATCTTCATCTATTTTGAAATCAATACATTTTCCATTTGTTATTTCCTCCTTTACTCAAATTAAAGCAGAATCACTATGTTATGCTTCTTTGATTCTTTCCATTAAAGTTGACTCGACCACTAAATTTAACAATTCTGCATCAAGTTCATTCCATGAGACTTCCAAATTCAACTTTTCAAATTCTTTAATGAACTCTTTCTGATTAGTAAGAAGAGATGCAACTTCAGCATGATTCTTTCTGCTTAATGCATCAGTAGGTACATTTACTTTGCTAGGACAGTAATTAATTCCTAAATCGTAGTATTTAATCAACTCAAGTCATCTTCTTTGTCTCATGTTCAATTCCTTCCATGTAAACAGATATTTGAGACTTTTGTAATTGGTATAAATTTCACGTCTTTATCCATACAAATAATGTCGCCATATATCTTCAATGCAAACACTATAGCTGGAAGTTCTAGCTCATGTGTTGAATAATTTTGCTTATGTGGTCTCAATTACTTGGAAGCATAAGTAATCACTTTTCTACCTTGCATTAGCACACTACCCAATTCATTTTTACAAGCATCACTATATAACATGAAAGGCTCATTACTATTTGACAACACAAGAATTAGGGCGGATACTAATCTCTTTTTCAACTCTTGAAAACTCTTTTCCTGTTTCTCAATCCACTCGAACTTCACATTCTTTTGTGTTAATTGAGTGAGTGGTTTTGCAATTGTTGAAAAATGTTTAACAAATTTCCTGTAGTATTTAGCCAAATTAAGAAAACTTCATATTTCAGTCTCTGTTTCTGGTCTTTTCCATTCTACTATGACCTTAATCTATTCTGGATTAATAGAGATGCCTTCACCTGTTATTACATGTCCAAGAAAAGATATTTTCTTCAACCAAAAATCACACTTAGAAAATTTTTCATATAGCTTGTGTTCTCATAACGTCTGCAACACTATGCTTAAATGTTCTTCATGTTGTTTAAGTGTAGCAAAATATACCAAAATATCATCAATGAACATAATTACACACTTATCCAATAGTGCTTTGAATATGCGATTCATCAAATCCATAAATGCTGTAGGTCATTCGTCGGATCAAAAGGGCATCACAAGAAATTCATAATAGCCATACTGTATTTGAAATGTAGCTTTTGGAACATCTTCTAGCTTAATTTGTAATTAATGATAGCTTGACCTTTAATCAATTCTAGAAAACATGTTTGCACCTTGCGATTAGTCAAATAGATCATCAATCTGTAGAAGTGGATATTTATTCTTGATGGTCACTTTGTTTTGTTCTTTGTAATCATTACAAAGTTTGAGTGATCCATCCTTTTTTTTTAACAAACAATAATAGTGCACCCCATAGTAATACACTTGGTCTTATAAAACCTTGATCTAATAGTTCTTGTAATTGCTTTTTTAGTTCCTTTAATTGCTTTTTTAGTTCCTTCAACTCAATTAGAGCCATTTTGTATGGGGCTTTTAAAATCAATTCAATTCCAAGTATCAAATCAATAACAAAATCAATTTCTCATTTTAGTGGCAATCCAAGTAACTCATTAGGAAATACATCAAGAAATTCATTCACTACTCGTATTTCCTCTATGGTTGGTTTCTCTAGCTTAGTTTCCAAAGTATTCAACCAACTAACATCCATCATTAGTTCTAAAGTACTTAGCTCTTTTACTCTTGTCATAGAAAAATCTCCTTTAAATTCCACTTTTGTTCCATCAGATGTTTTAAATATTATTTCCTTTTCTTGATAATCAACATTAACTTTAGCATTCATCATCGAATTTATTCCTAATATAGCATCATACTTGCCCGTCTCAAGAAGAATCATATCTACTTTACTTTTATAATTTTGAATTCTCAATGGATACTCCTATACTATCTCTTTTGTAATCACTATACTTCCAGTAGCAGTCTTTACCCTAAGACTAGATTTAGTAGCATTTGTAATTAGTCCTACTTGCTTCACTACTTCAAGCCTTATAAAGGAATGTATAGCTCTAGTATCGAATAACATATATACAAAATGTCCATTAATATTAATACTACCTAAATCATGATTATAAACTTTTACTCTCATGCCTAATCCATATAACTTTTGCACTTCTAAATTTATTACCTACTATTGCTTATCATAACCAAACTACTTAATATACTTTTAACAACTTAACAAAGAAAAGTGGAATTACATACATACCATAAGCTCAGTATCAACAAAATCATTAGCTTCTTCATATTCTTTTACATCTTCACCTAGATAATCCTCATATCCCCAATCACTTCCAGATTATACACTCTATCTGTGTTTACTATACCTGGGCGAGTATTTCCGATGCTTGGCCTTCCAACAGCTTTTCCAGTAACAGGGCATCCAATAGTTGGTGATGGTTTAGCAACTTGAGCGGTAGCGGCTGTGCATTATAGACATGTAGTGGAGAAATGTCCAACCTTATTATAGATAAAGCAAGTAACAAAGTTTTTCTTAGGGCACTCCATTACTTGATGTGAGCTTTCACTATAAAAGAAACATTTACCTTGCAACTGGTGACAATCTGTAAGATAATGATTTCCTTTACACTTCTAACACTTTGCTACTCTACAAGTAGTCTTCTTTTAGATTGTCCTTTATGGTCTTAGAAATCTTTTGGATTTGCTACTATTGCTGCTACTTAGTCCTTTAAAAGGTCTTTTACTGAACACATTTACCTTACAGTTTCTAGTTTCATCACTTTGTTTCCTTACATTATCCAATAGTCTGGTTTTCTCTACCATATCATCAAAATTTCTTGGCTTAAATTTAAAAGGTCTTCTTTTCATTTCAAGATCAAATCCTCAAGAAAATATCTGCATTTTCAAGCAATCACTAGTCTGATACTCTGGAGGTATAAACTATAGGAGTTTGTTGAATTTAGCTTCATACTATTCAACAGTGCATGTTCCTTTCACAATGTCTAGTAAATCCTCACTATATTTTATCCTCAAGCTCTTAGGAAAATAATAGGCCAAAAACTCACATTTGAAATCCTCCTAAGTAATTAGATCTCTTAAGGTTCGCTGTTTAGATTCTCATCAGGTACATGCCCGCATCTTTAATAAATAGTACCATAAGTAGGTCTGAGAGGTGGTGGTAACTCAAAAGCTTCCCATGATCTCTCGATTTAGCTCAACCAGTCCTTTACCTCGTTAAGATGACTTGCAACACCGCCGAAATACTTATTACAGTGAATGAATTCAAGTAAAATACTATGCTACTGTCTAAAATCTAAGGGTATTGGAGGCATAACTCCTACTAAACCAGCTGATGGTAAAGGAGGAAGAGGCTATGGTAAAGAAACTTCTTAGTCTACTACAAGAGGTGGAGCCTAAGCAAATGGGTATGCTCTCGAGCTAAGTATGCTCTTAGGAGTTCATTCTATATATCAATTGTAGCTAAAATTTCATCAGTACAATCCCGTGGTGCTTGGGGTTCTTCTTCATAAACAGGTGGGGCCTTAATTAGGGGTCTTCCTCTACACCTGTTTCAACTTAGAAATTCATTTCCAATTGTAAGTTAGAAATATTAAATTTTAATTAAATAAAGTTACAAACTATAAGCACAAAATGAAAATAAAACGTACACTCATACAGTAACAGTAATGATCAAGAAAGTTGTAACTTTTCATTTCTCAAACAAAGTGAGGTTATATTAGTTTAGTTGTCACTTCTAATGAGTGATACCACTAGTAATCTATACAGAGGTACATATCCAGATCAAAAGACAAGATTTCCAAAATATAACAAAGCTTATCTCAGTACATATGTCCTCACCAAATAAAGAATTTGTTGTACATCAAAACTCACAAAATACATCATATCATTAGTATAAGAAAACTCGTAGAGTATAAAATGATCAAACATGATCTAAAATCTACAACAAAAAGGACCATGTTCTATCACTTTGATATCATATAGCAATCCTCCAAAAGCAACCTATAAAGATAAACGTTAGTAATATCTTCCATAGACGAGATAACTGTCCTACACCTTTGTTACCTTAGGGTCTAAACTCTGGCACAATAAAAGTAGAGCCAATGCTAAAATATACTCCCGAATCCTCACTAAGTGTTTGTCAAGCTCACTCTCTAGGTAACTAAAAATCTAAAAGATTTGGCCAAATGGTAAGCATACTAGTGGCATCACCTGCAGTCAATACTATGGGAGAAAGTTTGAGGTTAACCTAATAGTAGTCGAACTCTTAGGCAGATGGTAACTCTCGATGAGGCTCAGTATATGATAGAAGGACATCCATATGTATACTAGAATCCTCAATCCTAATACCTTGTGGCTGATCGAACCATCTCTCTATGCTAAGCCAAAAGCCAGTCATGGCTCTAACATTATATTGAGCTATAATCCTATAATAATCAGTACAATGATCAATAGCTAAGGCTAAGCATATCAAACATCCTGTCAATGAGTAAACAAAGAAGGCTCTAGTCGAAGCTCAGCACAAACCAAGAATACCAACTCATGGGCATGTCTCACATTTTCCTCTACCTCTAACAGATATATCATCTCCTCATTAGTCAACATATCTCCCGCTATATAGATAGCCCAATAGATCCTTCGATCTTACCAATAAGTACTAAGGTCCTCTCCTTAAGTAGTAAAAACCTCATACAAAGTACAAGGTCTCCCAACCAATTCTAAATCCCTATAAAGAATCCGTAATTGATGTCTATACTTAAATAACGTCTTACTAAGTCGGAGACGGATTAAAACCCAGTTGGTCATTAATTCAAAACCAGACTCCTAAACCAACAAGACACATAATTACTCTTATTATTATAGTAGTATAAGGTTCATTAACTTAAGTATTATGACTTAAATACTTATCCCAATTCTACCCTTCTCAACCTTACTAGATAAGTTATCCTAGGATCTAAAGGAAGTGTTTTATTTATCCTAATTATGACCTAGTTATGGTAGGCGTTGTATATCGTACAAAAAACTGTAAATTGGTTTCCCTTCCAACCGACTACTCTTTATATTACAACATATTTATATTAACATAGAGTTTACCAACTACAGTACTAAATAAATAATATAGTACTCTAAAATATCAATAATTTAACTATAGTAAAGAAATAACAAAGTATTATAAGAGTTATATTTAAGAGTCTACATATATCCACTTAACTCTTTTTATCTGCATCACACTTTCCCAAAATGTTCTAAAACTGACCTTAGACATCCCTCGGCCAAACATAACAAAAAGGTGATTCTACATCAAAAGTTTACAAGGGTATAAGCTATAAAGCTTAGTGAGATATCCCTTAACTATACTAATAAGCAAGTTATTCCAAACATTAGTTTCAAGTATATGAATATGTAAACAAGCAAAATTCTAAACAAATACATACAGTTGACCAATACTATATTTAACTCAAATTTAACACCTTCCAAAATTAAGTTAGAGTACATACGATAGTAGTCAGATCCAGGTATTACACCTAAAGTTATATAACTATGAAACTTTACGTTTCATATTCAAGTAAAAATAGTTTATTTGTTTTAGTTTAAAACCAAGTTCCAAATATAGTTATGAGTAGCCTCCCATATTCTACATTCACCCTTAAACGAAGGCCCTTAGACTCAATCCTTAGCCAAGTAGTCAGCGCCTCCAATACCTAGTAATTCCGTGGGCTAGGTAAGGTTATATTATACTTGTGCATCGTACTGAAACATTAATTTCATAATAAATCAACCCCTACATAGTCTCTCGCTACCTTTGTGTGATATGATGACCAAATTAGTTATATGTGATGCATGTTTATGCATAATTCAGTTTAATTTAATAAGGCTGATAGAATTAGATCCAATTATAATATGATTAGACAATATCATAAACAGTCAATTTCTATGAAATCTACTATGCAATAGATAATTCATTATTATAATTTAAAGTAATTTCATAATTTAATAGAAAATAACATTCACATGTATAACCCAACCTTATGCATCATTTAATTATCAACATTAATTAAATAAAACTAACTACAAGCATAAGCAGGCATGGAATCATAAAGAGTACTCACTCTGTCATGGTGAACTATAAAGATCGTAATAATCCGTAAGGAGATTCAAACCCTTATTGAGATCACCTGATTATTATAAAATAAAAAAGATAATAGGTAACTAAGTTGACTAACTAATCTATATAATTATTTACCTAAATCTACTCAAGTCTTCTACTAATTTTCTCGATTTGAGTTTTTTCATCAATTGAGTATAATTTTTTCATTCTAACTCCAATGCTTACGAACTTATAGTCAATTTTTATCATTTTTGGATGTACATTCACATAGCGAGATCCATTTTAAATGTCAAAACTTTTATTTTTCAATATGAGCCTAAATTGTTATGAATTTTGTTATTTTGATTCGAATAATTTTATTCATCGATTTTGAGTTTTTCTTTATTATTTTATAATTTAATTAATTTATAAATTCTATATTTTTGAATTATTTTATTTTTGAATTTAATTTATATCAGTTTCACTATTTCTTCATTTTTAAGCTTAATTTACTAATTATGTTAATCTTGTTATTATTTTAATTTTTCCTAATTAATTAACTATTATTATTTTCTAATTAATTTAAATTTTTTTTATTTAATTAGGTATTTTAAGTAAATTACACACATGGCACTATTTCATTCATTCACGTAGCAATTTTGCTATTTTCCCTAATTTTCACATTTCCTAAATTTTATATTATTATTGTGTATATTTATATGTTATTATAATTTATTAATTATTACATATTTGGGCCTTATGTTTCTTTATGGGTTGCCACCCATTTGTACATATGTATATATATATATATATTATCTTAAATAAGTGTATTATAATATGTATGTACTTTTATTTTTATGTATATATATATATATACATGTACATATGTACTCTTAATTATTTATATATACTTAGCATATTAGTATCTATACTTGTATATACACATGTATGTATACTCATACTATACCATTATCATACGTATGTATATACATGTATATATACTTTTAGTATACTATTATTATGCGTATTTATATACATGAACATATACACATGTACACGTAAGTATACTTAGTATTATACATATTTTTATATGCATATATAGACACTTATATTTATGTTTTCTTAATTATTTTTCAAGGAATTTTTTATATATTACATAAATACATATTATATACACTTCCGGTTTTCATTTCTTTATATATGTGTTCAGTATTTTCTTATGTATATGTATATGTACATATTATACTATGTAAATATAGGGTGTATGTGTGTGTATTTATATATATTTCTTATCTTATTTTATTATTTACTCCCATATAATTATTTATATATACTATGTATATTTATATATATGTACCATATATATATGTTTATATATTTGTACATATAGCTAACTAAATCTATAGCATATCCTTACATATATATCTATATGTGCATATTAGTATATTTACACATGTAAACACAATTTCTAAAAGAAATAAGTTTATATACATAAAATTTCAATTATAAAATGCCAAGTTACATGTAAAATACATCAAATATGATAGTATACATAAATGTACAAGAAAATACTTAAAACCTTATTTACATAATAAAACTAACACTAATATAATACAATGATAATATATTTACTTGTTCTTAAGAATAGTTGGCAAAGAAATGCTCCTCTTATCCTTTCTTGTAGTTAGTAATATATGAAGTGGGTAATCTAGTTTGTAGTGGAATATTAGGTGAAGAAAACAAGAGAAAATAAAGTGAGGAAGATGAGAAAAAAGAGAGAGAAAGTTTCAATACAAAGTGAGGGAGAAAATGGATTAAATGTGTGTGTAAATTTGAGACAAACAAAGAAGGTTGGAGAGGGTTTTAGAGGGGGATATGGGTTACTACACAAATGGAAAAAAAAAGGAGGGAGGGGGGGGGGGGGGGGGGAGGGGGGGGAGGAGAGGTGTGGAAGAAAAGAAAAGTGGAGAAGTTTGAAGATGGAAAATGATATGTTGGTTTAGTCAATATTTGACTTAGTCAACATTTCAATTATATAATATTATACATATTTAACACATATAAGTTAGAAAGGAAAAAGGACAAATAAGGACATGAGTGTATAAATAAATAAAATAAATTTCTTGGATTTTCTTTAAAGATTTCTAATCCTACAAATATTAGTTAGAATAATAAATAATATAATTATAAAGAAAATTATAAAATATAAAATTAACATTTGCTATATAATGCATAAACAACAAATAAGTAATTAAATTAAATTCAAATAATTAAATATATATAATACTCATTTAGATATATATATATTCACTAATAATTAAATAATAATATCTATCAATTTTGTAAATTAATTTGGTACTTTTTACATTTATTAGCATTTGAAAGTTATCTCCAATCCTTAGTTATTGATTTTACGCGATTTGGTGTATCAATCGATATTTGTACTTAATTAGGATTTTATTATCGTAAAAGTAAATTTATAGTTTATAAGTTTGAAGTTTTAGTTTTTAAGCTTTTATCATATTTAGGTTCAATTTCTAGTGTTTGCGTATATATAGGGTTTAAGCTTTTTCATTTACAATTAGGGTGTCAATCAATTTATTAGGGTTTGTCTCACTCAAATAGTTTAAGGTTTGTAATTTAATAAAATTTTTAGTTTATCTAGCATTGTTGACTCATAGAGTTATCTAAGATATGTAGTTTCAGTTTAGGGTTCCGACTACGAATTTACGGGGTTTATATGTGCCTTGACTTGTAAGAAAATAAACAAAATCTCTACATGTTCTAAGATGCTTTGTACTTCATCTAATATAGCTTCTAAGTCTAGTTTTTTTTTTTTCGATCGTAGAATACCTTCCAAGTTTGGTTCTAAGTACCTTTATCTTATTTAGCTTCTAAGCTTTCTTCTGTCTAAGCTTTTAAATAATCTTATAAGTTATTGTAAACACCATTTAGTTTCAATTGGATCTTTTTAAGATCACTTCTAACTTATATCTTCAACTTAAGATTAGCTTCTAAGTTTCTTTCTAATTGTTATCAATAGCCTATAATTGCTTCTAAGTTTCCATCCAATTTTTATCTTCAAATCATTTAACTCAAAAAACTTGATTAGATAGGTTTAATATTTGTTATCATCAAAACATGTTGCTTTAGAGAACTTAACAAACACCATTAAGTTTAAAGAGTTTAGAAGCTCTTTTGAGGTTTATAATGCGTCTCCTTATACTTTAATTCAAACTCCACAAACCATAAATAAATTTTTGCTCAACATTTTTAGCTATTCTTATGTGTCTTTTAGGTGTTTAAGTGTTTAAACCTTATAAAGTCTTCAAATTCCAGTGTTCAAATGTTTTTTTTTTTTCTAGTAATAGCAATTATATCTTCAATTCCATAATCTTCTCTGTTTTGTCTTCACATCATCATCAATGTAACTTAATTTTCTTCTATATGTATTGTTACAACTTTTTCCTTTTGTACTTTCATACATGGAATTTCTCATCACGAATTTATTTTGTTTGAATAAAATTATCTAACTTGATTAAATATATTACCCAAATATATTTTCTCTTTGATGTTAGGTTTTGGTGTAATGCCCTTATAAGCTTAGAGAAGAAACTCAAAGCATTGAGACATCTTTTGGTGTAACAGCTCGGAGTACGTCGAAACTTTAAAGTTAAGCATGCTTAAACTAGAGTAATCTCATAATGGGTAACCTCTTGGGAAGTTGTTGCACTAAGGAACAAAATTGTGCGAGTAATCTCATAATGGGTAACCTCTTGGGAAGTTGTTGCACTAAGGAACAAAATCGTACGACATTTTAAGCCAAAGTGGATAAGACCTTGGTGGAAAGAGTTCCGATCGAGCCGGAGCGCTACTTGGTGGTGATATTGGATCTGTGTAACAAAACTGACGAAGGCGTTAGTTCTATAAGGAGTGTGGATTGTAATACCCTTATAAGCTTGGAGAAGGAACTCAAATCATCTAGCTTAGAGTATGTCAAAACTTTGAAGCCATCTCAGGATGGGTGACCTATTAGAAAGTTACTACACTAAGGGATAAAACCGTATGGTGTTCTACGGCAAAGCGGACAATACCTTGATAGGAGGAGTTTCGGTCGAGTCATTACACTTAGCTTGTAATTTCCATAAATTTTTCTTTCCTTTTGATAAGATTTTGTTTTGACCATTAACTTCTGTTGTAAAACTTCCTTCTGAATGAACTTCTTACTTTTGTTAATCATGCTTGCTTTTGAAACAATCTCAATTCTATTATTTCCATGTTTCTAAAATTTATCGTGCTTCTTGTTTTGCTTCTAAATTTGTTTGGCTTTTCAACTTTTTTGGTTTTCAACTTTGTTATGCTTCTTAATATGTATAGCTTCTCTATTTGTACATTTTTTCCATCTTCAAAAGTCTTCATTAATTTATACTTTTCTTTTCTTCTTTCATCATCATTTTTATGATTCTAACAATAGTGTTTTGATAGGTTTTTCATATATTTGGTTCTAGCTCCAATCATCATATGTTATTCAGCCTTTGAACATATTTAGTTCTGATAAGTTCTTTTAGCTTATGAATAACTATATCAAATATTCTTCTCTTATTTACAAATAGTAAGTAACTTGATTAGTAATACCTAGTATATATTCTTTGTTCATCAAAATACTTTTCATGGAGGTCCTAACATCTAGTTAAGCCAAGGTTATTTGATAAGCAAGTATTATGTGATGGTTTCATAAACATCTACTTTCAAGAATTGAAAAGAAGAAAAATTGAATTGATGCTAATGAGTCTAGCTGAGATTTAGAGTGATCACATTGCTAGGGGAAAATGGAAACAAGGCATGAATAGTTTGTTTACACTAAAAACTCTTTATTCTCATCATATGCCTACGGAGAATTAAGATTTAAGAGCAAATCATTACCAACTCAATGGTGATATCAAAAGTCCAAATTTGATTTTAGAATACTATGGCAAAAGTTAGACTCATGAGTGCATGGTTATGAGTTTTGACTACAAGAGAAAAGCCATTGAAAGTTGGGTTTGGGATGGAAGAAGAACTTGATCCAAAAACCATAAGGGTTATGATTCTAATTTTTAGGATCCATTTCTAACTTTGGTTTCTATTCGAAGTGCAACTTTTAATCCCATATTTTATATATGTTTTATTTTATTATTAATTAGTTGTACCAAATAGCTTTCTACAAATTTAGGTAATTAAAGTATAAATGATTCTTTAGATGATAAGATATCAAAGAATTTCCCTTTTTATGTATTTTCCTATATATTATGCTATTAATTAAGTTCCTTTTATATACTTTCCTCAAGTTTTAAATTCTTTTTTGCCTTTAATTAGGCATACTATGAAGCAAAATGTGAATGTTAATTATTAAATTTAAACAAATTTTCTTTTAATGAGATTGTTTCTTTTAAATTGTTATTAGTTCTTATTAATCACTCGTATATTAATTGTGGTGAATGCACGTTCTTATCAATCTAATTCATAGATAGAGAGTAGTGAATGTATCAATTAATTTTAGGAGATTATGCGTAATAGTAGTTCATTGTTTGAATAAAAAACCAAGTTCATTTACTAAATTAATATAATATATCTAATTTAATAATTGTCCACATCCTTTGTTTTTATATCATTCTCGTTGAAACATAAAATCTCATGAAAATAATACATTTTCATTCTACTAAACCTAAAATACAAAAAAAAAATGTTTTATTTAGGTATGCATTTCAAATATTAAGCTAAGAATCTATTTAAGCATTTAAATACACTGGATAACTAATGTTCCATCACTATGAAACATTTCATTCATTTAAAATGAATAATCTCATTTTTTAACTAAAAAATAAATCCCTTGGTATTTAAACAATATATCAGGATAATAAATATGGAAGTACCCAAACTTATGATTTTAAGCAATTTGGTATCCAAATATTTAAAACTTGAATTTCAGTGTCTAAAAACTTTAAGATTTATTCAAATAAGTAATTGACTTTAAGATTTGTTTAATGACCACCAAATTTTTTTTAAATAATTGATACCATGGCTAAACAAATATTAAATTTCGGACACTCATTTGAATCAATCTTAAAGTTTTAGATACTAATATTCAAATTTTGAACGTTTAATCACTAAACTACCCAAAATCATAAATTTAAACACTTTCATATACATTATCCTCATTATAATGAAGTTATATTCTTAGTGAAACTAAGAACATAGTAACAATTATCCAATTATAATACAAATCCACTAAGTAAAGAAATGGTATAAGTTCTCATACTAAACCAATAACTTTCACTTTATTAGCTACTCGTTAGTCCACTTCTCCTTTGGAAAATTTCCTACTCTAATTTAGAAACTACAACTCAACTCATATATGAGAATCATATCTTTTATATATGACCTATGCAAGAAATAAAAAAAATTGCATTCAATTACAAGCATACTTGAGGTGTTTCATTTACTTGACATCTTTCTCTTAAAATGATTGTAATTTCTCCTTCCGTAGCCCATCTTGCCATAGTGAAAATAAAGTATGTCTTCCTCATTAAAATTAGGCTTTTGTTGTCTCTTCTTAAGTTTTAACTACTCACATTTTTTTGCTTGCTTGGCCTTAAAATTATTATTTCCATTTATGTTTCTCTTGTTAAACTTACCAATTAAAAGAGCTTGCTAAGGTACCTTTTACTTAGACTTCAAGTCTTTCTCTATTTGTCCTCAGCATGACAAGCAAATCCATTAAGGACTTCTTTATATTGTTTATGTTGAACTTTGTGACCAACTAAAAGTAAGAATTTAGTAGAGAAGACAATATTATATCAATAGCTAGTTTATCTTCTAGCTTAAAATCTAAGTACTTGAACTTCTCTATACACCCCATCATCTTGAGTATATGAGGCCTAATTAGCTCCCTTTAGCCATTATACAGTTAAATATTACTTGGGATGTATTGTATTGCTTAACCCTCATACTCTCCTAGAATGGCTCCTAAAAGTGGGTATGTATCTCTCATGTAGACATATTCTTATGTTGTTTTTGCAATTCAAGTGAAATTAGAGATAGCATGAGATATTGAACATCAATAGTCCCTTTGGTATTTTTTTACGTTTCTTTTATTACACTACGGTAGTGTCCTTGCCCTAGTCTTTAATCTCTTTTTCATATAAAATGATTAATTTCCTTTCATTTTTAAGGATAATTTCTAATTTTCTTAGCCAACTAAGGAAATTTAGTTGAAGGAGAAGGTTATCTTCATTAAGTATATATTATAATGAAAAAGGTTGCTATTTGCTATTTAGCATTATCATAAAATAAATGCAATGCTTAGTATTGATGAATAATTTATTTGATAAAATGTCTTTCAAATTAGTTATTAAGGAAGATTTTGAAGATATTTGAAATATTTCTTTCTCAACATATACTTATTTACTTTATAAGGTCTTACAACGAGGACATTACAGTTTAAGAATGATAGAGGGGAAGGGAGATTGTAATACCCAATTATAAGTGAAGTTTTACATGGATTGTTAAAAAAAAAAAAGAAAATTAGTATTGATTTATAAGTTTATATTTACAAATATTTTGTCAATACTAATTAGAAACTTTTTTCATTAAGTAATTGAAAAAGGGCCAATAATGTTTATTACCTTGACTCTTCGCTACTTTTAGCCTAAAGCATTATAAGTACTCATATCACTAGATTACAACGACTTTAGTATATGTTTCCAATTCTAAAATAACTATTTCATTATTTATGTACTAAAGTTATTCTAATCTTGAAATAATAATTAAAATAATTTTAGTATCCCTTAAAATTTTTAGCTGATCATCTTATTCCTATTAATCATGCTATTATATGCTACAATCTAGGTTTCTTCACACAATAATAGTTTCCATCTCCACATAGTTTAAGGTGATCATTTAGCAGCAATAATTAACCATCTAACATGATAAAAAGACTGCAAATATATCATTATAAACTTATTACTCTACAATTAAATCTCTTCGTTAAAAACATCTCGATTGAATCACTGTATGTAATGTAATTAACTTCTATTCATTTTGCTTAGTTTCCAAGATAAATCAAACTCAATAAAAACTTGATGTAGCCATAAGCTTATTACTTACTCTTTCCCCAACTACGTGGTGTGATTACTGGCTCCTTAATTCAAGAGAGCAATAACTTCTATTTTGACTCATTACTATTCTGTCTTTATTTTATGGTATATCCAATAATCATATTATTTATAATTTAAATTTACATTTAATAACATCAAAGCATGTCACTCAATATACAGCATATATGAAAACCTCAAGCTTAACAATTATTTATGCTTATTTATATAGAGAATTAACTAATCGCTTTGAATATATGATATCCTCTATTAGTTTATTTTCAATGTACCTATTTAGCTTTAGTGCCTACTTGTATAATTTGATTTTTTTTTTTTTTGGTCTAATGGGAATGACTTTTGTCATATAATATGTTTGTCTAAATATCTATATTCCCTTTAACTATTTATTTGATCAAGGATATTTAGATAATAAAATGTGATAATCCAACTAATAGTATATTTTATAATTGTTATTTTATACATGCTCTAATTATCTAGAAGAGTTTATTGTAAAATCTATAAAAACAAAAAACATATATGTATACAATAAATTCTTACCTTTTATTAATTATATGTATAACTACATTAAAAGTGGCTTGACATAGTGCATATAAAATCACAACATAGATGATAAGTAAGAGAGAGAGAGAGAGACCTTAAATGAAAAATAGAGAATCAATTATGTTATGTTTGGTATGCAAAAATGGATCGAATGGAATCACGATTCTAGCTTCTATTCCCTTTAATTATATTTGAAAGCGCATTTAGAAATTGGAATGGAATCAACGATTCTGACTTGAAGGGAGAATTTGATTTCGTAGTCTCAAAAGTGGAATCGACAATTCCATTTCTCTTTTATTTATTACTATTAAACAAATTACTTATTTAATCTTTAATTTAATTCTGATATTTAATATTTAAGAGTACTTTTGACAATTATCACTACATACACATTTAATTTAATTTTATTCTATTTCATTTTATAGATTTTTCGAGAAAAGATTTTTCATTACACTCTTCATTCCTTTTCGCTCCAATTGATTTCATTCCATTTTATTCCAAATCATTCATATGTATTAAACGTAATATTAGGGTTAGTAGAGTATTTACGTATACATGTCAAAAACCTACTTATCAAATGTGTTAACAAATTTACATATTAAATTTGAACTCATATGCATTTATAAATGGCTATAAACTAAGTTTGATCCACTTATCGATGGAGTCTAACTTTTCATTTTGTCTCGTATTTGATTGTCGAGTTAGATACCTTATGACTAGCCCTGTCAGGAATCCATCTTATATCCATTCATCATCTAATTATAAGCATGAATTGCAAAATTATAATATTTTATTTTTTTGCTAACTAGTTCATATTATTATATTATTAAAGGAAAGGAAAATCGAACTTACTGATATTTATACCAATAATTTTTTTATTTGAATTCCCGCACATTGGAATTGGCTGGCACCTTTAGAAAGTTGAAAACTGAAAACAAAACAGCCTTGGCCCAAAGGAAGTTGAGATAACCGTTGGCGCTGTTTGACAGTAGGCTTGGCCAATCAGACTTATGCTCACATAATCTCGTTAAGTATATTCGAAAGGCCAAAAGAAATTCGAAGCTGGCCAAAATGATTGGATATACTCATAACATATTTTTTTTTTCAACTATGTTACAGGGGCTGGGGAAGAAAAAAAAAGAAGAAATAAACTGCTTGGGATGGAAACAGAAAGAGTAAGATTTTTCCGTTAAAAATAAAAATCTTGGATTCACTTTATAGATATGAAATTAAATAATTATTCCTCAACACTGGAACTACTGATACATTTGATTTGTGAGATAGCTTCTGTATAGCATTTTTATTCTAAAGAGGAATTGTAATTTTTTTTTTTTTTTCAAACCAGAGGAGTAGCCACCCTAACTCTTGGTCTTTTCTAATTCTAGCAAATTTCCATATGTCATCAGTAATATCTTAGTCGATAGTTCTAATTTTTTTAAATATATAATTAATATATTGTTTCAAATACAATAAAATAAAACATAGTTTTTTCCTCTATTTTATTTTATAAATAATACGATTTTATTTTCATCTTGTCCCATTCCACGGATTTCGAATAGCAATAACTATTTTAGAAGCATTTCGATTTCAAATTGCGTCCACGGCAAACAGTCCGTCTCAATTTTCAAAATCTTTTAACGTATACAAAAGTTAATACAGACAGCTGGTCTATCTAAAACAACTCTCTCCAGAGACGTAACCCCAAATCCCATAGGCCATTTTCCTACGATATAATGAGTGGAGTGGGGTCTTGTCCACCCTCATTCCTGATATGGAACCTATTTAAATAGCAATCAAGTGGATTGAATCCATCGAGCCAATCAAATATCCGTTTCTTGTTCCAATCGAAAATATGGTAAATGGAAAAAATTTAAGAATAAACCATTCAAAGGGATATTAACAAGACACTACTAAAGCTATAAATAAGTTAAGCTGCTTTTAACATATTCAAACTCAAGTCGCTTTAAGTACATTGATTTGAGCTTGATTTATGAATAAATTAAGTTTGAATTCATAACAAAATTTGTCTATATAAATGAATTGAACTTAACCTCATGTAGTTCACGAGTTGGCTTGTAAG
Organism: Lumnitzera racemosa; assembly: GCA_024138005.1. Taxonomy (NCBI): domain Eukaryota; kingdom Viridiplantae; phylum Streptophyta; class Magnoliopsida; order Myrtales; family Combretaceae; genus Lumnitzera; species Lumnitzera racemosa. The sequence continues at coordinate 68,715,405 of JAMXBC010000005.1, read as the reverse complement.
TATGCTTATTTATATTATTGATAAGTTGGCTAGTAAATAGGCTCGTGAGTAAACTAATAAATAGATTTTCGAGTTGATACATTATTTCAAAAGTCATATTACATGAAAAATATAATATAAAATATTAGATTAACGACAATAAAATTAAAAATTATCAAAAAGGTACATTTTGAATAATTCGAATTAATTTTATGTATTAATTTAAACTTGAGCTCGAACTTGGATTTAGTTAAGCTTGTTTGTCGAAACAAGCTAAGCTCAAATTTTGGATTCTTTAACAAGTTTGAGTTTAAACCTATAATTTTCAAAATTGGTAAAAATTTAACTTAACTTCAACTTGAAAATTTTGAAACTTTCAAAAGTTTAGTTTGGTTGAACTTATCTAATGCCTTAAGATAATACAAAAGTTTCAAAATTAGCAAAAGCAAATTTAAAAATATGCCATATTAATTTAAAAGTTTGTTTTACCGAGTTATGGTTTATTTTGATAAGTCAATAGTTAATAATTAGTTATACCAAATTATTAGAAGTTAGTCAATTAGTAACAAATTTGTTATATGGAAAAGTTGGTAAACATAGACAAATTAATAGTTTGCAATACATTGATAGTTATAAATGAAATAATGATTTGAACTATGAGTTAGAGTTAGTGAGATATATATATATATATATATATATATGGATTGTAATTATATCATGTATCACATTATATCATATCATAATTTGAAGTATGATTTAGAGTTAATGATAAATCAAGTTTTTTTTTTTTCACAAATCCATTTGTAAGGAAGATTTAATTGAATCAAATAGTTTTTATTAATTTTTTTTTTATACAAAGCTCATCCATAGTCTTATTAAAATTTATTCTATCACATAAATTGTATATGAAATAACTAAAACAAATCAAACTAGAAGAAAAACAGATAAGTTTTGGTCAAAGTTTATCCATGCACATTAATTCAACATGTAATAAATAATAGTTAGTTCTATATGAAAGAAAAAATATGTTTGTTTATTCATAATAATATGATGATTTATTTCCCCAAATAACATACCATTGTGATGTTCATATTCTGATTTTCACATTAATCTTAATTGTATTGATTTGATTATTTTTAAAAAATTATAATAATTCTTTAAACTTTAATCTATACATTATTGAACTATTTAACTAGTTAATTTTGGTTATCGAATGTAAAAACTTTAGTATGGAATAGATGATAAGTATTGATTCCGCTAAGTTGTAAATCATGGCCTTTAATTAATGACTATAGATTTTGGGAGATGATCTTAGAGTCACATGTGAAAGTTATGACATGAATTGTATTATATTTCAAGGTTTTAGTTGTAATTTTGATTCGATAGTCTTAAACTATCAAGATAAAGGTACATAGTTTTTGTCTATTGCATGTGCTTAGTAGGATAGAAAATAATTAACTTAATGAAAAGTGAAGCCTAAAAATTTTGTTGTTGCTTATGCTTGGAAAAGGTCTAAAGAGACCTAGGGTAGGTTGGCGATTTGGGAGAATCTTCAAAGTTGTTGAATTGGGTGAGGTTGTATACTATAGTGTAGCAAGACAAGTTATAAGTAGGTCATATCGATGAAATTAGAAGCCCTTGTTGACATCTGCGATGGGAATAATATACTGAAGGCCAACCAACGTAGTCCTAAGGATGATGTAACTTTTTTGTTTTGATTTTAATTTTGTATGGTTACATGTTGTTTGGGAATCATAAGTTACTTTAAGTTTGAGTTTAGCTGTAAATAATCTCAAATTTTGCTATTTGAACAATTAATTTGAAGATAATAACCTATAGATGCTATATTAGATTAGGTTATATGTATGCACCATGCTTTTGTTTACTTATGCACATTTGCGTGTAACCATGCGCTAGACTTTTGCTTACTTCTTATAAGATATTTACATTTTAGGAATAGGTGGTGCAAAAGACAAGGATTTATATGTAGATATGATTTGTTTTATGGGAATGAAGTAGACGGTTATGCAAGTGCTATTCTAAAGTACAAGATGACTCGAATTGTTAAGATAGTTAAGATGATTTTGGTTTGAAGATAGTAATATTAAGGTTTTGTGGATGCATTTGTTTTAAGTATTTTAAGTGAATTGATTTAACAATTTGAAGAGTTGCTAATATTCTGACAATTTTCTTTTGATGGTCAATAAGCAATTTCATTGGCTTATAAATGAAAAGATCATTATGAGAGTTTATGTGATATTATTATTGGTACATTTGGTTGACTTTATAAGAGTAGAACAAAATAATTATTTCCTTAACTACTTATCTATTTTTACCTTTAATTAGTAGAGCGAATATTACATGGAATTATTATTGCTAAGAAATGAGAAATCATAATTCCTTTATAAGATCAGGATATAACCATTCTTTGAGTTTTCATAATATATTTTCATATCTATGCAAGATACTTAACAATTATAAGAAAATAGTTAGGATTGTAAATGAGTTGAGCTACTCACGAGCTACTTGAACTCAACTTATTTTAAGCTTGGCTCAGCTTGAGCCCAATTAATAAACAAACCGAATTTGAGTTCAAGATAAAGCTCATTTAGTTAAATGAGCTCGAGTTAACTCGTTTAAGCTCATAAGCTGATTTGTTTAAGCTTAGGAGTAAATTTACAAATTATATATATATATTAATAATACTATATATTATCAAATCCAAATGCTATTATATGTATAATATATATAACTATGTTATATGTTACAGAATTATATATAATATAATCTTTGTTCACCATCCAGTAATCTATTTATTTATATATTTTTTTATTTTGTGTACTTAAGTTGGCAACTAAGTTTAAGATTAGTTGGGTTTGGTTCAAGTTTGATTAGTAAACGAGTTAAGCTTAAGTTCATAATAAAGTTTATTTATTTAAATAAGTCAAGCTTCAGTCTCAATTATATGTTCAATAAAACACTTAACTCAAACTTAACCTCGATAAACTTTAAACAAGTTAAGCCTAATTAAGTCCGAGTCTTTAGAAACTTAATTTGGTTCAACTTAACTTATTTGTAATCCTAAAAACAAAATTAAGCTCCACTAATTTAAAGCCCTATAAAAGATCTTAGCACTATAATCAAAATGGAATAGCGTAGAACACTAAACACTGTATTCATAGGAAGGAAAAAAAGAGCATGGTAGCTTTGTTATTTTTATTTTTTAATAATTGGCAGAGTAATGTTTTGGGATTAATATAATATTAGTGAACTTTTACAGCACTCCTACCGATATCACGGGCGGAACTCGTAAAAGCGTAACTCACGCAAATTATCATTTAGTATGTTGGTGCTACTTATATATTTAGAAAAAAGGGTTATTGAATGCCTGGCTTGGAATCCAGGAATAACTCAACTTTTGTTTTTATGTAGGGAACTTTCAATTTGCATTTTCCATTTACTTTGGAAATATATGCTGGGCATATATAGCCAATTAATTAATGATTAATTATAAGGATTTTTTATACAAAAGAGAGTGTTTGTAAGGTGAATATTCATTTTTTATTGGGTAGTAAATTGGTAATATGGTTTTAACTTCTTTTTCCTTTTTCTTTTTTCAATTGATATGGTTTTAACTTGAATAGCTTACTAATCCTAATTTTCAAATCTAATATTCTAGAACAAAGTAAATAAAATTACAAGAGCCATCTCTGTTATAATATGATTTTCTTTTTTTTTTTTCCATTCTGCTTCTTTTCTATTTTTCAAACGGAAAGATTTTATCATTTTGCTCTCTATTTTGATGAGAACTGTTCCTTTCTCTGTCCTACTATCCATTTTTATTTTTTTAATTCAAACAGCTGAATTTATAATTAATTTAATAATTTAGATTTAAAAAATTAAAATTAAAAATAAAATTAAATAATAAATCAATATCATTAAAAATGAAGACGAGACTGTGCATTAACCGGAAGAATCCCTGAGCTGTAAGCCAGGCTGGCAACATGTCCTTCGTTGTGGGGTGAATCCAACGGGAGGATCAACTGGCTTTGATTCCTTAAGATGCCCAAAATCAACGGCCCATATTTCATCATCTCTTTATTTTACGTATAAATTAAAAACCACCAGGTTTCTAGCCCCGTCACTCTTCCTCATTTTCAATTCCTTATAGAACACTTCCTCCTCAAAAGCTTCTATTACCCGACACCAACGTCGTTTAATTCCAGCCTCACAATACAACCTCACTTTTGTCTCTGCCATCGTGGTCGTGGTGCTGGTGCTGATACTGATCCTTTTGGTTCCAGATCCGACCCGCATTTCTTGGGTGAGTCTTGTATCAAAATTGTGGCTTTTTGGGTCGACTTGTTTGGGGTTATTTCATGAATGAAAGTTTTGATTTTTTCAGCTTTCTGCTTCGTATGTGAAATAGGGTATTCATTGTTTTTGTCTTGGATGTGTGGTAACAAGCGAAATATGAGGTTTCCTTGGTCACATTATTGGTTTTCCTTTTCATTCTTAAGAAATCTTCTTATCTGTTATCTGTGAAAGTTTATGGAATTGATTGTTTTCTTTTTTCACCTGCAATAAGTTATGGATTTGTAGGTTTTTCTTTAGCCACATTCCCTTTTGATTAGATCGAGTTTACTTTTATGTAAAATTGTAAAAAAATAGCTTGGAGTATATAATTTTTTTTTATTCTAATTATGTAATTTCTTTTTAGATCTGAGAAGCTGATTGAAATTCAAATCCCAGTAACACACTTTTTAGGACTACTATATAGCGCAAGCTATACTAAACGGGTCCATGGTCTTCCAGGGTGGTTTATATGCCTGAAGTTAGCTGCGTAGTGCCCCCTTCTACCCAAAAAAAAACGATTAACGTTTTAATTGTATGTATGGCATTTGGGTGAAAAAAAAAAAGAAAAAAAGAAAATTTATCTGTTGTAGTATATTTGTGCTTTGCTTTTTCAATTTGAAATGATTGAGGCATATATATATAAAGACCTTTTAGTTGGACAGTGGGACCAGCATAATGAAATTGACCTTTTTAGTTGGATCCACGCTCTACAAGCCAAAATCAAAGATCTGTCCTTTTCTTACCTGTTGTAATTTCTGCATGAATGAGCTTGTCATGTAGTATAATCTACAAGCTACTTTTGAGGTTTGAAAAGGTCTCTTGCTTTGCTTCACCAAGAAGATATATTAATATTCTAGTGTCTTGCTGATTGTATTTCATGAGATGCCTTCTTAACATCAAGCTATTACGTAAGTTACTCATGGCTAACTGAAAGATTATAGTGTTTGCGATCATTGTACTGATTTATTTGTTAGATTGTCCAATTTCATTATCCAGAAAATTTCATTTGACTATTGGTGATTAAATAGGGCATAGGAATTTTGAAGTGAATTCTGGTTTTGCAGATTTTATGTGCATCACATATTCCATATTCTGATTTTGGATTTACGATGTTCTGGATGGTGGAGGATATTATTTGAATGATCTTTCCTGCCGTTGCAGCATATTCATGTTTCAATAATTTCTTTTTTTTTTTTCTTTAAATTTTTTATAACTTGCTTCTGTATTTCTTTTGTTTTCAGTTGTGTTGTAAAAAGAGAAGCATATAAGATGGTTGCCCACGGCTTTGTTGTCGATTTGAATAAACCACTCGTCTTTCAGGTAATTTATTCGTTGCTTTTTAGTATTTAAGCTGTTTATACTTTTGGATGCTTGAGTTTTTAATTCATACGAAAAAAAATTTACTATCGGTCTCAAATTCTTAATATCTCTTATGCTTTCACAAAAGTAAATTCTTAAGGTACCTTTTCCTTTTTCTTCTTTCTTTTTTTTTTTTTTCCCTTCTTTTTCCTAGTACAAGTTTCACTTTTGCTATTTCCATTCTTCGTGCATCCAACTTTTAGTTTCCAAATTCTCTTTGATTTGGCTCTCGTTTGTTGTATATGATGTCCATTGAACACCAATATCATGGAAACTTTGAAATTCTGGATGATCTAATTCAGCTTGAGATATAATTTCTGAGAGATTCTTACATAACTGGAACCTTTATGTCAGGTTGGTCATCTGGGTGAAGAATATGAAGAGTGGGTTCACCAACCTATTGTAAGCAAGGAAGGGCCTCGGTTCTTTGAGAGTGACTTTTGGGAGGTATTGCTGGATGCATGCATTGCAACAGACTGCCAAATTTTACAGTTTATATTTTCTTTGCTCAGAAGTTTGTGAAATGGTTCTAATGGTTTCTGCAATCCCTCCTTGAAACAGTTCTTGACTCGCACTGTTTGGTGGGCAATTCCAGTCATTTGGTTGCCAGTTGTATGCTACTGTATCTCCATGTCAGTGAGGATGGGCCACACAGCGCCTCAGGTTGTGTTAATGGTGGCTTTTGGCATCTTTGTCTGGACATTGGTTGAATACACTTTGCACCGTTTCCTTTTCCACATTAAAACAAAATCCTATTGGTAAGCTATCTCTCTCTCTCTCCAAATTCCCTTGTGAACTTCCTAAGTTGTGTGGTAATATTTTCAGGGGAAACACAATGCATTATCTTCTTCATGGTTGTCATCACAAGCACCCCATGGATGGACTTAGGCTTGTTTTCCCTCCTGCTGCCGCCGCTATTCTTTGCATCCCTGTATGCTTCTTTTCCAATCTCTCTTGTAATTTGATTGATGACAGCTGCATCAAATGCAATACAAGTAAAATTACTTTTCTAGTTTAAGTAATCATGGAATTTCCTTTTGGTGGTTATCATGAAATTTAATTTAGTAAGGAATGCTATTATTTTATTTTCCACAAAAAGTTAATTAAAATTTGTTTCCCTAGAAATCATAGGTGCAGGTCTTAGGATTTTTTAGGACTTACATTCCAAGTCACTAGTTTCTCATCTTCTGCTACTTTAATGAGTGTCTCATGGTTGTTTGTCAGTCCCATTGTGAAAAACAATTAAATGGTTTGTGATATCTGGATCACATGGTTTAGACAACACTCATTGGCTGCAAAACATTCCTGTAGTATTTTGGGAGTGGCTATTATGTTTTTGTTTTACAGGTTGTACAACATTAACTCAAGGAATTTATTGACCATGAAAACCATAGAAGTAGTCTACAATATGGGATGGACTTACACAAAAACTCAGTCCCTTAATATATACATCTATTGCAATCTGTTGCATCCTGTGAAATTGCATGGACTTTTCTAATCATGATTTTGACAATATTGTTTATATCAGGATCTAAGCTAGGGATTTAGATTGTTTTTGAATTGAAGTTCATGATTTGGAGAAACCGTGTCATGGGAACATAACATGGCTTCACCACTTCATTTGTAATGTTTCAGTTTGAAGTGTACTAAATTTCTTTTGTATCCTCTTCTTCTCCTGTGGAAAATTTCCATATCATTTGCAAGATGTGCGTGGCTGTGAGCTATTGTTAGTTATCTTGTTGCATAGTTATGTTCACTATTGGTTACACAAATCTTGGGATTGCATCATATGGCTTTCAGATTGGTGTAGATATTGCTGTTGCAGGCTTCATCTTCTTACTCCAGATTATCAACACTTTAGTGTTTCATAGATTATTTGTTCTTTACATGCTGACTCCCATTATTTTATTTGTTATTGAGCAGTTCTGGAACTTGGTAAAGCTTATTTCCACACCTTCTACTACTCCTGCACTGTTTGGTGGTGGTTTGCTGGGCTATGTGATGTATGATGTCACCCATTACTACTTGCATCATGGCCAGCCAACAAGTGACATGCCGAAAAATCTCAAGGTGAGTAACACAAAAAAGAAAAAGGAAAAGAAGAAACAGGACTATTGCATATTATAGGCGATGTATATTCTTGAAGTTGATAAGATGAAAAACGAATGAAAGAAAAAAAAAAAAAAGAAATTGGACTGATCGCACAATGGGAAATGCATATTCTCCTATATGGGGGGGATAATTTAGAAAATGTATCTTCGCACAGTCACTTGCATTATCGATATGAATACTGTGATAGTGCTTGAACTTGTACGTTTTTGCCAGTAATTTAGATTTTGTCACTTTAATATCTTAATTTTGCAATTGTTTTTTGTGTTTTCATTATAAAAGATCTCAGTAATTGCCTACGTAGACATCACATGCTGTTTAGTAGTTCTTGTTTAATGTGTTAGTTGTAAATTTTAAGGACATTTACATGATGTCCAGAAAAAAAAAAAAACAAACTTACATGGCCAAAGGCACCACAATTCAGCAACCTGCAAATACAAACACTGACACTAGCATTTGTATTTACTATCGTTACGATAGTGTTCTTTGTTTCTGTTTGACAATCTATTTTGATTTGGAAAAAGATGTATAGCGAGAAATCTGAATAGTAACCTCCATTCAGACACACATTCCATGATGAATATTAAGTTTTATTTGCTAAGATGTTAGTGGTTTGTTTTCCCATGTTATGCAGAAGTATCACCTAAACCATCACTTCCGCATTCAGAACAAAGGATTTGGCATCACTTCCTCGCTGTGGGACAGAGTTTTTGGAACATATCCTTCAACAAAAGCTGCTGAGAAGAGTAGATAAGTCATTTAGTGCATCACTTCGTTATTTGCCATTAGCGACAATCTGCAGAAATCTCAGAAATTACATTTATTTATGAAAATTCCTTCTATTCAGCTTCATCGGTTTAGCATATGTTTCTCAGTTTATGCCTCCTACCAATCCAGGGTGACCGGTTGTCAATTTTGTGTTATCGTCTGGTGTGGAAGATGCTTTGTATAGATGTAACTCGTGTCCTCTGATCCCATTACTTGTAAGCCTTTTCGCCTTCTATATAATGGTTTCTTCAATGGGGTTTCTCGTCATTCGCCGCTTGCCAGATTAGATGTTTGGCCTTTTGTCACCTTCCATTGAATGGTACATCCCTCTGAAATCCTGACTTGCATCCTTTGAATCTTGCATGAATTTTAACGGTTATACTATGGTCCCGCTGATGGACTGATGGTTGATCATCTGACAGCTTAAATCTTAACAGCAACATCATGGACTGGAGCATTGCCATAATGAATATGTTTTTTGGGTTTGGTTCGATAAAATTAAGTTGGTTTGGTCCCTCTTTCTTAGACAATGACAATGTGTGTCAACGGATAAATATCATATTACTGATTGTCTGTGGTTGCGTCCTAAGAAAAGTGATGTGAATTTTTCCGTCGTGAACTAAATTTTGGTTGTACGACGAATTTAGGTACACTAATTCGGTGCAATCGACGCATCACGGTTGACTTCCAATGAAAAGCTTCACTGATGTTTACCAAAGTGAAACAAAATTTAACCTGCAAAAAGATTTTCCACGAGTAAAATGTTCCTCGAAAAATTAGATGGTGCGAGTGGGGAGAAATTATCTGTAATTTATATTATTTGAGAGAAAATGGTGGTTTTGATATTTGGATTGGATATATATCAAATAGTCCATTCCTCTTGTAAAAAATTAACTACTTAAAATGAGGTAATTACGTGATAAATTATTTATGATTTGAAATTTGAAGAAAAATAATGTTAAGTTATTATTATTACTTTTTGTCAACTTAAGACATTCGAGTTATAGATGCTTTATATTCTTATCACTTTTACTGGCACTTTCACTAATAAGTTATCTTTATACCTGAGAACTCTCTTGTAGATGCACTCTCCGCCACTATTAAAATGGTAAGGTACTAATAGTTTCATCTGCCATTAGGTTTCCTCTATTTTTTTTTTTTATTATTATTTTTTTATTAGGGAACCGTTCAAGCAAAATATATAATATTAAAAGAAAGAAGAGTACTCGCTAAGTTAAAGCCACCCGAAATACTTATAGCATCACTCTCTTCATAGTTAATTTTCGTGCAATGCATCAAAATAGAAATTAATCTGTATGTGATTATTGAACTTATTCTATTTGTTCTTTTTTAAGGCACCAGCATATGTACCATTAGCTAGTAGACATGATAAGCCAAAAATAACTGATTAATCTTTGCAATAGTTATAAATATTTAGATTTTTAAGTCTTAAAAGACAGTTAAAGGAAATAACTTTAGAAAAATTTTAAAAAATATAATATTTTTTTTTCGGTTAATATAAGAAAAAAATAATTTTAAACGTCCAATTCCGATCCAAACGACTCTTGGCATACGTGCGGCTTCTTGTTTGGGAAGCAATAAGGACCTCCGTCAACCGTGCATCGCTATGGAGCTTTGTTCGCCTATTCCAACCGAGTATTCTTCGTGCTTAGGGATTTTGCACTTTTAGACATTAGTGGATGGTTAACGTGTGCAAAAATTAAATATAATAATAAATTAAAATATAAAATAATTATTGAATTAAACTATATAAATAACAAATAATTTTCATAAATCCATTTTAAAAATGTATAAAGATAAAGAAAAGTATAATTGTTAGAATAAATTATAAATAAGTATCAAAGTGTATATAATAGATTATTGATGAGAGAGAGAGAGAGACAGAGAGTGGGGAAGTGGAGAGAGTCTGACTTTCACAATCTTCACATGTGTGGATGTATATGAGAGAGAGAGAGAGAGAGAGAGAGATAGCGGAGGGAGAGAATAAGGGGAGAGAGAAATGAGGGGAAGAAGAGAAATTGATGGATTTTGATAATATACTCATATAAAATATTGATGGTTACTTTTAAAATTAGGAGTTATTTATGATTATATTATACTTTCAGATTAATATGGTTAAAAAAAAAGAAAACAAAAATCAAAAGGTGGTTACTTAAGGCTCCTTTATCTTAAATAATATATATGTATATATATATAATGAATAAAATATTGCAATAATATCTATGACATAGGAAATAAATTTAAGTATAATATATTGTGTCTCATGTTAATATATAAATATAGACATACCATGCTATTGTATAATATTTTCTAAGATATGTATACATAGACATTGTAGCCTTAATATTATATATATATATATATATGTTGATAGGGAAATGACCTCATAAGAGGCCTTATTCGAGCTTGTTAGGTCATCTTACCTAGTTAATTTAGGGATTTTAAGAATTGGAGTCTATTATTGCTAATCGATTATGTTTTAGAAAGTAAATTAGCACTTTAAAGTGATTCAGCGAATAGCTTGTGATTAGCTAATAGTTTTGCTATTTAATAGTTTAATAAATGAATTAGGGTTTTTGATATTATATTAGGGTTTTAGAGCCAATTCTCTCTAATTTCTTGAATGGTCCAATATATCTTGGACTTAATTTTCTTTGTGCTTTAACTTAGTGTATGCTCTTAATTAGGCTTGCTTTCAAGTAAACATGTTTACCTACTTAGAGTTCTAAATCTCATCTCTTTAAATATACCCAATTAATAATACTCAATTAGCATACATATTTTAGGGTAATTTTGTATATTAAGTAAGTTAATTTTATAGCAATTTAGAACTTCATTTATTTAAATTTCATTTTTAGGTATTTTAGAAAACATTTGATGAATTTTTGAGTTGTTTTATTAAGTTTTAGAGCTCACTTAAAGAAAAGAATTAATTAAAGAATTGAAGTAGAAGAATTGAAATAGAAGAATTTCAAGCAAAAAATGAAGTCTAGAGAAGACTACAAGTGGAGGCTACAGTTATGATCCTTGGCCATGGACTTCTCGTAATCAATTTCCATAGAAATTTAAAGATTTTAAACAAAGTGTAAGACCTCTCACGGGATCGACACTCATACTCAAATTATTTTTTATACTATAACTTAATTATGTGCACTTACCTATGCTATATGCCTTAAGTCAAGTTTTTGACATCATTGTTGAAAATTCGATAAAGTAACCTAAAAAAGATATAAGCAAAAACCTTAATTTTTCAATTATTTTAAAATGTTTGTAATAAATCATTCATCTAGTTATTGTAATATTTCTCTTTATTAAATTGTTGCTAATTTCTAAATTATTTAAGTTTATGACTAGGAGTAGCAGTAAAAATCTTGTGGAATTTGATCCAAAAATTGAAAGAACTTTGCATTATCTTTGTAGAAGAGTCCATAAAGTAGTGGATTTTATTAATTAAGCTTTAGTACTCTGATTGAAACAAGAACAAGAAGAAGATTCAAAAGAGATACATGAAATTAAGAACTTAGTAGTAAATCACAACGAAGCCAGCAAAACCCTAATGGAGTTTGTCAAGCCTAAGGTGACTAGATTGAATCCAATATCACAAGACCAGTAATGCAAGCGACAAATTTCTAGATCTAGCCAAATGTGATCTAGATAATGCAACAATTTATTCAATTTGATGGGTTGATTGATGAGGATCATAACAACCACATTTTAAGCTTTTTAGAGATAAGTGAAACTTTCAAAATCAATGGTACTAGGAATGATGCGGTGAGACTTAAGCTATTTCTATTCTCCTTAAGAGGTAAGGCTAAGTAGTGGCTTAATTCACTTCTTAGATTATCTATTATCATCTAAGAAAATTTAGTTGAAATTTTTTTACAAAAATATTTTCCACTTGCTAGGAGGATAAAATTTAGGAATGATCTATCTTCTTATGCTCAAATTAATGATGAGATTCGTTATGATACTTGGGAAAGATTTAAAGAATTGTTGAGGTGATGCTCGCATCATGGATTGCCTCTGTAGATGCAAATCTAGACGTTTTATAACGGGCTCGATCATCTTAGTTAACAAATGATTGATGTCGTAGTTCGAGATACTTTGAGTGCCAAGACATTAGATAAGGCCCAAAGGCTAATTGATGGCATATGGCTACAAATAAGTTGTAGTAGGATAATGTAAGGTTCAAGGTGAAGGTGACTGAAAAATTTGAGGTGGACTTAGTTACTACATTAACAACTCAGGTTGAGGACTTGAGTAAGAAAATTAAATGGTTGATGAAGCTAGTGAATGTAGTAAAGGATGAACTGTTGGTTGAAATAGAGGATGATAATTTTATTGCTAACAAAGCTTAGAATAATCCTTTCAGCAACATATACAATTTAGGTTGGAGAAATCACTCGAATTTCCCTTAGGGAGGCTATGATCAATTGAAGAATAGAAATGTGCAACCTTAGAACAGGGCCTCTGATGTTGAAGAATTGTTGAACAGGTTCATACAAAGTTTAGCTTCCTATTTTCAAGCCACAAAAGTAGCGCTAAGAAACACCAAAGCATCACGAAAAGGCCACAAGGAAGCTTGCGTAGAAATATTGAATTGAATCTTAGACCAATTTGCTTGAAACCAAATAAAGTAATGATTCAACAATAGAGATAAATATGTTAAACAATAGTGCTCTTGGGAGGTAACCTAATTTAAGTTTCAATTTCAATTGTTATTTTGTTTCTTTTGTTTATTGTTGTCTTGTCTTAGTTAATTTAACTATTGAGTTTTTAGAACATTAATTAGTATTTTACCATGCACTGAGCACCTTAATTTCCTCAAAAATAGTCATTGGAATTTTTATTTATGCAATAAGTTATAAAAAAAGTTTGTCATCTAATTTAGTTGTCATGTGATTTAATTTTGTGCTTTCATTTACTTTATTTTTTATATTTTGATGAGCAATTTCAAGAAATTAGTCCAAGAAATCAATAAAATTCGGATTCAGGAGTTAGAAAATAATATGGTCAAAGTCCATGCCTGTGATCCTCTCTTAATTTAATTCTAAGAAGTTAAAAAAAATTGAGCCAAGAGAACCACGGCTTGGATCATGTCCATGATCCTTGCCTATGGTCATGCCTAAATTGAAAGAACACAAAACAAGGCAAAGATCATGCCACATTCCATGGCCGTGATCCTTGATTATAGACATGCTTGAATTTGAAAACCATGAGTAATTTGTTTCTATACTCTACTTTCTCTCTCTAAAACTCCATTTTATTTCACTTTCTCTCACTACATAATAATGCAAACTCCACAATCTTTGAGGATTCAACCCTTGCACCAACAAATCTAAGGTATGAATTTCATCATTATCTATTTACTTTTTTAGATTTGTTGTTTGTTTGAATTGAAATATGATTTTTAATTAAGTCTTGATGATGAACTATGATACTTGCATGTGTAGAAATCTTAGTTTCAAAGAGTAATTTATGGAGGATATATGGTGAAACATGTCGTGTATCCTTTATTTGCTTGAAATTTCACTAAAAACACATTCGGTAAAGATTGAAAAAAGAAGATTACGAGGGTTGTGTAGAATGTTATTGAAGAAAGAGGGAATGTGATGATATGATTAAGGAATTGTTGTTGACATGTTGTCCATGGGACTCATATTAGCTATATGTAAACTTGTCTTTAAAATATTTGCATATGAGATGGATTAATATATGCCATGACTCATATAAGTATATGACATGGGTTATATAAGAATAAGTTTTCATATAATTGTATAATATATGTCACAACTTATGATCAATAGAGATTGTAAACAAGAATAGGATTTAATTATATTGCAATCTTAGAATTGCACTAATCCATGATTAAAAACAAGTCAGCATTTCATTATACAAATTATCTCTTGCTCAAGTGAACTAGCAACTATCTTTCCTAGCATTTCAATTCTAAGAACATGAGTTTATTATCAATTTGAAATCCTCTTTTGTGTTGATTTTAGAATCATGCCAAGGTATAAGCATGCCACTCACAAGGCCTCTTTAGAATCTACTTCTACCTATTTTCTATTAACCTTTAAGGAGTCATCTCAAAGGAAACGCTATATTAGATTCTTGAAGAAGGAATTCAGCTCGAATTCCATCATTAGTTGGGAAGCACTATCTCAAGGGGGCTATGATGCTCAAGTTAGGGAATTATTGGATTTTTGTGGCTAGGATTAGTTGTTAACTATTAATGAGCTACTCTATAGGGAGCTAACTTTGGAAGTCTTAAGTACTTTGATGCTAGCAATTGACTAAATAGAGATTGTTACATATAATACTATGTACTTTAGGTGTAATGGTCATAGTGTGACTATGCCTTTTGATAGGATACCAATTGCTCTAAGGTTATACTTTGAAAGCTTTGTATGATCTTAGGATTATTGAGATCTACCCTATACGTTACTTACGGTTGTTAGTAATGTCTAAGTGTGGACAAGGCTGAGATCTGGGGGTTTGTATGATTTAGGGAAGTCTAATGCTTCTAAGCTAAGAGATCCCGCTCTTCAGCTTATTCATTATGTTATTGTTCAACATCATTATGGGCAAGAGATACGGTAATGGGGTTGTAAATGAAAGGGATATTCTATACTTATACGGCATAATGGAGTAATGTTCGATAGACCTGGGCATCTATATGGCATTCTTTTTCAAGAGCTAGGCCATTAAAGGCTAATTTGGCCATTGTTTTGCAGGTCCCTTTATTACAAAACTTATGAAGAATACCCCTACTTTTCATGATCTTCTACTTATGCAGCTTTCAATTAGTTAAAGCTATGATACTCCCTCTACCACTATAGCACCCACTATTAGAGCCATTAAGGGAAGCGACATCAATTTGATCTTAGCAGTAGATTGGATCTTCTTTAGTAATAGGAAACATTAAGAGGATACTACAAAAATTAGTGAAGAGGTAAAAAACTTTAGCGCACCAAGTCTAGTGCATTGAAGTTAAGATTGATGCACTCCTAGTTCATCTCGACATCCTAGTACCACCATCACCACTACTACCGGCTCCCTCCAACGAAGAGATATAGTAGAAGATAATTGAGAAAGAGAGTAAAGAGGATGAGAGCAAGGATATGGAAGAGGATGTGGATTGATTTCCCTTTCTTTTTATTTTCTTGAAAAACTCTATTTATGTTTTCTTTTTATTTGGATGATTGTAACTTATTAACTGCTAATTATTGCTTTTCATTTTGATAACTATTTAACTTTTCATTGTTTGTTAAGTTTTGCAGGGCTAACTATATGATACTCGAACAAGTAGTCTTAGTATTATTTAGTTTTGTCTTGTCTAGTTAACTTCTTCTTTTTCATTTTATAGTTAGTTTGTTTTAGTTCATATAAAGAAAACTTTGAGTGTAATCGAATCAAATGGAATTCTAGATTTTGGACTTTAGAAAATTTTAAGATCAATGCTAAAAACTGGGAAAGTCCTGGTTTCTTTTTCTTTTTCTCCCATTTTATTTTTGTATGGCTATGATAATGTACATTGAGGACAATCTACAACTTAAGTGTGGGGGGAAAGAACACAACGTAAACTTTATGAGTGGACAGTAATGTCATTTGGGCTGACCAATGTGCTGATGATTTGAGGTCAAATCATCAACCTTGGGGAGCTAATGGGAATCTGTCCTTCAATACTGATGAGCCAACCTACTCCTAACCCATACTAATTACCTTATCGCCCAAGTAGATGAAATTGAGGATGAGCTGAGCTGTTTCTAAGGATTTCGATCTCATCACTTATTGAGCTCCTCGGTCATCTACATGTTTATGTCCTTATTAAAGCTTTGACCTTCATAAGATAGCTCGGAACTGCCAACCTCCCATCTTCTCTCCTTGGGTCCGAGCCATCGTAACTAGTTATCGACATACCTGATGGTTGTGCCCAAGTTAGCTAGAAACATAACAACAATAATAGCCTTACTTCTTTGTCTCCATTTGTACAGGCTTCAAGCTAACTCCTTACCCGAAAAAAGGCTTCAAGCTAATACCTAAAAGGTGCATATATTGTCAGAAATCATAGGTGTCTTGCCAATGCAGCTTCTTCTTCTTACTATTACTTTTGTTCCATTGATTTGTACATTTATTTTACTTAATTTAATTGTACCCTTTTGTCAATTTCCTTTTAGTGTATTGCCTTAAATGGCAACTATATAAGCATTTTAATTAAACAAACAATCATCATCTCCATCTTCCATGGGAAGAGCTACAACTAGGATTGGAATAACAAAACTTTATATTTGACTTGGAATTGTTTTCTTTGCCTAATCCGGTTGTCATGAAATTGCTTAGCTCTAATCTTGAATATCTATGAGGTCTTGTAGGTTATATCTTGCCATTCTTCTAACTCATTTAGCTAAAGTTTCTTATATTCACTTTCATGCTCAAGATTAAGGTTAACATGTTTTATGGCCTAGTAGGCCTTATGCTCAATTTCTATTGGTAAATGACATACCTTTCCATAAACAAGCCGATATAGGATTGTTCCAATCAGTTTCTTATATGTGGTTTTATAGGCCTAAGGAGCGTCATTGAGCTTTTTAGACTAATCTCTACGATTATGCGCAACAGTCTTTTCTAAAATTTGTTTAAGATCTTTGTTTACTACTTCCACTTACCCACTACTTTGTGGATGGTATGGAGTTGCGGTTCGGTTCTTTACTCCATATCATTTCAACACTTTTTCTAGCTAAACACTGTAGAAATGGGTTTCCTTATCACTTATCAGTGCTCTAGACGCATCGAATCTAGAAAACAGACTCTTTAAGAATTGTCTCACTCTCTAGAGTTATTTGTTGGTAGGGTTTGCGCTTCTACCCATTTAGATACATAATCTGTAGTTATTAGGATATACTTATTTCCATTTAAGTTTGGAAATGGTCTTATAAAATTTATATCCAGAATATAAAAAATTTCATAGATCAAAATTAGTTTTTGTTGCATTTCATCGCTTTTAGATATGTTTCCTACCTTTTGACACTTATCAAAAAGTTTAACGAATTTATAGGCATCTCTAAATAATGTTGGCTAACAAAAACCACATTCAAGGACTTTATGAACCATTTTATTCGCACTCAAATGTCCTCCTATTGGTCTTAAGTGACAATGTTCTAAAATTTGTCAACCTTCTAAATGAGAAACATATCCACAAACTATTTGATCAACACTAATTTTAAATAAATAAGGGTCTTCCCAAAAGTAACTCTTAACATCATAGAAAATTTTTTTCTTTTGTCTAAAATCTATTCTTAATGGAATAATCATAGCTACTAAATAGTGAGCTATGTCAGCAAACTAAGGAGTTTCCTAAAGACTCACTTAGTACAACTTCTCGTTCAAGAACTCATCATTAATCTCTTGTTCATTGAGTTTCTCCTATAATGGACTTTCTAGGAATAAGGGATGGTCGATTACCAAATTCTCTACTCCCTTTTTATCTTGATTTCCATGTCAAACTCTTGAAGTACAAAAATCTACTTGATGAATCTTAACTTGGCATTTGTCTTATTCAATAAATATTGCAAAGTAGAGTGGTCAGTGTAAACAATAACTTTAGATAAGATGAGATATGACTTGATTTTATCAAAGGCAAATACTATTACTAGGAGTTCCTTTTTCGTAGTGGTGTAATTCTTATGCGTCTCAGTTAGAGTCTTGCTCACACAATATATTAATTGGAAGTGCTTTTCTCACCTTTGACCTAATACTAGCCTTACAACATAGTCACTAGGATTGTACATTAATTCAAGTAGGAAGCACCAATCTAGGGCAACCATAATAGGAGTGTTAGTCAATATATCTTTTAATGCATTAAATGCACCCAAACAATCTTAAGAAAATATAAATAGAGTATCCTACTCTAATAACCGGGTTAGAGGTCTAGTTAATTTAGAAAAATCCTTAATAAACCTTCGGTAAAACCTAGTATGTCTTAAGAAACTAGGTACCACTTTGATAGATGTAGGTAAGAAAACATAGCAATAGTATTGATTTTAGTAGTATCGATTTCTGTAGCTTTCGAAGACACCTTATGTCTTAGAACTATCCCCTCCTGTACCATAAAATGGCACTTTTCCCAATTCAGGAGTAAATTAGTCTCTTAATATCTAGCTGATACTTTCTTTAGATTCTTAAGACAATTATCAAATGAATTCCCAAAAATAGAAAAATCATCCATGAAAACATCTGTTATATCTTCTATAAATTCATCAAATATTGCCATCATACATGCTGAAAAGTTATGGGTGCATTTTAGAGTCTAAAAGGCATTCTTCTATACATAAACGTACTATAAGGACATGTAAAAGTAGTTTTCTCTTAGTCCTTTATCCTTTAGTGTAGTAGGAATTTGAAAATAACTAGATAAACCATCTAAAAAACAATAAAATATATAACTTGATAGTCGCTCCAACATCTAGTTTATGAATGGTAGAGGGAAATGATCTTTTCTCATGGTATCATTAAGTTTTTTGTAGTCGATATAGACTTGCCAACTTGTAATTTCTCTCATCAGAATCAACTCATTCTGCTTATTTGGTAGAACTATCATTCCTCCCTTCTTTGGTACAACCTACATAGGACTAACCTAAAAATTGTTAGAAATAGGATAAATCATACCTACATCTAAAAGCTTGATTACTTATACCTTGACTACTTACTTCATGTTCGAATTCAAATGCTTTTGTGGTTATACTACCGATTTATAACCACCTTCAAGTAATATCTTATGTGTGTAGAACGAGGGACTAATTTCTTTAATGTCATAAATCTTCCATGCGATTGCTCTTTTGTGATCATTGAGTACGTTGAGAAGTTTATTATTTTGCAGCTTAGTCAATCTTCAGGAAACTATTACTAGCAACTTTAAGTTTTCCTTTAGGAATACATACTCTAGTTAGTCTAGAAGCTACTTCAACTCTAAATCAAATGGCTCTTCAATGGAAGGCTTCAATTTTGCTTCCTTTACATGTTTGAAGCGTTCAATCTTTTGCTCTTAAGTCGGAGGATTGATTTTATGGCTTTAATTATATTTAGATCGCCACATTCTTGCTAAAAAATTCCTTACATCAAACATGATTCCAAGGGATCCTTAGATAATGGTTCCTATAAAGTATTAGACACTGAGCAATAAGTGGAATCAAGACTAAAACATGTATCATCCTGTTCAGCATATTGTCTCATTGCTTCTTTAATTTTAATTATCATCTCCTTTTTTCCTACCCGTATAAGCTTACTACCACTAATATCTATAATAGCTTAGGCAGTAGCTAGAAAGGGTCTACATAGAATGAGAGGTACCTCAATATCCTCGTTAATATCTGATATGACAAAATTAATAGGAAATCTAAAATCTTCTATTTTGACAACCACATCTTCTATTATGCCCCCTAAGATAATCTACTAGCTAACTATAAACTCATCCTATTTGGTTTAGGTTCACTTAAGCCTAGCTGTTTAAATAACTTACAAGGCGTCAAATTTATGCTAGCACCTAAATTAGCTGATGCTTGTTTAATAGGTAGATTTCCAATAAGACAAAGGATAGTCAAGCTCCCTAAGTCCTTTAGCTTTGTGGGAAGCTTATTCGATAGATCGGTTGAGCACTCCTCATTGAGCAAGACTGTAGATAATTCTTTTAGCTTCTTTTTGTTAGAGAGGAGCTCCTTAAGAAACTTCGAATATTTGGGCATCTACGACAATGCTTCCACAAAAGATAAATTAATATGTAATTGTTTGAATAAGTTTAGGAACTTACCATATTGTTCATTTGTGTGCTCCTTCCTTAATCTTTAAGGATATGGAATGGGTAACATATACTTCTTGAATTTTGGGGGTTTTAATTCTTCTTTAGGGGGTTCAAGTGCTTTTGTAACTTTATCCTTCTCCTTCTCTATCATTGGTTCAAAGTTTATTAGAGATTTTCGGGTTGCTTAGCAACTTGCAACTCCTTATCACTTCTCAAAGTCACGGGTTCCGCTTGAGCTTGTGGTGAATAGTCTGGTTGCCCTTCAATTGAAATCTTACTATGCGCTTCTCAATACTTAGTATTCTAGCATCGTTACTTTACATGTAGCTAGTTAACATGTCTTCCAATTTAAAGTTCTCCTCTTTCGGAGTATGAGATTGAAATCTATAAGGAACATTGACATTTCTTGGTAGATTTACATAAAAGAATCACTTGTATAAGTGAAACACTCCTTACTTGGTTTTTCATGGTTGTTAAAAGGTAAGCTTTGAAAGCCCCATTGGTTTACACCATAATAAGGTGGTTTTTGGTAATAAGATGGCATATATCCTTATGGGTTGACTACATTGGGCATCATAGACTACTGCATTAGCATAGGAATAAAATCTAACCTTTTGTATGGTGCATCCAGCCAAGCCACTATGGTCACGGTAGACTCTACATCGTAGCTAAGCTTTCGAACAATGCATATGCTTTACTGGGTGCTTTTGAGTTCAACGTACTACTTACGGATGCATTAACAAATGGTTTAGTATCAAAGTTTAATCCATTGTAAAATGTTTGTATCTACACCTAGAGTGGTAGAGCGCAATTTAGACAATTCCTAAGAAACTCATTGAAATGCTTCTACACATCATAAATTGCTTCCTCATCAAACTGAGTGAATGATGAGATATCACTCCCAAGCTTAGCTATCCTAGCTAAAGGAAAATATTTTTGTTAGTAAATCTCAAGAAATAATAGAATCTTTCTGTCGTGAGATTAACCATTGCCTTGCTTTTCCTTGCAAAGAAAATAAAAATAACCTTAACTTTACTACATTATCCGTAACTCCTATTTTGAAAGTCACACAAATCTCAAAAAAGCTTACAAGGTATGAATGTGGGTCCTCCTCTAAAGAGCCTTCAAATTGCAACTATTATTGAATCATCTAGATAATGATTTGCGAGATCGTAAATTTTTTTGTAGTGATAGCTTACAATACTAGAGTTGGCTTTATGAGTCAATGACTTAATATAAATGAACATGGTTTTGTGTACTTTGTTGTTATTGGCTATTGCTTCAAATTTCCTTAGGAAAGTTTCAAGTTAGATTTGGGTTACTTAATAGAGATGAATAGAAAAATTGCAAAATAAGAATAATAATAAAATAATGATAGAGTAACAAAGGAACGAGCTTTCCTAATCAATAGTGCTCGACAATGATGCAAAAAACTTAATAGAGTGTATACTATGCTATTAAATAAGTGCACTTGATAAGTAATGGTATAGAAAACTATAAGAGTTTTGGGTTATCAATCCCATGAGGATTGTACACTTGTTTACTCATTCTAATTACTTTTAATTAAATTGAATAGCAATATTGGTAAGGATTTGGAAGGAAACTATAAATAGAAATTTAACATAAGAGTAACTAATAAAGCATAATAAAATAAAACCAAACAAACATGAATTGGGATATTTTGATGCTGATCACCATAAGTGTAACATGTAGGATCTTTAGGTAGTTTAATGAATATCTTATTTTTATAAACTAAGGGATTCAAACGTTCATCTAATAGAAATTGCTTCTCTACTAGATTCTAATTCTAATTACGTCCTCCTGAATTGCTTATAATATAGGACTCTTTAGAACAACATTAAGAATAGGAATCCCTTGCACAATAAATATTAAGTTAATTCTAAAAGAAACTTATAACTTATCTCTAAGCTTATAGCAGTTCTTTTCAATTATGGTAGATCTAATTACGTAATGATACGGCGACTTCAATATATAATATCAGATAAATTAAGTCGACTCTAGAAATAACAACTTGATTCAATTTAGATGAATAATTGAATTAATAAAAATAAGAAGATTGCATTAAAATAAAACAATTCTTATATACTATATTATTACCTTAATGGTTCATAGATCTAGATATTGCTGTTTCTAAGCTATAATCATGAAAAAAATGACAACTTGCATGGTTACAAGAATATTCTTCTTTTATTCTTTCTCGCTTCTCCCCTTTTCCTCAATTGTTTATTGTTTATTTATAATATCTAGAAAAAATACTCTTCAAATGATAAGTGTATCATAACAAATTGGATGTATACGACCAAAAACATGGCCATTGTGGTTGGGTATGAAGACATCTTGCATAATTATTGCAAGAATTATCTTGAAATTAATTACAAAGAGAACATGGCTGGGGAACAGGCTCATGGTAGGTGACCATGATTATGCCCTTATTAAAAAAAAAAAAGATCCTTTGAAATTTAATTTGTAATTTGAAGACGAAAGCTCTATGGCTAAGGAATACGGCCGTGGTGCGTACCCATGGTAATTTTCTTCACTTGTTTCTTGAACAAATTTTCTTTAATCCTTGCCATCTTTAATTTATCCTTCAAAATTGATAAAATCTTTTTGAAAAATCGCCTCAAATCTCATCTTTTCATCAAATTGCTTCAATTGAGTCCTAAAATAAAAAATAACTTAATTTAGTAGCAAATTTAACCAATTTATATCAAAATAGCTAAAAAATATTTAAGAAAATATTATGCTAGATAAGTGTAATTTTACACTCATCGATGGCCAAACCTAACTTATCTAATCATTTGATGATGAGTATTCATTGAGCAATGCAATTTTATATGCTTAAAACTGTAGCTTTTGTAAATTGATTTATTTACTTAAAGAAAACTTAACTTTCTAAGTAAAATTTGATTCGTAGATCCTTTTTCGTACCATGCTATGAATACATTAAACAAAGTATTTAAAATGATTTGAGGCACGATTATTTAGCCATATATCATTCATCACTTATGTAATCTAAACCTTTACTTCCATTTCTTATTTCTTTCTCATCTAGAAACCTCGTTATCAGGTTCATCTAAGTGAACACCTTAAGAGGTAGAGTTAGTCCCTAGCCTCTTGCCTAAGTTAGCTCAAATCTGACCAACATCACATAATCATTCAGCAATACAATCATAGTAATCAATTCCAATATTAGTACATATGTTAGTTAACAATAATTATATAGATGTTAGCATCATGTAACTCATCAAGCAGGATATGAAAGCTTGCAACCAAGCTCATCTAAGCTAGAATTTAGCAAAATAAGTTAGTGAACTCATATCACAATGAGTAGATATCTCTAAAACACAAGTATCCACTTACTTGGACTTGTCAATAGCTTAAGCTGATGCTCTAACAAGGGTTGTTCATCTCCTAGATCACCTCAGGAAATACATATATGATACAAAGGTCAACTATGGGTCGAATACAAACTAATTACTTAAACCTATAGTTTAGATTATGATTGACTTAAGCTCTTGCTTATCTTTTGAATTACCCTTTGAATTAAATTAATCATAAAATTCTTAAACAAATATCCTTGATATACACCATAAGTCCATACTAGTTAAAAGTCTTACCTATATCATTTGATTCAGTCTTTGAGCTAAATCTTATGTAAACATACTTATACATCCTTTGAAATACCTTAAAATACCACATGACTTACGAAACTTGCACATTTTCACCAAATTCAAGTTGAAAACAATAAACACAGCTTGTTTAGTATGCATTCAATGGTAGCATTATTCATACAAATTACCAGTTAATTATATAAACCAATACATTGGTAAATAGTAAGAAATTACATAATAATTAGTATATGTATCCAATTATTTCTCTAAAAAAAATGTTATAAACTTAGAAAAATATGAAGCTTAATGTATGGTATTTACAAAGCTTAAATATGTCCATTATATAATTTTCCAAAATATTTATTTTAGGGACAATTTCACTAAAAATTAGCTTAAACTAAACAAATAATCAAATTAAATTATGATATACTAATTGAATGCCTTTAAAATCACAACTAAGCTTTAAAAATCATTATAAAATTGTATTCATTAAGAATTTTAACTAAAAACCCATAATTTCCTTAATTTTGAAAACCAATAGATTTAGTAAAATAAATTTAATAAATACTATGCTTGTATTTTATCAAAATGCCTCTTTACATAATTTAAATATAACATATGAGGAATCTATAAACCAAAAATTAACTCAAAACAACATCGTTTGTTATTTGTAAAAATTATCATAAAATTTGTCGTACTAAGTCGGTTTGTTAATGAACTTATATAAGTACTTCTAATTTTAGAAATCTAGGTTGATTTTATGATTCTATATGTAAAAATACTTTGGAATACCAAGTTTGATAACTTTTATGTGACCATTTGGTATTTTTAGCAAATTAAACAAGTTATAGTGCAAAAACTGTTTCACTTAGTCATTGGAGCTCCAGCTACCGTTAGCCATAAAGGGTTGGTTAACTAGCCTAAATGAGCAGCACTCTGTCAAGTGGTGTTAGTCATGTGATATCAGGATGTGCAGAGACATTTGAACTTAAAATTCCTAAATTTTATTCTATATATTCTCATGATCTTTCCTAAAGCCTTTGTCCAATCATTCTAAGTTCTTTAAGTTTTTTAGACTTCAAATTGTGTAAAATGATTATGGAAGTGAAGAAAAGCTTAAATAATGTTGTGTTGGGTTAGTGGAATTATCCTCATGATTACATGTGTATTGTAATTGAAATTTCTTCTAATTCTTATATTATGAGGTATCCATGTTCTAGCTTACTATCTTCTATGTTAGCTTTCCATGTTAGCTTGCCATGATGCCACTCTTAAGTCCACTAAATTTTCTTGCTGCCACCATATTTTATGTTAATTATTGATGAATTCCTCAATTCTTTTTGTATATTGTATGTATTATAGGCTTTTCACAAATTTAAGGGTCTATATTTATACGTGCAATACATATATCATGTTCATACATTCCCTAAATATTATTTTAAATCATTTTGCTAATTGTAATATCTATTAATTTATCACATGAGTTCATTAATTGTGATACCTTGCAATTATGACATGCTAGCTTAGGAGTAATTAATAGTATTTTAAAATTAATCAGCACATCATACTAGAATTTGTCATTAAAGTTCTAAATGAGCTATTAAAACTTAAATGAAGCAATACTACAAAATTTCAAGTTAAGATTGTACAAATAGTATGTTATTTATCAAAAATTCGAAATTCGAATTCCGAAATTTAAAATAAGTCACTAAAAAATGTATATGTATATATATATATATACATATATTTGTGGCTTGCATAATCCATAATAATCCATAGAAGTACATTTAGAAAAAAAATATATTTTGAATAATGTTATGTAAATGTAAGGATTACACTTTATCTAAAATGTATATACGTATGTATAAATAACACTAATAAGTTTATTAATAGTCACAAGAAATCTAAAAATAAATAAATAAAAAGAGAGTACAAAGAAGCACTAACATACATGTCTAACTCAGGTCAGGACGTAAAATACCTATCATGGAGAAACGCTAATCAATATAAGATAAACTATTAAAATACATCGATAAATCTCAAACCAAGAGCATAGGTTGATAGAAGATTCTAGACCACTTATTTACTTATACATTTGGAGGATTGATAATCTTCCAACAAGGTTGAACTAAGTAATGTTTATGAATTGTCTTGTTCTTCCATCTAACTTAAGATAAATATCATATATTTAAAGAACAATAGTATTAGTGTATCACATAGAAATTGAAAAGACCTACCTCTCTTAGTTGTATCTTCAAAACTAAAGTGAATAACTATGGGAAGTCATATAAAAAAAAAAGAAAATAAAAGAAAAATGAGTTGAATGCTTTTATAAATTAGCTGGTATGTAATTAACTTTTAAACACTCTAAAAGTAAAGAATCTAGATTTGATGTATAATACAAAATTCTATTATTTTTTAACTATGTTAGGGAACTTTTAACAATTTTAAGTATAGAACAAAAATCATACTTGAAGAGTCACATACAAAGGGACTAAAATATAATATTATTCTACTTTAAAGGTAAATCAAGCCATTAAAATAATAATAATAACAAGATAATGAAAAACTTACCTTAGGAGACACTAACAGGCAGTTGCTTTGCCTCTTGTCTCATAGGAAAATTTCATAAGGGTGAGTCATTATTATAAAATTAAATTTATTATTGAGAGTATAGGTAAATTCGACGCTTTTGATCTATAGCTGAAAAAATCATAACTTAACTACAGAGCACTTTATCCCATCGCCTCCATTTGCTTACTCCTCAAGCTAGTTTAAATCGGCATTAGCTTATATATAAGAGTAGCCTCATTTGAGAATTTTTAGAAGGATAACACTAGTAGGTAATAACATAAGATAAAGTCCATTCCATGCATGTACAACCTACTGTTATTTTTAGCTTATAAAAGTAGCACCAAGTATTATAAAATCATTTAAGAGTAACTATGAGGAACTCTGTACGACCATGATTACCATTCTTTACTTTTCACCCTAATGTATCGCTACTTAGACTACTATCGACTACTAGCCAATCAACAGCAATCACTACGTGAGTATCGGACATATATTCTTTCATTTTAACAAGCATAGCAAATGATTTTCTTTTCTCTTCAACAAACCTTGGTATTAGGTCCCTATTTCATATTTGTAAAGTTAATCTAAGAAAATTAGAGTTTTTAATGGTTGACCTTTATTTATATGATTCTTTTTGTCAACTATATGGAAATTATAAAATTGTTATAAAATGTTGATGTGAACTTGTCAAATTAACATATTTTGACTCTAAATGAACAATTATAGTTTTTTCTTAAAGAAACTTTAAGTTTCCAAGTGTTGTTGGGCGATTTTGGGGTAAAGGTATACACCTGCAAAAGCACAAATAGAGGCTAAGTGATATCAGGGCTACTCCGATGTAGCTAGCCTAAGTTAGGAATTGTTTGAGAGATAGATAAGTGAATGAATGAAGAGTTAAAGGTTGTCAAAGAGTTCCTGCAATACTTTCTCTCCATATTTATAGATGAACATTGGGTGTTTGAAACGGTAGTTGATCATTGATTGTAAGCTACGTGGAGATCTTGTAATGAAGTATATGCTTAAAATATAGGAATAGTGGGCGGTTATGTAATGAGATCATACTATTATAACTTTCCATGCCACTTTCTTACGTTTAAAACTGACATATTATTAAGCTAGGCTTCAAGGCCCATCAAGTAGATTAAGCCTAAGTCAAAATATGCTAGGAACAGTATTATTTGTCATCTTAGCAATTGAATAGTCAAGTGGTATTTTAGAGTGAAATCTAACTATCAACATTTGCCTCCTAACTCCAATGTTTGAGAACTTAACTATAGGAGTAAATAAGGCTTAATACTCAATTTGAGCAGTTGGATGGTTGAGAGCTTCTTAGATGTTGAGTGATGTAGGAATGTGTAAGTCTCTAAAATTATATTTAGGACAACTGAGCCTAAATTTAGGATCTTTAGGAAAAGTTATCTGATTGAGTTCAAACTTTATGATTAAGATAAAAAAGTTAGCAAAGTGGCTTAATGAAGTTAGATTTTGAAAATAGTGACCCAAAATCCCAATTTTACCTCTAGAAATATGATTATTTAATATTGTACTAAATTGCTCAAAACTCCTAAAATCATGCTTGGAATGCAACAAGAACTTAAAGATAAGTTAATTGAGCTATAAAATGAGATAATATAGTATAATTTATCATATGAATATACATGTATTTTTATGAGTATACTCAATATAAATAATAATTATACTCGTAAATTAACCCTAAATTACTAAATTGTCTATATTATGTGTTGAATTCATGAAAATAACAAAGAAAAAATTATCTTAAAAGTAAAAGATATGTTAAAATCATAATTATACGAGTATGGTTATATACTACATGTGATATATATATTGGATGTATACTTGTTTATTAGTAAAATAAGTAAATACTAATATATATATATATATATATAATATCAATATTTAAGCCAATTATCTATCAAAGCTTATCTAAAAACATTCACAATTGTTGGAAAAGTTTGTGTGGCATACCATAAGAGTTGGACTGTTGATTTAAAAGGGAGAATTATGAAGACAAGGGCACTTCATGCTTGATCTAATTAAGAAAGAAAAAGAAAAATATAAAATAAAATAGAAGGAAAATTTTTAATCAAATTTGGGGCAGTGTAAAAGGGGTAAGAACTCTAGACATGTGAGGTATGAAAAATTAGGATTTAGGGAAGTAATAGAAAAATTAGGAAAAAAGATCAGGAAAAATATACAAAGACAGGGGAAACCACCTTACCCTATTTGTATCCGATCTAGATGACCACATGACAACCAACGCGATCGGTCACCACTAGTCCCTGTTGTGCCTTAGCCATCCAATATACGCTTACAACCTTGCAGCCACCAGAGTACCTAAGAACAAACAAGTCCATATTCTACCCTATGTTTCAATAATTTTCAAAAAATAGAAAATCTAACCAGAAAAAATCGAAAAAGATTTATATTTAGATTATTTCATACAAGATTTTGTGTGATATATTTTTTTTGAAAAATTTGTAATATTTAATATACTTAAGAAAGTTGCTATTCATCCGAATTTTAACCTTCAAAATAAATATACCAAATGATGTTGTTTCTTGCTCAAAATTTTTGTGTATGATATACAAGATATATAGATAATTTCTATGTATCCCGATTTTTTATTTGAATATTTTTAATATTTATTATATTTTTCGACTTAAAAATAATTAGAGAATTCGCTAAAATTATGAAATAAATAGGAAATTATGAAACTAAATGATATAATGGACCTATATTGATTTCTAATAAAGTATAATAATGTTGAGAGAGGTTGAAATCAATTTTGTGCAAAAATAATCATAATTGTATAATTTAGGGGTAAAATCATAAATTCGAATATATAGGCGATAAATTGAAAACCTGAAACAAAGTAATAACTGCATTTCTCATATTTCTAGGAATCTATGAAAATTTTCGGAGAATTATTTGGTGGCCCAAGCTAATTACTATGAATTTAAGTAGTAAAATGGCTTAATTTATGAATCGGAACATATTTTTAGTAAGAATAGGTTAAAATGTAATAAATAGTTGAATAAAAACTATCTATATGTGTACTGATTAGATTGGATACATAACATATTTTTAATATATTTAATAATGTAATGACCGGGATATGTTATGGGAGTATTAGGGTTAGATAATACTTATATTATAGGATTATATTGATAAGTTAGGTAAAATACATTTTAATAACATAAAATACATATAATGCAATAATATTTATATAGATACGTATAATTGCATTAAAAATTCAAATTATCAGTTAAAAATCATCTATAGAAGTAGGGTCTGTAATACATGTCGTCAGGTTTGTATGAACCTAACGATAATATTTTTACTAAAATTGAATAATCTTAAGCAATATAACCTATAACTCTATAATATTATTAAAATATACGTATTATGATAAGCCTACTAGAATTGAAACGTGATTTAACCAATTAAAAGTATGTTTTGATAAGATCAAAACGATATATAATACATAATAGTATAAATTACGAATATTATTAATAATTAATAACTTAACTCGATATATATATATATATAATAAAACTATATATTATTGTGATAGTATATTTTTATATATAAAGCCATTTTAGATAAAATCCTAATGTTTTCATAATTATTACGAAAACTAAATTTGGGTTTTATATATATAGGATTTCCTAGTAGTTAGACTATTGACAACTCGAGTATTTCGTAGTGAGCTTCTGAATAGGTAAGTTGGAAATGTAGCTTTATCGCTTGTTGGGATACTGTGTTAAAGTATCCAAAGACTTAAGGGTACTTTTGTTTATGTTTGTAATTAGTTGTTTGTGTACATACCATATGTGTGTATGTTATTCAATTGTGAAAGGAGTTGAACTCCTTAGTATACAATTTTGCATGTTCGCATTGTTTTTGTATTGTATGAAGTTGTTTGATTACTCTTAGTTATAACTAATGAGAATTTAACTACAATGAAACTGTACACGCATTACACCTGTTAGGGGAAACAATTAGGAGTACCAAGCTAAATACCGACTTTCTTCGATGAAGATAACTGAAATGGTCTTTTTCCTATCTTTAGTCGAACTAAGCGACAGGTGAGGAGGTCACGGTAAGGGAGGGAGTTCACGGCAAGGGTGGGAGTCATGGTTCGAAGGTGGTTAGAGGAGGAGGGTGTTCTCCATTGCATAAGCCTGGGTTTAGTCTAGTTTGAGTCATGATAAAACTCCTCGATTCAAGTTAGAGCGAATGTAATTTCTCTAACCTCACAATAGACCGGATAATATTTTGCAATATTTCATATGATTGACTACATTGCATTTTATCATAATTAATAACCTTACTTGTGATTATTCGGTACTCTTCTGACTCTGTCCTGTTTACTAAGCTAGTTGTGCTCACATCCTCATATACTCCTTTGCAGGTACTGAGTGAAAACCAGGATGTTCAGATACCGCCACCCCTAGGTTAGTATGTTGTTGACCGAGAAAGTGAGGAATGGAGAATTAACTAAACCTAGGCTTTTTTCTTTTCTTTTTGAGTTTTAAGGAAACAAATTGGGAATTCCCTAGAATGCCCACTAGTTTCCTAACTTATTATAAATAGTCTAAAAACCAATTTTTTTTTTTCTTTTTAGTAAACTTTGATTGTACATTATAACTCTAATTCAAGATATTTATGTAAGTATTGTTTTGTTATGAAACAACAAGTTATATAGAATATGTATTTTGTAAAGTTATACTACAGGTTTTGTTCTTCACAGATATTAGAACGGATGCTTTAAGATAGTTGAGTTGTGTACACCTTGCGTGGACTGTATCTATGGTAACAGCTGCGACATCAACTTCTATTTTAGATTAATTTACATAGCAGAACTGTTATGACTTTTCCTGTTCGAGGCGTGATAGAAGGTTTGATTTTTTATTTCAAAAAGCGATGAATTGTATCCTAAACAAAAGGTTGTAGCCTTTTAATTTTCTTAACCATTCACATTTCTATAGTAGTAGGCATGACAGTTGTCATCTTAGCCATAATTACATTGTAGGGGCTAATAACTGTTAGCAACAAGATAATTGTCAGATTTCTTACTCATAATATGTACCATCAATCCATGCTGAACTGTCTAATCAAAATCGCATTCCTATTAGAAGTGTTTTAGTGTTATGACGAGAGACCGTTTATATATAAAGGATTTCTCCATACTGATAAAGATTTCTTCACTCTATTCTCATCCATATCCACTTTTAAAGTTCTCATTTGTTATTGACATTTCATCTTTCAAGTTTTCATCTAACTCGTAACTCTTTCGCATAGCTTCAATCAGGTATGGTTCGAAGTATCATTCGTCAACTTATAATTTTAGATTCTAAGGCAAATAAGTCCAAGGTTACTTCCCCCTTAAAAAGGGAACAATTTAGCATGTTCTTTAAGTAGTTCGACAGATAGCACAATGGAACGATGGGAAAAACTTGCTCTCTTCAATGCTCTTCCAGTTGATGACTATCTAAATGATAGGGAAGGAAGATCTATAGCCAAGTATTTGTATAATAATGTTGTTTATAATAGTGATTCCTTAGAAGAAGTGGCAAGTGGTGCTATTAAGACACTTGTCTCGAAGTATAATAAATATTGGCAAGATCTTCCTAAGACATGGAATCTGTATAAGCCTAAGGAGGATGAAAGGGTGTGTTTCTAAGGGATCATGAGTTTCATATATATATATATATATATTTGAAATACCTTGATTTTGCACTGTGCTTCCCATTTTCTACTTTTGTCAAATAATTCTTTAATTAATTTCTGGTTATGTTGAGTATGTTTTCATCGAATACTTATAGACTTCTTATAGTCTTCGAGTTAATCTATGAAGAGGTTGAGGTTAGGGCTATACCCTAGTTATTTAGATACTTCTTCATAATAAGGAGGCAACTTGATGGTTGGTATTTTGCGGCCGCTCGTCATAGGCAAAAATTTGTAGATCGGTTAGAGTCTAAAATTCACAAGTGGCACAACAAGTTTGTGTCTATTGTATCGGATGGAGATTTGGATTTTTGGACCTAATGAATTGAGCTCATCCATACCAAAGACATTGAATTAATGTTGAATGATGTTGCTACAGTGAAAAAGATTCAAGAAAGAACGAAGAATAAAATATTTTTCTAGGATGTTGAGAGGATAATAAAGTGATACGAGAATGGAGATTCAATCTTTTCTGGAAAAGAAGGAAGGTGTTAAAGCAATCCCCATGCTAAGTACAGCTACAAGAGGAAAGTCATTCTTGTGACTTAGGGGGAGAATAGTTGCCTTTGAGCTTCACTTAGCATAGATCTCATAAGTTCTTGATTTTTCCTTCTTTTGCATTTATGATACTCTTATCCTTTATTGCAGACATAGGTATAGGTGATGTAGATCTTGCCAAACTATTAGCGCAAGCAAAGGCCAAGAAACTAAACCTCGATAAATGGGCAGGCATTAAAGCACCAGTCACTTGGCTACAAGTACTAAAAAAGATTGTGTAGGAGAAAGCCATGAAGTAGGTTACTGCTCTTAAAAGGGTGACTTATCCCATCAATAAATGTTAAGGGATTGAATAGATTAAAGCCGTTGAGGCTACATAACTTGAGGTCATCCTTTCTTTGAAAAATGTTCCTTTAAAGGAAATGCCAGGCGAATCTTGCCGAGAGATCAGTGGAAATAGCAGCATCGAGGTCATTCCTTAAGGGACGGTGGAAGGCTCATCAAACCAAACAAACAATGAGTCAAGTCCTAAAAAAAGAAGTGGGAAAGAACCTATGGTCAACTTCTATCTAAGAAAATCAAGGCCTTAGACAAGAGGATGAAAGAGGCTCTGAGGAATAAGGTTCTTGGCATCAGTAGTGTCGAATTCATTCCTAACTATGAGGTTAGCAAGTATTTTGTCTCATGTTGGAGCGAAAACATCTTACACATTGACTTGACCTTGGGTGATAAGATGAAATCCTTAGCCCTAATTGAGGGAGTTATTCTCTCTAGGGATAAGGAGATTGCAAAGAAAAATGTTGATCAAGTGGGTAGTTGTAATAAAGGACATATTGCTGCTAAGTTGTATGATGTACGTACCAATCACCTTTTCACTTACAGCTCATGTTACATTGCTGACATAATTTTTCTTGCATGTAGATTAGTAGTCGTGTTTTGACAACTCTTGATGAAGCCAAGAGAGAAATTAAGAAGGTAATATTTACATGTTGCTGCTTTGCTGAGAAGAAAATTATTTATTCATCTTTCTTAATTTATTGCAAAAGGTTAAGGATGCGTATAACTCTTCAAAGGTTCAAACCCTTATGGTCAAGAGTATGAGAATTAAAATCGAGATTAAGGCTAGGAAACTTCAAGAAGAGCTTTCAGCTGAGAAGCTAGTACAGTCCTTGGTAGCTAATGAAGTCTCAAGCCTCAAGGCTAAGAATGAAGACCTATATAAGGAGATTGAGGGCCTGAAAGAAGAGCTTCACAAGAAGCGAGAGGAGTGCTGGGGGTTAGGATGAACAATTACCTCAATGAGTGATGAGCAAGATACACTAAGGATGCGAGTAAAGGAGTTAGAGATAAACAGCTCTAAGATTGAGTTTCGTGTTGCTAAATTAGAGCAGGCGGCAAAAAAGAAACCCTTAGCACAGGAAGCACTAGGAATTGTAACTCCCAATTAGCAATACGAGAGATTGTTCTGAAATAAGCTTTTGCAGGGGTTCCAATAGGAAAGTAAAGAGATTTTAAAAGTTTACCTTGACTATAATCTATCATGCTTGCACTTTGTTGACGTTGATGATAGTGATGCTAATAGTGGCGATGAAGAAGTCGATGAAGAGGTGAAGATAGAGATTTAAGGGCAGGGTGACAATAATGAAGCCAATATTGAAGTTCCTATCAATGACAAGGAGTCATCATCTAAAGAGACCCCTTATGTTATTAAAGAGACATCCACCTGCTCTAAAACCCTTAAGGTTGGAAAAGAAGTAAGCTCTAAGAAGGTCCCATCTTCTTCTGATTAGGACAATACTTCCGCCTAATCAAAGAATAAGAACGTCTTAGATTCTTAAGACAATCTATTAATTTTGTAATTGTTATATGAACTTAATATGGTTGGGAAACCGACCATCTATTGTAATGAGATATTTGACCTTTACACCCTTTATTTCCAGTACGTTTCAATTCATGTGCAAGTTATTAGTTTTCAACTTGTTTTATTTCACGCGCATGTTCTTTCTTGTGGGTACGTTTTATTTCACACGCAAGCTAGGTGTGTTTTCATAGACATAGCACTCATTAGTCGCATAGGACGTGAAATAATGTTTTTTCTTGCCGTGAAATTATCTGTTAAAAGGCATAATAGAGTTCGTTCTCTTGTTTCTCAGCATATTATTAAAGAACAATTGATGTTACTCATCAATAATTATTAAGCTTGTTAACTATTATAGGTTTAAACTTATTAAATATTGGTTTGTTTGCTATATAGCTAGAACTTCATTAATCCGTTAATCATTCATTGATCGGGAATGAAAACAACGGGAAGTAGAGATACTGATAAACTTGAAATGAACATTTCATGCTTGAAATAAGATATGGGCTATCACCTTACAACATTTAAAATATAAACAAACCAGAACATCAAAGGAACTAAGAAAAGTAAAGCTTCAAATTCTCGGTATCAAATGTTGTTGAGTCATTTTGGGGTAAAGGTGTATACTTGCAAAAGCACAAATAGAGGTTAAGTGGTTTTGTGTGTATGTGTGTAGGTGGGGGTGGTGGTGGTGGTGGTGGTGGTATCCGATGTAGTTACTTCGATGCTTAAGTTAGTAATTGTTTAAGAGAGAGATAAGTGAATGAATGAAGAGTTAAAGGTCATTAGAGAGTTCTTACAATGCTTTCTCCTTATATTTATAGGCAAATATCGGGTGTTTGAAATAACAGTTAATCATTGATTGCAAGTCACGTGGAGATCTTGTCATCTAGTACCCACTTAAAATATAGGAGTAGTGGGTGGCTATGTAATGAGATCATACTAGATTATAACCGTTTACGCCACTTTCTTAAGTTTAAAATGGACATATTATCAGGTAGGCTTCAAGGCCCATCAAGTGGATTGGGCCTAAGTCAAAATATGTTAAGAATAGTATTATTCATCTTCTTGACAATTGAATCACCGAGTAATATTCTAGAGTAATATCTAAATATCAACATTGAGTTATTAGCTAATTAAGGAAGTTAAGGGTTAAAGTATAAGTTATTTGATATCACTCGTAAACTATTGGAAACTTAATCTGAGTTCCAAGAAATAATGAGACTATTTAGGAAATAAATGATTAGCTCACTAAGATAATAATATAAAAGCAATGTGTAATTTCACTAAATACAAGTGATAATTAATATGTATAATAGTAACATTGTACATAAAATATAATTCCAATGTCTTGAATGTTAAACATAATAGGTTTATTATAAAACTATGAAGAGTCTCCTTATATACTCACATACAATTATAAGTATATGATATAAATACCTAAATGCAAGTATAATGTTTATATATGTGCTTGGTATGGTATGGTATACACATATAGATATCAAATTTCTATATAATTTATGACCTTACATGTATGCTTGTGTACATAAACAAACAAATAGGCCATATATCTTACATTAATAATAGTGAAACATTTAACAATGGATACATACTTTAAATCAACTATAATGTTAGGTAAGTTTTATGAAAACTAAAGCTTATTTATGTTATATAGGACTTTTTTTTAAGCATAAAGGATCTCGAGATATAGGACTTGAGTGCTATCTTAAGTACATGAGATGAATGCTTAATAGTATTTTGGGGTGTTATTTCAAAATATTTGGTGACTTTGGTATATATTTGCTTGTAATTGTAGTTAGCTATTTGTATGAGTGCAATGCTTGTGTTTGAGATTCGATTTATAGTGATGGGGGCTGAGCTTAATGTTATTGTTATTCTGTGAATATTATTATGCTTGAATTGTTTGAGCTTAGATGATCACCTTAAAAATGAACTAATGCAAACTCATATTAACATCTAACCTGATGTACATCGTAACCCATTAGGGGTAACGACTAGGATTCTTAGGCTAAACATGAACTCCCTTTGATGAAAATTGTTGAAATGGTCCTTTCCCTACCTTAGTCGAACTAAGTGATAGGAGAGAAAGTCATGACAAGGTTAGGGGTCATGGTTTGAAGGTGGTCATAGAAGGAAGGTGTTCTCCATTGCCTAAGCCCTAATTTGGTTTCGATTCACGAGTACACAACGTCAAGCTCCTCAACTTAGATTAAAGCGGGCATAATTTCTCTAATCTCACAACAGATTAGATAATATTGTGTGATGACATTTGCTTCTACATGTATTGCATCTACTAATTTGGTTGAAAACCTTGTTTATGATGTGTTAATTCTATACTTTTGTCTCTGTCCCACATATTAAGCAAGTTATCGCTCATTTCCTTATAGTCTATTGTAGGTTTAGAATGGAACTACAAGTACCGCACCTACTTATTGAGTAAGTTGTCGCTCATTCCCCTATAGTCTGTCAAACTACAAGTTTGCTTATCAATTATTTCTAAAAATTATTCTATAGGTTTCTATCAAATAGATATTGAATTAGATGCTTCAAAGCAGTAGAGTCAAGCATGTTTGGTGTGAACTAGGTCTATGATAATAGCTATAAGGTTAGTTTTTATCTTAAAATGATTCATATGGCGAGACTGTTATGACTCTACTTTTATGAGGTGTGGCATTAATTATCGAAATACGAATTGCGCACTGCCGATAAATAATAACTAATATAACTATGTCTAGCTTTTAAGTTATGTTGCTATTTTATAATCTAAATAGCTTATCCCTATGGTCCCATTACATAATGAATCTCATTACCCATATTAACCATAATGAATTTGTTTCCTTTCTTTCCAAGCTATACCTTCTCAGCTTTTACATTTTCATAAGAATAGTCCACCGTTCCGAGTCCAAGATAGTTAGTTGAAGATTGGGATTTAACATAGAACTTAGAAGAAGCTGATGTTCATGGCTAAGAGTGAGCTAATTTAGGTGGTCATTGTTGTGGGGCCTTTATTTATAATACAAGTTATGTATGTCTAAGAGACAAGTGGTCAAAACCTTGTTTTAGAAAAAGTGAGGGGGTTGTTAGAGGAATATTTGAATGCATATGTAGAAGAACTACTTAAAGGTTTACCTCCTATATGGGGTATTGAGTACCATATAGATTTGATGGCAAGAACTTCTTTACCTAATTAGTCAACTTATCAAATAAATACAAAACAACTAAGAAATTAAAGAGGTAGGATGATGGATTGATTAATAGAGGTTATATTAGAGAGAGTTTGAGCCCTTGTGCGATACTTATACTTATGGCTATGAATAAAGATGGTTCTTCGCGAATGCGTGTGGATAATAGAGAAATGACTATGCTTACTATTAAATATAGGTATGTAATACCACCTTGGATGATATGTTGGATGAAATGCATGATACTCAAATATTTTCAAGTATGAATTTGAAGAATAGATACCATTAGATTCACATGAGACTTAGAGATGAATCAAAGGTTATTTTCAAGACTAAGCATGGTGTTTATGAGTGGATAGTCATGTCATTCAGTTTGATAAATTCACTTAGCACTTTTATAAGATTAATAAATTACGTTTTATAAGATGTCATTAACAAATTTATGGTAGTTTATTATGATGGCTTTTTAATTTATAGCAAAGACCTAGATTGCTATAAAGATCATTTGAGATTGGTGCTTTTGGTATTAATGGTTGAGATACTATATGACAATCTTAACAAATGTATCTTTAGTCAAGCAGTGATAGTCTTTTCGAGGTTTAATGTTTCTAGAGGAGTTACAATTGAACCAAAGAAGGTTAAATCCATTTTAGAGTGGACCATCGCCTAACTAGTAGTTGAAGTCAAAAGCTTTCATGGGTTTATATCTTTTAAGCCATTTTTTGAGGAACCTCAACATTATATAGCACCATTGACATAGCTCATAAAGAAGAATGTGGGGTTCAAGTGAGTTGAGAAAATTCATAAGAGCTTGGACAAAATTATGGAGAAACTTACTATAGTGTTAGTACTGTCTTTACTTGACTTTAAGGAGGCCAAGCAAGGATGTAATGCATAAAGTATTAGTAGTATAGGAGCTATTTTGATGCAAAAAAGATAGCTTGTTGCTTGCCTTAATTAGAAACTTAGTAGAGCAAGATCAAGTTATTTGATATATGATAAGAGGCTTTATGCATTAATCAAAGGTCTTTCTTGTAACAATATTACTTGCTTCCTAGGGATTTATCATCTATAGTAGTCGTGAAACCTTCAAACACTTAAAGGGATAGCAAATGTTGTTAATAAGGCAAGTGAGTTGAATTTCTTAAGGGTTGTACTTATTTTATTAAGGAAATACAAATGTTGTTGCTCGCATTATCATGAAGATGCACTTTCACTACTACATAATCTAAGTTATTTTGTTTTAGTATGTTAGTGGAGTAGTATGCTAAAGATTACCATTGTGGATCTATTATGGTAAGATATATTTTTTGTATGATGGTGGGTGGTAATCATATGGTTAAAGGATATCTCTTCAAGAGAGGGAAATTGTACATAACCTTTGCATTTTGTAAGAAAACTACTAGTGAGATAAGCTTATTTAGGAGGTTTATCAAGCCAATTTGGAGAAAAGAGGATGTATCCATTGCTAGAAGAGCATTTATTTTGGTTAGGAATGATGAAATGTGCATGAAGTAGTAGAAAAGTATATGACGTATAGGAAAGCCAAAAGGTGAAAGGAAGCCTTTGGGGTTTATATACTACTTCTCATGCCATCCCAACCTTAGGTGAATGGTTACTACATGGTTATAAGTTGTCTTTAATAGAGGAAAACTATGCATACATTCAACTTTTGTAAGAGAACTACTTGTGATAATCTCATTCTAGAGGTTTATCATGGCTTTTTCTAGAGAAATAAAGACATTTAAGTTGTTATAAAAGCATTTCTTTTTGTTAGAAATGATAGAGGATGCGCATAAAGTAATAGAGAAGTGTATGGTATGTAGGAAAGCTAGAAGTCAAACGGAAGCCTTTAAGGTTTACATACCACCTCTCATGCCATCCCAACCTTAGCTGGATGTTAGTATGGCTTTATTCTTAGATTACCTATGTAATGCCCCAAAACTCATGATATTACAACTTGCCATGAGTCATCTCAAAGAGATGACATGCTTAAGGCTTAGAATCTATCTTCATTCTACAAGGTCTATTTAACCTGCTAAGTTTTATATAACATAAACTACAATAATAACTCTAGGGAGAAATCTAACCCACTTTACATCAACCAAATCCATTAGGTAAAGTAAAACATATACAAGTGCTTAATGGCTATAACACGATACATAACCTACGGTAACTTCTAACATAACAATGGAGTCCAGCTCCACACCATAATAGCCAACAAAAACATAAAAGATCATCAATAGTCTTAACTCTCCTACAACTCATCAACCTCAAATAATGACTCTCTAAAGTCTCTTTGACTACTATTAATCATCATAGATGAGTAGATACTCTACCCGCTTCACCTTTCGGTCAAAATCTAAATATAGCTCCTTGAAGACCATAGAATCCTCTGATCCTACATTTGCAATAGATAAAAAATAAGTTGAGGCCTATTGTGTAATGCTACATTAATACGCGCATGTCTTACAATTTTAAACACATACAATTAATACAAAGGAATATCAAACAGTCAAATTAATTATCTTTGATTTAATTTGACAAGTAACATAGGGGTACCCATAATCTCACTACACTTTATAATCTTATACATAGTATATACATCTGAAGGTGTTAGGAACTATCTCTATGAGCCCCAATACCGATGAGCCATCTAAATCTAATCTAAATCCTCTTAGTACATGGCTCTACTAGAGATAATGTCACATATCGATCATTAGTTACACCCTAAAGTTCTACTACTATGAGACCTAGGCTAAGCCACTCATACACGATAAACAATTAAATGTTTGAGTATAGGATTAGTCCAATTTCACATTTCTAGCCTATCCAGAAAATTCAACACTTAAGCATCACATACTTGAAAAGTTGATCTAATCAAATATGTAACTTGAATCTCACAACCCACCATTTAGAAAAATATACATAACTTAATCTCTTACTCAAGTTAAACCAATTTAAGCATTTAAGTAAAACCCTTACTCATCTATACCTAACAATCCCTAATAACATCTTAAGGTTCAACTTATTCTAGGCTTCTAAAGGTCTTAATGCTAGTCAAGATTGGACTTTGGTAATAAAAGATGGATAATCACTCAAATGTAGAATAATGGTTGAAAAGAGCTAAAGGGACATAGGTTTAGGTACCACATAGAACATGGCATTCGAATGGTATATGAAGGCATTTAGATGCTAGGCTTACAAAAGCTTTTGAATATGGAATTTCAAGTGGCATTTGAATGGTATTAAGAAAGGCGTTTGGATGCTAGTGCTCCTCAAACATCTTAGGTTCAACCCTAAATTTCTATGCCTAAAACCATAGTTCTCTTGAATATGAATTCATACACATACAAGGCTACTCCCTTACTCAAAATACTCAACTCATTTTGCACATTCTTAGCTTAAAACTCATCAACCAATTACTTCCTTTACCTAAAACCTACTTAAAGCATGAAAAATTAGAGAAAAGTGATGAAAACCTACCTAGATGAATTAGAATACTCTTAGAATTTAAGGTGACAAGTTGACCTAAGAAGAGGAGCTTCAAATGATTGACTTTTTAGATTTGTTTTTCACTCAAAAGCTCATGAAAACTCAATGTAACAAAGAAACTTACCAAGATATGAAGTAGTAATGGGTTTTCCTTTCACCTCTTACCTATAATCATACAAATGAAAGAGTTTATTTTAGTTAGCATGAGTAGACTGAGGTGGAAGTTCTAGAATGTGGTGAAGGATTAAGGAAAAAAGAAGATGAGAAGCTCTTAGTAGGATTTTAGGATAAGACAAGGATTTAAGTAGGCTAAAAGACATTTCTGCCCTTCTTTTTAAAATGATTTTATTTTTTTCCAATTTCTTGGGCACTATAACATAAGACAATTAGAGGCAAAGATTTTATTTTGGTGGTTATAGAGAAATTTAGTGAGATAACATACTTTATGCCTTGCCATAAGACTTGCAATGCATTAATTTTTGCTAACCCCTTAATGCAAGAGATCATAAGACTGTGTAAACCACTCTAGTAGTATTGTTTATGATAGAGACAAGTTTCTTTTAGAAAAGTTGTGGAGGAGGCTAGGTATTAAACTAATGTTGTCAATTATTGTCACCCCGAAATTGATAGGCAAATAGAGGTTGTTAATCATACTTTAAGTACCTTACTAAGAGCTACTTTTAGTAAGAATCTTATAGATCAATACTTGTACCTTTTGATTGTTGAATATACTTATGCATAGTTCTACCAGTAAATCTCAATTTGAAGTAATCAAAGGACACAATCTTACTATTCCATTGGATCAGTTATCTTTTCCAAATACATGGAAGGGAGTCTTAGTGGGGTTACTAAAGCTTAGGTGATTTGGAAATTATATTAGAAGCTCATAAATTAACATAAGAAAACTGTTTCCAAACTATTGAAGCATAGGAATAAGGGTAGAAAGAGTGTATGATTTTAACTGAGTGATTTAATTTAGATTTACTTAAGAAAGAGGGTTTTCAAGTAAGGGATCTCAAAAGCTTGTACCCTTAGTCAATGGTCCTTTTAAGTTTCTCAAGAAGATCAATGATAACCCATATTTGTTAGAACTATGAGAAAATTATGAAGTTTTTGCAAACTTTCAAGGTATTAGATCTATCTCCATAAATTCTAGAGGAAGTTGAAGATTAGCATAAATATTCATAAGATCTAAGGGTAAATCTTCAATAGCCTTGGGGAAATGATTGAACTTAGAACTTGGTCCATGGTTGTCCTATGACTTGATATTGAACTAGAGGTTTAAACAACTTAGTTTAGAAGGAACTTGAAAATTCTTTATCCATTGAAGAGCAAGCATTTTAAGATAACCTTTTGATTCATAATGTCAACATTGGAAGAAGCTTCTTAGTATTAGATTAGCCTTAACTTTCAAATTGAATGCTTTTGACTTAAGTCTAGACTTTACTTTAGAACTTATGATGATTTTTGCTTCTAATTCTACAATAGCATTTGATTCTAACTAAGGATCTGTTCCTGAAGTCATTATAGCCAAAGCTTATTTTCTAAGGCATATCCATTGCTTGTGTTTTTGGAAGTTTTGTTTTTGCAATACAAAAGATATGGAGCCTGAGAAATCCGGTTAGAGTTATTTTTGCAAATTTTTTGTTTCCTTATGTTCATGTACTTTTCTTTGTTAATTTCTATTTGAATTTTGATATTGGCTATGCATATATAGTCTCTTGTAAACCTTAATGAACTACAATTGAATGAATTTACACCTTTTTACCAATTTAGATCCTCTCTTTCAATGCCTTAGTTGTCACTAATCATCTTTGATTGTGGCATGTAAGTTGTTTAGTCTCTTTGTAAGAAATATCAAATCGATTAGGCCTAGTGCATCATATATATATATATATATATATGGTAGAGTAATTGATATATTTTATTAATATAAAACCCTAAAAATTCTCAAAGTTGCTATTTCACTTATTGTTTTCTTTTTTTTTTTTAAGAACTTATTGTGGTCTAGTCATCATTCTCCTAGATTGGTTTCATAGAAGTTGAGATTACCATCCTAGTGATTATCCGTTCATGCATATTAAGGTGGCTCTTCTAAAGAATAATTTTCTTTGAAATT
Source organism: Lumnitzera racemosa (assembly GCA_024138005.1). Lineage (NCBI taxonomy): Eukaryota > Viridiplantae > Streptophyta > Magnoliopsida > Myrtales > Combretaceae > Lumnitzera > Lumnitzera racemosa. Next base: position 68,671,886 of record JAMXBC010000005.1, on the reverse strand, counting down.
TAAATCTTCGTATATTATATTGGATTCAAACTAGTAATAAATTGAATTAGAACTTTAATCACGAATGGTGACTTGATACTTGAAAATCTTTCATAGATTTGATCAAAAGTTGCATTTCCTTCGAGCAAAATTCGAAAAAAGATCTAAAAAAAAAAAAAAAAATGTTCCAAACCTTCTTTTTTCTCCTTACAAGCCCTTTTTTGCTTTGGCAAATATATTAACTATTTTGTTATTTTCTGATTGCTTCAAAGGGACAAAAGAAGCATCTTACTTCAACAATATGTAAGCCCTACCAAATCTCTTGATACAATTTGAACCTAAACTTCTTCAAGCGTTATTTATTAGAATGAATTTTCTAATATTTGACCTTTTACCATTGAAGAATTTATTCATAACCTTAAAAAATGGTCCAAAAAAATCAAGAGAATAATTACATATTTAGTTTACGTGAATTCTTTCTTTACCTAGGATTCCATTTTATCATCAAACCAATTACTAGTCACATCTTTTTTATTTTTCTTAGCAACGAATAAATCTATTTACTTATGTGACTTAAATGTCTCGTAGTTAGATTAAATCATTTTACAAATGATCTGTATCATATTCCTGTAGCACCGCATCTCTCTCTTTTTCTCATACTCAGTATGGATACCGTTTAAATGTTAAGCTTTTGAAACTGTTAGTTTGTACCATAAAACATATAATTTGCGATCTATTTTAACACAATACGCATTCTATAGAAAGATTCCGAAACCGGATTGTTGCAACTCTTCTGCAACATTATTAACATTGCCGCTCATGAGTTGAATGATTTATAATAATGAAGCTGGCTTTCCGCATTGTAAACCTTATCTACTATGCAATACTGTTAACTCACATAAAGATCATCAAAAGAGTCCAAAATGATTGGAAAGAAGTTCAACTAACATGTATTATAAGAGTTAACCCATTTGTCATGTTTAGTTGCTGTGTTTATTGGTTTATATAGAAAACTATACTAAGGGAATGGTCAGCATAATGGTGCAACTAATCCTAGTTATAATATAGTTTATGCAGAATGATTGCCCAACTTAATTAAATATAAGAATTCATGGGAGAAACTACCAACTAATCATTTTTTTTTTGTTTTTTTGTTTTCTTTTTTTTTTTTGGTTTTACGAGAATATACTTGGTCCTGAATGGTAAGTTAGCTCATGAAACTGGATAAATGATCTTAAACAATAATATTTGTATTGAGAAAGCTTCACATTCACTCATTGCGGATATCTAAGAATTAGCATGGTTATTAAGCTTGATCCAATGCAAAGGAGTCGTATTCTATTTTATTATGCTAAAATATCCTGTGATCCCAATGCTATGTAATTTAATATTTTTTAAAATTGTAATAGACTAAACATCGTTGGATTATATCGATACCACATGTAGTGGTGGTTTCTTTTTCCGCACCACTAAGCATATTCTTCGTAAAACAAACATTATAAATAATTTATTCATATTTTGATAGAAAAAAAAAATTAAACTTATAATTATTTACTATAATCATAATTTGATAAACCAAGTATATCAACAATTTTTATATTGACTAAACTTTTCTCTGATATTTTAGACACTGATATTACGGGTAAGCACCCACTGATATCCTTTAAATTAAAAGCCACCAAGAGTTGGCTATGCTTGTCAACATTTGTATCATTCTTTGCCGACCAGAGAATCGCCACTTGCTTGGAAAGTGTGTTTACGGGCCATTTCCTGAAACGTTGATTCTACTGTAGAGGCCATAATTGAGCGAATTTCACCAGAAGAAGTTTTGTTTAGGATGTGGTTGTGATGTGTGATATAAACACGACATTCCACTTATAGAAGGAAATGTTAAATAGAAAATATTAATCATGGCAGTTTTTTAAACGATTGGACTACTAGGGGAATAGATATTGTTCCGGATCTTTAGCACTATGTTTGGAATAAAAGGAAATAATTAAGAGGAAAAGAAAAAGAATGGAAAGTACAAATTTCATAAAACTATCCTTGTTTGAAAATGAAGGGAAAATGAAAAGGGATAGATTTAGAAGGAAACGTTTTTCCTAGAGGCACGTCTTTTTCCCTATCTAAATTGGAATGATTTAAGAGAAAAATCTATCAAAATTCTAATTATATCTTTACTTTTTAATATCTTATCACATTTTTTAAGATAACGTAGTGATTACATAGTTTAATGTACTTTTAACTATTATTTTAAAAACTATTCTTTCCACGTTTATTCATTCCTCTTTTTTGCTTAATCCAAATAAGATGCATTAATTCTTTCCATTTAATTTATTTTCTCTCTAATTCTTTCATTTAACTTTCTTTCCCTCTTTATTCCTTATCTCTTCCCAAATATAGTGTAGAGGATTGTTATAAGCTTATCCTTTGCAATAAAGCTCCGTCTTCGTTCAAGGTTTCTTTTTTGTTTCATTTCTTTGGTTGATAAAAGTCAAATATTTTGAAGCCTAATTTTACTTCTTTTGGTTCTTTTTGCAAAGTTGTTTTTTCTATTTATTTATTTATTTATTTTTATTTCAAAGTGTAATAGTTTGAGTCCCATAAATAATAAAGAAAAATCTTAACTGTCTCTTTTTAAGAATTTTAAAAATAAAATAGAGGAGTCCTTGAAATATTAATACACCAATTTAAGAATGCCCATGAGATCCTTCAAGATAAAGATAAACTTAGAGGCACTCCTTAACATCCATATTAAATGAAAATTAATACACGAGTTAAAAGTAAGTGCTCTGAATGGGTTCTATATGAGAGAGGAGCAAATACTTTTTTTCTAAATTTAAACATGTAAATAGTGCAATGATAAATGGTGCAATCCAATGAATGCCAAACAATACAAATGGTGCCTCTTGGACTTTACATTACGCAAGAGCATTTGGCAAATTATTTCGTCATATTCCTTTTACACCGGAGCCAGGCCCAGCTACGTTTCTCGTCGTCACTTTCTGAAAACACATCATCCTCCGGTTTCTCACTTTGGATCAAATGCAAAATATTTTATTCCTACTTTACGATATCTCGCTATTCAATGCCAACCAATTCCACCAACCGGCAGATTATGGTCTGATGTAACAATGGCTTTATGTGGTCAACCTTCTTTGGCTAATTGGGTAGTTTTTCATTTGTCAAATGCGGTGGCTGTGCGAGGAAACAAAAGTAGTGCAGAAGGGATATTTATTTTAACATGTCCATCATTAAAAGTATACTGTATAAAAAAAAAAAAAAAGCAATTTGGAAAATAGTCCTAAAAGTTGATCTCGTGTATAGTTGTACATTCAGTTTCATGTGAAGTTTAACAAATAGGTCAATTTTCTTATGTGTTATATTTTCAGTGAAGATTATTACTTATTATTACTTAAAATAGATAACTTCTTACTTAAGTACTTATTACTCGATAATTGAATATAGGTAGCTAGGAAACGTGGTAAATGGGAGTCAACAATATTGCAAGGCCATTTTAAAAATGTGGTGAAAGTTTCTATGTCATTATCTCAAGTTTGAATTGGTTGTTTTTCTGTCTTCATTTGTGGAATTATGGACTAACACGACTACTTGATCAAATGTATCAAACACATTTATGGAAATATCATGTAGCGAAAACTTTGACAATATCTAAGCACATGTTGTTATTGCAAGAACAGATGGAAATCCTCTTACTTGACAAAATTCAAGTCGTTTGCAAGTTTTTTCAGATGTGCAATCATGACCCAGCAAGGGCTTCAAGCTAGACTACAACAACCATCCCAGGGTCTAGGTCTAAGTTCGTATGGAACATTTCACGTTAAAAGACCCATAACAATCTATTATTGGACCCCAATTTGCACGCACGAGGATGCGGGCATTTAACCTCCTTCATACATGCGTACTTCACGAAGTTACATAAATTATTAGTTATAAATTAATTTGATAATATTTTTGTGAGAAGTTCACATTCACAACTTTAAACTAATGATTATCTAACAAAATGAATCAAAAGGTTTATTAGATTTACTGAAACTAACTATAAATAGGGATTTAATACCATTAAACTAATGGATTCATATTTGGTGCATCATTCACTCGCATGAATATATAGATTGACTAATGGATTAGGAAAAATAAAAATGTTTAAAATTTCAATCATTTGCTAGACTAATGACTAATTCCTCCCAGGCATTATCCTAACCTTAATGACTTTCATATTTATCTCTCATTGAACATTACGATATTCAAAACTACATTAAGATTTTGCAAACAAAATATTGCAGGGAGAATCTCAGCACTCTCGTCCTATTTTATTCATTTAATAAAATGAACTCTAAGTTATTATGTCATTTCTAAACGTTGTCTAAAAATAACACAACATTTTTCTAAAGCAGCTGAAAAAAGAAAAATGTCATCAATATAAATTTTAATAAATACCTGTAGTTTTCGAAAAACCCACTCACATAAACTATAAGCACATTTAAGTTCTACACCTTACACTACATTATGAAATTCAATCTAAGCCAGCCACTCATGATTTTAGTAAATAAAAGCAATATTTAAAAACATTTAAGCTATTCTGACATGAAGATAAACGATATTCGATACAGGTAACATAAATAACGACCAAATAATAACAAAAACCACTAGGGTAATCTATAAAATTACTAATTTGCGCTAGTCTAATATTAAATATTGCTTTTTATGTTTGAAAGTACTAAAAAAAATAAAATAAAATAAAACAACTAATTAAGTCTACCTATCTTATGCTTTATAGAATAATATTTAGAGTAACGAATATCTTATTGATTATATGAGACTTTGTTCAAACAACATATAGACTACTCGAATGAAGTCTCATATAAGGGAATATTTTTCTATTAATATTTATTCAAGTGGTGCAAAATTCGTTTAGAAAAGGTGATGCACCACACCAATGATAGACAAGGGCAATGACACCAATGTGGGTCCAAATTGTAAAAAGCTTAAAAAAGAAAATAAAGATGACAAACACATAAACATAGAGAAATAAGCAGACTTCGAATAATCTCAAAGATATTATGCACCATGGGACTTCCGTAAACTCTCAAGCTAGCTCGATATAATATACGAGTGGTTTAATGAGGTCACTCGTTACTTAACCTTACTTAAAGGTGAGAATAAGAGTAGAGAAAAGCAAGCAAATAACTTATGAAGGAGAAAAACTCTATATATTCAATTTTTGATGATAAGATTGTTGTGGCTACATGGGAAATGGGTATTTATACTAGAAATACTAGGGCTACTTTTCTATACATGGAAAAAGACAAAAGAGCATTGTGCTAAATATGAAAAATATAAGAAAGGTAAGGGTACAAAAGAAAATGCAGTATTAGAAGTTTCAATTAGCAGAATCTATCTCATGAAGATTAGTGACACAGAGCTAATAGCTATTAGAGAAGCCTTTGAGGAAGCTAACAAAATAGTATAGTTAGATTGAGTGGATTTTGAGATAAGTTGCAAGCACTACTAAATTAGGTTAGCTTGGATAGGACATCCACAACTTGGAATTGAGATGGCCAAGCTATTGGGTAAGCTTAGTAAGCTATTAGAAGCAAGATCAAGGAAATTTTTGGGTTGACACTCTAAGATCTTTGACAAGGACTAGGGAAGGGATTAGCTCAGTAGTTATAGGAGGTTGGTAGCAAACAAGAGCTTAAACTCTTCAAGTATGGGTTAGTAAGAGAGGATTCATTTGGTAAGGATCTCAAGTCCATACACTCATACTTCGGTCAGAGGTTTAGTAAACTGATTCCTATCATCTCACTGGTTTGATTAGGATTTGGGATCAAATCCGACTGGTCTTCTTACTACTTGATTTTCTTGATAGGGGTTAAGGTTGGCAAGTTGAATGCATCAGAACCTCCGAAGTCTTTAGGTAGCTCTAATTGATATGTATTGTCATTGATCTTCTCAAATATCATAAAGGATCCTTTAGCTAGGGCAAATAGTTTACTCTTCCTTTTACTTAAGAATATTTCTTTGCTTAAGTGCAACCAAACTAGGTCGCTGGGCTAAAATTGCTTTGTCCTCCTTCCTTGTCCTTTTTCTTCCAACTTTCTGGTAGCTTGGTCAATCTATTGTGTGACCTTTTGATAAATCTTCTAAAGTGATTGAGCTTAGGCTTTTTCTTCGGGCTCTTCTTGGTTAGATACAAGTAGGTATGGTCAAGGGGAAGCTCGAGATTGAAGCCATAGATGATCTTAAACGGTGTATGACCAGTGGTGTCCTGCATTGTTCTATTGTATTGTTCTATTGTAAGCAAATTCTATCATGGGTAGGCAAACATCCCAATCAATCAAGTTCTTACCAATTGTAGCTCGAAGCAATGAACCCAAAATGTAGTTAATAACCTTCATCTAGCTATTAATTTAGGGTGATAAGATGTGCTAAAGAGTAACTTGGTCGTTAACTGATGCTAAAGAGTTCTCCATAAATGGCTCAAAAACTTTAGGCCCCATTACAATACTATGTTCCTTGGTATGCCATATAAGCAAATGATCTCTTGTAGAAAGAGAAAAGAAATAGTCAAAGCATCATTAGTTTTTGTACAAGGTACAAAATCTGCCATCATGTTAAATTTGTCCATTATGACCATCATGGAATCTATGCCTTAGGTAGCTTAGGGTAGATTAAGGACAAAGTCCATGATTAGATCAACCTACGATTTGGTCGAGGTAAGCAGAGGTATTACTCTCCCTTGTTAAGCTTGACTGTTTGACTTATTACAAGTCATACAATGTTCAAACATTCGATATACATCTCATCTCATCTTAGTCTGAAAGAACCATGCATTCGATAATTTGTAGGTCCCTTTCTCTCCTAAATGCACAGAGTGCCCTCCACTATGAGATTCTCTTACCAATAGTTCTCTAATAGAATAGGTTAGTACATAGAGCCTTCCACCTTAGAACATGTATCCATTTTTAACATGATATCCATTCACTGTTCTTCCTTTAATCATACATTGGGTTAAAATAAGGGTCTTGAGAGTATTGCTCTTTGATGTTTACAAATCCCAGAAGTCTTGTTTATAGCATGATAATAAGGGTTTATCTTCTCTATTAAGCAACGTCAATAACTACATTGGCCTTGCCATGTTTACACTTAATCATAAGTTAAACCCTTCCAATAATTCTATCCATTAATCTTGTTTCTTTGAAAGCTTAAATTGACTTCATAGGTACCTTAGAAACTCATGATAGGTATATGTGATGAATTCCTTTTGCAAGAGATATTGTTGCCATACTTGAAGAGCTTAGATTAATGCCAAAAGTTCCTTGTCATATACAAAATAGTTCAACTGTGGTCTTCTTAGCTTTTCACTATGATATGTAATAGGTCAACTTTTTTGCATAAGTATTGCTCCAATGCTAACACTTGATGCATCCGCATTCAAGCTCAAGCACTTTCTTGAAGTTAGCTAAAGCCAAAACTAGTATAGAGGTCAATTTCTCCTTTACCTTGGAAAGACTCTTTTCCTCCTTTTATCCCCATTTGAACTCCATGTTCTTCTTCATCAACTTAGTGAGGGGTATGACAATTATATTGAATCCTCGAATGAAACATTTTTAAAAGGAGGCTAAGCTATGGAAGCTTCTCACCTTTGGTACAAGAGGTCAAGGTTAGCTAATCAATAATAGCTTGGATTTTCTCATCACTAAACTCGTAAACCTTCTCTACTAACTACATACCTTAGGAAGACCACTTCTTCTTAGTAAAGGTTTCACTTCTTTAAAGTGCTAAACAATCTCTCAGCTTGAAGTTCATCAAATATAGCTTGGATGTGGATGATATGGCTAGACAGGTCGAGACTATATACGAGGATATCATCAAAGTAAACCTCAACAAACTTGATAATCAAATCTCACAGTACATGGTTCATTAGCCTCATGAATGTGCTCGACGCATAGGATGAACCAAAGAGCATTACCAATTACTCATATAGATCATGTCCAGTTTTGAATGCAGTCCTCCATTCATCCCCTAGTCTCATTTGAATTTGAAGGTAACCAAATTTTAGGTTGATTTTGCTAAAAATTTTAACATCATGCAATTTGTCAAACATATTATCCAACCTCGAGATAACGTACCTATATTTGATAGTTATATTGTTGATAGCTCTACTATCCACATGCGTATGTTAGGTACCATTTTTCTTTGGCATTAGTAAGGTTAGCATAGCATGTGGACTGAGATTCTCTCTCACATAATCTTTCTCCAACAATTTTTTGACTTATCTTTGTAGCTCGGTTGCCCACTCGAGGTTCATCCAATAAGCAATTTTATTATGAAGGGTGGTACCAGCTATTAGGTTAATACAATGCTTAATTCCTTGAAAAGGTAGTAGCCCATTAGGTAACTACTTAGGAAATTGGTTGACATATTCATCAAGTAGTTTATGGACCTCATTGGGTAGCACAACTTGCTCCTTCAATTCTAATAGCCTTCTAATTTACAAGAAGGTTGACATGCCGGATTTAATGGCTTATTGGAGCTCATAATGATTGAGGACTAAAGTCTATGAGCTAACTTAGTTTGCAACTTGGTAACTAGACTTGGGGCCATTGAGTTCAAGGTAATCTTTCTCTCATCCTTCTCAAATGCATACGTATTGTCTTACCCATCATATATGACTCGCTAATCAAATAACCATGGTTAGCCTAATAGCACATGCGATGCACAAATAGGTAAGACACCACAGAGAACCTCATCAGTATAATTCCCAACAAAGATTAGTGAGAGCACTTGTTGAGTAACATGGAGTGCTCCCTTCTCATTTAGCTAGTACAGCTTATATGGCTTCGAATGCGATAAGATCAACAACTTAAGCTTTTAGACTAGGTTAGTAGATACGACGTTGGTGCGACTTCTACTATCTACAATGAGTGCATACACTTGTTCATTTACCTTATAGATAATGTAGAACAAGTTTTCCTATTGTTCTTCCTCAATCGATGGTTTGAGGCTTAAAGATCGCTGGACAACTAGGGTCAACTTGTTCAAGTCTTTAGCAAATACATTTTTTGCAACAAGTTCTCCATTGCAAACCTCGGTGCTTTCCTCTGATTTAACTTTTTCTTTGGTCTCCACATTAGTACTTTCTATCTTGATGGTCGTAACCTCACCCTTAATAACCATAGTATGTTGGTTGGGACACTAGGCGACCATATGTCTAAAACCTTGGTATTTAAAACACTTGATTTGGCTAGTCTTCCATCTTAACCCTTATCCTTTTTGAAATGTCCTCTTTAGTACTTCATTGTCAATAAGGTGACTCTTCTACTCAATCATAACATCAACTAATCTATTTGGCTTGATACTGTATTAAGCTTAGTGACCATTTTGGACAGGTTGATTGGACTGGATAGGTAAGCTTAACTGAGGTCGGATTGGCCCCTCTTCCTCTACCTCTCCATACGTTGTGCAATCCTTATGGCTTCATCCAAGATAGTAAATTGTTAAAGCTCTACTACGTTTCAAATCTCTGATCTCAACCTAGTAAGGAATTTGGACACTATTTGATTTGAAGGTTCATTAACCTCACATTAGATCATGAGCATCTGAAACTCGTGTACGTACTTATCGACAATTCAACTTCCTTTCTTTAGTTTTTGAAGTCGAGCAAACGTATCTTGTAAGTAAGTGTTCGGCATGAACCTTGACTTGAGAACTCTCTTTATCTCAGGCTAAGTACTAACCTCTCTATATCCATCTCTTTTATGCATAGCCTGAAAGTTTCTCCACTACATCATAAAATAACTAGAGAATTATACTGTAGTAGTTCTCACCTTTTCTTGTTCTTTGTATTGATAGTAATTAAAAACTTATTATACCTTATCCTTCTAATCTAGGTACTTATTAGCATCTTTAGAGCAATTAAAGTTTAGAATCTATAGTTTCAAATAATCGGCAACTTATAGTGCACAAGCTCTCTCATTGGCTTCTTAATATTCTTCTTTGGCCACCTCATCAGCATCACCTAAGTCTATCCTCCTCTACGCTTGTACTCCTAATCTTCCATCTTAGTCTTATCAAGTTGGGAATTGCCTTCAACTAAGCCAAACATCATAGGCATCATCCCCAACTTCAAAACAGCTTGTGGGGTATTGTAAGCAACCTTAATAGGTCAAGAGGCCTAGTTGTGAATCGCTTAGGTCATCTTAGCTATCATATTAGTCGTTTCATCAAATCGTTCATTGGGACTTCTAAGGGTGGCTTAGGGTTGTTGACCACTATTAACAATACCACTATTGTCATCTCCAACTCTAGTATTCATACTTGAATCAATTATTCTTTAAACTAAATATTGTTCTACAACAAAATCAACACTCATGCTCTTGCTTCCACCTGGAAACAATATACACCACTTTCTGGTAATTAGCCTTCATACAACCTTTTCAAACAAAAACCAAACCCAATAATCAACTATGCTCTATTGTAGAAATAAGTACAATAGTCAACTTCGTCAAACCTAAAACAAAGATACTACCACTAGTACTTTGTTCTACTTTCTAATGTGGAAAATAGAGTGAAATAGAGTATAGCACAACATTCAAACCAAGATAACACAATCATTATTTCTAGCACTTACACTATGTTTGGAAATAGGGAAGGAATTAGGAAGGATGGAAAATGGAAGGAAAGAATTAATATATGTTCTTATTTGGATTGAAAGGAAAGAATTTGGAAGGACTATTTTTTAAAATAACATTTAAAAATAATTTAAACTACTAAATTCCATATTGTTCAAAAAAAGATGGCAAGACTTTAAAAAGTGAGGGTATAGTTGAAATTTCGTCAACTTTCTATTCCAAATCATTCTAATTTGAAGAGGAAAAAAATATTTGGCCCTTAAGGAAAACTTTCTCTCCTAAATCCATTCCTTTCACTTCCTTTCCTAAATCCATTCCTTCTACTTTCCTTCCCCACCCAATTCCTTCCTCCATCCTAAGTATAGTGTTAATACCGTCACCAACACATACATGTTACATCCTTAATCATAGCAATGCTTAACATAAGGTAATCATAGTAAGATACTCAAGACAACAACTTACCTACTATGAACCTTCACTTTGATGCTAAGATGATATGCGATACCAAAGATAGATAAAAGTAGCAACACCAGAGTGGGTCTAAGCTTGTAGAAAGCATGAAAACGAAAGCAAAGATGAGAAACATGCAAACAAAGAGAAACAAGCAGACCATGAATAATCTCGAGGATATTGTACACCAAGGGACTTTCATAGACTCTCAAGCTAGCTCGATAGGATGCATGAGTAGCTTGATGAGGTCGCTTGCCACCTAACCTTGCTCAAGTGTAAGGATAAGAGTAAGAGAAAAGTAAGCAAATAGCTTACAAAGGAGAAAAAATCTATATATTCAATTTTTAATGATAAGATTGTTGTAGCTACATAGGAAAGGGGTATTTATACTTGAAATATTATGGCTACTTTTCTATACATGGAAAAAGACAAAATGGCATTGTTAAAATATGCAAAATACAAGAAATAGGTAAGGGTACAAAAGAAGATGCAATAATTGAAGTTTCAAGTTACAAATAATATCTCATGAGGATTAGGCACACATGGTTGGTAGCTACCAGAGAAGCCTCTATAGAAGTTGACAAAATAGTATCATAGGATTGAGTAGATTCCGAGTTAAGCTGCATGCACTATTAGACTAGGTCGGCTTGGATAAGATCTCTACAACTTGAAACAGAAATGGCTAAGCTAATGGGTGAGCTTGGTGTATTATTAGAAGCAAGATCAAGGAAATCCTCAAGTTGGCATTCTGAGATATTTGAGAAGGAACAAGGAAAGGATTAGCCTAGTAGTTGCAGGAGGTTATAGAAATAAGAGCTTAGGCTCTTCAGGTGTGGGTTGACAAGAGAGGATTCTCTTGGCAAGGCTCTCAAGTTCGTGCTCTCGTGCTCGAGTCAGGGGTTTAGTAGACCAATTCCTATCATCAGGTTCCATTAAATGTCATACCTTAACATTTTAGATACTTTATCCAATTACCCTGCAGAGGTATTCAAATGAAGTTCCACATATTTCCTTGACTTGAGAAACTTCATCCAAACATTTTGTGCATCCATTGAAATGAGGTCCTCTTTTCCATCATAGGGTGCATTCTACTGACTATCACTTAAACACCTAGTGTAGGCTTTTGAATGCCTCGTATCTTTTGCTCATTTTCTTCATTTTTATGGTACTCTTCTCTTACTTGCTTATCTTTATACTTAATTTATCTCAACTAGCATATTGCAATGCTTTTTAACCTATAAAATATGTAAATCATGTTGTAATAATAGCGCATACTCATGGTTTGATGAACATAGCTAATGGGAATCAAGTTACAAGTCTTATCATAAGGGTAAGAGCTAGAGGACTCTAGAATCTCAAATTAAGAATTCTATTGATCAACTGGAAGCCACAGAACTTAGTTTTGTTGATTCATTTGATTTGTATGAATTACCCATTTGTGGAGGTAGAACCGTCATACTATTGTTTAATGAGTCTGAAGAGGACACCTTAAGTTGTATTATAAGGTTAGGAAAGTAGGGTGAAAAACAAAGGGAAGAAAAGAATTATGCACTTTAGTGTTTAGACACAAGACTTATAAACATCCAAACACTTACTGTACTAAAAACAACTTGAAAGTGATGTTTCAAACTAGGGCTGGCATCTAAAGGTTATAACTCCTACCATCTAGATGCCCGTTAAAAAGCAAGGCCTGATTTAGACATGGGATGGCTGACGGCCAATTCCTAGCAATTCCAACTTCATGTAGGCAAGTTGTAGCCTAACTCTATGTAGGCATCTAGGGGGTCAAGAAATGACAAGTAATAAGATCAAACTAGTATTTGGATGTCATCCACAATTACCATTAGAGATACCATTACTAGGCATTGATGAATGTATTTCATTATTTTTATTCACAACCATGTCATTAGCATAAAGACAGCTTAAGTACCCATAAGCACACTTTTGACTTCATTATTAATAATAGAAACAATCTTTGAGTTTGTACTCTACTCCATCTCTTATCAATCTTGATAATGGCAAGAAACCTTGATCCGGCTAATTTATGTGCCATGTAAGTTTAGTAGATCTTATACCTTCCATTCTTAGGTGTAATATCCTTCAGCGAATTGAATCATGATTCCCACTAACTCCAAATACTATGCTTATTCATTGTAAACACTTCATTTTTTTTTCCCTTTTCTTAAATATAGGTAAACAAAAATTAAAAATTAGAAAATAAAAAATACTTTGAAAATACAAAGTTGGCATGCATAAAAATATGGAAGAGCACTAAAAGTAGGATAATAGAAAAAAAAGGCATAAATATAGAAAATACAACATAATGAAAAAGATAGAAAAGAACAAAAATTGAAAACGGAAAATACCAAAAATATTGAAAAAATGGAAAAAGACCCAAAAATAAGAAAATTATAAGAAATACAAAAAGTTGAAAGAAAAAATCAGAAAAAAGTTATCATTTTGGTCGTTGAAACATTGCATTAGAGATGAAAATATTCTTTTGCTTTGTCACAAGTCGTTTTTAAGTTCAAAATATACATATGTGATTTGATTAAATTGAAGTTATATATATATATATATATATATATATATATGTAAGAGGCCAATTTTTTGAAATTAACTATTTGCATGAAAAATTGAAATTTAGTATAAGTCAAGCACAACATTAAACGGAGCTCTAATTCCATCAAATTGGACTACTTTTGAAAATTATATTTTACATGTGCATGTTGTACCAATTAATTACACATGGGGAAAATGTCAATTTGTTACAACCTATTTAGCTCGGGCCAATTTGTTGGTCCAAATGTTAATTAGCACATTTAATTTAGCTATGGTTGTAAGACATAAATTATTATTATTATTATTATTGGTAATTAAGGGAATTTCATTAGATAGAAAACATAAGTATAGAAAATAGTCCTAATTATAATTCCTAATTAGGACTATTACAAAACAAACCCCTATTAGGGTTTCAAATTTGATTCCTCGTAGTTCTAACACTACCATATCCACATATATCACTTTTCATTACATCATAAACAAAAAGTAAGGGTAGCTGGTAGAATAACTCAAAAAGGCCCTTCACAATGCCTTCCCTTGCCAGCACCCAGATTAGCAACACTTTTTGCCTCTTGAGGGATTGCTTGAAAACTCCATCCTTAAAGCTAGTAAAGTTTTACCCTACATAAATTTACGATTGTTTGATATTTCTCTTTGTAAACATAGCTTCTATTTAAAAATTTTGATGCTATAGCAAAATCTATTTCTATTTCAATTGAGTTAAACCATAATTGAATGTAGTGTTGTAAAGTCCAATATATCCCCCACAATTCTATTGCAACTATGTCTACCTTCCCTAGTTTATACATATAACTTAAGAGCTATTTCCCTGGATGATACTATATTACTTCTCTTGCATACACTTGGCTTGTTAAATTGTTAACATAGCTATCCGAATTTAACTTGACCGATCCATGCTTTGGAGGATATCATCTAGTGTTATTTAAGGATGTTTTGTATAATTGCTTATCTTTTTTTAGAGCAGCCCAATATTCATGAACAAAGCTCTAACTTTATTTATGATTTGTGTGTTTATAGGCTCAAGAGTGTGAAGAGCTTAATTCCAAACTAACCATATATACTAAATCAAGAACCTAAATTGCAAGGCCTTTGGTGGCTGAGATAAGTGTAGTTCTCTTTTCTTAGTGTACACATTTGTTTTGATCCAATTTGCAATGTCCCCATGTATCCTAGAATCTATCATGTCATTTTGATATGCTTAAACATAATTCTTAACATATTCACACAAGTAAATTACATGTTTAGTATCTTCATTCGGATCTCCACATCTAGAATACTTAGCTCTACCATTTATTTGCCTTTCACACAAGTTCAAAGTTGTAAGCAAATTATTTTTTGCTAGCCTCCATATCAAGAGCTTTACTTTTTGGGGGAAAATATATTTCCATAGCCATCTCCAATTTGAAGTTATATGCTCATTCACCTTACCCAATATTTTATACAACTTGATAACTCGGATTTTAAACATATTTCATAGGATGATTTTATAGTATTTTCCTCACATTTTTTGGTTTTCTTTAAAGAAATTGATACTTAATTGAGTAAAATTTTGATTTCTAGGTTTGAATGCGTTCTAGGATCGAAAACGAAGAAAAGGAATCAAATTTCACTCAAATCGGAGTTCAAATGAAGAAGTTATGAAGTTTTGAAGTTGTGTAGAAAATTTTGCCTTAGTGCAGAAAGTTACACGACCTGAGGACACGGTCATGTCTCAGGTCGTGTCTAGTGACGAAAACAGAATCTTTGTAATAAACATATAAAAGGATATCTTAGGGTTTGAAAAGACAAGAGACACATTACAAAAATGGAGAGACACAAGAGAAGAGAAAGAGACTTAAGGAACAACATCAAGAAAGAAGCGGAACAACATCAAGAAAGAAGCGGAACAACATCAAGAAAGAGGTGGAACAACATCAAGAAAGAGGTGGAACAACATCAAGAAAGAGGGAAACAACATCAACTTCAAGATTAGAGAGATTGTTCATCAATTAAAGGGGTTTTCATGTTTTATTTTATATTATTGATGAAACTTGTTTTTAGATTCATTATGATAGCTTAGAATTTGAGTATTTAGGATTATGGAACCTAGGGTTTCATGTGATTCTTGGATTGATTTAGAAATTTCAATAAAGTTTCTATTTTTACTTGATTCGATTATGTCATTTAATTATTGATTGATATTTTTAGAATATCAATATATAATATTATGCATGTTGATTGAGAAATTGCATGTATAATTAAATCTTTACATAATTGAAGAGAATTACATGTATACTTAGAGATAAGATACATATTTCTTCCGGAAAGTTAATTAATTGTATGGGAATTAATTATACGTTAATGTAATTCTAAATTATATTACTAAGTGAAGAGATTCCGGTGAATAATTTAGGATTAGGGTTAATATGCTTGAGAAAGGTATTAACTTTAGTTGTAAATCCTTCCGGTCAAGAATAATAGAAACCGAATTGAATATATTTTAAGTGATCACATGATTACTCTAGGGGAAATAATTCTTAAATACGTTATTACTTTCTTGAAGTCGTTTTTAGTTTTAATTCTTTTTCAATTGCTTAAGTAAGTCTTTTAGTTAAAGTAGTTTGTTAATTTTAGTATTTTTAATTAAGTCAAACTTTTATAATTTTCCGGTTAGATAATAAAGCTAAGGTTAATATTAGTACTCGAAGTCTCTGAGGGATCGACTTGGACTCACATCCGCTATATTAAAACTGATAGGTGCACTTACCTCATATCAAGTTTTTGGCGTCGTTGTCGGGGATTTTGATATTAAGAACACTAGTTGCTTTATTACTTCAACCATTTTTTTTTTCTTTTGTTTTCATTATTTATTTTCATTAGCTAGAGTTGCAATTGATTCTATATTTCTTACCCTTGCAGTGCATGACTCGAAGTAACCCGGAAGATTTGGTAGAACTTGATCTTGAAATTGAGAAAACTGCCCTTCAAAATTTGAAATCACAACCTAGACAAATTGTGGTGACCATTGACAACGAGTCAATCGTTGAAATCAAGGAAGAAGGTGAAGAGACCAACACTCAATTCATCGAGCAGGAAGATCCACCATACATGGCTAACAACGGGAATGAAGCAAATCGGACTATGTCCGATTATTCAAGGCCTATACTTATTGGAGCTGACTCTAGCATCGTAAGGCCAACCGTCGTGGCTAACAACTTCCAAATTGCACCTAACATTATACAAATGGTGCAACAATATGTTCAGTTTGACGGTCTCCAAGATGAAGATCCTAATACCCACATCTCTAGCTTTCTAGAGATTTGTGATACTTTTAAAATCAACGGAGCCACGGATGATGCCATCCGACTGTGGCTATTCTCTTTCTCCTTGAGGGGTAGAGCAAAATAGTGGTTGAACTCTCTACCACGAAATTCAATCACAACTTGGAATGAATTGGTAGAGAAATTTTTGGAGAAGTATTTCCTACCTGCAAAGACCGCTAAACTTCGGAATGATATTTCTTGTTTTGCTCAATTGGAAGCGGAGACTTTATATGATACTTGAGAGCGATTCAAGGACTTGCTCAGGAGGTGCCCGCGTCATGGCCTTCCATTATAGATTCAGATTCAGACCTTCTATAATGGTCTCAATTTATCTACGAGACAGATGATTGATGCATCCGCAGGAGGTACTTTGAACACAAAGACACCTGATCAAGCACAAAACCTGATTGAAGGAATAGCGATGAACAATTATCAGCGGGAAAGCACTAGAGCCAAACAAAAGGCTATGGAAATTTATGATGTGAACTTGACCACTGCTTTGGCAGCCAAGGTGGACTTATTAAGTAAAAAGATTAATGCACTCTCAGTTGGCCCTCAACAAGTGCAATCGGATGTAAGTGATTTTAGTATGCAAGGGTATGCTGCACAAGAATAATTGGAACAGGTGGATTATCTAGGAAATCCACCTAAGTAACAAAATAACCCCTACAGCAATACTTACAATCCAGGATGGAGGAATCACCCCAATTTCTCATGGGGAAATCAAAACCAAGGCCAGCAGAAGATTAACTTTGGCCTACCTGGATTTCAAAAACCATTCCCACCTCCTCTCCCTCAAGAAAAGAAATCCAGTGTGGAAGAACTTCTCACAAAATATATTCAAGGCAATGAGGATCGCTTATCCAACATTGAATCCTCGCTGAGGAATCAAGAGGCTTCAAATCGCAATCTTGAGAACCAAATTAGTCAACTTACGAAGCTAATCTCTGAAAGACCGCAGGGATCGTTACCGGGAAATATAGAACCTAATCCAAAGGAACATGTTAAGGCAGTGACACTTCAAAATGGGAAGGAGTTGCATGCTGAGAGGAAAGGTAGCGAGGAAACTAGCAAGAGCAAGGAGGGGACGAAAGCAACGGCAGATGTAAAGCCATCAAAAGTGAAGGAATATCAACCACCTATCCCATATCCCCAAAGACTCCAGAAAGATCGCAATGACCAACAATTCAGTAAGTTCCTTGACCTCTTTAAACAACTTTATATTAACTTACCTCTTGTTGATGCCCTGTTATAGATGCCGAAGTACACTAAGTTCTTGAAAGATTTGTTATCTAACAAGAGGAAGCTTGAGGAGCTTTCTACAATAATCTTGGATGAAATGTGTTCATCGATCGTACAAAATAAGCTGCCCAAGAAGTTAAAGGACCCAGGAAGTTTAACAATTCCTTGTCATATTGGTAATCTGTTAATTGACAAAGCCTTAGTTGATTTGGGTGCTAGCATCAATTTAATGCCTTATAAATTTTTTAAGAAACTAGGATTAAGGGAACCTAAGCCCATACGAATGAGCTTGCAATTAGCTGATAGATCTGTGACGTACCCTAGAGGTATATTTGAGGATGTATTAGTTCAAGTGGGTAAATTTATTTTTCCAGTTGATTTTGTGATATTGGATATGGATGAAGATTTTGAATTGCCCCTTATCCTAGGTAGACCATTCTTAGCTACCACTAGGGCTATCATTGATGTTAGTGATGGCAAGCTCATTCTTCGAGTAGGAGATGAAGAGATTATGTTTAAAATTTCAGAGCCTATGAAAAAGTCTATCGATCAGGATGATACTTGCTACCTTCCAGATGTTACTGACACTTTTGTTTCAAGTTATATGCAGGAAGTTCTTCTTAAGGATCCGTTGGAGAGTTGCTTGCAATTAAGCATGGTGGAAGCTTCGAAAGATCCTGTAATCTGAGGTGATAGCCCAACTGGAGGCAAATAAACCTATCTCTGTGGAGAAAGGATTAGAAGAGTTTGAAAAGAGGAAGGAAGCGCAGTTAAAATCTTCGATCGAGGAGCCACCAGTATTGGAGCTAAAGCAATTACCTAACTACTTGGAATATGCCTTCCTAGAGAAGGACTCCAAATTACCGGTAATTATAGCATCCAATTTGGAAAAAGAGCAGAAAGAAAAGTTGCTGAAAGTACTCAAGGAGCATAAGAAGGCCATTGCGTGGAAAATATCTGATATTCAAGGTTTTTCAGTTTTTGGCAACTCACCCATTGCGAGGACATAATGGAGGTATTTATGGATGATTTTTCAGTTTTTGGCAACTCATTTGACCTTTGTTTAAATAATTTGGACAGGGTACTTACCAGGTGTGAAGAGACCAACCTTATCCTCAACTGGGAAAAGTGCCACTTCATGGTACAAGAAGGTATTATGCTGGGCCATAAGATCTCTTATCGAGGAATTGAGGTGGATACTGCCAAAGTGGATGCGATTGCAAGACTCCCATCTCTAACTTCGGTTAAGGCCATAAAAATTTTTTTATGACATGCAGGTTTTTACAGGCGATTTATCAAGGATTTCTCGAAAATTGCCCACCCTTTGACTAAGCTATTAGAGAAGGATGTGCCTTATGTTTTCTCTCAGGAGTATTTGAAAGCTTTCAATATCCTTAAAAAGAAACTTACCAATGCTCCAATCATGGTAGTACCTGATTGGGCACTCCCTTCTGAGCTTATGTGTGATGCAAGTGATCACGTAGTCGGAGCAGTGCTGGGGCAAAGGCGAGACAAGCACTTTCAACCAATTCACTATGCTAGCAAAACTCTTACGAATGCTCAGGAGAACTACACTACTACAGAAAAAGAGTTGCTAGCCGTTGTTTTTGCCTTTGATAAATTTCGCTCTTATTTGCTTCTACCTAAGGTGATTGTTTATATTGATCATTCTGCCTTTAGGTACTTGTTAGCAAAGCCGGATGCAAAACCAAGATTGATTAGGTGGATCTTGTTGCTGCAAGAGTTTGATGTGGAGATCAAAGATAAAAAAGGAGCTGAGAATTTAGCAGTAGATCACCTATCCCGATTGGAGAATCCAAATTTGGAATTGCTCGACGAGAACGAGATCAAGGATGAATTCCCTGAGGATCGACTCTATGCCATCGCCCAGGTAAGTGATATGGAAATTCCTTGGTTCGCAGATATTGCTAATTTTTTAGCTGCTAGGATCATACCGAAGGGACTTCAACACTAGCAAAAGAAGAAAATCTTTTTTGATGTGAAACATTATTTTTGGGATGATCCTTACCTGTTTAAAGTATGTGCAGATCATGTCATTCGAAGGTGTGTACCACACCTCGAAGGTTGGCGAATTTTGAGCCATTGTCATTCGGGGCCTACGGGTGGGCATCGTAGTGCCAATAGGACAGCTCATAAGGTAAAGATGCCCAGAGATATGTTGAGAGTTGTGATCGTTGCCAATGAGTGGGGAATATATCTCGTAGGGATGAAATGCCACAAAACCCCATCATCGAGGTTGAGGTATTTGATGTATGGAGGATCAATTTCATGGGTCCTTTTCCAAAATCAAATGGAAACAAATATATCTTAGTAGCTATTGACTATGTCTCTAAGTGGGTGGAAGCTAAAGCCCTACCTACTAATGATACTAGGGTAGTAAAAAAAATCTTGAAAGGCCTATTTTCTCGATTTGGTACCCCTAGGACAATTATAAGTGATAGGGGAACATACTTTTGCAATGCTCAACTCGACCAAGTATTGAAACGTTATGGCATTACACATAGGATAGCCACCCCGTACTACCCCCAAAGTAGTGGCCAAGTGGAAGTTACCAATCGCGATCTTAAGCGAATTCTTGAAAATACCATAGAGTATCATAGGAAAAATTGGTCAGAAAAGTTGGATGATGCTCTATGGGCATACAGAACTGCCTACAAAACACCACTCGGGACCACACCCTACCGACTTGTATATGGCGAGGCTTGTCATTTATCGGTAGAGATAGAGCATAAGGCTTATTGGGCAATTAAGAGTGCTAATGTTGATTTTGAGCATACAAGTTCTCATAGGAAACTTCAACTGAACGAGCTAGAGGAATGGCAAGCAAATGCATATGAGAACTCCAAATTATACAAAGAAAGGGCCAAAAAGTATCATGATCAGCGAATCAAACAAGGTCGACAATTTAAAGAAGGTGATCATGTTCTTTTGTATAATTCCCGCCTTCGTTTATTCCCAGGTAAGTTGAAATCCAGGTGGTCTAGACCATTTACAATTACATGAGTTTTCTCGTATGGGACTGTTGAAGTTGCACACTCGGAGAAGGGCACATTACTTGAATGGAAATTTGGAGCATGTTGGACGAGAGGAGTTTTCTCTCCATCCAATAAACTAACATGAGAAGACGTATCCCGTCAAGCTATCGATGTTAACTAAAGCGCTTCTTGGGAGGCAACCCATGTCTAACTATGCTTATGCGTCAGTTTTTAAGTTTTCTTCATTTTATTTTCATTTTATCTCACTTTGCTTTGTTTCTTTTTCTTTAAATTTATCGTCATAGTCTTTTCCCTTTTAGTTTTATTTTTTCTTTTTCTCTTTAGTTTTATTATTTTTAAGTTTCCTTTATCTTTACTTTTACTTAAAAATAAATAAAAAAAATTAACACGGGCAAAAGACACGATGCCCAGTATTCTACAGTACCTACAGTAAGTTACATGGGTGTGGGACACGGTCGTGTCCCCAGCCCGTGTCCGTCCAAACTTTGATCCTACTCCGTGGGCACAGAAAGTTACACGGGCGAGGGACACGGTCGTGTCCCTAGCCCATGTGCGCCTAGAATTTTCCACCCGTGCACAGAGAGTTACACGGGCATGGGATATGGTCGTGTCCCAAGCCTATGTCCGTCCAATTTACATACACGGGCACAGAGAGTTACACGGTCGTATCCCAGCCTGTGTCTAACCAGACTCCACATGACTCACACAGATTGTTACACTGGTAAGGGACACGGTCGTGTTCAAGCCCGTGTCAACCCAAACTTACACGATTTTTGCATATGGCCGTTTTATTTAAATTAAACACACTCTCTCACATACTTCCACATATCAACACATATTTCTTTTCTCTTCTCTTCTTCTTCTCCTCACGATTTACTTTTCATCAACACATTTCTTCATCAAATCTAACCCGATTCAATGTTTCTTCTTAGGTCGTCAACGGAAAATCATGAAAAGTAGATTGTTTAAAGGAGGTCCACATCTGTTACATCATGTTCTAATCATGAGGGCACTATTATCGAGCTACTAGCCACTCTTTCGCCACTAGAGTATCTTATGCTTCAAGGCAGGGAAGTATTAGTTTCTTTTTCAATACATGTATTTTCTTTTTCCCTATGATGTTTTTCCTTATTTGATATCTTGCTATTGTGCTTTCTTAGTCGTACATTGAGGACAATGTACATTATTAAGTGTGTGGAAGGGATATATATGAATTTGTTACTATTTAGGAGACCGATTATTCACATTTGACCCAATTAATTTTTAAGTTAACTTGCAATAGGTGATTAACAAGTGTTTTGCCAAATTAACTGTTTCATCTTGATTATTATTGATCTTATTATACTTTACTAGAATTGATTGGTCAAATTTGTGAAGGGCAAAGTTACGAGTTATTTAGCTTCGGACTTTAGGACTTGAGATTGGAGCAACATCACTAGTTGAGAGTTAGTCATGGTTATTTTTAAATTTACTTTTATGTATACCCTTCTTTTAGAAATTTTTAAGAGTCCTATAATTTTTAGCAAACAAACAAATGAAATTCTTCTTTTGAGAAACCCTTGAAAAATCACAATGATTGGAGGTCAAAAGTAATAACAAGTGTAAGAATAGAAAAAATTGGTAAGGATTTGTCTTGGTCCGTCAGAAGAGCAAGATTGAGTCCCAATGCCAATTCAAATGAAAAAAAAAAATTTGATATGGATCAGCCTTGATCCGTCAGAAGAGCAAGGTTCTTTCCCGCTATCAATATAAGGAATAAGTTGGAATGGATCGGTCTTGGTCCATCAGAAGAGCGAGATTCTTTCCCGCTACCAATATAATTGTGCTTAAATAAGGTAAATTTAAAAAGACCTCTCAACAAAAGCATGAACTAGGGGGATGATCAGAGGATGAGTGGATGTAAAATGTGTTTGTTTTAGATTATGGTGCTTGGTGAGATGAAAAAGAGAATTGTATACACTTTAGTTGAATGGACAAAATTTGTATGACTCTTTCTTGGTTGGCGAGATATTAAATCCAATTTTTAGTTTAAGAATCCTTGGTTAAATGCTTGGGTAAACTTTGATTTTCATAAATTAACTAATGAACTTTAGTATTAAGTATTGTTGGAGCATTCGAATATAGTCAGATGAAATTTGTTGACTTTATTATTGCAAGTTAGCTGAGAATGATTTTCTTACTTTTCTTCGAGTCAAGTGTATTTGTTCACCGGTTTCTTAAATAGTGATAAATTTTGTTTAGCATTTCTTGTCCTGAAAGTTTTGTTTTGATTTATTTGCTTGAGGACAAGCAAATGCTCAAGTGTGGGGAAATTTGATAACTCGGATTTTAAACATATTTCATAGGATGATTTTATAGTATTTTCCTCACATTTTTTGGTTTTATTTAAAGAAATTGATACTTAATTGAGTAAAATTTTGATTTTTAGGTTTGAACACGTTCTAGGATCGAAAATGAAGAAAAGGAATCAAATTTCACTTAAATCGGAGTTCAAATGAAGAAGTTATGAAGTTTTGAAGTTGTATAGAAAATTTTGCCTTAGTGCAGAAAGTTACACAACTTGGGGACACGGTCATGTCTCAGGCCGTGTCTGGTGACGAAAACAGAATCTTTGTAATATACATATAAAAGGATATCTTAGGGTTTCAAAAGATAGGAGAGACATTACAGAAATGGAGAGACACAAGAGAAGAGAAAGATACTTAAGGAACAACATCAAGAAAGAGGCGGAACAACATCAAAAAAGAGGAAAACAACATCAACTTCAAGATTAGAGAGATTGTTCATCAATTAAAGGGGTTTCTATGTTTTATTTTATATTATTGATGAAACTCGTTTTTAGATTCATTATGATAGCTTAGAATTTGAGTATTTAGGATTATGGAACCTAGGGTTTCATGTGATTCTTGGATTGATTTAGAAATTTCAATAAAGTTTCTATTTTTGCTTGACTAGATTATGTCGTTTAATTATTGATTGATATTTCTAGAATATCAATATATGATATTATGCATGTTGATTGAGAAATTATATTTATAATTAGATCTTTACACAATTGAAGAGAATTACATGTATACTTAGAGATAAGATACATATTTCTTCCGGAAAGTTAATTAATTGTATGGGAATTTATTATATGTTAATGCAATTCTAAATTATATTACTAAGTGAAGAGATTCCGATGAATAATTTAAAATTAGGGTTAATATGCTTGAGAAAGGTATTAACTTTAGTTGTGAATCCCTCAGATCAAGAATAATAGAAACCGAATTGAATATATTTTAAGTGATCACATGATTACTCTAGGGGAAATAATTCTTAAATACCTTATTACTTTCTTGAAGTCGTTCTTAGTTTTATTGCTTTTTCAATTGCTTAAGTAAGTCTTTTAATTAAAGTAGTTTGTTAATTTTAGTATTTTTAATTAATTCAAACTTTCATAATTTTCCGGTTAGATAATAAAGCTAAAGTTAATATTAGTACTCAAAGTCTCTGAGGGATCGACTCGGACTCAAATCCGCTATATTAAAACCGATAGGTGCACTTGCCTCATATTACAACTCAACTAATTGTATATTATCTTTTTTATTACCTGAAGCATATGCTGTGTCTTCTTTCTCCTGAAGGACAATTGGGCTAATAGTACTAACTAATGTATCTAAAACTTCAAACCCTAATTTGTTGTTATCCCAACTGTAAGACCTTAACCAACATTCAACCACTACAATATTCTTTACTTGTGATGAATGAGACCTTGAATGATTTGTCTTATACTCACATTGTCATTCCATTTATCTCACTAGAAGCTTATGCTTCTTCCATTTCCCACAACCTTACACCTATTCTCTTCAAACCAACGTTGACTGTGCAATAATATTTTAGTAAGGTGAGAAGTGAGCTTTGATGAAGGGATTTCCTCCTCCTTTCTAATCTTTATGTGCTTAGCTCTACGATGTGCCCATAAAACTCCGTCATTTTTAGATTCCCAATACCTCTTGAGAGCACAGGCTTCATTCCTTCTTTGTAGGTCTATAAGTCTAAGACCTCCTTCTTCCTAGCAATACTAACTTTTACCAACTGATTCAATGAATCTTATTTGTGTCTTGGACACCATTTCAAAGAAAATGTATTATAATTTTGTTTAATTTATTTATATATATATATATATTTTTTTTTTCTTTTGGAATTTTTGCAACTTGAATGTAATAGGTAGGTAGGGATTCAAGACATAAATTAATTAATGAATGTAAATGTGATCAAATAAGAGAATTGTGCGTGTTGGTTGTGGCCTTGCCATTTGCGACTAATGTCACTGGTTTGGTCAAGCGTAGAACGTCTCTTATTAACTAATTTAGCTATTCTTCTGAGGTATGGTTCTTGATCTGGTTGGTTGAAGCTTCATCAAGGTAAAGTCTCATATTTCATTTTCTATTTTTATTTAATTAGAAATTTCATTATTATAACTACTTTTATTTTTTGTTTTGTCTTCTTATTTAATTGATTCAATTGTTTTGATCTGACTTCTTTTTAGCAAGATCCGTCTCCTACATGTCTCATTTATGGTTCTTTTACCAATAAATCTATAGGAAAAAAAAATCCCAGTTTTTCTTTAATCACATTATATGAAATTTGGATAAATTGCTACATGGCCAATGACTCGTCTTGATATGCATATTTCTTATTGTACACAATTATTGCCGTTTATAAGTGTGTGCCAAATGGGAAAATCCAAAGATTACAAAGAAAAAGGAAAATTATCAAAAAATTACAGAAATAGTCAATTTGGTATCGAGTGATGATTGATGTTGCATTTGGCTTGTTTGATCATACACTGATCCTTATGTGATTTGTAGATATTAATTAGTTGTTGTGCGATTTAGTTAGCTGTAGGAAATAAAAAATGGAAAATTTTAAAAATATTAAGAATTTGCATAATAATGTGTTATGATCATATCTTGATATTCGTGTTAATAGCCATATTGTCCATTCACCAAGTTCTTTTCAAAATTTTTATTTTTCGAAAGACAGGAAATTGATGGTTTCTTCCTCCTCCTTTAAAAGTTTTTATTGTCCTTTTTTATTTAATTTTTTTATTTAAAAAAATCATCTTTTTTTTAATCATAAATATATTTCTATCACTTAATGCTCTTTTCTAAGAAAAAATAATGATAAATTGATCCTTTTTACAAAAAAATAGTCCTTTTAGAATTTTTTTTTCCAAATAAACACCTCAAATTAGGGCTTCTTAGGTCTTTTTTTTTAAATGAAAGAAATAATAAAATTAATAAACTTAAAGTGGAAGTTTTTCTTTAAATAAAAGGAACTTACCAACTACATTTTTGCTAGAAAAGGAAGTATGATGGTTTGATTCCAGCCAGTAGATTTATAAGCATCTACGACCATAAAAATAATAATAAATTTTTTTTTTTCAAAAAATAATAAAGGTTCAAAGAAAAAAATATATTTTAATATGTCTACTTGTTTTTATTAAATTTAGTATTTTTGTATCATATTGTGATATCTTATATATATATATATATATATACATATATATATTTTCCTTATGATATGTTTGTTAATATTCATCCATTTTCATTCGTGAAATTTAGTGTTTTTTTTTAATCATTTACACAAATCAATGGTTGATATTAGGATTTATCTACTCATAAACCTTAGTTTCTCATTTTTCCTTATTTCAATTGAGTGACAACTCCCATTTTTTTAGAGGAGTAACTTTAAAAGAATTTTCAAAAAGTTTTTGCTTAATTTTTACCAAACAACTTATACCAAATGGGTTAGTTTAGTATAATAACGAAAAAAGGAAAAATTCAAACTTGATAATTTGGTGACTCATTAAGGATATTGGTTTTCCAAAGTAGGCCAGTTGAATAATATTTTTTCATAAAAAAATTTGCTTTCCTATGTTATAAATAGGATATTTTTTTTATATGTTGTATATATTATTATCATTCATATATTTGTTTATATTCCTAATTTTTTATATGTGTGAAACATAGAGGAATTCTATAAGGAATTTAGAGGAGGGGGAAAAACATTATTTATAGATATGATGACTTAGACCATATGGAACCTTAGGAGAGATGCCTTTATGTAGCTTTCATGTTATCATGGTCAATACCAATGCTGGATTGGGTGATTCACCATCTCAGCTGTGGTTCATTTGGAGTTAGATGACCCTTAAAAGCTATCCATTGACATCATATGTTTTTATTTTATTTCTTCATTCATTTGTTCTTTTTTTTTTTTTTCAATCAATCTCTCTTAACGCTTCAAAATTTTCTTTCAAAAAGAATCATTGTTTTCCAAAACCTTCTTTTTTATGCTACCTTTATGATGATTTCTACCCAATTGATTTTTTTTTTAAGTTGTAAGATATATATTATATTACTTGATTGACATTATCCATTTGAAATACCATTAACCCTTTGAACAATAATTCTTAGATTTCAATCCCATAAATAATAGCTCTTATATTTAAGTTTTGCTAAATATAACCCTTATGTCCCAAATAATAACCCTTACATATAAATATTGCAATTAATAACTACATATCTTGATCCTACAAATAATAAGCATTGGATATAAGCCCTATAAATAATAACCAATAGATATCAATCTTTTATATAACAATCCTTCGACCAATTAACTAAACAATTCAACTTGTAAAATAATCAACACCTTAGATTGCCCCATTGTAAATATTTGTAAACTCCTCTTTTGTATTTGTCACCAACCTTGTCAATTTTGATAACCACCCTTAAATTATTGGTCTTGTGTGTAATCATTTATGTCAAAATCATCTTCATCCTATTAAGCTTGTAAATGACCAAAACCTATAGATTACCATCCTCGTAATAATAGGGACCACCTTTGTCTTGAAACTTCTTGTAGATCACCTTTAGGTTATAACTTTTCAATACTCATAGGTTGTCTCTTTCATAATAAGAAATTGTTATATGTTGGTAAGCAGTTGTTACCTTTTTGTCAACTTTTCCGTAAGAATGAATGTTACGGTGTCTCTTCAACAATTTAGAAAGAAAACCTTTTGAAAACAAAACAAGGAGTAACTTTAAGTTTGTAAATAGTTTATCACTTTTAAGGTTGTTACATTTTTCTTATAATAAACTCTCACATTTTTATTGCCTTCTTTTCGTAAGTATAGTTTACTCCTTTTTATGTAATTATATAAGTTCACCTTATAACTTATCCTTTCCGTAAATACTGCTGGTTGTTGGAAGTTAGCACTTTCATAATGAAATCCACCACATCGGTAGTAAAATCCCTATAAGTTTTTATGCTGTAATAAATATGCCACTCAAATAATATCACCTTATGAGTAAATAATTCCCTCCAAAATATGACATAAGTTGTCCTATAAATAAGTATTTTTTACTCACCTTATAGTAGATCATATTGCTGCTTTATTTGTAAAATAGGACTTTTTGTGAATAGAATTAATTCATAAATAAAAAAAAAATAAGGAGACGTGAATGAGAAAATATAAACTTGTAAAAGGTATATACATTAATAATCAATTTGCATAGCTAGTTTTTTTTTTATTTGGAAAATTAGCAACTTTTGTCAGTAAAATAGATATCCATAGACATAAGTTGGTTTTCACTAGTTATTGTACAATTTTTCTATCTCGAAAAAAATAAATAAAGACCTTTTTTTTTTCGTTTTTGGATAAAAAAGAGGATTGCTAATAAATAAAGGCTCTTGCAAGGTTTTGAAAAATTCTCTTATAAGGCTCGACCTAACCTAAAGCCTAGAGTCATTTGCTCTAACCTCAAAATGTTTATAGACCGAAAACCACTACAACCAATAAACTCAAATACTCAAAGAGACTTGAAGGCATAATGTTGAGGGGTAAAGAGGAAAAACCTAAGGGAAACGAGCACAAAATTAAAGAACTTATTGATAATGACCCTAAAAAAATACTAGAGAGAAACCCTTCTATACAAACCAAACATGATCTAAGATCTACTAAAGATGCTCTAAGCTTCTCAAGAAGGCTCAATGAACACAATACCTAATCTTTCAAAGAGCTTGAACACTAGGTCTGCTTACTTCGCAGAGTCTCCCCACTCATTCCTAATCCATAAGATACTAAACACAAACCATCTCCAAAACCCTCTAAAGACACCAAATACAAAATCTATCTTCAATATAGTTCGATAAGTGATTTCAATGAATAAGCCCAATGAAATTAAGTTTAAGTAAAGCATCTAGAAGACTGAGCTAGCAACTAAGGCTAAGGCAATCACTTTTCGAGGAGTATACTAGCCCACCATTATAAAGAACATCTAAAGATAATCAAGCTGGGCGAAGTAGACTAAAGGAAGGCAGTATTGAGCTTAATTGAACTACAAAGATGTTAGGACTTAAAATTTTCCACCTAAGGAAAGGTAACTCTTTATTTGAAACATTTAGAGCAAGAGGAAAACTTAATCCCAAACATCAACCTTAAAACACTTGAGAGATGAGTGTCATGCCCCAAAAAGGTAAAGTCATAACAGTCCTGCCATGTGAGTCATTCTAAAGTAAAAATTGTTCTTATAGTTGCTATCTTAAACTTGGTTTATATCAGACATACTCGACTTTATCCCTTTGAAACCTCTAATTCAATACCTGTTTGATATAAACCTGCGGAGCAATCCTTTGAAATAATTTGTTAAAAATAAACTTGTAATTTGACCTTATAAAAAAGTGGCAGTAAATCCTATAAGTACCTATCATTTCACATACAGACCAAAAAATTGAAAACTACTAAGCCTTTTGAGGAGTTTTATATAGTTTTCCTTAAAAGATAGAAAGTTAATACTAAGGGCAATAATCAGTCATTTCTTGTTGCATTTTACTCCACATCCTAGTTTACTAGTGTTCTAGTATTGATTAGGAACTTATAATCCATTTGAAACTTGTAAAACAAATTATAGAGGATTGAGCAACAAATTGCTCAATAAGTGAGGCAGAGACAAAAGTATGTACTCAATACAACATAAGTAGGGTTTTCAATTAAATTAGTTAGATGCAATGCATGCACAAGCAAATGTCATCGCATGATGTTATTCGGTCCATCGTGAAATTAGAAAAATTTCACCTACTTTAATCCAAGTTGAGGAGATTGATGTTGTGCACTTCGCGAATTGAGACTAAACTGAGGTTTCTGCAATGGAGAATACCCTCCTCCTGTAACCATCTTTAAGCTACAGCCCCCAACCTTACTGTGATCTCCTCTTCTGTCACTTAGTTCGACTAAGGGTGAGGAAATGAGCATTTCAACTATCTTCATTGAAGGGAGTCCATGTTTGGCCCGAGAATCTTAGTCGTTACCCTTGGTGGGTTACGATACATATCAGGTTAGATGTTAAACCAATCTCAAATAATTCAAGCATAATAATATTCATTGAACAACTATATCATGGAGCTCAACTCTCATTACAGCAAATCGAAACCTAACCACAAGCGTCGCATACACATAAATAGCTAGCTACAATCATAAACCAATACATACCAAAGTTCCTAGATATTTTAAAATAATATTCCAAAATGTTGTAGAGCATTGATCCCACTAACCTATACTGAAGCTGACTCCGATAAATCTAGAACATCCAAGCTTTACTCACTCGGAAGTTCTATATATATACTAAAGCTCATATTCAGTTTTCATAAGATTTATGAATACGTTAGGGTTTTATCTAGTATTTAGTTCATATATTATTTATACAATTATTCAGTAGGCTTTCGTATATATATATTTATATACATACACATTATATCTATACATATATACTTTAAGTATTTTATTTTATCAAATAGGTTATAGCAATTTACTTATTAATATCTAATATATGCAGTTTACTACTACTTATATTATATCGTTTCGATTGTATCAAAACGTAATTACTATTATTTATATTACACTTTAATTACGGAAAAATCGTCATAGAATAATATTTTTCGTAATAGTACACAAAACATTTGGTTTACTTCCTAAAGTAATTCAGTTTTAGTAAGATTAGTATCATGGAGTTTGCAAGAACCCGATTATACGTACTACGTGTTCATTTAAAAGATTATCTTTAAAAGGTATTTTTAATTCTAGTATACAGATAAAATTGTATAGCAATCAATATCATGTTGATATTGTCTTATGTAATGAAGAATATATTTTCATACAATTTTGTAACAAAATATAAGAAATCATATATACTCAAATTTTACGAAAGTAATGATGTTAAATTTGTAGGAATATAAGGTTCAATTTTAACAGTTCTAGTAAATGATTATTACTAGAGATCCGCTTAATTTACAAATCGGTGTTAATAATATATGAATCTTAAAACTATTAATATTTTAAGTTTATAATTCGAAAAAAAGAATGAAATAGTACAGATAAAATACTCGATTTAGAAAAATAGTGAAATAACGGATATCTCTTTCCTATGACTATTAAGTATTAATTTAAAAAATAATACTTATAATTATAGAAACAAGGTTACGTAAAAGTACCAAGTCCTCTTTTCTTCTTCTTTTCCTTCTTCATCTTCTTCCCTTTTTTTATTCTTCTCTTTTCTTTTTCTTTTCTTTTTTTTTTCTCTCCATTTCTCTTACTCTCTCTTACCCTCTACTCTCTTTCTCTCCACCCTTCTCCTCTCTATTCTCTCTTCCCTTCTCCTCTCTTTCTCTCGCCTCGTCCCCTTGATTATGTTTTTGGTGGCATAAATGGCTTTTATAGCCATCTGCATTTCATTGCCTTCAAATCACAGTTAGCATAATAATTTTTTAATTTATACAATTAAGTTATATTATATTTTATTTAATATTTATCCAAATTCCTAGAATATTCAAAGAATATTCTTTCTTTTCATCACCAACATTATTACTAAAGAATAATTTATAGTTGAAATTTTCTTTTCTCACATATCTTTATTTTAAAGGAGTTTTAATGTAATTATTAGTAAAAATATTAATAATGTATAATATATATTTAAGTTATATTAATTATTTATGACTTATTTATATACATCTTATGTGATATTTTACTTACCAATATTAATTATTAAGATCACATAGTTGATTCTAATAGATTCATCCTAAGCTATATCTAAAATTATGAAACTTTACGTTATAGTGATTAGATCTAATAAACTTAATATTTCTAAGAAATTTTCATATAAATAAGCTCAAAGTAAAATACTAAAGTTGTATGATTATTTCATTTAAATTTTCTCCTAATCATTAAAGTTCAACTTAATCCCATGAATATTATTATAAATCATAATTTCTAGAGTGTCTCTCAAGCATAAATTTTTTAATTAATTTCTTATTAATTTATATGATTATATATATATGTCTAAAGGTAATTCTAACATTCTCACACCTATGAATGCTTTCAATCAATTTAACGAAGAAGGAATATCCGGCCAACTAGGTTTATACTAATTCAATTACTTTTACGTATTATCTCATGTTATTAGTAATATTATTACACTCATTATTCTATTGTTAAAATCTATATTCTTGTGGTTACAAATAATATCAGTATAAATTATTTTATACCTATTGACCTAACTTATAAATATATTTTTTTATAAAAAAATATATATCACCTGAAAGCTAGCAAATCGGAGTCATGTGGCATTACGTATTATATATATTTTTAGACTTTCGGGTTAATATATGGGTATAATTATTATTTATATTGAGTATACTCATAAAAATACGCATATACTCATATAGTAAATTATACTATATTATCTCATTTTATAGCATAATTAACTTATTATTTAGTTTTTGTCGCATTCCGAGTTTGATTTTAGAGATTCTAAGCAATTTTTGTACTATATTAAGTAATCATACTTTTAAGGGCATTGAGATTTTAGGTAATTATTTTCAAAATCTAATTTTACTGAGTCATTTCAACTAACTTTTTTATTTTAGTCGTAAGGTTTGGGCTCAATCGGATAACTTTTCTCGACTGCCCTAAATTCAGGTATAAATACCCTAAATTCAACTTTAAGGTCCTATATAGAGTAAATTTTCACTATTTTGATTGTATTCTTGATATTCTTATTATATTATGGATTTCTAAACATACAAGAATTCCTTGATTAGGTTTATCAAGTTTCGCATAAGTTTCTAACCTAACCGGTTTACTTTCCTGAATGTCCTAAATTAACTATTAACTCTAATTGTACAAGGACAGGAGTTTCTCCTAATACTCAAATGTTCATGTCTAGATTATTGATTTATGGGATATTAAAATGAGTGACATCAAGGTAAGGAAAATTGACTCATTCTTTAAAGGAGGTCTGTGTTGCATTTGATACATTGTTCAAAATGACATTAGGCATTCATTTTAATATCCCAAGCATGCTTATCCTTTCTTACCTTATGGAGCAAATTAGGGAAGTATTTTGAAAATTAAACCCTATCAAAAATCATCCCATACTAAAGCAATCAAGAGGCTAGGGTCATCAATTAAGGGGAAAATTAATAAACTAATTTGTATTTACCTTAGTAACACCAATTCATGATTAATAACTATCTTAGATAACTCCATAACTCTAAAATGAAGAAGAATATTTGATCATACAATACATTCCAACTTACTTATTTTACTCATACACTTTGCTTAAACACTTTAGCTTAACAAACTTTGACTTTAATTCACTTAAATGTGAAATCCAAAAGCATACTGAACAATTACCTCCAATTAAAAAGCTTGATATGGAGAAAAAGATGGAGGAAAATCCAAAAGAAAGGAAAAGAGAGAAAATTAGAAGAAA
Organism: Lumnitzera racemosa; assembly: GCA_024138005.1. Classification (NCBI taxonomy): domain Eukaryota; kingdom Viridiplantae; phylum Streptophyta; class Magnoliopsida; order Myrtales; family Combretaceae; genus Lumnitzera; species Lumnitzera racemosa. The sequence continues at coordinate 68,637,840 of JAMXBC010000005.1, read as the reverse complement.
AAAAAAAGGTGAGGGAACTTAAAAAAAGGTAAAAAAGAAAAGAAAAGAAAAGAAAAAACAAAAAAAGAAAAAAGAAGAAAAGATTAAAGTAAGCAAGAAGGTGTTCATATCCAAAATGAGCTTCAAACTTACAAATGCATCTCCAATGTCCAAATATAATAAGTTAAGTGAAGTAAAATATTCCCTAAAACCTCCCAAGAGCACTTAAAGTTTAAGTATGATAAAGCTTTTGAGCCTACAATCTAAATGGTGACTCCACCAAGGCCTACCCTTTATGCTACCCCTTATGGAAGCTCTTTTGATCAAAGAAATTGAGTTATGTTAATCAAGAGTTCCTCATGATACTGGGGTAATTCTATGGATGGGAATGCCCTTTATTGATACCGATTAAGGTAATAATCCCATGACAAATATTAGCTATCTAATGTAACAAAAATGGTTATTCAATAAGAACCATACCATAATACGACCACTATATAATTTAATCATTCCATCTTTGTAAGTGTTAGATTTATTCTTGCATGGTTATGTCATCTTGAATTACTCCTCTTAAGTGAGACAATGCTGAATCACAAGATCCAACACATCTATGTTGCATTACTTATATTCTTGTCACGTAGCTGGCAACTTTAACCTGCCTATCTTAGAAAGCGATGGATTTCTTCAATGATCACATCTTTTTTATGCTTCAGGATACACTCAATAATCGCATTGTTCTCAACTCTTGCTTATAGTTTGAGAGTAATTAACTCCATAGACCAATCACCAAAAACTGATTTAAAGGCCTACAACAACTAACATAGCATGTTCTATCTCAAGAACCACTTCATCAATATCTAAGGCCTCTTGCACTTCACTTGAGTTGGATGTCGAACATTGGTCAAGGTTAAGACACCCATTGACTTGCCCTTTAATAGGTTGGCAATATTGGAGTCACAAGAAGACCTTTTGTGCTAAGTAGCCAAGAAACTAACCCCCTAAGCATCCAAGCTAAACCATCCAACCGCTTAAGTTGATAAGCTGACCCATCTCGCCTCTCAACTATATGAGAACTTAACTTATCAACTTAATCTAGATCAGGTTGATCGATTAGTCTAACACCTTCGTCATTCCTTTCTAACCACCTCTCTCTTTACCTTTTTGTCAAAACATCCAAGCAAAAGCTGATACGTATCTTGTTGACTTCTGACCCAATGAACATTCTCTTATAAATTCCTTTTAGCTTTTTATCATTTTTAATCTGTTGGTATGTATACTAGAAATCTTCTATATTGTATCCTTTTGTCTTTTGCTTTCATGATTGTAACCCTAAGAGGCTAAGTATAAAAGGTCTCATTTATAAAGTAGCAGACATCATGAGTAGAGTATTAAATATGCTTGACATGCGTCTCAAGAAGTTCCTTCTCATTTAGCTCTTATATATTTCCTTTAATAAGGAATAGTAGCAAGTGACCCTCTCTATTGCCTTAGCATCATATTAAGGTAGTGGTTAAGCTAAGTAAAACAAGTTAGTGCATCATATCTTGCTAGTAGCTCTCAGATTTTCTAAGCTTGTCCTTTTATCTTTGTTCTTGTTGCAGTGCACTCTCATGCGTATGACTCGAGGCACATTGGAATTGCTTCTATTGAAACCAAAGTATGCCTTTCTATGCTATGTTACAAGGCAACCCCATATTGTGGATCATGTATGCCTAGTCATACTAGAGGAGGGATTAATTGCATGCTAACATGTAATAATGTGTATATGAGTTAGATAATTTTCCTTTGTTAAGGAGAAATAGAGTGACCTCACCTTATATATGGCTAATCTATATATTTTATGTTTTCTCTAATGCATTCCACTGAGGATAATTTAGATAATTTGATATATAGTAATTCTTGCCAATAAGTATGTTGTCATTATTTCTAACACTTTCTAATTATTTATGAAACATTATTATTTAAAGTGCATAGAAAAGCAGAAATAGAAATGAATTAGTAGCCGTATTATATAAACTTAAATATGTATATGGATACTAACACTACATTGCGATCGAGGGAAGGAATGGAAAAGGGGAGGGAAAGTGAAGATTTCAAGAAACTTTCCTTTGTTTAGAGAAAAAGGGGAAGTGAACGAGATTGATTTGGGATGGAAAACTTTCCTTTATATTCACAAAAACTATTCTCTCCAAATTGGGAGAGACCATAACAAATAAAACAATATTACTTACTTGCCCTTTAAAATAAAAGTATACTTTAAAGTTATAAATATTACTAACTTTCTTTCCACTTTTTTTCCTCCCTTATTCAATAAGCAACTCATAAATTTGCCTTTCCTCTTTCTTTCTTCTTAAATTCATTCCTTCACCTTTCTTTCCCTCTAATTCCTCTCCTCTTTCCAAACATAAACATAGTGCACTATTTAAAAAAGAAAATGTGAAAAACTGTGCACGTTCTATTCTATCAATCTTGTCAAAATTAAATCAGTGATGAGAATCAGTTATAGCATGAAGTTCTTTCTATTTTCTGAATGGGCATTGTTCTCTTTCAACTTCAATTAGCGGGAGAAAATTCCAAGACAGAATCAGATGAAACAATGTGCAAAATGTAGGCAGAAGAGATGAACATACAAGTAATTTGATGTGGAAAAACTCTTGTAAAGTTTAAAACTACAAGCGAATTTATCGACGATTCAGCGGTAACTAAGGTGAGTTTACAAAACAACACAAGGGAAAAACTTAAGAAACCTTCTTTTAACAAAGTAATCCTAGAATAGAGAAAGAACACTGGCAAAACGTTCTTGCTCACGAACTATCTCATATGACTCTTTGAGCCTGTGTTATGTAATTTACAAGTAAAATCCGAGGTGCCTAATTTCCAGTTAGAGTGGCAACTAAGGTAAAAAAAATAGTTAACAACACCAAATGAAGGATAAAATGAAAGGAGGGGTCGACTGATTCCTATGTCAATTCATGTTCTTTTTTTTTTTTTTTTAAATGAATCTCTTGTCGTCATCATCATTGACACTATCCAAAAAGAGCAACTATTACTCACATCGCTGGAAGAATTTCTGGGTCATACTCAATATAATATCATTCCACAAATTCATTTAGCAATTTTTTATAAATATTCCCTGTAGTTATGTTATTATACATTTTCTTCACCTTTTCAAAGAGTTTTTTAAATCGTAATTTGTAACTCTGGTCAAGTATTCTTTTTTCATATAAATATACTTTTCCCATCGAGTCTGCCAAGGGTTGTAAATAAGTTAAGTTGGACTAAGTTTTTGATGTCTTAGATTCAACCTCATCTAAAAGCTATTGAGCTCAAACCAAATCAAATTTTTGTCAAGCTCGAAAATTAGAGAATCAAGCTCAAGCTTTTTGAGGAATGTTAAACTCACGCTCTGCTTGTTTAGAGCTCCTTTATATGAGCTTGAGTTCGGGTTTAAGTTTAAACTAAAGTTTAAAATTAATTCAAAAAATTTTTTACTATGACTTTTCTTTTGATAATGTTTATAATTATATTAATCATATTCTTATATTATATATTTTAATGTAATATGACTATTAATATAACATATTGGCATGGAAGCTCGCTCACGAGCAAAATATAAATAAGCTTTATTTGAGTTCAAGCTTTATTATTTATGAATCAGGCTTAAGTTGAGTCGAGCTACGTTGAGTCAAACCTAAAACGAATCGAGTTAAGTCGAGTGAATGAGTTTACACTAAAAAATACACCTTGCTATACATTAGTCCATGCATCACGTTTTCTGTTTCGACTAAAGTTGGTCTTTGTCCAATTAGAGGCTTTTAAGTCTTGCTACCTATAATTATTTTCATATATAAAAATCTATGCAGTATTACAACTCGACTCCATCGATACTTGGCCGCGTGCGGTGTTGATTGGAGCAAGACGGATGGCGATATATACATATATCATTATCTCTTGTATTATTTTGAAGGAATGGCAGACTTAGTGCTTAACAAAAGTTGAGAAGAAACTGTCGAAGCATTGCTGAATATATTATCATGAGATTATCAGCTGTTAACCTACTTTTATATATGATATGGAAATATTAAATGTATGTCCCAGTTTGTAGGAAAAGAACACCGGAAAAATTACATAATTTTTGCATATTACCAACTAAACTGTTCACTACATATATAAATGCCAATTAGTTCATATATGTTTAGTCTATTATCTTTCAAATTGGGTATTTAAACACTAAATCATTATTTAAAGTAGTTCTTAGTCTATTATCTTTGAGATTTGATAGTGTAATCACCAAAAACTTTATTCCAAATTTGGCTTTCTTAAGATTATCTCAACAAATCATTTTCTAATATCTACACATATCAAACAAAAGATATAAGTGTATATTATTTATATTATCTACATGTATTGTCCTATTAGTAGGGATACTATTAATAGGGCCTTTTTAACAAGCCCCCCCTCAAGCCTATGCTAACCTAATTGGGCTTATGGCCTACGTCGTGTCTCTCTGGATTGAGTCTTCCCATTCTTTTGGCCGGCCATAGTTTAGGCCCATTATACGACCTACTCAACTATAGTGGCTACCAACAACTAAAGACTATAGATAAAACTAAGTGACCTAGTCAACAACTACCTCCTACATTTGCGGACCATGTTGGACATTGTGACTCCCCTATCCAATGCTTCTGAATATGGCTTTTACCCACTAACTTCTCTCTAACTATTGGCTCCACTCCTTTATAAATACACGGTTATCACCTAATGGTAAATTACTTGATACTTTGTGCACTAAAGCCAACTCTTTTCATTCAAGTATTATTACTCTCCTTACATACTAATCTAACTTAAGCATCGAAGTGGCCAGGTTGAACAAACTTTAAATGCCCTTTACTATTTACTGCCTTACAGGCTCATACAGTAACATAAACCTCAATCTTAACTAACCTCTATTGGTCAAAACCCAAAAACAACATTTAGGGCCATCTATAAGAAGAAGATCCAATTCCCTACTCGACTATACACTAAACACTCTCCTAAGCACTACCCTCGATTGCTAGCATGTCTCACATCAATAATCTTGAGAACAACCAGTTGGTAAACAACCAAACCTCCAACTATCAGCCCCTAGCTAAGGAGACGCTTGAACTATGCTTGGAACACCTGTTTGAGGAGTTTACTGCACAAAACAAGTTTCTTCGTACTCGCCTTAAGGATGACAAGAGGCATAGCATGCAAACCTATTCTTCTAAAGCTTCTAATGTCCATACTAAGCACAACAACAAACCACAACAGCAAGAAAATGGCAAGCATCAACTACTTGATCCCCTTGCACAAGAATAGTAAGTGTTATCTATGGCCACTATTGACCATGCTCTTATTGGCAATGGTAGGTAGTCGACTCTTATGGACTGTCAATACACTCTACATCGCGCCAAGTCCACCCAATAGATAATACCGATCTATATGAGCTTCGTACAATAGTAAAAGGGCTCTCCAAGCAGTAAGGGAGTAAGGCAACTAACGACGTTGGGCTAGTCACCAACAACAAAACTCCCTTTACTAGGGGTGTTTGGGATGAAGTGTTGCTTCTAAATAACAAGCTTCCTACCCTGGATTAATATGATGGCACTGATGATCTTGATGATCATCTCCTTTACTTTCGCACCCTCATGAACCTCCATAATCATAAGGATACTATTATGTTTAAGGCTTTCCTAGGAACTATGAGGAAAGGAACTTAGACGTGATTTAACCACCTACTTGAGAGCTTTATTAGCTCCTTCGATGAGCTGGCATGGAGGTTTAGCCTCCATTTTAGGGCTAGTAAGCCCCCAACTAAGGACACTTGTCCTTATACTTGATAAGGTAGAATGAAGGAGAGACTCTACGAGAATATATGGCTCGGTTCAACTATTCTATAGTTGAGATCCCTCAGTTGGATGACAAAATAGTAGTACATGCCATATAGCCTGCCATAAGACCTATAGGAGACTTCTTTCGCTTGCTCACAAAGAGCAAGCTGAAGACCATGGCCAAATTTTGGAATAAGGGCTAGAAATATATAGACCAAGAGGATAACATTCACATTAGGTGCAACGTTGACCTAGAGTGGTCAAGTGGAAAGAAGGACGATCGCCTTTAATTAAAGCTTTCGAGCTTTACAAAGACCAAACCTATATTCCATTCTTAACTCGGTTCGATAGATCATGATAAATGTCGTGATCTCCTAGTCGCATTATTAGATCTCATCACACCCGTGACAATGGCCGTAATCATCTTATTGCTATTCAATCACGGCTGTAATTGACAAGGGAATCGTCAATTCTTCCTCAATCACGACCATGATTGAGGATGTGATCGGATCTAAATTCTTCATTACTTCATTATCACACTCGTGATTGATGCTACTTCATCGATTTCTTCTCCTCATGGTCATGATTGACTAGAAAGTTGTTGTTCTTATGTATAATTCATTCCCTTGCTCATGATTTACCTAAAATCCATATTTTATGTAATTAAGTACCAAAAACTTAAGAATTAAATAACATTTATGATCAATTCTATGCCTAAACATACCTTGAAAGTATAAAGCAATTTACACTAATCAAACTTCCCTACACTTAAGCTTAGCTTGTTCTTAAGTAAACAATTAAAACAATTAATTGCATTTTTGACAAAACATCCATAATAGCTTAACTTTGTGCATACCCCATTGTGTTTTTAGAATACAAAAAACAATATTCTAAGACTAATAAAACTAAAATACACTTTACCCTTACTATTTAACAAAATCCTTCAAAGGTCCAAAGTTAACACAAAGTCAAATAGATCAACGAAAATTAGTTATACTTCATCTAATTCCCTAAGTGTATAAGAAACTTTCAATTACTTCTTAAGAACAATTACCTAGAAAAAAAGTATATTGCATCCATCTTTCTCCTGTATTTCTACTTGTTTTATTGAATTTCTCCAATCTGACTTACACATTGCATTCGCCTTTTTCTTCTTCATTACATTCTCTTTTTTTAATACATAAAAATACCAAAGATTAGCAGCGGAGTTAGACTTCGCTCTTCTGAGGGACAATAGCCCACCCTTACTAATTTGATCCTTGTAGATTCTTATTACAAAGTTATATAGACAAAAATTAGTAGCGGGGTCAGACTTTGCTAATTGAGGAATCAAAGCCTGCACTTACTAATTTAGTCCTTAAATACTTCAATTGATTCTAATTTGATGAGATTTTCAAGAAGTATCAACAAGTGAAGTACTTTATTTTCCCTTTTCATTCAAGATTAAATAATCTCCTAAAAGTAATCGAAAAGTAGATATACTAAGAAAATTTAGAAGCACAATTAATTAACTTTGAATTAAAGACTATGATTAACTTCTAACCCCTAAACTCATTCATTAAATAGTAAGCTAGTGTGATTTACTGAGATTTTATCCCACAATCTTGATCATGTAATCTAAGTCAACAAGAATTGAGTGAGGCACAAAATTAACTCAAAAAATTGATTGCTATTTTGTCAAATCCACAATCCATTAAGTTAATTCATAACTTGAAACAAACAAACTTAAGTGGAAGATTTTTTATAAGCATAATTTACCCTTCCTGACACTTAATGAGAGACATTGTCCCCAATGTTGGAAGGAAGTAAATAGTGAATAGGCATAGAATTTGAATAACAAGAAAGATAAAAAATAAGAAACAACAACAACTAGCCTTCCTTGAAACACGAAGTTTAAGCAATTCATTTGATTCGTAAATGACCAAAGAGTATAGTTTCCAACACTAGGACAACTTAAACAATGAAAGACACCTAACTATTAAGACAAAATAAAAAAAAATAGAAAACGACAATCTCATGATATGAGAGTCTCCATAAAAGATACATTAGGAAAGGTAAGCTATCAATGAATTAATCATCTTAAAATAAAAAAATACATCAAAAGGAAACAAAGAAAACAAAATAAAAGAAAAACAAACAAGAAAGAAACAAGTTAGTCATCATCAGCATCAGTCTCCTTATCAAACTGTCTTCACCCTCTTTAGATGACTCCTCCTCGCTTTCACCACCATCACCTTGTCCAACTGATGTATGTTAAGTTCATCAGTTTCTTGGTCATCATCACTATTTACCTCATTTAACTCATCCTCGTCATCACTAAAGTTTTCCTCTTCAAACTCTTCATTGCCTACTTCTTGTTCTTGAGGAGCTTGGATTGGTAAGGGAACCGGAGGCTGACTTGGATTGGCATCTTCCTGAGTTTGAGGACGAAAGAAACAAGAAGGTATAGCTGCTCTCACTTTGGTGGTTATATTCTTCAAGAGCTCAATAATACCTTTCTAAGTCTCCTTAATCTCAGCTACCTTGGTTTCTAATCTCTTTAAATTCCCAACTAAGAAGCTAGAAGTTGAAGGTGCAAAATCAAGAGCTCTAGGGCCCTCCATATCCAAATCAGGATCCGAGACTCTTGTAATACCCTATTGATTAAAAGGGTTTCTTGGAAGTGATTCAGGATCAGTACAAGAGTCGCTCGACTTGTTACTTATAGGCCACAACCTCAGATTCCTTAGAATTCTAATGATTAGCCCCCTTACAAATATACCTTTGCTCTTATCAAAAGTCTACTAACGAAGTCCAAATACGATTAAGATGCCCACAATTATTCCCCTTCAACATACTATATAAAGGTAATAAACCATGCTCCCCCACTACTCTAAAGCTCTCGTGCTGCCTATAGATTGTCCTGACCAAAATATAATAAAAGACTCAAGCATTGGTCTTCTTTAAAGTAGATGCTTTTGATTTACTCACCCTAAAGCTGCTTTCATTGGAGATTTCTCTCCAAATTCAGTTACTGATGTTCAATGAGGTAGGCTCATGGGTAAATTAACAAACTCCTCATCTTGAAGTTCAACTTGAGTATATAAACCCATTACCTATACGAATGATAGCATGTCAAAGGTGTGATTCCTTCCAAATGCAAAGAACTCCACCTCATTATCCATCCTGGAGTTGATATATTTGTACTTAATCTTAAAAGAGGAGAGAAAAGCCAGACTTGTTTATCAATATGTCTTCTCTTGAACTGTAAACAACTTTAGCCATAGTTCATTGCCTAATAACCATTGCATGGATATCTTTAAGCTATACTCCCTTAGTAGATCCCAATCCACCACATAATGTCTCTTAATAAGCTTCTTCACGGTAAACTCCTTGAATCTGTCTGTTTGCTCATTAATCATACTGGCTGGTGGAGCAATTGACCGACTAGAATTTGCTACGTCGGAATGTCAGAGAGGAAGAGATGAAGGACTATCAACCCTTGGTTACTTATGCTGAGAAGTAGTTGACCATTTTGGTGCCATCTGTAAATATTGATCGTTAGTTCAAACTCATATATAATTTAAGCACACTTCAAACTAAGCAACCCAATTCAACTTCTTGGTACTTATGAACATAGCGCATCTATTGACTAATCATGATCAATCCTAACCAACTTTCAAGCACTCACTACAAATAAATTCAATATGACTCAACTTAGAGCCATAACATCAACTAAGGATGAGCCATAACATCAACTAAGGATGATGGTCTTCCCTCGGCTAAACAATACTTAAAGTTACATATTTACACATAAACACAACACTTTAATCGTATCGGAGAGCAACTAGCAATACAGCTCTACAAAACACGTAAGTACTATGACGAGACAAATTCATTAATCTTAGGCTCAATTTGTAGTAATCCTCAATTCTGCCATTATCCAAAGGAATTAGGGTTTTATTTTGAATAAGCAACTTCCATTACAAATTCATGCAAATTAAAAGTCTAAGGATGATACAAACACACTACAACTACTATAACAACACTTTCACAAATTATAGCAAACATATATATAGATAAACCCTAAAGTTATACGAAAGGAATCACTATACACGTAAACAAAAACAAAAGAAAAAGAAGGAAATCATACCTTCAAAGAATGTTATTGTGATGAGAATGATCATATAAGTGTTAAAATGGGTTGGAGTAAGGATTTATGTAACAAAGATGATGCAAGTTTTTTCGTGAGGGATAGGTGTGGAGAGGGTTATCATGGGGCGGAAATTTGAAATGTGAGAAATGAGGAGAGAGAGGGGGAAATTTCTTATCTAGTGAGGCAACAAGAATATGATCATGGCCGTGAATCAAGCCTTGATCCCCTTTTTAAGCTTAGTCACATGCATGATGAGTCTCGTGATAAGCTCGGTGCCCAAAATTTTTGAATTATCATGGCCTTCCTCCATTTATAAACCTGGCCGTAATACTACCTGTGACTAGTATTGTAGCCTTAGATTTCACAATTATCTCATTAGAGCACGGTTATGATCTCGTGAAAAACTCCTAAGGTGTTGATCATGGCCGTAATTGAGGTATGAACTCTTATAGGAAATTAATCACGACCGTAATTGATAGGTAGATTAGCCTTGTTAATTCATCACAGTCGTGATTGATCCTATGATGGATGCTTTACTTGAAAAATTTAAATACTTACCTTTATCACGGCTGAGATGCATATTGGGCTTCTAATTTCCATCCACGTCCCCATACTTTATGAATTCTTCTCTTATCTTTGAATTGCCATGACTTTTATTCTATGATCTCTTTCTTTGTGCATGAAACTATGAACAAAATACTTAAAACAATCCAAACCACTAACAATAACAACAATTAATTAAAACTAAAACTCAACAATTCTTAAATTACTTAAAACAAACAAAATGAAATTGAAAGTCTAATAAATAAACAAAACATGCTTGTTTAACGTCTTAATCTTGACGTTCCCAAAGTATGCAGCTTTATTCCTTGAATTAGAGAAGTCTTAACCCCTCCTTTCCTTCTTTCTAACTCACTTCTCCATGGTATATCTTCTACCATTGCCCATTAACCTTGAATGTCCCCTTTTTCGGGTGTTCAACCTCCATCGCTCCAAATGGAAATGCTTTTTTCACTAAAAAGGGACTTGACCACTTAGACTTAAGTTTACTAAGAAATAACTTAAGTCTACAATTATACAACAATACCGAATCACCCTCCTTAAATTACTTAGGGTGCTTAATCATGGAATCATAAAGATGTTTAGCTTGCTCCTTATACATTTGATTGTTCTGATAAGCTATCCAACGCCACTCGTCCAATTCACTAACTTGGAAATGCTTAAGTTTATCGGCTATTTCATAATCCAAACTTACTATCTTTAAAGCCCAATAAGTCTTATGCTCAATCTCTACCGGTAAATGGCAGGCCTTACCATATACTAATCGATAAGGAGTAATATCTAATGGAGTCTTGCAAGTTGTTCGGTATGCCCATAAAACATCATCTAGCTTATCAGCCTAATCTTTTCTATTATGTGCTACAATCTTCTCCAAAACCCTTTTTAAGTGCCTATTAGATACCTCCACTTGGCCACTTGTTTGTGAATGGTAAGGAGTGGCCATCTTATGGTGTACCTCATATCTATTAAGGACTTGTTCAATTTGGTTGTTATAAAAGTCGGTTCCTCTATCACTAATCAATGCTCGAGGTGCTCCAAATCTAGAAAATAACTTTCTCAAAAATTTCGCTACCACCCTAGCATCATTTGTCAGTAAAGCTTGAGCTTTAAACCACTTTGACACATAATCAACTGTAACTAGAATGTACTTATTACCATAAAAACTCGAGAACGGTCCCATGAAGTCTATTCCCCAAACGTCAAAGACTTCACATTCTAATATATAATTCTATGGCATTTCATCCTTCCTAAAATCATTGTCAAATCTTTGATACCTATCGCAAGCTACAACATAACCATGAGTGTCCTAAAATATACTTAGCCAGTAAAAACCAGCTTCCAATACTTTTTAAGCTGTTTTGTTCACGCTATAATGACCACCTGTTGGTCCACTATGGCAATGGAACAAAATTTTCTGTCCTTCTTCATGTAATATACAGTGTCAGATAATTTGATTAGTATACACTCGAAAAAGAAAAGGATCTTCCCAAAAGAAATGTTTTAACATTAAGAAGAACTTCTTTTTCTTGTAGTGATCCAAATCTTATAATAAAACCTTCCCAACTAAATAATTTGCTATATCAGCAAACCATGGAATGTTATGGGTTGTTACTGTACAAAGGGCAAATAAGCTTTCTTCAGGAAATTTATCATTAATGTCATCCTCATCGAATTCTTCTAGATGTAGATTATCCAACCTAGACAAATGGTCTATAGTCAAATTTTCGACCCCCTTGTTATCCCTTATTTCTAAATCAAATTCTTGTAGCAGCCGTATCCAATGGATCAACCAAAGTTTTGCATTAGATTTAGATAAAAGGTACCTTAAAGTTGAGTGGTTGGTGTAAACAATCACTTTCAAGAGAATCAAATGGGGCCAAAATTTGTCAAAAGCAAAAAAAATCTCTAACAATTCTTTTTTAGTTGTGGTGTAACTCGCTTGAGTTAGAGTGAGTGTCTTGTTAGCATAATGTATCGGTTGAAAGTGTTGATCTTTTCTTTGCCCTAATACCGCTCTTGTTACTGAGTCACTTGCATCACACATTAATTCAAACAGCGTGGTCCATTCAGGAGCTAACATGATAGAAACATTGGTCAATTTTTCTTTCAAAACGTTAAAAGCCTCTAAACAATTGGTGTTAAAATCAAACAGTACACCCTTCTTAAGGAGGTTCGTCAATGACCTCACTATCTTAGAAAAGTCCTTAATGAATCACTGATAAAATCCAGTATGTCCCAAAAAGCTTCTCATAGCCTTCACAGATGATGGTGGTGGTAACCTTGATATCACTTCTATCTTAGCCTTATCTACCTTGATGCCTTCGTTTGATATATTATGTGCTAACACAATGCTTTGTTGTACCATGAAATAGCACTTTTACTAGTTGAGAACTAAGTTTGTCTCTTTGCAACTCTACAGTACCCTTTTTAAATTTACAAGGCATCTATTAAATGTATTACCAAATATGGAAAAATCATCCATAAAGACTTCCATCTCATCTTCTACTAAATCCCTAAAAATAGCCATCATATAATGCTGAAAAGTGGTACGTGCGTTACACAGTTCAAATGGTATTCTACGGTATGCAAAAGTACCATAGGGGTAAGTAAAGGTAGTCTTCTGGAGCTATCAGAATCTAAAAATAACTAAACATCCCATCTAGGAAACAGTAGTATTCATGACTCGCAAATCTCTCCAGCAATTGATCAATAAAAGGTAGTGGGAAGTGGTCTTTCCTTGTGGTGTCATTGAGTTTCTTGTTTTCAATGCATATTCTCCAACCAGTCACAGTATGCATCGGTATCAATTCATTCTTCTCATTTGGTACTACCATCATGCCGCCCTTCTTTGGAACAACTTGAACGGAACTCAACCATGGACTATCTAATATTGAGTAGATGAGTCTTGCATCCATTAGCTTCACTACCTCTTCCTTAACAACATCCTTTATGTCGAGATTCAGCCTCCTTTGAGGTTGTACTATCGGTTTACATCCATCCTCCATCAAAATTTTATGTGTACAAAAGGAGGGACTAATACCTTGGATGTCTGATATCTTCCATGTGATTGCCATCTTATGTTCTTTTAGAACTGATAAAAGTTTCTCTTTTTGGTAAGAATCTAGCCTTGATGATATGATCACCAACATCTTAGAATCTTCAAATAGACAAGCATATTCTAAATAAGTGGGCAATTGTTTCATTTCTAAGTCAGGGGGCTCTTTAACCGAAGCCTTTAAACAAGTAATCAAATTCCTGTTAATCTATTCAATCCTGAAATTCTTCACTTATGTACTACATACCTCCAACTAAGTGATCATCTCTTTCACTTCTTCGACTTCATCTACCTCATTTCCTTTCGTTAAGCATGACTCCAAGGGATCCTTACTCAAGATATCTTACAAAAACTCAGAAACAGTAAAGTCAAACAAATCAATAGCAAAGCATTCATCATCACCACTCATTGATTTTTGGAAGACGTCAGCCATTTTCATCACCATTTCCTCGTTTCTAACCCGAAGGACCAGCTTCCCATCCTTTACATCAATCACAACACCCGTAGTTTCCAAGAATGGTCTTCCTAATATGAGTGGAACCTCAATATCCTCGTTTATATCCAACACTACAAAATTTGCAGGAAAAATAAAGTCATGTACTTTAACCAAAACATCTTCCACAACTCCTCTTGGGAACTACATGGATTTGCTTGCTAAATGGATGCTCATTCAAGTACTTTTAGGCTCCCCCAAATTCAATCTCTTGAACAAACTATAAGGCATCAAATTGATGCTAGCTCAAAGATTTGCTAATGCCTTCTCTATTGGAAGGTCTCCTATCAAACAAGGGATAATCAAGCTACTAGGGTCCTTGAGTTTCCTAGGTAACTTGTTCATAAGAACTGCAAAGCATTCTCTACCTAGGATAACAATAGAAAGTTCCTTCAATTTTCTCTTATTGGAAAGAAGCTCCTTCAAAAATTTTGCGTACTTAAGCATTTGGCCCAAAGCTTTTTCCAAAGGAAGGTTGATGTGCAATTGCTTGAAAAGTTCAAAAAGCTTCTTATAATGCTCATCATCCTTATCCTTCCTTAGTCTAGAAGGGTATGGCAAATGTGGCTTATATTCTTTTGGCGCTATTGATAAAACTTCCTCTTCTAATGATCCATTATTCACTAGCTAGCCATTCATGGCTTCAACTTCTTTTTCACTATGTTGGATCCTCTCAAAACTTTGTAACTCCTTGTCACTTCTAAGATTCATAGCCTTAATGTGCTCCTTAGGGTTTTTCTTCGTGTTGCCCGATAGCGATCTAAGAGCTCTTTTGTATATCATCTTAGAAATCTACCTAAGCTGCTTTTTTAAGTTATGTATAGAGGCTCCTTGATTTCATAAGGTTGCTTTTGAGGCTTGGTGGCGATTTTTAGAGGTCTTGATGTATTGAGCCAACATTTCCTCAATGGACATTAGTATACCTTGAGGAGGTAGCATTTGTCTCTAAAATCCAGGAGGTTGCATATTAGAACTCTGACTAGTGTTGTTGCCCCATTAAAAATTTGGATGATTTCTCCAACCCGAGTTGTAGGTATTGTTGAAAGGATCATTCCTAGGTCTGATCGGGTTCCCCATGTAATCGACCCCTTCTGCATGATCTATCACTGAAGTGTTAGGTAACTTTGAATTTGAAAGTGCTAAAACCTTGTTCTGACCCATTGTGAGGCTATTTAGCTTCCTTGTCAACATCTTCACCTTATGTACTAAAGCGAAAGTGGCATTCAATTCATGTGTTCCTGCTGACTTTATTTCTCTTCCTCTTATAGATGACTACTGATAATGATTATTGGTCATGTCTTTAAACAATTGAATGCATTGCTCAGGTGATGTGTTGTTCTTGATGATGTTTTACTCTAATAAAATTTAATGTCTAAGTTTGATGATATTTTTCCACAAGTTACAGTATTTTTATATTCTCCCCATCAAAGGACTTGAATCTACCCCTTCACGGCATCACTTTACGTTTTCCATGTACCGGTTCGTGTGAAAAGGTTGTAAAGAACAATTGTGCCCTTTCTATTACGCCTGTAACTCAGGGCATAATAGTCTCGCAAAGAATTATTTTTTAGCCAATCACGGCCGTAATAAAAGTCGTGATCTCCTCATCGAATTATTAGATCTCATCATGCTTGTGACAATGGTCGTAATCATCCTATTGCTATTCAATCACGATCACGGATATAATTCATAGGAGAATCGTCAATACTTGCTCAATTACGACCATAATTGAGGACGTGATCTGGTCTAGATTCTTCATTACTTCATTATCATGCCTGTGATTGATGCTACTTCACCAATTTCTTCTCCTCAAGATTGTGACTAACCAGAAAGTTGTTGTCCTTATGTATAATCCATCCCTTTGCTCGTGATTTACCTAAAATCCATATTTTATACAATTAAGTACCAAAAACTTAAGAATTAAATAACATTTATGATCAATTTTATGCTTAAACATGCCTTGAAAGTGTAAAGTAATTTACACTTATCAAAAGACAAGGAAAGATTGTTCGTGAAGGATTGCCTTAGTAACGAGGCATCGAGTAGAGTTGAGGGGGAAGGCTTAGGTAGTAAGAAGCGTCAAGTCGAGTAGAACCCACTTTCCCCTCCCATCCACACACAACATACCCCTCTAAATTGACCCATAACCTAAGTCTTCACTGAAGTGTAGAACAAAGGCTTCTTGCAGAAGCCTCTTAAGATGAGACCAATTGTCAAAACTTGGATAAGTATTGCCAGTTCTACGATGACTACAACTACATCACCGAGGAGTGCTTCCAACAAAAGAATGTAACTAAATATGCTATTCACTATAGCTTCTTCGGGGAGTACGTAGCCTAGTAGAGGAATGATGACCGTTCTGATGATGATGAAGATAGGGCACCTAAGATGGTGAACTAAAGGCACTTAAGCAAAGTACAATGAATATCTCTATAATGACTAAGGCCCCAATGACATGATTAACATAATCATTGGGGGGCTACACTTAGGGAGTTAGCTAAGTACCAATAGCTCAGCTAAGGCCCTATTCGAGGTATTGGTTGTTAGAGAAAAGAGGCAAAAGATTGATACTTCTATCTCTTTCTCAAATGAGGACCTAGAGGGGATAGATACCTCTCATTAAGACACCTTTGTTACTGGGGCAAGAATTGTGAATTTTGAGGTCCTCAAGATTATTGTAGACACTGGCAACTATATTAACATCCTTGTCATGCATATGTATGAAAGGAAGAGGAGCAAGTTACCTATCAAAATGAAGCCCTACTACGATAATCTCATTGGATTCAATGGGAGAGCTATCCAAGCCAAGGGAGTCATCACTCTTGATATAGAGCTTGGCGATGGCGAGAACATTACGCGATGACCAATGGAGTTCATCATAGTTAACTACCCATCCCCTTACAATGCTCTTTTTAGATGACCAAGTTGAATGCTCTTAGAGTCATTACCTCATCCCTCCATTTGAAGTCCAAGTTCCAAACCCCCATAAGGGTGGTAATTTGCAAGTGTAACCAGAACCTCTCTCGAAAGCTCTATGTTAAGGCCTATAAAGGAGACAATGTCTTTGCTCTGGAGACTAGCCCGTACGAAAAGCTAGCTAAGTGAGGCAACTTAGGTGAAAAAATAGAAGATATGTAAATCGGTGCCTCTCCTGACCAAACTACCAAGGTCGAGATCGAGACCCCTTTTGAGGTGAAGGAGCAAATAATTACCCTCCTACAGGCCAATGAAGATAGGTTCGTCTAGTCATTGTTAGACATGCTTAGGATCTCCCTCGACTTAGCAACCCATAACCTCAACATTGACTCTAGTGCATGGCCTATCAAATAGAAAAAGAAGCATTTCATGCTAAAAAGGTAGGTCATAATAGAGGAAGAAGTAGAGAAGCAACTTGAGGCTAGCTTCATCAGAGAGGAGAAGTATCTAACCTAGCTTGCAAATGTAGTGTTGGTTAAGAAGAAGATTAGGAAGTGGTACATGTGTATCGACTATATCGACCTCAACAATGCCTGCCCAAAAAATTTCTTCCCTCTCCCTAAGATTGACCAATTAGTTGATTTTACATTGTGACACGACCTGCTCAGCTGCGTGGACACTTTCTCAAGTAACAATTAGATTGAGATGGACTCGAAGGGCAAAGTCTATACCTCATTTATCATCGACTTTAGTGCATATTACTCTATTATCGTGCCCTTCGATCTCAAAAATGGCAGGGGCAACATATTAGTGTATGGTGACAAAGTTGTTCAAGCCCCATCATAGGCGGAACATAGAGGTATACGTTGACAACATGAAATTCAAAACCAAATAGCTTAGTGATCATGTCAAAGATTTACAAAAAGCTTTCAACTAAATGAGAAGATACAACATGAAGCTAAATGACGTAGGCAAGCATACTTATCAGTTGATAATATAGCGAATTAAGTCTAAGCATCAATCCCTTCAGGAGTTTGACTACTAGTACTCACTAGATCTCTATTATCTAACTAGCAATTTAAATTTTAAGAAACCTAAAGAAATAAATCTAAACTACTACTAAAACTAAATTAAAGATTAACTAAGATGAAATTAAAAAATTATCAAGAAAGCAATTCAATGAATTCAAGATTCGATATCGTACTTAGATTTTACTTCCCTTAGATCTAACATGTGATTTTCCTAAATATAATCTAATTTATTCTTTAATTTTTCTTGATCAGGAGAATTTTTTACTAAAGTTAACCACTTTCTCAAGCTAATTAACCCTAACCTTAGAATCACTTATTAGAATCTCTTCTCAATAGCATGACCTAAAATTGAATTATTGAACAATGAATTCTCTATGTTTTAATTTGAAATCCGGAAGAATCTTGCAAATTATCTCTAATCTTGCAATAATTCTCATCAATTATGCCTAGATCTAATCTTACAAGAAATCTCTCGATTCTCTTACAAGATATCAAACTCTAGATTACTATTCGCGGAAATAATAATCTAAATCATGAAACAACACATAACTAAATCAAGAAACTAATAAAGAATTAAATTAATCAAGTAATTATAGTATCACATGAATAGATCTACGTTTCAAAAAACCTAGATACTAAGATTCTACTCACTACACATCTTAAAATAATAATTTAATATCAAAGTATAGAAAATAATAGAAAGAAACATCATGAAATCTAAACAAAATTGAATATTGAAATCTTCGCTTCTCCTCGCTTTCTTGGTTGTTGTTGGCTTCAAAAACTCCCTCAAAGTCATGCCAAAATTTCTCCTCAATAAACCCTAACAAGGTTTTATATATGAAGAATTTAAAAAATAGGTCAATTGGAAAAGACATAATCGGGGACATAACCGTATCTTTTGGTCGTATCCCTTACTGTGCCTCACATTTTCCATTTTTAAATTGGCAATGACACAATCAACGACATGATCGTGTCTTTTGGTTATGTCCTAACCTGTGACAAATGGAAATCAGCTCCAATTTTGCCTGGAAATGACAGTCGTATCATTTGGCTATGTTGATCTTCAAATCTTCATAACTTATACATTTTAGCTTCAATTTGAGTGAAATTAGTTTCTATCTTCTCGTTTTCTCGAATAGATCATTTCAAAACCTAGAGAATGAAATTTTACTAAATTAGGTACTATTATATAAAAATAAACTCAAATTTCAAGGAAAATCATCAAAATTTACTATTTAAAATATATGCAATTAGGAACTCATCACTAAACCCTTAGAAGTGTGTATTTGGGGTTGACTCCAGTAAACTCCTAAGCTTATTAGTCATCTATAAAGGAATTGAGGCCAACCTTAAGAAGACACAGACTATCAGGGATATGAAGCCCCTTACCTTAGTTAGAGACATATAGAAACTCACTGGCATAGTAGCTACGCTAAGCAAATTTATCTTTAAGAGCATAGATAGATGCGCTAAGTTCTTCAAAATCCTCAAGAATCCTAAGGGTTTTAAATGGACTCCTTAGTATGCGAAAACCTTTAAGTAGCTACAAGATTTCTTCACATACTATCTAGTCTTCTCCAAGCTTATTCTAAGGGAGGACTTATATTTGTACTTGGTCATTAGCAATTAAGCACTCTCCTTTGTACTAGTTAAAGCAAAAGGGAGAGAGCGTAGACCCATATATTGCATCAGCTACATACTCTAAGAGCCTAAGGTCAGGTAGACCAAAGTAAAGAAATTCAACTTGGCCATCGTCATCTTGACATGCTGGCTCAAGCCTTGCTTCCAGATGCACCAGATTATTGTGTTTATGGACCAATCATTGAGTACACTGCTACGTGTCTAAGTGAATGGTGAAGTATGTAATGAAGCTGAGTGTGTATGTAATCTAGTATCAACCTTGGTCAACCTACAAGGCATAAGTGCTGGTTGACTTCGTGGTTGAATACATAGGAGAGGAGGAAACACCACTAGGGATGACAAGCCGATGTAGACTCTTTATGTTGATGGATCATCTACCTTGGGAGGTGAAGGTACAGGCCTAATTGTCACCAACCACACAAGATCACTGTATATTATGCCCTTAAGTTCAGGTTCAACATTAACAATAACAAATCCAAATATGAGGTACTGATAGCCAGTCTTAAGCTAGCTAATGAAATCTACATAGAGCATTTACAAGTTTTCTCGGACTCCATGATGGTTATCCAGCAAGTTCGGGATAATTATGAAGCCAAGGATGATACCATAGCAAGATACTTGGAGAAAGTGGAAGTCTCCTAAGTGAGTTCCCATGTTCAACCATCACAAAGATCCTTCGAGTCAAAAACTTAGCTATAGACTGGCTGTCTAAGCTCACCTCCATCAAGATATAATAGCTTGTGATGAAGGATAGGAAGATTTTTATAGAAAACTTGCTAGAAAAGAGCATAACTCTAGGCTCACATAAGGTCTTAAAACTTAGGACAACACCATTAGAGTAGAGTTTGATGGACCTCATTTGAAGTTATTTGGAGTAGGGTACAATCCTAGAAGACAAAAGAGAGGCAAAGAAGTTGAGATACCATACCACCAACTATATGTTTGTTGATTGCATCCTATACCGTGAGGGAGTCAATCTTCTTTTGCTCAGATACCTTCGAGCAAATGAGGGCTTACATGTCATAAAAGAGCTACACGCTAGTATAACAACCACATCTAGTCTCAATCTGTTTACATTCGGGCTCTATAGCTCGAATGCTACTGGCTTACCATGAGGTAGGATGCTAAGGCCGTAGCCTAGAAATGCCCTTAGTACTAGAAGTACGTACCAATTAGTTACCACTTTAGCACCAATCTTCAACCCCTAACCAATATATGGTCATCTTCCCAGTAGGGGCATCAACATTCTCAATGCCTTCCTTAGAGCCTCTAGAGGTTGGCAATACATCATCATAGCCGTTGACCACTTTACTAAATGGGTCAAAGTCGAAGCTATGGCTAAGATCATGGAGAGAAGCATTGAGTCATTCGTTGAGAACAATATCCTCTCCAAAATTGGGGTCCCTGATGTCCTCATCTTGGATAACAAGGTGTCAATTTGATAACCATATGTTCACAGAATTCTATGTTAAGTACCACATCATGCCACACTTCATGTCAGTTACCTACCCTTAATCGAATTGTTAAGTTGAGGCAATTAATCTGATAAGTCTTTGGGTTTGAACGCATGGATAAACATCACAACAAAGTGAGCAAAAATGAAAACAAGGAAAAAAAATAACAAAGGTCAAGCAACTACCAACTGGATATAACACACTAATTGATCCTACTTGGCTAATAATCTGCCAGATATAATTACCGATCCAAATTGAAGAGTCACTTCCCACTACTCCTTACTAAAGGGAATATATAAGAATTGAAGGGTAATGAGAGCATTAAAGTTGCTCAAAGGAAACTTGATTAAATTTTGATGGTAAGGATTGATTTTTGCATCCAATTAAGTGAAGTTTATATATGCATCCATTAGGACTACTTTACATGTATGAAAATACAAAAGGGTATTCTTATAATTAAGTTATGCAATACATACTAAAAAGGGTAAAAGAGACAAATATTCAATACGTAAAGTAAAGAATCCTTTTGGAATATTGTGCTAGAAGACACGTGTCACTCAGTAGCTAGATGATAGAAATATCGTACAAAGTAGACGAGAAAAGAATTTGCAATCAGGGGACTACGTGATCGGGATTAAGTTAGAGCCTAGTTAGTCTCGCTATGGAGTAGTCGCTAGGGTTAGGGTTAAACATCTATTATTAGTTTGGGAGCTCAACTTGGATAGTCTTAGGGCTGTTTACTCACATATTTTATCATATCATAATTGTTTGGCAGGTCTGGTGCACATGAAGGGTTGGCAATTAAGTTGGCAATAAAGGGAAAGATAGAGTCAAGATAAGAATTTCCATCTCTGATAAGTCTTTAAGCTAGTATTCTTCAAATGAATCCTTAGAGTCCTCTAGCTCAGTTTCGTATGATTGATCTAGGGTTTTTATTGATATCATCTGCTTAGGGGTTAGAAAGATTTGTCCTCAAATCTGAAGTAGTCTCTGGCTCTTCTTCTAAGACACTTGTAGGGCCTTCTACTAATTAGTGAGGAATTAGGTCGGACATATTGAAAGTGACAAAGACACCATAGTCATTAAGTAACTTGATCCAATAAGCATTATGGTTGAGCTTCTTCAGGACCTTGAGCAGGCCATTAACTCAAGGAGATTGATTGCTTTATCTCAAGTATGAGGATCGTTTTCAATTGAGGTGAATTCATATTAAGTCTCCCAGCTAGAAAGAAATAGTCCGGTAGCCTCAACTACTAATTTCTTATTCTCTCTTTGAACTTAGCAATCTTCCTAGTTACAGGCTGGTGTAACTCTTATAATTCTTAAGCTCAGTCAATGTTGAATTAACTCTCTTCAGCAATTATAGGGGTGTCGATCATATTTAGGGGAATAGTAGGATTGATGCCATAGATAACTTCGAATAGGGCCATTCCAGTGGTTCTATGGATAGTTTGGTTACATACGAATTCCATAACTAGTAGACACCAATCCCAATCCCTCAAGTTCTTTCCCACAACAGCTCTGAGTAAGTTTCCTAATGTCTTGTTCACCACTTCAGTTTAGCCATCAGTTTAAGGGTGGTTACTAAAGCTAAACACAAGTTTAGTTCCAAGTCTTCTTTAAAGAGTTCCAAAAATAGCTCAAAAATTTTTAGTTCTAATCTGAAACAATAGTCTTTGGTACTCCATGTAGTTAGATAACTTCCTACAAAAACATATCAGCAATGTATAAAGCATCGTTAGTTCGATGGCACAGGATGAAGTGTGCCATTTTGCTAAAGTAGTCCACTCCAACAAATATAGAATCTTTTCCTATGGATGTTCAAAGCAACTCTAGAATAAAGTACATGCTAAGGTTGGCCCATGGTAAGGTTAGCGTTGGCAGGAGCATGTATTCTCCATAAGGCTCTCTCTTCCCCTTAGCACACTTACACCATTTGAAACTACCAACTACCTTATGTACATCCTTGGCTAAACCAGGCTAGGAAAAGTTTTCCTTTAATAGATTGGTTGTTTTGGTCTCCCCAAAGTGACTAGATAATCTGCCACTACGAGCTTTCTTAACCAATAGCTCATGTATGGAACAGTTTGGTATACACAGCCTTTGGTCCTTAAATAAATACCCATTCTTAAGCTAATATCCTCCAACAACTAATCATTCTTGGTACTACTCAACAACGGGATCAAAATGAGGGTCATTAGCATACTACTTGGTGATAAGCAAAAATCCCAATAATTTTGTCTGTAAAGCTATTAGTAAGGTTTGTTGATGTGATAAAGCATCAGCGACCACATTTACGCTTCCTTTCTTGTGTTGGATTGCATACAAAAATCCTTCCATAAACTTTAATCATTTGGCTTGCCTCTTCAAGAGTTTCTTCTAACCCCCAAGATGTTTTAAAGACTCATAGTCTGTGTAAATAACAAACTCTCGTAGTAGCAAATAATATTGCCAAACAATAAGAGCTCAAAAAAGAAAGTATAACCCTTTCTCATACACAGAGTAGTTCAGGGTAACACGACTAAGCTTCTTACTATGGTAGACAATGAGTTGTCATTCTTGTATCAAGATGGCGCCAATTCATCACATTCCAATTCAAAGGGCTTGTTAAAATCTAGTAATGATAGGACAAGGGCGGAGGCGAGCTTCTCCTTGATCTTCCTAAAGCTCTGTTCAACTCAATCATTCCATCTAAACCCATCACTTTTCTTTGTCAGATTAGTCAAGTAGGGTAGCTATGGTATTGAAGTTTTTAATGAATCGCCTGTAGAAAGAAGTTAGGCTATGAAAACTTCGAACTTCAGTAGCATTTTTCAAAGTTAGCCATTTTAATATAGCTCGGATCTTCTCTTCATCTAGTCAAATTCCTTCCCCTAACACTATAAACCCAAGAAAAATCACTTCATCTTAACAAAATGTACATGCATTCAAATTTCCATATAACTTCTCAGTTCGCAAAATGTAAAAAACTACTTGAAGATGTTGAACATAGTTATTCAGGTCAGCACTATATATCAATATGTCACCAAAGTACACATCCACACATCTTTTGATTAGAGGGCACATCATATGTTTACTAATGTGCTTGGCACATTAGTAAGTCTAAATGGCACAACAAACCATTCATAGAGACCATGCTTAGTTTTGAAGGAAGTCTTCTGCTTATCACTCAGTCTTATGTAAATTAGGTGGTAGCCACTTCGTAGATCAATCTTGGAAAATATTTTGGCACCATAGAGCTCATCCAACACGTCATCAAGCCTCGATATTTGATACCTGTATTTGATAGTAAGTTAATTAATTACTTAGCTATCAATGCATATGTATAACAAACCATCCTTCTTTAGGATGAATAGAGTTGGCACAACACAAGGGCTCATGCTTTCCCTCATGATCCTCACTCTATGATTTCATCCACCTATCTTTTCAACTCAGTAGCCTATTCAGGGTTCATTCTGTATGCAAGTCAGTTTGGTAAGGCAATGCTTATTTATAAATCAATACAGTGCTCTATGCCTTGAACTAAAAGCAATCCTTTAGGTAGCTCTTCAGGAAATTGGTCAGTAAACTCATCAATCAACCTTTAAATTTCATCTAGAACATCCTTTAGATATCTTATCTCTAACAATCTTCTAATCAACAGAAACATAAGCTCTTTGGCCTTCTCAGCAAGTTAAAGCTCACTTCGACTCATCACTAAGGCTTTCTTCTTACTAACTTGGGTGAGTTGATTATAGGTCTTGTTTACTTGAGATGAGGTCATAGGCTGTAGTATAATCTTCTTTCCATCCTTAACAAAGGCATAGGTGTTTTTATATCCGTTGTGAGTAATACGTCAATCGAACAACCAAGGTCTTTCAAGTAATAGATGTGAAGCTCCTATAGGGATGACATCGTATACTACATTATCCCTATACACATTTCTAATGCTAAACGATATGGTTACTAGTTGTATTACGTGCAAAGCACTCTTATCATGAAACCAATATAGCTTATAGGTCAGGGATGCTTTAAGGTCAACAGACCTAGCCTCTGTATGAAGGACTATGTAACCTTGTTAATATAACTTCCTCCATCCACTATGATGGTGCACAACTGTCCTTTGATGGTACATTTAGTATGGAACAAATTTTTACTCTGATCTTCCTCAAAGTTCGATAGGGAACTCAGTACTCGTCTCAAGACTAGGGTCATTACTTCTCCTTAGTCGGCATAGACACAAGTTTCCTCTTCCTCCTTGACTTCGGCTTTTCCAACATCCTTTTCCTCTTCGGACTACCTCTCATCGATGCTATCCACTACATCTCCTCAAAGTACCATGATACGTCTGTTCAAAACTCAGTATCCAAATGTCTAAAATCTAAGCATTTATAGCACTTCACCTCATTGGTCTTTTGCTTGGAGGCCTAACCTCTTTCATATGTTCTCAAGGTCGACTTAGCTTTTGTTTAGCTTAGCCCTACCGACTTGTTCAACTATTGTCAGGTTGGTCATTCCTTTCTTAGGCTCAGCTTGACCAAGTTGACATGGAATAGAGGCTTGGGAGAATGTTAGCCTAGGTCGGCTCGAAGTATTTCTCCTTTGTTTTTTGACCCTCTACTTTATCTTAATCGCGTCTTCCAAGATATAAAGCCTTTGCACTTCCATAATGTTATGAATCTCATTTTTAAGCTTAGAAACGAACCTTGATACTATGCGAGCCTTTAGTTCTTCTACATCAACTCAAATCATAAGCATCTGAAACTTTTTGACATAGTCATCAATAGATCAATCTCCTTGGTAAAGTTCCTGTAACTTTGCAAATGTATCTTTTAAGTAGGTTTCGTGCATAAATCTACCCCTTAACAATATTTTCATCTTATCTTAAGTCCTTACTCCTTACCTTCCATCCTTTGCTCTAGCTACATTCAGATTTTTCTACCACATTGTGGCATACCCAATAAATTCCAATGTAGCAAGGCATCTATGTACCTACCTTTTCGACCTTCTCTTCTCACTCCACATACTCATCTGCATCTCCATTTCCATTGAAGAGTAGGATTTGGACCTTGACATTGTTTAATCATCGAGGAGCTCAGCATCCTAGGTCCTATGCTTAGTAATAACCAACCTCTTCTTCTTCATTTCCATACTCTTTAGCATCTATCTCCTCATCATCTTCTTCAATCTCCTCCAACCCTAGTCTTCATCTAGTAGCTCAGTCTATAACTCCTCTAGCTCAAAGGGGTCAAATTGGGCGATTAGCTCAGTTACCTTAGCCATAGTGTCTCTTAGGAGCATTTTCTGGTAGGTTTTGGTCTTGTACTCCCTGGTGTTGTTATCTGTTAACTTGCATCATAGTGACTAGGCTCTTAATGAGATTAGTGAACTTATCAAGCTTATCATCAACTACCCCTGGAGTTTTACTACTATAATGACCACAATTGGTTTAAGTATAACTACTATAGTCACCAATAACACCTTGAATGCTTGAATCTAACATTGTACAATACTTCTCGAACAAATTAACAACACAATATATAGAAAATATTGCTACCGTACTACCTAAAACTTCAGTTAACACACCTTAATAACTTCAATACTCAGTATTCACCCAAATAAGACAGAAATGAAACTTGCTCTGTTTTCATGGAGAAATAACAAAGTAAGAATAGAGTAATAACAAAATTCTCTTGCCAACACAATAACCTTTACTAACAGTTTACAACTCCAAACTTACTCTACATGAACACATTGAAGTAGCTATGGAAGGAATACAGTAGCTACGGAAGGAATACAGTAGCTACAAACAGCAAACACAAACCAAGACTTCATTGCAACTTCATATACTCCCTCTCGGAACCTTCCTCTAATATTAACGAAGTTGATTTGTTTCCAAGATCGAACATATGAAGAAACACCACAATAAAGCGAGAAAAAAAAAAGAAAAAAAAGAAAAAAAAGAAAAAAATAACTAACAAAGCCTAGGTAGCTACCAATTGGATATGACACACCAATTGATATTACTCAGCGTACAATCCATTAGATATGACTCGCCAGTCCGAATTGAAGGGTCACTTACCACTACTACTTAAAGGGAATAGATAAGAGTTGAAAGGTGATGAGAACACTAGGGTTGCTTAAAGAAAACTTAATTAAATTATGATGTCAAGGATTGATTTTTGCATACAATTAAGTAGAGTTTTATATATGCATCCACTAGGGTTACTTCATATGTATGAAAAGATAAAAAGGTATTCTTACAATTAGGTTATGCAATACATACTAAAAAGGGTAAAAGAGATAAAAATATTTAGTATGAAAAGTATGGAATCCTTCTGGAATGTCATGCCAGAAGATACATGTCACTAAGTGGTTGGACGTTAAAAATATGTACAAAGGAGATGAGAAAAAAATTTGCAATTAGGGGCCAACCTAATCAAGATCAGGTCGAAGCCTAGTCAGTCTCACTGTAAAGTAGTCAACTAGGGTTAGGGTTGGACATTTGTTGTCAGTTCGAGAGCTCGACTAAGATAGTCTTAGGGCTATATGCTCGGATATTTTTTCATATCACAGTTGCTCAGTAAGTCTAGCGTACATGAAGGCTTAGTAGTTAGGTTGATAGAAAAAGGGAAACACAGAGGTCGAGATAGGAATTTTTGTCTCGAATATGGCTTCAAGTTAGTATTCTTCGAGTGAGTCCTTAGAGTCCTCTAGCTCGGCTTTGTATGATTGGTCTAGGAGGTTGATTCCTATCATAATTGGGTTATCCTTGAGAGCTTAAAGAAGAGGGTAGATTAAGCTCAATGCGCCTAAGCAGATGAGTAACCCAATATCTTATGGGGATACTAAACTACCCACTCCATCTCTATAAGCAAAACCCCTTTTCACCTAGTGCTCAAGTTAAAGGTAGTCCTCCCCATCAAGCTAGAGCTTCCCAACATTTAGACTCAAAGTTTCAATGTTATCTTCAACGAGTCCCTACTATTAGCCAACATTGATACTATAAAAGAGATCAAAGACATTACCATAGCTCGAGTAACTACTTATTAGCACCGAGTAGCTAGATACTATGATTAAAAGGTTTGGCATAAAGAGTTCAAGGTTAGCGACCCAGTCTACTAGAAGTTAAAGGCAACAGGCTCATGGGAAAGACAAGGCAAGTTGGCATCCAATCGTAAAAACCTAGTTAAAGTAAGAGAGAGCTTGGATATTGATTGGAAAGATTGGATGGCAAGCTCATCCCACGCAGTTGGAACACTAATAACATTCAGCCATATTTTAACTAATGTATAGTTTCCTTGTAAATCTTTTCATGAGTATCATTTACCATTTTACTTTTTTCTCTCTTTTACTCTCATACTAAGTCTAATACCTTAAATGGTGAATAGACCCATTGCCTGGGTAAGTTGGAACGCTACCAAACTAACCCCCTTTGAGTAACCTTAGCAAGGGGTAACACCCTTTGCATGACTGAAGAACTCTTACTATTCAAGCAAGCCAAAACGTTACTGACCTAACCCCCTTAGGTAACCTCAATAAAGGGTAACACCCCTTACATGATTAAGGAACTCCTACTATCCAAGCAGGTTGGAATGTTATAGACTTGACCCCCCTAGGTAACCTCAACAGGGGGTAATGCCCCTTACATGATTGGGGAACTCCCAACTATCTGGGCAGGTCGAAACACCACCAACTTAACCCTTTTAGGTAACTTCAGCCAGGGCTAACACCCTTTGCACGACTAAAGAACTCTTATTATCCAAGTAAGTTGGAACGCCACCCCTTTAAGTAACCTTAGTAAGGGGAAACATTCCTTACACAACTAAGGAGCTCCTACTATCTGAGCAAGTTAGAATGCCATTGACCTACCCCCTTAAGTAGCCTCGATAAGAGGAAATACCTCTCGTACAATTGAGAAACTCTCTTATAGATACACGTTAGAATTTATCCCTAAATTAATTCCATGACTAAATAGCTTGGCATAAGTACGCAAATGACTAAGTGTCAAGCTATGCTACCAAGCAAGCATAAGATACTAAACAAAAAAGTAAGTATAGGCATCTCATTTTTACCCCCTTATAATTTAAAAAAATTTTAGAGTAGGGTAAAGGCACCTAATTTAGAAAATGCAAAAAATAGAAAATTTAGAAAGTACCAAAAAAAAAAGAAAATATAGAGAAAATTAAAAAAGAGAGAGTTTAAATTAGAAGAGGAAATTTTAGTTTAGCCTTAGTTTTTTAGGGCCTAAAATAATAAAGAGAAGAAGTAAAATAAGAAATTTCAAAATAGCTTCTTGGGTCTTAAATAAAAAATAAAAAAAAAGAAAGGAATCATTTAGGCTTAGGCTTAGATTTCATATTTAAATTTAACCCAAGTCAGCCTAGTCCATATGTGCAATTTGCATGCACATATGGACAAGGCATAGGCCAATGGCCTGGAGGAAAGGCAATGCACAAACATTCAAAAGGTCAAGTGTTCAATTCCATTTACAAGCATTGAATGCCTCTTTCTTTTCCATAGTGCCACCTATCGGCCTATCATTGGCTAACATTAGCACTTTCCATCCCATTTATGGCAATTTACTCCCTTTCCCATACTTTCCTTCATGGACAGCCCACTTCAAGAGCATTTTTAGTCCTTTTTTCTTTGCGATTTCACCAAATTAATGATGAAATCATGAAGCATGCATAAGATACTATGAATTGGGACAAGAAACTCGACTTGATTCATTCATTTACTCATTTAAATTGAGATTGAAAATTGGGAAAAAAAATAGGAATATCTAGTACTAGTCATTAATTTCATTTTCCTTTATACGACCGATCCCTCTTTCTCGACCACATCCATAAGCTACCTAACCCAACCTTCTTCTCTCTCATAGCAAAGCCTTAACTCGAATAGCCCCATCGCCACTCGCCTATTGTTGTACATGCCAATGCTGCTGCAACTTATAGTAGCATGCTCAAACCCATGCATCATAAATGATGCCAACCACACTGATGCCCCCTTAAACAACGTACACCATTACTCATCCTCACCGATCATAGCCACCAATTTTGACTGAGCCTAAAACTGAATGTATCTACAATCCTCTCTCACGTACCATAGCACCACTTTAACAGTAGTATACCCCTTACACACAACCATCTACCATTGCCCATACATGTCCTAATCGCCAACTGCAACAAACCACCTTTTGAACCCTACACTCTAACTATCCTCCATCGAAGCCTTAACTCCTAGACATAACCTTGTATAACCCAAATCTGTGACACCACATCATAGCTACACCTACCACACTAAGCAACCCTGTTATCAATAATCTCTTCTCACTCAATGACTACTATAGCAACTTGCATAGCCCACTTTTCTCTCTATCCACACAATGATGCTTCATCTACTACCACCATAGCCACTTCTATACAAAACTACCACCACAGCTATGCTTGTGGTAGTTGAAAACCCAAGAACCTACCTTCCTTTCCTTTCCAGTAATCCTTATGCAACCTAACCACCACCACCACTATTGGCCCAAACTCCGGAACCTCCAAAACTAACTCCTACCACTGTGGTGCTTTGCTTAGCCTCACCATTCCTCAATTCACCACACATGAAAAACCCTATTCCTACAAGAAAAGTAGCTTGAATCATTGTAGAACAAACTTTGCCAGCCATTCTTCTTCATCCCTTGCCATTCAAATGTAGAAAATGTATCGAGTCGATTAACCCATATCCAACTCGACCTGACTCGTTGCTCTAACCTACGTACCTTAGCTTTACTATTAAGCCAAGGAGCAATTTGGTCTAGCCCTAGATTGGTTTCTTCTATTTTGTTGTTGTTTTTTTTTTTTTTTCAATTGATTCATTCTAGTAATTGCATGTGATTGTAAACAAAAAAAAAAAAAACAAAGAAAAAAGAAGAACATAAAGAAGAAAAAAAAAGTTTAGTTTAGTTTTATTTTTATTTTCAGTTAATACGCAAATAAAAATAAACAAGTAAATATGTAAAATAAAATAAAAAGAATAAAAAATCATCTTGTCACTCAGAAAAACCATTTTTCAAATGAACAAACATGAATCAATCTCTTTTAAAAAAACTAGGATATTTCCAAAGATTTCTAAAAAAAGAAAATTTAGTTTAAGACCCATTATTAAGAAATTTTCTTAAATGAAATAAATGATTAAAAAATGTTAAGCCTAGCATTTTCAAAAATTAAAAGTAATCAACATGCCTAAAATTTTATAAGAAAAAATTACGTACATCTGATCATAAATAACAAATACATAGATACCTCCAAAGCAACATATAAAACGAAAAAAGCTTTGTTTTTTCCATTTTAATTTAAATTATTCAATTTAGTATAATTCCTTAACAAGTGATTAAGTTTCATTTTATAAGGTAATTTTAAAAGGTGATTTGAAGAAATTAAATCTAAATTAGGAAAGTTCATTGTACTTGTAAGGGTTTAAAAAAAATAAATCCTAGACTTATTTTTCTAGTTTTTCAAAACCTTTTTTCTATAAAATCAATTTTTCTCATTTGAACTAATATCTAAATCAAAACTAAATCTACCCATTTGGTTTTAACCAAAACTATTTCCCAACCTCGATTAGGTAGCAACTTTATAAACTTATAAAACTCTTTTAAAAAGTCAATTGTCTTTAAATCTTAGTCGATGATCAATATTAAATGGGTAAGGTTTAGTATTAAAAGGAAAACTCATAAAAACTGGAAAAAATCAAGTTTAATAGTGAGAAGTATTAACAAAATATGAAGAATAGAAAGCAAAGTGAGTACATTGAATGAAGAAATTCAAATTCCATTAATAAAAGAGGGGGTTTACAAAATTAAGGTCTACATCTCGACCTGCTATACAAAAAGAAGGGAAGGGGAATAACTGTTTATTACTTTGGATCGACAAACTTTAGTAGCTTTGAAAAGTTTAATGCTTCAATCTATTCGAAGGGTTGATCCATTGATGACCTCTACTCCTGATGATTATCCTAGGGTTGTAGAGAGAGGGGTTGAGATCTACTAGCTTAGGTAAGCAAGAGGATCACCCTGACCTTAATCATCCTTAGAAGCAATCACAAGAGTGACTTCCTACCAAGCTGAGGGTAAAGTGGATGGAGAAGTGCCTTAACCAACCTTGGCAATAGGAGGGGTACCTCAAGTTACATCAATTGCTTGGGCAACATCTCTTTCTCTTGCTTAAGCCACCGTCTTCTCTTGATGAGTTGGAGCATCCAACCAACCTAAGAAGTTGAGGTCAAGCTCGAGATGATGAGTAAGCACCTCATCCCAAATAAACCAGGTATACTTAATGGAGATGTCCTCTAGCTCCTTTAACTACCGATTTGTCTTATAGAACTCCTTGATAATCTTGTTAGTAGCAACCTCACTAAGTACTTCCTCACTCTCAAACTTAGACATGATGTCCTTCATCCCCTTAGTTTCTTTCTAAAGCTCTTAGATTTTCTACTCCAGCCTGATGATAGGAATCAGAGTATTGGGTTTTTGACCTGCAACTGAACTCAAGGGCTAAAAGGACTAATGAGGCGACTCTTCCTACTCCAACTAACCCTCAACGAAGCCAAGTTGCTCCTTACTATTGACCAACTCCCCATGCTACACTAAGTGACTTCACATCTCTCAAAATTTTTGTGCCAACTTGATAAATGCTCTGCTTGCAGCCCGACCCTTCATATACCCTTGCCTAGTTATGGTTGAGCCAACCACCAGCTCGACAACATTAATGCCAAGATGCCAAGAGATCGCACATAAGTCCTTAGTTAATCCTTCTTAGATAAGTCTACATCTGCTCAATACCCCTACTTAGTCAACCGTCTTGATTGTACTAATTTGTTTGCATCTTCTAAGGGCATCGCTAATACATTGCTGCCATGTGTCCAAGCCCACTAGGAGAATTTGTTACACTTAATCATTACTTTTCCTTAAATATTCATTTTTATCCTTTTGTATCCCTTGTATATTACTTCTTTAGGACAATACCATTTTTGTCTTTTCTATTTTTAGGCAAGTTATCCTAATTTCTTGAGTTTAAATACCCACTGTACATGTATTTGTACATTGTCTTATCATCATTAATACACTAAATCATTTCCCTTTATAAACATTGCTCTCGTTAGCTTGTGTACTCCTTCACTCTTATCCTAACCCTTAAGCAAGGCTAAGTGGCAATTAACCTCACCAAACCAACTCGTACACTATATCGAGTTGCGTTGTGAGTCATCAAAAGTTTTACTAGTACATCATATCCTTTAGAGCTATTTGTAGGTTTGTTGATCTTACTTTTTCTATTCTTTTATGTGCATCCCATTACTCATTTCAAGCTTTTGATAAGTTTGGACCCATCCCTACCATAGGCCTTGTCTAACTTTAGCTACAGTTTGCATCACCCGACCTTTTGACTAATCAGCTCCAACGAAGTTGTTTTGGTACTGTTACACTTACATGCCTTCATTGTCAACTCCATCTTTAGCCTAGAGACCAACTCCCTTAACTCAACATTTTCCTTTTCAAACCCTTCCTTAACCTTCCTCTCCTTACCCAATTTCTAAGAGAGTTGAGCCTTGGTCCTTTTCTCATCCTTGAGTTGAATCCTAAGTTTACGCCGCCTGCTTAGCTGTCTCCTTAGCATCAACCCAACCCTGCTTAGCCTTTTGTGGCTTCACCTTAAGTACAATCATCTACACATAAGAGTGGTACAAGCACCTATTAGCCTTGCTAAATTTTTTGTAAAATTTGCTAGAGGAGGACTTTACCTCCCTTAGTCCCTTCTGTGTGCTAAACACCACCTTACGATGTCCCTTTACCTCATTAAGTAATGTGCTATAGTTTCTAAGCTAAAGCAACACTTGGACATGGTACTGCAAAGAAATACACGAATTGTGACCAAAGCTGATTCAATAAGGAAAGATGTCAATTTAAAGAGACGGAGACTTACTTCCTAAAGGAGGGCGCTCAACTGAGCTGCCATCTCCATAGGAGCATCCCCTTCCATCTTCTATAAGTCTTTAAGGATGGCTTAGTTGCTATGGGTGTATGATCCCATCGAGGCTTAGAGGTTACATCCCTAGTAGTGCAATGTAATATTGTTGCCATGAATCTCCCACTTCGATACCCTAGCCTTCCTAGTCTTGAATTTGCTCCCTCGAAAGCGCAACTCCTCATTTTAAGACTCACATAGTACATCTTTGAATAAATCCAGCCTTATCTCCAAACACCAAAACTTATTGAAGACTTCATAAAAGACATCCTTAAGGTCATTGGCATAGTTGTAGGGATGACCTAAGAGCTAGTCGTACACGTCCAATTGACTGATAGGTTCCTTCCCCCTTCTTCATCTTAGGCTCGAAGGCTTTATCCCTACCAGTTTTTGGGGTCTTCTTCTTTTTCCCATCTAGTTAGGTTACATTGCTAGCCTTAGCCCCCTCAACCTCACCGTAGGATGGTGGGGGGATCTCCTCCACATCTAACCTCCAGAATCCGACACCTTTGTCCACTAATGTGATGGGTGGAGATGCATGAACAAAAGCAATGGCAAGGAGGGCTACACTCATAAGGATAGTGACCAATGGCTTGATGGGGTACCATCAAAGGGAATCCCCTATGGAAAAGCCATTGGGGTAGCCCTATGCATCTCTCCCGCCCTTGACCTTAGTCTTACAACTTTTCCCTTGGAGGCAGCAATCTTGGTCGGTGATTGTGTTTTACTTGGATGTCACCTTAGTAGCTTAGATGATGATGGATGGGGTATCTCCTCAACTAATTTCTTGCCTGCAAAAGAATTAAACAAACGTTGTCAATACAAAGATAAGTATGGCATGATCATTAACCAACTTTGCTGTAACTAACATAAGCAAGGAGGATCCTTCCCTTCTCCTTAAAAGGATGTTGGACGAAGCACAATTCTACACAGACTCACACTAGCACGATGAAAGAAGCTGTTTGTGAAAAAGGAACCTATACCTTCAATCTATTTCTTCACTACAGCCTTCTTCATGCTAGGGAAGAGCTCGAAGATCAAATACTTAAAGTATTTCTCTCCTATCTCTATAGTGTTTATTTTTTAGCCATGTCTTAAGGCTATGAAAGTTGATACATCTCTCACAGCCTCGATATCACTAGGCCAAAGCTCCTTCTAACCACCAGCTCGGACTAATGTAGTCCATTACATTCAGAAGTTCACTTGGTCTAGCAACTCCACCATTAAGAACTCATCCTACTAGCCTTTAACTGAATCTAGCAGTCCTCTAAACAGCTTCCTCCCTGGACGGTTCTTGAGTTATGTCCATCTATTCAAACTCTTCTATAGATAGAAATGGTTAAAGAGTTTTGGAGTGGCTCTTATCATCAGGTGTTTACAAAGCCCCTAAAACACCTTCAATACCCTCTACCCATTGGGAGGGATTTGCACCGAACTACACTAGTGGAAATCAAAGAGTTCCTCTTGAACTCGCTTAAGGGGAAGCACATCCCATACTCTAAGTATTTTTCAAGCACTGCAAAGCACATCCCCGATAGTAAAGGTACCCATCCTTCTTTTGTCAACAACCAAACTACCTAACCTAAAGTTGGTCTAACTAGAAAATTCGCTAAGACCCAATTCATGATGGAGGGCTTACTTTTACTAATTTGACCACTGGAAGCCTTGTCTACTTCATGCCCGGTGAACAGGCCTACAGCTTTGGCTAAAGGATCGTAGACATAAATGTCCCTAATGATGGCAATGATGAGTCTCGTTTTGTCTAATGCCTCAATCGCCATTCTTGAACTATCATCCGATCATGCCAACGATGAATCTTTATCCTCTCCTCCATAGGGACGATCACTCCTTATGGCTTTGGAATTAGTTGTCACATTGTATTTGGATGCATTTCTCACTTGTGTTTGCTCTATTGTTGGTCGACATTTTGATGTTAAAGAAGCAAAGAAATGTGAAGAGCTTCAAAGTAGGTTAAGATTTGTTGATGAAAAGAAAGAGCAAAGTCACTCAAATTGCAGTAGAAAAGTAAGAGAAGTTGCAAAAGAGTTATCTATTTAAGCAACTATGGTATTTATATGCCGAATGCTTTAAAAATCGAATCGGCAGTTATAGGGATTTGTATAAGCACAAATCCCTTGAAATGTTGTGATGTAGACATGTGGAGACAATTTCGAGTGGATGACTACATTCGAAAGACAAAACATATACAACTACATGCAAGTCTGTAGAGATAAGACACCTGTCAAAAAGTTACTTTCACAAGAAGTTTTCCCAAGGCCCTTTCAACCTTCATGTCATCAAGAGAACTCTTGTAGCACTTCAACAGTACTATACCTTGGCATGAATAGAAGAGAGCCACTCGGACAGTAGTTAGCTCGGCTCGGTCCAGCCACCCTAAACCGTTCGATGAAACTACATACTCAACACTTCTACTCTACACCCTTACTATCCTAAGCCCCTACCTACTGAAACTTTACCTCAACTCGAAGTGCCTAGCTTAACCCATTAAGTAGTTTCCTCAAATGACCTTACTCTACTTGACCTTGCACATTATTAGCCTAGATCTCCTCTTGTATCTGTTTCGCCTTAACTAGACAAAGGGCCAATTGCTCAATACCACTTGACAACCAAAGAGGACTAAACTCCTATATTCCACCTTAGGGTTGGAGCACTTACCTCGACTTAGGTGGCAATCTGCTCAAGTTAGTCGCTCTAGCTCGATCCCTATGTCACTCAGCTTAAACGTCTTCACATTGACCTTTCGCCAGCACAAACTCCAACCATTGCTAACGTCGACATAGTGATGCCATTGTATGTGCCATAGCCAACATGAAAACCTTTGGACTAAATTGACTATGCGCTTGAAAGCCCATTTTACTCCTCTTCTTGCCTCCACGATGGCAATGAGAATGCGCAAGGGTGAGGGGAAGTGTTGATAGGGCCTTTTGGAGATAAAACCCTCAAGCTTATGCCAACCTAGTTAAGCTTATGGCTTATGCTATACCACCCTAGACCCAGCCTTCCCATCCTTACGACTGGCCTCAACTCAAGCCTATTATACGGCCTATTCAACCACAGTAGCCACCAACAGCCAAAAAACTACAGATAAGGTTAGGCGACCTAGTCAACAACCATCTCCTACTTTTGGAGACAATGTCAAACATTGTGACTCCATTACCTATTGCTTGTAGACATGACTTTTACCTACTAACTTCTCTCTAAGTGCGGTTTCATTCCTCTATAAAGACAGAGTTATTAACCAATAGCAAATTACTTGATACTTCATATACTATAGTTGACTCTTTTCATTCAAGTACTATCACTCTCCTTATATACTAATCTAATTTAAGTACTAAATTAGCCACGCCAGACAACTCCTAGTGCATCTCACTATTTATTGTCACACTTTTGTACTATGGTTAGCTCAGACTATCATTCATCATACTAAGGTTACTATTATAATACTCAAGTTGCATTTATATTAGTGCCGGAGTGTTTAGTTATTGAAAGGCGTATTAATTATTTTAATAAGTAGAATTGTATTACTCATAACAGTTGACTGTCCAAATTATAAGCCCTTGGACGCTCTATAAATCTGCTGGTGGTTGTTGGAGTCTATCTTCAAAATTGGGTCAAAGAAACATTAGTACCAAAATTATTATTAATAAAATCTTGTGAAGGAATTTCATTGCGAAATGGTACACATGTTGATCGCTTGGATTCATAAAGGAAGCGGCCGGAATTTTTTAATTATATGCATTTATATATGTCATCAGTAATTACAAGTTGAAGATACTCTGTTGCTATCAAATGAAAAAAAAATTCATGACTCTTTGGGATGAAAAATAGAGTTCTATTTTGTCACTATTGTCTAGACTCGTCAATTCTTTTCTTTTCTTTTTTTTTCTTTTCCTTTTTCTAAAAAATGTGCTCTTCATAGAAAAATTTTAAGCTACAGTCACTGAATAATAACAATATAATATAATTACTTTTAAATTATAGTAAATCACTCGTTTACAGTAAATAAAAAACATTTACAATAAAAATGTAATTGTAGATAATAAAAGTGAATCCATCCAAAAATAAATAAATAAATTGTCAATGTATTCATCTTTATTGTGAGTGGGTCTTATTTACTATAAAAGATGATTTGTTATAATTCAAACGTGACAGTTTTATATGGTTACTTTTGATTGCTATGCCATATTATCCTCTTTCATCATGTAGTAAAAATTATCTAATCTGGTCATTTTATAAATTGCACCAACACCATACCTTCTTCCTTTAATCGAATTATTTGAGTCACCCTCAAAATTGATAATGGGGACTGGTGA
The DNA here is from genome assembly GCA_024138005.1 of Lumnitzera racemosa. Classification (NCBI taxonomy): domain Eukaryota; kingdom Viridiplantae; phylum Streptophyta; class Magnoliopsida; order Myrtales; family Combretaceae; genus Lumnitzera; species Lumnitzera racemosa. Next base: position 68,599,394 of record JAMXBC010000005.1, on the reverse strand, counting down.
CAAAGTTTTAACTGTTATGTCGCGGTTAAAACGTTACAAATTTCATATACTGTTATGTTCAGCAAGTCTAGCTTCAGTTAAGGAAAAGTCAACTCCATCAATCGTTCTTTCTAACTAGGTGGGATCTATTCCGCCTAAAAGTTCGGAGGTTGATAATTTTGCAACTTGCAATATGACCATTCCTTTTTCCTTTGATATTATTGATAAAGAAATAATGAATTAGCAAAATTATTACGTCAAAATTAGCAAAGTTTTAAATGTTAAGTCCCAATTACAATGCTAGAAATTTCCCATACTGTTATACAGCGAGTCTTGCTGCAGTTAAGGAGAAGTCAAGTCCATCAATCGTTTTTTATCCCTACGTGGGTAAGAAGATCTGTTTCGCCTAAAAGTTCGGGGGTTGATGCAAAAGAGGTCTGTATGTATCTGTCAATAACAGCTTGCTTTATGCAGTAGATTGCGAACTTGGAAGTCGATAGATATTTATTAATGGGATTATTAGTTGTTAAAAGCAAAAGGCATTTGATACATATACCCCAATCTCATCTAACTTACATTGAAAATAGTCAGACTTGATCACATGGAGAGAATATGCTGACAGCAGAAAATAAGGAAATGAAGGCAGAACAATTCACCATTCTATATTATTGAAACAACCTCACATAAGCACGCCAGGAAAAGTTAAATAACAAAACCACTTCCCAGAAGAGTGAAAAATTTAACACGGTCCCACATGAACCAACCTAACAACCACCGGTGGTGTTATATGATATGATATGATATGACCACAAGATGGGTAGGGTTTTTCAGCTTCTCTTCCATAGAACTGGAGGGATGCTCTGTTCATGCCTAAACAAGTTTTCGGGGTCGAATTTACTCTTCACTTTCACTAATCTGTAGAAATTGTGCTTGAAGTAACTGAATCCCCAAGAACTTGCCTCCATGAAGCTTGTGTTGCATTTCTTATTCGTGCCCAAGTCGAGATCTCTGTAATTAACGTAAGCTTCTCTAGGATTTTTGGATACATAACTGCCCATGTAATCATGGAGCTTCCTTATCCAGTTAACATGCTTCGTTGGGTCTTTGTCTCCTTCCTGCCAAGCGGCTACATACTGAATTTTGCCAATTGTGCCTTTCCTATGAGGGAAAGGGATCGAGTACTCGGAGATTCTCGCCATTTTTCCTCCGTAAGGATTCCAAATCATGAAAGGATTCTCGTCTTCCATGTAAATTTTCCAAATCCCTTCGAGCCCGTCTTCGGGAATAGGCTTTTGGAGGAAATCGGATTTCGCTTTGAAGGCGTTCCTGAAAGTAGGCTTGCCTTGGAGCAGAACTTCTGGGGCCGTTGTATTCGGGTAACCGGCAATGTAAAGAACAGATTTGATCCAACTTGTTTCGATGCAGTCAGCAGGAGTTAGACCCAATTCAGGAAATCCCTTGTTCATTATTTTCACTAGTCTTTTTGAACTTCCTAGGTACAAAGCATTGAAGGAAGTTGTCACTGTCCTGTTCCCAAACTGACCACCTGTAGTCGGTGCTGTTTGTATGATGACTCTAATGAACAAGCCATCATCAAGTTTATCGGCAACCTGTTGCCACCTATGCAACACTTTTGTACCACCTTGCTCCAAGGTCTTAGTAACAGTAAAAACCGTGACGGTTGCCGGTACCCGAACCAGCTTGATTTTCCAGGCAAGGATGATTCCGTAACTGCCTCCTCCACCTCCTCGGATTGCCCAAAACACATCTTCTCCCATGGATGATCTGGTGAGAATTCTCCCCTTGGAATCAATAATCCTTGCATCGAGGGCATTGTCAGCAGCAAGACCAAATTTTCTCATCATGGGGCCATATGCCCCTCCCGTGATGTGCCCACCTATGCCTAAACTTGTGCAAAGTCCAGCTGGGAAGCCATGGACTCTGCTCTTTTCCGCGATACGGTAATAAAGTTCCCCGTTCGTAGCTCCGGCCTGAACCCAAGCTGAATTCTCCCATAAGTTCACCCTAATAGAACGAAGCCTCTGGAGGTCAATCATAATAAAAGGGGTCTCAATTTCGGATACATATGAGACCGCTTCGTAGTCATGGCCACCACTTCGAACCCGGAAGTGGATGTTAAATAGTTTTGAGCAGATGACAGCAGCTTGAACATGGGATTCAGTAAAGGGTGTGAAAATGAGCACCGGTTTCGTCACCGATGGTTCCAAGTATCTGAGGTTATTTGCAGTTGAATTTAGAATAGAAGTGAAGGCAACATCGTTGGCATGAGGAGAGTAGAATGAAGAAGAAGGAATTGGGGTTTTAGAGTGAACGGATAGACAGTGAAAGAAACTGCTTTGGGCTGCAAGAACATATGTTAGTGGAGATGAAACTAGTAAGAGCAGAAGCAGCGTGATCATGGGAACTTTTGATTGGAAAATTTCAGCCATGTCTCTTCTAGATTTTCTTACTCCTAATTGGGCTGAAGGAAAATGGCTTGGAAGTCCCTTTTATAGTGAGATTTTTGAAAGCCAACGTAGGCTTAAGGTAATGCAAACATCATATTTCAATAATTCGAAGTCTTTTCAACTTTCGGGTTCCTATTATAACACGGACAAAAATAATGATTAATTTATGTCGCTCATCCTATTAAAATAATTAATATATTATTTAGATAATAAATCAATAATTTTTATAAATAATTAATTAAATAAAAAAAAAAGAGAGAAAAGATAACATACTATTCTTATTAATCTTTTATAGTAAATTATCTTTACCAATATTATAATAACACTATATTATTAGCATTATTATATATATGAAAAAAAAAAATCTTGAAGAGTTGATTTTCTTTTTTCTTTTTATTTTTTGGATAGTTATTGTAATGTCCGGTAAAAACTCACTACGTGACCACTAGTCTTTGTCCATCGAGTGGACCAAGTCAATTCCATGAATCCGATCGAATTGAGAATGAAGTTTGGGTATTCACGTTTTAGGACATGATATGATGATGTAAATATGAACACAAACACGATATACACATGCAATACAATTAAGAACACCAGCATAATTAGGGGAATCAAGAATAAATAGAAAAGGAATACAAGCCCGTATATGTTTAAAAATACGTACCATAGTATAATAAATTATCAATTAATTAAGAATGTGGCCCAGTGGGGATCAAATTTACGAAAAGAAGCAGCATAATAATATTTGAAGTTGGGGCTTTTACTTTGCATCAAATGAATTTTTTAATGAATCGAATTTGATGGAAGTTTTTAAATCATTTACATTTGCAACTTGCAATCAGTAACAAAATAATTAGTGAAAAGAGATGCTGGATGAAGGAGAGAGTAGGAACACTCCAGATTGGATACACAAGGCAAGAGATAAGACATGCATCGAAAGCACCGCACGTTATGAGCTTTGATATGTTAATTATACCTTTTTTTTTTTTTAACTCCTAGTGACAGTAGTTAAGCCACTTATTAAGCATATTAAATAAGGAGACAAAGTAGCGGTTTACTTATTTGCATTTCATATAGAAAATCAGTATTCTATGAAGTTTGTTTTTTTTTTTTTTTCTAATATCCAGTTAAAATTTTAAGATAGAGAATTGGAAATATGATATATATATATATATATTATATTTTAAAAATTTATCAACCAAAATTTTCAATATTGGATATGTGAAGAAAAATCTTACAAAGTAAGCAACACTTATTGTAGAAATATAATCATGCTCAAGATATAATTGGTGAAACATCTTGGAAAAACATATATGCACTTCAAGTATGTATCATATATCCTTTTATAGTTTCTTATCGTGCAGTTGAAAGCTACCTATATACCTTGAGTAGTAGAATTCTGAGGGAAGATTATACGAGAAGGAACAAGCCTTTAGAGCCAACAATTAACCGGAGGATAAAAGATTACAGTTATTAAAAGATGAGATGAATATTATTTAAAAAAAAAAAAAAAAAGGGTACATTGTCTGATGCTGTTGATGTAATATACTAATCAGTAAAGTAAATGCTTGTATGGTATGTACTATATCAATGATATTTAATGGAGTTCTATCAATAGTATAATGATATCCTCTATTTCCATAACTACTATTAACAGTTATTACCTTTTTAACTACTAAAATCTCCATTCTCTATAGAAATTTGAATCCAAATTTGTCCATCATCCAAGTACGTAATTTCCCATTGCAAATTTTATGTCAATATTATTGAGAAACTATAGTTGTATCCATTCACATAGTTGCTTATAGTCTAGCTGTTTAAAATAGATTACACTATGGTCGTGCACGTTTGAGTCAATCATTCAACATTTTACAGATTCAATGAGTATTTAAAGCAAAAAACACGTGTATTACTTTTTGTATCACCTTGTCTAATGTTCATTACCTATTTGAACAATTAAAGTTACTTTTTTACAAATTTTTCTTTTTAAATTTATCCCCTTCAAGTGGTGACATGTGTAATAATCAATTATTGAAGTTATGAGAAAGAAGATTATGTCACAAAATATTTCATATGAATAGTTGCTTGAATGTTACAAAACAATGAAAACACCACGTGTTTTGTGGAATTTACACTTACTGCTTCTTGGTGTTGCTTTTTAATGGATGCTTGTATGTGTCAGTGTAATATTGTTATTTTCATGTGTCTTTTTTCTCATTTGAGGGTCAAAATGTTGAGATTAAACATCTTAATCCTATTAATTGAAATCAATAGAAAAATAGATGTGCAAAATTAGGATATTAAAATCAAATAAGAAGTGCAGTAGCATATCCAAATCCATAATGGAAGACTTATATTAATGATTGAATGTTAGTCTTTCAAGTTAATCATGCAGACTATTAGAGAATTTTGTCTCTTGTTTTTACTTATGATGAGGCAGTCAAAGGCAATAAAATAGGAAGTATAACTCGGAGAACACAACCATATATATATATATATATATATATATCCCTAGGTTAATTGGTTATTAACCTTATATTATTTTAAGTTTGTCTATCATAAAACTGGAAACGGTATTTTTGGTATTTATACATATAATCTCACACTTTAATATGACACATTAAAGTCTATAACTTTATTATATCATTTTATTTGGATTTTATACAATATGATAACTTTATTATATAATCATCATTAATTACACATATAAGCTCATACCATTTACTATTATAATAAACTCAACAATCTCTCACTTGGTACTTGTGACCTTATAATTATGTGCAAACCTTACAAGTACTCAAAATTTTGCTATTATTACTTAATGTATTCCCGAACAATTTGGTCTACTAATCATATCGATATAAGATCAAAGCAAGTTTCGCTACATATGTCGTAATTGACCTTATCAATGATTACATACATTCACATAGCTGAATAACATGAATCAAGCATGAATGTGCACATAAAAATTACATGATATGTGATCCAACATGTCTATTTACAACTAATCCAAAATTATAATTCAGTAAGATTAATTTTACAAGAGTTCAGAAATAAGTTCAATCAAAATATGTCAAACTAAAAAGAACCTTAAAATTGAAATTAACCTTAACTATAATTGTATCCAAAATAATAAACAATGTATTTAATTTTATAAGCATTAAACGAAAGTACAAACTCATACTAAAACTATACATCCTAACATGTATAATTGCCATATGAGCAACATGCTCATGAAAGACCTTAGATGCCAGTCCTTTAGTAACCAAATTCCTAGTCATAGAGTTTGTCCATTTGTACTTTATAAATGCCATTCTATTTTATACTCTTTCTTTTACAAAAAGGAACTTAATATCTATGTGCTTTGAGTATGTGCTTTGAGTTTGTTGAGCTCCTATTGTTGTTGGAATAAAGTATTGCTGAGTTATTGGACAATACTTCCTTACTGATCATTAAAAATTATCCAAAATGTATAGCTTGGGTGACAAAGTTCCAACCACATTCCATGATTGGATACTTCATAAAATGCAATAAATTCTACAACTAGAGTGGAATAAGTTATGAGTGTCTACTAACCACCCTTCTAAAAAACAATTCCTTGAACAAGTAGGTAGATATAACCCGATATGAATATCTTATTATCTCATCATCTATTCACGTGACATGTGAATATTATTGAATTTTTTTTTTATCATTCGACGATTTGGAATTTGAGCAACCTATATGGCCAACTTTGTATATATAGTTTTAAAAAAAAAAAAAAAAGAAACATATGCATTTTGTTGATTTATCCTCTTAAATACCAAAGTTAATTTGCAACAAAATCAATCTCTAGTATCTAATACTGTTCCAAAAGTTGTTTTGTTTGGTGAGGAGAAGAATTCAGACAGATGGGGTTGACATAGGCATCAACAACAAAAGGCCGTATTAACTACTAAATAACCTAATGATTGGCATACGGTACACATTTTTAGTTGACCGCGGTACTTTATTTAGGTTCGTCGAATCACTTGATCCTAGTGTGAAATGTTATCAGTCTTCTCTCATGTTGATTTTTCTTTTCTCTCCCCTCCCCTCCGAGCAAGTTGCTCGTTAAGTTCTTTGTCAGGGCTGCCTGAAAAGTAAGGGTCTTGTGAGGATGAAATTAGGAATAAGTTAATATGCTGTTGTGGCACGTCCCCTTCCATCTTTTTTTTTTTTTTTCTTTCTTTTTTATGATTTTGAATCTGACATATATATTTTTGGAAGAGTGATTTGTGTCCATAAATTATATGTACTGTTTGGTCTCGAACAGCTTCTAAGTCTACGGACCTAAATTTGCTGGACAGTCCGTCTAAATAAAATGTATTTACGATTAAAATTTATAACATGCATAGTCAATAAATGAGTCTCACAAGTTGAATCCATTTATTAGGTATGGAAACTGATCAGGTCATGAACCACATATTAACTCGTTTATTAACCCCTAAGTTATATACATTTTATTATAAATTCAAGGGAAAAAAACTCCAAAATATCTAATACTCCATTTGGTTCATCTATTTCTTATATTTTTGCTATATTAGTAGTATTTATTTGAATCTTGTATTTAGTAAGAATAAGACACCAAAAAGATAAAAACATAATTTCATATATACCATTCTTTTAAAATTAAAAACTTAACAAATCCCTATATATAAAATTGAATTTATTTACCTTTTATTTTATTCATATTTACAAAAATGTTAATTAAAATAACATTTTATAATGTATAAAATATATATTTTTTTTTCAAATATTCTCTCTTAAAAGTATATAAATTTTCATACCCAATCATCATTTTCATAATAATTATAAAATAAAAATAGATAAGATAATTTTTCAAATATCATTTTCTAAACAGATATATATATCAGATACAGAATGGATACAAACAAAATTTAGATGAAAAAAGGCAATCCAAACGGACTCTAAATAGACACCGGCTTTATCTAAAAATGATTATATACATAACAATAAAGTTCTTAAAAAGTGAAGGAAAAAAAAAATACCATAGAAAGCGTTAATCCTAGATCTATGTTATCTTGTTAAATGGATTCATGATTTTATAAATGCCTCCGGATATCAATCATAAACTAAATGTCAAATTTAACACGGTTATAAGCAAATCGAATCCATTTTAATCACAAGAAACATTTAGGTGAAAATTGGCATGGTACACACTAAGTTGCTAGCTTTACATGACGTATAATAATAAATGTGTGAGTGGATTAAGTAAGATCTAAGTGTCTTGCTGGATAGCCAGATTCATGAAAGCCTAAGGCAATCTCCCACTATCTTAAATGTTCCCCTTTTATAAGTAAATTCATGTGAAATCATTAATGCCGAGAAAATGTTGCCATCCATTCTTCCCGTTGATTGTCACTAATTGCTTAGCATGTTAAAATAAGCCTGTTAGGTACGATAGTTTCGGAGTGGTCAAAAGAACCAAACCTCAAATTGCAGTTTGTTTATGTTTGGAGGCTAAAGCAAAGCAATGGAACTGTGACTACTATTAATTTAATTCTGGAATGAATTTTAATAAACACAAACATAATGAACAAACTGAAGTTAAGACTTGGAGGCGTAAACTCATAGTATGTAAAGAGGTTATGCACCTTCTAATCTTCTAGGACGTGTCTAAACCCAATGTTTAAATATTTGGTCAGCAATCTTAAGTTCTTTAAATAACACATTTAAAAATAATGAGGTAGGTAACACACAGTTGAAGGAAGGAAATCGCAGAAAACGACTAGAGCTACCTATAAGCTTATTTTAAGGGTAAAGTAGAAAAAAAAAAAAAAAGGTGATACTGTCTTTATCAGAAAAAAAAAAAAAAAAAACCTTTCACACTGATAAGTTTAACGTTTTGATGAATGATGAGTAAATATCAATAATATTTAGACACGCACCATGTATTAATATTATTAAAATTTTTTATTTTCCTTTTACTGTAAGTACAATCATTTTTTATGTCAAAAAATTTGGTTTTTATTTCTTTTTTTTAGGTATAACTTCAAAATCACTATATAAATTTTAACTATTTTGTCAACTTCCTACTTAAATTTCGTATCCAATCATTTTATTTTTCCTTATCAAATTCACTATCTCACCTATGATTATTTATGTTTATACTTTTTACGCGATTAGTATTTGTCATGTTGTCTTTCTTTAAATGATGAAGGTAACAAATTTATAAATAAATAAATAAATAAATAAAATTCAATTAGATATTGATACTTAACAATTTCAAATCTAGTACAAAATTTAACAAGGATATAAAAATTCGATTAAATATGATATTTAATAACTTTAAACTTGATAGGAAAGATTACAAAGATATTTAAAAATAGTATTTTAAACATATTGAGTTTCTGGTAATAATGAACAGTAACACTTTGGAAATGTATTCGATCCCTAAACAAAGTTATTGCAAACACATGCATTCTTCTTCAAATAATTAGCACAAAGCTTTCACCATTCAATCGAAGTTAGAGTGACCGTGAGATCATCCAAGCTTCAACTTTTCCATGTGCAACGGGGCAGATCCAACATACTTCTTTATTACGGGATACCCGTCCAACTAGACAAAAATAAAGAATAATCATTCACTCTCTCTCTCTCTTACTAGCTTCAGATCCCACGCTTGGGCCCTTTACATTTTGAGTTGAGCTTAAATTCAAGCTCGCCCGTTCATCTGCCGCTAAACCTCTCTGAAACTAGGACGACCATACCAAGGAAATGAGTCTGTTGAGGATGAATCGTAGTGTCTTATCCATCACGTGTCACCTCTTTATAACAAAAATCTGTCCTCAAAGTAGGAGACGAACCAAGTATATATGATATATGATGAAGGGAGCTTTTACGAATATCGAGCTACAAATCTTTAATAAAACTAAGAGCTTGACGAAACATTAAAAAAAAAAAAAGTTAAAATAATTTATCTATTTATATTATTAAAACTTTTAGAGATTTAAAGAACCATCATAATTGAAATTACTATTTAAATTAATATCGAAGAAAAACCAATACTAAAATAACATTATGAATTTATATATAATTTATATCATATAAAATTATTTATACTTATAATCTTCACATCTAATTTCTTTCTCCTACTCTCTAAAATTATACTCTACCTATTTTCTCATTCTTTTTTCTCTCTTTCACTTTCTTATTTCTTTCCTTTCACAATTGCTATAATTTCTTTTATTTCTATGATTTTTGGAAAGAAGTCCTTATAAATTCTATAAATACATTAAAAATAAAATTTGTAATGGTAAATATAAAATATTTTACTATAAATTTTAAATAAATGTATGTTTTTTTATTAGATAAAAAAAACTAATTTTTGTACATACAATATGAGTGCATAAACAATTAGTGATAAATAAAGTGTAGTATTAGTAGAGAAAGTTCCGAATCTCATATGCAATTTACAAACTTTAAAGTTTTGTAGAGATCGTACGAATTATGGTGACATTTTGACGAACACAGTGATATATTATGAATTTTGGGGAGTACATCTTTTATACATTCTGAAATTAAAAATTCAATCGTCTTTGCCGTCGGAAAATTTATTAATTAGGCTACAAATACTAAGACGATTTACACACACTAGAGCAAAGTTATTATGGATTTTTCAGCCAATTTATGAAGAATAAGAAATGATTGAAAAAAAAAATTATTGGTATGTAGTAGTGTCACATTAAAGTGTTGCATTGACTTATACGAATCGATATTACAAAATTTTAAGCTGTTTTATAAACAAAAGAAGTATTACGAATTATTATAGAGAATATGAACATTTAAGCCAAATTACGAATGTGGTTACAAACTCCTTGGCGCTAGTACTTTATGCCATCCACTCTTTAATTTTTGAAAATTCTTAACTACAATATTTTTTAATCCGGCTTCGATGCCTAGGACTGCATATGAAATTAATATTTTTTAATACAGGCCCATGAAATATTAACTAACGTCATATGAAATCTAGATAGTGCAATATGACGTAATCATTTGTCTCGTGAAATATTAGTTAGTGGGAACAGTGATGCTTTGTTGCGCACACCACGTTATCTTCTTATTTCCTGATTTCCCAATTAACCGAAACTGAAAGGAATGTTGGAAATTATCGTGATCGTTCAACCGTGGAATCTAAATTTGTGTAACCAAAATTAACCTAAAATCGACTAAGTGGACCTTCCAATTGGCTCGGCTTGGATAAAGTTGGGCTTGAGCCCGAAATTGAAGCTCCCATAGCGGGGAGGTTGAAAAACCGCCAGGTCCTACACATATGCTCTCGAACCAAAGGTTCAACTATTTATTCGGCTTTGTTTGAATTTTATTTTATTTTTATTTTTTTTTTGAAAAATAAAAGATAAAACAAAACAAATATTATCACAGTTTAAATTAATTATTTTAGGATAGAAAAAATATTTTAATTGAAAATAAAAGTAAACCGTTCATATATTATTAAGTATCTACATAAAGTATTATAACTATTTAAAAGAAAAGAAAGAAATACGAGAGTAGATAATAAATTATTAATAATAATAGATAGAAATATAGAAAATTAAATTTGAAAAAAAAAATAAAAAAGATAAGATTCAAAAACCTTCGAATCAGTCTTGAACTATCAGTTCACATAAACTAACCCAAGCCCATAATCTCAGAATTCAATTTAATTAATCACCGACCTGTAAACCAACAGTTTAGGATTAGTTTCAGAATGAACCGACTTTACAATACACCTCTATTAATCACCGATCTGTAAACCAACAATTTAGGATTAGTTTCGGAACGAACCGACTTTACAATACACCTCTAGTTGGAGCTGCATTACTATAGCCAGAATATAAATCGGTCCATCGGTACATAGCAGGTACAGCATATCTAGAGCCATTTACAGCAAAAATACTAGCAGAAATCAACCTAGCCGTGCTCAATACTATCAGGGCAAAACACAAGAGGACTAACATCAGTCTTTTAAGGTAGATAACAGAAATTTTGGCGGCACAAAAGCACAGAGTTCCGTACTCTCCATGTGGCATCCAAAATTTGCTAGACAATCAGCTGGCTGATTTGCTTCACGCGCCATATAGGTAATTTTTACGTCCTCAAAGCGGATTTATAGATCTTTGCCAGCAGACACAACCAAATGATATTTCCACTTTAATTTAGTAAAATTCATTTCGTTTAAAAAAGTTGCAGCAGTATATGAATCAACAGTGACAACAAGTTTAGATATCGCCATACGGGATGCATATAGCAATCCATAAAAAATTGCCCTCAACTCCGCAGCTAGAATATCAGCTGAACCCACTTTTCCTGCAAATCCAAAAATCCAGCATCCTTCCTCATCTCTCATGACTCTAGCAACTGCAGCACAAGACTCCCGTCCATGAAGAGAGGCATCGGTATTTAACTTCACCCAACCTTCCGATGAAGCGTGCCATTTCACACATCGGGGAACTACACGCTTTATCGTAAATTGGTTGCGCCAATACACCCAAAATTCATGAGCAAAGGCTCAGATATGTGGTACTAATAATGGACGGCATGTTGACTTTTTGTGAACCATCATACCAAACAAGCCAAATTGCAAAAGCAGCCAACACTTGGACTGGGGGATAGACCTGCAAAGTACCCTCTCGACTTTGAGCAATCAAACATTTCATCCTCTCATCAAAAGGCAAGGAATGCATTGCTCTAACGTTTGCCTTCAATCCTAAATCAGGCCAAATATGCTGTATGTAGGGGCAAAGCCTGATAGCATGTTCCTCTGTTTTAATATGCCCGCAACCTCTTGGACGTAGCTCCAGCACTGAAGAATTTACTCTATGCACTTTTTGAAATGGTGGTAAACTTCTTACTAGTATCTTTGGGGGTAGGATAGCTCTCCATAAACATTTCCAAGAGACTGTATGGCCATTTGACGAATGCAAAGCTTTATATACTTCTCCAATAGATGGTGTCACATGTAGTGAATAATGCGAAAGCATTTATTGATCCGGAACTCCAGGACAAAGCACGATTGGTCCAAGTTTTTCTCTTAATAGTTCAGTTATTGGAAACCCAATCACATCATCATTCCAAGACATGTCATCGACATTAGCATCTCACACTGTTAAATTTTCTGCTCCTTGAGGCAATGGACCTTGAATGAGTTGTCGCAAGGGCTGATTGTCATGCCAAAGGTCAAACCAAAATTCAGTTGCTACCCCATCACCCCACAACATTATACGCCTATCTTGTATTTTCAACGAAGCGGTGACTAACTTCTTCCATACAGGTGAATCAGCATTAGAGCACTGTAGGTGAGTAGCACGAATTTTGCGCTTGTGTTTTGCAAAACAAAATTTTGCCCATAAAGTCCCTCTTCGAAAGAATTGAAATACCCTTCTAACCATACATGCTTCATTCCTCAGAGACAAATTTTGGAGTCATAGGCCCCCGTTGTCCTTAAGCCTTGTTAGCTGCTGCCAATTAATCCAATGTACTATTCTACTCGGGCTCAGCTCACACTTTGCCAAACAAAGTCTCTTACAAATTTGTCAATTCTGTCGAGCAATCCTTGTGGAAGGCAAGCAACTTTTAACTGGTAGTTTGGGATTGCACTAAGAACTGAGTTTGCTGAAACTATACGTCCTTGTCTAATAGGATATCCCAAATATTTCTCGAGGCTACAACTTTCCTTTATGCCTAAACGATTCACAATAAACTGCCTTGCCGATTGTTTGGTGTTTGGAGAAATGTACACAGTAGATTTGCTATTTGCTAAATTTCACCTTCATCCCTCACCATGACTGAAACTAATCCAAGATCTCTTGAATTGTTTCCGCCATCTGTAGTGAAGCCTCTCCAAAAGGCATAATATCATCTGCAAATAATAGGTGAGAGAAGCTCAAAGAAGTATTTCTGATCTTGTACGGCTTCCAAACTCAATCTGTCGTAGCTTTGTTAATCAACTGACTCAATATCTCCATGGCTATAATGAACAGATATGGTGAAAGTTGGTCCCCTTGCCGAGCACCCTGCGTTGGCTGAAAGGGGTGTAATGCAGCTCCATTAACCAGCACTTCGATTAATGAGATAGTGACACAACGCATCACTAATGCTGCCCATTCTAACGGCAACCCAATACTAATCATTGCCCAATAGATGAAGCTCCATCTAACTTGTCAAAAGCCATTTTCTAAATCAATCTTAATAATCATAAACCCTTTCTTTCCTCTTTTCATCCTAAAAGAATGCATCAGCTCTTTCATCAACATAATATGATCCAAAGCTTTCTTGCCGAGTATGAAGCTTCCGTACATTGGGCAAATAATCTGATCTAGGTGGGGCCTAAGCCATAATACTAACACCTTTGTGAACAACTTGTATATTGTGCTACACAAACTAATTGGCCTAAACTGAGTAATGAGGTTAGCCCTCAGTTGCTTGGGAACCAACACCAACAGCGTTTGATTAATTTCTCTTGGGATATGCCCAGCCTGGTACATTTGCTTCAAGAGATTGATAACTGACATCCCAAGAGTAGGCCAACGAGCTTGAAAAAACATAGCATTTAAGGCTTTCCACGGGTTCATGGTTTTCAAAACTTGTCTAATTTCTTCATCGGTTGAGGCTCTAGTTAGATTCAACGCATCATCCCCATTCAATCGTCCATGTAATTCGGATGGGATAGGATTACACAAAGAAGAAAACTGATGATCAGATGTGAACAATGTGATAAAGTGATTCCGCACATGATTTTTCAATTTGGCAATTTCAGTAATCCAATTACCAACCCCATCTTTCAAACTGAATTTCGATTCTTTATTCGCCTGGCTAACACCTGTGAGTGGTAATACCCAATGTTTTTATCTCCATCATTTATCCACTAAGCTCTAGCTTTTGTTTTTCATATAACTTCTTCTCTACCTTGCAAGAGCCATAGTGACTCTCTCAATTGATTTTCCAATGATATCAGGAAAGCCTTTGGCTGAGATGCCATAGCCCTTTCTATACCTTCAAGTCTAGCCATTATCCTCTTCCTTTCTTTATGTAGGATACCAAATACTTCAACATTCCATCACCTAGCTTCAGACACAACATGCTCCAATGCAGCAATCAAAGAGTGATTACAGTATCTCCATACTTTCTGCACTAAGGATTGAAATGACAAGTGTGTGAGCCACATAGGCTGCACCCTAAATGGCCTTCTATCTTTAGAGCTATAGAGCATAGGTTCAGTCTACACCAATACTGCCACATGATCCGAAGGCCACTTGTGTAGGTGCGTAATCACTGCATTAGGATACAATTGTTTCCACAAAATATTTCCCCATACTCGATCTATCCTTGATTGAATTAGTTGTGACAGTGCCTCCCTGTTGGACCAAGTGTGTTTTGGCCTGACAAACCCGAGATCATGCATGGTGCAATCTCATATGCAATCAGCATAAGTAAGATTTAACAAACTTTGAATTCATTTTGGTTAAACTTATCTAGGTTTAAATATATATATATAGTTTTCTAATTAAAAATAATAATAAGATCCAAACTTGATTCAAGCTTAACTAATATTGAACTTAACTTGAGCTTGAATAGCTCCACAAGTTAGTGAAACAAAACTTTATAAAACTTAAGCACGATTTAATAAGTTATTTAAGTAGCTTGACCTTGAAGTTGAGTACAGGTTCAACTAAACTACTGCAAGATTGATCTTAAGTAAATATAGAATCAAACTCAAGTAGCTCATAAGTAAATTTGACTTCACAATACTCGTAACTTCACATGCACTTTGTATACATTTTTGAAAATTGAGTAGTTGGCCCTTCAAATTTTTTAAAGAAAAACATTTGGTCCTTGCATAACTAAATTACCCTTAATTTTATTATTATTTTTTTTAATTTTACTCCATAATATTGTAGGGATTAAAAGCACAATTTTTAAAGATTTACATCTTAAGCACTTAATTTTAAAGATGGAGAGGCTAAACTTACATGAAATAAATATAAAAAGTATATTTACAGTATATCATTTTTCTATGTTATCTATCTTTGATTGATTTCAATATTATTTTTATTGATCGGGAATTTTGGACATAGTCCCTTAAGCTCACACCAACATATTTGGTCTTTAGGATGATGTGATTAGGCCCACTATCAGCCTGATCTAATAGCACTTAACCTAATTAGCTTACCAATTGACCTTTAGAAGGGTTTCTAGACAAGTCGATCCCTTCAGATGACTAGCTTAACAACAATTCAACCACAACAGCTGTTAGACATGAATAAGGATTTGAGACCTAGCCAACAACCATATCCCTACAATTTCGGAACACATTAGACTCTATGTTCTTATTACTCAAACATGTAAACGAGCTAACATGCTAAATGTGCTTTGAGATTCACTAATTGCCCTCCTTTATAAATCGCTCTAAATGCACTAACGGTAAACCACCTTTACTCATTTGTGCATTAGGCTTACTTTACATACTTTAAGCTTACTTGCTTATTCTTTTACACACCAATACTAACTTAAATATTGGAGCTATTAGGACCCTAAAGAGGATCTAGTAGGATTACCAAAAATTTTCATAATATGTGTGCATCCATGATATAAAAATCGTCTTGCAAGTCAGAGATTGCAAGACTCTAAATAATAAATCACTAAAATTATTGATTTTTTAAGTAATTAATTTATTGTAACATAACATAACATATAAATATAAATAACTATAGATATCCGATATCCCACAATTTTTCAGAACCATAGAGAATTAGTATTTCCTACCAAATAATAAGATAGGATATATTAACATTATAAAAAAAAAATAGATACAAGAAAAATTATATTATAATAAGTTTTAATATATAAATATTTTGTACAAAGGATGTCTATGTATCATCTAAAAAGTACTCAGCTACTTTTAATACTAATATACACATCTTCATCTCACACTCAGCACTCGAGACATATCTGAATCCTATCGTAAGTAAACCTGCAAAGGAAACTAAGGAGGAATGAGCATAAAACAGCTCGGTGAGTTCGTCCCTCTCCACCACCGTTCAAGTAAGTTATTACACATTATTATTACATATGCAAGCAAGCTATCTACATACATAATGAATGTAAGCAACACATCCACAGGAGTCCAGAACTATAGAAGGTGTAGAATTACATCATCTACTTTTCAATTATCTCCTGTACTTACTCGCACAAGGCACCTCAGCTTACCCGCATGAGGCTACCTAGGGGCACCACCCCTTTAAGAAAAACTCGACTATTATCCTAGTCGATAAAAGAGTTTCAATCCAAATAGGAGGATTCTAAACTAGGACTATCCACCCTCCAAGGCCTCTTCGGCACAAACATGCGAGTCCTCTTGCAACCAAAATTAACCAAGACTTTACAGGCACAATAAAGCGAGTTTTCTCGCTATCAAGTGGAGAACCCATGCTAGCCTTACCTTAATGATAAAATATCATTTCTAGCACTGTGGCCCTTATCGAAATTGTACAAAATACGTTTAAGATTATAAAAGAACTTTTTTCCAAAAATATCCTTTTCAACATTTTGCAAAACTAGCACTCTCTATCCATACCTTTACTGAGTCATAGACATGCGACGAATAGAACCGATTATTTAGGTCAGATATTTATATTTATCAAGTTAAAAAAAGTGATCACACAGATGATGGCACACAAGCAGAACCATCATTCAAATATACAAGCAATAGCAAGCAGCAAAACATCATACAAATAACGCGCACAAGTAAGTAGTAGGTCATTAGAACTCTCTCACTTGAATTATTGCTCATTCTCCAAGTTTTTAGGGTTTCTATAACTCAATATTGAATGCCTAAATCAAAATAGTAAAACTTATAAGTATTCTGAGAAGTCAGACTCCTTAGTTAACTAAAAGTTTATTATAATTTATTTAATTTCCCCCAATATAACCCAAGTATAATGTGTATAAGGTTACCATACTCAATGAGATTAATAATAACTATTTTCTTATAGTAGTAAGTTATGAGACTTCCCTTATGTATTTTGTAGCTTTCTTATTCTAATTCCGATATTTGCGAACTTATAGTCGTTTTTATGATTTTTGGACACATGTTTACACGGTGATGTCCGTTTTGGACGTTAAGATCCGTGTTTTACGATATGGGCTAAATTTATTGAAATTTTATCTTATTCTAGATTAATTTTTTATATTGGCTAGTTTTATGTTCCATTTTAGTAGTTAATGATTTAATTAGTCATTTATTCTTATACTTAGGGAATTTTACATTGGTATTACTAATTTATGTCCTTGATTAAGTTTGATTCAATTTAAGAAGTGTATTAGAGTTTAAAGTTTTACATCATAAGTACATATACATACTTATGTTCTTATTTTATAAGCTTATGCTTATATTATCGCTTGCATTATCAATCGCTTATGTCATGGTTTATGTCATCATTTACTTATATCATGGCTTATGTCATCATGTGATTACCTCATTGCTTACATCATCCTTTACTTACATAAGCCTTACCTCATGCTTAAGTGTATTATGTACACTTAGATACATTTATACATTTGTTAACTATATATCTACACCTTTGCTATATTTATATGTATACTAATATACTTATACATATACCGTATTTATACTTATACATATACTCATATACCTATACGGTCATATACATATTTTTGTACAAATTTCGTATGCCCAATTTTTATCTTAAGAAAATCTTCCTAATTTCATTCTTTTGTGTTTTTAAGTATGTATTTCGTATGGTATAGGTATGTATAGTTAGGATTTGTCTTAGTTTAGGCTATGTATATAGTAAATACTTATGTACAAAGATCTTCATACTTATATTCCTCTATTATATCGTTATGTACATATACCTAAAAACATATACACATACATATCCTTCTTCTTCACCATGTTTTCTACACTTTTACATGTAAAGATTGCAACTTTAAGCCTGGATCAACATATATATATGCATATAACACATAACCTAACCTTCTCTTCTTCTAACTAGTAAAGAAGATAAAGTAAGACATAACAACATAATAGCATACCTTAAGTTACCCTTCACTATGGATGAAATGGTTGAAAAGATGAAAAGGAAAGAATATTTAAAGGGAAAGGGAAGATACGGTTGGAAAGGGGAAGAAGAAAAGGACTTCACTTTGTTTTTGTTTGTATTTAAAAAAGTGAAGAAAAGTGGGGTCTAGAAGGAGGAAGTAGTGGACGGCAATTAAGGAAAAAAAAAAGAAAAAGGAAAAGCTAAAAGAAAAAGAAAAGAAAAGAAACCATGAGAAGGAAGATATTTGTTTTCAAATGAAAGGGACATATTTGTTGACTTTTCTAAATGTTGACTTGGTCAACTTTCAAAAAATAAATACCCTTTTGTGTACATAATAAACTAATTAGGGAAAATTTGGAGAAAGATTAAGGAAATGAAAGGAAATAAAAAGTTTAGTGAATTGATTAGTAAAAATAGATAATGAGATCTTCCATTAGATATTTATATCCTATATACACCATTTGGTAAGCTACTTTATGTAATTGTCATGAAAAGTATCATTTAAGGTGTTAAGGTTTACTATATTTAACCTAAGTATCAACTAAACCTTTAACTCTCTATAATACTAATCGAGTTATATACTTAGAAGATGAATTTGATCTATAATACAATATCTTAGTTTCTAAGGAATCACTTAAGTATTCTAAATATTTATGCATGATTGAAAGTTATCTTTAGTTGTTTACCAATGAAATGACATAATATGGGGGATATATTATCACTTAGGGTTTTAGGGTAAATTATGGTGAATTAGTGCTTTTATATCCTTAAAGTTATGGTTTTAGGGTTTTTATTACTTTAGGACACAATCTCTAATGTTTTTACACATTTAGGGTTTAATATATTCATCCGTGATTACATCTTCAATTGTTATTTTAGGGTTTTGATGAGATTCGAGATTAACTTTGCTAGTTACATATACTCGAGGTTTTAGGATCTTCGTATGTGGTTAGAGGTTCAATTGATAATTTAAGGTTTTTCGTATTCACTTTAGGTTTTGGATTGAGATTTTAATTGGTTTTAAATCTTACTAGCTCTATTGAGTTCAGAAAATCATCTACAGTTTGGACGTTTGTTTCTATACTTAGAAAGCTAAATTCGCGGGTTTTACAAGAGCAGTCATGCTAGATAACCCCCTCACACACCTAACTGTATTCTCTTTTGCAAGCCCACTAAGTACTTGCACAAAGCCCAATCTTTTCATACTTTATCAGCAGAGTCTTACTACCATAATGGCTTAGTAGTGACAAACTACCATGTACCAATTAGAAGTAACTATTCATATTCTTGAAAAATTTTCCAATTACTTTTAATAAGTACACCAATATCATTACCAAAATATTCATAGAGTATCATAGATTTAATGGTAATTAAACAAAATATAATTATTATTATTATTATTATTATTATAAAAGTTACAATTTAAAATATATCCAAAAATCTTTCAAATAAAACCTAAATCTTTCAAAATAACACATATTACATATTATCCTAACATTTCTTTTCTAAATTCATAATTTAACTTTCTTGCTAGTTCTCTCCCAATCTGTCTCCTAGCTTATCTTGCTCACCAATGGTCTAGATCTTTCTCGATAGATCTAGTAAGGTTCTTACATGAAATCAAAGTTATTGGAGTATAAGCTACAATTAGCTTAGTGAAATGCCCACTTATACAGCCTGTTACGTCCTGAAGCAGTAAGATCGTAATAGCCTCGCCGTATAAACCATCCTAAGATAGAAGTTGGCCTTACAACCGCTATCTTAGACCCGATCTACACAAGGTGTCCACGAATAACCCGCTTTGAAGTAAATAGTTTGTAATTTAAATAAATCATGTACTCAAGAAAGTGAGAAAATTTTATATATATACACTATAATTCAGTTATTATATTATTCAAAAATGAAAAATTTTAAATAAAACAAAACTTAGACCTTAAGAATATATGTTCGTTCTTTAAATATTTTTCCTCACTCCCTAGGATCCAACAATTGCTAGCTTTAGAGTAGTTGTTTGCTACTTATTAGCCAGTATCTGCACGATGTTTGTAGGGATGTGAGCAACCACAACTTAATAAGTTAGGATGGAGGACTTAAAACTATACCACAAACACAACAAGGTTATCAATCAACTTATTAGGTGCAATGCATATTCAAGCAAATGCCATCGCTTGACGTTGTCCGGCCCGTCGTGAGATTAGAGATATTGCGTCCGCTCTAATCCAGGTTGAGGAGTTGCCATTAATACAACAGCTCATGACCAAACGCAAGTTTGTGCAATGGAGACCTCGCTCCTCCCATGACTACCTTCGAACCATTGACTTTACCTTTGTTGCGACCTCCTCTCTTGTCACTTAGTTCGACTAAGGATGAAGAAGGGACCAATTGCAATACTGCGCTATCCCTTTCAAAGGGTTGGTATTTGGCCGGAGAATCCTAAGTTCCCCTAATGGGTTACCATGTAGGTCAGATTATGATTATAGGACATATATTTGATTAGGTCCAGTTTATGGTGATCAATCATTTCATACAAACCATACAATTCAAGCCAGGACAATAGACAGAATCATGGCATCACTCATAATCAAGCACATGTACACATCCAACTATCTAACAAGCACAACCAAGCATAATCTTAATTCTCTAAAATATAGCATCGTATTAATCCCAACTTACCTCGACTCCTTGCTCACTCACTCGAGGTTTGACTTGCTCGGGCCATCGCCGATCATCCCTATAACACTAACGTGGTTTCAGTTTTTCATATAACGATTATAGGTTCATTTTATCCTATAGCGCTTATTGTTATGTTTTGTTTAAGGCTTAATATAGCTGATTATCTAGGTCTTAAGTCTTTTACAATTATTCTAGGTTTGGGGTTAGGTTCGGATTCGGTTTTTGCATCAATTTCTAAATTAGGTTCTAGTTCAATTTCTAAGTCCTAAACATGCTTGAATCCTAATGTGAAATTAATCATATTAAGCTCGAGTATTCAAATATCCTATTGGGTCTTAATTCAATATGTTAAACTATTCGGTAGACATTATTTCTAATTGGGGTATCGGATTTATCCTCGATGTGAGAAGATCTTACATTTTTATACAATTACCTAAAATTAAATCTTAATTCAGATTTAATATTATTCTGATTTTTATTCTAATATTATTTAAATAACCCTAATATTTTAGATTTATTAATTTTCAATTATACATATTACTAATTTCTTACAATAACTACCTAATTTCCTAAATTAACTATACTTAATATTTCAAAGGCTAGGATTAGGTTTCCACATCAGAGGTTAACATCCCTAAATATCTAATTACTATCTAAATCAGTAATTAGTATCTTAATCACCTAATTAACCTAAAATTATCCAATTTTTCCATCATTTTAGGGCTAAAAATTAACTTAAAAATTTAGAAAATTAATTTTAGAAAAATGGCTTCATAACACTGTTCTATATCAAATAAGCATTCTACAGAAAAAAAAATTGAGCTCCAAACTACACTCCTAAGCCTATTTATTTCTCGTTTTAATCATGCTTGGTTTTGCTCAATTTGTTAAGAACCCTATATTTTCAAACGTGATTAAACTAAATCATTATTTTCCCCTAAATCTACATACAATAAAACCTCTGAATAACAAGTTTCGTAATTTTATAAGAATATTTACTATTTTTACAAAATTACACAAAATCGAGTTAGAAATTGGACTCACCAATCTAGTGTCTTTGGCCACTGCAGGCCACCGTGGCCTTATTGGCCGGTCTGGGCACTGCCACCACAATGAAGTGGTGGTGGCCGTCCACTCCTACCTGCCCGTCGGATTTGGGTTCTCCTTTGTGGCCCTAATTGCATAGTTTTCCTTTTCTTTTTTTTTTTCTTTGGTTTTTCTCTCAATTTTTGCCTTTTCCTAATTTTCTCTGATTTCTAACTGTCCAAATGAGCTTTTGAATTTTTCTTGCTATTTATAGGGCTTTATGGTAATTAATATGCATTAATTAGACATGACATTACCCCATTTCCTTGATTTTTGGCATTTGTGTTACTTAATTCTAATTGGATAATTTTTCTTTTTTAGATTTTGACCTGCCATGACCATATTTGCATTAATCCACACCCTTCTTATTTTTCTTAATTAATTTAATAATTTTCTTTAATTATTTACTAAGTTTTGGCCAATTTAAGTAATTTCGCGTATTTTTATCTACACGTAAATATATGTGAGGTATATGTGAACATTCCTAATTATTATTTAGGTCATCCTATGGTAATTTGTATAAATATAATCTATCTCTAGTAATTTATTAGTTATTAAATTACACTTTTCGCCTTTTTGATGATTAACAAGTATTATACTTAAAATTTGAAAATTTTGTAGTCTCCCATTTTATTACTTATTTTCTTAAATTCAAACTTATGAGATCATTTTACTAATATTTCTAGTTTTTCTTATAATTTAAGCTCGATCAGATCTTTCAGCCGATTGGATATTTCAGCCGATAGAAGCCTTGAGTAACCGGTTGTGGGACTTACACAACCTTTCAAGCAAGTTGGTTAAACAAGTAAATGGTATGTAACAATCAAACATATATAGCAATATACACAACCTTCTGGTATTTAGCATCCAGTCTAAGGTTTATATCCAACCCATACCACCCCAACCTTGGGTTGAGGATTTGTAGTTTCACCAGTGTCTAGGCATCCAATTTAGTGTAAACATGACTTAGCATAACATCCTTGGCTAACATAACAAAATAGCTACAAAATCTCAATTCGCAATAGAATCAACACCTATGTTAATATAGTGATCAAGAGATGATACCGCTTAATCGATCCTAAGAGAACCAAATGGGTAGATTCTCCCTGACCTTATGAGAGAACCAACAAATGTTCATCATAGTATCCATTATAATCCCTAAGAAGATTGATCTTCTAATTAGCCAAAGGAATCAACAGAATTATTCACAAAAGCCAACTAAATAAGTCACAAGAGAAGGATCTCTTGATTAGTCTTAGAAAGGCCTAAATAAAAATTAGAAAAATATCTTCTCTAACCACTTAAATGATCAAGGAGTGATCAAATCCTTAATCGGCCTCCAGATGTATGCATATCCAAAACATAAGAATAGACAGAACCTCCTCTAATGTACGACTATTCTCAAAGTCACTTATTTTACAATAAACAAGGAATGTTTTAACTCCATTCCACGTACAACAATAGTGACAAATAAAAGGAATTTATGTAATATGCTATGCATAACCGCTTTAATGTTTAAATTTCGATATGCTTAATTTCCATTAATTTTAGTGATCAATCAAAATATCACAAAATTACAAGAATCATATTACATCAAATCACAATCATCAACTTCACCTATGGAAATAATTTTTAAATATCTTAACAACCAGATCAAACACTTATGTTTCCTGAATACCCCATACAAATTAAGTTAAGTATATAAGATTAAAAGTATATTTACTCTACAAGCATACATAAGTGATAATCATAGTAAGCACTCACTTAGCCATCTTCCTATTTATCGTAATAGTTTTCTAGGAGTTCCAAATCGAAAGTGCCTAAAAAGATAAAGATAGTTGAGAAACATACTTGATTAATAAACTTTTAAGTTTTGTTCCCAGTTTTTTTTTTTTTATAAATCTTTTATTTCTTAGGTTGATTATTTTGGCGTTTCTTTTTCCATATCATTTCCAAATGGTTAGAGTAGTTTATGTGTCCATAAATGTCATTAGTTTTTGTTCCATAGTTTTCCGGGCCTCACAAAAGGTCCAAATCGTTACACCATTAAGATAATATATACATATGTCAATAAGGTCCAAGTCAAAGGAAATTTATTAGAACATGATAGGTAAGTTGCTTTTTTAAGGCATGACTTTATCTACTTGTTCTAGTTTTCATTATTTTAGTCTTTTATTTTAAGGAACTCTTTTGGTTTCTTTTTTAAACTTCATTTGAGTAAGATATTTAGGTAGCTTGTATAAAATATGGAAATGGTTTAGAAAGACTCCTTTAAAATGAAATTAAAAGTTCATGGAGCTCCTTTTTCCAGATAGATCTCAAGTTGAGGAAACTTCTTTAAGATAAATAGAGAGTTTGAGGAAAATTTTCTTTTCCTTGAGCATTCTTAAAAACCATGATAAGGACTAATCATAAAATGGATGTAGCTTTTTATCTAAAAGACTTTTGAGAAGAAATTGCTTTTGAAAAGAACTTGTTAGCTTGAAAAAGTTTGGTATCAAAACAAAGCTTAAGCTTAAGTTTAGTAAAAGAGCTTTATTCCAAACTCTATGGAAAACTTTTCTTGCTTTCTAGAAGAAGTTTACTAAAAAAAGAGGTTAGAAATGTTGAATTTTGATATGAATAGTTGAGCAAAATATTGAAACTAACATTTAGTGTTTGGGTGTTTAGAAATCATTAAAGAAATGGTGTGGGGCTTTGATAGTTGGCGTGCGAATGATGGGTAGATGAAGATGTAAGTTGGTTTTGAAAAGTAGAAACATGGAGAATGTTGGTTTGGGGGAAACATAAGCGGTCTATTGATGGTGCTATTTATAGAAAACTCTAAATTAGCTTATCTCATAAGCTTCGTTTTCTTGTAAACTTAAAATTTCATTACTCTTCATGTTGGAATGTTGGATATATGGGTGTACTATACCCCACATATTGCCGCTACCCCATGTAAACATACTCCATCCATTTCATGTGTTTCATTGCTTAATTTGAAAGCATCTTCCATGACATCATCTAGCTTGTTTCACAAGTTTTCCTTAAGAGTTCTGGAAGTTATTATATAAACATGATGTAATGTGATAATTTCATCATCTATGACCTCACTTAATTGTTAGAATTAGGTTACTTGTCTTATTAAAATCCCTTGCTTGACTTAAGAGTCACATGCTTCTAGATGGTGCCACATATGTAATAATTTGGGGCATCCATTTATCACATGTTGATGTAATGAAATCTTTCTATGTTATGATCTTTAAGAGCTTGATTAAGTTTTGGTGATTATATCTTGATAAGTAGTCTTGATTAGGGAATGTTTGTAAGATAATAAGATTTAGTGTCTATCTATTCATGTGATCCTTAGTTGGAATTAAAGTCTTCGCATGTTTCTTAATGAAATGGATGAATGATCTCATGGCTTACCTCATCTTAGGTTGCTTATTTAACTTTTCTTTTTCATTCTTATCTTATCTTTAGTCTTTTTCCACATGTGTTGATGCACAAATTGAGATTGGCACCGGATGTAGTCTTATTACGTCTTGGTTGGTTAGTTTCATGTGTTGATTATAGGAATCGATTTAGTTAATTTGTTAGTTTTTCTTGGGTCTTTTGATTTAACTAACATTCTTGTATTGACTTTGTTTGATTAACTATTCCTACCTTTAATTAGTCAATTCTAAGAAAATAAGTAGTTTCTATCGCTGTTTAAAAATATCCCATCAAGTCTTAATCATATCTCTCAAATCTCTTCTAGTGATTATTGCTTATCTTCAGTACATCTTTAAATATTTCCTAACAATTAGCCTAGCTTACATTAAATTTTTAAGGGTTTACATCTACTAACGACATTTGGTGCCATCTATGGGAGACAAGCTCACTTCATTTCTTGAATTATTAAACACTTTCTCTATCACATACCTTTTTGTTCATTATGCCGTGAGTTGTGAACCCAAATGACAAGCAACCTCCAAGCAAGCCTATTACCGAGCAATGCCGACTAAAGCAGCTTAAGAAGAAGCTTGAAGGGCTCTTGGTAAAGTGCACCCAAATGGAAGGCTAGAACAAAGAACTTCAAGCTAAGCTGGATGAGGTAAAAAAGCAAAGTTGGGTGTCTTCCCTCGTCAATGCTTTAGATGCCCTAGGAAATCAAAATCACCACCTTCAATAGGTGAACAACAAGGCACCTCAACCACATCCTATGATGTAAAATCAACAGGCATAGCCCATAATTGTGTGCTTACTAGCAATGAGTAGGTAGTTAACTCTCATAAGGGTGTCACTCACTCAGTTGACAACACTAACCTGAAGAGCTTTGCAAAATAGTGAAAAGGCTCTCCAAGAAGTAGAGGAGCAAAATTATTGAAGGTGCTAGCTTGTTACTAGTAACAAAATGCCCTTTACTAAGGGTATCTGGGATGAGGTCCTTCCTTTAAAATCCAAACTTCTAACTCTGGACTAATACATTTGAATAGGCAGCCCAAATGATCACCCACTCCACTTTCGTACCCTCATGAACCTTCATAATTATAGAGATACTATCATATGCAAGGCTTTCCCAGGAACTTCAAGGAAGGAAGCTCAAATGTGGTTTAACCACTTACCTAAGAACTCCATTTCTTCATTCGACAAGCTTGCTCATCACTTTAGTTTACACTTTTAAGCTAACAACCCCTATTTAAGGATACAATGTCCTTATATTTGATCTGCTAAAAGGAAGGGGAAACCCTTTGCAAATTCATTGAACAGTTCAATAATGCCATAGTAAAGATTCCTCGACTAGATAAGGGAGTAATTGTTCATGCCACCTAGCTCGACATAAGGCTGTTTAAGGACTTCTTCTACTCCATTTACAAAAGCAAACTAAAGACCCTTGCCAAGTTTTAGCAAAGGCCCTAGAAATATATGAACCAGGAGGACAGCATTAGTGCTAGGCACAAAGCTGACTTAGAAAGGTCAAGAGGGAGTAAGGAGAAAGATAAAAGGTCTGCTAAGAACCAACTTGGTGGCAAATTGCCTAGCCACCTTGATGGGGGAAACCCCATGATGAGAAATGCCCACCACCTACTTCAGAGTATTCTCAATATATGCCTTTCAACCAGCCTCTTAGTAGGTATGCATGGAGTTCTATAGAGGGCTAATCCATAAGGGTTTGAATTAAAGGATCTTGAGTTGAAGAAGGGGGAGGAAGAGTGTCCTTTTGTTGGTCTCACCTAGCAAGAGGCTCAACTTAGCCTTAGTCTTTTGATTGGCCACCTTTAAGGATGACCTCCTGTAGAGCATCCTTTATAGGAGAGGTCAGGGAAGCATCATTGAGGAAGGCTTGAGTAATGGAGCGACTACCTTATACTTAGCCTCTCTTAGCTCCCAATGAGTATGCCTATCTAGGAAGTCTAAGAATTCTAAGTTCAAGCTAATTCTAAGTTCAAGCTAAGGCATGTTAAAATACCTTCTCTTATATCGCCTGACCTATCTCCACTACAATATCCTCACATTCACCCTTCTACTATTCTGACTCAAAGAAGGATGAGAAAACCTTCTCTTTGATGGTAAAGTGAATGACATTACCCTTCTCGAGGCTAGTGATGAGCTCCTTCATCTCACCAGTCTCCTTTTGGAGCTCCTTCACTTGTCTCTCCAGCTCCCCTCTTTGGCTAGCTAGGCTCATCGACAAGCTTCGGACCATGATGCACTCCTAGTGCTTCAAGGTCAACTTAGCTTACATATTAGAGACCGATATACTAAGCTCTTGGTTACACTTATCAAGCTTAGCCTAGGCTTGCCACTCTTCTTCCAACTATTTGCTTAGCTCAGCCTTGGACTTTTACTCTTCTTCAAGATGCCTTTATGGGCCAGTAATCTCTTCAATAGCCTTCTTTAGAGCCTCTTCCTCCTCTTGCTCCTTCTTCTTCAACTTGACCTCCAAGTCTTACCCTTGCTGCAAAACATAGCCATACTTTTTGTTAGCCTTTCTTTGTTTTCAATGATAACATTGTCACTTGAAAAATATTTCAATTCACTTGTCTCTTTCATCCTTTAATTCTACTTCAACTCACTTTACCTTATGAATGGCCTCTACAAAATGGTCAAGCCGCTTGAACACTAGCCCATTATATTGCATAAGTCAAAATGTAGATGGTAGTTAATAAACCACAATAGAGAAATATTACACGAAACATCTTGAATGACTACAACTTACCTCATAAGACAGGGAGCACAAATGCCTTTAAAGGTTTGGAATGTCATAAAACTTCGTCTTTAGATCCTTCTCTAAAAGAAACCAATCTACTGGAATATAAGACCCCAGTAGAGTTTAGCAACTAAGGTCTCAATGGGACAAAGTCGGGTCACTTACTCAAATAGAACATTAGAGGCATAAGACCTTCCACCAAACCTATCTAGTGGAAACTTCACCTGCCTTATAGAGTTTGCTCTCTTAAGATGAGTACGTTACATTTTGAAATGCCTTAGGAATTGCCCTTAAGCAATAGCACTCCTCCACTTCCTCCTGGTTTGTTTCCTTCATTTAGTTAACAGCTCGGTAAGGACAGGTTGGAAGAAGATCTTTCACCTGGACCTAATGTACTATACCGATACTCTTATACGCCTCCACTAGAGTGAGTGGCCAAATCCCCTTTTCAAGCCATACACTTGCCTCAACTACCTATGAAGCCTTCTTCTTTTAGCTAGCTTAAGCTTTTTTAATAACCATATCCAGAGCCTTCCCCTTACCAATGTCGGCTGAGGGCAAAGACAATACCATCAACTCGAGTTGCATCCTAAATGATGCTTGTTCCTCCATGATGGACATAGTAGATGACATTAAGGAAACAATAGGAGCTGGCATGTTGTAGTTAGTTCTATGATAGGGGTGGTCAGGGGGATCAAACCCATGACCAGCTACCTCTTCCTGCTTATCTCCTCGACACTAGACTTTAGCTTTTAAGGCTTAGTCTTTAGAGAAATAGCTTGTCTCTCTGACGTTACCCTAGTCCCTATTGCCTCAAGAGATCCAGTCTTCCAAGTTTAGGTAGTTTCCCAGAGTTAGCTAACTTTTTACCTACAAAAAGTATAAGAAAGAGGTCAGAACAATTGTAAGTAAAAAAAAAAAAATACTTATAAACTTGATCATATTTAGCAACTTCCTCAAAGCCTTTACTAACATAACGAAGATACTAAACAAATTGGAGTTCGGACCCATACCTCCCAACCACTTCTGCATCATAGCCTTCTTTATGCTTGGAAATAGTTAGGAGATCGTCCAAGAGAAGTATCTTTGTATTGTTTACTTGAAGTTGATTAGCTGCTTATGCCTCAAGGCCATGAAGGCATCGATCTCCATTATAGCCTCGAAGCCACTTACACTAAGCTTCTTAATTGCCTCGGTGCGAATTAATAGTATCTAGCAAGTCCAAAAGTTAGCTTCTTTGAACAATTCTACCACCATGAACTTGTCCTTCCAACACTTTACAAACAAGTCCAACTAGCTGAATAATTTTTTATAAGGGCAACTCCGAATATACATCCACCCTTCTGCTTTCTTCCATAAATAATAAAATTTGAATAATTGTGGGGTAGCCCACACTGCTAAGTATTCACAAAGGACATGAAACACCATTAAAATCCTCTAGCCATTCGGAGCTATCTGAACAAGACAGACACTATGGTAGTTGAAGAGCTCCTTCTCAAACTGAATAAAAGGGAGGCACATCTCAAACTCAAAGCACTTCTTACGAATGACAAAGCACCTTTTAGAGAAGAGAGTTACTCTCTTTTCAACCCTAAGCACTCGAAATACCATACCAGTTGAGCTCTTAACGAAGTAGTTCTTCAAACAATAATTTTCATCAAACAGTTTGTAGTTACTCACCCATCCATTCAGCTCAAGACCACTTTTTATCCTATCAAATAAATGAACTACCCCTTTTAAGCCAACCTTGTCACAATGATACACATCATGGGGGATAGTATTGATAAGCTCTACCTTGTTTATCTCCAAAACTACATTCTTTAAAGGCCCTTCCTCTGTCTATAGCGGTGCTAATGAGGCCCCTCTAACCACTATCAAAGGGGGAATGAGTTCCCTAGTTGTATTAAATTATGAAGAAGTCAACATGTACTTCGATGAATCTAACTTGCCAGAGTTCAATATGATCATACTTTGAGAAAAGAGTAAATAAAGGAGGAGTGTCAAAGGAATTTAGAGGAATAAGAAACTTTACAAGAGAAAGTAAAATGGCAAAGTGCATAAAGTATGCTAAATGCCACCTACAAACCCGATGGTTATTGGGATCTAAAGAGGTGTAGTTACTTTGTGCCATTGCGATGCTTAAATTGGACTCTTAGGATTGATCCAATGACTTAAATCACACATGTAACTACACAAACATAATAGCTGTCATGTTGCATTAATTACATCTCAAAAATACGCTCCAAGTTTGGACTTTGAAAGGTTTTGCTTCACTAGCAAGCTTTGCTGATGGCTCCTTAGCTTCTTTAAAGTTTGCCCAACACAGGAGAATTGGACTAACTCAACCTTAAGGGCATGACCTCGACCCCAATAGACACAACTATGTGGCATCAATTGAGATTGACCCCTCAACTCAGCACCCCCCTATGCTTAATGAGATCAGTACTTTGAATCTTAAGTTTGCACCCGATCCTTCAAGTATTCGAGAAGATTTAATAAGAACAACTTAGTTGACCTTATGAGAAACTTAACCCATGACAAACTTTAGGCTTAACACAATGGATTCTTTCCTAATGAATGCTGGGGCGGCTCCTTACCCTATCAAATTAATCATTCGATAAGTCAGGTACCTCTAAGACTAATTTGGCTTCATGCCGAAGGAACCCATTCAGTTACCTACTCTCCTTGCTATCTTATTGGCAATGAGACTGTTGCATGGGGGGTAAGTGAGCGATATGGAAGTGCTAATAGAGTATTTTGAATATGGGTCCCTTAAACCTTTAGTCAACCTAATTGGGCCCTCTATTGACTTGATCTAATAGCACTCGACCTAATTAGCTTATTGACCAACCTCCCAAAAGGGGTCCTCATGCAAGTTTATACACTTAGATGATCGGCCTGACAATAAGATAGCCATAACGGTTACTAGAAATGCGGATAAGGCTTTAAGACCTAGTTAACAACCATGTCCCTACAATTTTGGAACATGTTAGACTCCATGTTTCCATTACTCAAAACATGTAGATGAGCCAACATGCCAAATGTACTTTGAGATTCATAGCAGCCCTTCTCTATAAATAGCTCCAAATGCTCCAATGATGAATCATCTTCACTTCTTTGTGCATTAGGCCAACTTTTTGTTCTTTAAGCTTACTTGCTTATTCTCCTACATGTCAACACTAATTTAAGTATTGGAATGGTCATACCAGAAAAAACCCTCGATACTCCTCATCATATACTTTTTTGTAGGCTCACTAAGTATTTGTGCAAAGCCCAATCATTTCATACTCTATCGGCAAAATCTTACTGACGACAATTTCTATTTTGTCCATTTATTTTTCTTGTTTTTTGTCCAAACAACCAATTACAATATGATGCCCGAGGGACACCAAATCAAAGAACAATTGCTCTAAAAGATCTAAACTTAAAATTCTATTGCAATGGTATGAAAGAACGAAATGGAAGATATTGCATAAATTGGAATTACATTCACTACGAGAACTAGACTAAGCACAATCAATCTCAATGATATGGTAAGAGTCTTTTTACAGATCAATCTTTTCTTCAGAGTATATATATGCACATTGCCTATGAAAGGCACAAAACCATATACAGATAATTCATAATGCGATTCACCAAATCATCGCTAGTCTGTTTGAAATTTCGCTCTTAATGAAAGAGGAAGGGGAGGGATACTTTGTTCATGTCTGAAGAAGTTGTCAGGATCGACCTTCGTCTTCACTTCTACCAATCGATCGAAATTATCCCCGAAATATTTGGTACCCCAACTGATCGCCCGAATGAAGCTAGCGGTCCCGTTGTCCTTGTTTATCCCCAGATCAAGGTCTCTGTAGTTGACATAAGATTGTCTAGGAGACATGGAAACATAAGGGGTCATGTAATTGTGCAGCTTCCTAATCCATTCTATGTGCTTGCTAGCATTTTTATCACCATCTTGCCATAAGGTTAGGTACTGAATCATGAAGATATTGCCTGCTCTATGTGGAAATGGAGTTTCTGAGTCCAAAATCTTGCTCATCATTCCTCCATACGGCGTCCATATCACAAGTGGACTATCTTCCTCCATCAACCTCTTGAAGAACCCTTCAAGACCGGTTTCAGAGATCGGTTCTCTGACAAAGTCTGATTTGGCCTTGAAGTAGTTCTTGAATAGAGACTTCCCCTGAAGTAGCACTTCAGGGTGGGTGTTATTCGGGTAACCGGCAATATACAGAACCGATTTGATCCAGCTTGTTTCCATGCAGTCGTTTTGGGTCAATCCCAATTCGGGGAAACTTTCTTGCATTATTTTTAGTACTCTATCAGCCCTTCCAAGGAAGAGACCTTGATATGAAGTGCTTACCGTTTTTTTCCCTTTACTTCCGACATTGGAAACTTGGATGATGGCCCTGATGAAAAGATCTTCGTCTAACTTATCAACAACCTCTTGCCATCTATGGAGTAGTTTTGTTCCTCCTTGTTCTATGGTCTTTGTAACAGTGAAAACAGTCACAATGGCAGGAACAGGGACAAGCTTTATTTTCCATCGCAGAATTACGCCAAAGCTCGCTCCTCCCCCTCCTCGTATAGCCCAGAAAAGATCTTCTCCCATGGAAGCCCTGTCTAAAACTCTGCCATTCACATCCACCATCTGGGCATCCATTACATTGTCGACGCCTAGGCCGTATTTTCTCATCAAAGAACCATAGGCACCCCCCGTGATGTGCCCACCAATGCCTAAACTAGAGCATAAACCTGCTGGGAAACCATGGACTTTACTCTTTTCAGCAATTCTGTAGTACACTTCTCCAGTCGTTGCTCCTGCCTGTATCCATGCACTGTTATCCGCTAGATCAACACTAATAGCACGAAGCTTTGATAAATCGACGATGATAAACGGTGTCTCGATTTCAGACACATAGGAAAGACCCTCATAGTCATGCCCACCACTCCGGACTCTCAGATGAACCCCTAGTTCCTTGGAACATATGACAGCGGCCTGAACATGGGCTTCGATCAATGGTGTGAAAATGAATTCGGGTTTCGGCACGGAAGGTTCTAAGTACCTTAGGTTTTGAGCAGTAGA
Source organism: Lumnitzera racemosa (assembly GCA_024138005.1). Taxonomy (NCBI): domain Eukaryota; kingdom Viridiplantae; phylum Streptophyta; class Magnoliopsida; order Myrtales; family Combretaceae; genus Lumnitzera; species Lumnitzera racemosa. The sequence goes on along the minus strand of JAMXBC010000005.1, from coordinate 68,565,824 downwards.
CTGAAGAACAGCATTGAAGGAAGCGTTCTTTTGGGTGTAGAATGTGGACATAGGAACAGTAAGATCAGAATGTAAGTTTACACATTCAGCGAAGTCATCCTGGATAGAAGATGATGCTGTAAATGGAGAAGATATAACAAGGATTGAGAAAAGGGATAATAAAATGAAGTGCGTGGATGACATTTTTAGCTTCATTGTGTTGATGTGTTTTTGCTTCGGGTTAAGGCCAACACCATGAGGCTTATATATGCATTGATTATGTGGCGTGCAAGTGATTGTAACTTGAAATGGAGTATGTGCAAACGTGACGCTAATGTACTTCAAAAACATTCCTTTCACTTTCAGTCCTAGGACGTTCTGGAGCCTGTAGCTGAAGGCGTAGTGTATTCAGTGGTACCATGATTCCACAATATGTCGTCTTCTTCTCCAGTATACTAGACAAAGCGTGATACAATATACCTTGTGCTAACAGATATGCACCCGTATTTACCCATGCTGTCTTTTACGGCCATCTAATTTATTTGTATATATTTATTATAGAGTGATATGATATTTTAGGCTTAGGTCTCACAAGCTCATGTTGACTTATCTACGCTCATAACCCAACTCCTTTATACTTGGATTTGGTCTCCTTACTTTTTTACTCCACCTTGGCTTAGGCTCGCTAGATGGCTTGCCCATTTGATATAGACTCCAATAGCTAGCGAACAATTGATAAGGCTAGATAATTAGGTCAATAATTACTTCCTACAATTTAGGATCGCGTCAAGCTATGTGACTCTACTACTTAAGACTTAAATACTTGTTTTCAACCCACTAAAGATTCTCTAACTATTGGTAATACACCTTTATAAATACTAGCCGGCTTATAAACGGTAAATCACTTGATACTTTGCATACTGAGTTTATTTATTGCACTTTTAAGTAATTATTCTCCTCATAAACACATACTAATTTAAGTATTGGAATGGTTCTGTCAGATAATAACTAAGCGTCTTTCACTATTTTTTGTTTTGCAAGCTTATGTCCCTGAGCAAAGCCTACTTAATCAACAATCCTTACCAACTAAGATCTAAAGACAATAGTACAAATTTATGAGCATGTCTACAATCACAAATGACACGTTATTATTCATGAAAAGGAAGATACAATGCTTACAATGCAATCTATATTTTGTAAACTCATAACCTGTATTTTCTCTTTTCATAAATGCAAGACTAATATTCCATTGTTATGTTAATACCAATTAGAGACATAATTATCAAAATCGTGACTTTACCTATATGATACTACGAATTTACGATTTTGTAAAGCTCTTTTAAGTTAACTAGTACATAAAATCATTTTTATGTAAAAACTTACATAATCAAGTTTACATATAAACTTAGTAGATACTTATATTTTTTGCTAAGCTTATCGATTCTATAGAACTGAGTTGAATGGGCAAAAAAAATAAAATAATACAACAAAACTTTTATTAGCCATCGATTATTAGGATATTAAATCATCTTCCTTATCTTATTTTAATTTTTTTTCCTCATTCTCTCTCTCTTAGCCCCTCATTTTATGTATATAACCTTCGTCCAAGTTTCAACTCTAATAGCAAAAATTATAAGGAAAACTATATACTTACTTTATAATATCGATAATTTAAAATGAATTAAAATGTTTAGTTCTCTTTAATTCATTACTTAAAAAAAATAACAAAAAAAATTTAGTTTCAACTTTATTTGTTCTTTTTTCATACTTGTTAAATTATATATTACTAAGATTTTTTTTATGAAAAAAAAAAAACTTAATTTTTTATTTCCATCATATATTTCAAATTTACAATAATTATTTTAAGCGTATCCACAGTTTTTTAAAAATATTTTATATAAATTATAAAAATTTATATTTCTACGTTTCGATTTACGTTCTAATTTTACCAATCTTCTAGCGATTTTATATAGACTCGTAAATTTAATAATCTTGATTAGAAAAACGCAAAAACACATATCAGAGTATATATTGATATGTAATAAGTAACTTCATAAAATAATATCGTTCAAGTGATCGAATAATATTGTAAAAATAGTAATAAATTATTACAGCACTGTCAAGGCCTAGACCTTGGCATAAGCTAGGGCGTACTGGTGACCTAGCTGGAAAGCACCACTAAGATGGGTCATGGCCATACTTAAACTCACCAAATCTAGTGTATGACTGGTAAATTTGAAAAAAGAAAAAAAAATGTGTAAAAAATATATATATGATAAAATAAAATATGTAATTGAAATTCTCAATAATATTGAAAATGTAAACTACCTTTTCATATTCTACGAGTAGCTAGAGCATTCAGAAATACCTAGAAAGACACTTAAAGAGTTGATTCTCTCTTCATTTGGTTTGACAAAGAAACGGTTTAAATATTTTTTTATTTGTTAGAAAGAAAAAAGAGAGGTTAGGGATGGGATAGTGGTGGTGAAAAAAAGAAGAATGGAATTCTTTAGTTTTTGTACATTCAATACAATATTAAATAATAAGTGATTTAAAATGGAAGGATAGTTCTCGCATCCCTTTGCTTCTTGCAAACTCAGTGCTTTATGCCAAACTAGCTAACCTTACAGCTAGTACGCTAATATCCCTCGAGATAGGAGTTAGAGTCACTCTTCACTCTACCCTTCTAGCCAATTAGTCTACTCTTTTGCCTTGTATAAATAGGAAAAATTATTTTCTACTCACAAAATTCGGTGATATCTTAAAATCATTTTTAATTTTGGATATGTAGATTTTTTTTATTAAAGAAAAAACTCATTTCTTAATAAAGTGAAACTAGTTTTTTTTTTTTTCCTAATTTTTCCTGTAATCTCTAAATATTTCATCCTATATTACTAATATTATAATTCAAATTGATGTAGTTGTATATATCTTCAATTCACTTTTGCACGAAGTGGGCTAAAGGCGGTATAGCTCTTGGGCTCCATTTTTTTAGTTTAAAATTCAATTTATTTGAGGTGTCATTCACAAGTGCAAGAGCCAGACCAATAAGTTGACTAGCTCGAACTGATCTTGGTTCCATATTTTCTAGGTTGGGTCGGACAATGCGTCTACGTCTGGCCCCAGCAATAAAATGGATTATCAACACTCCTCGTCTTGTCTACCCGAGCTCCATCCTCTCTTCCTTGGTCTAGCATTTTTTACCTATCCATTTTAAACTAATGTCCTCAAATCCAGATTAGAAAGCTAACGCCGGAATAAGGAGAGGTTATGAGTTAAAGAGTGTTAACCGGAGTCAACCCAAGATCAAACTGGGGTAATAAAAATATTATGATCTAATTTATATTTATGTATAAGATAATAAAAATTATCTATATCTTTAAGAATTAAATGATAAGAGTTTTTTACAATTTATTTTTTTATTTTTTATCTATCTTAATTTTTTTTAGCAAACTAGTATGTTTTGTAGAAAATACAAGGAAAAAAATAATACATTTTAACTTTAAAAAAACTCGACAGATTCTTCTAAGAATCGAGTTAGATCGATCAAATCAATTAATTAAATTAAAATTATTATCGATAAAAATCAAATAAATAATTTAAACCAATTTTATGAAAGAGTCTTTCCAATCTCAATCCAAGTTTTTGATAATATATATCTCATAAATTATTCAAGACACGTTCCAATAGATTGGATGCCATCGTACATTTCCATCAAGAGCAGTGACAATCTTAGGCTGTCAGGTCAAATTAAAAATTGTGTTTTGACTTTTAATTTTACAAATGTTGTTGAGATTAAAGTTATAATGACAAGATAGTTCATACCGACTTCTCATTTTTTGCACGAAGGGACAGAGTCCTGTGGAATTTAAGCAAGAGGCAGGGGTGAAATATAAGACAAGACTGCATTTAAGAGGTCAGCAGCATTCCACGCATACCCTGTTTTGTCGACAGCATTTGGTTTGGTCAAGAGTTTCCTAAACACTAAAGCATGTGAGTAAAAGTTGAAAACCCAAAGGTACTCACTTACCAACCAAGTGATGGTGGCGATTGACGACTCCACATAACGCCATGCGATCTCCATGTATACGTAAACGAGTAATACCACGTACCATTATCTTCGTCCGAGGTTACTCGGAACTTTTCTTTTGCTATCAGCTATTATAACAACACTTTAAAATACTCCAACGTTGCTTCTTCAAATGTAGAAAATTTTCACACTTTGCTGTATTTTGATAATGATGCTAAGCATTCGAACAACTGTTTAATCCATTTGATTAGTTTCCACTCGATTGCTTAGTTCGTCTAAGAGACACAGAGATTAGGCATAGAATCGAATTAAAGTAACCACTACGTCTTATCTATTCTTTCTAAATGTATTCTCTATTTGATGGAATCAAGTCACCAACCTAGTTGTTCGCAGCCAAACTCGAGGCATCCAAGGCCTTGCACAGCGAGTCCTGGCCGACCAACCAATGCATGATTAAGTCCCCTTCTTTGTCCATGGCGGATTCCATTTCCATGAGTTGAGGTGTTTAACTGTTTTTTTAATCCAGACGATGACATCTCTTGGTGTATCCGAGCTACTACCGAACCTAATCGCAGCCACTCCTACCCACCTCCAACACAATCCGAGCGATATCCAACAGCTCGGCCAACCCGATTCAACTCAACTGACTCGACTAACCTATTGTCTTTTACCACTCTAAGCTGCTCGCACTAGCCGCCAAGCTATTTGAAGCATCGTCGACCTTATCCGCCAAGGAATAATACAAATATTCCACTTCTACTTTTATCAGACAAGCCTATGCTACGACTCTTTGTAAGAATACGACATTTAAACTTTGAAGTCTGAAGCCTACATAAAAGGATGAGAATTGATTATTTGAAGTCAGAATACACGATATCAAATGAATAGAGAGTTTGAACAAGGAGCATTACAGAGCTAAGGATTCGTATTAATTGTTACTGAGATGTCTAAGTTAAAGTGTGAGAAATCCCATTCTAATCCTCAAATAAAGTTATGCTGTACCCTTTAAACCTAGTGGAGTGCTATTTGAAGAAAATAAGAGGGTATTCTATAGTACCTGTGCTAATCCTAGCGCAAGGATTGTGAGATAATTGGGAAATCCCATACCTCAACTATTTTTTTCCATTAAATAGTTGTACACCGAAAGAATAAACTGGTTCCTTAGCACTTGGTACTGAAAGGGAGGATTGACATGCAAGTGAAAATTTGCTTGTTTGATCTTCTCAAACTCTATCTTTTTACTTTATCATATTTATTCTACCTATATTTTTTGTTGGATCGAGTTTGTACCATACACATTTACATTTTAAAAGTAGGTCTAAACAATTAAAGAATATATCTTTAAGCATTCAATATCCAAAAAGAAATAATAAGAAAGAAAGGATCTAAAAGGAACTAAACTCATAAAACAATTAAAAGATGAAATTGAATAATACTTAAGCTTTCATAGACAAATCTTTGATCTAAATTTATTAGATTATAATCCATTAGAATCAAAAGCTTAGTATTTTGTCACAATCTTAAACATTAAGAATTAAAATAAGCCTTTGCAAACGTGTTCTAGACAATAAAAGTTTTTCAAGGTTTTTTAAAAATGAATTCAAACCAAACAACCCACTCCCCACCCCCAACCCTCCCTCCCCCACTTTTTCCTTCTCTCTTTCTCTCTTTATGCAAGCCAAATTGTTTATTAGGACTAATAGTACAAAAATCTCGAGATAGAATAAAATAAAATCTCTTAATTGAAACCTCAAAATAATAGTTCTTTTTAATAACATTGCTATTACATCATGACACCACTATCATTATGGCTACCATGGCACTATTACTATCATAGCCAATGTTGCCACTATCACCAATATCACTTCTTTATTAATTACAATGCCACTGTCAATGCCCACAATACCACCAACATACCACTTTTATCCTCATCATTACCACCTTAAAGGCTTAACTCACCACCACAAGTTGGCTACACCATCACTATAGCCACAACTTTATGACGATTACCTCTATTTCAACCACTATAGCCATTGCATTACTAATGCCCCTCCATCATACTATACCATCATCAAAACTATCGCATTTACATGACTATCACATCCCATCTTGATCATTAATCCTCTTGGTGGACTAATACATGGCACTATCACCACTTTGATGCTAGGCTAGTGGCATGAAGTCAATAATATTGGTGGTGTTATAGTAGTGGTCTTAGTGCAAAGGTAGTACCAGTTGTGGTGGTGGTAGCATAATGGCAACAACATTGAGTGATAGAACAGGAACATATGGTTAAACAAAATACAAACCAACATAAATAGTATAATTATAAATAATATAGAACAAATGAAAATGTACATAACAAACACCATATAACATTGAAAAAATAAAAGGAAAAGACATTGTATTATGCTCAACAAACCAAGCATAGTATAAAAAACTTATATTATACTGTTCTCCATGTACTATATTGTGATCTATTGTCCTCCTTGTCATGTATTGTACTAGAAGCCAAATACAACCTAAAATTCTCTAAGCCTAAGTAGGCCCTACCTAAGCCAAACCAAACCTATCAAAATGTCACCTTTAATTTGAAGCATACAATGTCTTAATGATTCTTGATCGTACTAATGCTACCATGCATTCTTATATACAATGTATTCACAGATTTTTGTAGAAGCTTGTGGTATGCCTTGCCATGAGAGCTTTAGGTTAGATTCCCATCAACAGTGTTGTATATAGTAATATATTGCATTACCATGAGAAACACATTGAATGGTTTTTGAGAAAATCCTAAAAGGTCAATCATTTGTAAAGTGTCTTTACTATAGAAAGTATAAACTTTCCTAAGCATGTTAAATGGAAGCACTTATGGACAGCAAGGTTGAAGCTAATTGTAGCTAAGCTATGGTAGTAGGTATGAGTGAGTTGTATTGTCAATTTGCCCTCACCAATTACTGCATAATATTTGCATAAGGATGTTTGAGAAAACTTAAAACATTTGTTGCTAAAAGAGCTCGTCGTTATGCCTTTGAATGTTTTCTCTCTTCCTTTCGAGCCCTATAGAGGCATATATTATATTGAGAGGAGTTTTGATGTAAGGGGACCATTGCATGGTAAATAAGAGTTTAAAGCTAAATACCTCAAAGCACATACACAATAAAGGAATTACATACTATTGTGCACTACCTCAAATCATGAAAATTTTATTTATTTCCTATAAAGATGGATAATTCTGTTGCCTTAAAGCCTAAATTTTTTGTTATGTAAACAAGATATCAAGATTTCTTGGCCAAGTTGGAAATGGATGTTTAGAAGTGAACAAACCAATCAAAGTGAATATGTACTCAACAAGCAAACAGATTTAGCAATGGCTTAAGATATGTTATAATCCATGAGTTTTTATAGTCATTGTGTAATGAATTTGTAATTGCCATTAAAGAGCAAATGAAGATACATTATGACTGTTGTCTCGAGGATCATGCCTGTATTGATTGAAGGGGAATTAGACTTTGTACGAGTGATGAGGCTTGCAAAAGAGATCATAGTGAGAGAATACCGAAGGCTTGTTCGGTATGGCTACTCCGATACTTAAGTCAATTGTGAATATTTAGAGAGTATTAAGAGCAATTAGCAGGTTTAAGTACGCAAAGTTTCAAGTAATTTACTATTAAGCAATGATCTTGTATTTATAAAAGAGTGGTGCCGGTAGTTGGAGAGCTGTTAGTAGGTATAGCTACTTTTACAAGTATTGGAAGTGGGACCATGGTGCTCAACGTAGTCCGAATAAGTAGGAAGTGTTTATTGACTTGGTCTACTAGCCTTATTCGAAGTCTTCTAGCTATTGAAGGGTTATCATAATATGACAAGCCGTGTTATAAGCATGGGTTAATGGCGGTTTGTCATAAAGAGCAAGCCTAGAAAGCTCAAGTTGGGCTTAATGAACTCATGTCCCAAAAGGCCCTATCAACATAACCTCCCCCCCCCCCCCCCCTCCCCCCCACCAACCACTACCCCAAAGTGCAGTCTCGTTGCAGCAATGAAGACAACGAAGAAAGATGAGTTTCATAAGTGTGTGGTTAATTTGGTCAAGCAAAAGTTTGAGGTGAAGACATTCGACTTAACATGTAGTTGAAGCAAAGAGGTCTAAGCTAATGTAAAGGCTAAGCAAATGCGACATGTCCAATCAGACTACCTTCTAAATGGAGGTGAATGTGACAATTTTGAGGTGGAATACGAAAGGTTCGACCTCTTTATTTCGAATAATTGGCTCTCCGTCCGATTAAAGCAGAGCATATGTCTATAAGGATAGAGGGGTGAAACAAGGTGAAAACTTTACAACTTGAGGTAAGTACTCTAAGTAGAGGCAAGAACATAGTAGGTTCTATCTCACTAGAATCGTAAGGTAAAAGCATTGAGTAGACTGGATTAAACTAAGCTCACCATTGCCTGAGCAAGTGCAATTTACCCAATCTGAGGCATAGTACCATTGGGGTGTCAAGCAAGTAGAAGTCAAAGGGAACTCGAGAAAACTTCCTATAGAAGTAGCTTCTCAAATTATAACTTTATTATCATGTCCCGAAGTAGCAGAGTCATAACAATCGCACGGTGTAAACCATTTTAAGATAGAAGCAGTCCAAACAGTCCTTATCTTATACCTAATTTATATAAGGTATCCACGATTAATCTGTTTTGAAATAAACAGTTCATAAATAAATATGTTATTTACCTATGAAATTATAAAAAAATACATATTTACACTAAAATAATTTGAGTATATTATAAGATTTAATAGCTTGATCATCACTCCTCAAGATCCAGTAGTTGCTAGCTTTAGGGTAGTTATATGGCCACTTCTTAGCTAACACTTGCAACAACATCTATAAGGATGGGAGAAATCAATAACTTAATAAGTTAGAACGGAGATTTAAAACTATACATCAAACAAAAATAGGGTTATCAATCAAATTAATTAAATGCAATGCATATACAATAAAATGTTATTGCATGACGTTATTCGGTCCATCGTGAGATTAGAGAAATTACACTAGTTCTAATTCGGGTTGAGGAGTTTCCATGTTGTACAACAACTTACAACCAAATCTAGGTTTATGCAATAAAGACATTTTTATTCCACAACTATCTCCGAACCATTGACTTCACCCTTACTGTGACTTTCTCACCTATCACTTAGTTTGATTAAGGATAAAGAAGGGACCCATTATGTTATCAGTACTATCCCTCTCAAAGGAGAGGTATTTGGCCATACCTTAACGTTTCTCCTAATGAGTTACTCTGCAGGTCTAATTTAGAATTTCAAGCCATATATTTAATTAAATCTAATTTAAGGTTTTCAATCACTTGCTAGAGCAATAAACCATAATCATATCATCAAACTCAGAAACAAATACATACAAGCATATACATAATCATCTATCTAATAACCACAACTAATTATAATTTTAAGCCTCAAGTACTATTAACAGTACTCCAAAATACAGCAAAGTATCGATATTAACTTACTTAGACTTCCTACTTGCTCGCTTAAGGTGCAACTTGCATATATTATCGCCAATAGTCCCTATAATACAAATGTTGATTTATTCTTCATATAACTACCATAAATATATTTTATTATGTAATTTAGATTATAATTATCTTGGGTTTATGATCTTCTCATATTTAGTGATTTAGGTTTAGGTTTATGTTTCTCAGAATTACCCCTCTTATTCAGCTAGGTTTCGAATTTATTTCTCATTATGTTTATGGTTTCGGCTTCTAAATTAGGTTATAGTTTGCCTTTTTCTTTCTATTACTTTTTGTTTGTAAGTTTTTTAAATGCCTTTTAACCTTTTTCTTACAGTTTATTTAATGAGCATAGCCTTTGGTTTAGGTTTTTGACTTACTATCTAATATACTTATATTAATCATAAATAAGATTCTGCTTTTGAATTATATTCTGATCTAGGAATAATCTACATCTAACATGACCACTTATACATATGTGTATATATACATATAAGTTTTAAGTCATTAACTTTTAGTTTAAGATTATGACTTTATTCAATTATTTAAATTATATATCTCTTATAACCAACCTAGTTCTAAATTAATTCTTGATTCAATTTCTAAATCAAGTTTTGTTTTAGCTTCTAATTATTGTTTTCATTTGTGAACTTTATGAATTCCTTCCAGACTAAAATGTGAAATCCATCTAAGTATGCTTAGGTATCCTAAATCTACATTTTATCTCCTAATCAGTACAGTACGCTATATTCCTAATTTAACGACCAAATTAACTCCCGTTGTAATAATAACCTATATTTTTGCATAATTTTTTAGATTTACCTTTCAAACTAGATTTATAATATTCTCCTATTATTATAATATTATCAATTTAACTTAATATTTTTCACTTATTTAATCTTCATATTTCACATATTACCTATTACTACTTAATCTATACGTAAAGCATACATCTAACCTCTTAAATACCATAATTTACGTCTCTCATCATCAACTAATATTCTAAGACATCTAAATTCATCATAAATCAGAATATAAACTAAACTAACCCTAAATCATAAAATTAACTTAATTATATACTTTTACTCTTTATTTATTTATTATTACCTAATATGCATAATATACAAAATTATCACTCCAACTCCCCAAATATCATCCTACATTAGTAATTAATATCTAAGGATGTCTAATAACATACTAAATCATAATTTTCAATAAATCAACCTTAAATCACAAAATTTAGCTCACTAATTACCTTTTATGCATGATTTTAGGGCCTAAAAATTAAATAAAAATTTATAAAATTAATTTTGGGAAAAACTCTTCATAGCACTGTAATATATATCCCAAATAGTTTACACAAAAATTTTAAAGTTAAAACTACACTATTACGATTATTTAAATTAGTATCGAAAACCGATTTAAGTTTAAGGATTTCTTAAGCATTGTATATCTAGGGACTTAATTTCATCAATCTAACATTTTTTTTTCTTCCTAAAGCTACATACAAAAATAATTTAGAATAACAAATTTCATAATTTTCTATATTCATTTGATATTTTAATTAAATTAAACAAAAATGGAAGAAAACTTGGACTTACCTACGTTACCAACTCCAGCCATTGCTAACCACCCTAGCGTTATTGGTCAATTTGGGCATTACCACCATCGTCCAGTGGTGGTGACTATCCACTCCCAAGTTGCTGTCTGGTGTTGGTTCCCTTCTAAAGCCCTAATTGCACACTAATTTTCTTATTTTTCCTAAAATTTCTTTCTTCTCTCTTCTCTCTTTTCCTTAATTTTTTCTAAGCTTCAAACCAACCAAATGAGGTTTAAGAAGTGGTTTGCTGAATTTATAATTGGGTTTGGGATTTTTCTTCCATTTTTTCCTTAAGTGTCCCTTATCTCGTCCCATTTCACTTTCCATTTGTTTAAATTTTATTGGTTGCTTTTCTTACTTCCATTTCTAAGTTGCTACACCTTAAATCTAGATGAGCTCACATGTTTTTATAATTTTCTTGATTTTTCCTTAATTTTTTTACGAATTTCCTTTAATTAATTAACATTATTTTAACATATTTTAAGTATTTTAAGTAATTTCGTGTATTTTTACTTACACTTAAATATATATAATACACTTAAATATTCCTAAATATTACTTAAGTTTTTTTAAGTATTTTAGTATGCATATAATTTATCTCTATCAATTTATCAGTTATTAGAACTCTTTTTACACATTTTTGATAAATAATAAGAAATTTACATATAATTCAATATTATATTATTTAATTATTTATTTTCCTAAATTCAAATTCATGGGATTACTGTTACTAACATTTCTAACTTCATTACAAAATTTTGGACATGATTGGACAATATACTCGATCATCCTAAACTTTATGGATTAAAGCTCGAACACTAGATTACAAGACTTATATTTATCGCGCCCATTTTTAATACATTTAATGTAATGTGACAAGTGTCTTGTCATAGCATACTGGCGTATGGTTACATGCATTTTGTCTTTTAAACGTAGCCATCCGATTAAAACTGACTCTATGTGTCCACATCGTAGCATTTTAAGGGATTCGTGCTTATTCAAATCCCTATAACCATTGATAAAATTTCCAAGACTTTCGGTATATCACAATCGCTTCGATAGACTACTCTTTTGTAATTTCTCCACTACAAACTCCGCTTTCTTCTCCTCTATCAATCTTCTTCGCAAACTTTTCTTCAGATCTCACTCTCATTTTTTCATCGATCCTATCTACCAACACAAGTGAGATGCCATCAAATTCATCAAAATACAATCTCACCAACTCTGACACTACGAGGAGTGATTCTCCCCCTGAAGGAGAGGACGAAGTCACTTCATTAGCATAACTAGATGATGCCACCAAAATGCTAGTAGAGGCATTAGATAAGGTAAGGCTTATTAATGTTATCTTAAGGGACGCTTATGTATATGCTCCCTTACCACTAGCTAGAGACTTATTCAAGGTGTCTAAGACAAGCAAAGGCCTAAGTAGCCGAGTTAGTAGGAGTAAGGCCTCTGTATCTAGTTAGGTGTTGAGCAATTTTATAGTTGAGATAATTCCCAACTGGAGAATATAAGTGCTAATGAAGGAAGAAAAGGTGCCCCTGTTGACAAGAGAGCACTTCGTCGTCTTTGAAAAGTACTTAGAATATGAGCAACACCTCCCTTTAAGCAGCTTTAAGAAGGACCTCTTCAATTTCCACCAGTGTAAGTCCCTCCCAATGGGTAGAGGGTGTTAAAGGCCTTTTAGAGGCTATGTGAATATTTGGTAATAAGGGTTACGCTTGAACTTTTCAACCACTTCTATATGTGGAAGAGCATAAGTAGGTAGCTATACTCCTAGCCTCATTTGGGGAGGAAGCTATTCTATAGTTTCGTAGACTCTATTAAGGGTTAGCAAGACAACTACTTAGTGGTTGAGTGGCCAAATGAGGTAAACTTCAAGAACAAATGGACTAAATTGGTTTAAATAGGGGCCTAAAAGAAGTTGGGGCCTAATGATGCTGAGGCCGCAATGGAGATCCAAGCCTTCATGGCCTTTAGACATAGCAACAAAATTAATGTTGTAGAGATAGTCGAAATGTACATTAAGTATCCAGTCTTCAAGATCTTCCTTAGCATGAAGAAGGCTATGGTGAAGAAATGGGTTAAAAGTACAAATTATTATTATTATTATTATTATTATTATTATTATTATTATTATTTTACAAATGGTTTCATCTAATTGTATAAAGTAGTGCTTTATTCGGTATCATTAGGATGAATAAAAGGAAAGGGTAGGGTAGGGAGGATTTTCTTTATCCATGGTAATTATGGTGAAATCAGAAATGGTAGTGCTTTGTATTTTGTCTTTGCTTTTTTTTCTTTTTCCTTACTACTTGCTTGATTCTTTGCAGGTAAGAGATTAGCTAAGAAGATTCCCCATCCCTCGATAGACGAGCTAATGTGTCATCGATAGGCTAAGTCAAAACCAACTATGAAGACCTCCAACCTTAAGGGTAAGGTCGTAGGGCTGAGGTCAAGGGCTAGAGAGACTAGCAAGGTTAAGCCGACTGATCTACGTTAAGGACTTCCACTAGGTCCTTGAGTAAAGCTGTTGGCTACTGATCCTGTAAGCGTAACTCTTCCTTCCACTATCTTCGTCCCCACTTCTATGCCAATTATAGTGGAGGACGAACCTACCAACATTAATAACCCAAACGTGATGATGCTTGCTCTTCTTGATAGGGGTAAGAAAGAGGGGGTTAAAGCCAATGCCCTATCCAACATAGCTAAATAGAAAAGGAAGGCCCTCGAAAATGTAAGGGATGCGATGCTCAGGGCCAAGAAACGAAATCCCATATGTAAGGCACCCCTAAGTCAAGTGCACTTGTACAAGTGACCGATGGCTCACTCTTATAAGTGCATTGATGAACTTTGAGATGAATTTTTTAATGTCCTGAATAAGTTCAAGTTCTTAGGGATCGAGCTGAACTCATTCAAGGATATACCATACATCTCTTGAAATGAAGAGCTCTGCCTTCACACTTTTGAGGTTGAAAACAAAAGGGTTAGGGGGAAGCTCTTGAGGCTAAAGTGGGAGAGCCAAGGCAACAACGTTACGTTACAACATCGAACTCTAAGCTATCAAGCCTCACTAAGGTTTTACACCCTTGACAACTAAGCCATCTTCGAAGAACTATTGAGGATAGGAGGAGGCAATCCTATAGAGACGATAGGCTACTTGAGCTCGTTCATCCAACAAGTAAGCCTTTTTCTTTTTTTTTTTTTGGTTACTAGTTTGATCATAGTTTTCGTTTTCTTTTTAACTATATCACAGCCAGGTATTGCTCCAATTGAGCAACTACGATGCTGTAAGAAAAAAAAGGTAAAGGACTTTCAGGAAGTATTGCATAAAGTAGAGAAAGTCCTAAAAGAGGCAGAGTTCTCTATCGATAAATATTTGGATAAGTTCATCAAGGCTAACTAATGCCTATGTCGCTCTTATGTGTAGATGGTTAAGCATAAGGGGAGGTTAAAGGATGCAAAGCAGGAGGAGTCTACTACTAAAGATGTTGCCAAGAAGGCTAGTGACTTAAAGGCTCAACTTAAAGATGAGTAGAGGACTAAGGCCCAACTCCCTTAGAAACTAAATGTAGAGAGGGAAGCCAAGGCCAACCTTGAGAGAGAGAATATTGAACTAAAGGCATTAATCTCTCAATTGCAGACCGAGCTAGCAATGAAGGCATCAGAATGTGACAATGCCAAAACTACATTGTTGGGGCTAACTAATCGGAAGGTAAAGTTAGAACAACAAATCAAGGAATTCTAAGGGAGGGTTTTGGAGATGGAGAAGCTTATCTCCAAATTAGAGAATGGGGAGGTTCTTAGTGATGCTATTGCTAAGAAAGCCGTCGTCGATTTTGAACTAATGAAGGAATAGTTGGACGAGCTGGAGGACATCTCTATTGAATCCACTCACTTCACAAGGAATGAGGTGTTTACCCATTATCCTGATCTTGACTTGAGCTTCCTCAATTTTCTGGATAGCCTAACTTTTTAGGAGAAAAAGGAAGCCCAAGTGCGAGAGAGAGAGAGAAGCTGCTTAAGTAGTTGCAAAGGTCCAAGATGCCTCTTCTGCTATCGAGTCTAGATAAGATACTTCTACATCCACTTCTGTCCTGGCAACTTAGTAGGAGGTTACCCCTGAAGTTGCTTCTCAAGGTGATCAGGGACGAGGTGATCCTCTTATTAACCCTAGTAAGTAGCTTTCAGCCCTTACTCTAGCCTAAAGTTAGTCTTCCTAAGGGCTATCAACAGACTAGCCATCCAAGTAGATAAAAGCATTAGATTTTTCAAAGTTGCTAAAGTTAACTGATCCTAGGCAATAGCTATCCTTCCCACGCCCACCCTTTGCCTCCCTGCCCCCCACTTCTTCACCCCTTTTTTTTTGTATCCTATGTGGGATGCCAGCCTTAAATTTGTAGACCCCTTATTATGAATGATGGTTGAACTTGTTTACGTGCATGGTTATGTACTTTAACTTTTTGTTTTTTATTGAACGTTGTTTGCTTAGTTAAGTACAATATAGTCTAATACTTTGTGTACAAGGGACATTATCCCTCACTTAAGTTATTCTAAGGGGTTAGGTCGATGACATTATCCCTCTAACTTTCGATAGACCAGGTTGATGACCTTAAACTCTTTTTGCTTAACCTTCTAATCATAGTATCTAGTTACTCGATATGGGTAAGCAGTTGCCCAAGTAGCAGTGATGCCTCCGATTTCTTTGATGGTATCGATGCTTGCTTATAGTAAGGACTCATTAAAGATGGCATTGAAACTTTGAGTCTGGACGTCTGTGTAGTATGTGGTCTTATACCCCCATAAAATGTCGAGTAGTTCATTTTCCCATGCACCACGAGCTCGGTCCACTCACTTCTTCAAACTGTTGAGGATGACCCAATTGGTTGCTTCTACCTGGTCGTTCAACTATGGGTAAGTGATTGACGTAAAGTGTGGCATAATGTGATGCTTGCCATAGAAATCTTTGAATCCAGGGTTGTCAAACTATCACCCATTATCCATGATGAGGGTATAAGGGACCCTAAATTAAGAGAGGATGTTGTTCTTAACAAAGGACTCAACACTTCTCTGTATGATTTTAGCCACAGCTTTAGCCTCAACTTACTTGATGAAGTAGTTTACAGCAACTATGATGAATTTCTATCCTCCTAAAGCCTTAGGAAGGTGTCAATGATGTCAATGCCACACTAGGTAAATGGCTACGGACTGGTCAAGGGTTGGAGACTAATGTTGGGTACATAACTAATAAGGGTATGCTTCTGGCACTAGGGGCACTTTTAAGCTACAGCTTTAGCATCTTAGCTCATGGTAAGCTAGTAGTATATAAGTTGTAGCGTCCGAATGTGGAGGGCTTAGGACCGAATGTGGTTCCTGTACACTCTGGCATACAACTCTTTCATAACACATAGGTGCTCACCTTCTTAAAGGCATTTAAGTAGGGGGAGGCTGACCCCCCTATAATACAAGACACCATCAACCAATATATAGTTAGTGGTATGATATCTCAACTTCTTTGCCTCTCTCCTATCTACTATGAGCGTACCTTACTCTAAATAACTCCAAATGGGATACATCCAGCTTAGCTTTGATGTTGTTGTTGTCAGTTCCAACACTTCTGCCAAGCCCTAAGTTATGCTCTTCTCTTGTAGGTACTTTATGAAGATCTTCCTATCCTTTACCTCGAGCTTTTGTATCTTAGTAGAGGTGAGTTTAGATAGGTAACCTGCCACTAAATTTTTCTAGTCAAGAGATCTTCATGATGGTTCACAAATGGAATTCAGCTAAAAAGCTCTTCACCTTCCCTAAGTACCTTGCCATGGTATCATCTTTAACCTCATAATCACCTTGAACTTGCTAGACGATTAGCATAGAGTCTAAGAAGAGTTGTAAATGCTCAACATTGATCTCGTTGGCCAATTTGAGACCGACTATCAAGGCCTTGTATTCAGATTTGTTGTTGCTAGTGTTAAACCCAAACTTGAGAGCATAACACACTGCGATCTTATGCGAGCCGATTAGAATAAGACTCGCACCTCCACCCCCTAAGGTAGATAATCCATCAACATAGGGAATCCACACTAGCCTATCATTACCCAATGATGCTTCCTCCTCTCTTATATAATCGATCACGAAGTTAGCTAGTACTTATTCCTTGTAAGCCATTTGTGGCTAATATTGGATTCCGCATGCGCTTAACCATCACGTACTTCACCATCCATCTAGACATGCCTGGCTTCTATAGCATAGTACACAAGTGATTGGTTAGTGAGCCCAATGATCTAGTATGCCTAGAAATAAGGCCTTAGATGACATACAAAGATGATGACAATCAGGACGAACTTCTTTGTTCGGGTATACCTAACCTCAAGCCTTTGAAGTATGTAGCTAAAATAGTATACAAGCTTGTACTCTCTCCCCTTTGCAGTAGTTGGAAGGCCACCGCACACTCCGAAGTCCATTCAAAACTCTTAGAATTTTTTAGGATTTTCAAGAACTCAACGCATCTATTGCACCTTCGAGACAAACCTACTCAGTGCTTCTACTACACCAGTAAGCTTTTGTACACTTCGAACCAAGGTAGAGAGCTTCATGTCCTTAATGGCACGTATCTTTCAAGGGTTGGCATTGATACCCCTTTAGGTGACTAGGAAGCCTAGAAATTTGCCTGAGCCAACCCCAAAGACATACTTTTAGGGGTTCAGCTTCATGTTATGTTTTCTCATCCGGTTAAAAGCTTCTTGGAGGTCCTTAACATGATCGCCCGGCTTCTTGCTCTTGATAATTATGTCATCAAATTATACCTCCATGTTGCAACCAATTTGGAGCTTAAACAGCTTTGTCACCATGCGTTAATAAGTTGCCTCGACATTTTTTAGGCCGAAGAGCATGACTATGTAGCAATACATACTGAAGTCAGTGACAAATGAGGTATGAAATTCATCCTTCAAGTCTATCTTTATTTGGTTGTAACTCTAGAAGGCATCCATGAAGTTGACAGAGTGTATCCTGAAGCAGAATCGACCAACTAGTCGATCTTGGGGAAACGAAAGTAGTCTTTTGGGTAGGCTTTGTTGAGGTTGGTATAATCGACACATATATACTACTTCCTAGACTTTTTCTTGACTAACATTACATTTGCTAGCTAGGTTAGGTACTTCTCTTCCCTTACAAAGCTAACTTTCAACAATTTCTACACTTCTTTCTTGATTGCGACTTGCATTTCTGGGGAAAAGTGCCTCTTCTTTTGCTTGATAAGCTATACAGTAAAGTCTACATTGAGACTGTAGGTTGCCAGGTCAAAGGAGATCTTAAGCATGTTTGACACCAACAATGCAAACCTGTCCAAATTGGCCTGCAAGAAGGTAACTACCTCTTCTTTCATTTCAGAAGGAGTTTCGATCCCGACCTGGGTGGTTTAATCAAGAGAGAGGTTGATTTGCACTTCTTTAATTTTTTCACCTAGTTCACCTCTCAAAACCAGCATCTCCTATAGGACAATCACTAGAGAAAAGACTCCATTGGCTCTAATAGCCCTAATATAGAGCTCTCAAAAGAGCTTCTAATCACATCTGCATATTGCCACTTTAGTTAAGGTTTGGAATTTAGCCTTTAAGTGAAGGGAGAATGTGATGACCTTAAACACATTCAAACTTGGTCTTCTTAAGAGAGCATTATAAGGGGATGGGCAACCAATCGTGACGAACTCTACTGGTCACCATGCAATGTTGTCGTCATCGCCAAGCTTCATATTGAGGGTGATGGTTCCATTAGCTCGGACAGTGCTCCCATTGAAGCCAATGAGATTATGATGGTATGGTTTCATCTTAACTGACAATTTGGTCCTTATCCTTTCAGATTTTTAGAGGAAGAGGATGTCAGTGAAGCTACCTGTTTCAACTATATGATGAGGGCCTTAAAGTTCGTAATCCTCACCTCTTTGACTAAGGTGTCTTGATAGGGGGGTATTTAAACCTTTGTCAGAGGAAGTGATCTAAGGGTCTAACTTCTGTTTCTTCTCCCTCATTATCAATACCTTGGATGGGGTGTTAACCAAGCTACTAGTGCTTAGCTGATTCCCTAGGTGCAATCTCCCCAACAATTATGTTAATGATGCCATTAGGGGCAGGTCGTTGCAACAATCATTATTCAACTTTACTTGAATACCCTCAATCTGCTACCTTCAAGGTACCTTGTCCTCATCATCATCAAAACGGTTATTGTTCCTTTGCTAGGTTACATATTTACTTAAGAAGCCTTATTAAATGGCTTATTCGATCGCATTCTTCTACTAGAAGCATTCATCAGTGGTGTAGTCATGGTTGCTATGGAATTAATAGCATTTGTTCGAGTTTTGACGACTAGAGTTCCCCTTCATCTTAGGAGGTCCCTACAGCAAGTTCCTATGCTTCACCTTAGAGTAAACCTAGGCAATGTTTCTATTTAAAGGGATGAGCTACATGTATATAGGAGGGGGGAAGTGGGTCTTGCTCAGCTCAGTGCATCTTTTTGCTCGAACCCTCCTCTTCTGATTTGCTTGGTGCCTTAACATTGAGGCAATCTTTAACGGACAATTTCTCTTTATCCTATTTTCTGCCTAACCTCTCTTAGTTGGTGTTGCACTTATCCTCTTAGTCCATATATTTCTAGGCCTTATTTCAAAAATCAACCAAGGTCTTCTACTTACTCTTAGCAAGCGATCGATAGAAATCTCCCAAAGCTTGGATGCTAAGCTTAGCAGCATGTACAGTAACTCTCTCATCCAATTGAGGGATCTCAACTATGGCATTATTAAACTAAGCCACAAATTCTTGTAGAGTTTCTCCTTCACTTTACCTAATTAGTTATAAGGATGATGTATCCTTACACAAAGGTTTACTAGCCCTAAAGTGGAGGCTAAACTCTTATGCCAACTTGTCAAAGGAATTGATGGAGTTGTCAAATTAGTGGTTAAACCACGTTTAAGTTGCTTTCCTCAGAGTACCCGAAAAAGCATTGCACATTGTGGGGTCCCCATGACCATGGAGGTTCGTGAAGGTACAAAAGTAGAGAAGGTGATCATCAGGATAAGTTGTGTTGTCGTATTGGTCCAAGGTCGGAAGCTTGATATTAGAAGGTAACACTTCATCCTGGACACTCTTAATGAAGAGGGCTTTGTTGTTGGTGACCAACCTAACATTGCTAGTAGCCTTACTCCCCTACTACTTAGAGAGCCTCCTCATGATCACATGGAGCTTATTGAGGCCAATATCATCCACCATATGAGCTTAATGCGTTGTAGAGTACGTCAGTACTCCTTAGGAGTTAGCTACTTGCTCATTTCTTACCAAGGCTCGGTTGTGGGTGATTATAAACTGGGCTACCCAATGCCACATTGGGGAATCAAGTTGTTGATCCCTACAATTTAATCATTGCTAGTAGTGATTGTTCTGCCTAGTACGAACATTAAAAGCTTCTAGAGGGTAAGTTTATGTTCTATGCCAATTGACTTCTTTGAGGTGAGTACAGAGTAGCCTATTTTAGGTAGCATATTCCTTTATCAGGCACTCCTTCAACATTTCCCTTAGAAGGTGTTGGTTCTTAACAAGTTGGTTATTTACCAACCGGTGATTTTCTAAGTTACTAGCACAAGACATGATGGTCAAATGTGGTGTTTGGGGGGGAGTGTTTAGTGTTTTTTATTTGTTTAGGTAGGAACTTGGATCAAATTTCCCACAGACGACACCAAATGTCATCTCAAGAATCTTATTGGTATTTGTCAAAGAGAAACTAGACGTTGCACGAGTGATGAGGCCTACAAAAGAGAGCATAATAAGGGAACACTAGAGGAATCTGATATAACAACTCCGATACTTAAGGTAATTGTAGGTAGTTAGAGAGTATTGAGAGCAATTAGTAAACTTAAATATGTAAAGTGTCTTTTAACATTAAAAGATAATCTTATATTTATAAAGAAATAGCATCAGCAGCTGAATGGCGCTTAGTAAGCAGAGCCACCTCCACGAATATTAGAGAGAATGATTATAGTGTTCAATATGGGATAAGTAAGAAGTGAATATTAACTTGGTCTATTAATCTTATTTGGAGTCTTCTAAGCATTGAAGATTTACCAGTGTAATAGGCCACATTATGAGCTTAGGCCAAGGACAATTTATCATAAAGAGTGAGCTTAAAAAGCTCGAGCTAGGTCTAAGGAACCTATATCCCAATAGATCTTATCAATAATGACCAAAACCTTTTGAGATAGATCTTATCAATAATGACCAAAACCTTTCTAGTCAAAGAAGGTAGATGACCTTATTCTAATTATCGCATGCTGTCTATCTGCTATGCCTAGGACTTATGGAGGGTTATGGCTCGCGTGTAAGTACAAAGTAGAATCAGTTTTACCTAAGCAAGCTATCATCTACCAAAATGGACGATGTATTAACTATTATTACACTTTATCTAGACAAGATAGAAAGACAAAAGGCCAATACATCAGTTGGAGCGCCTTTTCTAATTCCAAGACCTTGGAAAGGAATCTCCATAAATTTATTTCACCCCTTTTAAAGCTGGAGGCGATCCCATCTGTATTTATTGTTGGTAAGTTCTACTATGACCTTCATTTAAACCATTAAGAGATCCTAATTTAAACCATTAAGAGATGCATAGAAAGAGGACTGCGATGCCTTTCTTCACGCCATTATAAAGCTATTGGGTACGGACATTTCCGACAGAGCAAATTTAAAATTATCACGGATGTCTAAATAGGGACTTGAAATTTCGAACCATCATGCAGGCTTACACAGCCGCCCTTAATACATTTCCTTTAAGGCAATACAATAGCACGAGAGATAAGCATATAGGAGTCCAGAACCAGATGGCAGTAGGCATATTGTCAGCCATCAAGCATCCAATGGACTTATCTACCGACTATTCTCAATTCTCATATTTTTGAAAAAGGTCAAGTACTAGAATTTTGCCATCCATTATCCTAAAAATAAGATAGGACGACAAAGAAAAGCAAGCAAATTGAACTGAGCAGCCATAAAGTCTAGTTTATATCAAAAGATCGATTTAGTCAATAGCATACAGATTATAAAAAAAGAACCAAAACTGGTGAAATAGAGGATGGAGAAACAGTCGTTCATTCTTCTGATGCAGCACCATTAGCCGTTGCATCCATGGGCTCAGCTTCTGTTGACTCCAGTTTTTCACCTTTCTTACCTGGAAATATAACAGAAAAACAGCTCCTCCATTATTAAAGCCAGTGAAAATTAACATGCTGCTGTATTTGTTCATGTTCACCGGTACTAACCTTTTTTCTTTTTTCCTCCACCTTTCTTCTTACTCTTAATGCCCAAAGCCAACCATGCTTTGATTTCAGGATCATCTATCGTCTTGGTAGGCTGTAACTCCTGCAGTGGATGGGAAGTGATTCTGTCTGACCCATTAGGCATCAATAGAACTGTAAATTTGATATGTGCTACAAAATCACCTGCAGGACAAGCAACATCCAGGGTTTTGAATGAGACGAGCATGACATTTGGTTGATCAAATTCCATCTGTTACGCTGTCATCTAGGCATACCAGGTTTTTCATGGAGGACAGGATATGGCTGCAACAAGTCATGATTCACACATTCAACCAATCCCAATCGAGCCCTTTTCTCTTCCAAAGCTCTAGAGTGGCAGATATAGATTAAAATCCAAAATTCAGAATTGGCATATGAGAAGACATAGGCAAAGCCTCACAAACCTCGCAGTAAATGGCATGATGGGAAACTTTTGATTGATCTCACTAAAAATAAATCTGGATGCCTTCATTTTTAAGTGATAGTTCCTGTCCACAGCTCTCTTATATATGGTTGTCTGCTTTTCATCCAACAACTTTGGCTGCATCAAGAAACTAACATTGAATAAAACAAACCCATTTGTGGCCCAAAAAATAAAACAAAACAAACCCAGTCAGCATCATAAAGCAGAAGACACATGACAGGAGTTGGCTTCAAAGTGATCCAACAATTACCTTTCCATCACCAGAGCTTGTGACAATATCAACAGCATAGACTTCATTCTCCTCAAATTCGAATTCATCAACTCTTGTTTCTGGATTAGAGATGCTTAGGATGACCTTGTTACCGTCAATGACAAACTGCTTCAGCTGGTGGCTCAGCACGCCCTCAACAATTTTACAGTCATATGCAGCAGCAACCTTCTGAATTGCTTCTGTCACATCTTTATTCTGCCAAAAGTAGAATTCAAGGACTGCATCATTAGAAAGTTTAATAACAACTTCTATTATTGGAGCTGAGGCATACGAAGAATGGGTTTTTGGTCCTTCCATCCAGTGTTTAGGACATGATCTTTTCATGTCAAAGACAAGGGTGGTTATAGACCAATGTGTGTGTTCCATTTCAAATCAAATTAATCATTAGCAACTAACTTGCAAAGAAATCAGAATGAATGAATATCACGATGATTTCTCCTGTGAATACATCCTCAGAGCTCATACAGATGTCACTTTAAAAAATACTAAATAAAGCATTTTACAATCAACATAAATTGCCCTAGTTAACTCTTCATTATGTCAACAGTGAACTGGGTCACTGCAAAAGTTTGGCTCAGAAATTTGTCTCTTCTGGGTGGCTTCCACAATATGCACATAATCCTTTTAGCAAATTGCAAGATATACTGTCTTGGAAATAACTTCAATCCAGCAGCAAAACAGAATCATGATTGCTAAAAAATAAAACAAATACATCAATACATATGTATATACATACATAAATACATATATATATATATATATGCATGCTTGTTTAGATTCCTTAGCCAACACGTAACCACCTTGTCAATATGATATGTTCAATACCTTTTGGCAGAAAATTTCTCGCATAATAGCAACATTTCTCTAAACAGCACAATGAGCAGTGATGTGAGAGTGTTAGATTCTTCTAATATGGAGGGAGGAAATAGAAAAACCAGAAGGCACTTCAAAAAAATAAACATGACCTATATAATTTAACTATGATGATAAAAGGCTTGCACTCTATTTGTCGCTTTCTAGAGAAAATATCAAGGGAGTAAAGGTCTTGAAAGACAGAAAAATGCGAGGAGCAAAGAGATAAAGTAATAAATTGGATTTGTGAATTTTGGAGAACACTATACTGTTTTGGCAGAGTTAATCACTGCAACTGAAGGAAAAACAGAGTCCATACAAGAATATAATAAAGGGCAATTTATCCTTCAGAAATAAAGAAACTATTAGATCTTCCATATTTGCCTTTGAGCAAAAGATGGACAACAAATTTCAGTATAAGTGCTATGCCAGCAAAACTAAAAGTTTGGCCAAGACAACCCAAAACTTCTCGAGCTGTGAGCAAGTGCAATCAGTAATAGAAAAGGAGGTAAACAGGTCTTGGCCTGAAGGTTACCCAGAAAAAGAAGAAAAAGGGGAAGATAATCTACTTCCGCTTAATATCTTTTAGGTGATTTAGTATCATTCACCTATTTGTTGAACATACAAATAAAAAATGACTGAGCAGAACCTATCTTTCTGCCCTGTTAAAGGAAAAATAAAAAAAGAAAACGGCAAAGCTATTCCTGATTGTATCTCAATCTGAGTGTGTATCCAAAATCTTACCCAAGTACCAAAAGACAAGCCAATACTAGTAGTGATGGTAGATCTCTGAGGACAATCATTTATGAGATACAAATTCAAGAGATGAACTTGTTGAGACAATGTTGTAGAAATAGCACAAAATTCGCTGAAGAATCCAACCTTTTTCTCAGTTGAAGTGCCTAATATTCCAGTAGCATCAAACATAGAATTTAAAATTTCAGTCTTAAGATCCATAATCTCAATGTCCCTATGCACATCCATCTTCAGTTCAAGAAAATGCAAAGATTTCAAGAAAATAAGGACTAACTTAATGGCATCATAACATCAATTTAGAGCAACTACCTTTTTCCCAGGTCTCACAAGTCTCAAAGCAACTTCAGCAGCAGTATTTGCAGCAGTGAGAACATCAGCTGCTCTGCCAGTGACTGGTCCTTCTTGAAGTACATGAGTATGTGCAACTACTGCAATGAACCCATCTATATGGCATCCCATATCACTGCACCACAGAGAAAGCAGAATCTCTCAAACTTGATGAAAGCTGTTTATGTAACTATTTCAGCCATACAAACGATCCAGCACAGGATCCTCGTGGACCATGAAGAAGAATCTTACATTTTCAGCATATCTCCTTCTTCCAACACTGTCTCATCACTTGCAAGAGGAGAGTAATGGCAGACAGTGTTATTAACTGAAACGCAAGTAGGGAAGG
Organism: Lumnitzera racemosa; assembly: GCA_024138005.1. NCBI lineage: Eukaryota > Viridiplantae > Streptophyta > Magnoliopsida > Myrtales > Combretaceae > Lumnitzera > Lumnitzera racemosa. The sequence continues at coordinate 68,540,372 of JAMXBC010000005.1, read as the reverse complement.
CAACACCCCTTTCAATCTTTTTCTTGACATTCTTATACATATTGCCGGTTTGCCTGTAATATAAGATGATATTGAAAAACAAGTGATCACTTGCAGTAATCAAAGTACAAAATACCAGTAAATTTAAGTATATAAGCAAGTGAATGACAATTAATGTTTTCCAATGTTTTATCATACTCTCTAATGAAGGAATCTCCTTTTTCACAGATGTCCACAGTTTTAGCTTTTGGCTTGCATTCCGAGAGAACTAGCTGCAGAGCCTCTGCAAATAAATAAGCCAAAAACCGATTATAATCAATAAACCATAAAATCCCCTTTTGCATATTTGAAAGAATGGAAAGAAAAGGAAAAAAGAAAAAAGCAAGAAGTAAAAATTAAATATCGGAGAACCATATTGCAAAACCAGCATATTAAAACGAATTACATTCATTTCTCTTTTGTAAAATCAAGAACAAAGGATTCCATGCAAGTACAAATTCAAAGTTTCATAATTTTGAAAATAAAGAATGCATACAACCCATATTTAAGTAATGTACTACACATGGGTGTTTGGAGGCCAAATTACCGTTTTTGTGAATTTTCCTTTTCCATTCAAGTCGTAATCATAGACATCAAAATCTCAATTTAGTAGTGACCATCAAGCCATTTGCTACAAAATAATGATTTTTCCGCCTAACAAATTCTTCTCTCTTTTTTTTTCTTTTTGGCGGGGCTAATTCCGCGTAACAAAATTTATAGTAAATGTCGTTCACTAAATCAAAATTCCAAAAGACAAATGTTAACACGTATTCAACAAAAAACGAATGAATAGATACAAATGTATTATAACTACATATGTACAAGGAAAGAGAGAGAGAGTACGAACTGTTGACAATCTCAGCAGCGCTTTTGTATTTGGTGACAACTTCAGGAGAGGTAAGATCCAACTCTCTCTCCTCCCTCTCATCATCCGACATTTTTTTTTCCCCTTATTAACCCCTAAAATCGAATCAAAGCAACAACAATATCCTTTTAAGAATCGATTAGTACAGAATTATCAAAAGAAAAATAATATACAAGAGATTAAAGAATGAAGAGAGAGAGAGAGAGAAAGAGAAAGAGAGAGAGAATTTTAATTTACTCAATAGGAATCGACGGCGATAGCAAAGTGTGCGGTATGCTCAACGATAGAGTGAGAGCGTAAGGAGGTCTAGGGTTTAAGCTAACGTGTATAGCTATGGTGGGAACAGAAAGCAGTTCAGCGAGATATGTGGCTGTCTGTGAGAGAAATAGGGTTTTCATTAGTGGTCAAACGTGTGCTTATATAGATGGGACTGGTGTGAATACTTTCCTTTTACTTTATATAATGCGTTTCGAATGTTCACCTTTAATGTCATTTAATTTCATAGATTTCAAATAAATAAATCCCAATTCTTGTATTTTAGACCTTGTAACTCTGTATTTTATTGTCACTTTTGAGGGTAGACAAGTTTTGGCTGTCGACTGGAACCATAAACCTTTGCATCGTTGGGAAAATCTCAAGTGAATAGTGTATCTCATTATAAATACATTGAATTGAAATGATACAGTATTGTGTTTGGATTAAACTGAATTTGAAATTTTAAATTTAAATTTGATTGGCTTATAAATTTAAGTTTCACCTTAGAACTTGATAGGTTTGAATTCAACTCAATGAAAATTGCTTCAACTTGGTAATTAAAAAAAATACTAATTTAATTAAAATAATATCAGTATATAAATTGAACTACTTAAAAGGTAAAACTAACTAAATTAAACTTACGTGCTAATAAAGCCAAATATCGTAAAGTTTGAACTTAATAAAAAAAGGTTATTCAAATAACTTGAACTCAAGTTCAACCTAATTACAATTAAGTTGAATTTGAGTAAATATCGAAACATATTCAAATAAATATCCAATCAAACTTGAATAGCTTATAAATAAGCTTTTCTAATTTGCATCCCTAACATAAGGTAAATTTAAGTTCCAATTTTCTCGAATCCCCTCGTATGCGATGGGGTACAAGTACAACATTCTCATGTAAATTGCTTAATATAAAACCTATAATTTAAGGTATATAAGATTAAAGTTATGCAAACGAGGTAGGTTATTCGAGCTAGCCCACATAACCCGCAAAAAAAAAGTGAGTCCGGCTTATAAATTTTGGCTCACTTAAAAGTGGACATTTTTTAGCTTGTAAGCTAACCAATTGTAAGGTGGTTTGGCCAGTAAACCTAAAAAAAAAAAGACATATTGTGCTTATACATATGTATAACAACAAAGCAATTACTAGTTGGCATAAGTTATTAACTTATTAATTGCAAAACTTACAATTGATTCTCCTAAGTCCTAACTCGGTGCATTAGAGAGTGTGGAGATTGAGCTTATACCTTTTCGATTTATTATTATTGTTGTTTTACTGTTTTTTCCTTTTTTAGTTCCATTCTATTAGTATTCTTCACTATTTATAGTGAACAATATGAATAAACAAAATATTCTCTTTTGGGAATGCTTCAATACAACCATCATGACCTAATTCCACCAATAATGTAACATTAAGGTCTTCAAAATATCAATAAAGGAAAAATAAACACTAAAAATCAAAATTAGTAGGTTTTGGTAAATATTAAATATTAAGTATAAACTTTATTTCATCCTCATCCTTATTATGACCCAATAGCATGAAGGATTTTTAAGAGGAAAAAAACATTCAGTAACTCTTAATGTAGTTTACTAAATAAAGCTCTATTGATAATGTTAATAGCCTTGATGTAACGATTTATACGTTTAGAGTTTTATATCAAGATTATTTCTTATATTTCAAAGTTTAAATATTAATGAATAATTTTAGTAATAAATCAAAATCCACTCAATTTTTTTTAAAATTGAATGATAAACTTCAATGTTAAGTTGATAAACATCTTTCCAATTATCCAATTCATGTGTTAGCTTACTTAATTTGCAACAGGTAATGAAGCGGGTTGGGCTATAAATTCTAGCTCGTATTTGTAAGCGAGCTAAATTGGGCTAACCTACTCAATCCTTAAGCCAATACTGGGTGGGCTAAGTTGTCCCACTAAGCCTACTTGCACAGCTCTATATAAGATATAGGTTTTAAGCTATCTTAAAGGATCTTGTATCAATTATATGAAATTCTTAATCAATGACATTAAACATAAAAAAAAAAAAAACTAACATTTTAAACTCAATTTATATTTGAGACCTAGATTTATTTGCTCATTATAAAAAGTAAAAACCTCAAAGGATATTACATTATTCATTATGCTGCTTCTTTTTTTTTTAGCTCCATTTGTTTTTAGACTATAATATAACTTACCTCTAAAATTTTATATAAAGAAAATATAATAAAACAATTAACAAGTTTTACAAGATACAAATTTCAAAATGATTACTAATTATTATAGTACATGCTCTAGTTTTAAAACTTAAGTATTTGTACCTATAGGATAGAATATATATAGGATTTAAGACTTTACCCACCTTATACCAAGTAATCTTTACCTACAAAAATAAAGTGAAAGAAGTTACTAACCCATTTAAAACAATCTTAGCATAGAGAAGAATGAAAGAATATATTTTATAGTGTATACTCATGATATTACCATAGGGTCCTAATTCAAAACAAAATAAATAAATAAAATAAGATAAAATAAAAAATTGAAAAATAATGAAAATGCAAAAAAAAAAATTATAAAAATTCGTACACATTTAGAAAATAAATTATTTTAGAGACAAATAATTTTAGCTTCAGCTTAGTTCAAATAATTATTTTAAAGAGTCTTATGTTTTAAGTACAATTCAATTGTATTAAAAATTAAGGTATAAGCCAACGACTTAACGGATAAATACTGAAGTATTTGATATAGAGTTAGTTTGAGGTCACAGTTTTAAATTTTGCTAGACACTTATGTGTTTTTTATTTTTCTATCCTTTTATTTTTTTACAAAAAAAAAAAGTAAGATGAATAAGTAGGATCATATCTAATCAAATTTTTTTCGTTTGGATTTGAATCGTTAGAGAATATATGAATCTAGTTTGATTTTTATTAAATCGAATTTGAATTGATATAAATAATTTAGATCTAGTTTAATTTTTATCAAATTAGATACAGTTGATACAATTTGATATGATTTGATTTGGGTTTTATAAATATACACACACTCCCAAAAGAAAAGGATACTTCACTATGACACATATACACCATTGTCCAAATTGCACACTCCATTCCCGCGAAGCCCCTAACGCCATTAAACTCTCATTGTCTAAGACCACATTACGATCAACACAACAACAGACACAATAGCTACCCACCATCTTCATCCCTCATCTACTCAACAAGAACACTAGGCCATCTCCCATCCTCTTTCAATCCCACTTAACAACAACTCCACCGCTTAACTCCATATATGACCACCACACATCTTTTGACCCTGATGCCATCAAACACTCATCAGCCTTACGACCAAATCAATCCCTGACTTCTTCACCAACGAAGTCTACTCTCCTTCGCATGTGCAACGCTTACCTCGATCAACACTTACCACACGCCTCACACTCAAACTCTAGTACACTGCACAAAGAACACTGAAGCGCTGCACCACATACGCATCCCCTATTGTACACTCAAGCATGGATGCCACTGACACACATGAACATACCAATCAATACTTATCACACTCCGTTAGCCAATGAATGAATGACGACGATGCATTACCACATGGTCCAAATAGAACGACAAGCCATGCCAGCAACTCCGACGCCAACAAACAACTGACGCTATACAACTGACTAACTCTTGTCCATAACTAACACCGAACAGCCGCTGTTGGACATGCAACTCCATTACTCCACCATTCACATGTATTCCGCCATCCATCTGAGACAATATGTGCGATGACACCGTGCACCAAACCATTGTCACCGAACAATTCCCCGACGAAAGCACAATCACCGTCCACGCTGTTGTATTATCAAACGGAGTCTTAAAGGACTACATGTCTCTTGATCCTTCAATAACAATCAAGTTCGATTCAATCTTATTTTATTCATTTCTTATTTATTATATTATAATATATTATTATATGATATATATATATAGATATGTGCATAGAATATGATATGTTTTTAGTATTACTTTTCTAATATTACATAGATTAGATAAAGATTTAAGTAAATGATTATTGAATAGCAGTTATCTAGATATAGATGTGAATATTAGTTTAGGAACTGTGAAGATTGGTTTTTATTATATATAGATCATTATATTTTACTAGTTAATATAATATAATATATGAATATGTCAGTATAGGGGTTTCAATATTAATTTGTATATAAGCATATTATATGGATTATTTTATTTTTGGTAAATAATTATATATTAGTTTAGGGTTATTGGGATTGGTTTTTTTTTTTTTTTTAAAGATTTGGTCTTGTTTAAAAATTCATCATGTAGAGAGCCCATTTTTTTTCTTTAAATAAAAATTAATAAAGACTTTTTTTTTAAAGGATCATTATAGTGTTTTTTGTAAAATAACAACACGCAAGAGTTAGGACTCTTTTAGATTTTTTGGAATAAAATTGAATTAGTTAATCACATAAATTCAATCGATTTTCAAAATTAAAACCAACCGACATACTAAAATTTTCGGAAATAACTATGATCGTCTAATCTCGACTAGTAGGTACATAGGTACCTTCAGGACAACGATAAAATCTATAGAAACTTAGGTTCTTTTTTTTTTTTATTTTTATTTTTTCTTTAAAAATATTATAATTAGAAGAATAATCATAATTTCGAAAAATAGATAGTGGTTTGCGTTAGGGTTTAATAAGTTAACCTCCGGATTAAGAATCCTTTGGTTTGTATTAAATTGAAATCAAAGATCGGTAGTTAAATCGTAATCAATTCGCTCAATTGATTATAATTTCTCTTTTTTCCAATTTCGGTCGGGTGGTAACTCCAAAAACTTTTTCTAAATAAAAAATTGGAATTTCTCAATTTTTTTAGTCAAGGATTAATATTAAGCTCCACAATTGAAAATGCTGATATTTCATTGACTAAAATTGAGTACATCTATTTATCTATAAATCTGACGCTAGCTATGATTCTAACTACAAAACAAAATTGAACATCAAATGAACTTTAGATAAAGGATAGACATGGATTAAGTAGACTTGATAGAAATTAACAACCTTGATTAGATTGACATAAACAAGAGAAATCACATCAAGATAGAAATTTAAAAAGATTTCTTTTTCTTTTTCTTAGATAGCTCTTCTTTATTCTTATTAGAGTGCTTGAAGGTGATGACAGAGTAGTTTCGTTCAAAGGTAGCATCAAAATTGTTGATTAAGAAACCTATGGTACTAGTTCCTTCGCTGCCACATCAAGTTCAACAATCAAGGTAAGTTTAGCTTATGGCAATGATTGAGCAGCTGGATTTTGTTCAGTTGAACTAAATGTATTTAGATCAATAGGAACAGTTTGTGGTACAGGAGATGGAGGTTGATCAGATTGATCGTGGGTTAGAGTATTAAATGGTAGAACTTGTGGTTTTATACAGGGTTGTTGAGTTGGTGTTATAAGTGGAGTATTGGCTGAAGTTGGAGGTTTAGGGGATTGGTTTTTTGCAGCTCCCTTAAGAGAATCTTACAACTAGGACAATAACTAGTCCATCCTTAATTCAATCATGTGTTCTACCTCTTTCTTTGATATTCCCTTAGTTATAGAAGTTTCTCCAAGTCCTTCTTTAAGCTTAGCCTTTGAATCTAATTCTGAATCTTCTTTTGACTCAAGTCACTTCTTTCCTGCTTTCATTTCCATCTTTAATCTTATCTTAATCTCAAACTTAGTCTTTTTCTTCTTTTCTTTCCTTAGAGTATCTCCTTCCCTTTCCTTTTCTTACTTACCTTCTTTTCTAGTTTTGAATTAGGTTTTGAAGCAACCCCTAAAAGCTCCCCCTCAAATAATGACTTACACAATCTATACTTCTTATGCTTGTTATGCTTATAGAAGGGTCAATCATTAGTAAACCAAATCTTATTTTTTACATTTACACTTATATTGAAAGGAATCAGCTCCTTGGACTAATCACTCATAGTCAAGCTAGAGGACTCTAACGATTCGCATAGAGAATATTAGCTCGAAACCAAAGCTAAGACGAGAATCCTGATTTCGAATTAATCTCTTACCAACATATCTATCAGATCCTTACGTATTAAACCTACTCCTGTACCATAGTGAAGTTTTATTATAGAAGATAGTTTAGGATTAACTAAGCTAAGCACCTTAACCAACTATAGGCATTTGACTCTAATTTAGCTGACTTCTTTACCAAACTAATTGGCTCCCGAGTTGATCCTAATTAGGTCGGCCCCCTACTACAACACTTTTCTACTACACCTACTTTATATCATATTTCTAATTACTAGCTACTAAGCAACATGTGTTCCCTAAACACAGCCTTCTAAAATAATTCTTTATTTTTTATATTGAATATTCTTTGTCTTTTTTTATCTGTTTTAGTATGTTTCATGTAATCTAATTATAGAATACTCTTTTATCTTTTCATATATGTAAAGTAACTCTAGTGGATGGGTATATAAACCCCTATTTTCATGTATATAGAGAATAAACTAGTCAATATAGAATTATTCATGTTGAGTAACCTTAGTGTTTGTATTATCTTTTAACACTTATCTATTCCTTTTAGTAAGGAGTAATAGTAAGTAACTCTTTAGTTCAGACCAGTGTATCATATTCGGTAAATTATAGGTTGAGTAAGATCGAGTGGTGTGTTATATCCATTTGGTAGCTGCCCAAACTTTGTTAACTTTTTCCCTATTTGTTTTTGGTTTACTTTGTTGTAGTGTTTCTCTGTGTGTCCGACCTCGGAAACGCATCACATATGATTAAAATGATCTTTACCTATCACTTTGATAGGTAATTCTTTCTTTGTCACCTTTGGCATTTTGACCTTCTTGAATTCAAAGAACTTCATGAAGAGATTCCCATGGGGTTTCTTTCTCTTAGTTATGAAAGCATGCTTAAGAATCTAAGTAGCTAAATTAAAATTTTTCTTCCTTAACATGGCCAGAATCACCATAGCATCTTCCTTGAAAATACTTGTAGTACTTCCCTTTTTAGGAAGAATGTAGCTTATCACCATCTTATGCAGTATTCTTACTATTAGCCTAAAATTAAATATATTAACATCTTTCCCTAGTTCAATCCTCTCTCCTCCATTCTATTCCTCAAATACTTGTTTCCTTGAACACTTCGTTAACTCCCTGCTATTATTCATCTTTGGCAACTTAAAACATCTTTGAATGTCCTCCTTTGTGATTTCTAATTTTTTTCCATTAATAATAGATACCCATCTATCTCTCTATCTCATATCTAAATTTTCATAAAATTCATATAGCAATTCTTTAAAAACTATAGTTTCAATAGTGCATATGTTTTTACAACCTAAAACATCAAGAAATTCATTCCAATATGAGCCATTCTTTTGAAAATACTCAAAATAAAAGATATTAGGTTCTATGTGCTAATTTTGTTTAGAAGATGAAACATAAATAATTTGAGGCTTTACCTTTTTCTTTTCTGCCATAATTTGCTCAAATTGTCCGTTGTTGTTGCTCTTTCGGGCTCATACTTTGAATCTATCTCTACTTATGGTTCTAATTTCGCTTGGATTCTTCATCTTTTTCTTCACTTTCAAAACTCTCATCCTCTTCTATTTCTTCTTCTTGCCCTGATGTTTCCTCAATTTCAACAACTACTTTGCTAGAGGAACTCAAACCCTCATCAACTTTTGCCTTTTCTTGAGTATTAGGCTCGAGTTTCTCAAAGTTAGGGTTAAGGTTTGGAGGTTAAAGGTTTTTAGGGTTAGGGTTTTGTAGTTCTTAGTTTAGTGCTTGATTCTTGTCAAAATCAGATAGCTCATTAATTAAGGAATGCGGATTTTCCTTCGTATTCTTGGTGTCCTTCTTGGTTTTGAATTCAATCCTAGATGATATTCTTAGATCCACCATTAAGAGAGAAAGAGTATAGGGATTTGAGCTATGAAAATGTAGAGAGAGAAATTAGGGAGATAATTGATAGAGTGAAGTGGTTTAAAGTAAGAATAAAGTTAGAATTTAAAGTACTCATAACCTTAATCGTATGTTAGTGCTTATGAGATTTAGAGGAGTAGAAATTAATCAAAGAAGAAAATGAGAGAGAAAGAAACTTAGCCATTGTAAAGTGAAGAAGCTCATTGACCATGTAATCTACTTGTGCAAAAAATGGAAAAGTAGGGAATTTGAGCTTATATGATTAGCTCATGTTTGGGAGAAAAAATTATGATGCTCATTTATGACTATAATGGTACAGTAGGGAAAATTAAAGAATTTAATTAACCTAAAATTCTAGTACATTAAAAATCCTACAATTTATACCCAACAATTAATGTACTTACTATTTTAGCTATAGGGTAATTTATTTAATCATAGATTATTAAATAATTTAATTAAATTACACTCAAATATAGAAATTTATATACAAGGAATTAATAATACCTAAACTCTTATGTGATATTAAAAATTAATTTAACTAAGTTATATTCAAAATACAATATAAATATATGAACAAGAAATAAAACTTCAAAACAGAAAAATATCAAGAAATTATGTAAATGGATAGTAAACACCAATTTTATTTTTTCATAAATTCAAATTTAGTTTTATCAAGAGACTTGGTGAAAATATCAGCTAATTAGTTGTCAATCGGAACAAATTCAATGCTTATATCACTATAGTTAACATGATTACTTAAGAAATGATGTCTTACCTCTATATGTTTAGATTTAGAATGGTGCACTGGATTTTTAGCCAAATTGATTACACTTGTATTATTATACTTTATTAGAATTTTTTTCAAATTTAATCTATAATTAGATAGTTGTTGTTTAATCTACAAAATATGAGTACAATAATTACCAATTAAAACATACTCAACTTCAGCTATGGACAAAGCAATCAAATTTTGTTTCTTAGAAGACTAAGAAACCAATTTGTTCCCTAGAAAAAGGGAAGTTGTAAACCTTACAAATTTAAACCTTTTAGATATAGTATTAAACTTGAGTGTCACAGATATTTTCCTAAGTTGACAAAACCTTCTAAAATGAAAATCGATTAAAATTTTATATTTAAAACTTAAAACAAATATGAAAGACCCTATTATATGGTTCAAAAACCCTAATCGCATATAGAAACCCTAATTCTATATATGCATTCTTTTAGAAATGCAAACCTAAACCTAATAAAAATCGTAAATACTAAACTATAAAATTATAAAACCTTATAAATTACCTTAATGCTTGAAAAGTCATAAATCAATAACATTAATGTTAAATTTGCAAAATCGCATAAAACTGATAATGAGTGATCAAAGATAATTTTAAATAATAACAAATAACAAAACTAAGCCACTTAAAAGAATAAATAGATAAATTTACAAAATTAATTTTACATGTATACGTAAGTGGCACCATAATATGCATGCATATATTACTAAGAAATTTCTTCTCTTTTCTTAATATACTGTATGATATATATATTACATAACAAATGGTATACAGTATACTATACCTATATTAAGTATTAGACATGTGTTATACTAGCTATTTTACTTTATTCTAAGTATACTCCATCATACCTCTAACCCCTTACATTGTTCTATTTAAAATGACTAAACCCTTCTTTTCTTACAAGGCCATCTCTCATCATTTCAACGATCTTTCACTTGTTTTATCACATCTACTATTTGTCTAAAAAGCTTACATCATCTAATCATTCTTTGTTTAACTTTTACACTACCCAAAAACAACAAAGAGATCACATGTTGGAGGCTAGAGATACATAAGACTTTGGAGTTCCTAAACGAATAATTAGAAACTCGAACTTAACTAATTTTACTCGATGCTAAAACTCTATAATTTCTTTTAAGGAGCAAATCGTAATATATGAACTATTATAAAAACCAAACCATAAAAGGAACATATATGTATGACTTTTAACCAACTAATTATATTCAATTTCCTTTTGAAATCAATTGGAAATAAAAGATAATAGTGAGAGTTGAATTGACTTATCATTTGATAGCTTTTCAAAGCTTATGATAAGATGATTCCCTTATCTCACCATAATTTATACTACATATGGATAAGCTATTTAACTACCTCATGTATTTAATTCTAAAATCAAGAAGATGTGATAAGGCCATACCCTAAAGGACATAAGACCATACCGATTGGAAAAGAGAGGTAGAGGTATGCCATAACTTGTCATTCAACCATCCAATCACATGCTTTTTACAAACACTATTTGTCCCATTATGCTTACATTATCCAATCATTACATGGTAAGGCTTATGCACCAACTTTAGAAGCAACAAAAAGATATTTCCTTAAACATGTACACAACACACACACAATTGGTCATTCTTCCTTCAAAAATCCTTTCAAATTCTCACTTACTTTCATACACTTTAAACATACAAACAAAAGGAAAACAAAGCCCCACTCTTCCACTTCAGTACTGCCACATACACACATTACACACGGCACAAAATCTTATTTTGTTGCCTTCACGTCATTCACATCAAGAGCCACTTTAGGAAACTTTAGGACACTTGAAGACCATCCTTAAACACTTAGACTTTAAGAACTCAAGGAGCACTCAAAGGGAAAGGGGACACAAGGAGTAAAGGGCAATGTCTAGGTACAAAGACCACCATCCACTACACTTGAGGAGAAGTAAGTTTTAAATTTAAGTACATTTAGAATGCTATGCTTAGGAAATCATTTCCTATCTATATAAAGTATTATGTACTTTAGATGCTATTTTAGTTAGGTTATGTTAAGTGTCAAGTTTCTTGAAACCTTTCATATGAATATTGAAGTATGAGTAGATTGGATTTATTTTCCTCTTAGTATACCTATTTATCACTTAGAGTATGGCTTTATGACTTCAAAAAACTATGAAACTAAGTGCATGAACAACCCAAGAGATGCTGTATGTGACATGTATGAAGCATATCTAAATGATACTTTTACTTCTATTAAGTTTCACATGTTTTAGAGTAGCTTTCGATAAAGGAAAAATGAACATATGAAGTATTAGCAAGGATACAAGCTTCTAACTTAAAAGAGGATCAAAATAAAACCTAACAAACCCACGAAAGCTTGTTGGACGTAGGACAATTTAGGAGTATTCTTAAGTTCTTTGGTCTTATTCTTGTTAATTTAGCTTAAAAAAAATTGCCTTATGTCTCATTTTATAATTATATATATTGTTTAGACAAAAATCTTGGGAAAATGTCCATTTGGAAGCTTAACAAAGCCCTTAAAAATCTGACCACACTTTAATCTTCACTTATAATAATGTTTTAGAAAAGATTAAAGTGATTTAAGATTCCCTAAGGTAGTGTAACTATCATATAAAGACACTAAAAGGTAAAACCAAGCCCAAAAACATGTTAAGGGCACAAAAACAACCCAAACAAGCCTCAAAAGCATCTTGGATAGAACTGGAATCTACTTAAAAAGCTACTTAAAAACATGATCAAACAATTTTTAGACCCAAACAAGCATGGCGGGCCTAGGTCATAGGCCCTAAATGGCTAAAATGAGCCAAAAACTACAAAATAGACTAAACCAATAAAACCTTGAACTTAAAGAGTTAGGAAGCCAGCATTTTTAGATTTTATAAATAATATTTAAGGCTTAATTTAAACCATTAAAAAGCCCAAAAGAGTAAATAGAAAGTCTAACTTAAGAGGGCTTAGCAACAAAGCTTAAAAGCCCAACCAAGAGACACCAATAATAGAAGACTAAAGTTAGATCAATAATTAAACATGGACCCATAAAGAATTCATCCTAGATACACCTTAAGGCTCAAATAAGAATTTAGAACCTATTAAGAATTAGAGAAATAGAAATTAAAGACCAAGATCGTGAAAAATAGAACTAACAAGCCTAACAATTGAGAGGTTCGTAAGTTTTTGAACCAGTACCAAAACTTGCATTTGTAATCTACCAAAACAGATTGTACTGCAATAATCTACATCTGAAAATGATGGAAAATGACTATGAGAACATGAAAATCGGAGTTAAAATGAGAAATTTATGATAAAAACAAGTTTAGCAGTAATTGGGAATTATAGCAAATTTAGGCAATTTAATAGGTAGTTATTCAAACACTTATGGGTATTCTCCTCTATTAATATCAGGTGATACTGACCTTGATACGGACTTGCTCTTGGATTATTATAACTATAGGACGACCGGACCAGCTGAGTATTCCAATGATTATAATACTTGATTGTGCTTGTAGATTAGTCGCATTGATTCGTCTAACTACCGTTAACTAGTTGCATAGGGAATTGGGAATCATGCATGTGATTGATTATTGCTTGCCTTGATTGCCAAAATATCATAAGAAATATGAACTGAATTGAGTAATAAATTAATAGTATCTTTTTGATATGATGATTGTTTGCGATGATTATTTGGCTACTTAAATAAAACAAACCTAACTACATTCAACTCAATAAATTAAATGGTCACGCATACCATGCATCAATAGGAACTTATTGCCCATCACACTACGTGTATAAGATGGAGGGGTCTTGTAGGGGTTGTGCTTATTATACTTGAGTTTTTCATACGGTGCACTCGTACAACATGGCTCCGCCTTAATCTATGGGCTTACTAGGCGCTGGAGATGCAAATCGCATAGTAATGGGTTGAGTCCTAGAGTCTACTGCTTAGGGGTAAGTAGATTGTGTATGTTACTCGCATCCATACTTATGACAAAGGTTGAATATAACAAAAAAAAAGTAAAAATATTAATTGCTATATGAGGTTATTTGGTGGATTAGAAGTTAGAGTAGCTAGAACCCGGGTTTAACGGACCATCATGTCCAACCTTGGCTATAGAGGGCAAAAATCTAAGCTATATGCGGTTTTTGGGTGATTGTATATATATATGTTTGATGCATCGCATATGATCTGTCCGCATTCATATGGTTGTTAATTTAACTTGCTTGCTTTTGCTTAAAAGGTGTAGTAAGAAGAATATCTTACTAAGTTGGATGTAGCTTACTCCCTTATATTTTCTTTTGTAGGTTATCTAAAAGCTAGGATTTGGGCTAAGACTCAAGTGTAGAGCAATCCAACTAGTAGAATAATAAATGAGTAGGAATAGAAAGTATTTATCTGTTAAGGCTCTACAATATTTAATAACTGTTGTAATTTATAAAATTAATCTACCGTACCTTATTATTTGGTATGTGATACTAATTCTCTACAATTCTAATGGATGGTGGAATATCAAGTATCCGTAGATGTTTATATTTATAGCTAAAATTAATAAATTCTGCATTAAAGCCATAATAATTAATTAGCTAAAGTCTTGTAATCTTTAATATGTAAGGCGATTCTCATATCATGGGTGTATATGTAAAGATTTTAAATAATTCTATTAGGCCCCCATTAAGGTTGTTATAGAAGTACGTAAGGTACTTTTCCTATCTATCTTACATCTAGCATAGTCAACATCTTAGTAGCCAACTGAATTAAAGTTTCGATTATTTAGATACTAGATCCCTAACTTTATTGTGCAAGATATGCACTTAAAAATCCTTTTTACATTTGTTAAGCGTGTTTTAGTTGGTTTAGATTGAAAATGTACACAAATACATACACTAAACAATATGTTTGGTCTAGCTATAGTCAAATACAATAATGAATTAATCAAACTTCTATAAAGTTTTTCAATATCTCTCTTACCTACATCATTAGGATCTAACCTAGTTGAGGTTACGTGGGTGTCATTGTGCTTTGACACTTTTCATTCCAAACTTCTTTAGGATCTGCTTGGCATACTTTTCTTGATGTACAGAGATCCTACCACTTGTTTGTCTTATTTAGAGTCTATGGAAGAAGTTCAACTTACCCAATAAAGACATTTCAAACGTTGCTATCATAAGCTTAGAAACTCTTTGTAAAATGTCTTATTAGTAGATAAAAAAATAATGTCATCAACATATATTTAGACTACCAAAATATGATTTCATAGTGTTTTGGAAATAAGGTTGTGTTTACTTTACCTCTTTGGAATCAATTTTTAGTTAAAAAATCACTTAGTCTTTTATACTAAGCCCTAAGAGCTTATTTTAATCCATATGAAGCTTTTCTTAATTTATACATAGTCCATTTTTAATGGATCCTCAAACCTTGAAGGTTGTTCTGTATATACCTCTTTCTTAATATATACATTTAAGAAGGAGCTTTTAACATCTACTTGGAACAATGTAAAGCCTTTATAATTGACAAAAGCAAGCAAAAGTCTAATCGTCTCTAGTTTAACAATGGGTGCATATGTTTCATCAAAATCAATTCCCTCTTCTTGTGAGTAGCCCTTAGCTACCAATCTTACCTTAATCTTAACAATTTTACCGTGCTCATCTAATTTGCTTTTAAATACTCACTTTGTTCCTATAATATATTTATCCTTAGCTCTAGGAATAAGTGTATCTATACTTAGTTTCTTTGAAATTGATTTAGCTCTTCTTATATGTCATTTATCTAGCTATTATCGGAAAAAGCTTTATCAATAGTGTTAAGCTTAAACTCAGATAATAAGGAAAAATGGTTTTCTATATTCTTCAAGCTAGCTTTGGTCTTAACTTTGAAATTGATATTACCAATCACTTGTTTTGGTGGATGATAAGTTTTAAACTTGATTGTTTCATAAGGCTCAAATATTACTTAGGTAGGTTCTAATCTAGCCTTTAAATTTGCTTCTACTTTTGCTCTTGATTAGCTTTTGGCTTTAGGTTCTTCAAATGTTCTTGTCTAACCTTGCTATATATTTTAATCCTTGCCTTTAGCTTTCACTTGCAAGTCATTGTTAGAATCATCTACTTCGATTTCATTAGCAAATTTAACATCTATAGATTCCTCTGTAGTTTTAATAACCTTATTAAATGCACGATATACTTTATTGTTCAAGGAATATCTTAAAAATATGCCTTCATTTGCTCTTTCCTCAAACTTACCAAGGTTTGACATGTTTTCTTAATAAAACATGTAGAACTAAATGCATGAAAATAAGATACCACAGGTTTTCTACCTTTATATGATTCATATGATGTTTTCTTGGTAAACGACCTTATGTATATACAATTAATGGTATAACATGATATTGATATTGTCTTAGCCTAAAAATATTGTGCTACACCACTTTCGTTTAAAAGGGTCCATGTCATTTATTGGATTGTTTTATTTTTACTCTCTACTACTCCATTTTGTTGTGGAGTATAAGGAGTTGAAAAATTATGAGTGATGTTGTTTTGATTACAAAACTTTGTAAAGTTATCATTTTCAAACTCTTATCCATGCTCAATTTGTAAACTAATGATGGAAAAGCCTTTTTTGTTTTGAACTTATTTTGAAGACTTTTCAAAAGGCAGAAAAAGCATCACTTTTATTTTGTAAGAATAAAACCCAAGTATACTTAGAAAAGTCATCTACTATCACTAAATCATATTTATTGCCACTTAAGCTCAATGTGCGTATAGGACTAAACAAATCAAGATACAAAAGTTCTAAAGGCCTTTTTGATGATATAACCTACTTAGATTTGTGTGAAACAACACTCATTTTATTTTTTATGCATGTGGCACTACGTAAATCATCCTTTATATGCATTTTAAGCAAACCATATATAAGATTATTTTTAGACAAGTTATCTATTTGATGAAAGTTAACATGACATGGCTTCTTATGCCATAAGAATGCATCATTTGAAATACTCAAAAAACAACATTCAAACAATTCAGTTTCTACTTTGGTTAGTTTAACAAGATATATATTCTTCTTATGATAGTCTTTAAACAATTTTGCACCATTTTTATCATAAGTCTCTACTTTATTTTGGACAAACACCATTCTATAACCCTTATTTCATAATTGACTAATACTTGACAAATTATGTTTTGAGCCTCCAACTAAATATACACTTGCTATAATATGAGAAGACATGCCAATGTTTTCAATTATGATGATTTTTCCCTTACTATTGTCTCCAAACTTTGTATAGCAACCTTTTTTCCACTTTAAACTTGTGATCAATGAAGCATCACCTAACATGTGATGTGAATAGCTGCTATCTAAGTACTACGTCCCTTTCAATCTTGTTCCATGTTCCTATAATCATCAAAATAAGGTTAACTCTTTTTGGAAGCTAGATTAGCTTAGGACTACCAAAATTCAAGCTCATATTATGCAAAGATCTAACTTGTTGTATACTGAGCTTGTTCATTTTATAGAAGTAATAATTTGCAATATGATTAAGTTTATAGCAAAATAAACATGCATAAGAATTAGATGGTCTATAATTATGAATTACTTGGTTCTTCAGTTTTTGGCCATGGTAGCCTCTAAATCTATCTTTGATGTATCCTTTTATTGGATACTTGTTATTTTGAGTAGAATATTTTTTGTTATATTGATTTCCTTATACAATAAATTTAGCCTTAGCATGCACATTAGTAATTTTAATAGGTGCCATACCAACTATTTCCTTACTTTTGACAAACATGGTTTTGTTATTAGATATAGAAGATTTACAATGTTCATACCTAAATCTATTTTTAGAATTATCTATCATTTGTGAAGACAATAGTAATTGCAGTTTCTTCCCTTTCGTTAAAATTATTAAATGATGTATCAATTGTGCAAAATAAGTCATTAATTCTAACTCTCAATTCCTTAATTTCCTCTTTTAACATTGAATTCTCCTTTTCTAAACTATCTTGAATCGTCCTAAGATTTTCATTATCTATCTACAAAGCTTCGATATCATTTTTGTTAACCAATAATGAGGTTGTTTGTAACAAGGAATCCTTTTCACATTTTAGAGCTTTAATTTTATCATCTTGTTTGTTTAATTTTAAATTAGCCCTTTCAAGTGTTTTTAAAAGACTCTTAATCTGTTTTTATACACTTTAGGCATAATATCATCATTAGAGTCAAAATTTACCTTAGAGATAGCCATGAGACATAAATTGACTTGTCCTTCTATTTTTGAGTTTGTATCTAAATCAACTTCTAATCCATCTAGATTATTCTAAGTAGCCAATAATGCCTTCTATTTCTTGATATACTTCTCTAGTTTCTTTAGAAGTATTGGACACTTGTCCTTGATGTACTTAAGCTTCTTGCACTCATAGGACACCAATTCCATTTTCTCCTTCTCCTTCTCATTCTTTTCATTTTTCTCTTATTTGTGACTCTTTTCTACATCATATTTAGAATGATTAGAAGAAGAGCGTTTATTGATAAACTTATTCCTACCCTTTTTCCTAAGTATTATATTAAGCCTTTTAGCCAACAGAGTGATGTCCTCATCATCATCTATTTCTGAATTTGTCTTGGATTCAATCTTTGAATTAGCTTGAGCTTTAAACATGATTGTCTTATTGTTGTACTCAAGTTCATTTGTATGCTTGATATGAGATTTGTAAGTAGGTGACTTTTCCTTTAATTGGCTTATTGTCAGCTTTAACAAGTCTTTAGCTTCTTCAATTGCCATTTTTTTTCACATCCTAAGACTTAGGTAAAATCCCTAACATATATGGGATAAGGTCAGAATCATTAATCTGTTTGCCTAGCAAAGCCAATTCGTTAGTAATTACTGCAAAACGATTAAACACATAATGTATTTTTTCACCTAGTTGAAACTTAGATAGTTCATATTGTTGAAGCAATGAATTGATTTGAGTATCCTTAATTGTTATTATTCCTTCATAAGCTTCACTCAAGTTATCCTAGATGTCTTTCACAATCTTGTAAAAAGAAATAAGATAGTATTCAAATGATGCTATTGTCATTAACAATAAGCTTTTAGCTTGATTATTCTTGTCAATCTTCTTCTTCTCAACATTGGTAAGTGTTGGCCCTCGATTAATGATAATTTGGATGTCCCTAAACTCAATGATTTCCATGACTTAAAGTTAGTTGTCTTGATATAGGTTTCCATCCTGCATTTCTAGTAGGCAAAGTTAGTACCATTAAAATAAGGAGCAAAATTTATAGCAACAGATATATTGTTTTCCACCAAGGATCTTTGAACTCCAGATAATCAAGAGCTAGGATTTGATACTAATTGTAGGTCCCAAAAGTAATCAAAAGGGAAGGGGAATTGGTTACTTAGAAAAACTTAAACTTTTTTCAAAGCTTATATAAAAACGTCCCCTTTGATTACTTAGCTAAGATATGACATGAAACAATATATGAATAACAAATAAAACAAAAAATAAAAGAGAGTAGAGATAAGATGATTAGGCTTAAGAATTATAATGTTTTGGTCTTGTGCCTACTATACTCTTCTAATTTCATTGCTAGGGATCCAGTATTCCATACTAATATTATTCTACTATCTACTTTTCACTAACTTAATTAAGAGAGAAATAAATACAAGTCTTCAGCTCTGTTTCACTAGGCTAGCCTTGCTCATACACAGATTTATAGAATTTGATTCTCTCATATGACACAAATCCTATTACTTAAAAATTAAGATTTATAGTGACAATAAGGAGTAGATACAATGATCCTCACAATGTAAGTACAAAATAATAATAGAATATTAAAATATAATAAACAATGTTGTCTCTAATTTAGATTCTAAAAGTGTCTCTAATATTTTTTTGAGAATAAGGTTTGCAGTAAATAATTGCAGATTAGTCTCCTAGTGATTTGAACTGTCTTGCTTTTATATCTTTTAGGTACAACATCTCTTTGCTAGAATCTTAGATAAATCTTTGACACAACTTGAGGAATTTTGAAATATCTCGATCTAGCCATTAGAAGTTGTGATCCCTTGATTTATAGAAGCTAAATCACTCTTGTTGATTGATTCTTCTTGAACATTGTATTATTGCTAATAAAGTTTGCTTGTTTTCTTATATGTAAACTTCGATTCGACCATATGTTGCACTAAGATCCTTCGAAACTTAAATTCCTTTGTTTGAAAAATATCTCCTAAAAACTAAGAGCAAATCATGATGCTTAATATTTTGAATTTGAACTTTAAGCTTATGATATTTTCTTGTTGACGCTCTACACGCATATGCTTGTAGCAGATCTGATATTATAGAATAATTATCTTTCAAAATTTTTTTTTTGTTCAGATCAATTTGAAAAATAAAAACAAAAAAACTACAATATGGATAATATTCATCCTTATCTTAACTTTTCTTCATATGTGTATCTTTGAATTCTATCTACTTATCTTGATAAAATCCATCATAAATCTTGTGAAAAATTTGATAAACATTTGATTGAATTGATCTATTAAGAATCTATTTGTTATCATAAGACATCATATCCAATAGAACTTACCCTTAGAATAATTCAATTAATCATCCTTAATGTTTATAGATTTATTTTCCAACTTAGTGGAATGTGTTGAATATATTACCTAAATATATCTACTAGGTAAAGTTGGGTCTTCAAATAATTAAAAGTCTAATGAATCTCATGGATTGTACTGCTTTGTAAATTCTTCATACTATCAAGTGTCTATGAATTAGTCTTCAAATTTTCTTACGATTCTCAAATTCAGACCTTAAATAAAATTTTATCTTTTACTTAATAACGTGTATAGTCAACACATTAATTAAATACCTTTACTCTTTTTGTTATAATCAAAATAATGATGAGAAAACTTAATACACATGTCATAAATCATCTTTCTTCAGGACGAGTAGAGGTGGCAAAATACAAGGGCTCATACTCTTCCTCACATAGCCACGATCTATTAGCTCATCCACTTATCTTTTTAACTTGACTACTTGTTGGGATTCATTTTGTATGCTGGTCAATTTAGCATAGCACTAGGTTCCAAGACTATGTAATGCTCTATTCTTTAAACTGATAGCAGTCCTTTAGGCAATTCCTTGAGAAATAGATCAATAAATTCATTTATCAGCTTCCTTAATTCTTCAACATACTATTTAAATCCCTCAATTCTAGAAACATCATACCAAAATAAACATATTCCCTTTAGCCTTCATAACTTATTCCAATTCTCCTAGGGATAGCATCAAAACCCTCTTCTTGGAAGCTTGGGGTGAGTTAACTAGGTATATCACTGATGGAGTCATGGGTTGCAACTATCTTCTCCTATCCTTGGTAAAGGCATATGTATTCTTGTGTCCATTATGCATAACACGTTAGTCAAACAATCAAATTCATCCTAATAGCACATGTAAAGTACCCATGGGGACAACATTACATAGTATCTTATCCTTGTATAAGTCCCCTATAGTGAAAGGTACCCTAAAATCAAAGTCATCTTAATAGCACATGTGAAGTACCCATAGGGACAACATCACACAATATCTTGTCCTTATATAAGTCCCCCATAGTCAAAGGCACCTTTACCAACTTGATCACATCCAAGGACCCTTATTATAAAGTCAATGTTGTTTATAGGGCTTTTGATGCATCGAGGTTGCTAAGAATAGTCATTGTACAATTGACTTTGCGAGTACATTGATATACCTACCTTCATCTACTATAATGGTACATAACTACCCTTTAATCTTGCACTTAGTGTGAAATAGGTTCTCATACCACTCTTCTTTAAAGCTTGACATAACATTGAATACTCTTATGAAGACTAAACTCCTTACTTCACCCTAGTCAGCATACAAGCAAGCCTCTACCTTAGGGTTTACCTTTTCAATCTCTTCTTCAATAGTGTTCCTTTAACTAGCTCATCCTCATCAACATTGTCTATCTCATCACCCTTTGTGATCACGACCTACTTGTTTGAGTACTGCATGACTATTTGTCCATATCTGAGACAATTAAAGCATTTGATGTTAGTAGTTTTTCTTCTAGAAGACTGACTATCGAGCCTCATGTTTATGGTTTTTATTTCTCTTAAATTCGATTAATACCAAACCTTCACCCATTTGGTATTAATACTTAACTAAGAATTAAGAAAAATCTAGCTTTTCCTTTAATTTTGAAGATTTTGAAGTCACTACTTGACTAAAGTTAAGAAAAAGTTAAGTTAAAACCAATTTAGTGGATTAATTTTAACTTAGCTGCTAGTGTACAAGAAAAATTATTTTAAAAGTGATTTCCAAAAACTTAGCTATGAGAAAGTTATCTTTCAGAAGGAAGTATAACTCTTACTCTTTGTAGTAGAAATAACTTTTCTTGAAAGCCTAAAGGTTGATTAAGATAAGAAAACCTAGTGTGCTCCAAGAGTAGGCTTATACTAGGAAAGCTTACTTTAAGTGCAACTAAAATTTAAAGAGAGGAAAAGAATCAGGATAATGCTTGAAAGAGTAGGCCATTTGAAAACTTTAAAATCAAGATAACGCTCTTGGAGTAAGCGATTTGAACGCTTCAAAA
This sequence comes from Lumnitzera racemosa, assembly GCA_024138005.1. Classification (NCBI taxonomy): domain Eukaryota; kingdom Viridiplantae; phylum Streptophyta; class Magnoliopsida; order Myrtales; family Combretaceae; genus Lumnitzera; species Lumnitzera racemosa. The sequence goes on along the minus strand of JAMXBC010000005.1, from coordinate 68,517,875 downwards.
ATCAAGATAGCACTCTAAGAGAAAGTACTTTGAACCTTTTGAAATCAAGATAGCACTCTAAGAGTAGTTAGTCTAAAGGTTTTACATTAGGATAGCACTTCAAGAGAAAGTAATCCGAAGGTTTATATTAGGATGGCACTTTGAGAGCAAGTGATTCAAAGGTTTGAAATTAGGATATGTTCTAGAGCAAATGATCTGAAGGTTTTAAATCAAGATAGTGCTCAAAGAGCATGCAATGCTAACGTTTTAAATCAAGATAGTGCTCCAAGAGCAAGCGATCTAATGGTTTTAAATCAAGATAGTTCTTTGAGAAGGTGTGATCTGAAGGTTTTAAATTAAGAGAGCGCTCTGAGAGTAAGCAATATGAAGGTTACGAAATCGGGATGGTGCTTGAAGAACAAGCAATCCAAAGGTTTTAAATTAGGATAGCGATTCGAGGGTATATGATTTAAAAGTTTTAAATCAAGATAATGCTCTGAGAGCATGTGAACCAAAAGTTTTAAATCAGGATAATGCTTTAAGAGCATGTAATTTGAAGGTTTTAAATTAGTGTTGAACCTAGGGTTCATTATTTGATTTTGATGAGAACAAACAAAAAGTGTATATTTAAACATGTTTTTAAAGAGAACAAAAACAAGTAGATGATTAAACTAAGTATTATTTGATTATTTTGAGATAATTGAATGAGTTCAATTAGCTTGCTTAATGATTAAATATATCAATTATCTCTATAAGAAATTTAATCTTTTAAAGTGGTGATCAAATGATCTTGAAGTTATATTGCAAAGAGTATCCGTTTGTTGTGTGTTAAAAGAATTTTTAAGCGATATGTGGCCTACCAGGTTGACGGCTCAAGGAAAAACTAAGTTAACAGTATAAAGCCCTAGAAAACACAAAGAAAAGCTCATTTCTAAAAGAACTGGCTTGCCGGTTCATGTAGCGATAGAGTAATTTTTAACGGCTTGCTAGTAGTTCAAAGTACCGCCAGTAGTTCAAAGTACCGGCATGCCGGTAAGTTAGATTTAACTAGCTGTTGGAGCATTAAATGCATTGTAATGGGAAGAAATGAATGGGATAATATAAATGCTCAACAACTTGACTAAGGATAGTAGAGAACTGACTTTTTGCTGTAATATTTTAATATTCTCTTGTATTCTTGTTGTCTATAATTCTCATTGTCTTTTGTACCATAAATTGCTAATATTTAGAGAGATTTGAAGTGTAATGCTTGTGAGCTATTAGTTGCAAGTATTAAGAGTTAAAAGTACTACACCAATACTTCTTGAGATTAAGTTTTGTGTTGAGAGTAAAGATTATGATTTGTGTTGAGAGTTGTAAATGTGAAACTTATGTAATCAAGTTTGTATTTATGTAGCTCTTAGAGCTTGGATTGAGAAATCAATAAAGTGGTGTGAAGTCCTCGGTTAGAGGTATTGTATGTCTGTAGAGACTAGGAAGCGGTCTAAACTCCACATTATATCCAAGCTTGATCTTCTTTATCCCTATCTCTTTTAATTTTTGCACTTATTATTATTCTATTGTTGTTTTGATCACTCTTATTATTGCATTTAGTTGTTTATATCGGAAAAGAATTGCAATTTATCCTTAACTCAATTCTCTCCCCCCCTCCCTTTCTCTTGAGTTTAGCCTAGAGTTCTTCCTAATGAGCATGCTAATTTCTATATAATACTTTTATCACATAGACAGTAATCTATGGGGACCATGGCAAAAGAGTTTATGTAAACATTTTTTGGTGACTTTGCAAATTGAAGAATTGAAATGATAGATTTGTTGATTGAGAGTTATCTAGGATAAAGCAAATGTTAGGGACAAAGTCCTTCAATTTAGAAGAGAATTGGATAACATCAACCATGAAGGTGATCATATTAGAGATGATGACAACTCTCTTAGATGGATAGAACTTGAGAGATTAAAATAAGGCATCGCCTTAAATGGGTAGACAAATAAAAATTTTACATGTTACCATCTTGAATGGACAAAGTTCCCTAGTTCGTCTTGAATGGATGAAGCCTATCAAGGGGCTTGTCTTGAATGGATGGCCTTAGATCATCTTAAATGGATGAAGCTTATCATAGGGGCTGTCTTGAATGGTGGGGGCCCCTAACTCATCTTGGATGGATAACGCTAGCCATTAGGGCAATCTTATATGGATGGAGTCTCTTGGTTCCTCTTGTATAGATGAATGGCCATGATAATGAAAACTTTCAACACAATTTAGTTAAGTCTCAACTCTTTTGAAAAGTTTGCCTTTAGGGGAATTATTCTCAAGCAAGAATTATTCAAGATGGAATCTTTCTAAATTGAAGATTAGGATGAATTCCCTAATTTGGGAAGACTAACCTTGGTCGTCAATTTGGGAAGGAAGAGTAGTTAGAGATCCTTAGTAAGTCAAAAAGGGTAAAATGTTATCTTAAATAGGTTTACCATAAGATGAGGTCACTTGGTTGGCTTGGATGGACGAAGCTCATTAATGGGCACCTTCTTGCATAGGTAGAGTTTCCTAATTTAGAAATGATTTTTTATGACATCAACCACTAAAACAAACATATTAAAATGGATGTAACTGGCCATTAAGGCTAGCTTAGAGAAGAGGTTCCTTTAAATAGGAGAAGTCTTGATGAAACTGGCTATTGGGGCTAATGAGACTCTTAAGTTGACAACGTCATTAGGATTGAGTAAGGATAATGTCTTTACAAAGAGGACTTAGACTAGGATTGAACTATGGACAAAACTAACCACTAAGCTTAACATAGAAAAAGAGGGGATAAAGTTTATTTCAAAACTTCCTTATTTGTAAAATCTTTTCCTTTTCCTTTTTCTTTTTTTTTTCTTTTTTAAAGATTGGATGAGAAGTTTATATTCCTTGAAGGTTTTAAGGAAGTTGTACGAACATGATAGGTTTTTCTAACAACATAACAACTTAGTCTATTAGGTAACTTTTGTCTAAGGGAGCTCTTTCTTTCTTGAGGGTCTTTCCATTTCTTCTTACTTGAGAATAGATATCTCATCAAAAATAAGTTTAGTTTAAGAGGACTTCCTCTCACTCTTAGTTTAAATTTCTCTCTTGACCACATTCCCATAAATTATGGCTCACCTTACAAGTGATACGCTTTAATCAATACTTTAGGTCTTTTTTAGATTGTAATATTATAAAGGCTTTTGGTCATCGGTTTAAACAAATAGATAATAATGTATAGACCGACCCCCCCCCCCCCCCCCCTTTTTTTTTCTATTTTGAAAGAGTTTGTATATTCTACCCAAGTTTACAAGTCAAGAAACATTTAGGTGAAACTAAAATTGTGCTTGCATCAGTTTTAAAAGTAACTTTTATGAAGGATAAATTATTTACTTTGATCAAAAGGCTTTTAAAGTGGGGTAAAATTGTAGATAGGCCTTGATTTTAAGCTTAGTCTTCAAGAAGAGTAGATTTTGGGGTCTTGGTGTTTATATTACCATTTTAGATTTCGAGGTCCTTATTTTGAGGCATGGACCTTATTTCAATAATGGGATTTTTGAGCTATGTACCCTTAGTCCTTTTATGAGTTAAGCTTTATGTTTTAGACTTAACCACCTTATCCTTGTAGATTGCTTAATTTCTTTATCGAATAGATTTTTCATTTTCTTCTCTTAGTTTTCCCTTCTTCCAATTCTTTTCTTTTCCTCTCCTCCTTTTTTTCCCTTTCTTTTTCTTTTCTTCTCCTTCTCTTTTTTTCCTTTTTCTCTTTCTTTCTTTTTTTATTTTTTTTTTTATTTTAGCCTAAGACAAAGGTGATCATCCCTTCTTTCAACTTATGGCTTAAAGTATATAGTAATTAGAATATAGGCACTTCTCATTTCAAAAGAAATAAGTTATTAATGGTAATAATTACTCTTAAATTATTGCAACTAAAGCAAGCACAAATTATTTTAACCTTTTCTCCTAATTAATGACCTTATCCTCCTATTTGCCCTATTGTAGGGTGGTTCTTAACTGGGTTTGATTTTAATACTCCTTGAGTAGGCTTAACGGGCTTGGCAAAGGATAATCTATGTTTAGGATAGAGAAATAAATGCCTAATGTCATCTTGATTGGTATATTAAATTCAATATGGATTCCTTTGAGGATTGAATCCAAAAGCCTCATAATGATACTTAACTCTCATGTGTTTAAGGGTTGGTGTTTGGACATGATTTGCCTCTATTCATCTTAAACCTTTTAATCGACGAGATATTGATAAGACATAATTAGCATACATATTTTAGAATGATTTTATATAATTTTTTATTTAATTTAATTAATTGTATAGCAATTTGGAGTTTAATTAGCTTAAATTTCATTTTTAGGGACTTCGGAAGCATTTGATGAATTTTTAAAGACTTTTATCAAGTTTTGGAACTTACATGAAGAAAAGCATTGATCAAGGATTTAGAGTGAAAGAACTTGTAGTAAAAGATAAAGTCCAACAAAGATTACGGGTGAAGACCATGATCATGATCTATGGTCATAACTCTTCATAAATAATTTCCATCAGATTTTAAAGATTTTAGACTAAGTGCAAGATCATGCCTCATCTCTACAACCATATATCTTGGGCATAGACATTCTATAATTTGCAAATCTTTTAATTTTGTTAAGTTTTCTTTATAAATCTAAGTCTAACTCTTATAAATAGGCATCTAATACTAGATTTGCAAAGAGAATCCTCTTAGGAAGAGTCATAAGGTAGAATTATATCGAGGATTTCTCATCTTTCTTCTTCTTTTTGTGATGTCATTATTTTAATTATTCTTAGTGAATCGTTATCGAACCCTAGTTTCTATTATAGCATTTATTTTATTCAATCAATGATATTACCTTTAAAGTTCTAATTACATTGTGCATATTATCATTGAATTAGTATTTGTCCTAGTTATCAATGTTATAGTTAAATACTAATAGTAAGGTTAAATCGATCAATATAAGCGATCGGTAGTACTAAGCTATTCGAACCTTAACTTTTGAACTCGTACAGGCGTGTCAAATTACCATAAACGAGCACCAAACCCTAAGGGAACCCTAAGTACACGTGTAAGGAATTTAAAATAGCTAAATTATAGTGTCAAAGTCCAACCAAACCCTAGGCATATCTTAATTGCACCTAATTAGCCTAATCATACCTAATCACCACTAATTAACTTAATCAAACCCCAATCCTTAACCAACCCCATTACATCTTGATTAGCTACAAGTCAAACATGATTAATGATCAAAAGAAAAACTCTTGTTACTTCTTAAAACATCTTGTACTCTTAAGAGACAAGATCATACCCAAATTGGCAAAAAGTACATGAAATACATGGTCCCTATTTGGTACTTGTCCTGGTTTTCCTAAATTACTCACCACTTGTCCCCCCACCTTTCCTCACTTCTATGACTTGCTATCCCCTTCCCCCTCCCTCATTTTTCATTTTCTCAAACACATAAAAACTCGATCAAACTTCCTTTCAAAGATTAAGCTTAAACTCTTTCTTCTTCCTCTTCTCAGCCACTACCGACCACCCTAGTGTTAACCCTCATAACTTCACCACTACTACTCTAAATCATTCCAAACGAAGTCCTACGCCTCACACACATATTCCCCTTGTTTTTCAACACACTCATACACCTTTACACACACCAAGGCTTACGACATATAACCACAAAGGGAAGCCTTCCGCACTTTGCTTTGGTAAGAACTTAGGTTAAGTTTTTCCTTAGATTTCTCACAAAATAATGGTAGATACTAATATTTTCTTTCTTAAAACTTATTTTATGGCAACTCCATAGAATTTCTAAGGTATTTCAAGAAAGGCCACAAAGGTGAGTACAAGAACAACCATCTTTAGTAGAAGTTAACACAAATAGGCTAGGTTATGTGGAGTAGTGTAATTGTTAGTAGAGCATTTTCAAGTAGTTTGATAAGACTCTTGTTTTCCATGCATGCCGCCCCATATATGTTCCCACACAACACTTCCACACACTTTTATGAGGTGATTATTGTTTTAGATTAGTAGAAACATGGATTACGTAAGTCAAAACACCATAAAAATCAAGTGTTGCATGAAAATGTAGGTTTTGACCCTAAAAACATCTCTTGGCCACTGCTTTCTTTGACCCACTAGATCTGAATTTTTTTTAATAGCTTAATGACATGTTTATTTAGTGTTAAGTATGTTTTAGGACTTAATTAATCAAGTTAAGTAGGTTAAAGTTTGGTTAAGGCTCTAAACTGGCTTAGTTAGTGATTATAGGCTTAAGAATGGTGTTAATAACCCAAAGAACCATAATGGAAAGATCTGTAACCATATTAAAAATGGGCTAAACTTAAGCCCAATGTTAGGCTTAAGTCTAAAAAGACAAGTGGGCTTAAGCCTAAGGCCCTAAATAGTGAACTGGATGCAAAAAGCCTAAAAGAACCAATTTAGGAGCTCATGTAGTTAGATGACCAAATTTGAACCCTAGGATAAAAGGCTTAGGAAGAGTTACTTAGAAGGCCCACAAAACTCAAAGGCCCATCTAAGATACCTACCATAGCCCCCTTAGTGATTTAGGGCCCTAAACTTAGTAAAAAAGCCCATTTAAAATACTTAAAAGAAGCCTAAAACTATTAAACATAAAGCTTAAAGTCAAAAACTAAGATTAAGGGCCAAATCTTAAAATGACCCATCTCATTACTTGGGCCCACAACCTTGTAGGGCCCAAACAGAAAACTTATTGATTCAAAAACTTAAAAATAACTTCACCAAATGAAAGAACATTAAAAAACAATGAAAACGACTATAAGATCATTGAAAGTGGAGTTAAAACATAGAAGATATGCCTAAATTATGGAAACAACTAACTTCGGGATAGTAAACAGTAAGCCTAATTAATTGGTACAAATAGAATTCTCATAAAACTTAATTATCTTCGTCAGGGGACGGGGAGTTTGACTTGGACACCATAGAGGATTATTGGGACTACTAAGCACCATGGCTAAGTGAGTACACTATCTCCTACTTTACTTGTTTGTGCTTGTACTTAGCAGAATACTTAATTATATCTAATAACTGAAATTGTTGCATGTTGAGGCAAATGAGAAATTGTGTGTGTTTGATATGATTGAACTTGTTTGCAAAAATATCTTAAGTTGATATGAATATTATATACTTACTGCATTAGAGCTTAAAGTCTTAGAGTGTCTGTATATTATGATTGGTCACCCATGAACCAGACTAATGAATATTTGACCCCTAATTAAGCCGTACATGCATTACATCTTATAACATGATAATATGGGCATCAGCATCACACAGTAGATTAGGAGATCATGCTTAAAGGATTCATATTGTATTTTGTATATTAAAAGTTGTTATTATACGATGTATTTCGTACGACATGGTCCTACCTTAACCTTTGGGAATTACTTGGCTCTGGGGAGTGTCGCCTTCTGCTTAAGGTCATACCATATCTACTGTTGAGGGTAATATTGATGATAAGAGACTTTGAATTGGATGTGGATACTTGGATCCTGGTGTACTAAAATACTTCCTAACCTGGGCAACGATGGACATTAAAACAGACTGTATACAGTTACCAATAAACTGTATATATTGTTGCATTGTATATGTTTGACCATGCATTCATACGCTTGTTAAATAACTTGCTTGATATTGCTTGTTGTAGAGTAGGTAAGTTACTCACTAAGCAATCGAGCTTACCCCTTATAGTTATTGTTACAGTAGGACTTGTGGCTGGAGCTGGGCCGAGGCATGCTCGAGGTTAGTAATGCTAGTTGGAATTGGGATGTGAAGAAGTTAAAAGCTCGCGTGAACCATTCATTTATATATATATGAACTCTCTTTAATTTCCAATTATTAAGTATCTTTAGTTTATTGAGTAGCATAGATTACTTATAGTGATTTATCTCGGTATTGTATGTCTAATTTAGGGGAAACTTGATATTCCTACTTATATATGTTTTGTTAGTGATCGTTTAGATAGCTCAACTTTAATTTATATGTTTTGTTATTACTTAATGCTAGTTATTAAGAGAAGGTCATAGTTGTGAATGCTTTATGTAGTACACCGAAGGCCCTTGATTAAGGATGGTGCTTAATCTCGAATCTTCAAGTATTACATGGCAGTATTGCCACGACTCGACCCCCTCTGGGTTATGAGAAGGCTAGTATTAGTTTCTTTGAATAAGGGCAACTTAATAGTGAGATACAAGATCTTAATGTGATCTTGAGATGCTTCGTTATAGAAGCAATTTAGGTAGAGTAATCTTAGGATTAGGAATTAGCTAGAGATGCAAGTCTAGTTAATTCGGATTAGGCATCTCCATAGTCCAAAGAGCAATTGAGATTGAAAATTGCATAGAACTATATAGTAAATAACAACGGTTGACTAAGGATTATGTTTTCCTTAATTTAGTGAATCTTATTTATTTAACCATGTTTATTTTAATTTTTCTTGTTTATTATGCTTATCTTATTGCTTCCTATTTATTTTCTCTTATTAATCAAAGTTATCCCATATTATTAAGTTAGATAATTGGGGATTTAGGGTAAATTGCTAATTATGTGGGGTTTCTCACATACATGGTTCCTTATGGGATCAATACTCAAAGTTACATCCATTTTACTATATTATAACTTGACTAGATATACTTATCTATCCAAGATCAAGTTTTGGTGTTGTTGTTGATAATCTAATAAAGTAACCTAATTAGGATATCAGCAAAAACCTTAATTTCTTGATTATTTTTAACTTGCTTGAAATAAATCCTCTCTAAAGTTCTTTTGGTATTTTTCTTTATTAACGTGCTTCTAACTTTTGGAGTGTTACAGTTTTTAACTAAGGAATTGAATTAAGGGGAGGATTCAACCATTGAGTAAATGATGTTAAACAACAACATGCTTAAGGAGGCAGCCTAAGTTTGATTTCTTTTAATTTTAGTTGTTATTTTATTTCTTTTGTTATCACTTATCTTGTCTTAGCTATTTTGAGTATTGAGTCCTTGAGATATTAGTTAGTATTTTACCCCTACATCAAACGATTTTTACTTTTCACAAACAATTTTGGAGTTTATTTATGTAATAAGTGATCAATGAAGTTTTTCATCCATTTGAATTGTTATTTGATTTAATTTTGTGCTTCAATTCACTCTAAGCAATTTCAACAAACAAGTCAAAGGAAATCAATGCAATTTGGATTCAAGAATTAGAGAAAGAATATAGCCAAAGTCCATGCTTATGGACATGAACCATGATCCTCTTATAATTTTATTTCGAGAGAAGTTAAAAAAAAAAAAATAAAGACAAGAGCTTACAGTTAGGACCATGCCTATCGTCCTTAACCATGGTCATGCTTAGTTGTAAGAACACAGAAAATGCAAGTAATACGGCTACACTATGAGGTCGTGATCCTTGACTATGATTATGTACAAATTTGAATGCCATGGGTCACTTATTTCTATTTCATTCTCTCTTTCAAACTTTACTTTTCTCTCAATCCTCTCATTATAGATCACTCAAACTTTACAAATCCTTAAGGATCCAACCTTTGCATAATAAATCCAAGGTATGTACTTCATCCTTATCTATTCATTTTCCTAGATGTGTTGTTGTGTTGAATAAAAATAAGATTTTTAATTAGGTTTGATGATGAACATTAATGCTTGCATGTATCGAAATTTTAGTTTCTAAGAGTGATTTAGGAAAAATAATGTGATGGAACATGTTATCTATCCATTCTTTGCTTGAAATTGCTCAAAAAACACTTGCGTTTAGATATTGAAATTATGAAGAACATGAGGGTTGTGATGATTTTTTGAACAAGAAGATAGGAAAGTAATGACACTCATGTTGATGGGATGTTGATTAATTGATGACATGAAATTTTTGTTTGCATGTTGATTTATGAAACTCATGTCGGATATACAAAACTTGTTTTCGACTAAGTTTGCATATGATTAGATTAATCCATAGAACTCATGATTTGTTATAGAAAAAATTCTTATTATGAATCATCTCATATATGCCATGAAATTCACGTAAAAAACTTGTTTTTAACATAATTGCACATGAGATAAATTGATGAAAATTATAGAAAATCAAGTTTTCAAGTGATTGTATATTGAATGCCAAAACTTCATATCAATAGAGTTATGAATAAAAATATGTAATCATGAATTGATCCTATAATTTCACTAATTCATGATTTTAGAAAAGTTGGCATTTCATTATACAAATTATTACTTGATTGGATGAATTAGCAATTAGCATTGCAATATTTCTTTTAGAAAATAGGTTTGTCAAAATTTGAAATACTCTTTTATTTTTTTATTTCAGAAACATGTCAAGGTATAAGGATGCAGTTTGCAAAACCTCTTTAAGCTTTGTAATAACTGGGTATGATGCTAGAGTGAGGCAATTGATTGAGTTTGGTAGCTAAGATTGAATATTGACCACCAATGTTCCAGTTTATAAGGGGTTGACACTAGAAGTCTTAAGCACTTTAAGGCTAGCGTACGACTACATAGATAATGGCATAGAAAACACTCTATGTTTTAGGTGTAATGGTCATGATGTGACTATACCTTTTGATAGTATACCTATCTGTGTGGGATTATATATTGCAAATTATGTAAGGACTTGTAAGTATAGGGAGCTATCCTATTAGTTACCATAAGGTGCTATTGATTCCTAGGTTTGGGCAAGTTTAAGTATAGGAGGAGTTTATGATCTAGGAAAATCAAAAGCTTCTAAGTTAAGGGTTCTAGCTCACTAACTTATCTATTATGTGATGGCTAGAGGCTTTATTTAGAGGAGACATAGTAATGGAGTTGTAAATGAGAGGGACATCTTGTATTTGCATAATATAGTTGAACGAAACCATATAAACTTAGGTATCAAATTGGCTTTCTTTGTTTGGAGCTAGACTTTAAGGGCTGTTCTAGGCATATTTTTGCAAGTCCTTTCATCACTAGATTAGTAAAGAATACAACTACTTTTCATGTTCTCCCTTATATGTAGGTACTTAAGCCTCCTTCCTCAATGAGCTATGAATCGATCAAGGCCATGAAACTCCCAACACCAACTAAAGGATCCACTCCTTAAGCCATCTGGAGAAGCGATATCATCTTCCTCTTAGCTACAGCCTAGGTCATCATCTTTAGTAATTGGTAAGATGAAGATGATAGTGAGAAAATTACTAAAGAGACAAGACATTATCATACTAGGTACAACAAATTGAAGTTAAGGTAGATGCGTTCCTTGCTTACCATGGTATTGAGGCACCACCATCACTGCTATTACAAGCACTTGACACTAATGAGGAGATGGAAGAAGAGGAGGTTGACGTGGAAGAGGATGAGGAGGAAGAGAGTGAGGACATGGAAGAGGATAATGAGTGATTTCCTTCTTATTTTTAGTTTTCATTTTAAAAGACTCCATTTAATTTCTTCTGTTTGGATTACTATAACCTTTTAACTTATTTACAATTGCTTTTTCTTTTTGAATGACTATTTCACTTTTCCTGTTTTGTAAGTTTTGCAAGGATAACTTCATGAGACTTGAATTAGTAGTCCTTTTACTTAATTTCTTCCATTTTATAATTAGTTTGTTCTAGTAAATACAAAGAAAACTTCCAGCTTAATCGGATTGATGGAATTTAGATCCTAGACTTCAGAAATTTTCAAAGATTAACGCCAAAAACCAAGGAAGTCCTAGTTTCTTTTCTTTTTCTCCCATTTTATTTTTATTTGTCTTGCTATAATGTACATTGAGAATAATGTACAACTTAAGTATGGGGGGAAAGGACAGGATATGTGTGTTGATAATTTGAATATAAAACAGTTGAGCTTTTGAATATTTGAATTAAAAATCATAGAAATTTACACCCCTATATATAAGCAAGCAAAGTTTTTTGAAATTTGCCCATAATCCATTAAAACTTTTGTACACTTTGTTGAAATTGAGGAGTTAAATCCCCATGATTTAAATTTCCCCATTGCTTAAGCTTAAACTTAAACTTAGGATTACAATAAATATAGATAGGTTAAGGATTAGTTATTTTATTTCTAAGCTTAATTCTAGAGAATAGTAATCTATCTTTCTTTTTCAAAATTTTTTAGATTGGATAAATATAGGAGATTTGTCCTTTGAAAGTATATTGAAAAATCAAAGTAACGGGAGGCATAAATGAATTAAGTAAAGAATTGTTAAGGATTGGTAAGGATTGATCTTGATCTCTTAGAAGAGTAGGATTGTTTTCTACTACTAATTGCAAAAAGGAATTTAAATTAAAAATTATTAAGGATCAGCCTCAGTCCTTTAGAAGAACGAGGTGTTTTCTTATTAACAATACTAAAAAGATAAAAGGGCTAAAATAGTAAGGATCGATCTTGGTCTACCAGAAGAGTAGGGTTCTTTCTTGATACTAATTAGCTTTGATAAGGGAATTAAATTGAATTAGAAAGCTTCTTAATGAAAATTGAAAGAAGTAGAGAGATAATAAGAGGATTAGTTGATGTAAGATGCATCCGATCTAAATTTCCAAAATAAAATTAGTTAAGAGAAGATTCCCCTCCTCTTAAGATAGAGCAACGAAATTTCTATAATTTTTTCTTAACTTATTGATATTTGTTTTAATCTCTAGTTTAGTTTTTATTTAAGTGATAAACCTAAACTTATAGAAAATTTCAAAAAAATTTTGCTAAGCCCCTTAATTTGATGGTGCACTTTTCTAAAGAAATTTTTTTATGATATTGTCCTTAAGTTGTTTATGTTTTGATACTTTGATTATTTTGCTTGAAAACAAACAAAAGCTTAAGTATGAGAGAATTTGACAAAGCGTAATTAATATATATATTTTAAAATGATTTTGTATATTAATTTATTTATTTCTATAGTGATGTGGAGCTTAATTTGTTTAAATTTCATTTGTAGGGACTTCGAAAGCATTTGATGAATTTTTGAAAACCTTTATCAAGTTTTGACTTGGAGCAGAAGAATTTCAGGTGGAAAATAAAGTCCAATGAAGATTATGGCCATGTACCTCTCGTAAATAAGTTTCATTGAATTTTGAAGATTTTTGACTAAGTATAAGAGTATGCCCCATCCTATGCACCTTGGGTATGGACATTCTATAATTTATGAAACTTCTAATTTTGTGTGAGACCTTAGTTACTCAACTAGTAATTCGAGATAGGGCATTCGATACAATTTAAGGTTTTCGAAAAATATTATCTGAATTGAGTCAAATTTTAATATGAGGTTATAAAAGTTAGAAAAAGAGTCCTAATAAAGTTAATTCCCTAAAATAAAGTATTCATAATATTTAATTTTAATAAAACATATTTTTATCAGGATTATTTGATAATTATCAAGAACTCAAAATTTAAAATTTAAAACATAACAAAACAAGTCCTTAGAAATAAATTATTTGACTTCTAAAAATAATATTTACAAGTCAAATAGCATCTAGTGTCTTTATATAGTCATGTTATATACATGTTATATACCTGATATGTTTATATATTACTAAATATGCTAATTAGTTGATTACAAATTTTAATAAATCAATAAAAATTATAAAAAAAAAATAAGAATCACATCTATGAATTTTGGAGTTAGGTATGGCATCTTTTCAATTCAATAAGGAGCATAATTTGTGAGATGACAACTAAAAACTAGGACAAAATATTAGTACTATACTTAAGGAATATATCAAGTGACATATGGAAATTTGCTTTTCCTTTTTCTACCGACTTACGCCCTAATAAATATGGACTTTAAGAAATCTTTGATTACTATACGGCATTAAGAAACCAAAAAATCCTTTGAAAAACTAGAATTTAGTAGAATGACAAAAATTAGGAAAAATATTGACAAACAACACGATGTTATGATTGTAATAGCTACCTACAACCTAATAATGAGTGGCTCGAAGGTTAAAAATAGTTGTTTAGACAAGCTCTGTCGACATAGTAAATTAATTTATAATATTTTGTACTTGATTTTCATTTATTTTCTAAAAATAGTAAATTAATTCAGAAAATTATGAAATTGTGTTTCTTAAGGTTATTTCACATGTACTTTCATGCAATAATTTTATTTTATTGAAACAAAAATGATTTATAGTGCTTGCTTAAGAAAATGGCCAGTTCTAATGAATTTTGATTTAATTTTGCAAAATATTAAATAACGTTGTTTTGAGTTGAAAAATTTTATGTAATACTCTCGTAATATGTACTAAATATTGGTAATAAGAATTTTTAAAATATTTATTGTAATTTATTTAGGATTTGCTAGTAGTTTTACTAATTACAAAGAAGAAGTAGATTTTGAAGAAAATTATGAATAAAATCAACATGAGATGATTTTTGGAGACTAGTAATGTTAAAATATATATTATATTCTAATTGTAATACATAGTATAATTATTTACCTAGTTTAGCTAATTAGTGATAAATCGAGCTAAAATAAGTACTTTGGAGTGTATCATATAATATGCTATTTTAATACTTTTCATGACCAGAGTATCATAAATATGATTTTTTGACCAAAATATATTTTTTCATAAATTTAATAGAGCATGGATACTAATTGTTAAGTATTTTCCTACTACTTTTATATATATTGCCAAATAGGAATAATAAGGTAATTTATACAGTTAACACTTTAACAAGGGGGTCTTAGTTAGTGCTACATGGGATATGCTTATTACTAGTCTTAAATTAACTTGACTTAAAAATGGAAATATTATAAGTAAATGGAGTGTTTAGGTCAAATCTGAAGATAAAATGGAGAAAGAATCAAAGACTACATTTAAGTGTTCTTGTATAAGTTAGATTGAATTGGGTAAAATACTTATGATTCTTAATTAATTAAACCAATGATATAAGTTAGAAAGCATTCGTTTGAAAAATCTAAAGTTAGCCTAAATTAGAGGATGATTTAGAGGTTAGTTTAGGGGCTAAATCAGAGACTACATAGAGACAATTTAGGATAGATATTCCCTTAATAGAATAAATTTAAAATATTAACAAATTAATATCAAGCCGGAATATATATACATACAATTTGTAGTTAACCTTGGTACTATACGTATTTATTAGGTGAAGTAGCCAAAACAAAGCATTGAGTTAGTCAGTAAGTTTGGAAACGATTAATAGGTAAGTAGATATGTGTGTATAGAGTAGATTTACCTCTACTAATTAGGGAGTGAGCACTCTTGTACGTAGTTGTGATAACTGTATGTATATTGATTGAATTTGTCACTTGAAGTGCATTATGTTGTTCTATGCTATGAATCTAATGTTAGCTAACCATGATTTATTGATGTATTGCGCTAACATGGAGTAAATGTTAGGTACTAACCCCACTTTACTTCCTAAGGTGTTTACTTAAGTGAACCTGAGATCGAGTTTTTATGAATAAAGAAACAAAATAAAATAAAACAAAGGCTTAGCTAAAAGGTTAGTTGAATAAGCTTGTTTGCTATGCTTGGTATTTATCTAAGATTTAGCTGATGCATTCATGATATGATATGAAAAGCATTTATGAATCAAATTTTTGAAACTTGTGAATTTTCTAGGATAAGTTGTCTAAGTTGGGTCTTTGTGCATATAAATTTGTATTGATCAATAATTCCAACCACATTGCATAGTTTTGCTAGGCTAAATTATTGCTAGGTTCCTCGACATATTATCCAAATGCTTGAATTTGAAGTCAACCAAACGAAATGAGTTGCTAAACGGCTAAGACATCGATATTGATGCATTTTACATGCATTAGCATGGCATACATTAATCATGTTTTTCTATTTATTGGTTAGGTGATTAACTTAATGTGATAATTGTATGTCTATGCCATGTATATTGCATTACTTCTTGTCTATCCACTATTACTCAATTTACGATAAGTTGAGGGGATAAAATATTTTATCCACAAGTTAAGGAGCAAATTTTGGGGCACCATCACTAGCAAGGGTAGACTTTTGAAAGCATTAGTAAAGTCAGCTATTTTGGAAAAGTTGGAGTTTTGTAGAACATAAACAAATAATGACATGGATGTTTAGTCTCGAAAAAAGAAGTTTCAACTTTTGGGACTTTTAGAGATCTATAAATATTGTATATATTCATAACTTTAAAGACTAAGGTTGAACTCTTTTTTAAGTGTTGAATGTACAAAGTGTGATCTTTTATCAAATTTCTTTTTAGTTATAGTAAGTATTCCTATATGACGGTACATTCCATGCTATGCCAGGATGTAAGATTTTGTTAAGTTTTCTTTGTAAATCTGGGTCTAGCTCTTATAAATAGGTGTTTAGGTCTAAGTTTGTAGAGAGAGCCCCCTTGGGAAGAGTCGTAGGGTAGAATTATATTGGCGATTTCGCATCTTTCTTCTTCTTTTATTCATGTCATTGTTTTAATTATTCATTATTCTTAGTGAATCGTTATTGAACCATAGTTTCTGTTGCAATATTTGTTTTATTCAATCAATGATGTTTCCTTTGAAGATCTAATTACACCATGCATATTGTCATTGAATTAATATTTACCCTGGTTAATAATTCCATGTTTGAGTTTGTTGTTAAGTTTGCAAGTTCCTACAGTGAACAAAGCTATATAATTAGAAGGAATTTAGTAAGTTAGTCTTAGTTTTTCTAGATTAAGGTAACCTAATAGTGGGATCTAAGATCTTAATGTGATCTTTAGGTAAAGTAATCTCAAGGTTAGGAATTAGCTAAAGATACGAGTTTGATTAATTCAAATTAAGTATCTCTACGGTCCATAGAGTAATTGAGATTAAAAGTTGCATAAAACTAAATAGTAAATAACAATGGTTTACTAAAGGATTATGTGTTCTTTAATTTAATGGATCTTACTTCCTCATTTAGCCTTGTTTATTTTAATTGTTCTTGTTTATTATTCTTATCTTATTGTTTCCTGTTTATTTTCTCTTATTAATCAAAATCATCCCACATTGTTAAGTTAGATGATTGGTGATTTAAGGTAATTTGCTAATAATTTAAGGTTTCTCACATATATGGTTCCTTAAGGGATCAACACCCGAACTTACATCTATTCTATTATGTTATAATTTGACTAGGTGCACTTACCTACTAATGATTGTATATATATTTTTATTTATTTATTTTGTTGCATTTTACCCCAGTTTTCATTGAAATTGATTGCCTTCTAATTCCTAGAGACAAACTTAGTGTTTGACTCTTAGGGTTAGAGTGGGTAAGTGGACCTTATGTTTGAGTTCTTTAATTTAAAAGCGGGTTAGAGTGGGTATATTGGCCTTTGGATTTGAGTTGATAGGCATGTCTTATATTTGGGTCTTTTGCTGATCTTGTGTTTAGGGTCTTTTCGGAGTGGACAAACCGATTGCTTAAGAACAATTTTCAAGGCCCTATAAGAATTCTTAGCTATTAGCAATCTCTCTCTCTCTTTTTTTTTTAATTATTTATTAGGCTTTTTTTTCAGATTGAAAACAATAGCAAGAGAAAGATAAATTCTGGTAGCTATTTTCAAATTATAAAAAAAAAAAACAAAGAAATATTTTCACAAAAGGGGGGAGAAAAGGGATAAATATTTTGTAAAATAAACATTTACATACTTGCAAATTCTAATTTCTATTTTCAAAAATCAATTTGTTTGAAAACCATATGCCATAAATTGATAAGGTTGGAAGAGTGGTTAAAGGTGAAGAAAATAAGAAGTCACTAATGATATCAAAAAGTAATAATTTAAAAGCGATCTATTTACATGAATGGCAAGGAAGATAACCTTAGGATTTTATAGGCTATAGAGATACAAACTATTTAAGGGTTTAAGAGTCTCTGAAATGAGAGGCCTTAGAGATTAAATATGTGTCGAACTTGTGACATTAGATTCACATAATTATTTACAAGCTAGTATAGATTTTCAAACTTAAAGGCTTAAAAAGAAAAATTTAAAGGAAAAGGAGTTTAAGACATCGACTACTCACCATAATAAGAAAATTTAAGAAATAGAAGACCATATGGATGGTAGTAAAAAAAAAAAAACAAATTGACTATTACTTTACAGAAGGAAAAGAAGAACTTCATAAGGTATTAAATGAGGATTACTTTTTTCTTTTTTGGTTTTGAAAACCAAGATACTAAAAAGAGAATGGGGCCTTTATGACTTTTAGAAAAGGGGAAATACTATGAAGAGATGTTTTACAAAGTGGAAAAATTCCAATATTTACAGATAACCAACAATCCTTTTATTTGAAAATTTACTTAAATCCCTGAAGTGCTTATTTATAAAGGATGACAAAAACGAGAGGAAAACTTGTTAGTTATAAACTACAATAAAAATTTGAAGTTCATCTTTTTTTAAAGTTGATAATGAAAGGATAGGAGTGGCATTCTCTTAAAAAGGTGATAGTAAGGAAAGTGAGTAGAATATTTACATGCTTAAGAAACCCTAAAGACCATCTCAACATAAGGGAACTAGAGATTAATCTTATAATTATGGTTTAAGTATTTTATAAGACTATTTACAAGTTTATGAAAATTCATAACTTAAAAGGACATGATTAGCAAAACGGTAATTACCAAAAGAAATATATTATCTTACAGGTAGCAATATTTTTATCTTTTTTTCCTACTCCACTTTTAATTTACTGAAGAATAAGTTTTTAATTCATGTACAACATCTTATAATGATAGTAGGACTAAGCACAATAAGCATAATATTTATAGATAAAAAATGAAGTATAAAGGCATGTAGATGCAAATATAAAGAACTAATGGTTAATAGTAACTAGGCAATTTTAAGGTTTTATTGTTGTAACATTATTAAAATTCTACTATTACATATTTTATAGGGAAATAAAATTTACAAGGGAATCATAAATTTACAATAAAAGGTCCCATAGAAGAAAACTCAATATACATGGTGTTGATTGTGGCCAAACCAATTGTAAATGATATAGCAAATGGGTCTTCAATGTTAGCTGGGCCTAATAGACTCCTTGCTCCTTGCTACTTACAAAAAACCCCATGTAGATGTGTCTATGAGGGCCCTCCAAATGCTCAAGTCAGCAAGGAGGACAAGAAAAATAAAAATTAAGGGAGCTTGAGCACTTGTTGTCCTTAGGTAAAGTGCTTAGTTATAAGGGGATTATAGAGAGAAGTATGAGAGACCTTTAGGTAGTATGGGGTCTGATTAGATTTGGAATCCCCTTACCTGTTGAACCCTCACACTATAAATAGTGTAGGGAGGTATAACTACTTGGACATGTATTGGCGTGCGACTTGTTTGTACTAGCTATTGGCAAGGAGCACGTGTTCTAGAGTTAATAGGGTGGCTTTAGGAGTTGGTCAACCATGACCACATTAGCAATCATATTTGTGATCTACAGGTTTGACATCTTTAGGGTATGTTGGGTATGTTGGCAATTCTACGAATATTAGGTTATAATTAATGAGCCAAAATGGGATGCTGACGCTAAAGACAAAAAGGGAGCAAGGAGGGAAGTAAGGCAGTATGAGTGCACTATGAGTGGCAGCTTGTTGGTGAAGCTTATGAAGCTAGGAGTATCTTCATTTGTCATACTTACATTGGAGGGGGAGTGATCCATCGTACCCCAAGCTTAACTGCCTCGTTGGTGGAGTCCTCACATGTTGGGTGAGCTTTCCATCTTTGGGTTCACTAGAGTAGTCACTTCAGTCCTTAAGGAGGCATTTAATAGACTGTATCTCGTAGGGCTTAGAGATGGAAAAGGTGTTTGAGTAAGTTGGGACACTTGGAGAGAGTGGGGAAACCATTTCTTAGAATGTTGATGGGCCTTCAAGAATCTTTGTTTAAGCTAAGCTGTAGGCTGAGCAAGAATTTGGTATCAACATATAGGAAATAAGGGAAAACTTTATACATACATACATATATATAATTACAAAGAAATGGGATTTATAGAGTTTTTTTTATACATAATTTCATAGTAGAAAGGCCTAAGAATTACTAACATGGTAATATGGTAGAGTTTCGATAGAGTAACAACCCTTTTTTAGAACATGCTCCATTACTATTTGCTCATCGGTCCTTATAGTTCATGTGTACAAAACGGTGAGTTTTAAAGGTCCTTAAACTTTATGACCTCACATGTTTTCAAAGAAATGGTTTTGTTAATAACATCAAAACTTAAGTAGGAGCTAATCAACTTGATTAATGGTTACACCACAATACCCAAAGCCCTAGCTTCTACACTACACCATGACCCCCATACCCCCTAACTTGATCAATGATTATACCACAACACCCAAAGCCTTAGCTTCTAAACTACACTACCCCCCCCCCCCCCCCCTTCCCCCCTCCACCACCACCCAATATACGCCTTTAGGTGGCTAAGCCTCTTGATGGTTCTTAGAAAAGTTACCAAGTTATTGAGCTTAATAGTTTTGGTTTTTATTTTCCTTAATCTAGTTAATACCAAACCCTAACCTATTCAATATCAATCGTTGTCTAAGAATTAAGGAAATTTTGGTTTTTTCTTTAATTTTGAAGATTTTAGAGTTGCCACCTAACCAAAGTCAGGAAAAATATTAAGTCAAAACAATTTGGGGGATTGATTTTAACTTAGCCACTAGTGTAAGAGAAAAATCTTTTTAAAAGACATTTTCAAAAAATAAGAGATCTTGAGTTCGGTGGCTAACCTATTAAATCCTTAATAGGTATCGCTTCAATCTTTTGAATTTAAATTTAGGTTTCAAAATACCTTTCTAATTAAAAAGATAGTTTCCTATTTATAAGTAAAGAAATAAATAAAATTGTATTTATTTACAAAGAGAAGAAATTGAAAATTATTTATGAAAAAAATAAATTTTTCCATATTTTAAGTTGCCCCCATAAGTACTTACGTACTCTCTATTCGAGATCAGATTTCCCTAGTTTTTTTTTTTTTTTGAAAATTTAAGCGTGTTAAAGTATTTTAATTTTAAAAATAGTTGGACTTAAGTTTTTTTTTATCCATTTAATTATTTAAGAAAAATTTTACAATGAGATCTTGATTTTAATTTTTTTTTTTTTTGGAAAACTTCTAAATTTTAATTTCAGAAAAGGGTTCATTTATTTTTTATTTGAAAAAAAAAATTTCTAAGTGATAAGAATTTCTTTTGAAAAAAAAAAAGACATTCATTTAAAAGAAAATAAATTTTTAAAAACATAATTTTTAAATAGAAAACCTTATTTAAGAGAAACTAGGAAACATCAATTTTTAAAAGAAAACATTTTTTATTTGAATGGTGATGTTATTTTTGCAAATTTATGTGGTTTGGATGGCATTTTAAAGAGGTTAGTGTTGGTGGGTGAGCTTGAGTTGGTGGTTATAGCTAAGAGGTGTTTGGAAACAAGTGGGGGAAGTTTTCTAGGGTTTTTTTTTGTGCGAGGAAACTCAAGGAATGAGTGGTTTTGCTAAAAAATGGTCAAAAGTAGGAAATTTTTAGAAAGAGAATGGTGGAGGTCATGTGTTATGGGAGATAGAGATAAAATGTTTCAATTTTTCTTAAATGGAAGCTTTTGAGAGCTTCCTACTTATCCCAAATGAGTTCCTAAGCTCCTATTTATACTTTTTCATGCTCAAGTTTGTTTGGAAACTCCTTAAATCGTCCAAAATTGAAGCTCTTCTAAATGGATTTTTAACACTCTTAAATGGGCAATTTGATTGCACAAATGATGTTCTCATTTGAAATCAATGGTCAAAATGCATTACCTATCATTGCAAGTATCAAATTTAATTAATTCTTCATAATAGTTTCATTAATTCTATGAGCCCCTATAATTGGATTTAGGGAAATTATATGTAGATTTAGGGTTTTTGGGAAAATTTATCTGATTAAGATCAAATTTTACGATTAGATTAGAAAAGTTAGTTGAAGTAACCCAATGAAGTTAAATATTTAAAATAATAGCATATAATCCTAATTTTAGCCTTAAAAGTGTAGTTATATAATATAGCGAAAAATTCGTTGAAACCCCTAAAAATCTAGCTCAAAATGTGATGAGGACCTAGAGATAAGTTATTGAAGTTATAAAAGTGAATAATATAGTATAATATACTACATGAAGATATATGTATTTTTATAAATATACTTGGTATATATGATAATTATACTCATAAATTTACCTAAAAATATATATAATAAGCGATAAATTCAAAAATTAAATAGAAAATACATCTTAAAGATAAAAGACATGAGAAAAACATAATTATATAAGGATGATTATACATTACATGTATCACATATATATGATATATACACATATATTAGCAAATGTACTAAATATTTACATAATATATATAAAATATTAAGAAATAAACTAAAAATCGACTAAAACTTATTTAAATTAACCAAACCAACCTGAAGACTTGTTGGACATCACCATAGCATCAAATTAGAGCTGGGATAGGTTGATTCAAAAAGCAAAGAATGTAAAATTTGCTACCTCCTACTTAAAAAGTAGTGAAAAAGAAAAGAAAAAATTTGGAAACTTATCTCCTAAAATTTTTAGCTACCCAATTCAATGCAAATAAGCCTTCTCACTTCATATCAAACATTTAGTAACTTAGCACACCTAAAGAAAAATTATTACAAATTAGGAGAAATAAAAAAAAAAGAAGCTAGGGAGCCACTAATCTATGATGGTTTCCTAGTACCCCTGATGACCTGTTATTCAACCTTGCCACCTCTAAGCAAAGCCACCAGCGTGCCAGCCTTTTGATAGCCCCTCACCGGCCAAAGGTGGCCAAAGCTCTAGCAAATGAGTAATTGCTACTTTTGCCTTGTTTTTCTTATATTTTCTAAAAATACTAAACTAATTTAGAAAATTATCAAAAAAAATTATTCTTAGATTATTTTAAGGATACTTTCAAGTTGTGATTTTATATTTGTGAAATTATAAATGCTTTATATACTTCCTTAATAAATTTATTATTCATCTAAATTCTCAAATAAAAATAAATATATTAAATGATGTTATTTTGAGCTCAAATTTTTTTTGTAGAATACATGTTATATCTAATTAATTTTTATGTAGCCCAATTTTGATTTAATATGTGTTTAGTATTTATTGTATTTTTTTACCCTAAAAATGGCTAAAAATAGTACGAATTATGAGATAAATTGATTTTTATAAAATTAATTGATGAAATTGATATCCTATGACTTATGGATACTTATAAAGATGTTAGGACATAATGGAATTAATTTTGTATAAAAATAGCATTATTTGCTTAATTATTCGCAAATTAGGGATAAAAACGTAATTATGCATATGTAGGTGATAAACTCGATAGCGTGAAGCTACTTGCTGATTGAATTCCCTATATTTTCTTAAGTCTATAGAAATTTTTGTGGAATTAATTAGTGATCCTAGCTATTTATTATGATTTTTTGTAGTTAAATGACTTAATTTACTAATCGATGCATGTTTTTAGCAATACTAAGCTA
Source organism: Lumnitzera racemosa (assembly GCA_024138005.1). NCBI lineage: Eukaryota > Viridiplantae > Streptophyta > Magnoliopsida > Myrtales > Combretaceae > Lumnitzera > Lumnitzera racemosa. Next base: position 68,494,384 of record JAMXBC010000005.1, on the reverse strand, counting down.
TATTAAGATAAATACTTGAATGCAACCTATACATATCTATACTGGTCAGATCTAGTTAGGATGAGTTTTCATCATATTTTGTGATAATTACATGACTTAGGCTAGGATGTACATATGTTAGGGTTAGAAACTACATATATTGCGATGCTATGTTAGGAAACTATATAATATATAGTTTATTTACATAATATGAACATAATTTGACAACACTTGTTATAGGGACACAAATGTATAAGAGAAAATAAAAATACCCTTTAGAAGTCATCTCTCAAGTTAGAACTTGTATTACGTAATACCACTTTTACTAAAATTAGATAATTCTAAATAATAAAATCAGTATTTCTATAATATTATAAAAATTTATGTACTAAGACAACCTTATCATAATTGAAACATAACTTGACTGATTAAAAAATATATTTCGGTACGATTAAAATGATATATTATAAGTAATAATATAATAACGTATATTATTAATGCTTACTAACTTAATATAACACATATAATAAAACTATAATAAATACATCTTTAAGTAAAGCTATATTCCATTATATCATAATAATAATATACCTTAAATACACATATATATATTTATGTATATAACTTCATGATGATATAAATAATAGATAAAACTCTAATATTTTTGTAACTCTTATAAACTAAATCTGGGTTTTAGTATACAAATAGTGTTTTAGTGACCAAAATGTTGATAGTACAACTCTATTGCAGTGAATGTCAATATAAGTAAGTTGGGATCGTAGTTTTACCATTTGTTAAGATACTATATTAGAGGATTTGAAGGCTTAAGAGTACTTTTATTGTAGTTGTAAATTAGCTATCTATATACATGTTATGTACGTAATTAATATTTTGTCTGTGACAAGAGTTGAACTCCTTAGCGTATTGTCCTGTATGATTTTGTAATAATGTTTTGTGTAAACATATTTGGCCACTCCTAAATGGAACTAATAGTAATCTAACCACAAATGTAATTGGACATGCATAACAACTCATTAAGGGAACGATTAGGTATGTCAGATTAAATACTAACTCCCTTTGATGAGGTAAACAAAAATGGTCTTTTTCAAATCCTTAATCAAGCTAAGTGATAGGCGAGGAGGTTGTAGCAAGGGTGGGGGTTGTGGTTCGAAGGTAGTTACAGGAGGAAGATGTTCTCTATTGCATAAACCTAAGTTTGGTTTGATTTGAGTTGTAATAAACTTCTCAATATGGGTTGGAGTGGATGTACTTTCTTTAATCTCATAATGGACCAAATAACATTATGTGATATTTCAAGTGATTGATTGCATTGCATTTCATCATAATTGATGATCTTGTTTGTGATTGTATGGTACTCTTCTATCTCCATCTTCTATATTGAGTTAGTTGTGCTCACTTCCTTATAGACTTTTTTGCAGGTGATGAGTAAAAGATTAAGATGTACAAATATCACCACACTTAAGTTTGTACGTAATTGGCTAAGAAAGTAAGGAAAGGAGAATCCATTGAATCTGTGCTTTTGGCTTTTCTTTTTGTTTTGAGGAAACTAACTAGGAATTGTTAGGAGAACCACTAGTTTCCTATTTGATTATAAATAGATTTTAAGACCTATGGCTTTTGTAAACTCTTAGTGTAAATTATAACTCCAAATGTAGAAATACTTATATGAGTACCGTTGTATTATTGGATAGCAAGTCATCTTAAATAAGTTTTTTGAAAAGCTATACCATAAGTTTTGTTAGATATCTCTCATAGATTTTGATGATAGCAAAAGGGATAAATGCTAATGAATCATCAAGAATGCAGGTATTCAAAAGGGTTCTCAAAAAGTTTAAAATTGCAAAATTAAGTTGTCTTCAAAAACTTATTCAAAAGGTCTGAATCGTTTGAAAAAGAGATTAGTCTGAAAATTTTTAGAAAGTGTTTCAGAAGCTTTTATTAGTAGAATTGGTACAGTACTTCAAAAACTTGTTCAAAGACTTCAAAGAAAAGAAAACTGATACTCTTTAGAAAGTTATTCAGATAGTTAGTCCGAAAAAGTATAACGTTGAAATTTATCTCATATTAGATTTGAATTAAATAAGGCTTGGCTCCATTAGATTAGGTTTATTAAGAAAATATCCTTAATCCCATTTCACTTAAGTCGGAATTAAAATCCATGATGATTGATATTAAGCTAATTTATTTATTTTTGGATAAATCAAGATATATATAATTTTATGGGATTTCATTTTTCAAGATTGAAGTTAATCAAGAAACTATGGATAAGTGTATCTTATTGAAAAATTTCAAATCAAAAGTCTATTTGGAAGTGGCTAGTTAAGCACAGAGAATCGGATTAAAAAATTCAATTCATCGAGATTTTCTCTAAGATATCCTTAAATAATCTCGATGTTGAAAATGGATAAACTTGAATTGAAGATAATTCTCATCCTCTTTTAGTTGTTAGAAGACTCAAGTATAAAAGAAAATATTTTTTATTTGAAAAGATGGATATCAAATCTAAAAGCAAAGAGATTACTTATATTTTCTTTCGAGGGCTATAATCTACAACTAAAAGAGTACATAACGTAATTCAGATACTGCTCCAGAATGTTGAACTAAAGCAGATTTTTTAATTATTGTTACTTTTATTTTATCTAAAATGTCTTTAGATTCATATTGTATTCTCACTTGTTTTTCCCTATAATAATTTGATTATTGTTTATAGAAGAATAGAGATAGATTGTGCTCTATCGATCTGTATTAGCCTAGATTATGGATATGTTAGATAGGCAAAGTAAAGTATTATGTAAGCTAGTGTGTGGCAATTACTTGTAATATTCTTACGATTTTGATTTAGTTAATCAAGTGGAATGGTATCGGTGAAGTAAATCGGGTCCCTAACAGTGGAGTTAGAAGAAAGCAATAGACAGAAGGCTGAAGCTCTATAAATCTTCAGCCTGATATTCTCTTTCCCTATCTTTTTAATTTGCACTATCTACTTGTGTTGATTATTTATATGTTGAATTATTAAAATACCACTATTCTCTAAATTAAGTTATTAAGAGGTGTGATCTTTATTTACAACGAAAAAGTTTTAAAAAGTTCAAAGATATTAATTCACTCCCCCTCTTGACAACTTATATGGGACTAATAGGTTTGATTATTGATAGGTGTTAGACTGGATTTTTAAAGTTAGTTAAGTCGTATATGTCTTATGTAGACTATATCTACAATAACAACTGTGAAGTTAGCTTCTATTTTAAGTTAGTTTATATGGTGGAACTGTTTCGAATTATCCTGTTTGAGCTATGACAAATTCCTTATCAATTTGATGATTTTTAACTAACTACTCATGTACAAGTTTTATATTCTTCACTAACTTTAAGCTCTTATTCAATTTGATTTTTCTCATTATATCAAGGAATTAATGGATTAAATTGAAAGTATTTTAACTCTACCATGCAATTTCATCATTGATTTGATGAAATTGCAATAAAAGAAGGTAAATGGAGCTAACATTGGAGCTTTAGGCTTACAAAACTATTGGAAGTCATGAATAAGATGAAATCAACAATTGACTTCTTTAGCTTCTCTTGAAGCACTATGTGGCAAAAGGTGTGACAAAAAATAAAAGACATGCTTAGAAGCCTTAAACCTATGACCAGTGACTCTCATCTAGAGGTGCACATTAGGCTAAACCGACTTAGAACTGTCGCTTTAGAGGTTGGCGATTAGTTAAAGTCGACTTGGTCCTTAAGGTTACGAGTAAGGGTTAGTTAATTGTGCCTTTTTTATTTTTAATTTTTTTTTCAAATTTAATTTTTTACATTTTTGCTAATTACTATTAATAATTTGTCACTTGCTAGCATATTTCTATTTTTTTTCCCCAAATAATTCTAATACTTTATGTAAATATATAGTAACGTGTGAAAGGTTCATTTTTATTTTTGGTTGAAATTTTTTTTCCTTTTTAATATAATTTATTTGGACTACATGAGTATAGTGGGGTTTGTTTTATTTCTTTTATTTATTTCAAAAAAATTGAAGTTTAGGCAAACTTGAACTGGTGGTCAAATTGTTGGTTCTATCGGTGGGTTAGCTAGCTAATTTTAAGGCCCACTAAATCAGCAGTTCTCCAAGGTTGAACTACCTAAACCCTTAAGGCCTAGTGATTCGTTAACCAGGCTAAGCCTATTCTTATCTGGTTCATGGTTTGGAACTGGCCCTTGCTTAGGTCTACTTTTATCTATACATACACATGTCTTAGCTAATTGTATTGGGCTTCTCTTTCATCAATTTAGGCAAATTAAATACATATAATGCTTAAAATAGCTTGGATTGAATTAAAACTTGGTTTGGACCCAATTCAACTAGTTCTTTTAAAAATTAAAATGAAATAGTTTTTCGTTGTTAAGTCTAATCTACATATAAAATAATTTCAAAATTAGTCTAACTTAACATCTTCTTTAGCCTTGCTTCGTTGGTTGTCTTAGTTAATTCAACATTGATTTCGTCATACATCAACCAATTTAAATCTAATGGAAGCATTGTTTGAAGCTATAATCAACTTAAATTAGCCTCATTTTTAAGATATAAAAATAATTAACCTCGACTATGGTCCGAACATTAAATTTTTGAAAAACTTGATATTCTTAAATAAAGCTCAATTGCACATGTGCACTTTGACTTCTTTAGTCCTCAAAAAACAAAATTGACCTCACAACGAGACTTAATGATCCTAAAATGACCTAAGATTCTTATTTTCTTAAGAATCCTATTTTTTTTTATTTTTCTAATCTTTTAAATTTTTTTAAATTTTCAAATTTTGTATTTGTCAATTATGTCCCTTGTTGTTTATTCTTGAAATTACTAAAACTATTAGCAGCAAAAATAGGATGTCTATACCGGTCCTTCTCGAACTTCCTTCTAGTGAACATTTTTACAACCCTTTGCTCAATCTTTCCTTCAACAAGTTGGACTATAGGCTCATTCTTCTTCTAACAATTAGTGCTAATCACCCTTTTATCTTTAGGTTAGGAAGCTCAGCTAAGCAGTATAAGTCAACTTTGATTATTCTAATAAGGGTTGTTCTACCTTTAGTTCTTAACCGATAGAACAATTTTGATGGCTTCTTCTAAGGTCAGGAACTTCCTCTCTTCGAATATATTCCTTATCTCATATTCAAGCTTAATAATGAATCTTGAGACTGTTTGAGGCATAGGTTCGTAAACTTCATAGCGGATCATTAATATTTGAATTTTTTTCACATGTTCATCTACACTTTTATTACATTGCTTTTAAAACCTAGAGCTTCTTGAAGGTTTCTTATAAATAAGAATCAGGAATGAATCTCCTTCGAAGAAGTCTCCTCATCTCTTCCCATGTATACTTTTCATGTTGATCATCCCTTCTTCGAGCAGCTTATAAGTTCTCATACCATATTGTTGCTTATTTGGAGAAATATAGGATGGATAATTTGATTACCTTGTCAACATACTAATAACAATAAAATACCTTTTCTACCTGCTCCTCTTAGTCCAAGTATTTGTCAACATCTCTATTTCTAAGAAGGTTGGGATTTGGATTTTAATATTATCTAAGCTTCGAGGAGCTTAGGCACTTTGTTCTTTAACCTTAATGTATTCTTCTTCATCATCTTGCTTGCCTTTTTCCACATCATCAAGAACAATTTGTCTTCGAGTTAGTCTCTTTATTCCTCTAACTTTGATGTTCTAAGCTAGGTATTCATGTTTGTCTTCTCATAGCTTATGCGTATTAATTCTAGCATTAGCTTTGTCTTCAATTTAGGTAGCTATAATAGGTCAGACATTTCCCTTTTGTTGCTTAGCTAGCATCTTATTCTCTATTAGGTCAGTAAGATGGTCCAATCAGTCATAAGTGGATCTTGGGGTTTAGTTGATTTGTTGTATTCAATTTTAGGCATGTCTCTCATTATTTGTAATGATTGTATGCACATTAAGGTCTACCATTGTGCATATCTTATCACAAACTTTGTAAGATAATCAATAACACCACCACCATAGTAACCTACATACCATGGCCAATAACACCAACACTCCACAATAGATTTGAAACTTATTAAATGGTTTAAATAGCCATTAATAAGAACAATACATACACCACAATCACTATTTAGTTGATAAGCGCCAATTTAGTACCTTTGACGTTTAACTAGACCACTTGAACAGTACCCTTAAACAACTTCAATACTTAATTACTTAGTTCCAAATACCACTTACATAGCTTTATAGCAACAACTCAAACTCATGAATCAAAGTTCAATCAACTATAGTAGCAATCATGGACATAACACAATAGTAGCTTATAGTAATAATGATTACTCAAAGCACCAACTTTAACCTACTATTTTTTTTTCTTAAAACCTCAGCTTTGATGCCAAAAAAGCTTATAAACCTCAAGGTTAAAACTTATGAAGATATTGAAATTAAATATAAACAAAATATAAATAAAAGGGGTTTTGGAAAATTTTTGAGCTACCATCTAGGTATTACATTACAATGAATCCTCAAAAACCTAATAACTACTTGATATTACCCACCAGTAATTGTCAGGGTCATTCACCACTAACTCTTGCTAAAGGAGTTAGGTGATCTAACTTCTTGACTAACAAGTCTAAGTTAGGGAGAGCTCAAGTCATTAGGGTGAACTTGGTTTAAGACTTCAATTAGTTTCGAACAAATTAGTCATTGGCCTAAATAAGTTAGCCCACGACCTAGACAGATTGATCTAAGCTTAGGGAGCCTATGTTCAAAATATCCTATCAACACTACCTTGTACTCCTCCCCCCTATCCCGGGTCCCATTTTTGCCTACGTACAGAAGAAACTCTCATTGACAAGAGGTTAACAAGGAGAGTTAGAATGTTAATGGGTACCTTAGATGCATTACCGAGTTATCTTTGGGTGAAGATGGTTATTTTGCTAAAAGGTAAGGATCTTGGAGGACTCTTTGACCTTGACCGTAGCCTGGTGCACTTTAGTTTCGTCTTACATGGAGTGGTAGAGTAAGTATATTGTCTAAACTAGACATGACCAGCATCATGTGAATAGGTAAAGCAAGCACGTGATCAAAGTTAAGATGGACCTGTGCTAAATGAAAAAATGAAGTAAGTAGGTCATTTAGGGTAAGTTCGATCTTATTAAAGCTATGTTAAGCTAATGAGTTAATGTTATATCATACAGGAATGTAACTAAGCTGTTTAAGTTGCCTTTCCTAAGTAACTTTAGTTATGGGAGGCTCCCTCCCTTGTCCCTTCCCTATTGGTAATGCCTTAAGTGGTAGAATTATAACAATCTCACTATATACACTAATCTGTGATAGAAGCTAGCTACTTAATAGCCATCATAAACTTAGTATACAGAAGGCATATATGATGAAACAACTTTCAAGTATCTTTAGTTCTATATTTTAAGTAAAATAGATATAGTTAGTTCATATATTTCTTTCGAAAAATAGAAATTTGATTAATATAATTCTTTTGAAAAGTCATAGAACTTTACTTAGAGTTTTTATACAAGAAAATTTATAAAAGAATACAAAATCGTTTTTATAATGATTACAATACTATAAGTTAGTCTTAGTCATAAAAATGGCTAGTTGATTTCAAACGAAAGATAAAAAGAATATTCCAAATCCATTTACTCCTCACTGTAAACCCGTTGCCCATCTTTTGTACATCTAGGGATTGTTTGATTTTGGTGTCTATCTTTTAGGACTTGCAAAAGAACTATTAGGATATAAGAAACCATTACTTAGTAAAGGGATGGAGACAGAAACAAACATAGCACAACAACAAGTAGTGTTGTCAATCTATTAGTTAAATGCAATGTGATCAAACATATGTCATCCGCATAATGATGCCCATTCCATTGTGAAGTTTGAGAAATCACGGTCATTCAAACTTAGGTTAAGGAGTCTTAATGTGACGGAGACTTACCTTTGAGTAGATCTCGACTAAACCTAAACTTATGCAATGAAACTTGCTTCTCTTAAGACCTCTTTAAACCAACGTGTAAGTCTTAGAATTAGGTGTTTAGGGTTTGGTCCATAAAATTTAGGACAGTTGAGTAAGTTGTTTGATTGAACCCAAATTTCATGAGGAAGTTACAAACATTAGTAAAAGTGATTCCCATGAGTTTGGATTTAGGAAAATAAATAATGAAATAATTACTTATTATAATATTAAATTATATATATTATCCCATTATTTATTGAAAATATGTAAAACGAGTTTCAATAATTAATGAATTGATAGAGATAAATTATATACTCACTAAAAATCATAAAATAACTCAAACAGTATTTAAGAGTATTTATTTGTACTATATATGTATTTACATGTGGGTAAAAATATGTGAAATTATTTAAAATACTTGAAATATTCTAAAATAATGTTAATTCATTAAAGAAAATTCCTAAAAATTAAGGAAAAATCAAGAAAATTAATGAAAAGTATGGAATAGTCTAGAAATAGGCATGACAAGTTGAAAATTATCTAATAAAATTGAGACAAATAGAAAGTAAAATAAAGAAAGGATAAGGACACTTAACACCATAAAATTTAAAGAAAAACCTTAAATTACACTATAAATTTAGAACAACTCATCTAAATACCATTTTGGTCACTTGTGAATTAGGGAAAAATTAGGGAGATGAAAGAAGAGAGGAAAAACTAAATTTACCAAAAATTAGAAAAATAGTGTGCAAATAGAGCTTCTAAGGGAAACCATGTTTGATAACCACTTGGGGAGAGACGACCACCACCATTAAACAAAATTCCTATAGCTTAGGGCTACTAATACAGTAGTAGCAACCGCTGGCGGTTGGAGGCTCATTGAATAGTGATTCCAAGTTTCCTTTTTTATTTTGTTTAATTTGTTCAAAATATTTAAAAAATAAGAAATTTGGTGTATGTAGATTTAGGGAAAATATCAATTTAATGAAATTAGATCCCATAATAGACAGTACTTAAGAAACCTCTAAACTTGAGCTACTTTTTGATATTAAAATAAATGATCTTAATATTATAGTTTTGACCTTAAAATTTTTTTATAGACTATTTAGGATATATATAGTAGTGTTATGAAGAGTTTTTTTTTTTGAAAATTTATTTTCTAAATTTTTACTTAATTTTTAGGCCCTAAAATCATACATAAAAGACAATATTTGGGCTTAATATTTTAATTTAATGTTAATTAAGCGAATATTCTGATCTAGTATGAAATTAGGTGTTTTAGGATGTTAATTTCTGGTGTAGTATGATATTGATAGTATTTTGAGCATTAGAAGTAGGTGTTATATGATGAATAATGGGTCAAATGGTAAAATTAAGCTAATTTTGGGATTTGGGAATTAATTAGGTATAAATTCTAATTTAGATAATAATTAAGCATTTTGATGTATTATTGGTGGTGAAAGATGATAAATGTAGTGTTAGAAGAGTTAGATAAATGATATAAGCATTTAATATGTAATAATACGTAATATGTATATATAGAAATTAAATGGGTAGAAAATATTAGGTAAAAATTTATGATATGATAATATTAGGAGTATAATAAGAATCTGATTTGGATTATGAATTTAGAAAATTATGTAAAAAATGTAGATTGTTCTTATAGTGGGAGCTAATTCGATAGTTAAATTAAAAATATAATGTGCCATACTAATTGAAATACTGGTTCTAAGCTAAAACAGAGATTTAGGATACCTAAGTATAGTTAGATAAATTTCACATATTTTTTTGGGAGAAATTCCTAAGGTTTAAAAATAAAAAAAATAGTAATCAAAAGCTAAAAAAAAAAAAAAACTTAATTCAAAAACTGATTTAGAAATTGAATTAGAAGTTAATTTAGAACTAGATCAATTACAGGGGATATAGAATTTGAATAATCAAGTAAAATTATAATTTTAAACTAAAAACTAATGATTTAAGGCTTATATGTATATATATACATATGTATTAGTGGTTACGTTAAAATATAGATTCTTCTTAAATCAAAATCTAATTTAGAAACAGAATCAAAATTAGGATAAAAATAAGTATATTAGATAGTAAGTCAAAAACCTAAACCAAAGGTTATACTCATCAAATAAATTGTAAGAAAAAGGTTAAAAGGAATTTAAAAGACTTACAAACAAAGGGTAATGAAAAGAAAAAAAGGTAAACTAAAACCTAATTTAAAAGTTGAAATCGTAATTGGAATAAGAAGCAAATTCAAAACCGAGCTGAACAAAAGAAATAACTCTAAGAGACTTTAACCTAAATCAGTAAATATAGGAAGACCATAAACTAAAGATAATCATAATCATAATCTAAATTACAAAATAAAACCTATCTACGGTAGTTATGTGGAAACTAAACTAACATTTGTATTATAGGGATTATCAATGATCTCTTGTATAAATTACACCTTGAGTAAGTAAGTGAGAAATTTAGGTAAGTTGAGATCGATACGTTGCTGTATTTTAGAGTACTATTTTATAGTACTCAGAGGCATGAGAGTATACTTAATTATGTTTGTTAGATAGTTGACTGTATGTATGCTCATGTATGCGTGTTTTTGGATTTGATTATATGATTCTTATTCGATATTCTAGATTGAAAATTATATGATTTATATCAAATACTTGAACACTTTAAATAGGATCTAACAAAATATATGACTCATAAGTCTAAAATGGACCTACATAGCAACCCAATAAGGTAAATGTTTAGAGTTCTCTAGCTAAATAATGAGCTTTTCAAAAGGGATAGTACTGGATAGTATAATGGGTCTTTTCGTCATCCTTTGTCAAACTAAGTGAAAAGAGAGGAGGTCACAGTAAGGGTGAAGTCAATGCTTTGAAGGTAATAATGGAAGGAGTGGTGTCTCTATTGTATAAGCCTAGGTTTGGTTGTGAGTTGTTGAAATCCATGCTAAACTCCTTAACTAGGATTAGAGTGGGTATGATTTCTCTAATTCATTATGGACCAAAAATATCGTGTGATGGTATTTGCTTATACATGCATTGCATCTAACTAATTTAGTTGATAACCTTGTTTGTGTTTGATGTATAGTTTTAAGTTTTCGTCCCAAATTATTGAGTGGTTGGTTGCTCATATCCCTATAAGTGTTGTTGTGGGAGCTAACTAAGAAGCGGCTTATAATTACCTTAAATTTAACAATCGCTGGATCATAGGGAATGAGGATATAAAACTAAGGATCGATCACACTCTCAAAGTTTTAAGTCTTAACTTTAAGTCTTTTAATATCAATTTATGTATTACTTAAGCGAAATAAGATTAGGTTACTGAATCTTGGAAACAGTACTTGAGATATTTGAATATTAGTATATATTTTTCATATTTTCATAGATAAATATTATGAACTATTTACTTCAAAGTGGGATAGTCGTGGATACCTTATGTAAATTAGGTTTAAGATAGCGGTTGTAATGTCAGCTTCTAACTTAGAATGGTTTGTACAATGAGACTGTTACGACTTTGTTGCTTCGAGGAGTGGTATGTCCATAACCTCACCACAAAATCCTTTTTTGTCACTTAGTTCAACCTTAAGGTTAGGGCAAGGTCAATTTTTGCTACCTCGTTGAAGGGTCGGTGCTTGATTAGATAATTATGGTCATTTCCCTTAATGGTTTGCAATGTATATTTGATTAGTGTTTAAGTCCACGTTTAACTTAGTCCATTTTAGGAGTGACCAAATAGTTGCAAACACTCAAATCAAGAAGTATAACACAGCAAAGTAATCATAACATGTAGCATAATATCTAAACAACATAGCATAATAGCTTTCAAGTACACATGTTACATGCATACAATCAACTACTTTACAACCATAAATTAGTATACACCATAGCCTCTAAGTACTTTGATATAATACTATAAAATATCATTAAGCATCGATCCTACTTACATGGATTCCCATTTGCTCTTATAACTTAGGTGCCCTAGTCCTTTTATGATCAATGGTTTGTATATTGCAAACCTTATTTCAATTTCAATGCAATTCATTAGAGTAAGAGTGTTTTAATTATTGTACTTTTGTATAGGCTTAACATTCTTTTAATATTCAATAGGTGTTGGTTATAGGTGTTGTAGATCCTAAAAGTAACCAAGAAGGGTTGGGGAAGGGGGTGGGAATTGTTTATTTAGAAAATTTTAAACTTTTTTGCAAAATCAAACTTGAACACGTCTCCTATGATTACTTTAGCAATATTATGTGTAACAATATATAAATATAAATAAAACACAAAAGTAAAGAGAGTAGGGATGAGAAGATTAAGTATAAGATTTTTAATGCTTTAACCTTGTGCTTATTATACTTTTCCAGCTCTACTGCTAAGAACCCAGTAATCTACACTAGCATCATTCCACTACCTACTTTTAACTAACTCAATCAAGAGGGAAACAATTACAAGTCTTTCTACTCTATCTTACTAAGCCACTCTTACCTATATACAAATCTATAAAATTTTGAGTCTCTCCTCTAACACAAATTTTAATTCTTAGAATATAAGAAATGTAATAACAATAAGTAGTCTACAGAATATAAGTCTTGGATATAAGTATAAAAAACTATAGATCTTAGATAAGTCTTTGATATAAGTTGAGGGATCTTGAAAAATCTTGAATTAACCATTGAGAATTATAATCGTTCGATTTGTAGAAGTCAAAACTCTTTTGCTGATTGAATCTTTTCGAATGTTACACTTTTGTTGATATTATGAATGGATTTTGCTCAATTCCTTGTATGTATACTCTAGTTCCTTCTCATAATACATCAATATGTCTTCAAAAATTTGAATTCTTTTATAAAAGAATATGTCCTAAAAGTTAGGAGTAAATCTTGATATTCGAATATCTTGAATTCAAATTTGATGCTTCTGAAATCTTCTTATTGAAGCTCTACACATGTATGCTTATAGAAAATCTAATATTTTTTAATAGTTCTCCTTCGAAAATATTGCTTTATTAGATCAATTTGAATTTGAGAAAAAATCTATACTGTTGAGCCTAATTTTTTTCTTGTTTTATTAAACCTTAACCCATTTAGTATTAAATCATAACCGGTTTAATACTAACCCTTGACTTAGAGTTAAGAAAAATTAGTTTTCTTTTAATTTTGAAAACTGTTTTGGAGATAAGAAAAAATGACTTAGGTTAAAACTAATTAGGTGGATTAATTTTAACCTAGACATTGGATTGCGTGAAAACCGATTTTAAAAATGGTTTTTTAAAACTAGAGATTTGAGTTTAAAGCTTAACTTATTAAACCCTAACGGGTACCACTTTTAACTTTTCGAATTTAGATTTACTTTTTAATATACCCTTATAAGTGGAATTTCTATTTTATAAGAAAGAAAACAATAAATCATTTCTATTTAAAAATGATTAATAAATAAAAGGACCAATTATTTATAATGGAATTTTTTTTTTCATATTTTAAGTCAGCCCATAGTTTCATATGAGTGCCTACGTATCTACTATTTAGAATTAGATTTTTGTAATTCATTTTTTAAAACTTTAATTTGTTGATTCATTTTAATTTTGAATGGAATGTTGGCAACAGTGCTTAGGGGTCCCTTTTATACTAATTTTAGCTTGAATTAACATGGAAATGAGCTTTAATGGCCGAATTGGCTCTAAATTCAAAATCCAAATTTTGCGCTTTTCCTTGATTTTCTCAGAAATTAATCTTTGAAATGAATGAATCTATCCTTGTTTTTAGGTTCAATGTATAAAGGGCCATGTGAATGGTAAGATTCACTTATTAATTCATGTACATATACGAAAATGGATGGAAAATTAAGGTAAAGTGAAAGGAGCAAGCTGTTTTCGTATCAGAAAATCGGGGATAACAAAGGAAAATTAAGAAAGAAAAGGAAAGGGAAAGAAAGAGAGGGAAAAGGATGTTGACATGGTGCTACGTCAGCCACGTGGCTTAAGGACTACTTGCCATGTATCGGAGTGGACATGTGCTCGAGTCATATTGCGATATGTAGCAGATGAGAGGAGGTAAAAATAAAATGCTTATTGTGCCCTTTGTGAGAATCGAACCTAAGACCTTCATGTTAATCATAAATGCCAAACCAATGTATTATTATCAAGCCATTGGCTTGTGTCTTATTCATATATGTAATCAAATTACATATATGAACTAGGTCAACCTAAACTCATTTATGCTAGATTTAATTCTAAGCCTAAGGTCATCATTCTTAACTTGGATAGCATTTTTTAAAAAAAAGATATTTTAAATTTTTCCTGTCCTATTTTAAATTATCTACTTTTATTTATTTATATTTTGTATTTTTTTCTAAATTTTCTATTTTTGTGTTTATGAATTTTTTGTTTTTTTTTTCTTTTTGTACTCTTTCTAAATTAGGACCATTTACCCTATTCTCTCTCTCTATATAAACTAAAATTAGAAATAAGCAAAAATGGGGTATCTACATGTAGCAATATGGATAAGATTCATCCTTATCTTGAATTTCCTTCATGTACATTCTTGATATGAGCTTGTGATAAACTGTAATTTGAATTCTATAATACCTTCCACTTATCTTAATTAAAATCCATCATAAATCTTATGAAAAATCTAATAAACTTTTAATAAAACTAATTTATTAAGCATCAATATGCTATCATAAAGTATCATGTCCAACTAATCTTATCGTTAAAAATAATTTAATTAATCATCTTTAATCCTTGTGGATTTAATGTCCAACTTCATGGATCAAGCTATTTTATTAAATTCTAATATTGTCCAGTGATTTTGAATTAGCCCCTAAGTTTTGAATTTAATTCTACAATAAGCTCTTATCTTTTATTTAAAGACCTATACACTTAACATACTTGTTAAACATCTTCACTCTTTTTGTTATCATCAAAACAATGATAAGAGGACTTAACGTTTTCCATCTTTTTTATGATAACAAAACCCTTTCTCAAAAAACATTAAATGAAATTCAAATTATTTGTAATGCAAGCCATACGGATGAAAACGTAAATTATTAGAAATTTTAAAGTTCAAAAAATTTGCAAAAATCCTTCATACATTAGAACACTAGATTTATTAATTCACAATTAGACTTTTTTTTAATTCAATATTTTTCTTTATTCCTCCCCCCCCTCCCTTTTTTTATCATCATCTATTTATACTCCCCCTAAATGTTATATATAAAGAATTAATAGATGATAGAAGGAAGAAATGAACTGAAAACATTGATATTTCATTTACATAAACTGATTACATTAGCTTGATTTTGAATTGGATTCTAAACATGATTTTGAATACAAAAGAAACTAAAATATTAAACTTGGACAAAGAGAAACTTAAACAACACAAACTTGAAACTGACAACCTTGAGCAGAATAAAGGATGAAACATAAATGACTTGAACTAAGAATTAAGTGGATTTCTTTTTCTTTTCCTTTTTCTTTTTCTTTAGGTAGCTCTTCTTGGTTCTTGATGGAGTATCGGAAGAAGATGGTAGAGTTGGAGTAGATTCCTTCCATGGTAACATCAAAATTGTTGATGGAGGAACATGTGATTTTAGTTCCTTTAATGCTGGATCGGTTTCAACAAACAAGCTTAGTTCAACTTGTAGGCTTGTTGGAGTTTTTGTAGTTGGACTTAATGGAATTTGGTTGGTAGTAGCAACTGGAGAATTGGAAAATAATGGTTCAGTTGTTATAGGTGAAGATTTAGGAGATGAGGATGGTCAGTTTTATCATTAAGAGGATTTTCAAATGGTGGAATTTCAGGTGCCTTAGTAGGCTGAGGAGATGGCTTGACAAGTGATTAAGATGGTGACTTCTTAGATGTAAAGTTTATAAGAGGAGATGGTTTGGATAGTATAGATTCTATAGTTTCCTTAAGAGATGCTTATAGTTTGGTTAACAACCAATCCATCTTTTCCTCTATCATAAACTCAATTTCTTCTCTTGAGACAACCTTAGTTTTGGAAGTTTCTATAGGTCCTTCTTTCAACTTAGCTTCCAAATTAGATTCTAAATCATCCTTTGATTCATGTCTTCCTTTTTTTTCCTATTATTTTAAACTTTCCTCTTGTCCTGATCTTAAAATCCTTCTTACTCTTCTTTTTCTTTCCCTTAATGATCTCCTTACCTTTCCTTTTCTTGCCAACCTTCTCCATAGGTTTTGATTCAAGTTTTCAATCTGATTCTAAAATAGCTCTTTACAACTCCCCCTCAAACAATGATCTAAGTAATATGTTCTTCTTATGCTTATCATGCACATAGAATACTTAATCATCACTATACTAGATTTTGTCCCTCACATTTATACCGATGTGATTGATGTGATTTATACCTATTGCTTTAATAAGTAATTCTTTCTTTGTCACCTTTGACATTTTGAGCATTTTAAACCTAAATAATTTCATCAACAAATTCCCATAGGACCTTTTCCTCTTTATGATGAATGCATGTTAAATAATTTAATCAGCTATGTCCAACTTTTTCTTCCTTAGCATGGTCAGAATGACCATAGCATCTCCTTTGGAAATACTTGTAGTACTTCCTTTCTTTGGAAGGATGTAATTAATGACCATCTTGTGTGACATATGTACAACCAACCTAAAATTGAAAATGCTCAGCTCTTTCCTTGGCCAGATCTATTCACCTTTGTTTAGCTCTTCAAAAACTTACTTACATGACCACTTCCTTAACTCCTTATCATTATGCATTTTAGGAATCATAAAATATATTTAAATGTCCTCTTTAGTAATCTACTTCTTATCCACTCACCTTAGAAACCCATGAATCTCTTTAACTTATGTCAAGATTATCATAATACTCATACAATAGCTCTCCATACACAATAGTCTCCATAGTATAAATATTCTTATACCCTCAAATATTAAGGAACTCATCCCAATAAAAGCCATTCTTTTGAAAGAATTCAAACTTAAAAACATTAGGCTCTATATACCGATGCTGTTTAGCATACAAGACAAAGATAACTCGAGGCTTTACCTTTTTCTTTTAAGCCTTGATTTGCTTGAATTACTTTGTTATACTCTCTAGTTCTGGTTCAAAATCTGGATTAGACTTTAGTTGTGGTTTTGATTTTAGCTCTGATTTGGTACTTTATTCCTAATTCACAGAATATTCCTCATCTTCTTCAATAGATTCTTCCTTATCCCTTGATTCTTCCTTGATCTTAGCAATTTCTTCATTGGAAGAGCTCACACCGTCATTAAGATTTCCCTTTCCTTTGGTTATAGCTTCGAATTTTTCAAGATTAAGGTTAGGGTTTTCAAAACTAGGATTTTGAGGTTTTGGAATTGGGGTTTAATCAAAATTTGATATCTCATTTGTTAGAGAATACGGATTGTCCTTCATATTCTTTAGGTTTTTCTTGGTCTTGAGACTAAGTTGAGAAGATTTCTTAAGAGCCATAAGAGAGAGAGAGAGAGAGAGAGAGAGAGAGAGAGAGAAAGAGAGAAATAGTGAGCAAGTATGGAGATTTGATGTTAAGATGGATGAGATATAAGGATCTTAGGATCAATATCATGTAAAAGTGATCATGAAGAAGTGGGAGTGTGGAAGCAAATCAGAAACTGAAATAAAACGATAGAGGAAGAGTTAGCCGTTACAAAAGATGGAAGCTTACTGGTTGTAGGGAGAACTTGTGCTTAAATGAAAAGAGTGGAATGATTTGATCATTATGCTCAGTTAACGTGGGGAAGCTAGAAAATGTAGGTCATTTAATGTTATTAATTGTAAAATTAGGAGAAAATGATTATGTATTAAATGACCCTAAAAATATTTACAAATAAAACTATTCTAAAAATTATATTCGATGATTAATGAGTTTATTTTCTAGCTAAAATATTAAGATTAGCTATACACACTAAAATAATTACATTAAAATATAAAAACCAACAAAATGAATTACAATATCAACCGAAATACTAAAATACATGTACACAAGCACAAAATTTCATAACATTCAAAAATTGATTTAACTAAAGTATATTAAGCTAAAACACAAGTATATGAATATTGAACAAGATATATCATAACACCAAAAAAAAAAAAATTATGCAACATTATCATACAAAATTTTACAAAATGCTGGTCAATCATGAATTTATGCAAATGGATAACAAACACCAATTTCATTTCTAATATATTCAAATTTAGTCTTATCAAGATGCTCGATGTAAATATCAGCTAATTGATTTTCAATTGAAACAAATTCAATATTTATATCACCATTGTTATCTTGATCATGTATGAAATGATATCTAACCCCTATATGTTTAAATCTAGAATGATGCACTTGACTTTTGGTCAAATTAATTGCACATGTATTATCACACTTTATAGGAATATTTTTCAAATTTAATCTATAGTTAGATAATTGTTGTTTAATCCACAAAATCTAAGCATAACAATTGCTAATTGAAACATACTTAGCTTGAATTGTAGATAAGGTAACAGATTTTGTTTCTTAGAAGACTAAGAAACCAATTTGTCTCCTAGAAATTCAAAAGTACTTGAGGTACTCTTTCTATCAATCTTGCACCCATCATAGTCAACATCTAAGCAACCAATCAAATCAAAGTTCTGGTTTTTTGAATACCAGATTCCTAACTTTGTTGTGTAAGATATATACTTGAAAATCCTTTTCATAGCTGATAAGTGTATTTTAGTTGGTTTAGATTGAAAATGTGTACATATATATACACTAAACAATATGTCTAGTCTTGATGCATTCAAATATAATAGGGAACTAATCAAATATCTATAAAACTTTTGATTAACTTTCTTACCTATATCATTAGGATCTAACTTAATTGAGGGAGACATGAGTTTAGTGATGCCTTTGACATTTTCCATGCTAAATGTCTTTAGGATCTACATGATATACTTTTCTTGATGTACATAGATCCCATCATTGGTTTGTCTTATTTAAAGTCTAAGAAAGAAGTTCAAGTTAACCATTAAAGACGTCTCAAACTCAACCTAGATTAGCTTAGAAAACTTCATGCAAAATGCTTCATTAGTAGATTCAAAAATGGTGTCATCAATATATATTTAGACTAGTAAGATATCATTGTCATAATGTTTCAAAAACAAAGTTATGTCTCTTGATAAGAATCGAGCAACCGGACTACTAACTTGAGCTTAAGTATGAGGGCTTGAGAGCTTAGCAAGGCACATCCTTTCGTCTCAACCTATACTAGAAGAGTTTGAGTTGCTACTCTCTACTGATCTATTGCCAATCTCGAGTTGAGCTCTTTAGTACCTATCAACCATCTCTGAGTGTCAACCTGAGGAGCACTCAACTAACAACTCGACTCACCCACCCACCAAATCGACCGACTTGTCTACAAGCTATCCATAACATATCCAAGTTTCATTCACCTTAGAAGAGTTTACAACTCAACTTAGCAACGGTTAAGTTGACCGTACTCTTTTGTTTGTTTTGCTAGAAGCACCACTACTAATTGTTAGCTACATGTCTAAATGACCACATGATGTGATCTACTGTACCAATCGAATGTTTTCTTAATTTTCCATTAATATCTTTTTACATTCCTTGTATTTTACTTTTTTTAGAAAATACCCTTTTGTCTTTACCATTTTTAAAAGGTTACCCTCGACTATTGGGGAATAAATAGCCTTACATTTTGTAGTTGCAACACCAAAATGTACTGCATTTTTCTCTATGAGCTACTGTGCTTACTCTCCCCTTAACTCTTATCTTATCCCTTGAGCAAGGTTAGGTAGCAAGTGACCTTACTGAGTTGTTTATGCATCACATTGAGTTAGTTCATAAGTCTACAAAAGTTCCATGGTATGTCATATCCTTGAGATTGTTCATAGGATTTTGTACAATCTACCTTCATTTTCAAGCTTTCGGCAAGCTTGGGCCTGCCCCTGATATGGCCGACCTTGTCTATTCTTATCACAACCCATCATCTTGGTATTAGAGCAAATGTTCATTAGGGTAAGCCATCATTGTGTCAAGTTCCTCCATTGTTACGTTGGTTATTGTTTGTATTTGGAGCATATTTAGTAGTAAAGTAGCTATTAGTATTCGAGTAAGTGGTGGGAATAGTAGTTTTGCTTTACTATAATCAAAATTATGCAACACTCTATTCTACTCTATTTTAGGTTGTAGAAAATAGAGCAAATAATAGTTGTATATTTCTTTAGGAGGATCAACCTAGTTAGCTATAGTATTGAGCTATAATAACAAGCTTTGGTTCCTGTTCAAAGAAAGTTGATCATGTTTTGATTAGTTGGTGTGTTAACTATTTGAAGACTATGATTGCATTGCTATCTGGGAAATATAAGTGTTGTCTGTTTACTGTAAGTAAGAGGAAAAGTAAGATGACTGATTCAAGTATCAATGTTAGTATTGGGGATGATAATAATGATGTTGTCCATAATGGTTGATAACCCCAAAATACCCCTAAAAGTATTGATGAGAGATTTGACAAAATGGCCAACTTAATGGTCAGTGTAACTAGAGCTACTCATGTATCAATCTTTTGACCCATTAAGGCTGCACAAAACACTCCCTAAGCTACTGTAGAGATTGGGAGAGTTCCCTAAGGTATCAAACCTATGAAAGGACAAATCTTAGCTTGGCAATACTAAGGTGGAGGAGTAGGAGAACATATGCAGAGAAGAATTAGCATAGGTGGATTAGATGAAGAGGATGTAGAAGAATTCATTGAAGTAGAAGAGCAAGCTTGCATCCCTCGAGTTGCCGACCATGTAAAGCCTCAAGTTTTGAGCTTTAGTGGGATCGGAGATGTAGATAAGTATCTTGACTAGGAAGAGACGATGGAAAGAGTCTTTGATTACTATTAATATGAATATTATGATAAAATTACTGTCATCAAGTTCTTCAGATATGTTGCAATGTGGTAGAAGAACTTTTAGGCCACGTGCAAAAGAGATGGATACAAAGAAGTTAACACTTAGCCCAAGATGAAGAAAGATCTTAGAGCCAAATTTATGCTAGATACCTATTTGCAAGATTCTTTTGCTTGACTTCAAGAGCTAAGGCAAGGAAGTCGTACTATTGATGAGTATGTGTGAGAATTCCAAATATTCATGATTTGTTGTGAAGTCAGTGATCCATCAGCTTGAATAGTTCTTAGGTTTCTAATTGGATTAAGAGTAAAAATCTGAGATGTGGTAATGCTGCAACATTTTGTGACTTTAGATGAGACTACAAGGATAGCTCAGCGTGTGAAAAGATAGAAAGGGAAAGGTTGACCTATCCTCCAATGAGTTGACCTATTTACAGAAGCCAACCTACCCATAGTGGCAACTCACCCCAACAAAGTATTGAGTATAGTAGGAGGACTAATTTTATGACTAAGTAGAAGGATCGTTCTACCGACTAGGAGATGCCTAGAGAACATTTAAGAAAAGACAAGGATTTAGAAGGAAGACAGGCCAAATCAAGTGTTGTAAGTGTCAAGGATTTTGGTACATGGCTGCTTAAAGTTTGAATAAGCAAAACATGATCATCAAAGGTTATGCTCTAAAGATTGGAATAGATAGTATAGATAGGGAGCTTGAAGAAAGAAAAGAGTTGGAAAAGAACACTAGGAGTAGTGAGGAGCTAGTTGAAGAAGACTTGTTTTTTAAGGACTTAGATAAGTTGACTTTGGTTGTTTAACATGCTATGATCATAGAACCCTCTAATAAGGAAGAGTAGAGAGAGAACCTATTTCACATCACCTATAAAGTGAACAAGTAAGTATGCACACTGATAGTAGATAATGGAAGTATGCACACTGATAGTGGACAATGGAAGTTGTACTAATGTAACATTTGCTGACCTAGTTTACAAACTTTTCACATCTTAAGCCATATAAGTTACATTAGCTAAATGAGAAGGTAGCATTGCATGTTACTTAACAAATCCTACTACTAATTTAAATTAGGAATTACTTTAATGAAATTTTTTGTGATGTATTGCTCATGAGCGCATCACATGTGTTGTTAGGTCAACCTTAGCTTTTTGATTGAAAGGTCATTCATGATGGATTTTGACATACGTATACATTTGAGAAAGATAAAATGAGGATCACTTTATACACCATGACCCTCAGCCAAGTGAGTAAGTTATAAGCTAAATTAGCTTAAGGTGTTGATAGTTAGTTTTCATTCACTCGGCTTGTCATACATTAATAGTCGGTTTTAGTCGCTTGTCCATTTTTCTACCGATAGGCTAAGGTGCCTACATTCTTGACATCTCACTGAGTAATAGAGATCCATTCCTAATTTGAATTCAAGGGAAGTGGCATGAATAGTTATCATTGGCATGGTTATATTACATAATTGCTCGCTGTTCCTACATTTTAGGGAATGTGTCTAATCAAGAGGCTCCCATGTATCTTGATAGTTATTCCAATAACTACTACTTCAAATATGACATTCACCTATAAATATGGGAAAGAAACACTACAAAGGCACTTGATAACTCTTCATTGCTCTCAACTTTTCTTATTAACATTTACTAACTTAAACATTGAAGTTGCTGCATCGAACTGGCCCCGGTACCAAAAGTTTTTATGTTCTTTGTAGGATAATTCCAATTACCAAAATTTACCAATAACATAAGGATTAAGGAAGACTTTGGTTCTAAGTCAAGCCAAACTCTGAGAAGCCATTAAGTCCAATATGCTAACCTTCCTATTGATAAGAAGACTATTAGAGTTGAAAGAGCAAGCTATTTTAGAATAGTTAAATGAACATTCTTACTTTTTTCTTAAGCAGCTACCTTCTAAACTACCTCTTGTTAGAGGAATTGAACACTATATTGATTTGATGCTTAGTGCAGTCTTGCTAGACAAGCTAGCTTATTGGTGAATATGTATAGATGTAAAGTGATGAATAAGATTACAATCAAACACAGGTACCCTATCTTGAGGTTAAATGACATGTTAGATGAACTAATTGGTACTAGAATATTTTGTAAGATCGACCTAAAGTTATGATTCCACCAAATTCGCATGAGACAAGGGGATGAATGGAAAACTGCGTTTAAAACCTAACATGGTTTATAAGATTAGATGGTGATGCCATTTGCCTTATCAAATGCTTTGAGAACTTTTATGAGGTTGCTAAATCACGTTTTGAAACACTTGATCGGGAAGTATGTTGTACTTTACTTTAATGACATCCTTGCATATAGTACCGACTTGCTGAGCCACATTGATCATCTTTGAGTAGTTTTTGATGTTTTCAAAGCATAGAATTTATTTGGAAAATTGAAGAAATGTTAAATCTTCTAGGATGAAGTTCTTAAGCCATTTTTATTATGTGTTGAATACATATCCTCTATGAATGTGATGAACAGTGCTTATGGGTTGTGTACAAACATGATGAAGTAGTTATGGCTATTGATGTTCTTATATTGTGATAGAATAAATTTAGAATTTTACTTGGTTCTATGGTGTAATTAAGTATAACTTAAGTGTTGGATTAATGTCGAGCTAGGTAGCGGTTTCCATAAGTTGGGCCTTCCTGCCTGTTATCTTAAGAGGATCTAAATACAGTCATATGATTTGAAAACCCTAAATATAACCTAGGATTCCTAATTTAAATGGATAATTCTTGAGAATTAGGGCTTAAATCCTTATATGCACTTAGTGCTAAAAATTGGTTGGAATGAGAAATAAATTCTAACATAATTATTTAAGCAATGATGAAACTTAAATAACTAGTCGATAGTATAGATAAGAGATTGATTATACAATACTTCTACTATATGATAGAATTTACAAAATAAAAGTAGGATAAATTCTATAGGTATGAGTAAAATCCTTGTTTAAACTATCACAAATACTCTAATAGCATAACCATAACAATCTTAGATGATTATTTACTTGTCACTCATACATCTTGATACGGACTTGTGGATGAACGCATAAGCCCAATATTGCACGTAACCAAAGAGGGTGGGTTCGAACTGTGAGATCGTCTAAAAGATAAATAGTAGTAAAAGGATGAGCAGGGATTCCCATGTACTGATGACGGATATAACACACCAATGCCTCATACAAGTTCGAGTCACTCATGATATGATACACAAATATGGTCAGAGGGCACTTGCCACTAGTCCCTAGTTAATAGGCTAAATAAGAGTAGCTCAAGAATAAGCAAAAAGAACACTTAGCTTGAAAGAGTATGCAAGTTCAATGTATTCTTTATATATTGATCATTGTAGCTATTATAATTTTGCAAGTATTTATAATACCTAATTCGAGTAAGTCTTAGGTTACAAGAAATTATAGAAAAAGATTTCTACTAGGTAGGAAAAAGGGGAATTATTTATAGGGGTATCAATGTAATTATACCAAAAGAATATCTTTTGTTAAAAAGGATGGTACAGATGTCAGAAAGGATAGTGCACATTTAGTTTTGCTCATTCTATGGTCCCAATAATATTATAAGCTAAGCAGGGGTAGGCCTTGATTAGGTCTAGTTGACATCGACATGTCGGCTAATCACTTTGATAGTTTACTAGATGGTATGGAGTACGAAGTAGCTCAGTAGGTTAGATTAAGGTAAGCACTACTCCTTGGTGCTTAACTTACCTTGGATGGTACCTCATAGGTCCAACACTATCCAAAGTATCTCATTAATTATCCTCCATGAACTTCGTGTACTAGTTATTCTCTCATGGAATAGGTCGGGATACATAGCCTCCTCTTCTTGAATAAGTATTCTTCTTCCCTATGATAGTCGTTCAATGTCTGTCCTTCCTCACATCGGGCATAGATAGGACCAAAGTGTGGATCCTTAGTATATAAATTCTTTATTGTCTTGATAAGGCATTGGACATTACATTGTTCTTCCCATTCTTGTATTTAACGACATAAGAAAACCTTTCATAAACTCAATCCATTTGGCTTGCCTCCAAGATAAGATAGGTTAGCTCTTTAATATCTTAAGGATTTATGATTGGTATAGATCACAAATTCCTCAGGTAGTAGATAGTGTTGCCATATCATTAAGGCTTGGATTAAGGAGTAGAACTCCTTATCATAGACATAATAGTTGAGTATAGCTCCTTGAAGTTTCTCATTGAAGTAAGCAATAAGTCAGCGCTCTTGCATTAACACGGCACCTATGCTTAGTCCTAGTGCATCACACTCTACTTTAAACACTTTGTTGAAGCTCAATAGAGCTAAAATAAGGGCTGTAGTTAGCTTATCCCCTCACTTCCTAAAAACTCCTCTACTCCTTCTCTACCTATCTGAATTCAACATTCTTCTTTAAGAGTTTAGTGAGTGAAGCCACAATTGTACTGAAATTCTTTATAAATTTGAGATAGAATGATGCCAGGCCATAGAAACTTCTCACCTTGGCCAAAGTGGTCAGCACTAGCCATTCGGTAATTGCTCTAATCTTCACTTTGTCAACTTGTATGCTACCACTACTTACAATGAATCCTAAGAATATCACATTAGATCGACAAAAGTCGTGCTTCTTCAAATTAGTGTAAAGCTGTTCAGCTCAAAGTTTTGTAATGACTCTTCGAAGATTTTGTTAGTAGGTGTCTGGGTCAAGACTGTACACCAAGAAGTCGTCAAAATAAACTACGATAAACTTCCCTAATAAGTCTTAGAGCATATGATTCATTAAGTGCATAAATGTGCTCAACGAGTTGGATAGTCCAAATGGCATTACAAGCCATTCATTTAATTCATGGTTTGTTTTGAATGTGGTCTTCCACTCGTTACCTTCATACATTTGGATCTGATTGTATCCAGATCTGAGGTCGATTTTGGAGAACATTCTTGCTCTGCTTAATTCATCTAGCATGTCATCAAACTTAGGTATGGGATACTTATACTTGATGGTGATTCAATTAATCACTCAACTATTTATACACATCCTCCAATAACCATCTTTCTTTGGTACTAACAAGGCTGGCACTGCACAAGGACTAAGGGACTCGTGCACATACCTCTTCCCCATTATCTCATCTACTTATTTCTATAGCTCAACGATCTATTTAGGATTTAGCCTATAGGCATACTTGTTTAGTAGTGTAACTCCTATCTGAAGTCGATTGTATGCTCGACATCTTAGATTTGGGGGTAGACCTTTCAATAGCTCCTCTAGAAATGGGTTGGAAAATTCCTTTAGTAAGGTTTTTACTTAGGTAAGAATCCCTTCCTCCTTAAGTCTCAACTTTAGAATTCTTCGAACCAATAGATAGGTCAATCCTTTGAGCTCCATCTCTCTTTTCAGTTCGATTCGAGTCAATACCTAAGCCTCTTTCTTTAGGGTTTGGCTTAGTTTGGACTACATGACCTTTACTTACTCAATAGTCATAGGACTTAATTTCACCCTCCTACCTTCATACTCTAAGGACTAAGTATTCCTCTTTCCATCATATATCACTACTCAATCAAACATCTACAGTTGTCCAAGTAGAATGCGAGATGTACTCATAGGTAGTACATCATGGAGTACTTCATCTTAATATTTGCTATGCAGATCGATATAGACACTTGTTTGTTTACCTGTAAGGCTCCCTTATCATTAAGCTAATGAAGCTTGTAAGGTTTTGGGTGTGGCTTAGTTGATAATTTCAATTGCTAGACCATAAATATAGAGGCTGCATTGGTACAGCTCCTACTATCAATTATCAAGGCACACAATGACTCATTCACCTTCCACATTTCTCTTTATTTGTCTTCAAGCACAGGACTGACACTCATTATCCTCTTCAGCACTAGAGTGGTTAGCATAAAGTTACCTTCCTCATTGTAGATAACTTTCTCTTCAGATAGCTCAGTTTGTTTATCCTCCTTCAGCTCCTCTACTTCCTCGTCAGTGCTCTCCACTTCGAGAGTCGGCATCTTGCCTCAGATCACCATAGTCCTTCTATTTGGATACTGGGTAGCCATATATCAAAATCCTTGACACTTGAAACACTTGATCTCACTTGTCTTCTTGCCCAAACTCTAGCCTTTCTCAAACTTCATCGGAACTTCCTTCTCCTTTATTCAGGTAGTTTGAGCAAATCGGGTCTAAGCAATCTTACTTGGTTTTGTTGGTACAGGTTTGCTCCGAATAGTTTAGACATTGCCTAGTCGGCTAACTGGTGGTTGGAACCTTCCTATTCGGTACCTTTCTATCCTTTAAGGGGCTCGAATCACGTAGTCAAGTGACCTAATTTCCATGGTTTCCAAGATATCTCTAATCTCATATTTTATTCTATTGATGAATCGAGATACTATTCGATCTTTTGACTTGCTAACTTCATATCAAATCATCAACATCTGTAATTCCTTGACAAAAGCTTCAACAATCGATCCTCTTTGCCTCAGTTCCTGTAACCTTTTGAAGGCATCTTGAAGATAGTAGCTTATCACAAACCTTTTCCTCATAACCTTCTTCATTTTATCCCATCTCTTGATTTCTTGTTCTGCTTCTCTTTGTTGGGTAGCTTGCAAGTTTTTCCACCATAAGGCAATATAACTAGTAAATTCCAACATAACAATTCTAACCTTTGCATTATCAGGCACTTCATGGAATTAAAATTGGTTTTCAATCTTATCTACCTAATCCAGGTAATCATCAGCATCACCACTTCTAGAAAAAATTGGAATACGCATCCTCAATCCTTTAACTCTAGAGGTTCGTACATTTCTTTCTTCATCTGCATGGTAGTCCTCTACATCATCATCTCTTTCCACTTCTTCCTCAATCTCTTCAAGCACTAGCCTTCGTTTAGCATCCCTACTAATTCCTTCAACATGGGGCAGTCAAGTTGGGGTATTAACTCGACTAAACTGACCATTACCTTACCCTTACTGCTTACATTCTTTAATGGGGCTATTTCTAGCTCATTACCTATCTTCTTAGATAATAGTCACCAAACTAGCTACTAAGTTGGTAAGCTTATCTAAGCGATTACCCAGTAATTAAGGTGAGAAGGTTCCTTCTTGCCCTTGGCTATGTTGAGTTCTACTTTCTTAGTTTCCCAAAGTTCCTTGAACACTTGAATCTAACATTGATGGTTACTCCACAAAATTGACGTCTAATAATTCCACTTGAAGTTCTTTCTATAAATAACAACAGTAGATCAATAACCAATACTTCTAACACCACGACAATTATACAACAGACAAATAGTTAACTATATTCTGTTTTGCATATCGGAAATAGGGAAAACAGAGTATAGAACACTTCTAAACTACCAAACTCTAATATTAACAATAAAACCTCTATCATACGAGAGTAGTGACAGACTACTTAAAGAATACAGTAGCATAATTCAACTTTGAACGTAGCTATTGTATCCTATTTTGATTTCCTTAATTTAACCTATATTAACCTTAGGCTACTAAATATAAATTACTTGACATTAAATTGAGGAAAAGAATTTTTTTTTTTTAAATATGGAGTCGCCAACCGGTTCAACTAGTAAAAAAATAAAATTAGGGTTTTTAGGAAAACCCTAATTTTGATCACTAGTTTGCCAATATTTTAAAAAATTGAACTAGAAAACCAGGTTCAAGGGCTAATCTATTAAGACTAAGTCACCATGTGAAAATTAAAGAAAAAAGTTAATGGGTTTTATTTTTGTGATTTTTCTAAAAATATACCAAAGTTAACAAAATGTAATTAAAAATGATTTTTTATTGTATTTTTATTACGAATTTCTAAAAAAAGGAAAAAAAAATTTGTTTCTTAAAAGGTTACCCTAAAGGTGCCTACGTATCCGTTACTTTGGATCAAACCAACTATAGTTCCTTTTTTACAAAATTTTTAATGGGTAGGTTATTTTTATTTTGAAAACTGAGCCAAGTTTATATTTTTTTTTATCAATTTATTATTTTAAGAAAAAAAAACCTAAGAAATCTAATTTTTTTAATTAAATAAAAAACCCTAACTAACTAAATCTTTTTGAAAAAAAAACTCAATTTAGATCTTTTCTATTTTTCCAAAACCCTTATGTGTAAAAAAAATATATATTTTTTAATTTTTTTTAAAATATGGTTTACAAAAAAACTTAATTTAATTTAATTTTATTAGAATGGCTTTAAAAAAGTTTCAATAAATAATAACAAAAAAAACCTACACTCAAACATAAAAATAATTAATAAAGAAAAAAAATAACTAATAAAGTTAATTAATAAAAATTATTGAAATAAATAATTGAAAATTTACTAAGTGTCGGATCGTGTCGGTATTAGACGGTAATGGGTGAACATCTGGGCAAGAGCTGGATGTTGTTGGGTGAGACAGGGTGAGAGCTGGGCAATACTAGGTATGTATAGGGGTACTATTGGGCAGGAGTTGGACGACAGCACAAGTAAGGATCTAGTGGCACTAAGTGTGCACAAGGGCGCTATGTGTGAGCAGGAGTGAGAGTTGGGCTATAGCATAAGCGAATATCTGGCGACACTGGGCGAGATTGTGTATGTATGGGTGATTATAGGTGGTGTTATAGGAGATAATGGATATGGAAAACGAGAGCAAAATTTAGGCAACAATGGGCAGTGCTATGGGTAACCATGGCAATGCTATAGGTGATAGTGGGTGATGTTGTGGGCGATGCGGCAGTGTTGTAGATGACAATAAGCAGTACTATGGGTTACGCGGCGATAGGCTGGGTGGTGGTATGTAATGTTGTAGTGATTTTGTGGTATTGTGGGTGGCGGCTTGGGTGGTGGTACACAGTGGTTTGGTTATTGGTGTATGGGACACGTGGTGGTTGTATAGTAGCGTATGGTGGTTTGTGAAGAAGTGTGATTCTAAAAAACACTTTTTCAAATCCCTTGTTGATGTATTATTTATAAACCCAAAATCAAATCTTTCGTATTGAAGATACAAAAGAGACAATTGCGATTGCGATTGCGATTGCGATTCTTCAAAGATCTACCTAAACTTCTAGAAACCTTAATTTATTTTGAGCTTTTTCTTTCCAAGCCTGATCTAATTCAATTAAATATAGCCTAATAACTTAATAAATCCTTATTTGAGCCCCTAAATTAGATTGATTTTATTCTATATTGGTTTGGCCCAAAATTAATTAATTAAGTCCATCTTATCACCTTATTTAACAACTCAACTTAATTCAACTTGACATGACTTAACTTATGACTCAACTTGCTACGACCTAACTTGATTTTCTTTTTTTCTTTTTATTTTATATTTTTATTTTTCCGTTTATTTATTAACCTGGCTCAATTAACAAAATTGGCAAAAATGAGGTATGTATAGCAGCCCCTCTTTGTAATGAAGTTCAATTAGAACTTTGCAACAATGACAAAAGAGATACCCATTTTTACCCGACCCAGCTGGGATAATCCAAAGAGGATAAATCTCTTCAAGATTAAAACTTTGTTTTAGTGAATAATCCGAAGAGGATAGATCTCTTTAAGATCCCTTTTGATTTAATCCGAAGAGAATAGGTCTCTTTGAGATTTGTTTTGACTTGTGATTTGAAGAGAATAGTTCTCTTTAAGATTAAAACTTTGTTTTGGTTGGTGGATCACCTAAAGAAGATAGATCTCTTCGAGATTCATTTTGACTTTAATGACTAATCTGAAGAGGATAGATGTCTTCAAGATTCATTCTGATTAATTCGAAGAGGATAAATCTCTTCTAATTTATTTTAGTTAATCTGAAGAGGATAGATCTCTTCTAGATTCATTTTAGTTAATCTGAAGAGAATAGATCTCTTTGAGATTCGTTTTAGTTAATCTAAAGAGAATAGATTTATTTAAGATTGGTTTTAGCTATTCTGAAGAGGATAGATCTCTTTAAGATTGGTTTTGGTTAATTCGAAGAGGATAGATCTCTTTAAGATTGGTTTTGGTTAATTCGAAGAGGATAGATCTCTTTAAGATTGTTTTTTTTTTTTTTTGTTGATCCAAAGAGTATAGATCTCTTTGAGATTCATTTTGGTTGATCCGAAGAGGATAGAACTCTTTAAGATTCGTTTTGGATTTTTTGAAGAGGAGAGATCTTTTTGAAATTCATTTTGGTTATTCCGAAGAGAATATATCTCTTCAAGATTGGTTGCAAAAACTAGGTTAATTCTTCTAAATATCTCTTTACAAAGACTTTTAAATTATTTTTTCTGGGATTGAAGAATTTCTTAGATAGCAACTGATTGGCATGCTTACATTGACATCCGATATTCACTCATTCAATTAGCAGAATTTTACTAAAGGACTGTGATTGCTTCTTCTTTCTTTTTTCCTCTTTTCTTCTTTTTCTTTTTTTTTTTCTCTTTCTCTGAAATTTCCTAAACTTTTGAGTTTTATAGCCATGCTTATGCCTTGAATTTGCTTTGTTGATACCATATTTCAACTTCTACTCTTCATGACTTCTAAATGGTAATTCTCTTTTCAAAATAACCAAGATTATATTATTAAGAACATTCGATTTCTTTCTTTTTTGGTGATTTGGATTCATTAGTAAGGGTCTGGTGTTTAAGTGTATGAAGCTAAGAAACAAGGGTTTATTGGTGAAATGTTTTTTGGTCAATGATTATCCAAATTCAAAAACATTCATGGATATCAACTTTACTTGTAAACGATGAAAGATTAACCACAAAATTATTCAAGAAAAATTGAAATCTTCATTGAACTCAATTTTCATGGATAATACAACTTGATTACATCTGAATTCACTGGTCCCCTTAATTTTGAGCCATCTATCTCTGTCATCACTAATGTACCTCTTGATAATACCTTTTTCACCACATAAGGGCCTTCATAATTTGTAGCAAACTTGCCCTTAGGGTCTTTCACATTTGGCAACACTTTCTTCAACACCAAGTCTCCCTCTTTGAAGTATCTCGAGCGTACTTTCTTGTTAAAAGCTTGTACCATCTACTGTTGGTAGCATTGACCATGACATATTGATGCAAGTCTCCTTTCATTAAGGAGATTCAAATGTTATATCCACTTCTTCACCCGCTTTGCTTTATCAAGCTGAGTTTCCTCCAATACTCAAAACAAAGGTATTTCTACTTCTACCAGTAATACTGCTTTGGTTCCATACACCAATGAATAAGGTGTTGCACCAGTAGAGGTTTTGTACACCATAAGAGCAAAGGGAAGAAACTCAGGCCAATCTCTATAAGTGATTACATTTTCTCAATGATTCTTTTGATATTCTTATTAGCGGCTTCAATGGCCTTGTTCATTTGAGGTCAATATGGAGTTGAGTTTCTGTGATTGATCTTGAATTGGTGGCACACTTCATCTATTAACTTATTATTCAAATTTGTCCCATCGTCTATAATAATAAACTCGAGTACACCGTATCTTGCAATAATATATCTTTTCAAGAATTTGACTACCACTCCTTTCGTTACCGTAGCATATAATGCAGCTTTTACCCACTTGGTGAAATAGTTGATTGCGACTAAAATGAATCTGTACTTGTTTAAAGCTATCAGTGAAACTGGACTAATTATGTCAATTCCCCACATTGAGAAAGGCCAAAGAGCCAATAACATATGTAATTTTTAGGAAGGAGCATTGATTTTGTTAGTGCACACCTTGCATAGGTAACAGTATCTTACGTGCTTGATACAATCTACTTCTATCATTATCCAAAAATACCCCACTCTCATGATATTTCTAGCTAACATATACCCATTCATGTGAGAATCATAAACTCCTTCATTACTTCTTTCATTAATTTCTTAGCTTCTTCTTCATCCATACACCTTAGCAATATTGCATCTGGTGATCTCTTATATAACGTAGCTCTACTTAAGAGGAAATGAGTAGCCAACCTTTTTAAAGTTTTTCTATCTTTTCGATTAGCATCTTTAGGAAGTTCCCCCATTTGGAGTAACCTTTTGATATCATGATATTAAGGTTCTTTTGATTCATTATCTCTAATTACAAGGTAAAAGCTAGTTTTTCTTATACTTCAATCTTCAGGGGCTAAATTTCTATCCCACCTATGACTTTTACCATTGACGCTAATGTAGCCAATGCGTCGGCAAATTGATTTTGGATCCTTGGAATGTAAGTGAATGAAATCTTCTAGAATTTTTCAATTAGCTTTCCTAAATGTTCATGATAAGGTACCAATTTCTCGTCATTTGTCTTACTCTCCTAAGATCTAGAGAATTGTAAGGGAAGAGTCTCCATATACTTCAAGCTTTTGTATTCCCATATTTAACATCATTTTAAGCCTCAAAATGCAAGCTTCATATTTTGTTATGTTGTTGGTATATGGAAATGTTAATCTTGCTACCACAGGGAAATGGTTACCTTCAGGTGATACCAATACTGCTCCTTTCCCACATCCAAACACATTGGTTGCTCTATTAAAATACATTTTCCACCTCGATTTTTCACCAATCAATTCATTCTCCATCATCACATTTTCATCAGGAAATTATGCTTTTGAACCATTATCCTCATCTTCTAATAGATATTTTACCAATTAATCAACCATCGTTTGCCCCTTAACTGAACTCTGACTTACATATTTGATATCAAATTCAGAGAGTAGCATTTGCCACTTTGATACTCTCCCAATTAACACAGGCTTTTTTTTCTAAATACCTCAATGGGTTATGTTTTGTCAACAACTTTATTAAATAATAGAGAGTGTATTGCTTGAGATTATGCATCACCCATACTAAAGCACAATACGTTCTTTCTACCTTTGAGTATTTTTGTTCGCCTTTTATGAACTTCTTGCTTAAGTAATATATAAGATGCTCTTTTCTTCCTGTTTTGTCTTTTTGCCCCAACATACATCCCATCGACTCAAGAAGGATTGTTAAGTAAAGAATCAATGGTCATCCTAGTGTAGGAGTAACTAGTACAGGAGGATTCATGAGATACTCTTTGATTTTAGTAAATGTTTGCTCACACTCTTCATCCCATTCGATGGACACATTTTTCCTCAAAAGTTTAAATAACAGTTGCATCTATCAGTTAACTACGATACAAACCAAGTGATGTAATTCAACCTTCTCAGTAGTCCCCGAACGTCTTTTGTAGTCTTAGGTGCTGGTATGTTTACGATTACCTTGACTTTATTTGGATCCACTTTAATTCCTTTGCTACTAACTACAAAACCCAACTTGCTTGAAGTTACTCCAAAAGTGCACTTTTCAAGATTTAACTTCAATTAAAACTTCCTCAATTGTTCAAATAGTTTATGCAAAATATCTACTTGACTTTCATCCTCTTTGGATTTAGCGATCCTATCATCTACACAAACCACAATTTCCTGGTGCATCATGTCATGAAACAAAGCTACCATAACAAGCTGATAAGTTGCCCCAACATTTTTCAACCCAAAAGGCATTACACGATAACAAAATGTTCCCCAAGTGGTAATGAAAGTTATTTTGATTTTATCTTCTTCTAACATTTTAATTTGATTATATCCCAAGAAACCATCCATGAATGACAAAAGATGGTTCCTAGCTGTATTATCCACTAATACGTCAATATGTGGCAAAGAAAAGTTATCCTTTGGTGTCGCTTGGTTTAAATCATAGAAATCTATGCAAGCCCTAACTTTCTCATTTTTCTTCAACAATAGCACCACATTAGCTACCTATTCGGGGTAATTCGATACTTCTATGAACCTGACTTCTAACGACTTCTTCACTTCTTCTTTTATTTAGAGGAGTATGTCTGGCCTAAATTGTCTAAGCTTTTTTCTTTTCAGTTTAATTTCTTCCCTAGTTAGCAATTTATGAACCATAATAGACGAGTCTAAACCGGGCATATCTTCATAAGACCAATGGAATATGTCTAAGTATTCTTATAGCAATTGTGACAACTCTTATTTTTGGTGATCTGTTAAATTACCACCAATTTTCAAGTTTCATGGACTTTCCTCTATTCCTAAGTTAATCTCATCCATTAGTTTGTCAATAATCACTTTACCCTGTTCATGTTGATGTTAACTCTCCTAAATTTCGTTTGGAGTCTCAATATCATCTCTAATGTTTGACGCAATAAAGCTGAAGGTGATATTGATACTTTCATCATTTACACACACGAGATATCCATTACATTCATCATTTTTATCGGATTTAAAGAATAAAGGAAGAAAG
Source organism: Lumnitzera racemosa (assembly GCA_024138005.1). Lineage (NCBI taxonomy): Eukaryota > Viridiplantae > Streptophyta > Magnoliopsida > Myrtales > Combretaceae > Lumnitzera > Lumnitzera racemosa. Next base: position 68,459,274 of record JAMXBC010000005.1, on the reverse strand, counting down.
AAAAAGGATAACGAATAAATAATAAAGAAGAATTGATAGAAGAAAAGGAATGAATTTTATCAAATGAAAGAATTCAAATCGTGTGAAAGGAAAAGTTTAACTAATCAAATTAATTATTAAAATCGAATGCTCCTAATTAATCTAATTTTGCATTTCTAAAGAAACCTATTAACAAAAATGGAAAACCGGTTACACAAGGAAACCGGTACACCAATATCTTCCTTCTCATCTAGACAGATGCAGCATTGCTAAGTCAAGATATTAGATAAACTGGCTATTTCGGGTTCTTGAACATTAGTTAGTGCTGGGAATGTCTTGCAGATGTCCAGAAATTCCATGTGAGCATGATATAGTCGATCTCCTCTCTTGCTATTGGTTTTAGCCTTCATTTCTTGAATCTCCTCCTCGGTAGGCTTATACCCAAGCTCAAATGTTACAATCTACTGCTTAGGCTATTTTAAACTACCCTGTGCCCCCTGTCTTGCTTCTTCGATTACACTAACTTCGTCAAAAATCTACAACCCTAGTTTTTCTAATTCTTCATCGCCAACATATGGAATAGTCATCTATTTGTAAGTCTCGTAGTCTTGCTCCCTGAGAATAGTAACCAACTGGTTGTTGACTATGAATTTCACTTTCTGATGTAGGTTGGATGAAATTACCCCTGTTAAATGAATCTTCGGTCTTCATCATAGAAGGTTAAAAGTTTGCAATATATCCAAAACTTGAAAGGGAATAGTAAACACCTATGGGTCGATCTCGACTTGCAACCCAATTTCTCTAATTATCTCCCTTTTTTATCCATCAAAAGCTCTTACTGAAATCGAGCTAAGCTTTATCTCAGTCACATCCATTCTAAGTAAATTTAGTGTCACTAATAAATACACGTTCAATGATGACCCATTATCTATTGGAACTCGAGAAATCACTTTCCCTGCACACTTAACTACTGTGAAGAGGGGCTTTATGTGCTGGTCTTATTCTTTACTTAGCTCATTTAGCAACAATGAAATTTGATCCATTGTAAATATTAAGTTTAACACCAGCCTTAGTTTTTTTGTAGAAACCCTTTTATGTACTTTGACATCCTTTAGAATTTTGATTAATACCTCTTTATGAGTATCTAATGACAACAGCAAGCCTATTAGAGAGATTTGGGCCGGTACTATGGCTAACTGATCTATTATCTTATACTCACTGGCTTTCAGTATTTTCTTAACAACATTCTGATCTTTATCATCCATATCCTCAAAGATCTTTTGAGAAGCCTCTTTCACAATAGACTTCCTCTTGGCTTCCTTGTTCTGATCATAAACTCATCTTAAGCGTGTAAGCCCACCGACCATGGGTGATGAGGCTTTGGTTGTTTGATTCACCATTTGGTAATCTAGAGGTGCTGCTCTGTAATTCTCTAGGGCTATGGGGACATTGGAAGCAATTTTCTTAAGCTTATCGAATTTTTCAACCTTCTTAGTCTACACATCATACCCAAAACCAATGGCTTGGGCTTGTCTCCAATCATTCCAACCATCTCAACCATCTTCTTAGCTTCTACAATATGTCTATCTTCTTCCTCAAATTATAGACCCCATCTAATGGGTAGGGCATTAGCATATATGGTGGGCGAACCGTCATAATCCACCAAATACTCAAACTTCCCTAATAGTTCTCCTAGAGTATTAATCGTCGGATCTCCGGCTTTATATCTTTTTCTAAGCTCCTTCTATGTACTTCTTTTTTGCAATTTTGGAATTGTCATAGCCATAATATCAGCTTTCTTTATCTTCCCATCCTTCAACAGCTGATATATTGTCGGTTTAGTTCGGGTCCTATCCTTGAGATTCATATTCTGCAAAAGCCTAGCTTGCCTTAGATTCCAAGCGATCTCCTCAATACTAATGGGGAGACTATCTAGATCAATCTTTAGTTCAGAAACTTCAGTAATAATCACATTGATCAAATTTTCATGATTCGGTAAAGGGTTGTTAACTACATTGGGAATAGGAGTCTAGATGAAATCTATTTGAGCCAATTTAGCGACAATAATATCCTAGATCTTATCTCTGAGTCTCTAACACTGATCTATAAAGTGCTCCACTTACTCCAAATGATAATCACATTGAAGCTTTGGGTTATAATCCTTCGGTTTTTGTCCTTCCTTTAGTATTTCAATCGTCAAGAGATTCTTCTTTCTTAATCGTGAGAGAACCTAGCTTAGAGGAATGGGAATATGTGTGAACTATCTTCTTTATAGGCGGTTGGTCAAATTTAGGCTTGATGAGGGATTAGATCCTCCAGTTATGGCTAATGGGGGTATAGTTCTGACAAGGTTGTCGGTATTAACGACACTTATAGTGGTTTCTTTGGTTTTATTAGAAAATCTTAGGGGAGGTATCTTCTTCTTAGTTGCTTTAGGATTAAGAAGTCTCTTAGTAGTAATAGCATCCTCAATTCAGTACCCTAAGGTTACAATTTCTGCAAAGTTGGAGGTAAGGTGCTTAACAAGATGTTAGTAATAAGGTTTCCAGTAGTATTAATGAAAGAGAAGGTCAGATCCTTCTCAGTTAAGGGTGGAGTCACCCTAGCTGCCATGTACCTCCATCTCTGAGCATATTCTTTAAAGTTCTCATTAGCCCCCTTTCATAGATTATTCAAATCCCATAGAGATGGGGCCACTTCAATGTTGAATTCATACTAATTGCAAAAAGCCCGTGATAACTTATCCCAAGTATTGATCTAGTTCAAATCTAACTAGGCGCACCAAGTTAAGGCAAGCCCAATCAAACTGTCTTGAAAAGTTTAGACCATCACCTTGTCATACTTTGTGTATTTTCCCATTTTCCTGATATATAACCTAATGTGGAGCTTCGAATAACTAGTTCCATTGTATTCTCGAATTCAGGCACTTTAAACCTTTCTGGGAAGTCATGGTCTTCATATGTCAGAGTTGTTCATCCCTATCTATTCAAACTTGTTAACCATTTCTAGGGTTTTCATCTTCTCGATCAACTTCTACAGAAGCTTTCTTTCCATTTTCCAGTATTTCTCTTTGATCTCCTTCCTCCATACCTCAGCATTAAGAGTTGATTCTTCATCTTGGTCATTTCTACATTCTGATTTGGGTTAACTTGAGATCTTTTTCTGTCGTTAAGAATCCCAATAGCCTGAGAGAGAGCTTGAATCTATTTAGTTATCTTATTTGTGCTTTCCTCAAGAGTTGCTACTCTCAGGTCAGGTTTGATTTGATTGACATTTCCAGTACCCTGAGTTGACATCCTAGCTTTAGAATAAGCGAATATTGAGCTTCTAGTTGAGCCTGTTCGTTTGAACGTTATTATTGAAATCTTAGGTGAAAACCCAAGTTTTAGAATTTTTTGTAAATTAAAGATTTTTGTTTGTTGTTCTATTATTTGCCTCTTTTTTTATTTTTCTTTTAATTTTCTTTTTTTTTTGAAAATAAAATCAACTAAACAAATAAATAAATAATAAAAATAATGAGTGAGAGATCGCACAATTAATGAAAATTGTATTTACTAAAGCTACAAATTTATTAATCATAAGATCCAACTTATACAATAGACTAAAAGAAAAGAGAAGAAAAACTCCTACTAATTTTCCTAAAAACTTAAATCTTATATTTACAAGAGCTAGTGAATCTGGCTGGGATGGGCGTCATCAACTTCCCTCATATGTCTTCTCACCGTGACATCCCTTTCTTGGATCTTGCTCCTTAAGAATTAATTTTGCTCCAACAGTCTCTTATTTTCCAACTTTAACTCTTCAACGATTCTCTTACCTTCTTAGAACTGGGCTTCAACTCTAGCCTGGTATGGTGTCTTGGTAAGCTTACTCAGTAGGTGAAAAACGTATTGGTTCTAGCTCGTGTCTAAATATGTTGGGAGCTTTGTACCGTATCTCTCCAGTCTTCTCCAATTAATCATAAATGAACTACTTGATGGCTCGGTGTTCTTTGACTTTGCCTCTCAAAGTTCTTACATTGACTATCTTTTTGACTTCTCTCCGTTCCTACAACTTTATGAGTTTTGCTATTCGTTGAATCAAAGTAGTCATAGGTAGACAAGGATCTTGATAATTTATTATGACAACATCTAAGGAGTCTCTATAGGCTATTTCTTGAAGTGGACCCAGCAGTCTAGTGACATAAGTGGAAAGCATCATATATAGCCAGTAATACCGATAAGGGGGACTCCTACATAATTGGCGTACCCTAAGACGGCTTAAGTGCAGTAGCTCCATCTAGCTGTCCACATAAAGTCTACTGGTTGCATTTTGTTGATAACTAACACTTATCCATAAATTGAGCTTCATCTAGTACCATGAGGTAGTAGGCAAAGTCATTAATTAGATTCATATTTTCAGCCAGGGACTCTCTGAGAAGATTCCCTCCATACCCCTATGTATGATCGAAAAACCATACGATAAGGATTATAGGATTAGTTATGAAATAACAATAGCTTTACTTCTTCAAGTGGGTGAGTGTCTTAAATTATTCTACCAGTAATGCCGGTATATAAGATTTACCAATTAAGAACTAAGTCACTAGCTTAGCAACCCTATAATGGACTTGAGCATATTTGAAGGGAAATAGTGCTGTTCCAAACATCACTACAATAAATGCGTTGACCCTCTTTTCAGCCTACGATTCATATCTTCCACAGAAGATTTGACGATGTCTTTGATAGGCATTTGAGCTTGAAAACCAATCTACTAATCTTAAGTTGCTGAGACATTTCTAGCCTTCTGAAGACAAGAATGGTGCCAAGGCTAACTTCTTGACTCCCAACAATGTCATGAAAGCTTTCTCGAGTTGGACTTTGAGATTAGGGATAGCTATACCTACTTCGAGGGGCGGGGTACTAAGTAGCTGCGAGTACTCTTCTATAGTGGGTGTCAATACGTGTGGGCCGAAGCTGAAAGCTGTAGATTCTGGATCCCAATAATGGATAAGGGCTTAAATTAGAGGCTAGTGGAGCTAGACAAGCATAAGGGATATGGCTAGCCTTGATCTTCTTGTAAATGTGGTCTTGCTTAGTAGGTGGAAACTAGTTTAACCAATCTCTTAGGATGGCCTCGAAGAAGGAGTACTTATCCAATTAGACTTCATGGACAAGCTATAGATTGACATTACCTTAACTCTCCATATCTCTATTACAAAGAAAATATAAACAAAATAAAATGTAACAATTATTTACGATAAGGCCACTTACTTTAGAATAAAGTTAGATATAATGTTAATAATTACATAATTCTTTTAAAGATTTTCTTAGAAATTGCATAGCCTTTTACTAAATAAGGAGCAATAAAAAAAAATATACATATAACATAAGGAAATAAAATATTTACAAAGAAACGAGCATAATCTAACATATAACAAATGCAATATGTTACACATAGATGCAATGCAGTGGGGTTGGTAATTAATAAATTATAGGAAGTATGACAAATTCATGATCAAGGAGCATCCTTATATATAAGTAGGTTCGAAATAAGATTTTTTTTTTAAATGAAGCTCGCAAATACTTATATATATAAGGGTTACTGGTTTTTTTTTTTAAAATTAATTTCCCTTTTTTAAAAAAAGAAAGTCAAATTAACCTCATATTAATCGAGCTTTCCCTATAATTTACAAAATAACAACCCCTTTTTTCAAAAAGGATGATATAAGAAGGTGGGGTCTACAAGTCCCAAGCTTTATAACTTCAAGGCTTTTCAAAGAGAAGCCTAATAGGCTACATCGAAGCCTGAGTTAGCTCGCCTATCACCACCAGGTAAGGGTAAAGGCCTCCATGACTTGAGGGTTACATAATGACAACTTGTTCTAAGTTTCTAATGTGACCCAAGTCTAACTACATCTAAAGACATAGATGGTTAATAAACCTCTCCCCTCCCCACCCCTTCTTAATTCCCTTAGAGGGCCTATTGGGCCAAGCTTTTTCTTATTAAGGCTTATATCACTAAAAGATAATTAGTACAATTATAATATAATACAAAAATAAAATAATAATACAAAAGCCTATAAAAAATTTTTTAACTTTCACATGGCTAGCCCACCAAGTATCCATAGTGGAGTCGCTAATTCTATTGAACCCTATTTCGATTTCCTTAATTTAATTTATATTAAGCTTAACCCACTTAATACAAATTACTTGACATTAAACTAAAGAAAACTTTTTTTTTTTTAAATATGAAGTCGCCAACCAATTCAACTAGTAAAAAAATAAAATTAAGGTTTTCAGATGGGAAAACTCTAATTTAATCACTAATTTGCGAATATTCTAAAAAATTGAACCAGAAAATCGAGTTTAGGGAGCTAATCTATTAAAACTAAGTCATCAAGTGAAAATTAAAGAAAAAATTGATGGGTTTTATTTTTATAATTTTTTTAAAAATATTAAAATATACCTAAATTCACAAAATGTAACTAAAAATAATTTTTTAATATTTTTTTATTACAAATTTCTAAAAAAAAGAATTTTTTTTAAACGATTGTCTCGAAAGTACTTACGTACTCACTATTTGAAATCAAACCGACTATAGTTCTTTTTTTACAAAATTTTTAATAGGTAGGTTATTTTTATTTTGACAAACAAGTCAGGTTTACGGTTTTTTTATCAATTTATTATTTTTTTTCTAAAAAAGCTTAACATAATCTAATTTTTTTCAATTAAATAAAAAAACCCTATCTAACTAAAATTTTTTTTCATCTTTCGTCGCTACAATCCCGACATTGAAACACACCAAACATCAACCGGCCGCACGTCCATGACACTACAGCAGAACGCTCCAACACTGTCCACACACCGGCTACTTCGCAGATCACCATCCATATACGAGTCCTCACGCTGAGTCACAACTCCACAGTCCATGACCTATGCGCACTCACACAAATGCTGAGCACCCCACTTCAACTGCACGACAATAGATCTTCGCTAATGCTCACAACCTGATCTCACAAACACATTGTCCACAACCGCAACACCCACTCCAATACATTACTTGACACACTTTACCAACAACTAACGAACAAGCCGTAGCAGTATGACCAACGAACCAAGCCATTGCCACTATGCCCTAACTGTAACCTAGCAACCTCCAACACTAAGCAACCCCTTGTCCTTAACTATCCTCCACCAACAGCAACACCAACACCTACTGTAGCAGCGCACCGTGACAAGACACATACAATGAACGCATATTAAACCCACAAACCAACACACGCAGCCCACGAGTCACACTTGCAAATTGGCCGTCTCTTGTCCTTGCGTGACCCAAAACGCGAGATACCAATCCTCGATGCCCGATCCCTGCGCGACCCCGTTGTAACAGCTCCGCGAACACTGCAGAACACCATCCTCGCAACATAGTAGCCCATGACCAAGCTCCACTGCAGCATCCCATCTTTCATCGTTACACGCTCCATCACCGGTCGATGTACGGTCACAGCTTCCCACGGATAGCAAACCCAACGACCCCTCTCTCGCAAACACTCCATCAACCATCGACAGGTACGAACCAACCCATGGTTCACGCCAGTCCAAGTCGTGAATTCGACCAAATTACCACTATAACTCGAAACACTGCAACTAACTGTAGTTTTGTCAATGGATTTATTATAAATATTGAGTTTCCCACTCGATTTGTTAGAGAAATATATGTGTAACATTGGTTTACTGTTGCTATTGAAGAAAGTGAGCAAACCAACCTGAATAGCGTTCGAACCCCACAACCTAAACGAAAAGCCACCAACCCGGATCCGCTGATTGACCCCTACGGGCTACCAACTCAGGTTCGGTCCCTTTCTTCATTTTTTCTAATTATTTATCTATATATTATTATTATATTATATTAAATTTATTCCATTATATTATATTTATTTATTTATGTAGGAGGCTGTTTAATATATAAATAGTATATATTAGCTTAGGAGATTTGTTTAGAGTTAAGTTTCTTTTTTTCTTAGAATTTATCACTTAGAAAACTTATTTTTAAAAATAAAAATCAATAAAATTTTTTTTAGGATGTTTTAAAGAGTTTTTGTAAAATAAAACTACTTAATAATTAGGACCCTTTACATTTTGTTTGAATAAATTAAATTGATAAAAAGGTAAACTCGATTGGTTTTTTTTAGAAATTAAAAAAAAAAACCAACACATTAAAGTTTTCGAAAAAAACAACGGTTGTTTGATCTTGACTATTGAGTACGTATGCTTCTTCTTAGTGACTTTGAAATTTGTAGAGACTTAGTTTTTTTTTTTTAATTTTCTTTTGGTTTTTATTTTTCGTAAAACTATTTAAAAAATTGATAAATAAGCCTAATTTCAAAAAATAGATAGTGGTATCCATTAGGGTTTAATAAGTTAGTCTCGAATTTAGAAATCTTTGGTTTTTATCAAATTGAAATCAAAGACTAGTAGCTAAATCATAGTCAATCTATCCCAATTGATTGCGATCTCTCTTTTTCTCAACTTTGGTTGGATAATGACTCCAAAAGTTTTTTTTTTTTTTAAAAAAAAAAACTAGAATTTCCTAATTTCTTTAGTCAAAGATTAATAATGAATGGGTTAAGGTATAGTATTAATTAGAAAGTATGAAATAAAATAAAAAAAATAAAAAACAAAAAATAAAAAATTTACACTCGACAATTTAGCGACTCCACTAGGGACGTAAAGAGGGATAGCTACTTAAATTTACCGAAATTAAGATTATTTTTAGAAAAATAAAATAAAATACACTTAAGGTGGTTATTTTATTTTATTTTATTTCTTTTTGTACTAATACTTTTTGTTGCAATTTATTTAGGGGGGGTCGTTTTGGGGTTTCTTTATTTCATTTTATTTTTCACATCATAAATGTATGGTAGATATGGTCAAAACTAGGCCGTCTTATGACCTTAGAAAGGGAGTCATTGTGTAAGTTTTAAATGTTGTGTGTAACTACCTTTTGAGACCGATCAGGTTACCCTACTCAAGTTTAGATATGGCCATAAAACCATTACTTTGAAAAATACGGTGGTCGTAGAACTTGAGGATCTTTAGAACCCACCCTTTGCATGCATTAAAACCTCTTTTCAAAAATTACAAGAACCCATGATATGGCAGACCTAAACAGACAAGGGCAATCGTAAAGTTATATTGCATTATAGAGCCTTATTGTAATATTTCCCTGTAAATAGCTTATAATAATTCTATGTAAAGTTTATGATAGGTTGTCATTATAATTCTTTTTTTTTTCTTCAGATAAGTACGGCTAGATTAAGTTAAGGTGGGCCTTTGAAGAAATCCATATCCACTCGCCTCACTGGCCTCAAAGATTACTTTAAATATGGTTTCAACTTTTTAGCCCAAATAGGAAAGGGTTTATTAAGAATAAGATTGGGCCTATCCTTTCCCTACAAAAGATCCTTGTAAACGTTACTCTAATGCGGACCTTAGTTTATCTATGGGAGCCCGAATCTATCGCTTTTTGTTTAAGCTCACATCAGTTGAGCCCAACCTTAGAAGAATACTCCCAATTGTTGTGGGCCCTTATTATCACAAATGATATCTACGTCCCGGATTTGGAAGCTACAATACCAAAGCTCTTTAGTAAGTTTTTAGGATTAAAAAAAACTGAGATAAACTCGAAAGCCTAGCACTAAGTTCAAGGGAAGACCATTGAGATGGAGGACATCATGGGTTGGTTTTCTACTGAGTTGAAACATAAAGATAAATAGGATGTTTGTACAAACCTGGAAGCTTAGCACTAACACCAAGTCAATGCCTATATCTTAGTAGTATTTAGCACCATTCTATTCCCTGATGATAGACGTCGGGTCTACTTTAGAGTTGTAGAAATCTTAACCTAGTTTCTTAAAGGGAAATCATACGTCATGACCTTCTTGGTCGAACAAATTTGATCACTAAATCATCTTAAAAAGAAGAAATGAGGGGATCTGAAGACCAATATGGTTCTACTTATAGTCTAGTTTGTCAACTACATGAGAATTTACCAACTCAATTTCAATTGAGCTGATTTTACCCCAGCAATACGATCTCATCAAGTCTTCTGAAGAAAGAATTGAGCTACTTAAAGACATAGCTACCCATTACTAGGTCTAAAATTTTTAGAGTATGAAAGCCGAAGAACTATTGTGGATGCCTAGGTGGTTTGCAAGCATGGAAATGATAAGAAAATTTGAAGATTTTAAGGCAGTAACCCTTATTGGCTTTCACCTCTGTACCAAATATGTTCCAACCAATGGACTCATTGAAGATATGATTCCTAAGCCATCATTAGAAGCTGTCTCACTGGACTTTCATAACCTTAACATGTTGGTGGCTGACAAAGTGGCCAAGCTTCTAAGCATTTGAGCTCTTTGGTGTATAAGGAAGATCACCCCTACCACTAAGGGGATAGTAGGCAAAAGTCAAACAACCAAAGGACTTCTCTATAGCCAGCTGAAGAAGCTAAAGGATATGGAAGAGACAAAGGAGAAGGAAGAAGTCCAAGTCGAAGATAAACCTGAGAAAGTAAGTGAAAGAGAACAGTAGCTAAAAACTCGTTATGAGGAATATCATTAGAAGATAAAGGCATTAGAAGCATAGCTAAAAAGGATTAAGGGCAAGGAAGAGGAGGCTCCCAAAATTTGAAAGGGGAAAGACTTAAGATGAGCTCATTAACCATAAGAAGATTAGAATTTAGTTTTTTTTTTTTTTTAGTTTTCTTTCTTTAGGATTCTTTTTCGAATGAAATAAGTGATTTAAAGCTTCATAACTGCAAAGATTAATAAAAAGTAGTTAAGTTTTGTCACATCAAAGGTCTCTTGTTAGTTCTTAATTTTCATTGCATTTGTGTGCCGTATACCTTACATTTGTATATTTAATGATCTTTTTAGGAAAATATGATATGTACTAACGTTTTATTGAGGTTTCATTTCTATCAGATTTCAAGATAGCTCCCAAATGTCAAGTCTTTCAGAGAAGTTTGATCAAAACATGTTCCTAAACCAAAATGGCCAACACTAAAGGAGATGACAAAGACCCCAAGATCAATGATCCTACCAAGTTGAGGTTTTGGTCCATAGAAGGAGCTATGGAAAAGATGGTAGAACAAATGAGCTTCCTAGTAGATAGCATTGCTTTGCTTCGAGCCACAAAACTAGCTAATGAAGGGAGTTCCAAGGCTCGTTACGGGAAGAATACCAAGGCTCTTAAAGCAAAGAACAATTATCCAAAAGACCCATTTAAGGTAGAAGAAGTTTATTCGAAAGTTAACCAGAAATTTGAACCTGATACATATGTAGCCCCAACTAATGCAAGACCTACTAACTCAAGGCTTATTGTGGATAGTTTGAAAGAACTAGAAAGGAAACTGACCCAAAAAATAACAGAGAAGATGAAGGCACTTACGGGGTGTGATGGATTTAAATAGGTGAAGATCACTAAGTTTTTTCTACATATGACATTGGAGCTTACCCTAAGAAGTTTAAGGTATCAGAGTTTGAAAAGTATAACAAGACAGGCTGCCTTAAGCTTTATATTAGGTTATATGTAAGGAAGATGGGTAAATATGTTCAATATGATTTACTCATGGAGTAGATGTTCTAGGATAGTTTGACTGGATTGGCCCTAACCTGGTATGCACAGCTCCACCTAAACTAGATAAATACATGGGAGAAACTCGTTAAGGCATTTTATGAACAATATAAGTTCAACGTATAAGTAGCTCTAACCATGATGGATTTGGTCACCCTATGGAAGAAGAACAACGAATCTTTCAGGGAGTATGCTCAAAGATGGAGGTCCTTAACTGTGAGGATATTTACTCCTACAACCAAGAAAGAGCTCACATCAGCTTTCATTAACACTTTGGAAAGGCCTTATTTCTCTCATCTCATTGGTCAAGCCTCATCCAACTTAGTTGAAGTAATGGTAATAGGATGCAAGATTGAAAGCGCTATCTCTTTCGGTAAGCTTGAAGAGCCATCAAATAGAAGGCCAGCTATTTCATCTTCCGTTCTTAGACCGACCATCAACAAGCCTAAAGAATCCATGGTCAGTGTGGTAAATTCAAATGTTAAACCAAATGCTTAAGTTGCTTACAAGACAAATCCACCTTCGACTCAAAATAGTTCAGAGATTAGCCTCAAACTAATAGGGGCCTTAGACAGTTTACTAAGATACTGGTCCCCTTAAGTCAAGTTTTTGAGAAGTTGCGAAAAGATAATTTGATACTGTATGAACTTCCTAATGATTAGTACAAGCCGAGAATCTTTAACCCTACGGTAAAGTATGAATATCATTGTAGACAAGTGGGGCACTTGATTGATTCATGTTGGAGATTGAGGAACAAAATTCAAGACTTAATAGACGAAAAGACAGTGCAATTAGACTTCGTACAAGCCCTAGCTCCGAATGTTAATGTTAGATATCTCTTATATATTTTAATGATAACAAAAAAGGTTAAAAGCTAATGAATCTTTAAGAGTGTAGGCTTATAGAAGGTTTTTCAGAAACTATATTTTCGCATATTTAAGTCACATTTAGAAGTTGCAAACTGTTTGAAAATAGACTATTTTGGAAAGTCTTTAGAAAGTATTATAGAAGCTCTTATAAAAAGGAATTCATACAGCTCTTCAGAAGCTTGTTCAAAGACTTATGAGAAAAGAAGGCTAATACTCTTCCAAAGGTAGGTTTGGAAACTTACGTGAAATATTAATTTTTATCAGATTTGGATTATTCAAGACTTAGCTCTACTAGATTATCTGTATTAGGAAAAAACATTTAATCCCGTTTCACTCAAGATGGAATCATGATCCATAGGGATTTATTTTAAGAGAAAATATATTTGGATAAATTAAGATATGTAGAAAAATGGATAAGGATAAGGTTATATCGGATTTTGTGGGATTTCAAATTTTGAACACAAGGTTTATCCGCAAATAGCTAATGAAAGCTGATCCTTTTAAATTCAAATCAAAGATTATTTGGTGATTACAAATTGAAGTTTATCTGATCTAGAAAAAATAAGGAGAGTTGTTATGAAATTTAAATGATCGAGATCTTCTCATAAAAATATCCATAGAATTATCTAGAATAACTAATGGCTAGATAATTATGGAAGTAAAGAAAATGTTCAGATTTTTAGTTGTTGGAAAAAATCAATATAAAAGGAGAAGATATTCAAAATGTGGAGACACAACTCTAAAGAATTATTATCATTGCACAAAAAATCTTGATTAGTTTTTACCTTCTAAAAGGTTTCAGAAAGTACTTTAAATACTTCTTTAGAGAGCTGCATCAAATCAAAGTTCTACAACAACTGTTGTTTCTTTCAAGTGTAAAATTATTTAAGACTTGTACTTTTATTCTCATTTATAATCTCAATATTGTATTATAAAGAAAAGATGGTTTATACTCTGTAGATCTATATTAGACTAGCTTGTTGAGAGGCTAGATAGGCAGAATAAAGTGTTGTAAAGTCATTGTAACAAGTACTTGTAATTTTTGTGATTTGATTTAGTGGATCAAGTGGAATGGTACCGATAAAGTAAACTAGGTCCCTGGTAGTGCAGCTAGAAGAGAGCAGTAGGCAAAAGGCCGAAACTCTTCTACCTATTTTTCTCCTTCCTTATACTCATTTAATTTTGCTTATTGTCTATTATGCATTAAATCATTAAATTATCACTGTTAACCATTATAAGTTGTTAAGAGGGGTAACTTCATTTTTAATAAAAAATTTTTGAAAAATTTAAAGACATTAATTTACTGCCCTCTTGATATCGTATACAAGACCAACAATTGTATAAAAGCCTTGTTCTAATATCTTCTAGAGTTCAAGATCATGAGTGAATCAAGTGGTAGTTTAACAGTTTAGCCTGGCAAGGCACCATTTTTTGATGGAACTAATTTTCCTTATTGGAAATTTAGAATAGAGACTTATGTAGAGGCATCAGATTATCAGGCTTGGCAAATTATTTATACAAGAGATCTCAAAGTTCCAACTATCATCACTTTAAGAGATGATATCACCAAAGTCGAACGAAATTCAAAGGTTAAGAATTTTTTGTTGAATACTATTGCATGTTTTGAATTTTATCTAACTGCTTCTTGTGAAACAACTAAAGGCATTTGGGACACCTTCATGCAAACTTATGAAGGCACGGAAACCATCAAAGACATAAGAATCAACTTACTGATTCAACAACATGAAACATTTCGAATTCTCCCTGGTGAAGAATCAAAGACTACTTCAATAGATTTATTGCTATAACTAATGAATTGTTTTCTCTTGGAAAAATTATTAATGATGTAGATATGATTCACAAAATACTAAGGATTCTTCCCAAAATTTGGAATACAAAGAAAATAGCCATACAAGAAGCTTATGACTTGAAGACATTCATGGCATATGAAACTAATTTTCTCAAATTATAAGGCACTTTAGAAGATACAAGGAAGAAGACCGTAGCTTTTAAAGCCAAAGAAACAAATATTGATTCAGAAGGAGATGATTCATCTAAAGAAGAAGATGTGGACATGACACTATTAACCCAAAAGTTCAATAAATGGCTCAAGAAAAAGGGTAAGAGAACGTTTACTAAAAGGTTTACCACTAATAAGAATCAGTTTGTTAATATAGGGAAGTCAATCAAAGAAAAGGAAGAGAAGAAGGTAAAAAAGGAGATTATTTGCTATGAATGTAAGAAACTTGGGCAGATTAAATATGAATGTCATTTATTAATCAAGAAAATGGAGAAATTCAAGAAGAAACATAAATCTCTGATGGCAACATGGGGTGATTTGGAGGAATTAGAAACTGAATCAAAATGTTCAAAAGAATACGAAGAAGCTAATTTATGTCTTATGGCACTTTTTGAGGTAGACTCTAAAACTAATTCTAATTCGTATTTAGATGTACCTAACGATATATGTGCTGAAATTAACAAACTCCTCAAAGCCCTTGCTAAGTCAAGTAATAAAATATCTAAACTTGAATATGAGCTTAAAACGTTGAAAATCGAAAAGCATACACTTAGTTAAACTAATAAGTTGCTTGTAGATGAAAATGATTTTCTAAAAAAAGACTTTGAAGATCTACATATTGCTCGTGAAGTGTTAGTTAATGAAAATCTAATTTTAAAAGAAGAAATTAAGAATTTGAAAAACTGTGTAAAAGATCTATCTAAATCAATTAACAATACCTTTTGTAAGTTTGATGAAAGTGATAAGAAATTGCAAATGTTGATTTCTAGCCAAAGGATGGATAATTCAAAATTTGGATTGGGTTTTGAATTTAGAGAAACATCTAAGACAAAGAAAGAAATAGTTTTTTGTGAAATCAAAAGATGAAAAGCAAGAAATGATTAAAAGTAGGGAAAACAACAAAGTATTCGAACCTATTAGAAAGCACAACAGAAAATTTTCTCAAAACAACAACAAGTATCCTTTTAGAGGGTACAAAAAGAGGTTGAATAGAAGGTATTTTAGAAAGAATCTAAACCAAAAAGAAGTGGTAAGTAACAGGTATACTAAACAAAAATCTTACACTTATTTTCTTTGTAATAAAATAGGTCATATAGAGAAATTTTGTTTTTACAAAAAATACAAGCTTAGTAATAACTAAGGTACAAATCAAAATACAAGCTTGAATTCCTATGGACCTAAGCTTTGGTAGGTTCATAAACAGATTTGATTATGCTTTAATGTATGTAGGACTTTGAAGCAAAGATAAAAGGAACATAGTATCTTGACAATAGATGTTCAAGACACATGACCAGTGATGCTTCGTTGTTTACAAATCTAAAATGGAAAAAAGATGGTTATGTGAAGTTTGGTGACAATGGTAGAGGTAAAATAATTGTGGTAGGCTCAATTAGTCTAGTACCTCATTCAATCGAAAACGTATTGCTAGTTAAAGGATTAAAATATAACTTATTAAGTATAAGTCAGTTATGTGATAAATGTGTTGGGTTTAATTAAGACAATTTAAAGTTGTTTGAAGGTTTCAAGAAAAAGAATGTTTATCAAATTAAGCCATCTGAAGTATCATTTGAAAACTGCTTTATTTCTATAAATGATTATGCTATGCTCTGGCACAAGAGACTAGGACATGTGAATTTTTATCAACTGGAGAACTTATCTAAAAAGAGTTTAGTCTTAAGTTTACCTAAAGTACATGCTCATGAAAATATTCTTTGTTCTACTTACTTAAAGAATAAAATGAATTCATTATCTCATAAGAGTAAGAAGGTTATTTTTACTCAAAAACCTTTGGAATTATTGCATTTAGATCTCTTTGGCCCCA
Organism: Lumnitzera racemosa; assembly: GCA_024138005.1. Taxonomy (NCBI): domain Eukaryota; kingdom Viridiplantae; phylum Streptophyta; class Magnoliopsida; order Myrtales; family Combretaceae; genus Lumnitzera; species Lumnitzera racemosa. The sequence continues at coordinate 68,442,969 of JAMXBC010000005.1, read as the reverse complement.
CTCGCACGTTAACTTTAGGAAGAAATAAATATAGTCTTGTCATATTAGATAGTTTCTCTAGATTTAGTTGGATCTTATTTTTGTGTTATAAAAGTGATGATTTTAAAAGTTTTGAAATATTTAAAAAAAAGTTGAAAATGAAAAAGGCCTCTCCATAATTAGATTACAAATTGATCATAGTAAGGAATTTGAAAATTCTGATTTCATTTTGTTTTGTGAAGACGAAGGCATCATCCATAACTTTTTCGTACCATATACTCCACAACTAAATAGAGTAGTTGAACGCAAAAATAAGACTATCCAAGAAATGACGAGAAATCTTCTTAATGAAAGTAATATAGCTAATCACTTTTAGGCTGAAGCAACTTCAACAGCTTGTTATATCATCAATCGTGTATATATAAGGCTCTTGACAAATAAAACTACTTACCAGATTTATAAAGGAAGGAAACCTACGGTTTCATATTTTCACACATTTGGTTGTAAGTGTTTTGTTAAGAAAACAAGAAAAGTCTTAGAAAAATTTGAAGAGAGAGCAAATGAAGCCATATTTCTAGGCTACTCTCTGAACTCAAAAGCATACCGAGTATACAACAAGGAAACAATGGTCATGGAAGAGTCAATAAATGTTAAATTTATTAAGGAAACAATCCATGAAGAATCCAATGATGAAATGCTAGTTGCTTCAAGCAAAAAGAAGACAATTCGTCTTGATTCAGAAGAAAGAAAAACAAAACCTCCTTCAAAAGGTATGTCAGAAGCTTCTAAAATGCTTGATGGAACCAAAACAAAATCTGTATCAAAAGGTACTTCAGAAGGTAATACCAAGTTTTTTGAAAAACCTTCATAAGGTAAGTCAGAAGGTTTTAAACTCTTTCATACTCCTCCATCAACTTAAAAATTTAAAACTGATCATCCTCTTGAGCTTATAATTGATAATATTAGATTTGAAATAAAAACAAGATCAAGCTTATAGAATTTTGAAAATAAGTTTGCTCTTATTTCTGAAATTGAACCTCTTTCAGTAGAAGAAGCCTTGAATGACAATAATTGTATTTTAGCCATGCAAGATGAACTAAGTTAATTTCAGAAAAATCAGGTTTGGAATTTGGTTCCTAGACCTAAAAACAAGTCAATCATTATAACTAAATGGATATTTAAGAACAAACTAGATGAGTGTGGAAAAATAGTTAGAAACAAAGCACATTTAGTAGCTAAAGGTTATTCACAGGAAGGAGGAATAGATTACGATGAAACCTATGCTCTTATTGCTAGATTGGAAACTAGAAGATTATTACTTGCTTTTTCTTGTTTGAAAATTTTTAAATTGTATCAAATAAATGTATAAAAGAAGAACTGTATGTTGATCAGCCTCTTGGATTTGAATATCCCTTCAGACCAGATCATGTGTTTAAATTAAGGAAAGCTTTGTATAGACTTAAATAGGCTCCTCGAGCCTGGTATGATAGATTAAGTCAATTCTTGATTAAAAATGACTCTCAAAGAGGAAAAGTAGATACCAAACTTTTTATGAAACATTTTGGTAAAGATATGCTAGTTGTACAAATCTATGTTGATGATATTGTTTTTGGAGCAACTAATGAAATATTTTGTCAAGAATTTTCAAATATGATGCACGTAGATTTTAAGATGTCACTCTTGGGTGAATTAAACTTCTTCTTGGGATTACAAATCAAACAATCAAAGAATGGAATTTTTGTTCACCAAGAGAAATATGCTAGACAGATATTGAAGAAATTTTGTTTTGAGAATACCTATGAGTACCTTAACAAAGCTTAACATCATAAATAATGGCAAAAAGGTAAATGAAAAACTTTATCGTAGCTTAATTGGATCCTTATTGTATTTAACTGCTTCATAACCTGATATCTTATTTAGTACTTGTGTGTGTGCTAGATTTTAGAATTCACTAACTAAAACACACTTAACTACAGTTAAAAAGATTTTTAAATATATAAAAAATACTGCAAAATTGGGAATTTGGTATCCTAAAAGTAAAAATTTTGATCTTAGAGGATATTCAGATGTTGATTATACAGGTTGCAAAATAGATAGGAAGAGTACTTCAGGAACATGTTAATTCTTAGGAGATAAATTGGTTTCTTGGTCTTCCAAGAGATAAATTGGTTTCTTGATCTTCTAAGAAACAAAATTCAGTTGCTCTTTCAACTATAGGAGCTGAATATGTGTCTATAGGAAATTGTTGTGCACAAATTCTTTGGTTAAAACAACAATTAAATGACTATGGAATAAGTTGTAAAAATATTCCCATAAAATGTGACAACATGAGTGCTATCAATTTAACAAAAAATCCTATTCATCATTCAAGATTAAAGCAAATAAAAATAAGGCATCATTTCATACGTGATCATGTTACAAATAATGATGTGAGTATTGATTTTATTTCAACTGAATATCAATTTGTTGATATTTTTACTAAACCTCTGGATAAATTCAGATTTGAGTTCATTCGTAATGAACTAAGTGTGTGTAATCCCTTTTGTTAATTTTGTTCTTCATTTAATTTTACATGGATATTTTGATTTTTTTTTCTCAAGTAAGCTCACTTGAAATCTGCTGGACATGAAAAACATTATGGGCATTAGCGTGTTCATTAGTGGGTCCATAAAATCTTCCTTAGTAAGTCCATTAATTGAATCTACTTAGTAGGTGATTAACATGTCACTAGTGGGTCCACAATTCTTGGGTAACTGCCAATGAAATTGGAAGTTTAAATTCATTAAGATTCTAATTTATTTTCTTATTTTCCCTCTTTCTCACCAGACCTTCCCTATTATCCTCTCTCTTTCTCCCTCTCTCTCTCTCTCTCTCTCTCTCTCTCTCTCTCTCTCTCTCTCTCTCTCTCTCTCTCTCTCTCTCTCTCTCTCTCTCTCTCTCTCTCTCTCTCTCTCGTATTTTTCTCAACTCTAATGGTGCCTAGAAAATCTAATTGCATTGCAGCTAAAGGAGTCAAATCCAAAATTCAAAATGACCCTAAGAATCTAATTGTTATTGATGAACAAGAAACCACAAACTCTTTAAACCTACCATCAAATCCAATCAAAACATACCAAAGATCATCTGAAAGAACCTTAACCCTCGAACTCTAAGATGAACCTTTGGAAGAGATTGTTTAAGAAGTAAATCAGAATAATGCCTTTGAAGTACATTCTAAACAAATCTTGGAAGCAGTTTAGAAGGTAGTTTAGGATGATAAAGAATCTAGCTCCTCTGAAGAAGTTGCTGATTTAGAAGAATCTGAACCCTTGGAAAAACCATCTAAAGAATTCTCTAAAAGAGATCCTGCAAAACCCGATCTTGTTTTGAGACCAAGAAAATTTATTTAAAAACCTAAGAAAGCTACCTCAGTCAAGAAGAAATCAAAGTCTCCCCAGAAAGTGAACAAGTCAAACAAAGCCAAGATCACAATTACCCCTTTAAAGGAGAAACCCAAGAAAAGGTATACGATCAAATGTAAAAGTCTTTCAATCAAAGACTCGTTTTATTTAGACTTTGAATACTTTGAGAAAAATGACTTTTATTGGGAAGATTATTTAGATAGATTGGGTTTAAATGGACTGATTGATTTATGTGGAGTAATATATGGAGATTTGATTGATGAGTTTTCTGGAAAACTTAATAGTAAACATCAAGAAGTGTAGAAATCAACTGTACTAAGACAAGGAATAGAAATCACTAAGAAGGATATTCTGAAATGCTTTAGCATTAAAGAATTCAATGATGATGGAAGCATAGGACAGTTGACAAAAGAACAAATATTTACTAAATTGAATGATGAAATTGATTTGGGCATAGGAAGAGATATTTTTAGTAAAGAGTGTTGTTAATTAGAATTCTTCACAAGTTTGTTAATGCTTTTGTACTACTAAGGAAAGGTAGTGGAACCTTAGTTTCTGAGGAAGATACATTGGTGATATTGGCAATGTTGGGCAAGAAACAATTAGATGTTGTTAAGTTAATGATGCGACACATGTGGTAATACATTGATGTGAGATCTTATGGAAATTTGTTAATGGCCCTTTTTAGTTTCAAAAAGCTAAAACTTCTAGGAGAGACAAATTGTCGCTTTTCTCCTATAATGCTTGGTGAGAGAATCTTTAAGATGATGGGAATTTATGTAAATGAAAAACCGTAGCATTCACATGATGGGGGAATATCTGTTCATCCTTCAAATCTGAAAAACAAGGTCATTATTAGTGAGGAAAAAGGAGTTGGAAAGAAAAGGAAGAAAGGAAAGGAGCCAGCTAAGAAGGAACCAAAGAAGAATGGAAAACTAATTAGAAGGTCAGGTAACATTGAGTTTAGAGAACCTACTGGGACGGTTTCAGAAGGAGATTCAGAGAGTTCCAAGAGCCACCTAGTTCAATATGAACAAGGAGAAAGCTCAGTTTTTATGGAACAACTCTCTAAAGGAATCAAAGTTGCTGTAGAAAAGGTTGTCAAGGATCAAATGATTGGCATGAGAGACTTATTCAGGGCTTAGATTAAGGATTTTGTCCTAGAAACCAATCATTATATCCAAGTATATAATTTTATTGATCCTGAACCCCTTGTACAGCACCAAATCTCTAAACCATCTGGACCTCTTTTTCCTACCAAAGAACCATTTGAACCTGCATTTGAACCTCTTTTTCCCCCCAAAGAACCATTTGTTTCTATTTCAAATACTCTTGTCATACCGCTAGGACCGATCCATCCTCTCAACCAATTGATCAAAATGTACTAAGTCCTATTCTAACTTCAGAAAAGACTCTAGTCATTTCACTACAATCCCCTGAAAAGATACCTCAAGCTTTCACTGCTGTTCTTAACCTTAAAGAACAGATACCCCCTGAAGGTCATACTCAAATTTTGTCTATGGCCTCAACCAAAGGCACTCCTCCACTTGCTCTAATCAAAACTACACCACCATCCAATAAAGACAAGGAACCCACTTCATATGTAGCAACAGCTTCTGAAACAACTTATACTCTTGACAAAGTTCTTCCTTTGTACTCTGGTAGATTTAAGTTGTGTGCTAGGAAGAAAACAAAAAGATCCAAAAAATGATTGCTTACATGTTTTTTTTTTTTTCTATTGTACTAGCAAAAACCTTATCTTGTTTGTTTTGTTTTTGTCCATCTGTAGACTTGTTATTTTTGTTCTTTAACTTAGTTTTGTTACTTCCTCAATCAATGCAATTTGATCTCTTATGTCATTGCAATTTCTACACTCGATACTTTGTTTATCATATTCAAAATTGCATATTTTATAAAGATTAAGGGGAGTTTATTCAGAATGATAACAAAAAAGGGAGAGAGAAAAACCACAATTAGTCGCACCCATAATACATTACATTGGATAAACATTGCAGATGCATGAATATGTATTTGTGAATATAATATTTTTTGCGATTTGGTTTAATAATAACATTTTTGTTATCATCAAAAAGGGAGAGAATGTTAGATATCTTTCATAAATTTTAATGATAATAAAACAAGCTAAAAGCTAATAAATTTTTAAGAGTGCAGGTTTACAGAAGGTTTTTCAAAAACTATATTTTCGCATATTTAAGTCACATTCAAAAGCTTATTCAAAAGCTTCAAACTGTTTGAAAATAGACTATTCTGGAAAGTCTTCAAGAAGTATTACAGAAACTCTTATAAAAAAAGAATTCATACAGCTCTTTAAAAGCTTGTTCAAAGACTTATAAGAAAAGAAGCTTAATACTCTTTGGAAGGTTATTCAGAAGGTAGGTTTGGAAACTTACATGAAATATTAATTTTAATCAGATTCGGATTAATCAAGACTTAGCTCCACTAGATTAAGTGTATTAAGAAAATACATTTAATCTCGTTTCACTCAAGATGAAATCATGATCCATGGGGATTTATTTTAAAAGAAAATATATTTTAATAAATTAAGATGTGTATAAGAATGGATAAGAATAAGGTTGTATCAAGATTTTGTAGGATTTCAAATTTTGAACACGAGGCTTATCCATAGATAGTTAACGAAAGCTGATCCTTTTAAATTCAAATAAAAGATTATCTGGTGATTACATATTGAAGTTTATCTAATCTAAACAAATTAAGGAGAGTTGTTATGAAATTCAAATGACCAAGATATTCTCATAAAATATCTATGGAATTATCTAGAATAACTAACGACTAGATAATTATGGAAGTGAAGAAAATTCTTAGATTTTTGGTCATTGGAAAAAGTCAATGTAAAAGGAGAAAATATTCAAAACATGGAGACACAACTCTAAAGAATTATTATCGTTGCACAAAAAATCTTGATAAGTTTTTACTTTCTGAAAAGTTTCAGAAAGTTTTTCAAATACTTCTTTAGAGTGCTGCACTGAATCAAAGTTCTACAACAACTGTTATTTCTTTCAAGTGCAAAATTATTTGAGACTTGTACTTTTATTCTCATTTGTAATCTTAATATTGTATTGTAGAGAAAAGATGGTTTATACTTTGTAGATCTGTATTAGACTAGCTTGTTGAGAGGCTAGAAAGGCAAAATAGAGGGTTGTAAAGTCATTGTGACAGGAACTTGTAATTTTTGTGATTTGATTTAGTGGATCAAGTGGAACAGCACCGGTAAAGTAAATCGGGTCCACAACAGTGAAGTTGGAAGAGAGCAGTAGGCAAAACGCCAAAGGTCTATAAAATCTTTGCCTAATTTTCTCCTTCCTTACACTCTTTTAATTTTGTTTATTATTTGATATGCATTGAATCATTAAATTATCATTGCTTATCATTATAAATTGTTAAGAGGTGTAACTTCATTTTTAACGAAAAAGTTTTCAAAAATTTAAACATATCAATTCACCCTCCCTCTTGATATCTTATATGAGACCAACAGTTAACAACAATCCCCTACCTAACCACAAGCCCATTATTGGTATGATTTTTTATGACTTTACCATCAACATAATTAGTTTTGATAAGAAGCCTAAAGTTTTCAAGTTCTACACAAGCGAGATAGCCCTAAAAGTAAAGAGGTACACTTTTCACGTACTAGTAGCAGTAAAAAATTATAAGGTTACCCCATTTAATTATCAAGTGGTAAATCAAGAGAAGTCAGGTTCTCTGGTAAGGGAAATCACTCGATCGGGAAGGATTTACCACCCAAGAGAAGAGTATGAGAGGAGAAGTCTACTAGAAGAGGCAAATGATAAAACGATTACCGAACATGTTGAAGGGCTATCAGCCTTTACCAAGATGATCAAGTCGAGTGAGTATAAGATGATGGAACAACTCAGTAAGACTCCAGCACAGATATCGTTGATGAGCTTATTGATTACATCTAAACTACACAAAGAAGCTTTGTTTCGGACCTTAAAAGAGGTTAAGGTCCCTTATGAAATTCCAACTAAGAAGATGGGACTTGTTACTAATTCCATTCTTACCATGGACCAAATTTCTTTTTCAGTAGAAGAGTTAGGTGAAAAAGGGAATAAGTACATGAAACCACTTTTCATTATGGTAAGGAGTAATGATATAATCAATACTAGAGTACTAATTGACAACAGGTCATTGCTAAACATCTATCCACTTGCCACCTTAGATTTGTTGGGTATAAACACGATTGTAATTAGGCCTTCTTCCACAACAATTAGGGCCTTTAATGGTTCTAGAAGAAAGATTATAGGGGAAATAAACTTACATGTGAGTATTAACCCTCAGCACTTCACTATTCAATTCTAAGTCATAGACATCTCAAGATCTTTCAACTTACTCTTAGGAAGACCCTGGATTCATGCAGAAGGGGCTATACCTTTAAGCTTGCACTAAAAAGTGAAGTTTATCTCCACTAGCCAGGCCATTACAATTTTAGTAAACTAAGATTATAAGATTTATAAGGAAATGACCATAGCCTATATAGGAAGTGAAGGGAAAGAGGAGTTTGGCATACAAATGTTTAAAGAAGTAGACATGATTACTAGTCCCAAGAGAGAAGAGGACAAAAGGGTAGAATTCAAAGAAGCCCAGATCGACACTTATGGCCTTGGCTACAACCCCACTCCGATAGAAGAATTCTAGAAGAAACAAGCAAGAGACAAGAGAAGGGACAAATTGTACCATGCCCCAATGACCTTCCCACCACTAACAAAGACATTTATATGAGTAAAGACTCAAGTCGTAGAATCCGCCAATGAAAAATCAACAAGATCATCTCACAATTCCCAGCATCATTTGAATAATTGGTTCTCCATCTCGATGAAAGGCAACAGTTCTTCCTTAAGGTAATGGGTAACCCTTAGTTAGTATTTCTTAAATTTCTATTTTCAATAGTCATCATTCTAAATGTATCATTGGACCTTTTGTTCAAAAAATATTAGTTAGTTCCTTACCTCATTTGTAATTCACCTCCATTCATTCAATAAAATGTTAATTAGTTTCTTTCCTTTGTTATGTTTCAGTTTTCTTTTACTTACATACACTTTTCTTTATATGCTTTGCCTAGATCCAATAAATCGAGCGAATACCAAGAATACCTCACACAGTAGATAATGAGAATATCGATATCACTTTTGACCCTACCGGGCTAGTCGTCGGGAGTGATATCGATGACTACAGTGATATACAAGAGAAATGGCAAAAACATGAACTGGGTATAATCACTATTGATGAACCGATTGAAATGGTTAATGTGGGGGATAAAGGTAATCTTAAGAATCTAAAGATCGGAGGGAGTCTTAAAGAAAAACAAAAAATAGAAATGATTACGTTGTTGGCTAAATATCAAGATGTATTCACTTAGTTGTATGAGGATGTGCTAGGGTTAGACCCATCAATTATGGTCCACCATTTACTCTTATAAGTAGATGCCAAGCCTAAAAAGCAAAAGTTAAGAAGATTTCGACCTAACGTCTTATTGAAAATTAAGGAAGAGGTTAAGAAACTACTTGAAGTTGGATTCATTGAGTTATTTGATTACTTAGAATGAGTAGCTAATGTTGTTTCAGTAATGAAAAAGAATAGGAAGGTTAGAGTATATGTAGACTTTCAAGATCTCAATCAAGCAATGCTTAAAGACAACGTTCCTTTCCTTCACATTAATGTCTTAGTGGATAACACAGCTAGGAACCATCTATTCTCATTCATGGATGGTTTTTTGGGATACAATCAGATTCAGATGTCTGAAGAAAATAAGACCAAGACAACTTTCATTATGGCTTGGGGCATGTTTTGTTATAAAGTGATGCCCTTTGAGCTCAAGAATGCTAAGGCAACGTACCAGAGGGCGATGGTCGCAATCTTTCATGACATGATGCATAAAGAGATAGAAGTGTATATTGACAATATGATTATGAAATCTAGGGAAGGGGAAGAACACATAGAGAATTTAAAGAAGCTGTTCGACATATTAAGGAAGTTTCAACTGAAGTTGAGTCTAAAGAAGTGTGCTTTTGGGGTGACATTAGGAAAATTGTTGGGCTTCATAATTAGCCAAAGGGGCATTAAAGTCAATCTTGATAAAGCCAAAACTATAATTGACATGCCTCTTCCACACTCACTTAAAGAAGTAAAAGGGTTGTTGGGTTGTTTGAATTATATCATTTGATTTATATCTCAATTAACAGACAAATGTCACCCTCTATTTAAGCTATTGAAAAAGAATGCTAGGGTTAATTGGGATGAGGAATGCGAAGAAGCTTTCACAAAAAATAAGGAATACCTTATGAAGTTGATTACATAACATGACCCTTTGAAGTATTTAGCAAAAAAATCGGCCCTCTCGGTAGAGTTTCGAAGTGGCAAATGTTACTATCAAAATTTGACATCGAGTATGTAAGCTAAAGTTCAGTCAAAAGGCAGGCCTTGGCAATTTAATTAGCAAAGAGTCAGCTTAAGGATACCCCTCAAGAAGTACAAGTCAATATTCCTAATGAAAACATCATGGCAATAGAAAATGGTTCTAATAGTGAAGTAGTTGAGAAACCCTTAAGTTGGAAAATGTTCTTTAATGGGGTAGCTAATGTATCTGGATGTGGGATTGGGACAACTCTAATGTACCCTAAAGGTACACAATTCTCGATGTTTATAAGACTAGCTTTCCCATATATTAACAATATTGTAGAACATGAGGCATGTATTCTGAGACTTAAAATGGCATTATTTAAGGAGATATGAGAATTGGAGGTATATGAAGATTCTTTGTTAATAACAGGCTAAAATGAAAGACACCAAATTAGTACCTTACCATTAGCACTTGGCCAAGTTGATAAGCAAATTTGAAAAAATTACATTCACATATGTACCAAGGGTTCAAAACCAATTTGTTAATGCTCTGGCTACCTTTGCATCCATGATTCAAATATCAAGAGGAGTAGAGATTTAGCCACTTAAGATTGAAGTTGACGAAAAGCCTACTTTCTATTTGGCTATGGAAAGTTCATGTAATGAAAAGCCTTGGTATTATGATATCAAAACATTCCTATAACATGGTACATACCCCGAAGAAGCTGAGAATAAGTATAAGAAGATGATCAAAAGTATGGTTGTTTAGTATTTGATAAGCAAGTCTACTTCTCATCATATTGGTAGCTATTGATTATTTTAGTAAGTGGGTTGAAGCCTCATCTTACTCTAGTATAACGAAAGGAGTAATAGTTAAGTTCATTAAGAGAGACATACTAGCTCGGTGTGGCATACTAGAGACAATTATTACTAATAATGGTATGAATCTTAACAATAAATTAATGTCAAAGTTGTGTCGATAGTTCAAGATCATTCATAGAAATTCTACTCCTTATCGACCTTAGATGAATGGAGCTGTAGAATACACCAACAAAAATATTAAAAGAATTATTGAGAAGATGGTAGTCACATATTGAGATTGGCATGAGATGTTGTTATTTACACTTATGGCCTATCGAACTTCTATCAGAACATCAACTAGGGCAAACCCCTACTCAATAGTATATGGAATAAAGGCTATACTATTAGTAGAAGTCAAAATCCCATCTCTCAAGGTGTTGTCAAAAACCTAGTTAGATAAGGTAGACTGGATAAAGAAGCGCATCGAGTAGTTGAACTTGATTGGCTAAAAGAGGTTAGTAGCTTTGTGCCACAATATGTACTATCAACAATGAATGGCTAAGGCTTTTAACAAGAGAGTATGACAACGAAATTTAAAGGAGGGAGACATGGTATTGAGAAAGACTTTGCCTAATATACAAAACCGAAGAGGGAAGTTTGCTCTGAATTATAAAGGACCTTACATTATGAAGAAAGTATTGCCTAGGTGAGCCTTGATTTTATCTCAAATGGATGGTCTAGACTTAAGAGACCTAATAAATACTGACGCATTAAAGATGTTTTACCCTTGAAAGATCAATGGAATTTTTGCTCAAATTATGAAATGTAAACAATCTTAATATTACTATGGTCTCATTTTCATTTTCTACAAGAAAAGTTGGTAGTCTTAATGGTCGTCGACATTGGGTAACACCCTTAGCTCTTTTCTCATTCCACCAAAAAGTCTTCACTTCTCACTCTATCCAAATAAACCCCATACACAAAAAACATAAGAGAAAAATAAACACCTAATTTGGAATGATTTCAATTGATAAAAATTCTTTTAATACTTTATTATCATTCACTCTCCCTAAAAAAGGGAGATTGTTTTTTAATTTTTAGGATGGGGCCATGTTAAAAAAGAGTAATGGGTGGTAGATAAGTAGCAACTTAGCTGAAGGTAGAGGTTTATATGGAAAAGCTAATTAAGTTGGACTGGAAATTCAAGACGTGACATCTTTGCTCAAAAGATGAAGATGCTTCATACATTAAAGGCGCTTTGTTGAATATGTCTTTAAGCATAGTGTTACATGCATTCATTTCAAGATTAAATTGCTTGCCAAAAAAAAAAAAAAGAAGAAAAAAAAAAGAGAAGAAGAAGAATAAGGTGAAGAAGAAGAAGAAGAAGAGGAAGAAGGGAGAGTCAAACCATTGGTTCTAATTGGATTGCTTAAAAAAAGATTTGACTATTTGGGAGCTATTGATAGAGCCAGGTAAGTGGTTCTGAGCTTTTATAAGACATTGCAGTTATTCTCTCCTTAAGGATAGTGGTTAATGTTTAAGGCACTTAATTCTTATACTTTCAAGTCTAGCCAACTCCTAGACCGCAGTCCCAATCCATAGTTTCTTAACGCTTTAGCTAGCTTAAGGAGCACTTCGTCTACCTTGGTTAGTCAACCTATAAGGGACATGACCAAGTCTTTAATATCTTTTAGGCTCTTAGCTAACTCAAGGAGCACTTCACCCACCTTGGTTAATCAGCCCATAAGAGGCACGACCAAGTTCTCAATATCTTTTAGGGTTTTAGCTAGCTTAAGGAGCGCTTTGCCTACCTTAGTTAGTTAACCCATAGGGGGCATAACCAAGTCTTCAAAATCTTTTTAGGGTCTTAGCCAGCTCAAGGAATACTTGGCTCACCTTGGTTAGTCACCCCATAGGGGGCACGACTAAGTTCTTAATTTATTTTTAAGGTCTTAGCTAACTCAAGAAACACTTTGCTTGCCTTGGTCAGTTATCCCATAGGGGGCATGACTAAGTCATTGATATTTCTTTAGGGTTTTAGCCAGCTCAAGGAGTACTTGTCCTGCCTTAGTTAGTTAACCTATAGAGGGTACGACCAAGTTCTCATATCTCTTGAGGGCCTTAGTTAGCTCAAGGAGTACTTCAACTGCCTTGGTCAGTTAGCCCATAGGGCGCATGACTAAGTTTCTTAATATCTCTTTAGGGTCTTAGCTAGCTCAAAGTACACTTCGCTTACCTTAGTTAGTTAACCCATAGGGGGTATGGCCAAGTAATCAATATCTTTTAGGGGTTTAGCTAACTTACGGAGTGCTTCGCCTACCTTGGTTTGTCAACCCATAGGGGGTATGACCAAGACTTCCATATCTTTTTAGAGTATTAGTCAGCTCAAGAAACGCTTTACCTACTTTGTTTAGTCAACCCATAGGGGCTACAACCAAGTTCTCAATATCCCTTTAAGATCTTAGTTAACTCAAGTAGCACTCTCATACGCCTTAGTTAGTCAGGCCATAGAAGGCACGTTCTCAGTATTTCTTTAGGGTTCTAGTTAGCTCAAGTAGTGCTCTATCCATTCATTTAGGATTCTTGCTAGCCTATAGGAGCGCTACCTTCACCACCATTCATTTCTAGCTTATTGTCACCAAATCCCCAACGGACCAGCCTTAAGGTAGCTAGCTAATTATAACGCTTCTTAGGTCAGAGTTAGTCCTAAACCAAAAATGGTGTTTTTTGTTTGTCTTTGTGGAAAAATTTTAATCAAACTTTACCATAAAGAGGAGCAGCTATAGATACCAAAATTTTACCCCCTGATAGTTCTAATTTTTTTTTTTATTTTTTTTAAGAGTCCTAATTCAAAAATAAAAAGACAATCATAAAAAATAATAATAATAAATATTGAAAAATGATAAAAATACAAAAAATGGAAAAAGATGAAATTGTAAAGATTTTTTAGGAAAATAGATTTTTAAAAAGCAAAGATAGTTTAGGGTCAATTGATTTGGTTTTAGCTCAATTCAAGTAGCTTATTTTTAGAGAATCACGTAGTTTAAGTATAATTTAATTATACTAAATATCAAGACATAAGTTAACAACCTAACGAATAAGCATTTGAGTACTGACATTAAGTTAGCTTGAGGTTACAGGTTCAAATCTCATCAAGCACACATATGTCTTTTATTTGTAAAAATCGGTTGAGCATAGAAAATTCAAATCTAATCAAATTTTTTGAATCTAATGCGATAAAGATTTGTGAGATTCAAATCTAATTTGATTTTTGTCAAATCAGATTTGAATCGATATAAAAGATTTGAATCTAATTTGATTTTTATCAAATCAGATTGGGATTAACATAAAAGATTCGATTTTATATGATTTATAAGATTTGTTCTCAAACTTTATAAATACTAATCACACAGTATAAAATAAAAGACAATTACACATTCGCCTAAAAAAGAAAAAACCAATTTCATCTCTCACCATTACAAACCCGACAATGAAACATACTAAACATCACTCGGCTACATGTCCATAACATAGCAACAGAACACTCCAATACTATCCATACTTCACAGCATGCCATGACTACAGACACACTATCTACACTTACGCTACTTCACAAATCACCATCGACATATGAGTCCTCACACTGAGTTACAACTCCACAATCTACAACACACTCACACAAATGCTAAGTACGCCACTTTAGCAGCACAACAATAGATCTCCGCTGATGCTTACAACCTGATCTCACAAACTCATTGTCCACAACTGCAATACCCACTTTAACATACTACTTGGCGCACTTCACCAATAACCAACGAACTAAGCCACAATAGCATGACCAATGAAACAAGCCATTGCTACTACGCCCCGAAAACAACCCAGCAACCTCCAACACCAAGTAACCTCCTATCCTTAACTATACTCTACTGACAACAACACCAACACCTACTACATTAGCCTACCATGACCAGACACACACAACGAACACTCACCAAACCCATAAACTAACACATACAATGTACAACTCATACCTGCAAATTAGCCATCTCTTATCCTTACATGACCCAAAACCCAAGATACCAATCCTCGACGCCCTATCCTTATACGAACCTATTGTAACAGCTCCACTAACATTATAGAACACCATCCTCACGTCACAGTTGCCTACAACCAACCTCCATTATAGCATGCCACCTTTCATCGCTACACACTCCAACGCTGCTTGACGTACAATCACAACTTTCTACGGACAACAATGTCGATGACCCATCTCTTGCAAATACTCCATTAACCATCGATATCTATGAACCAATCCACAGTTCATCGCAATCTAAGTTGCGAATTTGCCTAAATCACCACTATAACTTGAAAAACTGCAACTAACTATAGTTTTGTCAATGGATTTATTATAAATATTGAGTTTCCCACACGATTTGCTAGAGAAATATATTTGTTTGACATTGGTTTACTGTTGCTATTGAAGAAAGTGAACAAACCAACCTGGATAGTGTTCGAACCCTACGACCTAAACCAACAGCCATTGACCTGAATCCCATGATTGACCCGCATACGTTGCTAACTCAAGTTTGGTCCTTTTCTTCATTTTTTTATTATTTATATATATTATATTAAATATATTTCATTATATTATATTTATGTATTTATATAGATAGTTGTTTAATATATAAATAGTTTATATTAGCTTAGGAGATTTGTTTAGCATTAAGTTTTTCTTTTAGAATTTATCACTTAGAAAAATTATTTTTAAAAATCAAAATCAAAATTTTTTAGGATGTTTTAGAGAGTTTTTATAAAATAAAAATACTCTAGAATTAGGACCCTTTAGATTTTGTTTGAATAAATTAAATTGATTAAAACATAAACTTGGTTGGCTTTTTCAGAAATTAAAAGAATTAACACACTAAAGTTTTCAGAAAGAATTACAGTCATCTGATCCTGACTAGTAGGTATGTAATCACTTTTAGGGCAACATTAAAATCTATAGAGACTTAGTTTTTTTTTTATTTTCTTTTAGTTTTTATTTTTCTTAAAAATATTAAAAAAAACAATTTTGATGAATAATCTTAATTTCGGAAAATGAATAGTGGTACTCGTTAGAAATTAATAGGTTAGTCCTCGAATTTAGAACCATCTAGTTTTTATCAAATTGAAATCAAATATCGGTAGCTAAATCATAGTTAATCTGCCTAATTGATTACAATTTCTTTTTTTCCCAACTCTAATTGGGTACCAACTCCAAAAGTTTTTTAAAAAAGAACAAGAATTTCCCAATTTCTCTAGTCGATGATTAATAACGTATGAGTTAAGGTTTAGTATTAATTAGAAAATGTGAAATAAAATTAAAAAAAGAAAATCGAAAATTTAAGCTCGATACTTTTATAAAGAGTTCTAAAATAAAAATTGTGTTAACACTATTGATCAAATACTTGTTTAGAAGGTTTTAAAGCCAAAAACTATGTTAAGATTAATGTTCAAAACCTTATTCAAAGATTTCAGTAATAAGTTAAAACTTAATCTAAGACTTATTAAACCAATCTAAACTATATGTAAGACATTACAAGGTAATCATATACTTTCTATATAGCAAAAACTAAAATTTTTATATTGATTGTTTATGGACTTACCAAATGATAGAGCAGGAGAAGCAAGATTAACTTGTGTTGACATCAAGTAAGTTGGGATCAATATTTAATAGTATATTAAACTATCATATTAGGATACTTGGAGAATTAAAAGTGCTTATTTGTGCTTGTAGCTAGATTATTTGTATGTGTGTGCCATGTATGTGCTTATGATATTGATTAATGATTTGGAGTTGAACTCTGAGTATGGTTTTTTTTTTTTCCTTTAAACATAGTATGTACTGCGTGTATGAACTTAGTTACTCATCTTATAATTTAGACTAATCCTAAAACAACTAAGATATAACCTAACATTCATGATAACCTAATAAGGGTAACAATTAGATTGTCAAACTAAACACCAACACTTTCATAAGGATAGTAGAAATGGTCCTTTTCCCACCCTTAGTCGAATCAAGTGACAAGAGAGAGGTTTACGGTAAGGTTGGGAACCGTGGTTCAAATATTGTCTACGAAGGAAAGTATCTCCATTGCATAAGCTCAAATTTAGTCTGATAGTATTGCATTGAAACTCATCAAAATTCAGGTTAGAGTGAACAAAATTTTTTTAATTTCACAATGAATCGGTTAAACATTATGGGATGACCAATCATTTGCTTGTTGTAATTACATTTAATTAATGATTGAACAACTGTGTTTGTTATTATACTCTTATGGCTTCGTCCCTTCTTTCTGAGCTAGTTGACCTCACATCCTAATAGATTGTTTTGTAGGTGTAATAATACCTAAGGATGCCTCATTACAGTAATCCGTAGGTTCGTTTTGATGGGCTGGGAAGTAAGGAGTTGAAGACTATTGAGTAGATCAATGTTCAAGATGTTTTTGTTTTTCTTTTGTAGGAAGACTATAAGGTCTTCCTAAAAGGCTTTATAGTTTTCATTAGCTCACTACTATATCTATGTTATATATGAGGTCTTCCTGTAGAATTGTATAGTACTTTTGAAAGTCTTAAAACTTATGATGTACATAAAACTTTGTAAAGGACTTGAAGTATTCGTAAATATGGAAAATTATATTTTGTAAAGTGTTACTCCATAAGTATTATATATCATAAGTACCCATCTGATTACTTCAAAGCTAGTTAAATCATTATTTTCCCTGTATAGACTACACCTACATTGGCAGCTAAGGAAGATAGCTTCCAACTTAGGTTGGTTTACACAATAGGGCTATTATGACTCATCAAGTTTAGGGCGTAATAGTGTATCGAAAATTTGAGCTTCCTTACTTTTATATCCTTTAGTTGCAATGTCTCTTTGCTAAGATCTTCAATAAGTCTTTGACATAACTTGAGGGATCTTGAAAAATCTTGAATTAACTGTTTAGAATTATAATCCCTTGATTTGTGGAAGTAAAAACTCATTTTTTATTGAATCTATTCGACCATTACACTTCTGTTGATATTGTGAATGAATTCTACCCAATTCCTTATATGTATACTATTATGCCTTAAACTCAAGGAATCGTAATAGTCCTACCATATAAACTAACTTAAGCTAGAAACTATCCTCTTTTGCTGCTAACGTAAATGTAGTCTATATAAGGTGAATGACGACTCAACCAAATTTAAAGTAGTCAAATGGACACCTATGATATATAAAATACCTGTGTAGTAACACTCCACAAAATATAGTTTTACATATTTATAGATAGTTTAAGTCCTTTACATTGTTTTATATATATCATAAGTTTTAAGACTTTCAAAAATATTGTACAAATCCATAGGAAGGCCTCACTACATAACATAGATACGTCAACAATCTAATGAAAGCTATAAGGCCTTTCAAGAAGACCTCATCATCTTCCTATAAAAGAAAAGCAAAAATGACATGAACATTGATCCAGTCATTAATCTTTAACTCCTCATTCCCATGTAAACCTCATGAATTTAACTAATTTTGAATATAATTGAACCTTAGTGTTATAGATAATTTCCTGAGATGGTAAGGTTGAGTATGATAAAAATTATATTAAATTATAAATCGAATATAGTATTGGTAATAAAAACCTTAGGAATTCGATCAAAATCTAAATTGTATACGAAAACCCTAAATTCGACGTACGTGTAAATACTCGAAATCGAGTTCAAACTTGATGAAAACCACAAAACTATAATTTTAAACTTATAAAATGAATAATTACATTATAACAATAATAAAACCCTAATCGAATATAATTTTCAATTAATATGTGTAATCATGTAAAATCGATTATGAACACGTTGAAATAACTCCTATATATTGTAAACACGACAGCTAATAATTTAATTAATAAATTTTATAAATTTTTAAAATATTATTTCATAGTTATTTTTAAACATATAATTCTATAATTTTGTAATTGAAATTTTGATTTTTAATCATTTTTTTCCTTTTTCCTTTTCCTCGTTCTTTTCTTTCCTTCCTTATTTTTTTTCCTCTTCTCTACGTGATTTTTCCTTCTTAGATTAGATAAAGTAAGCAAGTCAAATCAACTTCTTATCTCTTGTTTTACTTTATTTATTTATTTGACTTTTCTTTTTCATTCATGTCTGTAGTCTTCTTCTTTTTTCAACTTCCTAAGTCTATCATTGCAAACCAATAGTCAACATACCCTTTTTAAGACAAAACCATACACACGCACACACACACACACACACATATAAATATATATATATATATTTCCTTTTCCCAAAACGAGAGTCCCCTTCCCTTGTCACTTTTGTCTTGATTTTTCCTTCTACTTATTTCAACAACCAAGAAGATGAAGCTTAGGGATTTTGATTCAAGAATACTTCAAAAGTATGGTATTTATTATGTATATTATGTGTATTTTGTAATAGTTACTTTGATATATTCTTTTATCTACATGTATTTTAGAATTATATGTGAAATTTTAGTATTTCTTGGTAGATGTATGTTCATGTATGTGTATAGATATTTAAGGTGTATTCATATGTATAGTATATATGTTATAATAAATTGTACAAATAATTAGTGTAAGAAATTTATGTATATGTACATATATGTATGTGCCTATAATAATATACATATCTTATGCATTTTCCTTACTTATGTACATGTATACATGTATACATATGTATATGTGTATCGTATATATATATATATACTTGGTATTTTATTATATAGTATACTATATGTATATTTAGGTTTACATATTTTTTATTACATGTACATTATATATTGTGCAACCAAAATATATACATATATAATTATAAAATACAAATACTAGTATAATATAGTACATTTATAATTAAGAGTATATGCATATGGTATGTATAAGTACATACTGTTTTATAAATTTTGTATACATATATATATATATATATATATTGGACGTGATGAACATATATGTGTAATTATGTATAATATTATTTATATTAAGTATTTAGTATATATCTATGTATTGAGTGCAACCATATATAAATATGTATAAAATATAATTACTTGTATATATATATACTCATACGTATAGTACATAATATATTTAAGGTTGGGATATTTTGGTACGTAAGTATGTTATACGTACAAACATACGTACATGAATAGTATTATATATGTAGAAATGTAAGTATATTTGAATAGTACTTACATAATATACTGTAATATTAATTTAATAAATAAAGTAACTTAGTAAATATGAATATATATATATACCGTAATTTTGGGAAAATCTTATAAGAAATAATTAATTTATAAAATTTAGTAAAATATAGTAATAAATATTAATATACATATGACGTAAAATACAAAAAAAAAAAAGAAAATGTGAAAAAAGTACAAAAGTGACAAGTAGCATTCCTTTATGTTGCCACATCATCACTTAGTTAAATTAATTAAATTTCTTAATTAAAAATAATAATAAAATAATTAATTAATTAATTAGAAAAGTAATAAATTAGAAAACTTGAATTAATAAATCTTAAACCTTAAAATTAGCAAAAATAAGTAATTATAGTAAAATAGACTTAAAAATAAGAAAATTACAAGATATAAGATTTAAATATTTATTTAACTGTAATTATACTAAGAAAAGCTTAAAATAATATTTTATAATTATTTAAGTTAAAATAATTAATTTTGTAATTTTTTTTATCATAATAGAAAATTCGGGTTACAATATCCAAAACGGACTTCGTTATAAGAAAGTACATTCAAAAGTGATGAAAATGAACTGTTAATTCATAAAAATAAAAGTTAAATTAAAAAAGTTATACACAATTAACGAAAAAAAGCTTAAATCGAGCATTTCATAAAAATAGATAACTAATTTAAGTAATTAGTACCAAATATATGAATAGCTTAATTATTTCACTTAGATACTCATTACTTTTCATATTCTTTAAATGTCAAATGATCTCGATATAGATACTGACTTACCAAAAGGACTATTACGATCGTTAGTAGACTCAATGACCAAGTGAATACTTCAAATGACTCCATACTTGTTTTGTGCTTGTAGTTAGTGCACATAAAATAAATATTAATTACTTGATGTATACAGGTTTAGGTTATGCATGTGCCAAAATACTGGTTATGTATTATGTAAAAGGTTGTAAAACATAATAGGTGAATAATTGACTACTTGATTTATTACTGCATAATTAAATGGTTTGTTAATATTAATTAACTGTCTCATAAATTGACTTAATCGTATTTAGCTTATCTTAAATTATATAGATCATGCATAAGCACGGACGTTGCATATAATGTTCCAACCATCAGCTCACACGGTTGGCAACGAAGGGCCTTGGAAGAATGGATTCTCACATGATTTAATTAGTACAATATAAGAGTATTAGTACAATAAGACCCTATCCTTAGTTTACAGGTTTTATTAGCGCTAGAGATACTAACCATGGATGGCTAGGGGTCGCGTTTAGAGACCACCGCTATAGGGTATGATTGTGGACTGTAGGAGCCATCTCACTGCTAGACTTGGAAATTTGTATACTACTGACTGTTGAAAATAAAAACTTGTTTCATGAAATAAGGAATTTCTATATATATTTATATATCATTAAAAACCTAAGTGCTAGAGCTCTGTTGTGATTAGTGCCGATGTATCTCCAACCCTTACTTCGAAGGGCATTAAATTTGATGTTATATACAATACCAATCAACTGCATATATATTATTTGGCATACTACTTGTTTATGCATTCTTGTGTTTGTTAATAAACTATTTGATAACCTACTTACTGGTATAGCATGAGGGATAACTCATTAAGCTCTCATAGCTTACTCCCCAATAGTTTTCTTTTGCAAGTTGATAAATGATCGGGCATAGGTTAAGAGCTGAGTGGAGAGTACTAGCGTTGAGATACATACAAGTTAAAATCTGAGGATAGATTGTATATTTTGTTTGAATTACATGTTATAACTTGAGTAAGTTTAAGTTTTAGAACTTGACCACCTTATCTCATCATTTGGTATGAGATACCGATTCTCTATAATTTTGATGGATTGTAACTTATTGGATATACAGTCACATATATTATAGTAAGTTAATTAAATTAAAAACCAAAAACTTAAGTGACTAATTATTTATAGTCTTGCAATCTCTAGCTTACAAGATGGTTTTTGTATTACAGGTGCACACGTAATATGAAAATTTTAGGTAACCCTATTAGGCCCCCCTTAGGGTCATGACACCCTAGCTCATTAAAACTAACTTACAGATTACTGTAATGAGGAATCCTCAAGTATTATTCCATACCTGTAAAACAATTTATTAAGATGTAAGCTCTACTAGCTTAGTAAGAAATGATGGAGTCATAAGAGTACATTAACAAACATGGTTATTCAATTATTAATTAAATGTGAAATGCAACAAGTAAAAGATAGATCATCCTACAATGTTTAACCAATTCATTATGAAGTTAGAGAACTTTTGCCTACTCTAACTAAGATTTCAAGGAGCTTTAGTGAGATATTATTAGACTAAATCCAGGCTTAAGCAATGGATACACTTTCCTCCCTAGACAACATTTGAACCATGGTTCCTAACCTTTCTACGACCCCCTCTCTTGTCACTTTGTTTGACTAAAGATAGAAAAAGGACCATTTCCACTATGCTTATTGAAGTATCGGTATTTTGTTTAACAACCTAATCATTACCCCTATTGGGTTATCGTGAATCTTAAGTTAGATCTTAGTCGACTTAAGATTGGTTTAGATTACAAGATGAGCAACTAAGTTCATACATATAATATATGCTATATTCAAGTAGGAAAACAGTACTTGAAGTTTAACTCCCAATCATCAATCAATATTACAAGCATAGACTGGCATATATACAAACAAGCACTCTTAATTCTCCAAGTATCCTGATATGATACTCTAACATACTATTAAGTATCGATCCTAACTTACTTGATGTCAACACGAGTTAATCTTGCTTCTTGTGTTCAATCCCTTAGTAAACCTCTAAATAATCAATATAAATATTTTAGTTTTTTATTTTTTTGCTACGTAGAAAGTATATGATTGCTTTTTAATGTCTTACATATAGTTTAGATATATTTATTATGTCTTTGGTTAAGGCTTAACTTGTCATTAAAGTCTCTAAATAAGGTTCTAAACATTAATCTTAATGTAGTTTTTGCCTTGTAACCTTTTAAACAAGTATCTGATCAAT
Organism: Lumnitzera racemosa; assembly: GCA_024138005.1. Taxonomy (NCBI): domain Eukaryota; kingdom Viridiplantae; phylum Streptophyta; class Magnoliopsida; order Myrtales; family Combretaceae; genus Lumnitzera; species Lumnitzera racemosa. Next base: position 68,420,091 of record JAMXBC010000005.1, on the reverse strand, counting down.
CGTGCTAATACAATGTTTATTTTAGAACTCTTTGTGAAAGTATCTAAAGACAATTTTGTTAATTGGTAAGTCTCTAAAGAAGTATCTATAAATATCCTTACCAAAAAAAAATTCTCTAGTTAACCTGCAAACGCTATATTGGCTAAGTATTCATATCAAACAACTCTCTCATTAAGTCTCTAGACTTAGAATTAACTCATTTTTCTAATAGACTAACCTTCTAAAGAACTATTTGAATAGGGTCATTTTACAAGTTTACTCGAAATAACTCATCCAACATCATATTCTAGATTATAGACATGTTAAATCATGTTTACCATACTAAGCAATACCATAGTATTAAATTCTTCAAATTTACATACTTAATTCTTAATGCTTTAAACCCATATCTCATCTTCCACTCAAATCACATAACTTTAGATCATTCTTCACAGTAAAATGTCTTCCAAATGAACCTTAGAACTTGATACCAAAGGTTTCATTAAGCTCTATACACCAAATCATTAAGAAAATGGCATTTTTTATCCAATTTAAAGGCTTAAAAATCCCTAAAATTTATGGAAATCATTTTTGTCCAAAAACTCTCAATACAATATTCACATGTAATATAAGTATTCTCTAGAAAATGTTTGGCTTAGAGACTATGTCAATAGGGTTATTCAAATCAGTTTAGAAAATTGATTGGTTTTATTTGATTTCACTTCGTTTCTTAAGGAGGAACTATATCTACATAAAAATTTTTCAATTTAATATTTTTCCCTAAAAGGATATATAAAAATATGTCAAGATAAAATTTTCCATAATTTTCAAAATTAAGTAGATAATTTATAATTTTAAGGAAATTTGGATACCAAAATTGACTCACTAGAAAATCGGCTTTCGACCACTAACGTTGGCCACCACCTTGTTAGCACTCCTAGTTGCTACCTCTATTATCAAGGGCTAGTGGTGGCTCATGCCTAAGTAGCCTCCGTACTTAGGTTCACATAGTAAGCTTGATTTCTATAGTATTTACTCCAATTTTTCCTAAAGTTTTCTCTTCCCTTGTTTTCCAATTCTTGTAATTTTCCTAAGTTACTAAGGAACTAAATAGCATTTTTGGAGGAAGCTAGTGATATTTCCTAAGTGGTAAAATGTAGAAATGAACTTTTCTCTCTCTAAATTATCTTATAAACCCATCCTCATTACATGTATATGTGTCCTAAGAGAAGTTTAATCCTTCAACAATTGGCTATAGAGTTGTCCATGCCTTAAATAAGTGAATTTGGTGTTTTGTTATTTTTTTTTTTATCAATTTTTATGATTTTTCTTATAATCAATTGGGTACATGTACTATATTTATATATTATTATTTTAGGTTTCTTTTTAATTTTTTTTGCATCCAAATAATTTATCTCTAATATTCGCTTATTTTCCATTACCTAATTTACGTGAGGTAAATTACAATATAATGTAATTTAGTAAAATTATTTATTTTTAGTTAAAATTCTATTATTTTATTATATTTCAATACTCTAAACTCATGACATGCCATCATCTAACTTCTAGGATCTACACATGTAGTATAACCCTAATCGATTAGTTTTTATGTATGCCTTAAACTATTTGTTGGGAATTTGATACATGAGTTTATGGGGCTCACATTTCTACCCTCTTAAAAAAGGTTTTGTCCTCAAGACTTTGATTATCCATTCTACCTAATACAATATCTAATACTCCAACATTTATTTAGTTATCTAGAACTACCTTGAACATTTCATCTACATCGCTGTCTTTGGTTACCAAGTCAATTCTACTTGAGGGATGCTTCCTTACTGAACCTTCACATATTCCACATCTTGGTTTTGTAGTCTCTAAACTTGCTTGTTAAGTATTTGAATAGGTTGCTCTTCCATTGTATAATCCTTTTGTTGATCTACTGGCTTTATTTCCATTACTGAGTTCAAATTCTTCACAAACTTTCTTAACATAGATACATAGAACACATCATGATATACTGATAAACTTAGAGGCAAAGCGAGTCTATATGCCACATTTTCAACTCTTTCTAGTACCTCAAAGGGTCCAATATAACACGGAATTAACTTTCCAGTTGTACCAAATCGCTTTAATCCTTGAAATGGACTTATCTTCACATATACATAGTCTCCTACTTGAAATTCCAATAGCCTTCACTTCATATCCATGCAGCTCTTACAACAACCTCGAGCTGCTTTCATCCTTCATTAAATAATCTTCACTTTGTCATTAGATTATTGAATAAGTTTAGGTCTTATCATTACTTGTTCTTCATTATGCTAATATAATGGTGATTGACACTTCCTTCCATATAATGCTTTAAATGGTTACTTGATAATTGTTGTTATAAGTAAACTCTATAATGGCAAATATTGATCCCAATCTCCTCTAAAGTTTAGTATACAACCTCTAAGCATATCTTCTAGTATTTGAATCGTCATCTTCGATTGACCATTTGTTTGAATAGGCTGTACTAACTTGTAACGTCATTCCTAAAGATCGATGTAAGCTTTCCCACAATCTTGATACAAACCAACTGTCTCTATCAAAAACGATACTCTCTGGTACATTATGCAATCAAACAATTTCTTGCACAAATAACTTAGCCAATTTCTCCATTAAGTCACTAGTCCAATAAGTAAAGAAGTGTGCAATTTTTGTTAACCTAGCAATGACTACCTAAATAGAATCATATCCAGCCCTAGTTCTAGGAAGTCCTACCATAAAATCCATCGTAATATGATTACATTTCTACTGAGGTACTTCTAGTGGTTGCAACATTCTATTAGGTTTTTAGTGCTTGACTTTTACCTATTAGCACGTAGTATAACCTACAATATATTGAATTACATCCTTTTTCATTTCCTTCCACCAATACATGTTTTTGAATCTTTATACATCTTATTTCCCCGAAGATATAGTGTATATCCAATCACATTTGCCTCATCCATGATTTCTCATTTCAATTCTGCATTATTAAGAACACAAACTCAATTTTTAAATCTTAATAATCCTTTTTCATCCATATGGAAATTTAATACTTCCTCCGAATTCAACTTTTCTTTCACCAATGTCAAACTCGAATCTTATTCTTGTTATATCTTAATTCTCTCCAATAGATTCAATTAAACAATTAAGTTCACTGATTACACCTCATCATCATGCCACTTAAACTCAATTCTTGGTCTCTCAAGTTCATGGATCAAATCCTTTTCGGTGGTTAATAAAGAAGCTATTTGCTCATGATTTCTACAACTTAAAGCATCAACTACCACATTTGTTTTGTTTGGTGATAGTTAATAGTCAAATCATATTCTTGATTAGTTCCAACCATCGTCTATATCTCAGATTTAATTCTTTATGAGTGAAGAAATCCTTCAAACTCTTGTTATCTGTATAAATCTCATAATGTTGACCATACAAGTAATGTAATAGCTACCAATTCTAAATCATGTGTTGGATAATTTCTCTCATGAGGCCTTATATACCTAGAAGCATAAGCAATTACTTTGTTGTCTTGCATCAAAACACATCCTAATCCATTTTGAGATGCATCACTATAAATATAATAAGACTTACTTGGATTTGGTAGGGTAAGTATTGGAGCCAAGATCAAATGATCTTTTAACTCTTGGAAACTTCACTCTCATTCCTCAATCCATTCATCCTTATCATCTTTCTGAGTTAACCAAATTAAAGGTCATGCTATCTTTGAAAAATCCTTGATAAACCTTCCATAATATCCTACCATTCTTAGAAAACTTGTTACTTCTACAACTGTAATAGGTTACTTCCAATCATCTATAGCCTTAACCTTTTCTAGATCTACTGAAATCCCTTCACTAAATATTATATGACCTAAGAATGCTATCTTCTTTAACCAGAAATCACATTGCCTAAGTTTTCCATATAACTTATTATCCCTCAACTTTTGTAATGCCAGCCTCAAATAATCAACATGATCCTTTTTTTTTATCTTTGAATAAATTAAAATATCATCAATAAAAACCACTACAAATTTATCCAAGTAAGGCTAATAAATTTGATTCATTAAGTCTATGAAAATTGCCGGTGCATTTGTCAATACAAATGGCATCACCACAAATTCATAATGTCCATACCATGTACAAAATTCCATCTAAGGTATATCTTCCAATTTAATCTATAGTTGATGGTATCCTGGCCTTTAGTCAATCTTTGAGAATACCATAGATCCATGTAAGTAATCAAACAAATTGTCAATTCTTTGCAATGGGAATTTATTCTTAATGGTCACTGTTGTTAGTGAATTTTGGGATGAGGAAAAATCTTACAAAAAAAAAAAGTGAAATACTTAGTACCAGAGCCAGTCCAATGCAGTCACTCTGATACCTAAGTTAATAAGTTAACTTAGTAGAATAAGTATGTAAAAAAAGAAGTGTCCCCTTACAGAGTTTTTTTTCTGGTATTTATAGATGGTTGTAGTGTCAAGCTTCTTCACTTGACATCTCTCCTCATATGTAGGAGTAGTAGGTGATTGTATAATATAACGGTACTTATGACAACTACTTACACCAAACTTAAATTCAAACTATGAGCGTTTCTTATACTTAGCATAAATGTTGTATATCATCTAAACAGTGCGAATGTCGAGAAAGTTGGTTACTCAGCTTCCCGGCAGACGAAGGGCCAAATGTTAGATGAACGAAAAATGACTATCGATAGTCACTTTATTAAGGTTTTTATAGTTGATATATAACCACATTGTTCTATCCTTTTTTTTTTTTCACAAATAGCAGAGGGGTTCCCCAAAGCAACACATTTAGCCTAATAAATCCTTTATCCAGAAGTTCTTGCAATTGTTGCTTCAATTCTTATAACTCCATTGACGACATCCGATAACGGGCTTTAGATATCAACTCAGTTCTAGGAATTAACTTAATAGTAAAATCATATTCCTTGTGTAATGCTAAGCTAAGAAAATCTTTTGGAAATACATCGAAACATTCACAAACTACTAATATTTTCAACACAGGTAGCTTTTCCTTCTTGCTTTCTAAGGTAAATAACAAGCAATACTACTAGTCTCCATCATCTGTTTTCCCTTCCTCAATTACTTCACTGATAGACAACTTCACACCACAACTCTTAGTTTTATCCATGAATATAATGTTTCCATCATCTAATATCACCGCTTTATTCAAACAATCCCCTTTTGCCTTATGTCTCAATAACCAATTAATCCTTACAATTACATCAAAACCACTTATAGGTAATACTATTAGTTTAACTAGAATTTTCCTTTTCTGAATCATCACCCGCCCTTCATTCACTACTTTCAGAGTTGATACATTCTCTCCTATAGGGATTCTTAATCTATAAATAGCTTTCATTTCAATTGTTTCAATTCCATGGTTCGACATAAGCTCCTGATTTATAAACAAATGTAAAGCTCCCACATCAAATATTGCATATGCAACTTGTCCATTTATGTTCACATGACTTGTTATACTATTATCATAGTTACTTACAAGTTTTAAGAACCTATCACGATACTACTAACTACTGTACTACTTAATACATATGGTTATTTTATTAAGCATAATTTATGCTTTAACTATTAATTAGTAGTTAATGTTAATGCATGTACCTGTTACTAGGCCTAGTTCACCTCCATCCATGCCATCATCATCATTATCCAAACCTTCACAGAAATACTTTTCCATCCATTCTTCAATGTCTTCATCCATACTTTCTAATGTAAAGACACGTGTAGAGACCATCGTAGTATCCACTCCTCTAGCAATCTTAGCTCTTAGTCCAAATTACATACAGTATTTGGAAAAATGTCTAATTCGTCCACAATGATAACATTTCACATTCTTTATCCTTGGGAATTCTCTAGATATATGATTTTGGTTTCCACATAGATAACCTTTTCCATTCAATTGTATACAATGGTGAGGATAGTATTAGTTTACACATTTCTAACATTTGATATTTCCATTTTTATCATAGAAACCAAATCCTTCATTCGGATGTACTGCTCCTCCAGTCATCGAAACTAACTTTTTTCCTTTTCGATTTGAGTTGCTACTTTAAGCACTAGAAAAAGATCTCTTAAAAGTAGGCTTAAATCAATTCACCTTACTTAACTTCTTGTTCGATTCCAATTACATCAGTATCCAATTATTTCCAAGCTAATGCACTTTATTTGCTACTTTGTAAAACCATAATCCTTAAGCTTACATCTCATTGTAGGCTCAAATCCCCTAAGAAAATGATCTTTCTTAAGCTCCAAGTTTTCCTGATATGATTGTGATGCATACTGAATCAACCAATTAAACTTCATCTCATATTGCACCATATTCATTATACCCTTATTCAAACTCATTAATTGCTCAATCATTTAGTTTTGGGTATTCATAAGGAAATACTCATTCTAAAGCTCTTATCTAAATATTTTCCATGTAAGTGGTCTTAGCAAAGTTCATGCTTTTGAATCCTACCATATATGTGCTCCCAACTCCAAAAAGAATGCTCCATATGAAAGCTTTTGCACTTCCAATTCTCAAAAAGCTTTGAAACTTTACTTAATTTAGGTTAGCCAATCATTAGCTATGGCTGGTTTTCCTATCTCTCCTTCCAAATGCCAACCGAGTCTGATAAATTCTATGAGTTTGCCAAATTCTGGTGGCCGGTGTTCTCTTAGCTCCACTTCGATTTACCTTTAACCTACAGCATTTCCACTTACTAAGAGGTGCTAAATTAAAGCTCCTTGTTATTGGATCATAGTTTGCATATTTGCTATCATTTGTCCAAATTGAGTAGGGTCCAACATATTAGGGAGAAGTGAAGGTGGTGCTAAATCATTCCTTAGTTGATCTTATTGTGTAAGTGGAATTATAAGTGGTTCTCCATTTCCAAGTTGTCCATCTACATTCCTATTTCCTTCCTCTACCATATTTCCTTAATTACCATAATATTTCACTTAACCTGCACTTAAAATCCATTTACTTATTAGTCAACACAAGTTTTTGAAGTTTTTGAATAACCTTCTGAATGCATATTTTCTATTCATTTTAACACCATAGAATTCTAACTACACATCAATTAGTAATCATTCACATTCATGACCTGTTGAAGTTAAAGATATCTTGTATATACATAACGATATAGACTTAATTCCCTATAATATCTAAGTCTTGGTTCAATGGAGAATAGAATTGAATTAACACTTGTAAATACAATATCTCTTATATACATTTACACACTATAACATCACCTATAGACATAATGATAATGTATGATAACCTATCACAAGTCACATATACATACTAATTTCTCTGCTATTGACCTGTTGGTTCCAATCTCCATATAGATATTCACCTTAAAGTATATTCAATATACTAAAAATCTTTACATACTACATCACTAGCTTTTCCTAATACAACTTTACAACTCAAGAGTATATATCATAACTTAACTTTTACATCAAATAATTACCTTCAAATTGAACTTTTTACATCACTAGTATCGATAGGCACTTTTCGATAATTATTATGTAGGCTTTTATTAGTCAGCCCGACACTTAAGCCTAGTTCAATTATCCAATCCTAGGACAATTTCCATTGACTTACTATAAATACTAGGCAAAACCTTAAGGTAAGGGGGCCCTCTTCTATTCTCTTTCACTCTTGATATTATACCACAAGTTTACTCTCACAACAAGAGGTTAACTTAGGCATTAGAGTGGCTGCACTAAAGCACCCTCTAATGCCTCTTGTAGCCATTTTCTCATTTTGTAAGTGTTCGCATATCAGGAAAAAAATCAACCATCAACAATTGGCGTCATCTGAAGGAAACAAGGAAGAAAGCAAGATGTAACCATAACCTTTAACAAAGTATGAAGATATCACTTATTTGGTAGATTCTTTCGAATTTGGTTTGATATATATGGCTTTCTTCATTTCCACTTGAAATCCTAGAAAATTAATTCATAGTTTAATGGTTCATTTTTTCTTCATGCATTTCTCTCTCCTTCCATTCTAGACATGGTTACTTCTCTTTCCCATAATTCCGTGGATGTTATTAGAGTCCTTATTACCAGTTGTTGGTTTCTTTAAAGCATGTGGTCACCTTATTTTTCAAGATTTGCTCTTACATGGGTGTGGATAACTACCTTCGTAACCATCATAGAACTACACTGGCAAGAATTTAGGATGTCTAGGATAACCATAAATAATCAAGGTGGCAATGTTATGTTTCCATAATGCAATTTCTATGATGTACAAATTTTTTGGAAGTGATGCAAGGCAAACAAAAGCAATCATGGGATTTTTCCCTTAAAATGTGACTATCTCCTACACCGCTAGTTTGTTTTTAATCACCAAACTAAACATTGGCTTGATTTGTTAACCATTGGTAACTGTTGCCATAAATACCGTGTTGATCAATTTTCACATATGCATGAATTGAGTAGTCCTTGTAATTCAATTAGTCGTGCGTTTAAGTTCAAGCTTTGTACCTAGTGATGCCGCATCAACTAAATTTGTTGACCCATCCCCTCTCATCATATTATTAAAAGCCATACTACTCCAAAGGTCCCTAGCTCTACAACCAAAGTGAGATGTTGATTGGTAATAATTGTATGTGAGTAAAATGCACCATGCTAATCTACTTCCATGGCAAAGCACTTTAAGCTGAGCTCCGGTTTGTGTTAAACTACTCATTTATGTGCCGAGCTCTTTTGTGGCTAATCTTTCCATCCTACTTTAGTGAAGAGCACTCAAAAGTGAGAGTGATCTCGTGGTTGAGTCCAACAACAAGTTAAACAAAGGCTAATTGGTTATTTTATTTTAGCCGTTTAATGAATTGAGCCTAGGCAAGAAGCCAAGATGATGAGCTAAGTTTCCAAATAATCACACATATGTCAGTCCATGGCCGAGTGATTCTCAGAGAGTTAAGTTCTCGAACAGAGCTGTAACCACATTTCTAAGCTTCTAGTATGCTTAAAAGAAGAGCTACGGCATTGTTGTCGAGTTACACATTGTTGCTAAGCTACACATTGTTGCCAAGTGGTATTGTTGCCAATTGGTTTGCAACAACTGCTAAGAAGTTGGGTTATTCTAAATCATCGAGCCAAGCTCTATGCCAAGTTGTCGAAAAAGTCTGTACTGTAAAATCCTTTTAGCTAAGTCGCCGACTAATTTCCATGGTTGGATTGTCGACTAAATTTGCTGTCCGACTTATCGACTAACTTGCTCCACTCATTGAGTCAAACATTGTAGTAGCACTTGCCAAGCCGTATCGTCTACAGTCCACCGAACAACCATGGTTGTGTTGCAGTTGTACGTGAGACAATTTTTTAAGTGTCGAAAATTCGTTCTTGGTTCCCCGACTGAGTTAAGTAAGCAAGACCAAGAGAATTGCTCACTGAGCATATGATTTTACAGATGTTATTTTGGTTCATGAACATCGTGGTGTGCCAAATAGTATAATTATTAGCCATCTACCTTTTGGTCCAACTGCATACTTTGGACTACTCAATGTGGTCACCTGATATGACATGGAGGACAAGAAGGCAATTGGAACAATGCCTGAGGCATACCCACATTTAATATTTGACAAATTCACAACTAAGTTGGGACAAAGGACTGCCAATATTTTGAAGCATTTATTCCCAATGCCTAAGCCAGATACCATGTAGATAGTCACTTTTGCGAATAAGTCTAAATACATTTCTTTTAGGCATCATATTTATGAGAGGCATATAGGCCCTAAGTTGATGGAGCTTAGGGAAATCGGTCCTCGATTTTAATTACACCTTTCTTAGGAATATAGCAACATGACCAAGCCTCGACTCTATTGGAGTATGAGCATAAGAGTGGTCCTCATTCCATGTTTGAGCCACGTAATGACATGCTAAAGCCGATCCATTCCTTTTAAAGAGATTAAACACGCTAACAGAAAGTGTGACGGTAGACAAATTACATCACCAAGCTGTTCATCATGGCTTTGCCAAACCTCGACTAATCTGAGCTTCGAGCTTTAGCTGAGCTACCCACGATATGCCGAGCAATAAGTCCATTGCCAAGTAGGGAGCTATTCTCCATTGCTGAGCGTAAAGCTCTTGTCTGAGATAATAAGTACGAGTGGCCGATGAGCTACACTAAGTACCACTCCGATCTGAATGCAGTAAACATTAAGCTGGAGAAATGAGGAACAAAGTAACAGCTACACGTACACTACCAACCAACATAAAGCCAATATGTAGAGTGTTTTCGAATCATCAAGTCCTCAAGCTTAGTGTCGAGTGGCCAAGAAGCTCAGTGCCGAGTGGCTGAGAAGCACCTTGCTGAGCCATCCTTGGTTGAGCTCTATAAGCATCTGAGTTTTGTCTAAGTGCTGAGTCATTAATCGCTTATATATCTCCAGTTTTGAGCTACAAGTTTATGCTGAATTATCCATACAAGCTTCGGGGTAGAGGCAAAAGAAAAAGATGTTTTCTAAACTCCTGATTTGGGCTTACTCTTCATGACTGTGTGGTTATCTAAGCTAATATTCGTAAGAAACACAGGTGGCATACTGAGTTGTTCATGGAACTTAATTCACCGGTAAGTACCCATACCTAATCAGATGATGAGCTGAATCAAGCATCCCATGACTCCACAAGCTAACCAATAGTATTGGGTGTAATAGAATACATTCGGCTTAAGCGCTCCAAGTCATGGCCATGCAAGATTTCACTATTAGATTTACTTTGAGTACACAACACTAAGTTTACTACACTTCAAGCCCTATTCAAGCACTGATCCTCGTTGAGAAAAGATGAGTAAAATTTCTCTATTCATTATTTTTTATTTTTTGCTTCATTCAATAATCTAATTTTAGGACATACACCTAATCATTGTTCCCTGTATCAGTAATGGGCTAACGAAACCCCTCCACTTTATGCCTATGCAAACATGATCTACTAATAGGCTACTCCTCAATAACTCTAAATTGCTATACATTAACGGACTAGAGGCAGCCTATCAGTAACTCTATTTAGCACAAGTTATGCCTAACTTAGACAACCTACATGCCCCTCCAACCTTTTCAAGTCCCTGCCTCTTTAGGCACTCTAGCCTTTTTAGGCCATTGCTTCTTTAGGCGCTCAAGCCTCATCAGGCCATTACCTTTTAAGCATACCAGTCTCTCCAGGTTTCATCTCTTTAGGCCCTTGCCGTTATAGGCTTTTGTCTCTTCAAGCGCTTTAAGCTCATCAAACCTTCACCTTTTCAGGCATGCTAACCTCTTTAGGAGCTCTCACCTCTTTAGGCGTATCAACCTCTTTTGTCCTTCAATTCTTCAAGTTTTAGGCAATTCGGCCTCTTTGGGTCTTCACCTTTCTAGGCATACCAATATTTATAGGTACTTCAATCACTCCTGTTTTTCACCTTTTTACACCCTTACTTCTCCCAGCACCCTAGTCTCTTTAGGTTAGGATTACAAACCTTTCCAGAAATCTTATAAAATCAACCTCCCTAGATACACTCTTTTCCAATTTTGTCACCAAAGATAGTAAGGAGCAAGTGTTGATAGGAATTTTTTTATAATCATCATGTGGGCTTATATTGGTCAGCTCAATACTTAAGCATGGTCTAATTATCTAGTCTAAGGACAATCTCCATTGACTCACTATAAATACTAAACAAGACCTCATGGTAAGGAGGCCCTCTTCTATTCTCTCTCACTCTTCATATTATACCACAAATTTACTCTCACAATAAGGGGGTGACTTAGGCATCGAAGTGGTCGCATTAGAGTACCTTCTAGTGCCCTACCACCCCCCCCCCCCCCCTCCCCCCCACCTAATCCTTGATAGCCATTTTCTTGTTTTGCAAGTGTTCACACAATAGGATGAAAATCAACCATCAACAACTGGTTACATATAAACATAATCGTATAAGCCAAAATTACATCAGGACTTCCTAGTACATAAGTTCTAGATACATTTTTCTTACTTCGAGTACAAAAGTATATTTACAATTCCATAATAATATTTACATCATAGAGAGACCAAAACACTCAAATAACAAAGTACATAATGTAAACCACACGATTTGCAAGTTTCAAAAGTAATCAAACTCTTATTCAACCTATCTATTTAATTTGTCTGACGATGTACCACCTTCCAAAGGAAACCAATTTTTGTAAGTATTTAAATCTATATTTTCATTTCTTACTTCTAAGTCAGAACTTACCACTATGTATTCAGGTGTCTTAGGAACATATACAATTTCCTACACATCGTCACTAACCTCATTTGCCAACTCAGGTTCTCTAACTTGATTCACTTCCTATCCTTCAATAGCTTCCATTTAAATTCCTACTTGATTTCTAGAATTAGCTACTACCTCAATCTTAACTTCTTCCTCAATCTCATTTTTCGCTTCCGCCTGAGCTATTGTTGCTTCTAAATCATATTCTAGATCTTCTTTAGGATCTTCCTCAGGGTCCTCTTTTTCTATATTCTCACCTAGATTTTCCTATTGAATTGGAAGTGGACTTTGAGGTGGTTCTACAAGTAGTTTAGGCTCATGTGATTGCATGGATACTTCAATATCTACATTTTAAATTGATAGAAATCTTAGAAACCAATCTATAATTCTAGGAGGATAATCTCTAAGTACATATGGGGTTCCTATAAGAGTTTGATCAAAATTGGGTTGATAATCCTTACCAAGTTCCACTATAGTAGGAACACTAGGACTATTATTGATATAATTCCCTTATCATTCACTTATTTCTTCTCAAAAGCGACAACTATAGTATATTCATTATACAAAGGACTTAACTCATCTTCTATAATCTTCCAATCATCCCTCATACTCCAAGATAGTCCCCTCTTATAAGTAATTATAATCTCATCTATAGTGCAAAATATCATTTAGTCATCTAACTCTAATAACAAATTTTGCTACCGAACTTGATAATCAATGGCAGATTCATCTCCTTCCTAACCAAAATGTAACTAAGCATGAATCAACCTATGTTTTATATTCTGAAAGTAAGTACAACACAATATAATTTAGATTAATATTACCTTTCACTTGTTTTAGTTTCATGTTATTTAAGTTCTTATACATGGGTAACTTAGATATACACCTATAAATTTAAGTCTTTTATGCTTACTTACTTTCCTTACTCTTAGTATTCCTAATGTCTAGTTCATTTTAATTATACGCTTCAAAGATTAATTCTTTATGAACCTTACTCTAATACGACCCAAAAATGTCATGGTCCAAACTCAAGGAATCATTACAGTCTTGCCACGTAAACCAACTTAAGCTAGAAGCTATCTTTCACGACGACTCAACTAGCTTTGAAGCAGTTAGATAAGCACTTGTGATATATAAAATACTTGTGGAGTAACACTCTATAAAATATATTTTTCCATATTTACAAATAGTTCATGTCCTTTAAATAGTTTTATATACATCATAAGTTCTAAGACTTTCAAAAATACTATGCAACTCCACAAGAAGACCTCATTACATAACAAAGATACATCACCGATCCAATAAAAACTATAAGGCCTCTTAGGAAGACCTTATAGTCTTCCTACAAAAGAAAAGCAAAAATGACATGAACAATGATCTAGTCATTAATCTTCAACTCCTCACTCCCCGACCTATTAGAACTAACTTGTGGATTACTATAACAAGGCATCTACGAGTACTATTCCACACTTGCAAAATAATCTATTAGGATGTGAGCTCTACTAACTTGGTAAGAAGGGATGGAGTTATAAGAGTACATTAACAAACATGGTCTTTCAATCATTAATTAAATGTGAAATGCAACAAGAAAATGATAGATCATCCCACAATGTTCGACTGGTTCATTGTGAAGTTAAAGTAATTTTGTCTACTCTAAGTTAGATTTCAAGAAGTTTCAATGTGATACTATTAGACTAAATCTAGGCTTGTGTAATGGAAACACTCTCTTCCTTAGAGAACATTTGAACCATAGTTCCTAGCCTTGTTACAACACCCTCTCATGTCACTTAATTCGACTAAAAGTGAGAAAAGGATCGTTTTTACTGTCTTCATCGTAGTGTTAGTATTTAGTCTAATAACCTAATCATTACTCCTATCGAGTTATCGGGAATGTTAAGTTAAATCTTCATCGATTTAAGATTAGTCTATATTATAAGGTGAGTAACTAAGTTCATACATGCAATATATGTTATATTCAAGTAGAAAATAACACTCGAAGTTCAACCCCCAATCATTAATCGGTATCACAAGTATATACATAGCGTACGCATAAACAATCTAGCTACAACCACAAACAAGCACTCTTAATTCTCCAAGTATCCTGATATGATACTCCAACATACCGTCAAGTATCGATCCTGTAAACCCCACGAATTTAGCTTTCTAAGTATAGAAACAAACGTTCAAACTGTAGATGATTTCCTAAACTCAAAAGAGCCAATGAGATTTAAAACCAATTAAAATCTCAATCCAAAACCTAAAGTGGATACGAAAAAACCTTAAATCATCAATTGAACTCCTAACTGCATACGAAGACCCTAAAACCTCGAACCTCATCAAAATCTTAAAATAACAATCAAAGATTTACTCGTGTAAGAATATATGAAATCCTAAATGCATTTAAATGTTAAAGATTTCACTTAAACTGATATAAACCCTAAAATGATCATTTTAAAGACATATGTGCACTAATTCAACATAATAAATCCTAAAACTCTAATTGAAAATATAACCCTCACATTGTGCCAAATCATTAGTAAAAGGTTAGAGATGACTTTCAATCATGCATATATGTTTTGACTCCCCAAGCAGTCCTTTAGAAACTAGGATAATGAATCATAGATTACATTTATTTCTTAAGTATATGATTAAGATAGTATTACATAAAGTTAGGGGTATAGTTGAAGATTAGGTTAAATGTAGTGAACCTTAATACTCGAATTAGTACTTTTTGCACTTGTTATCCAAAGTAGTTTATCAAATAATGTATATAGGCTATAAAGACCTAAAATAAGACCTCATCAACTATGTTTACTAATCAATTCACCAAATACCTCATTTCCTTAATTTTTCCCTTAATTACTACATTATGTGCACAAAATTACATATGCTTAAGGAAAGTTGACCAAGTCAACACATATTGACTAAAGTCAACAAATGACACTAAGAGATAAAGAAAATATTTACTCCTTCATGATGGGTTCTCTTATCTTTTCTTTTGATTTTTCTCTTCTTCTCTCTCTCCTTAAGTGTTTCCGTCCACATCTTCTTCTTCTAGACCCCACCATTTGCTTTCTTTCATTATGACAACAAAATAAAAGAAACAAAACAAAACCCTCCCTTCAATGCCGTGAGGTGCTTCTTCCTCTTTCACTTTCACAACTTCTCCTTTTGTTTCCATAATTCCAACACAACCAAAGGTATGTACTTAAGTTACTTTACGTTGCTTTCTATTCTTCATTAGTTAGTTAATTAGGTAGATTAGACAATTAGGTATGTGAAAGGTATGATCTTGAAGAAGAGGGCACAAAGTTTCTATCTTTAAGTGTAGAATTCTAGCAATCATAAAGAAGAAGAAAGGAGAACATGAATATGTGCTCAAAGAATTGTACATGAGGTAAACCGAAAAGAAGGGAAGCATGAGAAGCATGGTACATGAGTATTTTTCATGTGCATAACCTAAATTAAAATAAAACCTAACCATACATACTTATCCTACACTAATTATACACTTAAAAACACAAAAAAATGGAATTAGGAAGCTTTTCTTAAGGAAAAGATTAGGCATACGAATTTTTGTATAAAAATACACATCTAACTGTATAGGTATATGAGTATGTATACAAGTATAAATACGGTATAAGTCTAAGTATATGTATAAGTATATATATGAATAAGGTATATGTACATAAGCATAAGGGAAGAAGTGAAATGTACATAAGACATGTACATATGACATAAGCATAAGGTGAGGTTTATGTAATCAAATAATGAAGTAAGTGATGAGGTAAGCACATGATGACGTAAGCCATGACATAAGAAAATGATGACATAAGCAATGACACAAGCGATTGATGACATAAGAGATGATATAAGCATAAGCTTATAAAAGAAGAATATAAGTATGTACATGTACTTAGGATCCAAAACTTTAAACCCTAATACCCTTCCTAAATTGAATCAAACTTAATCAAGGACATAGATTAGTAATACCAATGTAAAAGTCCCTAAGTATAAGAATAAATGGCTAATTAAATCATTAACTACTAAAATAGAACATAAAACTAGCCAATAGGAATAATTAAACTTTAATAAGATAAAATGTCAATAAATTTATCCCATATCATAAAATACGGGTCTTAACGTCCAAAACAGACATCATAGTGTGAGTGTACGTCTGAAAACGATGAGAAACGACTATAAGTTCGTAAATATCAGAATCTAAACAAAAAAGTTACAAAATACATAAAGGAAGCCTCATACCTTACTAATATAAGAAAATAGTTACTATTAATCTCATGGAGTATGATAACCCTATACACACTATACTCAGGTTATATTTGAGGAAACTAGATAAACTACAAGGCGTTCAATATCGAGTCCTAGAAACCCTAAAGGCTTAGAGAATGAGCAATAATCCAAGTGAGGGAGTTCTGATGACCTGCTACTTGCTTGTGCGTGTTATTTGTATGATGTTTTGCTGTTTGCTATTGCTTATATGTTTGAATGACTATTCTGTTGGTATGCCATCATCTGTGTGATCACCTTTGTAAATTGATAAATATAAATGTCTGACCCAAATAACCGGTTCTACTCGTCACATGTCTGTGACTTGATAAAGGTATGAATGGAGAGTGCTAGCCTTGCAAAAATCTTAAGAAAAGTATTTTTGACAAAAGCTTTTCTATCCTTAAACAAATTTTTGCATGATATCTGTAAAGGCTTGTGGAGCCTTAAATAATATTTTTAATGTTAAGGCAAAGCTAGCATGGGTTCTCCACTTGATAGCGAGAGGACTCGCTTTATTATGCCTGTAAGGCTTTGGTTAATTTTGGTTGCGAGAGGACTCGCATGTTTATACCCGAGAGGCCTTGGAGGGTGGATAGTCCTAGTTTGGACTCCCTCAATTTGGATTGAAACTCTTTTCTCGGCTAGGGTAATAGTCGAGTTTTGCCTAGTGGGGTGGCGCCCCTAAGTAGCCTCATGTGGATAAGCTGAGGTGCCCTGTACGGGTAAGTGCAGGGGATAGTCGAAGTGTAGATGACGTAATTCTACACCTTCCATAGTTCCGAACTCCTATGGATGTGTTGCTTGCATTCATTACGCCTGCATTCATTATGTATGTAGATAGCCTGCTTGCATGTGTGATAATAATGTGTGAAAACTTACTTGACCAATAGTGGTGAGGAACGAAGTCACTAAGCTATTTTATGCTCATTCCCCCTTAGTTTCCTTTGCAGGTTTACATACGATGGGATTGGGATATGTCTCGAGTGCTGAGTGCGAGATGAAGATATGTACATTAGTATTAGAAGTAGCTAAGTACTTTTTAGATGATACATAGACATCCTTTGTAGAAAACATTTATTTATTAAACCTTACTATAATGCTAGTATATCCTGTCTTATTATTTAGTAGGGGATACTAATTCTCTGCGATTCTAAGGAACTGTGGGATATCGTATACCCATAGTTATTTATATTTGTATTCTACAGTAAATTAATTACTTAAAAAAAATCAGTAACCTTAGTGATTAATCATTTAGAGTCTTGCAATCTCTGACTTGCAAGGTGGTTTTCATAGCATGGATACATACATGTTATGAAAATTTTAGGTAATCCTACTAGGCCCTCTTTAGGGTCCTGACAAATCCCAACTTATCTAATGTTAATGTAAGTTAATTTTTTATAAGCATAAATCATTATACACTTTTTAGGCATATTGAGGTAAAAATTGATCATGATAGTGCTAATTTCTTAAGTTCTTGGTATTTAATTATGTAATATATCAATTTTAAATGATTCAAGAGTAAGGAGATGATAGTTTTTCAAGAAAAATTTAAGACAAAGTAAAGTGGAGAGGAGATTACACAAGAACAACGAGATTTCTACCCATTATGTTTCCATTTTCAATATAGTTTTTAAGTATTGTACCGTACTTTTCTTGGAATTACTCAAGAGAGACGATAGGAATTCATCATTTGTGTGTTGTAAAGATTTCTAAAGTGGAATTCAAAACGGGGTTAAATTCTTCTACTTGTTTTATGTTCATTTCTTTATTAATTCTACATTTTCCTGATACGTTTTATTTCTTCGTCATGTGTGAGTAGTAATTTAGGACTTATTACATCAACTTAGTATGATCAAGTTCATGGAATAATAATTTCCTGATGTTGTTATTCTTGATTAATTAAACTTGATTAATCTAAGTACGGTGTTGTATACGATATTGACTTAGGCTAGATGTCAAGAGACAATTCTATTGAATAGATCTAATTCATTAGGATACCTTACTCCTGATAGTAGAGATATTACTAAGAAAGTTGTTGCATTCTCAGGGAAATTGACAAATTAACATATCATTAATGCAATCTGAGTTGGCTATTAATTTAGAAGAAATTCTGATAGACGGCAAGAATGGTCACATACTAATGATTCCCCATAGATAAAATCATTAAGATTAAATTAAGGTTGATACCATGCAATGTGGTAAACCAAGTCTACATATTAAGTATTATGTCAGCAAGCATTATTGTAGCCATTGAATTAGTTGAAATTAAGTTTTTGTGGATTAGTATAGTTTAGTTAGTAAATTGAATATTTTAATCTTTTCATCACTTGATAAATTTGGTTGCTAAATCATAGGAAAATTAATTAGTACTAATGTTTGTATCCATTCCCAATGGAGACCACCTTATACTCATCTGTGCTATAAAATGATAGGTATACTTGCTTGCTAAATTGAGTTAAAGATAGAATATAGGTTTATAAATTATAAAACTCAGAAGCTCTATTTAGAGGTGATTGATTTTACTTCTTTTGCTCGATCCCTCTGTAAGTCCCTAAACAATTAATATAAATATTTTAATTTTTTTCTTCTAAGTAAAAAGTACATGATTTCTTTTTAATGTCTTACATATAGTTTCGATAGATTTATTAAGTATTTGGTTAAGTTTTAGCTTATTACTGAAGTCTTTTAATAAGGTTCTAAACATTAGTCTTAATGTAGTTTTTACCTTGGAATCTTCTAGAGTGCTAACACAATTTTTATTCTAAAACTCTCCATGAAAGTATTTAAAAATAGTTTCATTAAGTAGGAACTCTTTCAAAAAGTATCTATAAATAGCCTTACTAACCAAAAATTCTTTAGTTAACTTGGGAACTCTATATCAATTCAGTATTCATATTAGACAACTTCGTGATTAAGTCTATGGACTTGGAATTAACTCATTTTTCTAATAGACTAACCTTTTGAAGAATCATTAGAATAAGGTCATTTTGCAAGTTTACTCTAAATAACTTAGCTAACATCATATTTCAGATTATAGACATATTAAATCATGTTCATAAATCATATTTATCATACCAAGCAACACTATAGTACCAAATTCTTTAAATTCACATACTTACTTAACCTACTAGGCTCAAATCAACCTACGGTCTCATTAAGATAGGTAGAGGCATTATTCTCCCTTATTCAGCTCGACTATTTGCCTTCTTGTAGGTCATACAACTCTCAACCATATAATGTACATGTCACCTCATCTTACGCTAATAGAACCTTACATTCAATAGCTCAAAGGTCCATTTCTCTCTAAAGTGCCTAGAAAGTCCTCTACTATGGGCTTCTCTTACTAATACCTCCCTCACAGAATAGGTTGGCATTCATAGCTTGCTACCGCGAAGCAGATATCAATCCTCAACATGATAATCATCTACTATCCTCCCTTCTTCACATCATCCATATATAGGACCAAAATGAGGGTCATGTTGATACTTCTCCTTAATGTTATCAAACCCTAAAAGTCTAGCTTGCAACTTGGTGAGAAGAACATGTCTTCTAGACAGGGCATCAATAGCTACATTGGTCTTTCCTTATTTGTACTTAATTACAAAGTTGAAACCTTCCAAAAATTCAACCCATTAGGCTTACCTCTTAGATAGCTTATTCTGACTTTTGAGATATCTCAAGGACTCATGATCTCTATAAATGACAAATTCACTCAGCAATAGATAATTTTGCCACACTTGAAGAGCTTAGATAAGGGTAAGAATTTCTTTGTCATATACAAAATAGTTCAACCAAGGTCCCCTCAACTTCTCACTATGGTATGTAACAAGTCGGCCTTCTTACATCAAAATAACGCCTATGCCAACACCTGATGCATCGTATTCTAGCTCAAATATTTTTTTCAAAGTTAGGTAGGGTTAACATAAGTGAAAAGGTTAATCTCTCCTTCACCTCAGCAAAGCTTCTTTCTTCTTTAACTACTTACTTAAATTTTATGTTCTTCTTTGTCAACTTGGTAAGGGATGCAACAATAGTATTGAAACCCTTAATGAATCACAGTAAAAGGATGCTAGACCATGGAAGCTTCCCACCTCAGTACTTGTAGTTGGGGTTGGCCATTCTACAATAGTTTGGATCTTCTCATTATTGACTCATAGGCCTCCTTTACTCATAACATATCCAAGGAAGATCACTTCTTTTTGGCAAAAACAACAGTTCTTCAAATTTCCAAATAACTTCTTTGCTTAGAGAACATCAAAAACTACTTAAAGATGATCAATATGGCTCAGCAAGTCAACACTATATATGAGGATGTTATCAAAGTAGACTACAACAAACTTCCTGATTAAGTCTCTCAGAAAATGATTCATTAACCTCATAAAAGTGTTTAGAGCATTTGATAACCCAAATGTTACGCCCCAAACTCAAGGAGTCATAATAGCCCTACCGTATAAACCAACCTAAGTTAGAAGCTACCCCCTTAGTCGATAACATAGGTATAATCCACACAAGACAAATGATAACTCAACTAGCTTTGAAGTAATTAGATGGGCACTTGTAATATATAAGACCTGTGTAGTAACAATTTACAAAATACAGTCTCATACTTATGGATAATTTAGTTCTTTTATATAACTTATCATACATCAAAAGTTCTAGATTTTTCAAAAAGAACTACACATCTCTATAGGAGGACTACATTACATATATAGATTTAACAGCAAGTTAGTGAAGACAATAAAGCCTCCTAGGAGACCTTATAATCCTCCCACAAAAGAAAAACAAAAGTGATATGAGCTATGATCCATTCATTAGACTTCACCACTTTACTCCCCAACTAGTCAAAACTAACCTGTAGTTAACTGTAATAAGGCATCTTTAGGTATTATTCCATACCTGCAAAAAAATCTATAAGGATACTAGCTTCGTAAGAAGGGATAGAGTCATAAGAGTATATTAACAAAAATTGTTGTTTAAATATTATTTAAATGCAAATGCAACAAACAAATGATAGAGCATTTCACAATGTTTAATCGGTCTATTATGAAGTTAGAGTAATTTCGTCTACTCTAACCTGAATTTTAAAGAGTTTCAATGCAATACTATTAGACTAAATCCAAGCTTATGCAATGGAAAACACCCTCCTCTTTAGACAATATTCAAACCATGATTTCCAACCTTATTGCAACCCCTCTCTAGTTACTTAGTTCAATTAAAGGTAGCAAAAAGACAATTTTTGCTATCTTCATCAAAGTATCGATATTTAGGTTGATAACCTAATCATTACACCTATTAGGTTATTGTAAATGTCAGGTTAGGTCTTTAATCAACTCAAGATTAGTCTAGATTATCAAGTGATCAACCAATTTCATACATGCAAGAAAATATATATTTAAGAAAAAAGCAACACTTGGAGTTCAACTCCTAATCATCAATCAGTATCTCAAGCACACATATGGCACACACATATACAATCTAATTACGACCACAAATAAGCATTTTTACTCCTCTAAGTATCTTGATATAATACTTTAATATGCTACTAAGCATAGATCCCAACTTACTTATGTTTACGAGTACCTAACTCTTAACCGTTACCTCCTTGTTCTTCAATTGTCCTTAGAAATACAAAATGGATTAGTTTTCAAGCCTTAATTCATTAGTCATTAGTTTTTTTTATATGTTTTTTGTTGTCTAATCATAAATATCATAAGTTATTTCCACTTAAAAATCATGATTTCTTGACTACTTAATGATTTTTTTGAATTACCTTATTCGACCAAATCCTCTAAGCTATGATCTAAGTAGATTTGTAGTGGTTTTCTTTAATAAAAAATCATCTAAGTTAGGTTTTAAGTAGTTTTATAGTAGTTTTCTTTAGTCCAAAAATCCTTTGAGTTAGGTTCTAGGTAGATTTATAGTAATTTCCTTTAGTTAGAAATCCTCTAAGTTACTTTTTAAGTTATACATGGGTCATTTGTTATACTAGTTTTATCCTTTGAAACAACCTCCAACCTTCTTTAAGTTAAACCTTTATTACAATATCCTTTGAGCTATCCTATCACTCTATTATCTACAAGATTTTTAATAAAATTATCCTCTAACTAATCCTCTGCTTCTCCTATTCTTACCTTTTATTCATCACTTTTGCTTCTAACTTACCCTCTGAGTATCAATCTACTATAAAATTCATCCTCAAAATCCTTTAAGTTATCATTTACTCTTAACCGATGTCCTAAATTTAACTACTTTACTAACTTCCTTCCAAGTTACAATTGTAGAATCAAGTTAAAACATCAAATAACACTCTAAACAAACCTTCCTTAGTTTCAGTACTTCCCAATTCCTCATACATTACATCATAATTCAGCAATTGTTTCAAGTTCACCAAATTAGCCAAATACTAACTTCACTAATTAAACCCAATTCACCATTTTCCATAACTTATCACTTTACCAATCAATCCAACCACCCCAAAACAATTATGCATACTCTAAATATGATTTCAATTGAATATCTAAGTAAGATTATGCAAAGAAATATATTAGTTTTCCAAAAACACTATTTTAGATATAATTTAAGGCTAAAAAATCAAGTAAAAATATGAAAAACAGTATCACGAAAGACTTTAACATAGCAAATTAATATTAACTTAGGATAGTTTGTAGAAAAATTTTGAAGTAGAAACTATATTGTTTGCCTAATCTATTTCAACTTTGAAAATCATCCATAAGTTACTAAATTTATACAAAATGATGTTTTTCCTATATTCAATATACAAAAATATGTAGGAATAATTTTTTGCATAGTTTTCCAAGCATTTTTGGTATTTTTGCAAAATTTTACAAAATCAGGTAAAATTTGGATCTTACTTGAAAATTCAACTCCAGCCACCAGTAGTTACTCCCTCCTTGTTGGTAGCTCTAAGTGGTAGGTATAGCTTCTAGTGATGATGGTGGTGGTAGTGGTTGAGTTCTAGAAATCCCCTATGATGCCTACCTTTTGTTGCTTAGATTGCCTTATTATTTCTACAATTTCCCTAATTTATTTCTTTGATCTCCAGATTCCCCACTGAATTTTCTCATATCCTAACTTGCTTGTATTATCCAATAGAGAGTGTTTCAAATTTTTAGGATTGATGTTGTGCAAATTTGATTTTCTTTCTCTCTTCTCAATGTTTTAAGCTTAAATACTTAATCCTATTACATGTTTCTTAATTCATATTTGTGCCACAACTGTCATGCATGATCCACACACCCATATAACTTAATCACAATTGCCCATGAATTTTTTTATAATTTTTAATGATTTTTTATTAATTTTATTAGGTTATTTTAGTCTAAAATACATAATTTAAGGTATTTTTACTAATTATGGGTAACGTATATATTTAAAAATTACATACGACATATATGTACATATTATGTATGTTATTTAATGTCCTATAATAATTTTATTACATATATAATTTATCTCTAATAGTTACAAACTAACGAAACCTATTTTGCACAACTACGGTGAAAATATTTAATATAGTTAAATTGTACTATTTTAGCTATATTATTATTATTTTATTATATTTTTTATGTACAGGTCCACAAGGTCTCCTCGTCTAATATATTGAACTTATTTGTAAGTTTCTAAGTCAATAAAGTTAATTTCACCGATACTCTAAATTTACCCATTCGATTCCTATTTACTAAATATGGGGCTCACACTAAATGGCATCACCATCCACTTGTATAAACTATGCTGAGTTTTAAATGCAGTTTTTCACTTATTCCCTTTTCTCATGCAAATATGGTGGAATCCTAACTCCAAGTCAATCTTGCTAAGTATTTTAGCATTACTCAATTTGTCAAATATGTCATCTAACCTTGGGATAAGGTATCTATATTTGATTGTGATCTTATTTAGAGCTCTACTATCTACATATATTTGCTAAGTACCATCCTTCTTCAACATAAGTAGTGTATGTACAACACAACGATTGAGACTTTCTCTTACATAACCCTTCTCTAATACCTCATTAACTTATCTTTAGAGCTCGACAGCTTACTTGGGATTCATCCGATAAGCTAGCTTGTTTAGTACTGCACTAGATATTAGATCAATGTAATGTTTAATTCCTCAAATAAAGGGTAGTCTAGTAGGTAGCTACTTAAGAAATAGATAAGAATATTCGTCTAATGGTTCTTGAACCTCTTTTGGTAATACAGCTTACTCTTTTAACTATAATAGTCTTCTTATCAATATAAAGGTTAGCATGTTAAACATGATGGCTTCTCGAAGTTTAGCTCAGCTTAGAACCAAAGCCTTCTTTAATCATTAAGCTAATTTAGCTTGTAACTTGCTTACTTGGCTAGGGGTCATGAGGTTCAAAGTGATTTTCTTTCCATCTTTCTCAAACATATACGTATTCCAAAACCCATTATGAGTGACCTTTTGATAAAAAAGCTAAAGTCGGCCTAACAACACATGTGATGTGCTCATGGGTAGCACATCACAAAGAATCTCATTAAAGTAATTCCTCTTTGAGATTGGTAACAGGACTTGTTGAGTAACATGCAGTGTACCCTTCTCATTTAGCTAATGCAATTTATATGGCTTAGGATGTGACAATGTTGGTAAATTGAGCTTTCGAACTAGGTTGGTAGATGCTACATTAAGGCAACTTGCACTATCTACTATGAGTGTGCATCCTTGTTCGTTCACTTTGCAAGTGATGTGAAACAAGTTCTCTATCTACTCTTCCTCAATAAAGGGTTCTATGGTCATAGCACGTTAGACAACTAAAGTCATCTTATCCAAGTCCTCAATAAACACATCCTCTTTGACTAGCTCCTCATTACTCCTAGTGCTCTTTTCCAACTCTACTCTTTCCTTAGGTTCCTCATCTCTACTATCTATTTCAATCTATTAAGCATTACCTTTAATGATCATGGTTTGCCTATTCGAATACGAAGTAGCTATGTGCCCAAATCCTTGACATTTAAAACACTTGATTTAGCTTGTCTTCCTTCTAAATCCTTGTCCTTTCTCAAATGTTCTTTAGGGCATCTCCTAGTCAATAGAATGACCCTTCTACTCGGTTACAACATCAGTCCATCTATTAGACTCAATAGTCTATTAGGGTCAGTTACTACTATGGGTAGGTCAGTTTTTGTAATTAGGTTAGCTTGTTTGAAGTCAGGTCGGCCTACTCCTTCTCATCCAAAGTCATAAAATGCTGTAGCTCTACTACATCTCAGATTTCTATTCTCAATCTAATCAGAAACCCAGAAATTGTTCAGGCTAATTGTCTGCTGACTTCATAACAAATCAAGAGTATTTGGAATTCTTGCACATACTCATCAACAATACATCTTTCTTGCCTTAGCTCTTAAAGCTAAGCAAAAGTATCTTATAGATAGGTATCTTGGACAAATTTAGTTCTAAGAACTCTTTTAATCTCAAGCTAAGTACTGACTTCTCTATATTCATCTCTTCTGCACATGGCCTAAAAGTTCTTCTACCACATTGTAGCATATCTAGAGAACTTGATGGCAATAATTCAGACTTTATCATAGTCTTCGTATTGATAGTATTCAAAGACTCTTCCACCTCCTCCTAGTCAAGATACTCATCTGCATCTCCCACACCACTGATGCTTAGAACTTGAAGTTTTACATGGTCGATAGCTCAGGGTATGTGAGCTTCCTCTTCTACTTCAATGAATTCTTCTTGGTCCTCTTCATCCAATCTACCTAAGTCAATTCTTCTTTACATATGTTCTCTTACTCCTCTACCTTGGTATTGCTAAGTTGGGATTTATCCTCTCACAGGTCTAATACCTTAGCGAGCTTTCACAATCTCTGGAGTAGCTTAGGGGGTATTTTGTGTAGCTTAGCAAGTTGAAAGGTCAATGTATGAACAACTCTAATCAAATTGACTATTAAGTTATCCATTTCATTGAATTACTCTTTAGTACTTCTAAGGGAATTTGATAACACTACTATTATCATCCCTAATACTAGTGTTGACACTTGAATCAGGCATCCTACTCATCCACATATTTAGAACAAATAGACAACACTTATATTTCCTAAATAGCAATGCACTCACATTCCTCAAATAGTCAATATAACAACTAGTCAAAACATAATCAACTTTCTTCTAGCAAGAACCAATGCTTCTTATTGTAGCTTAACCCTATAGCTAACGAAGTTAATCCTCACAAAGAAATACATAGCTACTACCTGCTCTATTTTTCGCAACTCGAAACAGAGTAGAACAAAGTGTTGCACAACTTCTATTACAATAAAGCGAAACCACTACTTCCACTACTCACTCAAACATTAATAGCTACTTTACTACTCAGTATGCTCTAAACATAAATAATAACCAATGAAATAATGTAAGAACTTGACACAACATGGCTTAACTAAATGAACCTATTCTCCAATACTAAGATGATAGGCCATACCAAGAATAGATAAGGTTGGCTATATCTAAGGTAAGTCCAAGCTTTCCAAAAGCTTGAAAATGAAGGTGAATTGTGCGAAATATAAGGAGAAAACAAGCAAAATCCTACAAATGATCCCAAGGATATGATGCACTAAGGAACCTCTATAGAGTCATGAACTAGCTCAATGTGATGTATTAGTAGCTCAATTAGGTCACTTGCTACCTAACTTTACTTAAGGGATAGGATAAAAGTTAAAGGGGGAGTAAGCATAATAACTTACGAAGGAAAATAAAGTGTATTCTAACAAAGGATGATTCTAATATTGCAGTTGCAAAATACAAAGGTATTTATACCCAATAAACTAGGATTCTAAAAAGGGAACAAATAAAAAGGGTATTTTTTAAAAGAAGTAAAACACAAGGAATGTAAAAGGGTATTAATGAAAAATCAAGAAAACATTTGATTGGTGCAATAAATCCAGTCACGTAGTTGTTTTGGACATGTGGCTGGTAGTCAATGGCGGTGCTTCTAACAAAATAGATAAAAGAATACGATCAACTTAACTGTTGTTGAGCTAAGTTATAGAATCTTTTAAGGTGACTGCAACTCAAATACGTTCTAGATAGCTTGGAGACAAGTCAGGCAAGTTGGTAGGTAAGTGAGCCAAGCTGTTGGTTAAGCACTCCTTAGGTTAACACTTAGAGATAGTTGATAGGTGCAAGAGTGCTTGACTTGAGATTGAAGGTAAATCAGTAGAGAGTAGCAACTCGAACTCCTCTGGTGTAGGTTAAGATGAAAGGATGTGCCTTACCAAGCTCTTAAGCCCTCGTACTGAGGCTTAGGTCAGTAGTTTGGTCGATTCCTATCAAGTTAAGTGTTATTTCTCCTACATCGGCTATGTAGACTTTCTACTTAGGTTTCCTAGACTTAGAGTACCTTCTATCTAGTTTCTACGAAGGTTTTAACTCATTTTTTTTTTATATGGGACATTCTTCATAATCTTCTACTAGCATCTTGACTTATGTTTCTTATTAAACAGATCTACACAACCTTTTGTAGGAATTTTAGTTATAGTTCCTATACTAGGAAACATTTTACTAAAGTTTCTATTGCTATAACTTATAGTCAACTTAATCAAGGAATCTTCTACAATAAATTCAATATATCATTAGTTTACACTAGCATCCACATAAGCTTCTATAAAATCTTCTATAGGCACTAGATTCACTCAATTTCACCAAAAATGTTGCTTTTCACTCTCCCCCTCCACTTAACTTGGATTTGAATTAGTTGAAACTCCACCAATATTGACTCATATGGACTGGAACTCAACCACATCAACATGCAAAACTTGAAATTCAACCATAGAGTGTTAAACATAATTAATTAACTAATATACTTAAAATACATATGTTAGGCCAACAAATCATGGTTTTTAGGGTGAAAGTACATCATGTACAGTAGCTAAAATCTTCAATCCACTACTGATTTTTAACAAAAATGATTAATTCATCAACTTATTAAAAATCCACTTAAGCATTTAAGTAAAAATAATTAAGTTTAACTTCGAAAAATATGTCTTTTCATATAATCCCCTATTTTCACTTAAAATTTCAAGATCAACATATTGCATGTAACAAAAAACTACTCAAAAAAAAAGTGGAGAATAAGATATATTGAAAACTTTTAAAAAATAGTAGATTTTCCTTAAATTTTAGCATATAGGTTTTCCAATTACTAAAAAAAAACCATAATCAAATGAAAATTTTTGGAAAATTTGTTACAATAACATTCATCTATGCAAGGGGAGATTAATAACATTAAAAGTGATGCCCATGGTCGTAGCCATGTCCCACAACAAACCCTACGAACTACTGAAGAGTAGATCCAAGACTTTGCTGCCATTGTAGCCTACTTGGCTATTACTATACAAAGGGCTATCGAGACTAGGCCATAAGAGAGAGTTATTGTTGAGTAAGGTTGAGAAGTAAGAGATAGGTTAAGAAGACTGATGGGTGAGAACTGAACACTTGAAGCTTTCAACATAAACCCAACTCTTCTTCGACAAGCTGATAAAGTTGCAAGAAGGAGACTTTAGTTAGACAAAGTTGAGGAGTATGAAGAAGAGGAAGAGCAATATGATAGAGTTGATGAGCGTAAGCTTAAGGCTCCTAAGAGAGCTGAGCATCTCAACGAGAAAATTTTGAGCTTTAATGGGTCTTGTAATGCTAATGACTACCTAAATTGGGAGGAAAAGATTAAAAAGATTTTTTACTTTTATTATTACGAAGATGTTGTTCATATTCGAGTGGCTACGTTAGAATTTTCTAGGTATGTAGCAATGTGATGGAAAAAGTTGCAAAACATACATCAGAGAACCCAACGTAAAGTCCAAACATGGAATGAGATGAAGAGAGTTTTAATAGCAAGTTTGTTCTAAAACACTATGAATAAGATACTTTCTGGCGTCTCCAAGACTTGAGATAAG
The DNA here is from genome assembly GCA_024138005.1 of Lumnitzera racemosa. Classification (NCBI taxonomy): domain Eukaryota; kingdom Viridiplantae; phylum Streptophyta; class Magnoliopsida; order Myrtales; family Combretaceae; genus Lumnitzera; species Lumnitzera racemosa. The sequence goes on along the minus strand of JAMXBC010000005.1, from coordinate 68,390,603 downwards.
GTAATAGATTAGTGGATGAGTACGTTCAAGAATTTTAGTTATTAATGATCAGATGTAATGTTGATGAACTCATGACATGAACTATAACATGGTTCATTTCTAAGCTTAGAACTGGAATTGGTAATATAGTGGAATTACAGAGCCTTGGGACTCTAGATGAGACCATTCGAGTAACACAAAGGGTTGAAAGGTAGAGGTGAAACTAGATTAGCCAAGTACCAAGCAACCAACCTAGCTTACTGAGTAAGAGTAGTATGCCAAGCTAACTTAGATATGATTAAGCTCTACATAGTTCTAAGATGGACAGCCGAGGTTAGATGCTGAGCAAACCTAATGATGGCCAAGGCAAGAGCAAAGCTAAGGAGCCTAAGGTTAGGAAGGACTAAGGTTAAAGCTTAGGAAGGAAGACCCAAGAGATTAAGTGCTTCAAGTTTTATGGTTTTGGAGATGTGGCTAGTTAGTGCTAGACAAATGTTTCATGACCATCTAAGGAGACAAGCCTTAATGCGAAGTGGAGAGTGCTAGTGAAGGTGAAGATGAATTAGGAGTTAATTAGCTACTGGAAGAATTACAAGAAGATTTTGATGCTGTAACCCTACCTGAAATAGGACCTAAATATTGTTTTGTCATATAATGTTCTCTCAATACCTTTGTGTTTGATGATAATGAGTAAAGGAAAAACCTCTTCCATATAAACTACCTAGAGAATGGCAAGCTTTGTGCATTAATCATTGAAGGAGGAAGTTATACTATGTGATGGCATAAGGAGTAGTTAAAGCCCTAAAATTACTGACCTACCCACACCTTAAGCCGTACAAGATTCATTAGCTAAATGAAAAAGAAGGTTTACCTATTGTCAAGCAAGTTAAAGTGCCGATTACCATTGGTGACAGATACAAGGACGAGGTGCTATGTGATCGAGAACTATAAATCACTCTACACTTTTTAGGCATATTTAGGCATAAATTGACCATAATTATGTTCATTTCTCAAGTTATTGATACTTAATTGTATAATATATCAATTTCAAATGATTTAAGAGCAAGGAGATAGTATTTACTCAAGATAAAGTGAAGAGTAGATGAAATTACACAAGACCAAGGAGATTTAGAACAATCACAGGCGTGATAAAAGAAGATTTGAGTGCCTAACGCTCGTCACTCCCTCCATTACAGCCGTGATCAAGGGAGCAACTAAGGTTGAAGCTATTTTTCCACCTGTTCATCGTAGCCGACTCTACCATAGAAGGATGACTATGCCCTTCATCACGGTTGTGATGAGATGGAATGTTTGTGACGAGAAGATCACTACCTGAGTCACAAGTATGATGGAACTGGACATGATTGTTCTTCTTTAACTTTATCATACGAACTAGTGCATAAAATAGTTCTTAACACCAAAGGATGTCTTGAAATAGTGTATTACGAGCCCTTTGACAAAAGGAATATAAATAGATCACAATTTTCAAACAAGAGGGGATCATCATCATAATCAACATCATCAAGAGCACCACACCATAATACATCACATCACATCACTAACCTACAACACACCTATTCTTCTATCTTGTATCATTTTATGTTTTGTTTAATTGTTCTTCAATACAATCATTAGTGTAAGTCGTATTCTTCCTGAAAATCACTCGAGATAGTCGACAAGACTTTGTTGTTCATGTATTTATGAGACCTCTACGGTAGAATAAAAAGGGGGTTTTACTTTTAACTTATTCTCTGTTTTATTTCTTTTTAATTATGATTTCTATTAGTTTATGTTATCGTTTTATCATGTACAAGTAATACATTAGGACTTGCTACATCTACTTAGTATGATTAAGTGCATAGAATAGTAGTTTCCTGATGATGTTATTCTTGATGAATTGAACTTAATTAATCCAAGTACAGTATATTACACAACATTGACTTAGGCTAGATTTCAATAAAATATGTCGAGAGATAATTCTATTGTATAGATCTAATTCATTGGAACACCTCACTCTTAATAGTAGAGAATTTATTAGGAAAGTTGTTGCATTCTTAAGGAAATTGACAAATTAACATGTCATTAATGCAATCCAAGTTGGCTACCAATTTAGAAGAGATTTTAATAGACATAATTAGGATTAGAAGTAAGTAATTTTGAGAAGAATGTTGACTCCCTGTAGATAACAATCATTAGGATAAGATTAATGGTGATATTATGTTAAGTGGTGAGGCAAGTCTGCAAGTTAAGTGTGCTGTGATTAATTGTTTTGAAACCATTATGTTAACTGGCATTAGCTTATGAATTAGTGTAGTTTAGTCAACAATTTGGAGTTTTAATAATTAATCAGTTAATAAATTAGATTGCTAGATAATAGGAAGGTTAATTAGTACTAGTGCTTGTATAGGTTCTTAGTAGAGACGGCCTTATACTCATTCGTGCTATAAAACGATAGTACACTTACGTATTGAATCAAGTTAAGGATAGAATATAAGTTAAAAACTGTAAAACTTGGAAGCTTTATTTAGAGGTAATCAAGTTTTTGGCACTATTGTTGGGGATCGGTATCATTAGGAAAATTAGAATTCATGTGGATTTAGCTTGTATTTCTTACTACTTTGTTATTTAAAAAAATTTTGTGCTTAAGTTGATTTAAATTTTTATGCTCAAGTTTTCATCGACTTCTTGAAGAATATTGCTACAGCCATAAGAGCAACCATCCCTTCCTATTTTTCTCAGCCCCCAACTCAAAAGAATATAGGTCCTAGTCAACCTCCAATTGCCCCACTAGTAAGTGTTGCCCAACAAGTAGAAGGTAGTAAGACGAAAGAAGAAAACTCTAGTGATGAGTAGGATGGGTCTGAAGATAAGAAAGTGATGATTCGAAGGAGACCTAAGGAGCCCAACAAGAAGTAATAGGATGAGGGGCTAGGAATAAAAGTGAAGAAGGGTCATCCAAGGAGGACGATGATAGCTTAAATGTGGAGACTAAAGCCAATGATGGCTAACTTGTTTTCTTTCTTTTATTTTATTTTGTTTGTTTTCTTTTTCCGACTTACTAACTATTTAGGAGCTTAACCTTAATGATCTATTTAATGTAGACTCTCATATCATGTGTTTGTTATGTTTTGTTTTTGTTTTGTCTTAATGGTTAGATCTCTTTTGTTGTTCCATCTTTCGTGGCGTTAGAGAATGTACTATCTGATGGTTTAAGACCCAACACATTGATCAAACTTCAAACTGGGTAGTCTTGTTCTCATTGTTATTGTCTTTCAATTTATTTTTGTTTTTCTTTTTATATGCTTGTCTTGTGCTTGCTTTCCTCAAACATCGAGGACAATATCTTTCTCTAAGTGTGGGGAAGGTTTAACCATGCTTATCAAAAGTCTCACACTTAAGTTTGTTTGTTTCAAGTTATGAATTGACTCAATAAGATTGTGGATTTGACAAAGTAGCAGTCAATTTTGTGTGTTAATTTTGTACCTTACTCATCTCTTATGGATTTAGTATATTTAATCAAAATTGTGAGATACAATCTAAGTAAAGCAAACTTACTTGCTATTTAATGAATGAATTTAGATGTTATAAGTGAATCATAATCTTTAGTATAAGGTTAAATGGTTATGTTTCTAAACTTACTAAGTAGTATATCTACTTGTCAATTACTTTTACAGTTCATTTTTGAATGAAAAGGGAAAATGAAATAATTCACTTATTGATGCTTCTTAAGAATCTCTTTAAAATAAAGTAAATTGAAGTGTTTAAGGATTGAATTAGTAAGGGCAGGCTTTGGTCTCTCAGAAAAGCAAAATAGCAAAATTTGACCCTATTACTAATTTTTGTCTTTATAACTTTACAATAAAGATATATAAGAATTGAGTTAGTAAGGGCAGACTTTGGTCTCTCAAAAAAGCGAAGTCTGACTCTGTTGCTAATTTTTATTCTTATAACTAAATTAGTAAAGGTAGGCTTTGGTCCCTCAAAAGAGCAAAGTTTGACCCCGTTGCTAATCTTTGGTATTTATTCTTCTACTAAAAAAAAAAAAGGAACAAAAGAGGAGAAGTAGAAGAGCTTATGCAAAAGGAAAAGTAAAATTGAAAATGCAATATAGAAGTTATCCTTAAAGAGATTCAATAAAAGAAGTAGAAATATAGGAGAAAAATGGATGCAAAATACTTTTCTTCTAGATTATTATGCTTAAGAAGTAATTGAAAGGTTTTTATACACTTAAGGAAGTGGATGAAGTATAATCAATTTTCTTTTGTTCTATTTGACTTTTAATTAACTTTGTACCTTTGAAGCTATTATTAAATAATGAGGGTAGAGTGTGTTTTACTTTGATATTCTTAGAATATTGGTTTGTGTATTATGTGGACACAATGTGGAAAGCACTAAGTTAATCTACCAGGAATTCTTTGTTGAATATGCAATAAAAGAAAAGGTTGCTAAGTTTCATTGATTGTTTTTAATTGTTTGCTTGAGGATAAGCAAAGCTTAAGTATGGGGAAGTTTGATAAGTATAAATCGCTCTATATTTTTTAGGCACATTTAGGCATAAATTGACCATAATTGTGTTTATTTCTCAAGTTCTTAGTACTTAATTGTGTAATATATCAATTTCAGTTGATTCAAGAGTAAGGAGATGGTATTTACTCAATACAAAGTAAAGAGAAGATGAAATTACATAAGAACAGGGAGATTTGGAGCAATCACGAGCATGATAAAAGAAAATTTGAGTGCCCAATACTCGTCACTGCCTCCATTACAGCCATAATCAAGGGAGTAACTAAGGTTGAATCTATTTTTCTACTTATTCATCATGGTCATAACTCTACCTCAAAAAAATGATCATGCCCTCCATCGTGGCCAGAATGAGGTGTAATGTTTGTAATGAGAAGATCACTCCTCGAGTCACGGGTGTGATGGGAGTGAACGTAACTATTCTTCTTTAACTTTATCATACGAACCAGTGTGTAGTTTGGGAGCAAACATAACACCAAGGGTTATCTTAAAGTGGTGTATTACAAGCCCTTTCACAAGAAGAATATAAATAGATCATAATTTTCAGATGAGAAGGGACCATCATTATAATCAACATCATCAAGAACATCACACCATAACACATCACTAATCCACAACATACCTATTCATCCATCTTGTATCATTTAATGTGTTATTTAGTTGTTCTTGAATACAATCATTAGTATAAATCATATTCTTCTTAGAAATTACTCAAGAGAGCCAATAGGACTTCATTGTTCGCATATTTATGAGACTTCTATAGTGAAATAAAAAGGGGGTTTTACTTTTAACTTATTACATGTTTTATTTATTTTTAATTATGATTTATATTCGTTTATGTTATTGTTTTATCATTTGCGAGTAATACTTTAGGACTTGTTATATCTACCTAGTATGATTAAGTGCATGGAATAGTAGTTTCCTAATGTTATTATTCCTGACAAATTAAACTTAATTAATCTAGGTACGGTATAGTGCATGACATTGACTTAGTGTAGTTTAGTCAATAATTTAGAGTTTTAATAAATAATCACTTGATAAATTGGATTGCTAGATAATAAGAAGGTTAATTAGTACTAGTGTTTGTATATGTTCCTAATGGAGACGACCTTCTACTTATTCGTACTATAAAATAATAGGTATACTTACCTATTGAACCGAGTTTACAACAAAATATAGGTTTATAAATTATAAAACCCAGAAGCTCTATTTAGAAGCGATCAAGTTTTTGGCCCTATTTCCAAAGATCGGCATCACTAGGAAAATTAAAATTCATGTACATCTAGCTTGTGTGTCTTACTGTTTTGTTATTTAAAAAATTTTTCTGCAATTTTGTACCCAAGTTTTCATTGACTTCTTGAAGAATATTGCCATAGTTGTAGGAATAGCCATCCCTTCCTATTTTTCTTGCGCCCTAACTTAGAAGAATATGGGTCCCAATTAACCTCCAGTTGCCTCACTAGCAAGTACTGCCTAACAAGTAAAAGATGGTAAGATGGAAGAAGAAGACTCTAGTGAATAGGAGGATGGGTTTGAAGAAGAAGAAAGTAATGATTTAGAGGAGACCTAAGGAGCCCAGCAAGAAGCAACAAGACGAGGAGCTAGAAATGAGAGTGAAGAAGAGTCCTCCCTAGATGCACATTTAATGCATTGAATTAATAAGATTATGGATTTGACAAAATATCAACGAAGTACACAACAATGCATTAGTTGCCAATCGTCATCCTCCCTAAATGTGCAAACTCAACACATTGACTTTCATGCAACTCATGAGTCATGTCTTGAGACCATTGATTGGCAAATCCATTGTTATGTACTTCAATGATATTTTAGTATATAGTGCCAACCTCATGTCCTACGTTGCACACTTAAGATCTATGTTTGATATCTTCTATACCAAGATGTTATTTAGTAATTTGAAGAAGTATATGTTCTGCTAGAGTAAGGTAATATTCCTTGATTATATTGTTTTTGGAGGAGGTATCAAAGTTGATGACAAGAATGTTTAAGCTATCTTCGAATGGCTTATACCAACTACTGCTGCTGAAGTTGGGAGTTTCCATAGTCTAACTTCATTTTGCTAAGGATTCATTTGGAACTTTAGTTCCATTGCTAACCCCATTACTAAGCTGACTAAGAAGAACTCTGACTTCAATTGGTTCAACAAGGCTCGAAGGAGTTTTGATGAGATTAAGACCAAGTTGACTTTATCCCCAATACTCATCTTACTTGACTTTGAGAAAGTTTTTAAACTAGAGTGCAACACATCTGGAGTAGGCATTGGAGCAGTCTTTATGCAAGAGCACCAACCAGTTGCCTATTTTAGCAAGAAGTTCAAAGGGGCCATACTGAATTACTTGGCATATGATAAGGATTTCTACGCCATTGTCTAAGCACTTCAAAACTAGCAACACTACTTACTATAGAGAGAATTCATCATCTACATAGACCATGAATCTCCTAAGCATCTCATACGGTAATACAAACTTTCTTGATGACATACTAAGTAGGTTAAGTTCCTAGAAACTTTTTTCTATTTCATCTGATGTGCTTAGAAGCTCAGTAATCACTAAGACTTACCATAGGAGGTAGGAATCAAATGGGTCCTTCGAGATATCGAAGAAAATAAGAGGGATAGGTTGGCAAATTAAATGTAATAGCTTATGTGAAGCTGGTTAGAGGATATTACTCACCAACAAACACAATACGACTTGACACTTTACTTGATGTGACATATAAGCTAATGTCAAGGTCTACCTGCCACTAATCTTGAGCTACTTGGTAAGACTAGACAAGAGTGTATGGAAAATGGACTCGAAGAGGAGTATCTTGTAAAGACAAATATATTCAATGTTTGAAAGGAATGTAAGTTGATGCAGCTACAAAGAGAAAGGACTATTTATAATAAGTTTCTAGAGTAACAATACAAATGAAGAAAATTACAAAAAGGCATATAAGAAAAGAGATTCCTAGTACTTACAAGAAAGGGTAAATAGGACAAATAGCAAAAAGAAAAGATAGTAAAATAACAAAAAAAATGTATAGGTAGTAGCTTGACAATGGCTTTATATTAGGGAATCTTCGGTACAGTTGCTAAGTTGGGTCATGACATGGTAGTGTTAGGGGATGCCAAGACAAATAAGGAATGCCGTAAATATTAGTAATGGGCCGAACAAGAAGTTCTTGTTCTATAGGGGCTTAAGTCTCGACACTTAAAGGTCCGGGTAATTAGAGTAGGAATTGATGTGTAGATTCTTGGTCCACATAACTCAGCAAATAGGTTTTGATGATGGAGTGGTCAATATCAATCCAAGGGACAGAGTAGAGCAAGGTATACCCAACCCAAAATCTTAAGTAATTCAACCACCATTCTTCTATATACAACTTCTTATCCTCGGCAAGTTAACCAGAGAAAATTCTTCTAGTGAAGGATTGGAGGCCTCTTAAGTGTTGATAACCCATCGGCTCAATACAAGAAGGGAAGTGCTAACACTATAGTGGACGCTCTCTCCCATTGACATATACTTATCACCACTTTGCAAATTAAGGTACTTAGGTTTAGTACCCTCCTTGATTAGTATGAGCATGATTTATATTTTGGACTCTTAGTGGTCAAATGCAACATAAGAGGAGTAATGGAAGGGTTCTATTTGAGCCTAAGGTTTTTTATGAAGGGTAAACAAATTTGGGTGTCAAGTGGTTTTGTTAGGGAATTACTTGTTTGAGAAGCCTATGTTGAAGGCTTAGCTGGCCACTTTAATGAGAAGAGAATGGTAAAGTTGCTGAAAGAGCATTTCTATTAGCCTAAGATGATGAAGGATGTATACTGAGTACTTAAACGATGCAAGGTGTGCAAACTTGCTAAGGGAAGGAAGGATTCGTATGGAGAGTATACACCTCTACCTATACATGAATGGCCATAGACTAATCAAAGCATGGATTTCATGCTCGACCTGCCTAGAGCATCGAGAAGACATGATTCTATTATGGTAGTAGTCAATTAGTTTTGCAAGATGAGCCAATTTATTGCCTGCCACAAAACCAATGATGCTTTATTTGTTGCTAATCTCTTTTTGTAGGAGATTGTGCGATTGTATGGAGTACCAAGGAATATCGTGTTTGATTGTAATTCGAAGTTCATGAGCTTCTTTTAGAGAACCTTATGGAAGAAGCTCGATACTAAGCTCATGTTTAGTACTTCTTGCTACCCATAAATAGACGGCCAGAGAGAAGTTGTGAATAGAACAGTTGATAACCTCCTTTAAGCTACTATTGAGAAGAATCTTCATGATTGGGACTTATGCCTACCCATCATTGAGGTCACTTATAACTACACCACTCATAGCTTAACATAAAGATCAACTTTTGAGGTCGTCTATAGACTTAACCCAAATTTACTCTTGGACATGGTTATCAACCTAACTACTCAAGGAGAAAGTCAATCTGACTTACAATACATCGAGGAGTTCCAAAAATTACATTATAAGGTTACTGAGTAACTAACCAATACTGTATCTCAATAGAAGGACTAGGGAAGCTGAAGAAGGAGGTGAGTCATTAATAACCTAAGAGACCTTGTTAGGTTTACCTTAGTAAAGAGTATTCCCTAAGGAAAAGGACAAACAAGTTATCCCCCAGGTCAGATGGACCTTTTAAGATCCTTCGGCATGTCAATGACAATGCCTATGAGCTTAAACTACCCAAAGAGTATGGAGTAGCTTCTACTTTCAACATCACTAACCTAATGCCCTATGTACCTAAAGAAGAAGAAGACTAATGTCACGCCTCGAAGCGGCAGAGTCGTAACAGCCCCGCCGTGTAAACCATCCTAAGATAGAAGTTGGCCTTACAACCGCTATCTTAGACCTGATCTACACAAGGCGTCTACGACTAACCCGCTTTGAAGTAAACAGTTTGTAATTTCAATAAATCATTTACCTAAGAAAGTGATAAAAGTTATATATAATCACTATAATTCAGTTATTACATTATTCAGCAATGAAAAGTAATAACATATGTGTTGATTCTTCAATGTTTTTCCTCACTCCCTAGGATCCAGCAGTTGCTAGCTTCAGAGTAGTTGTTGCCGCTTCTTAGCCAGCACCTGCACGACATCTATAGGGATGTGAGCAACCACAACTCAGTAAGTTAGGACGGAGGACTTAAAACTATACCATACACACAACAAGGTTTTCAATCACTTATTAAGTGCAATGCATGTGCAAGCAAATGCCATCGCACGACGTTGTCCGGCCAGTCGTGAAATTAGAGAAATTACGCCCGCTCTAATCCGGGTTGAAGAGTTGCCATTAATGCAACAGCTCACGATCAAACCTAGGCTTATGTAATGGAGACCTTGCTCCTCCCGTGACTACCTTCGAACCACTGTCTTCACCCTCGCCGCGACCTCCTCTCCTGTCACTTAGTTCGACTAAGGATGAAGAAGGGACCATTTTGCAATCCTGTGCTATCCCTTCCGAAGGGGTTGGTATTTGGCCGGAGAGTCCTAAGTTCCCTTAACAGGTTGCCATGCATGTCCGATTATGATTACTGGTCGGATATTTAATTAAGTCCAGTTTAGGGTGATCAATCCTTTCATATAAGTCATACAATATGTGCCAAGCAACAAACAGAATCATAGCATCACCCATAATCAAGCACATGCACACATTCTCTATCTAACAAGCACAACCAAGCATAATCTTAAGCCTCCAAAATACAGCATTGTATTAATCCCAACTTACCTCGACTCCATGCTCTTTCACTCAAGGTCCGATTTGATCAGGCCATCGTCGATCATCCCTATAACACGAACGTGGTTTCAGTATTTCATATAATATTATAAGTTCATTTTATCCGATAACGCTTATTGTTAGGTTTTGTTTAAGGTTAAATATACCTAATTATCTAGGTATTAAGTCTTTTATAATTATTTTAGGCTTGGGGTTAGGTTCAGGTTCGGTTTTCGCATCGATTTCTAAATTAGGTTTTTAGTTCGATTTCTAAGTAATGTTTTAGATTCCAACCCTCGAAATCCATTTCAACCCATAATGTGAAATTAATCACATTACTTCCCGATCTCCTAAATACGATTACTACCCCTAGTCCGTATTTTATTCCATCCGGTACACTTAAATCCGTATTAGTGTACCGAATTTACTCATGTTGTGAGAAATTTTTACATTTTTCATATAATTATCTAAAATTGAATTTTGTTTCAGATTTGTTATGTTCTGATTTTCATTATTTTATTATCTAATTAAACCTAATTTTTCCATATTTATTAATTTTTAATTCTACATATTCCTAATTTTCTACATTTACCACATAACACCTTCATTACTTATACTTAACACTCCATACACTAGGATCAGGTTTTCACATCAGAGATTAACATCCCTAAACATCTAATTACTATCTAAATCAATAATTAATATCCTAATCACCTAATTAACTCCAAATTACCCAATTTTCCCATCATTTTAGGGCTAAAAATTAACTTAAAAATTTCAAAAATTAAATTTAAAAAAATGGCTTCATAACACTATTCTATATCACATAAGCATCCTATAAAAAAAATTGAGCTTCAAACTACACTCCTAAGGTCATTTATTTCTAAACCGAAATGTGCTCAGTTTTGCATGATTTCTTAAGGATCCTATATTACAGGATATGTTTTCATCTAAATAATGTTTTTCCTACAAACTACATGCAAAAATATCCTAGAATAACAAAATTCATAATTTTCTAATTATATTTACTATTTTTACAAAACTTCACAAGAATCGAGCTGAAATTTAGACTCACTGGTTTGGGTGGCTTCGGCCACCGCGAGCTGCCGTAGCCTTATCGGCCGGCCTGGGCTCTGCCACCATCGTGTGGTGGTGGTGGCCATCCACTCCCAGCTCCTCGTCTGGTGTGGGTTCCCTTTAAAATCCCTAACTGCACAGTTTTCCTTTTTTTTTTTATTTTTCTGGATTTTCTCTCGATTTTTTCGGTGTTTTGATTTTTCTCAAATCATAAACTGACCAAAGGACTTCTAGAATTTTTTTCCCCTATTTATAGACAATTTTTGAAATTAATGTGCATTAATTTGATGTGATTTTGCACCAATTCCATAATTTTTGGCTTTTTGTTTGTCAAATTCTTATTGGTTATTTTTTTTTTCTTGCTGACCACGACCTTATCTTGTTGCAGCTTATCCTCTTCTGATTTTTCTGATTTTTTTTATAATTATTTTGTATTTTTCTTTAATTATTTGCTTATTTTTAGGCTAATTTAGGTAATTACGTGTATTTTTATCTACACGTAAATACATGTAGGGTACACGTGAACATTCCTAAATATTATGTTGGTCATTCTAAAATTTTTAGTATACATATAATCTATCTCTAGTAATTTATTAGTTATTTCATTACACTTTTCGCATTTTCGATGATTAATACCATTATGCTTAAAATTTGAAAATTTTAGTCTCCTATTTTACTATTTATTTTTTTAAATTTAAGTTTACGGGGTCATTTTTACTAATATTTCTCTCAATAGTTTATAATTTGGGTGTGATCGGATCCTTTAGCCGATCGCCCTAAACTTTGGGTTCTAAGTTCAATCCTACGGTTACTTAGCTGAACTTTAGGGCTTACAACTAATATTTGTGAGAAAATCTTTAACAACCTTAAGGAATTGATGGACTATCGACCTCCATACCCCTTACTCACAGCCATCTTTGAAGCCTATAGTCTCTCACCTAAAGAATTCTTTCTTGCTAACCTATCGAGGACAAGTACCCATATACAGAAGAACAATGGGTGAACTCTCTAAAGTCTTAGCTCGGACATACCCTACTCTACTTTAACCCTTGCTCGACAACAACCTATCAACTCTTAAGGTTGATCAATTGAATGCCGAAGTTGAGGCACCCACTTATCAAACTCTTTCTTCTAATGTACTAAACTATCAACTACCAAGTCCAACTTGAGAAGTGCTTAGGCCAACTCCCTTATATGCTAAGTCCTACTTATTCGATCTACTGAACTATAGAAGCCTTTATTTATCTAGGCAACCCTAAGTACCTTCCATCAGCAACATCCCTAACATTAATACAACTCAACCCCTTGCTTCCCAAGACTCTAAACATATACCTAACCACAGTGTACCACTTGTCATTCCTTTTTCTAACATTATACTATATTTCTTATTCTATTCGTCCCTTTTACCTTTTTGGTATGATAGTATCTTTGTATTACCCTTTATTGCAATTACTTCAATTTCCTTATTACCTTAGGGACTAACTATAAATAGTCCCTTTTCTTTGTAGCCAAGAACATTAACGTATACCTTACATCCTTTTAGATATTGAATATACATATTCTTATGAGATATCCTTCTCCAAGTACAATTTCCTTATACCGTTATCTAATCTTGCTAAGTAGCTCGAGATTAGTGGTGAGTAGACCTTAAAATTAGCTTGTGAGTCATATCAAGTGAAGCAATAAGTCATGTTGTGTTTATTGGTGCATCATATCCTCCGAGTTACTCCATGGAAGCTATTGTATTTGCCGACTCTTTCATCTTAGTTTTTTTTTTTTATATCTCAAAGGACCCACTTGGTTACTATTCTCTACGGTAAGCCCTAGTGATAATTAAGCTCCTAAGCACATCACCCTTCTCCTTTTAAGGCTTAAATGCCCTTCTTTTTGAGCTCCCCTACCTCTTCCATGTCTACTCTCTATTACCTCTCTTCAAAGTCATTCACTTGACCTGAACTCTATGAGGCTCTCAACTGTAGCCATGGCTTGAGTTAGAGTTTAGACTCCTATTCTCTCCAACTCTATTTGGGCCCATCCTTGTAGGCCATCACAAAAGGCAAACATAGTGTCCATATCATTCATGTCATGATCTCTAACAACAATTCTAAGAACTGATGTACATATTCTCAGATGGATACCTCATGCGCCAATCATCTTAACTTGGATCAAGCATCCCTCTTTGCATTGCTGGGGTAGAATTGGGCTCATAGCTTAATCTTAAGCTCTTTGCACATTTTAATTTCCCCAGCCCCTTATCGGGCTCCATCAATTCGTCTTCTTCGCCATGAGATGGCCACATCATTCAGGAATATAGGAGTCACCCTTAACCTTAATGCATCATTTAAGACATCGATTCTATTAAAGTACTATTTTAGGCTCCAAAGGAAGTTATTTATCTCCCTGGCATTCCAAGAGCTACTAAAAAGCTTAGACTTAGGCACTTCCATCTTTGCCATAGCCCTACTATGATTCGGTCCAAATCCAACCTCAATGAACCTAGGCCCCCAAATCTCTTAGCTCTTTCCTCAAGGACTTCACTATCTCTTTGAAGATAGCATCCTATCTTTGCAAGTTACCTATAATTCGATTTAAGACTCTTAATATATCACTTAAGAGCCCCTTCTCTAGCTTCATTAAGCCTTCCTCGACACCCTAAACTCGATCTAGCATATTAGTTATGGCTAACTCCCTCTAGCCACTCTTGCTTCAACCGAGCCCCTACTTCCGAAGAGTTTCCCTTTAATTGTGAGTTCTTAAACCATCATTAGGGTTAAAGGACTTCTAGCATACTCTGAAGGGACTTCTAAAGCACCTATTCCCACTATCTCTTCAAGGATTAGACTTTGATACCAAATGCTATGTCTACAATGTTTACTAGCTTTCATGTGTAGCACTTAGACTCTTCGAACACTCTTTCAAGAGGCTAAGTCAACTTTCCTCACTAGAACTTACAAGAACATACTTATTTAGAGAGAAACAAGAAGTACCCATGTAAGTATCAAACTTGTATTTCTAAATGAATTACAAATGAGGGGGTCAACCCCTTACATACAAGAGGCCTTTATCATTAGATGGCTAAGATCTACTCGATTTAATAGCTAATTTACAATCTTATCGATCTACTATACCTACTCCTACTTACTAAGGTTCAATGTATTTAGACAATTGTAAAACATTCCTAAGAGTGGGTAAGGCCTTGGTCGTAGGCTTTACATATAATGGACCTCTTAATATAATGTATAGAAGTGAAAAATGGGTTTAGGGAAATAGCTTGTGCATGTACCATGGTACGTAAGGTAAATATATATATATATATATTCCATTTTGATCTTAAGTGTCCTATTAGGTTTTACCCAATACATTCTCCTTTATTTCTTTCATAATTCATTATCAAATTGTTGAAGATGCTTGATTATTAAGAGGCAAACAATGCAAAGGTAGATTCCCTATATGCTAACTTAAGGGATCAAGCTACTAAGCGCCACAATTCTTAAAAAGTATGCTAAGTCATCTTCTAACTTTAAGTTTCTATTGTTGAGACCATAGAAGACTGAGAATGAGTTTAGTAAGTTACAATGTTTAGCAAGTGAAGCAAAAAGGAAGGTAGCTGTAGAGATGGGGGAATTGAGGAAACAAACCAAAGTTAAGAGTAAGGTACAATCTGACCTTGACAAATGTAATGGGGAGCTCAATGTCGAGGTCATGAAACTATAGGCCCACCTGATTATCAAAGAAAGGAAGTCCATTACTGCTCAAGACCTATCTATAAGTTTCTCCAAGCAAAAGAAATTAGAAAGGCGGGTTAAGGAGCTAAAGAAAGAGGTAATCACTAATCTTGAAATTGAGGATGTCATCTTTGATGCTATTGAGTACAAAATCTTTGACATAATCATAAAGAGTGACAAGTGGGAAGATGCCTAAGAGAAGGTAGCAACAGAGGTGAGCTAAGTTGTGAAGGCTATCAGAAAACATATAGTAAGTTAGTCTTCAACTTTCTTAACTATCTTAACGTGTCTAAGGATGAGGTTGAAGAGCAAGTGCCTCAAGATAATTGGAAGAGGATGAAGTCAACTACTCTTTCAATCATCAATAGGATAACTCTTCTACTTCCTCCCCCTTCTACTAATAACTTACCTCTGGCTCCCTAACCAAAGAAGATAAATCATGAATCTATCTATGATTAGAGAAGAGTTTCCCTTTGCTCCTATTGGAAAAGAGAGAAAGAACCTACCCCTTTCTACTAAAGCCGAAAGCTCTAATCCTTTTGTTACCACTAAGGTCATAGCTCTTAAGGAGACTACTAATGAACTTAAGCAAAATGGGGCTCATAATTTTGAGGATATGCTCAACTTGGTCAACTTAAAATAGTATAGGAGTCTCTTTCTCCTTTTTTATAATGTTTTTGTTTAACTGAGTACAATTTTTTCTTTTATTTAGCTGTATTATTCAAAGTTGGTATGTTGCTTAAATCCTTGTAAATGACTTTTGTGAATGGGATGAATAATGATCCCTTTTCTTGTCTTGTTACCCATTTTTAATCTTATCGCTTCATGGTTTTGTACTTCTATCCTCCTTTATACCTTTCGTTATGCATACCTATCCTTCCTTTATGTGGCTTGTTTCATTTGTTAAGAGGGTGTTAAAACCATTATTGGTTTAGTTAGGGAAGAGTTGATTACCCTCCCAAGGAAATTCCTTGAACATTTTAACTAATGGTCAATAAATGAGTTCACTAATTGTGATACACTATGCGAAGGAAGGATAAGGTCGGCCATATCTAAGAGGTGGATCCAAAATCACATAAAGCTAAAAAATGAAGGTAGAATGCATGTAAATAAGCAAAACCCTATGAACGATTCTGACAATATAACATACAAAGAAACCTCTATGACTCACAAACTAGCTCGATATGGCACATGAGTAACTTAGTAAAGTCACTTACCACTTAGGCTTACTCAAACATTAGGATAAGAGTAGATAAAGTAAGCACAATAACTCACAAAAGGGGATAATCTTGTGATAGGAATTAGGCAAAGGGGCCTTTGACCCGTAGCCGAACCCAAGGACTAAAAGGCTTGGCAAGGCAGATTCTTCTTCTCCAGCCAACTCCTACCAAGGTTAAGTACTTCTTTGCTGAGTTACTCTTTATGATGTACTAAATGATTGCCTATCTCTCTATAGTACACCAAATTGTAGATTACTCACTCGCACCCAAGCCGACCAATGACTTGGCATCTCCCTTGCCGAAAAGCCAAGATAGAGAGACTCTAAAATAACTAAGCTACCTCTGCTCGAACAAGCAAGCTAACCATACTTTTTATCCATAGCTTCTAATGGCATCACTAATATAGTATCACTATGTATATAGAATCATGTATAGAATCCGTTACACCAATGATTATTTTCCTTGAATATTCACTTTTACCCTTTTATATCTTGTACATTACTTCTTTAGGAAATGTCGTTTTGATTTTTTCCTTTTTAGGCATGTTACCCTAAATTCTCCAATATAAATACCCCTTGTACTAGTAGCTGTAATCATCAAATTGAACATTAATACACTTGATATTTCTCTTTCGTTAACACTACTTTGTTTACATTCATCTCACTATTATCCTAACCTTTAAGCAAAGCTAGGTGGTAAGTAACCTCATGGACCATCTCGTGCATCATATTAAGTTAAGTCGTGAGTCCTCGAAAATTCCATTGGTGCATCATATCCATTAGAGCTGTTTATAGGTTTTTTCTTACTTTTTCGTTCGCATTTGCTCTTTCGTATAATCCCCACTATTTCCTTTTTAAGCTTTTAGTAAGCTTGGACCTATTCAACTACCGTCCATGTCTGTTCTTGGCTACAATCTACATTATCTTGGTATCAGAGCAAAGGTTTTGTTTGAGTTGTGGTTTATGTTTAAAGTTTTGTTTATACCCTATTTTGCATGTGTGAAACAGAGCAAATTACTGTATCGTTTGATTAGTGTGTTTATTAGTTGTTACCTTTTTTTATTTATGGAAGTATTTGCTATAGCACCTATTTAACGAGTTTGAGCTTTAAATTTGTAGAGAAAATGATTGACCCAAGTGTAAACATTAGTGTTGGAGATGACAACAACGGAGTTATTCTCCATAGATGATAGTCTCAAGGAACCCCTAGGAGTACTGACGAGAGACTAGATGAGGTGGCTAACATCCTAATAAAGATCAAAACCTAGCTCAACCAGTTTAAGGTAAAGGAATAGATAGACAAGTAAGACGAAGGATAGAATTGAGGGAACTAAATGAAGAGGACAAGGAAGAGTATTTTGAAGAAGAGTGAGTTAAAGTCCCTAGAGCATATGACCATGTGAAGCATCGGATTCCGAGCTTCAATGAATCTAGGAGTACTGATGAGTATTTGGAGTTAGAAGAAAGAGTAGAACGTATTTTTGAATATTATCAATACGAGGATTACAAGAGAGTGAGAACTGCTACTATTGAGTTCTCCGAATATGTTGCCATGTGATGGAAGAATTTCTAGCTTTAAGGAGGTGAAAGGGCTATTGAGAGATTAATACTTGGCTTGAGACAAAGAGAATAGTTAGAAACAGGTTTGTGCTAGAAACTTATCTACAAGACACTCTACTCGGCTTCAAGAGCTAAGACAGGGAGGCCGAACAGTTGATGAATATGTATAAGAATTCCAAATGCTTATGATTTGATGTAAGGTGGAGGAGTCCCCAGTGCTAACAATCTTTAGATTTATCATGGGAATGAGAGATGACATTGGAGACATTATGAAGCTCTAATAATTCACCACAATGGATGAAGCCATTAGAACAACTTAATGGGTAAAAAGGCAAAGAAGGAGTTGAATATCGACCAAAATGCTAACTAACCAACCCAAACAGGGAACTCACTAAGCTCTATGAAGTACCAAGCCAAGTACAAAGATTGATGCTTGAATTAAGCTAAAAGGCCGACCTGACGGTGAAGTGCCAACTCGAACTTATGAGGAGGGGCAAGGATCTAGTAGGAAGACGAGCTAGATCAAGTACTTTAAGTGCTAAAGGTTTGAACATATGGCCGCTCAGTGCCCAAACCAAAGAGCTATGGTGATCAAGGGAGATGTCACAAAGCTAGAGGTAGAAAGTATAGATTAGGAACTTAAGGAGGAAGATATCACTACTAAGAAAGAACTCATTGAAGAAGACATGTTTACATAGGACTTGCATCAGTTGGTCCTAGTTATCTGATGCGCCATGAACTTAGAACCCTCATGGAAGGAAAAGTAGAGGGAGAATTTGTTTCATACTACCTGTAAGGTGAATGACCAGGTGCAAGCATTAATTTTGGATAGTGGAAGTTGCACTAATATGGCATCAACCGAAGTAGTCACATAGTTAAAGTTTTTAACCATTACATACCTTAAGCCATACAAGTTACAGTAGTTGAGTGATAAGAGAGCAAGATATGTTGCCCGACAAGTACTAATGTCGATCGTAATTAGAATTCATTTCGACAAGATTCTCTACGGCGTACTACCCATGTATAGCTCACACATATTGCTTAACCAACCACAGCTGTTTGATAGGAGAGTGATCTATGACGGATATAGGAATATGTATGTGTTCGAAAAGGATGGCTAAAAGATCACATTGAACCAGATGCTACTGAGTGAAGTTAACAAACTACATACCAAACTTACTCTCGGATCAAAGAAGGCTCTGATGATAAGTAGAGCCAAGCTCCAAGAGACCCTTAAAGTTGAGACACCAACCCTCATGTTGGTCAGGTGCCTACTAAAGATGAAGGAACAGGATGAACTACCCCAAGAAATCAAGGAGTTGCTGGATGAATATGCCAACCTATTCTTAAAACACTTACTTGAAGGGTTACCCCCGATTTATGGTACAGAATACTGCATTGACTTAATACCCAATGCTAAGCTGCTAAATAAGGTTGTGTATCGGATGAGTCCTAAATAGGCTTTTAAGCTCTAATGTTAAGTTAATGAGTTATTGGAGAGAAGTTACGTTAGAGAAAGTCTTAACTCTTGTACTGTGCCATCACTTCTAGTACCAAAAAAGAATAGGACTTGGTGGATGTGTATAGATAACCGAGCTATGAACAAGATCACAATCAAATATAGGTACCTAATTCTTAGATTAGAAGACAAGTTGGATGAACTGATCAGAGCTAAGATTTTTAGCAAGATTGACCTAAAATCTAGCTACCATCAAATTTGCATGAGGTTAGGAAATGAGTGGAAAACCATATTCAAGACTTGACATAGACTTCACGAATGGATGGTCATGGCCTTGACTTATTGAATGCCCAGAGCACTTTTATGAGATTAATGAACCATACGTTGAGATATCTAATATAGAAGTGTATTGTGGTATACTTTGACGACATCCTAGTGTACAATGCCAACATGGCAAGTCACTGTGAACATCTTTAAGCGGTTCAAGATATCTTCCATGCTAAGAGACTATTCAATAATCTTAAGGAGTATTGTTTTTGCTAAGAGGAAGTGGTATTCTTAGGCTATGTAGTAAGTGGAGGAGGCTTATGAGTAGACGATGTGGAGATCCGAGCAATCGTCAAGTGGCCGACTCCTAGTACTTGTGCTGATGTGAGAAGTTTCTACGGACTAGCTTCATTTTATAGATAATTCATTAGGAATTTCAGCATACTCTCTACACTACTTATTGAGCTAATAAAGAAAAACATCGACTTCTGATGGGGAGAAAGGGAGGAGAAGAGCTTTGCTGAGATAAAGGAAAGATTGACCTCCACCACGGTGTTAGTTCTACTTAACTTTAAGAAAATATTTGAGCTAAAATGTGATGCATCAGTAATTGGAATAGGCATTGCCCTAACGTAGGAAAGCCGACCAATTGCCTTCTACAATGAGAAGCTCAAAGGGCCCTAAATAAATTATTCTGTGTATGAAAAAGAACTCTTAGCACTGATCCAAGCACTGCAAGTATGGTGGCACTATTTACTATCGAGAGAATTTGTCATATATGCTGACTATGAGTCATTGAGGTACCTTCAAAGTCATACCAAGTTATCAAAGCAGTAGGTGAGATAGGTTGAATTCCTTGAAGGATTCAATTTTGTCATTAAATATGAAGAAAGAAAGAGCAATGTAGTTGTGGATACTTTTTCAAGAAGACATGCACTCTTAAGTAAACTGCAGACTAGATTATTTGGGTTTGCAAACATCAAAGAACAGTACTCTAAGGATTTACACTTTGGACCCATTTTTGCGTGATGTGTCGATGGGAGAACAGTAGACAAATACCATGTGGAAGATGGTTACTTGTTTCAAGGGGGAAAATTATGCATGCCAACTATTTCATTGGACGAGCTATTGATTAAGGAAGCTTACAATGGAGGATTATCTACACATTTTGGGGGAAAATGGACGTATGAGTTTTTAAGTAGTCAATTCTTTTGGCTAAGAATGAAGCTAGATGTGCACTGAGCCGTTGAAAGCTATGCTATGTGCAAAAGGACTAAATGCTGAGTCGAGAAAAGAAAAGTAATGCTATTGCCTATTCCAACATAGCTATGGACCGAATTGAGCATGGACTTTGTTCTTGGACTATCATAAATTGCTCAAAGCAAAGATTTGTTCATGGTTATTGCATATAGGTTTAGCAAGATGGCACACTTTGTGCCTTGCTATAAAACTAATGATGCTTCGGCTATTGCTGCTCTTTTCTTACAAGAGATTATGTGGTTATACAGCGTGTCGAGAAGTGTAGTCTCTAATAGGGACTCAAAGTTCTTAAGCTATTTCTAGAGGACCTTGTGGCAATGGCTAGGGACCAAACTATTATTCAATATTTGCTGCCATACCTAAACTGATGGCCAAACAAAAGTGGTTAATTGCACTTTGGGATCACTACTCCGAGCTACAATGGGCAAGAACGTGGTCAATTAGGACGTATGCTTATCGGTGGTTGAATTTGCTTATAACCGAACAGTACATGACACCACCAAGTAAACACCCTTCAAAGTTGTCTATGGTTTTAATCCTAAGTTACCCCTCAATCATACCCCTGTACTTATGCTCGTGCAAGAGGACCCTGATCCTAAAATAAGGGTAAAATCCCTTTAGCACATCTATGATAAAGTCACTCTGCACATCGATTAAGATGCTAAAAGAATGGGAGAAAAGGCTAAGGGTAAGACGACTAAACAATTCTAATAAGGAGACTTAGTATAGTTGCACCTTAGCAAGGAACAGTTCTCTAGCAAAAGAAGGAACAAATTATCTATAAAAGCTTAAGGACCCTTTAGAATCCTCTAGAAGATCAATGATAAAGTTTACAAATTGGAATTGCCCGAGGACTATGGGGTTTCTGACCCCTTTAACATTACCAACTTCATTCCATATCATCCCGATGGAAAGTTGATGGAAGACTAGTCGAATATGATCCCAAATCTAAATTAACCTAGAGGGAATTATATGAATCAGGCTACGGGGCCTTTAACCTACAGTTGAACCTAAGGACTGGAAGGCCTAGCAAGACAAATTCTTCTACTCCAACTGACTCCTACTGAGGTCAAGTACTTCGTTGCCGAGTCACTCTTTATGCTGTACTGAATGATTACCTATCTTTCTATAGTATGCTGAATTGTAGATTACTTACTCGCACCCAAGCCGACTAATGACTCAGCATTTTCGTTACCAAAAAGCCAAGATAGAGAGACTCCGAACTGATTAAGCCACCTCTACTTGGACAAGCAAGCTAACCATACTTTTTGTCCACACCTTCTAATAGCTTCACTAATACGGCATCACTACATGTACAGAATCATATATAGAATCCATCACACCAATGATTGTTTTCCTTGAATATTCACTTTTACCCATTTGTATCTTGTACATTACTTCCTTAGGAAATGCTCTTTTTGTTTTTTTCCTTTTTAGGCATGTTACCCCAAATCCTCGGGTATAAATACCCCTTATATCAGTAGTTGTAATCAAATGAGTGAACATAAATACACTTAACATTTCTCTATCATAAACATTACTTTGTTTACATTCATCTCACTCTTATCTTAACCCTTAAGCAAGGCTAAGTGGCAAATAATCTCCAAACCATCTCATGCATCATATTGAGTTGAGCCGTGAGTCTTTGAAAGTTCTATATCATATCTATTGGACCTATTCACAAGCTTTTGCTTATTTTTTCATTTGCGTTTGTTCTTTCACACATTCCCCACCATTTCCTTTTTAAGCTTTCAATAAGTTTAAACCATTCAGCGACTGGCCTTATCTATTCTTAGCTATGGTTCGCATCATCCTATATATTCAATGATAAGGTAATGAAGATGATTCGTGTGCGTACATATTACAAGGGTATTTATACCCACAAATTTAAGGCAGCTTGCTAAAAGTTGAAAAGACTAAAAGGGTAATGTTCGAAATAAGCAAAAAATACAAGGAATGTTAATGAGCATAAATAAAATAATCAAGAAAACAATCAGTTTGTACAGCAAATTTCATCACATATGTGCTTGGATACTTGACTAGTAATTAGAGGCGAGCTTTTAGTGGTAATGCACAAAAGAGTACAGTTAACCTAAATATTGTCTAGCTAAGTTATAGACTTTTTCGAAGTGAATTTAGCTCTGATATGCTTTAGATAGATCATAGGCAAGTTCCTTCTAAAAATGGCTCAAGAATTTTAAGTCTCAATTCGATACCACACTCGTCAATACTCCATACAAGTGGACAATTTCCTACAAAAATAAAGAAGCAATAGCCAAAGCAATGTTAGTTTTGGTGCAAGGCACGAAGTACGCTATCTTACTGAATATGTCCACAACAACCATCACAAAACTTTGCCTTAAGTAGTTTACAATAGTTCAAAGATGAAATCTATGTTCAAATCAACCCATGGTTTGGTCGGGACTAGTAGAGGCATCATGCTTCCTTACTCAACTCTGCTCTTTACTCTCTTTTAGATCTCACAACTCTCCACAGTATAATATACATCATGCCTCATCTTAGGCCAAAAGAACCTTGCGTTCAATAGTTTATATGCCTTTTTCTCTCAAAATGTCTAAAAAGTCCACCAGAGTGAGCTTCTCACACTAGTACCTCTCTCAAAGAACAAGTCAGTAAGTATAACTTGCCACCTCGAAACAGATATCCATCTTCTACATGATAGTGGTCCATTGTTCTTCCTTCCTTACATCATCCATATATGGGACCAAAATGGGGGCCTTGAGGATATTGCTCTTTTATGCTTGCAAATCCTAAAAGTCGAGTCTAGAGATTAAGAAGAAGAACATGTCTCCTTGACAAGGTATCAATAACCACATTGGTCTTGCTTTGCTTATACTCAATTACAAAATTAAATCCTTCTGGGAGCTTAACCCATCAAGCTTGCCTCTTTGATAACTTAGTTTGACTTCGAAGGTATCATAGAGACCCATGATTAGTATAAATGATAAACTCTCTTAGTAGAAGGTAATGTTACCACACTTGTAGGGTTCAGATTAAGGCAAGGAGTTCTTTGTCATATACAAAGTAATTCAATTATAGACCTCTCAACTTCTCACTATGATATGTAATAGGTCAGCCTTCTTACATCAGTACAGCTTCAATGCCAACATCTAATGAGGTCAACCTCCCCTTCTCCTTAGCAAAGCTTCTCTCCTTACTTAAACTCACTATTCTTCTTTATCAGCTCAGTAAAGGGTGCAACTATTGTATTAAAGCCTTTAATGAACTGGTGGTAAAAAGATGTTAATCCATGGAAGCTCATCACCTCAATACAAGTGGTTGGGGTTGAACATTCGACTATAGCTCATATCTTCTCATCATCGACTTGTAAACCTCCTTTACTCACAACATATCTAAAGAAGATCACTTCTTCTTAGCAGAAAAACACTTCTTCAAATTCCAAAAGAGCCTTTAAGCTTAGAGTATGTCAAATACAACTTGGAGATGATCAAAATGGCTCTACAGATCTGTACTGTACACAAAGATGTCATTGATGTAGGATATAACATACTTTCCAATCAGATTTCTCAACACATGATTCATCAATCTCATGAAAGTACTTAGGGCGTTTAATAAGCTAAAAGGCATCACCATCCATTCATAAAGACCATGTCAAACTTGAAAAACAGTCTTTTACTCATCCCCTTGCCTCATGTAAATCTGATGATATCCATATTTTAGGTTAATCTTATTGAAAATTCTAGATCCATTCAATTCATTAAGCATGTCATCCAATCTTGGGATGTGATATCTATACTTGATCGTAATTTTATTCACGGTTCTATTATCCATACACATATGCTAAGTAACATATTTCTTTAGTACAAGTAATGTAGGTACAACAAGGATGGTACTCTCTCTCACGTATCATTTCTCCAATAATTTATTAACTTGCCTCTAAAGCTTAGCAACTTAGTCAGGATCCATTCGATAAATAGACTTGTTCAGCAAGGTAGCTCCTGGTATCAAGTCAATATAATGCTCAATCCTTCGGAAAGAGAGCAATCCTTTTGATAGCTGCTCAAGAAACAAGTCGACATATTGGTCCAACAGTTTTTGGACCTCCCTGGGTATCTCAACTCGCTCCCTTAACTCCAACAATCTTTTGATTAACAAAAAGGTTGGCACATCAGCCTTAATGGCTTATCGAAGCTTAGATCGGCTCAAAATTAGTGTCTTCTTAGATCCTTGGGCTAACCTAGCCTGTAATTTACTCACTTAGCTTAAGGACATATGATTCAAGGTGATATACTTCCCATCCTTTTCAAACGTATATGTATTCTTAAACCCATCATGAATGACCCTTTGATTAAACAACTAAGGTCGGCCCAATAACACATAAGATACACACATGGGTAGTACCTCATAGAGAATTTCATCAAATTAGTTCCCAATGGAGATTTGCAACAGTACTTGCTCAATAACATGTAGTGCTCCATTCTCGTTTAGCCAATGCAACTTGTATGGTCTTGGATGTATTAGGGTTGGTAGTTTGAGTTTCCAAATCAAGTCCATAGATGCCACATTAGTGCAACTTCTATTGTTTACTATGAGCATACACACTTGTTTATTCACCTTGTATGTAATATGAAATAAGTTTTCTTATTGCTCTTCCTCAATAGGCGATTCAATGCTCTAGGCTCATTAGACAACTAAAGTTAGTTTGTTTAAGTCATTAGCATATACGTTTTATTCCATAAGCTCTTCACCATCCTCCTCAACTTCCTCTTTTAGTTTTGCTTTTTCTTTAGGTTCCTCATTAGTGCTATTTACTTCAGTGGTAAAGACTTTGCCTTTGATAACCATGGTATGTTGGTTGGGTGTCACATCTTAGTTTAGCATGGAATATACCATCATACAAGAATACCTATTAAAAACTTAACTCAACCTACTTATTCATCAAAAGATAACTTTATTTATGTGATAATGGAGGTATTATAAAGGAGTTCAACTGGATATTTGGTTACAACTTATATATATATAGCCTAATCCTTACATCAAGACATGAACCATTTTTTTTTTTCGATCTTCAAAATAGTAAAACTTCTAACCTAATACTGATTCCATCTAAAAGTTGTTGACTTTGACTAATGCTTTCAGAATACATCTCTCCTAGTATTGAGCCCTTCAAGATCTTGCTAATTTAAAGATAAAACATTTTATCTCCTCAATTACTGAAACTGAGTGGGAGTGGACAGCAATACATTATAGATAATATCATAACTCAAACATTTCAATTATAACCAACAAGTTCAACTTTACACATACATTTGCTAAACCAAGCTTTTATTACTAATAATGCAACATGCTATGCTTATGCACATGGCATGCATCAGTATCAATATCCTATGCCTTTTAGCTCACTCATTCGGTTAGTCAACATACCCAAGTATCTAAATACAATGTTCGAAAACCTTCAGGCAATAAAGAGCTACTTAGAGTGGGATCCTTAACTCTGTTTTTACCAAATCAAACCATAAAGAGTAGTCTACTAAATCAGACTACAAAAGTAATTTAGTTAATTAGGCAATGAGATCTATATGCTTCTAAAACTAAGTTCATAGAGTCATGGTTTTTCTTGATTACCTGGAAGCCTCATTTTGAAAATTCCAACTTGCAGGTATCTTTTATGCCATGCTATACAATAATAACTTAAGTATATCATTCAGCACCACCAATCTTTAAGTGTTGTTCACGCTAGTTATCTGAGTCTAATTTTCAATCTCTCTAGTGGAAATCTAATATCTTACTTAAGGTTCACTTAAGTAAATACCTACAAAATTGGGTTAACAATTACTCAACTCTCCAAATTAGTACAATTATTCATAAATACCACATCAACATTCAACATAGCAGCATAATATTTTAACCAAGATATAGCTACCATCATTCAAAATCACTACATTAGCATACACTATAGTAGCATATCAATTCAACTAAGATATAGCCATATTCAATCAACACAACATCAAACAATACATATTGTTATGAGCAGCAATAAATCTACTCCAATCATAGGTTAGATCCACTTATTTAGCTTCCTAACCAAATATCCCTAAAAGTTTCTGATAGGTTCATAGATTTGGCCCGCTAATCCTAAATAATATAGAGTAAAAACTAAGGATAAATAAGATGTTAAAATATTTCTTTAGTTGATTATCATATTTTTACCTTATGCTTATTAAGTTAACTAACTTATCCCTATAATTAATACGAAACCTTATTAAATATATATATATATATCATTTTATTACATATATACATGTTGAATTTGTACCATTCTTTCTATGTTACTTATTATGTAACCCTTGTTTTATATATATAATTATAACATAATAATGTAACAAAATGTTATTAAAGAAAGTATCCTTTTAATGAGTGATATATGTTTATAGTGTATGGGTATATTTTTCAAATAACACTAATTGCGGTTAAAATATTATATAATATGTAATTTATCTTATGTGTAAAATCATCATATGTACCACATGTACTAACAGTGGAATTACTGAGACACTGTTTTGAATGCATGATATATATATATATATATATATATATATATTATCCCTCTAACTATGTATACGTGTTATAGGTGCTTACTACAATGAAGTCAATAATAAAATCTTACGCTTACAACATGCTATTTACATCTTAATTCATATTGTTACATATTCAAATTTATTTTTGAAAACATGTGTGTGTGTATGCGGGTGGGGGAGGGTTGAGGGGTGGAAAGATGATTCATACAAATATATATATTTAAGTAGCTCCTTTACAGGTTATTAGATAGAAGCAATAAAAATATAACTATCAACATTCTAAGTTTAATTTTTTTTAAAAAAAAAAAAGATAATTTTACGAAATCATATAGATAAAATGCTTTATTGAGGAAAATAATGAGGTTATGGATATATCTTTTTTATGATTATTAAATATCAATTAAAAAAACATTTATAATTATGAAAACAAGGTTACCTAAAAATATCGAGCATCGGAAAAATTAAATTAGTGAATCCTCTTTTTCTTCTTCTTCCTCCTCTTTTTTTTTTCTCTTTCTTCCTCTCCTTCTCTCTTGCTTCTCTCTCTCCTCTCTCTCTCTCTCTCTCTCTCTCTCTCTCTCTCTCTCTCTCTCTCTCTCTCTCTCTCTCTCTCTCTCTCTCTCTCTCTCTCTCTCTCTCTCTCTCTCTCTCTCTCTCTCTCTCTCTCTCTCTCTCTCTCTCTCTCTCTCTATCTATCTCTTTGTTGTCTCTAATTCTCCCATTTGATTCTTATCCCCTCTATGGCTTTAGCCAATATATAAAAAAGTTTCACCACCTTGATTAAGACAATGATATATATATATATATATATATATATATATATTGTTGATCCAATTTTACATGATATTTCAAGTGAAATTTTATTATGATTTATTATTTATAAACTTTCATGATGTACTTCAAATATAGTAGAACATTATATTAGACACATAGTCTAAAATTCCTATTTTTAAACTAATTAAAATTTAACTTAATAAACTTTATGTTATAATCTATATTGATTGTATTTCAACTTATTTTTGAAATATGACATTACAAGATTATTCCTTATAACTTTTAGGAGACTCATATTACCATTTGGTCTTATTCAAACTTAATTTTTCATTGGTCTTATATTCTAAGATAAGGCCTTAAATATACTTTTCTTTAATATATGATATATGTAGATAGTTTCCATTAATTATTTGAGACTTATTCATATATATCTTATATATAAGTTTACTTACTAATATTAATTATTAAGATCATGTAATTGATTTCAAAAAACTTATCATAAGCTTTATCCAAATTCTACATTATAACGATTAGACCCAATAAACTTAATTTCAAGAACGTTGTTATAAATCGTAATTTTAGAGTGTATCCTAAACACTAAACTTTTAATGTAATTTATATAATTGCAAATCCAAATCTAGGTGTAAGTCCAACACCTATATGTGGTTTTATTAATTTATGGGTATGTATTTTATTATGGTAAATAAATATAAATTACTTTTACATATTATCTTGTATCACCAGTAAATCTAGTATGAACTATTTTATATTTTTTACCTAACTTATAAGTATATGTTTTTCTACAAAGGATATAAACTACTCAAAAACTAACAAGCCGAGATTATAGGGTATTATATTAGGGTACTGGGTAGCTACATGACCAAAAACCTAACACTTGAAACATTTGATCTGGCTTGTCTTCAGTCCTAATCCCTAGCCTTTCTCATAAGTTCTCTTCAACATTTCCTAGTCGACAGGGTGACTCTTCTGCTCAAACATGACTTCAATCCTCTTACCAAGCTTAGTACTATATTGAAGTCGGTTTCCACCTTAACTAGGTCGATTCGCTTGAACATGTTGGCTTGGCCTATTCTTCCTTTGTCATTCCATATGTTCAACAATTCTAATAGCTTAATCAAGAGTAACAAACTGTTGCAACTCCACTATATCTCAGATATCTATCCTTAATCTAGTTAAGAATTTAGATACTATTCGGATTGAAGGCTCATTGACTTCACATATGATCATAAGCACCTGAAACTCTTGCATGTACTCATCAATAGTACAATTCCCTTACTTCAATTCTTGAAGTCAAGCAAAAGTATCTTATAAGTAAGTATTTGGCACAAATCTAGCTCTCAAAACCCTTTTCAATACAAACTACTTTCAATCAATTAACCTACTAACTACACAAAAATTCATTGCTACCACTCGCTTTGTTTTCCATAGCTCGAAGTAGAGTATAACAGAGTCTTACATAACAACCACTACATAAACAAACTACCACTTCTAACACTCACTTAAATACTTATAACTAGTGTGAATACAACTTCAATAGCTATATCACCACTTAACACACTCAAAACACAAATGGTGATCAAAGTAACAACACAATACAACAGTGACTAACTCAAAGCAAACCTTCACTCTAATACCAAGATAATAAGCCATGCTAAGGAAGGATAAGGTCAGTCTTATCTAAGGTAGGTCCAAACTCATAAAAAGCTTAAAAATAAAGGTGGAATATGTGTAAATAAATAAACCCCCCACGAAAGATTCCGAGGACATGATGCATTAAAGAACCTCCATAGACTCACGAACTAAATCAATATGATGCACGAGTAGCTTAATGAGGTCACTTGCTACCTAAGTATACATAAGGGTTAAGATAAGAGTAAATAAAGTAAGCACAATAGCTCACAAAAGGGGAAAATCCTATATATTCAATGATAAAGTAATGAAGATGATTCTTGTAGGTACATATTATAAGGGTACTTATAGTCGCAAATCTAAGGCAACTTGCTAAAAGTGGAAAAGACTAAAAGAGTAATGTCCAAAACAGGTAAAATACAAGGAATATTGAAGGGAATAAATGAAAAACTAAGAAAACATTCAGTTTGTATAGCAAATTCTATCACATGGGTGCTTAGACACGTAGCCGGTAACCAGAGGAAAGTTTGTGGTAGAAATAGATAAAAGAGTACGGCCAACCTAACTATTTTTTAGCTAAGCTATAGATTCTTTCAAGGTGAATTTAGTTCATATATGCTCTAGATAGATCAAAGACAAGTCAGTTGAGATGGTGGGTAAGTGAGCTAAGCTGTCAATTGAGCGCTCCTCAAGTTAGCACTCTAAGAAGATTGTTAAGCATAGATGGGCATTGCTTAAAAATGGCAACAGGTTGGTGGGTTGAAGCAACTTAAACTCTTCCTACATAGGTTGGTAAAGGAGAATGTGCCTCACTAATTTCTCAACACCTTGAGCTCGCGCTCAGGCTCAAGTTAAGGGTCTAGTGGTTTAATTTCTATTAGATCGGCTGGCAAGTGTACTTATTAAGTTATAATATGGTGGATTGGTATAGTCCAGGTTGTCCCTCGAAGATTGCACACATTACTTACTCCTATTCCACTATTATAATTTCGAAGACATTAAAATTCAATTACAAAACGAAACAATTAAATTCTAACAATTAAGAGAAATAAAATTGTACAACTACTAATTAACAAATAATAATAAAGTAAGTAACCCTAATTAACCATATGAATATCAAGACTGCTTCACTAAGGACTTAACATGCAAGAGTTCAAAAGATTTCTAATTTATTCCTTGCTTTTATTAACCAGGAGAATTCAATTAGTGAGTTAATAAGAATCACTTCACTTATTAACTCTTGACCCTAACTGCACTTTATCTAGATTGCTTCAATAATAAAGTAAATTAAGATAGCATTAAGAACATGAATTCCCTTTACCATTATTATAATAAATCCAAAAGAATCTTATAACTTATCGTTAAAATTATAGAAAATTCTCATTAACTTTAGTATATTTAATTACACATCGAGTTTAGCAACCTCAATATACAATATCAAATAATTAGATTAGGACTTCAAAAATAACAACCTAATTCAATACAAAACATACAAGTGAATTAATAAGAAACATGGAATTTCATTAGAATAAGCAAAATACGCATCAATCCTGGGATTTACAACTCTAGATTTAGGCTACATTCATGCTAAAAAAGATAAATTTGCAACAAAATCATAAAAATTAAAAATCCTAAAGAATAATAGCCTCTCTTTATGTTTCTCTCTCCCTCCTTTCTCCTTTATGTCTTCTCCTCCCCTTTTTAAATTAGTATCTAACTTCTTATTTATAAGATTATGTAAAAATAAGTCAAATATGAAAATTTTTAAATATCATGGCATGACTATGCCCTAGAAACATGGGTGTATACTATAGGCATGTCTTTTTACAATATTCTTCTAAGAAATCCATGGAAATTCTTTAATGATGAGATCGTGACTAGAGAATACAGGCATGTTCTAAAATGTATACCTCTCTAGACTTTGATCTTTGACAAAATCTTCTTCTAAGCTTGCTATCTTTGACTAGTTTTTCAATTTAAGTGAAATTCTTCTAGAACTTAGGAGATTTTAAGTCCTTTTACTTTAATAACTTTTTAAATCCCGAAATCAACAAATTGCTCATCTAAATATCAAAATCATTAAAAACCTCATCAAAATAGAAGAAAATCACTATAAAACACCTCAATAAATACATGTAAATTTACACTTATCAATCACCCTAAGGGGTTAGGTGTTTCCTTCACATATGTAGGGGAGTTTCTTGGATGCAAGGAACTATGTCTAGTCAATGAGAATGCCTATTGAAGTCGGGGTGATGGTGTTCTAACCAATAAGGCTTTTCAAAGGCTTGGTGATCAAAGGTCCCTACTAAGATTAAGTGAGAATTTAATCAATGTAATGTACATTCACTCTTGTAAGGGATAGGACTTAGCGGATTTTGGTGCATTTAAACATGAACTTGGAATAACGATCAAAACATAATGGTCATTACACATAAACTTAAAAAATGATGAAATTCCATTAATGTACAAAGTGTTACAATTACAACATATTACATAAGCTCAGTCAAATAACAATCTAAGAGTGTCAACATTCTAAATTATTAATATGAGCTGACCATCAAGTCTTTTGAGTATTTATGCCACATTGTTTATTTTCTCGCTAACTCTACCAGGTCTTCTTAGTTAGGAGCTAATTTTCTTTGTCTTTCATGTGGTTTGATAGCTTCTTTCTTCCTATAACCTAGGCCGTCGACTTGAAATTCCTTATGCTTAGCCATCTTATCATAATATCAAGCTACCATATCCTAGTAAGCAACTATCTGGGCTTCGAAGATGTTGAGAACCTCTTTAATAGTATCTAGATTTTCTTAGGGGATGGTTTGATTTGTTGTCATATTGAAGGATTATGTACAAATGTTGGAGAACTCCAACTAGATAAGTAAGACTGCATTTGACCTAAAGGTAAGCTAAGAAGGAGTTTCACCTATTGATGTCTTATAGGTAGTCCGCTACCCCTAAAGTATGTGTAGGATCTCGTCCACCCACTTCCCTTGTACTTGGTCTACCCTCTTTTTGATATTGTTGGGGATGGTCTTATTCACTGCTTCAACTTGGTCGTTAGACTCAAGATGAGCTACTAAAGTGTAGTGAATGTTAATATGATGTGCTCACAAAATTCTCTAAACTTTTGATTATCAAATTAACGCCCATCATCCATGATAAGTGCATATGGGACTCTAAACTATGTGGTTGAGGATGAAAGACTCAATGATCTTCTTTGTGATCTTAGCTGTCATTTCAACTTTAACCCACTTGGTAAAATATTTGACAGCTAATGAACTACCGTTAGCCAGTTACCTTAGCAAAAGCTTTGAGGATGTTTATACCTTATTAGGCAATAGCTAAGGGCATATGAGGGGGTAGAGATAAGTGCTTATTATGTGAGTGATCAAGGCCTACTTTTGACATTATGTATACCTTTGAGCTACTCTCTTCATATCCTCTTTCATCGAAGCCAATAATAGCTAAGTGAGGAGAGCTTGGATATATAAGGCTTAGCTCTTGATGTGATCGCTACATACTCCAACGTACAACTCTTCTAAAACATGCTAACCCTCTTTGGGTTAGAGACATTAGAGAAGGGGAAAGCTATGGCCTTGTTTATACAAGACTTCATCTATCAAGGTACGATTGGTGGTGTCATACATTAGCTTTCTTGCAATCTTTCGATCTATTAGGATAGTTTAGTGCTTTTAATAGTTAAGTATAGGGTTTATCTAACTCGACTCTATTAGTACGAGGTATATTTCAAGCATTTCCATGTGTTGTTTAGTGATGCTCTTGTCCAGTAAGTATTCTATAAAGAGCTTTTGGTCTTTCAGCTTAAGGTTAAGAATAGCAATGAAGGTAAACTTCTTTGTTCAAAGAATCATATTAATATTCTATGAGAGGAACCCTAAGGTAAGGGTTCAAACCACTTCTAAATACTTAGTCATAGCCTCTCCCTTTGCTATGTATTCACCTTGCACCTATTGAACTACCAACATAGAGCATGAGTAAATTTCTATCTTCTCAGCACCAACTCCTTTCCAAGTTTGATGCCAAGTATCGAGCTTCATAGTTAGCCTCATCATTGTTGGCATTTACCCTTAACTTAAGTACATTACACACCATCGTCTTATGTAGTCTACTAAGCTAGTCCTATTCTACTTCCCCCTCGAATAGACTATCCATCAACATAGAGAGTTCATACGAGCTTATCTTCTTCTAAGATGCTTTCTCCTCTTGCACGTTGTTGTCCTATGCAGTATGTTGAGCAAGTCCTGCTCTACTTCCCCCTAAAGTAGATGATCCATTGACATATAGAGTTCATATTGACTTATCTTCTTGTCATGATGCTTTATCTTCTCCCATGGCTATAAAATCTATGAGGACTTATTCTTTGATGCCTTATGAGTTTAGTATTAAAGTATGTATATGTTGAGGTCTAACGTATGCTTTACAATCCATCCTGATGCATCTAGCATCTATAGAATGTTGCATAGTGGTTCGTCGATCAAAATTATCATATGGTGTGTTTTAAAGAATGGCTAAAGACATTTGGTCGATATCATGATTTCTAAGGTAAACTTCTCCACCTTAGAGTATTTGACTATAGGTTCTTAAAGAATGTAGCTCACATTGTGTTTCCTCTTCTTAGCATGGACTAATATGCCTTACTACTCACTAATAGGTAAATAAATAAATATTCTCTAAGGACTAGCTTAGAGAGCATAGGTGTGGAAGTCAAGAACAACTTGAGCTCTTTAAAAGTTATATAACACTATGGTGTACATTCAAAACCTTGAAGGCTCTTTAAGGTCTTGAAGAAACCAAAGCAACTATCTATACTCTTGGACATAAATCAACTTACTATAGCAACCATTCCTGTAAACTTTTAGACTTCATTGATGTCCTTAGAGGGTTGCATGTCTTATATAGCTTGCATTTTTTTTAAGTTCACCTCAATGCCATTTTAAGTGATAATGTAACTGAGGAACTTGCTCAAAGATACCCTAAAGATGCATTTTTAGAGGTTAAATTTCATCTTTTATTTTCTCATTTAATTAAAGAGCTTATACAAGTCTTGGACATGGTCCTCAGGTTGGCGACTCTTAAAGATCATGTTGTTTATGTGGAGTTCCATGTTGCACCCAAGTTGAGGTTTGAATATCTTTCTCATCATAAATTGGTACATTACCCTTTCATTCTTGAGGTCGAAGGACATTAACTTATAACAATAGGTCCTGAAGTCAAAGATCAAAGACATGTGCACTTCATCATTAAGCTCTATCTTGATCTAGTTATAGCCTAAGAATACGTCAATAAAGCTTAGGGACATATGACTCGATGTCAATTCCACCAACCACTCAATCTTCATGAGTAAAAAGCAATATTTTCAGCAAGCTTTATTTATGTCGATGTTATTGACACACATTCACCATTTTCCATTAAACATTTTTACTAGTATTATGTTAGCTAGCTAAGTAGGAAACTTTTCCACCTTCATGAAATTGGCCTTCAATAGCTTTTATACCTCTTCTTCAATTGTTAAATATATTTTAGGGCAAAGTATCTCTTATTCTACTGGAATAGTCAAACTTTCTCATCAATGCTCAAGTATTGCATCGCTATCAGGGTAAATAGCTAGCATATTTGAAGGTGACTAGGCGAATCTGTCATTTTTAGGCTGGAGGAAGTTAAGGAGCTATTGTTTGAGCTGAGAAGATATCAATAAGCCTACCCCGTTAGCTAGCTTCTCCTCTAATCTAGTCACTAGAGTGAAGACCTCTTCCCTCTTTAATACCTTTACGTATAAGGCCTAGGATAGACCTCTTCCCTCTTTAGTACATTTACATATAAGGCTTGGGATAGTTCTTGGTGACCTTTACAAACATCTACCCAATTGGTGTGGGAAACTTAGCCTTTAGTGAAAGGGTGAATTGATCATTTGGAAAGTTGTCATGCTAGTTCTTCCTAAGATGATATTAAAGGGAGATGAGTAGTCAAGTACTATGAACTCCACAGGCTATCTAGCAACATTATCCTCATCCCCAAGTTCCATGTCAAGGGTAATAATTCCTTTAGGTCAAATAGCTTGGTTGTAGAATCCTACGAGCTCATGACAATAGGGCTTCTACTTGCATAAAAACTTCCAGCTCATCTGATCATATGTATTCTTAATTAAGACGTTCAATGAACTTCTAGTATCTACTATCACCTTTCGAATGTTGAATTTTACAATCTAAAAACTAATGACCAAGGCATCTTGGTGGGGGGTCTCAATCCTCTTGAGGTCCTCTTTTGAAAAGGAGATATAGGTATCTACTCAAGGCTTTTTCTCCTATTAGCTCAATACTTGCCCATCTATTGAAGAGTTAGCTAAGCTATTAAAGCTTGACTGATTCCTTGGATGGAGGCCCTTAATGATTGTGTTAATGACGCTATTGAGGGCTCAGTTATTACAGTAATTATTGTTGTTGTTCTCTTATTCTAGTCCTCTTTGGTTTGCCATCTCTAAAGAGGTTGATTAATGTGGTTGTTGGGATTGGTTATATGTTCCTTAAAGTAACTAGGCTAAATAATGTTCTAAGTGCATTCTTTACTTGGTAACATTTGTTAGTATTATGCCCTCGAACCTTGTGGTAATCATAGTACTTATTAAAATCTCAATGACTACAATTGCTGCCCATCTTCTCAAGTTGGGGCAAGATTCCTCCACCATGCATTTCTATGAAAATATCCCATATCAATTAGTTAAGGGTAGTATGTTGAGCTTAGGTAGATATGATTATAGAGATGGCTTTTGAACTTACCTCTCTATCTTAAGAGGAGCCCCAAACATCCATAGGCTTAATGTCATCCTTCACCAATCCCTTCTTCTCTTTTTTTCTTATTAGACCCATCTTACTTAGCCTTGTACCATACATGGATATTATCTTCTTGATCTATGTACTTCTTGGCCTTTTGTCAAAACTCAGCCATCATTCTAGGCTTGCTATTGTAAAAGGACCTAGAAAAGGCCCTCTAATGGCCTAATACCTTAAGGTGCTACATATACAGCCATTCCTTCATTGAGTTAGGAGATCTTGACCATTGTATTGTTATACCGAGTAACATAGTCCCTGAATGTCTCATTATCCCTCTAACGAATGAGGTACAAGAACAACGTGTCCTTGGATGGAGGCTTGCTTGCCTATATGTGTTAAGTGAATAAATGGAGAAGCTCATTAAAACATGAATGGTGATTTCAAGAAGGTGGTTGAACCACATCCAAGTTGCCTTCAATAGAGTACTTGGGAAGGCCTTGTTCATAACCTTATCACTAAAGTTATGTAAGCTCATCATCATCTAGAATTGATTCAAGTGATCGTCGGGGTCCACAATGCTATCATAAGAGTTCAATGTTAGTAAGTTAATAATGCATGTGAGTACCTCTTCTTATATTGCCTACATGATAGAGGACTTACCACTAGAAGTCAGCATTTGTGGTGTCCATCTTCTTACTCTCCAATCTTTTAGAGAGTCTCTTCATACAAACTCTCAACTCATTTTTGTCCATGTCTAAATGTGTGGACAAAGCTACGTAATGTTAGGGCTTGTTATTACATACTATGGGCTTAGTTAGCTAAGTAAAGCTGCTAATAGTACCTCTCTATGGTAAGAGTTAGCCACTTGCCCCTTTTCAACAAGGTCATGATTGCAATTCCCCTTAAACCGTAGTTATTGACCTTAAGCTCAAGATAGTGGTAGCACACAACTCGTTTCATGCCGTAGTAGTGGAGAGCATTTCTTTACTTGGCTAAGGCCATGAATGGAAGCATCCTCTAATGAGGCATGCAATAGCTATGCTCGATTTGTCAAGTTCGAACACCTTTGCTTGCAGCTATTCATTTTGCATCTTGAACAACTCATTTTGCTTTTTAATTTCATCATTTTCTACTACCAAGTCATAGCACATCTTTTCAAAATCTGCAATGAATTATGGACTAACAATAAGTACATTCTAGTTGCCAATGCATGCGATAGTAATGACATTTTAGTTGCCAATAGTCATAATAGCAAGTTAGCTATTAGTAGCATTAGAGGTTTCATTGAAGGCTCTAACTTGGAATATTTTTCCATTGCTTTCAAGAAAGAATGGATTGACGGAATTCAATCTTTCCATAGATGATACTAAGTGTTGCACTTAGATTATGGCTAATAGAGTTTGGACTTAGATAGGTCTTCAAAAGGATATAGATAGGCTTATAAGACGTAAAATGGTTAGTGGAACAACTAAAGGGTTGTTTGATGAAGCCACTTTAACAATTAAGCTAATAGTATGGAAGAGTAACTTAACAGCTGTAGATGTAGGGGTTCAATTGGAGTGGTCACATGCGTACTGCATGAGTAGTGTACTATACATGACTTCAAAAAAATGAAGCAAGAATGTCACCTGAGAGGATGATTAGGTGAGAATAAGGTAGAGAAGAGGAATAGGTAATCTCGATATTTCAAATGCACAAGTAACGAATAAGGTAGCCTTAAGGAACCTCAAGCGTTCACCTTATAGCTTAAGCGAATGAGATTAGTTCTTTACTTAAACGCTATTTAATTTTAGAGAGTAGAGTATTACAGTAGAACACCGTTTCTCTGATCTCTTTAAGAGTTCTCAATGATGAGGAAATATTCGGTATTTATAAGCTCTTAGGCATGATAGCATCTGTCTGATTTTCTAGATGATCAATGGATGAGATGTAGCTTATTCAATTCATGGTTATCCAAAATGAGCTAACTAATGGGCCCAAAGCCAGTAGCCTTCTTTATATGTGCATGAGCCTGCCTGGGATAGGTTAGAGATAGACGGATCAATCCAATGATCCATGTTTCAAGCCCACCAAGCTAAATCTCTCTGAATCATTCCAATATAGACTGGACTCCTTAAGCCCTATCACTTCGCCCCAGGACTTAAGCCTAAATAAATAATGGGTTTATCCTAATAACAAATATAACAATTTTTAACCCTCTACATTTTGCTGCCTGACCAAAAGTCCCTTAAACACATTCAAGGGGGCTTTAGGCATTTCTAGAAGTTGTTTCTTCAACTGTTATGTAGACGCACTAAATTTGACTTTGCTTACTTGATTACTTCCAATATCTATAGAATTAACTTTTCTTTTGGATCACTAGCGAGATGAGCATGATATGCTAATATTCATTTTGCTGCCACAGAATACATATTTTGATATGTTTTTGTATCACATTATTGACTTATTGCTCCAATGACATTGATTTGCCAAATAATGTGTGTGTGGTGAATCTTCTCAATATTTCTTTCTCATTTTACAATCATTGGTAGAAAAAATAAAATCATTAGAGTATTCAGAAGAAATCTAGAGCTTTCATAACATCCTATTCGGCCATGTTATATGCATATATATGTACACATGTGTGTGTGTATGCACGTACGCCTTATTTATACTAGTAAATGAGGCAGTACTATCATGAAGTGGAGCAGAACTCTAGAGCGTTATTAAATGAAACAATAGCATCTACCCCCTTACAAAGATTGTAAGAGTCATGTTGCGCCATGTAGAGGTAGCATAGGCGTACAAAGGTAGCATATAGGTATGAAGGCAACATGGGGGTGCAAATGCAGCACCTAACACACCCCGCTCCCTTCTCCAATGGTATAATACGTTATTTATATATATATATATATTTTTTTTTTTTTCTAAAGTGAGCCAATACGATATTGGATAGGTACATGTTTAAGGGCCAAGCATACCCAATATCAATCCTTAACCCAACTACAATTTCACTTTCTCTTAACTTATTATTATTTTTATTTAACCTGATTCCCTTGATGATGAATGCTTCATAAGATATATATATATATATATATATACACATACACATTGGCATACTAGAAGTTGCAATAGTTGCTAGCATCTTTATAGCAAATTGTTGCCTCATTTCGCTAGTGATGAAAGGGTCGCGAATTAAATTCATGAAGAAGAGCATACTTAGATAAAAAAATGTAAAATCTTCTAAAGCTTCCTAATTCCGTCAATTATAACAATAAGGATCAGTATGGATTTTTTTTTTTTTAACACTTCAAATCTCTTCAAATGTCAATCATAGCCAACCTTGTTTCAACTTAAAATTCAAATAAACTCCAACGATCATTATCCTCAACCAAAACTTTATCATTCAATAAACACCTTCATATCGAATGATGAATATCAGTACTACTATATCTCAACTTCTATATTAACACTTAGTGATCCATTCTTCAAGAGGAGCAAATCAAATTTTTTTTTTTTGTCAACCAAAAAGATCAATCTCAAATTTTTTTTTTCTTTCACATCTTTTATCTATCTTACATCTTGTAATCTTGATATAGCAAACATCATTTTACTCTTTGTCAAAATTTATCATATCTTTATTCTATCTTTCATCTATATCTTTAGAATCTTTCACATTAGCTATTTATAGATGTATGAATCATCTAGTTTCCTTCTCATCCCAAGTTTGAATTGTTCACATTTTGGTCATTCTCATGACAAACATAAGCAAAGGAATGAACTGAATTCATAAGTTGGTTGAGCAATTTACTAAAGACAAGCGTTTGAGCAAATGACTACGAGGCCTTCACTTTTCATATTCAAGTCTATCAATAAAGACTTAAAATCTTCCATAATTCATCTAATCCCTCTTCTTTGTCGTGCTTTCCTTTTAACATTTTTCATATTCTATGTTCGTCTCTTGTAGGATTGTGAAAATAACCAGTAGCTGCCACTTGTAACAATTCTTTGGGAAGAAAAGAAGAAATAACTTTAGGCATGTGATTTATTAGCACATCACAGTTCCCTCATGAGTGGTTATCCTCCTCTTTCCTCATTAGTTCTTTGTTCTTGTAACATGGCAGACAAATTTATGATTGTAACATTAATCATGAAGAGCAACAATTTTTTTCTTTGATATAATATATGGACTTGGTCAAATCTACTAGCAAAACTAAAATCTCCTTTAGCCTTTCTTCTTGTAGTCGTTGCACATAGAGCCAATATTGCAAGGCCTCCATTTTTCCAATATTGTAAGCCTCCTTAGGAATGAGTTTCCATGCATTATATCTTCACTACAACATATACTAGAGCATCATGAGATAAACTAAATTTTCCTTAAAAGGAAGTTATGCATAAGAAATTTCTTTCCAATAGTTAAAGTATGAATTTACACCTTGGAATGAACTCCCTCCCCCCCTTTTCTTAGACCTTTAAGACCCACTGTCAAAGCACTAGATAAATTTCTACTCTCCAAACCTTGCTTCATTGTCTATCCTAAACCAAAAGGAAACACAA
Source organism: Lumnitzera racemosa (assembly GCA_024138005.1). Lineage (NCBI taxonomy): Eukaryota > Viridiplantae > Streptophyta > Magnoliopsida > Myrtales > Combretaceae > Lumnitzera > Lumnitzera racemosa. The sequence goes on along the minus strand of JAMXBC010000005.1, from coordinate 68,349,493 downwards.
GTTAATGCACACCCTTGGAACTCCCCTTATACAAATTCATATCAATAAAGGATAAACTTTGATTTATTTCTTTAACTTCTCAAGCCAACTAATATCCCCCCACATCTTATCACTAAATCACCTTAAAAGATATATAGACCCATCACATCTTTAATTAAATATATTAATCTTTATCCTAGCAAGCTTCATCTATTGCCTATATATATATGTCTCCTTGTCGTATTTCCTTCCATTCAGGTTCTAGTCAGTAGTAACTCATTCTAGGAACATGTTAGTGATATTCTCTTTTTCTTTCTTCTATATTTTGATTCCAGTTTCTTGCATTGGCCTCTCACATGTCTTCCTTCTTCTTCCTTGGTTGAATCTATGTGAATTATTGATGACCTAGTAAATGCAACTTTGCATGTCTATTGGCCTGAGCTTCAATTATATCTAAGATTTACACTTCTTTTCATGTAAACACTCGACGCATTTTGCTAGACGTCTCTACTGAATAGTAATGGAATATTGTGTATGTATATATATATATATATATATATTTCTTTTTTTATTGACAAATTATTTTACAACAATTACTAGACTTTTCTTATTGTATTACTCCACATGTGCAATTCTTGAACCTGGCCTAAAGTATGACTCTTATCTAGTGTATTGTCCCCAACTTTGTTTCCTATTTCTTCAATGTTATTCTTGGTTGTAAAATCAGTATGAAAAGGATGTACATTCAGATCTTGATCATCACACTCTTATTTTAAGTATTTTCAACGAGTAGCCAGGTGATCAAAGATTCAATTTCTTTATTCCTTTTTATTGTTCCCATACACACGTATGTGTTTCCCTCCTTAATCCTCATATATGCTACATTAAATTGAGGTTGATAGCATAATTCCTTAGAAAAGTAGCATGTTGGGGAGTTTATTTATTTAAACCTCATGGTTCTTGCCCTTTTTACATATTTGATTTGTCAAAAGTTACAACTATAACAAAGTACAGTAAGACACTCGCCCATATTCGACCATTCAAATCATACTCTTGCTAACGAACCTTCCAAGAGCTATACTAAGTGATTGCCTTTCAATTTGTATACTTCTTTCATGTATGAGAGGCATAATGACAACAATTGTTTCAGTAATTCTTTCCCTCCTTCATATATTGAATACATTCATTTTGTGCTCTTACAGGAAAAAAGATGAAGTCTAATCTACGTTGGTGCATAGAAGTAGCGAAGATGAAAGACTTATTGGTGCATCAAAATAAATGTCTACCACCTATCCCGTATCCTCGAGATAAGTGGTTGGATGGGACTATATCTGAAGATACATTCTAGGACAAAGCCAAGCGCTGATAAGCCTGTGCAATAGCTCATACTAATGGTGGTCTCCAATTTATCGAGCATAAGCGTCATACTGATTCTAGAGATACCATCAAGGGGGATTCAGTGTTGCACTTTAGAAACAAGAGGAGAGAGTTACCTCTCTCTAATACCTAATTCACATTCCTAAAAGAGCTATCCTCTAGATAGGATGATTAGGTAGCATATATTATAGAGAAGCCAGAATACATGACTTTACTAAAGAAAGCTAAAGTCTTTCGTGCTATTGCCACTTCTATTTGGTTGTGGTTCTCATAAACGAGTTAAATGGAAGTATAGTAGGCAATCATCTCACATTAGAGTATTTAAACCCATACATTTATCACTTCTTGGGGGGAGATAACTCCAATATTAAAAGATAAACTATATTGTTGAATTTGCACAGCTTTAAATAAGCCAACCTTATTGCCACAACATCCTCTCATCAAGAGCACAGCTTTCAAACATCACTAATGGGTGCTTTGTAAGCTACCCACATTAAGAAGAAGAAGCCATGTTTTGCTTCTTGGCTCACATATTTCTTTGAGGAGAGAAGGAAGGACAGACCTCAAGTTCCAAGCCCAGGTCGCGAGAAAGAGTCAGTACCTTCATATCCTCTTTCTCTCTTCTCTTTTTATTTATATATTTATTTATTTATTTCAAGTGTTGTAGTTGTCTCTTCATCTCATACGTTCTCTATCCTGTCTTTGTAGGTATGAACTTTCCATTTTCATAGTGTTCTGGCTTTCCTTGTTTGTATTCCCCGAAGGGCCAAAGGAAGGTGTTAGTCCATAACTCTTCCTCTTAGCCATACGCATTGCCTAAGGTAAGTGATTTACTTTAGGCCCCTTTTACTTAGGTTCACTTTACTAGCGCTTGGACTTATATCACTATGCTTCCATACATTCGAAAGGTCGATATGTGATCATTTCACATATAGTCCTATTGTTTCTTCAAATTTTCTTTAGCAAGCAATTTCGAAGACATTTTTCTCCTCTTGCTATACAAGACCAACCCAGCCTTACTCTTCCTAGAGTGTAGGCCTAGGTTGGGGCATTAATTGATTAATCACTCCTGTAACTCATTGACATTGAGGGTGAATTCACATTTTGCCGTTATGTCAAGTAAATTGCAAGAGATGAAGACAATTATGGACTTTATGCTCCTAGCTCAAATGGTGAGGTTACCTTAGTGGAAAATCAAGAAAATATCCTCGATTCTCAATCCAGGCTCCTCTTATGGTATATTCCAGGGAGCTTACCCTCACTTCTTGACAATAAAGACTCAAGCAATTGCTTTTTAAAGTGAAGAGTCATGGTATACTCTCCTCATCAGGTTGCACGTCAACTTGGTTTTAATCAAGGAGTGCTTTACCTAATTACCACAACTGAAAGTTTTGAATCCTGTTGCCACTCACTATGTCCAAATAACTTTAGGAAGATTCGCTCTAGAAAGAAACAACTATTCTTTCCTTCTACTGGTCACTTGGGGGTTGCTTTCCCTAGATGGCTGATACATTGGACAAATTGCCCGGATGTGTTTCGAGCTTATGCTTTTGTGTCAATAAGTGATACACTTCATGTACCTACTATATATCGTTATGAATTCTTTTTTAAACTCCCAAGGCCCAAGTCTCAAGGTAGTGAAGATGTATGAGGGACTATTACTAAATAATCAAAATGTCTTAATAGGACAACAGGGGTGAACCCTTCTTTAAAGTCTAAGAATAACTACCCCTTGCTTCCATTAGTGGATTTGAGACAAACCAAGTGAGCATTTATTCAAGAGGTAACTTTATCAAATGCATCATATTATTTTATATGTAATTTTTTTTTATTTTATTTCTTTGTTCTTATAGGTTAAGATGGGCTTTCCTGTTGCAATTAGCAAGAAGGATGATGCCACTAACTTAAGCTCTGGGGTTCGTATAGACGAACCTGCTACACTAACAGTAGTTTCAGATAATGATAATGAGGACTTGGTAAATTATGGTGAATCTCCAGTCTAATATAAGGATGCTAATGATGATAACGGAACTGAAAAGTTGAATGATTCCCCCATAGCATAGGACATTACTTTCTCAATTAACAAGGTAAGTGATGGCAATATTTATGCAGATCCATTGCTACACTTAGGGATTCATAGAGTTAAAGTATATACAGCATCTATTAATGTCTCTCTACCCCCAGTTGCTAATTTGTCTCATAGAGACATGGTAGCAACTCCAAAAGCCATCTTAAGGGAGGTAATATCCTTTCACGCATTTGACATTCCTTCTCATCTACTAAGACCATTAGAGAGACTTTATGCTATGGACCAAGATTTTTGGAGTGAGTCTCCTATGTTGGGGACTAAGTTAGACAATACCATGGTGAAAATGTTAGGAGAAGCTGCATCACTACATGAGAAGTCTTAGAGGTCTTTGTTAGATGATAAGTTACAACAACTAATTAGCTATGTTGAAGGGGCTCATCTTTTAAAATTCAAGGTTGGCAAATTAGAGCATATTGTTGCCAAAGCTAAGAGATTGTTGAGTTATCATACTACTATGAGAAGCCAAGGTGAGCTAATGGCAAAGATTCGAGCCTTGTAAGATGCTATTAAGGAGATAAATCACGAAGTAAAAGATTTATTAGGAGATATGGACCTTGAGTCCATAGTAGGTTTAGATTGCCACCTTTAGTAGAGTTTAGCTATATTCATTTATTTTATTGACATTCATTCTTCCCTCCTTTTTTTGGGTATTTAAGCTACTTTTTAACACTTTCACATAGAACTTGCTGATTAAATGAAATTTGATTGCTTTCCTTCTATTCTTTTATTCTTTATTTATTTCAATTACTTAATTATATCAAATAACAAGGCTTCTTAGCCTAGAGGTGAACTATGCCACAACACCTGTAAAGGTCATTGTCGTCTTTAGGAGGCAGTGTCTCACTTAGCAACAACATTCTAAAAGAAATGCCATGATAGTAGGATTTGCTCCTTATGGCTTGTAAAGCCTAGAGCATAACATTGCACATTAAAGAAAGGCTCTCACTTGCTAGAAACAATAAGATGAGTACATAAGATAAAATAGTCAATTGCGCTTAAGCAGCAATAACATGTGCTAAGCATATTATCAGTAGTTAAGAGGGTATTCCCAATACTCAACCTTGTATCACTTTCTCTTTACTTATTCATGTATTAACCTTATGTTCTAAAGAGACATATCTCTAACTTTGCAAAAATAAGGAGACCAGAATATAATATACAATTAAAACTATTCACTAAGAAGATAAATCTCTAACTTTGTAGCCATGACAAGGCAAAAGAAAGTAAAAGAATACCAAGAAACAAAGTAATGGAAGTTAAATGTTTCATTCATGTGAATTGCATATACATTGTTAGATTTACAAATGAAACTTTTTAACATATTGAAAGTTAACGGGAGGGGTTATTGCATTGATTTTTAGATTAAGGAGCTTGCAGTAGCCGCTGTCATGAACCTCATCAATTATAAAAGGGCCTTCCCACTTTGGTGTAAACTTTGGTGCTAGAATACCTCACCGCATATGCTTTACTACACAAAGTACAACATCGCTTTGCTAAATAGATATTTTCTTGACCAGGCAATCATAGGCAATACTAAGTCATCTCTAGTAATTAGTAAGGTTGCTCTTTACAATGTCTTACCTTTCTTCTAAGGCTTCAAGATCCAGCATACATAGACTATTTAGTTCTAATTTAACATTAAGAGCCAAGCATGCAGAGGGAATTAAGATTTCAATAAGCATTACTACCTCAAACCCGTATACTTAAGAGAAAGGTATCGCTTGAGTAGGACCTCGCTTGGAAATTTTGTAAGCCCATAATGCCAATGGCATTTTATCATTCCACTCTTTATGATTTTTGTGAACCATTCGACTGAGCACCTTCAGGTGAGTCTCGTTTGTCGCATCTGCTTAGCTATTTCCCTTCAAATAATATGGTATATATTTCACATGATCAATATTGTGAGAAGCCAGTAGTTCTTGTACATATGAATTGATGAAAAGGGTGCCATTATTTGAAAGGATACACTTTGGGATCCTAAAACAGTAAATAATATGCTCCTTTATGAAATTTGCTACAGTAGGTCCTGTTGCATTCTTGAGGGGGATCACCTTAACCTACTTGGTGAAACATTTAGTCCCAACAAGGATCTATATGCACCCTTTAGATGGTGGGTTTATTGGACCAATTAAGTCAAATGCCTAAGTATGAAATAGCCATGGAGTGATCAAGTTATGAAATATAATGATGGGAGCATGGATTAGATCACCATGTTGTTAGCATATAACACAATTCTTAGTAAAATTAAATGCATCATTTTCCATGGTGGGCCAATAGTATCCCATATCAAGTAGGTGGTGGTACAACTTCCTTTCCCCTTAATGTTCTCCACCATCTCTGGAGTGTGCTTTAGACAATATAGTTTTTATTTCAAGAGATGTTATACATTAAAGAGGCTTTCCCATAAATGATACCCTATACAACTTTCCCTCATGTATAAGATACTTTCTTACTTTATGCTTTACTAATCAAGCATCTATGTTGTTTGTAGGTAAAACATTATTTTTTAGGTAATCGATGTAAGGGCACCTCCAATCGCCTACACTTGCTACAAAGTTGCATTCTCCTTAGTTAAGGAGTTCAATACACTTTAGGCAACTCATTTGTAGTTGGGATGCATCTTTAGACATTATTGGCCAATAATACCCTACGTACTAAATGCGGCGATAACAGGCTTGCTTTGTACAAATACATCTAGACAAGATACCTTCTGGTCCCTTAAAATATAAGATGCCATTAATACAAGTGAAGTTTTTCAAAGTTGTCACAAAAGTTATGTTTAGATGTACTAACTGTACATTGATGGGACTGCGCCAATCATCTTATACTTCTTCATCCTCATTCACTAATTGTAGAGTCATGCATGGGATGGATTTTTTAATAATTTTGACGTTTAAATTATTCTGTAGAGTTTGAATCGGAACTTTGGATGCTGATGTTGCTAGGGCGTCTATATAGTGGTTGGTAGATCATTTAGCATGCTTGTACCTCACTGATTTGAACTTACTCACTAAAGACTACACCACAACCCTATAAGGCGCTAATGTTAGCTCTTTGAGAGCAAATTCACCATTTGCCTGCTTGATGATTATGTTCGAGTCACTATAAATGCATAAGTTAGATGCTCTAGTATTTTGAGTAGAAATAAGACTAAGCAAGAGAGCTTCATACTCAACCTCATTATTGGTACATAAGAAGTCTAGCTTAAAAGCTAAAGGTATTTCTTGGCCTTGTGGAGATGCTAAGATCACTCCAGTTCCTTGTCCAATACTACTAGAGGAGCCATCAAATTGCACTTGCTACTCTCTATCTAATTTTGCTCTCATAGAGTCTTCATAGAACTCTATAGGAATTGAATCTATGATAAAAGGCCCTTGTGTCATAGGAAACTAAGCTAAAAGGTCTGCTAGAGCTTAAGACTTAATAGCCTAATGTGGCATGACCGTGATGTCAAATTCTAATAGGAGGAGCAACCATTTTGCAGTCCTTCCTGAAAGGGCTGGTCGTGGCAACAAGTATTTTAATGGATCTGATGAGTGACAAGATTAACCCTAGGAGCCAAAAAATAGTAATACAACTTTTGCATGGGGAATACCAACGCGAGGTACTACTTTTCACAAGTTGAGTATTTCACTTTGCTTCCTTGGAGTGACCTGCTTAAGTAGTAGACCAATCGTTCACCACCATCTAATTCTTAAGCTAGTAAAGCCCCAATAGACTTATTAGTGGCTATCAAATAAAGAATCATTGGCAACCCTTTGACCGACATTATCATCATTACTGGTAAGGCAAGTATCTTCTTGATCTTTTGTATGGCTTCTTTGTAAGGTTATCCCCATTCAAATGTAGTTCCCTTTTTCATGAGTTATTATAATGAATGAGAAATTTCTGCTAGTTTAGGGATGAATAGCCTAATATAAAAAACTTTCCCCATAAAGGTCTTTAATTCCCTTAGACAAGTGAGTGAGGGCATGGAATGTATGGCCTACACCTTTACTGGATCTATATCAATTCCTTTTGTATGAATAATGATTCTAAGGAATTTACCAAAAGCTACCCCAAAGATACAATTCAAGGGATTCATATGCAATTTATAGAGATGACATCGTTCAAAGACCTTCCGTAGATTAGTCAAATGATTAAGTGCCTATCTTGACTTGACAACTATGTCATCAACATAGTCTTCCAAGAAGTCATGCATCATGTCATGAAATATTATAGTCATTGCCTTCTAGTAAGTAGCTCCTACATTCTTAAGTCAAAATGGCATGACTGTATAGTGGAAGTTTCCCAATAGTATTCTAAAAGTTTTGCATTTAGCATCTCCGAAAGCCATCTTTATTTGGTTATAGCCACTAAAACCATCCATGAATGAAAATAATTCATGTCCAGCTATATCATCTACTAACGTGTCAATATTTGGTAGTAGGAAATCATTATTTGGACAAGCCTTGTTAAGATCACGAAAGTCTACACAAACACGTATCTAACCATTTTTCCTTTTTACTGGCACAATATTAGCTAACTAAGTAAGGTGTTTGATTGGCTTAATGAAGCCAGCTTGGAGCAACTTTTCAATCTCTTCTTTTATTTGTACTTCAACTTCAAGACGAAAAACTTACTATCCCTACTTTACTAGCTTAACCCTAAGCATAATGCTTAATCTATGTACCACAATACTGGGGTCCAATCCAAGCATCTCATCACATGTTTAAGAAAATGCATCTTTATACTCCTTCAACAACTTTACTAACTAAACCTTAATTTCTTGCAACAGATTCTTGCTAATGAAGATAAGTCGCAGAGACTCTCCTGGTCCTATGAAGTCCAATTCCTCAATCTCTTCAACTTGGGGTTTCATTTGATATTCCATTTAAGGAGGGACAAGCAGGGTTTCTTGCACCAGTATTAGATCTGAGGAAGATAAAAAAAACCTCCTTTGATCCTGAAGATCATCATAAGAAATATACCCTTCGCCCATCTTCTCTAGCAAAACTTTCTATGGCTTCATCTTTTCTTTACCTTTTCTTACCTTCACGAGAGCTTCGCATTCTCCTCTTCTTCTTTTGTTTATCGTAGGTCTCCTCCCATGTGGGTAATGGTATACTAAAGGGTTTAGCAATGGCAATCTCTCCATCTTTAACATACTCATCAAAGAAACCTGCATTGGCTATATAAGACTCGTTATGTTCAAACGAGGTCTTTGTAGCTAGAATAAAGACATCTTTACCCTTCCAATAGCCCTTAATGCACCGGTGCCATGTTGAAGGTATAAGGTTGTGATCGTGCAGCCACTTCCTCCCAACCAGAAGATGGTAAGATACAGGAGCATTGATCACATGGAATTGAATAGATCTCTATATGGGTCTAACTTTAAAGTCCATGTTAACATACCCTATTGTGTTTGTAGTCATTTCAGTAAAGCTACTTACTGCAATCGATTGCTTCACCAAGCATCGATTGTCTATCCTTGCAACCTTGAATGTAGACATAGGCATAATGTTTATGGAAGAGCCATTGTCTATGAATGTCCTTTTAATGGGATGTTCGTTGAGTACACTTTCTGCATAAAGGGGATGGTTATGATTAAGGTTCTTTGTACACATGTCTACATCAGTAAAGAATATCACATTCTCATGTAGATTGGCCATCCTTCGTACTGACTACACTGCACCATACCCCCCATATTGTCTCTTAGAAATCTAGGTAAGTGTAGCCACTGTTGCAAGTCGTGCATCTTCATTAAATCTTAATAAATCGAAGAACCTCCTGAAGTTAGAGGTCTTCATTAAGGCGGTAGCCACTGATGGGTATGTGCCTTAGTTAGTTTCTATTACTACTTCCTTCTCTTCATGTACCTTAGCCTGTAGCACATCTCCTTCCTCTTGTCTTGGATCATGACTAATAGCATTCGTAGCACCATGTTGGGTATTGTGTACCTAAAGCGGATTACTACATACATCATTATTCTCTATGACAAGTTCCCCATTATGGACCCTATCATTAAATATCTTCTTCAATATCCAGCACTCTTTAGTTAGATGACCTATAATCCTATGATATCTATAAAACTTGAGGTCACTCTTCTCATTGGCAGTTGGCAAATGCTTTACCCTTGGGAGCTTTATGTTCCCACCCATAACTACTGGTCAATTATAGCATGTACCTTACCCATTGAGTACAGGAATGATATAGCTGATGTAAAGCCTTATAAACCATCATTTCTCAGCTTCTTATTGTCTCTAAAACTTTCTCCTCGGGTTGAGCTAACAGATGTTGCTCATTTCTAGAATCTTCCAACTTCTATCCATTATTGCGCAATGGAATTGTTAGTTCTTCTCGCAGTCTCAACAAGTGCAGAGAAAGATAATAAATTAAGGTTTTCCAAGTGGACGGCATATTCAGTAAACATCCCCTGAATGCAAATCTTCAATAATTCCTTTTCATCATACACATCTTGGATGTCTAGTTTACGCTCTATGTAATTCATCAAATCTTCCTTTGGGTTTTGTCACATTCTTCCCATATTTATAATCATATCCCGTTCTTGAGTGGAGAAGAATTTCTCTAGGAAGAGCTTGCACATAGATCCCTATGAATTAATTGATATTGAGGGGAGGTTGACATACCAAGTGTATGCCTTCTCCATCAGTGATTTAGAGAATTCTCTAACCTTTAGGCCATCATTAAGCCTATAAAGCTCCAAAGTTTCAATAAATTTCAAGAGGTGTTCCTTTACACTTCCTTTTTTGCCATTGAACAGCATGAATTTAGGACTTACATAGTTTTTAAGATATGGCTTTGTTGAGATGCGTTGGTGATATGGGAGTTTTAACTCTGTTACTCCCATAAACAACCTAGCTTGTATTTCTCTCATATAAACGTCCAAGTCTTCCTTTGTTATAAGGAAAGTCTTTAGAATAGAAGCTGTAGATGTAGGTAGCAAAGCAGGGGCAAGATTGGGATGATAGGATTGGATGAAGGAGCAAGCACTCGTGAAGATGAAGAGCCACCTAAATGGACCCTTACATTCTCTAGTGTAGGAGTTGGTTGTCATACAGGTTCTAATAAGGGGGGTAGAGGGGAGGTTGGGGGGGGGGGGGGGGGGGGGGGGTTTCCTTACCTCCTCCTTAATGGCTCGAGGATTAATTAGTTGAGGTAAGGTAGTAACACTTAGCTATGCAGTAACCATAAGATTTGGCAAAGCCATACCTTATTGAGCAACAACGGTGGCTGCTATCCCGATAAAGATAGGTTAAAACGTAGCCATGAACTAATTTAAAGCCTTAGTAGCTTCCTACATTGTTTGCATGGGATCTAAAGGAGCCTTAGGGGCTGAATGGTCCTAGCTAGTATTCTCAGGCCGTAAGAGTAGATTCTGTTTAGTAAGTTCAACATTAGTGTTAAGCTCTTGGGACGTAGTATTAGACATACAAATTGTTCTCTTCCTATGAGGTGCCATGTCTCTACAATCACTCTTTTCTAGTAGCTTTGCCAAATGTAGGTGTCGGGGTTCAATTGAAGAGGCTACGTATGTGCTATATAAGTAATGCGCCATAAGTGACTTCAAAGAAATAAAGTGAGACTATCACCTAAGGGGATGATTTGGTGAGAATAAAGTAAGGAGGTGAAACAAGCAATCTCAGTGTCTCAAATGCACAAGTGATAAACAAGGTAGCCTTAAGGAACCTCAGACATTCACCTTATAGCTTCAGCAAAAGAGATTGATTCTTTCACAGTAGAATAAGAGTTCTCAATGATGAGGAAATATTAGGTATTTATAGGCTCTTGGGCATGGTGGCATCCATCTAATCATCTAGGTAATCAACAAATGAGATGAAGCTTACTCAATTCATAGTTATCTAGAATGAGCTAGCTAATGGGCGCAAAGCCAGTAACCTTTCTTATAAGTATGAGCTTACTTAAGAAAGGTTGGTAATGGATGCACCGATCTAACGATCCTTATTTCAAGCCCACCAAGCCAAATATCTCTAAATTATCCCAATATAGATTGAACTCCTTAGGTCATATCACTTGGCCTAAGAACTCAAGCATAAATAAATAATAGGCTTATCCCAATAACAAATATAACGATTTTCAACTCTCTCTAATAGCAAGATGGCAATAGGGAGAGTATATGTATATGTAAGAGGACTACCACTAGTTATAGTGATAAGTATTGGGATATTTTAGGAAGGAGGGATAAGGATGAATCTTTCCTAAATAAGGAAGTGAAGTTATTAATAGCGAGATCTCGATAAATTTAGCGATATAGTTAAAGCATTTAGCTTTCCCTTCTGGTCTTTATTTGTACTCCTAGGCAAGCTTTTGCCCTCATCTAAGCTCTTAAGTAGGCCGCTTAACCTGTTAGAGGTCAAGCACACTCTGAAGATAGGCAATCTGGCAATCTGGCATCTTGGCTAACAAGCCTAAGTTAGAGACCTTAGGTCACTAGCATAAATTCAATCAAGGACCTAAAGACTTTTGTAGGATTCGAAATGGGCTATTCATAGACCCAAATAAGTTAGCCCATGACCTAGATAGGTTGCTCTGTGTATAAAGAGCCTATGTCTAAGTATCCTATCAACATATAAGGTTTATGATCATTTCTTTTCTTTTTGGTTTTAATCTAAGTGATGCTTTTAATGATGGAATTCTACTTGGAAAGTTATTACTCTAAAATTACTTAAGCTTGACTTTGAAAATTTTCATATATACGATTTATATATCTTTAAGATATTACATGATAGGTTTCCCTCATACATTTTATTCAATCTTTTTACTATCCCAAAATTTCAAAAAAAATTTTATTTGTACATTAGTTTACATTTTCAATAGTTTGTCAAAGAAAACAAACCCTATCTTGATTTTATTAAAGACATATGCTCTTATTGTGCTTTAATTGCAAAATTTTTCAATTTCTAATTTCATTGATTCTTAGCACTGAAACTTTTAGTAACATCAAATGAGTTACATGATAAAAAAGATAAGAAAATATGGGAGTCATTAAGAGATAAAGGAAGAAACCAATATAGCTAAAGGATTATGTGTCGAGCCTGATTTTTTGGTTTCTATTTAAAATTGATTTTCCCTATTTCTGATTAATACTAAACCCTAACCTACGACTAAAGAAATTGAGAAATTCTGGTTTCTTATTTAGGAAAAGTTTTTGGAGTCGCCACCTGACTGAAGTCGAGAAAAAGAGAAATCGCAATCAATTGGGTGGATTGATTACGATTTAGCTACTAGTCTTTGATTTTAATTTAAATGAAAAAACTAAAGGGTTCCAAATTCGGGAGCTAACCTATTAAACCCTAATGAATACCACAATCTATTTACCGAAATTAGGATTATTTTTCTAATTATAATATTTAAAAATAAAAAAGAAAAAGAAAAAAAACCTAAGTTTATACAAGTTTTATTGTCGGCTTGAAAATGCCTACGTACCCTCTAATCGGAATCAGACAATTCTATCTCTTTCTGAAAACTTTAGTGTGTTGGTTGATTTTAATTGTGAAAACTACTCAAGTTTACGTTATTTAACTGATTAAATTTATTCAAAAAATCTGAAAGGGTCCTAACTCATGAGTGTTGTTACTTTTAAAAGCTCTCTAAAAATCCTATTTTTTTTTAAAAGGATCTTTTGTTAATCTTTATTTTAAGAAAAAAGGACTTTCTATGTGATGAATCTTTAAACAAGACTTAATCCTAAAAGAAAACCAATCCTAATAATCTCTAAACTAATATATATATAACTTTCCATAAAAAAATAATCCATATGATACCCCTATATAATAACTAATACTAAAACATATCACTACTTAATAAATAAACCTTCAATTAAACCAATATAATCTAATTAATACTTAATATACATAATCAATAAAACTAAGACACTTTAATTAACAATTATTTACATGAAATACTAAGAATCAAAATCTCTTAGAACCAAAAATCTAAATAATAATAACAATATGCACAAACAATTTAAAGAAATCAAAACTGTAAAGAAGGTTCCAGAACTTCTTGGTTACATCCTCAGTGCGACTAGGGCATCATATTCTAATTGTGTATCCTGAACTGCAATTGTGGAATACTGCAGCAATGAGCGTTATAATCGCGGTATAGGCATTCAAGAGAGGCCTACTGTAGTTAGAACATGTGCTGGAGTTGTTAATCGCGTAGGGTTCTGTAAACCCCGCAAATTTAGCTATTTAAGGTAAGATTGAACCTTAATACTATAGATGACTTGAAGAGTCATTAAAGCCGAGCAAGATAAAAATTTAATAAATCATAAATATAAATATATTATAACTAGTAAAAACCATAGAAATTGATCAAAACCCAAAATCGCATACTAAAACCCTAAAAATTGACTTACACATCATTAACTAAAATTGAACCCGAATTTGATTAAAACCCTAAAATTATAAATATAAACCTATAAAATAATTAAATATTATTCAATAGTGATAAAATTATAATCGATTGCAATTTTCGACTATATAGCCTATTCGCATGAAATTATAACAAAATCGCTATAATAACTCGTAAAAACTATAATTATATCAAGTACCAATTAAATTAATAAAATTTAACAAAAATTTAAAAATTAATTTATGATGAGATTTGTTATAATTTTTATGTTTCGAAAAATTACATATATTTATTATTATTTTTTATTTTCCTTCTTTTTCATTTTCAATTTATCTCTTTTCTCCCTTTTCTTCTTTTTCCCAATTACAACATTCTGGAATCAAATAACCGCCCACGTCAGAAAAGAAAATTGCCAAGTGTTGAGTGGAAAATAAAAAATAAATAAAAATAAAGATTTAGATAATGACTTAGCTTAAATTTTAAGCTAGTTACTCACATGTATAAAAGGAAGGGAAAAAAAGAAGAAAAGAAAAAAAAAATTCTACACAAAACGAAAAATCTTGGAAGCAAACCGTAAGAAAAAAAGAGAAAGAAAGAAGAAAAAAGAAGAAGGAAAAGAAGAGGAAAAATAAAAAAAAATTAATAGGTAAGTAAAGTATATTTTTGTTTCTAGATGTATGTTATATAGTATATACATATATAAATGAAGTATTTGTATAGTATTTTTTTTAAATATAATATTACTAATAATGTATATTTGCATAAATACATAAATTGAATAATATATGCATGTATTAGGCTATGTATGTATACATGTTATGAACATAAGTATATTATATGGAAAGAGTATGTATTATGATTTTTTTTTAGAATACATGTAATTAGTATTAAGTATTTTCATTACATAACTATAGTATAAATATATATGTATGTACCGTAACTATATATATGTGTATACATATATAATTATTTCTGTATATATATATATATGTATAGTCGTATAGTATATATGTAGTGAGGTATTTTTATAAGTATGTATATAAGACATATATATATATAATATAGAGTATATGCTTTGGGGTATACGGCATAATATATGTATAATATATAGTATACATATTTTTTAACAAATATTATATAAATATATATATACTGAATATATAATATAAGAATAGGTATTTGTAGATTATTTATATATATATATATATATATATTTAATTATTCGGAAATTATATAAGTATATTATTATGTATAAATACAAATACATGAATAAATATATGTACATAAGAGTATGTTTATTTTCATAAAATAAGTATATACATACATATAGCGTATAACATATAGTCTATATATATATATATTATACTGAAATATATATGTAATATAATAATATCTATAAACCAAAATAGATTTATATTTATATGTAGGTATATATATATATATATATTACTGTAATTAAGGATTTTTTTTCAAATAAGATAAAATTAAAAATATATTATTAGTATATATATATGTATAAATCATGAAATTATATAAATAATAAGAAAATAAGAATAATAAAAATAATAGTGGCAATAATAATAATAATAATCATAATAAAGCTAAAATCTCAAAAATAGGAAAAATATGCTTAAAATATTAAAAATATCAATTATATGGTTTAAATAATTATTAAAGCATAAATATATTAAGAAAAAGCTAAAATTAGTATTTTATAACTTTTAAACTTAAATAATAATTTTTGTGATATTTTTATATCACAATTCAAATTACGAGTCACAACGTCCAAAACAGACTTCGTTACGAGAAAATACGCTCTAAAATGATCAAAATGGATTACAAGTTCATGACGATCCGAGCTAAAAAGAAAAAGTTATACGCGATTCGATAAAAAACTCGAATCGATAATTTCACGTAGATCGATAATTTACTTAAATTGATAATTGATTTAAGTAAATAGTACGATTTAGCATGCTAGTTTAGTTATTTAAATCTCTAAACTTATTATTTTCCATATTTCCCTAATTTTAGGTGATCCTGAGATCGAGACCGATTTTCCTTTGGACTATTACAATCCTTGATATCATTTATAATCAAGTGAGTACTCTCGATGACCCTATACTTGTTTTGTGCTTGTAGTTGGTGCAAATGAATTAAATATTAATAACTTGATGCATGGAGTTTTAGGTTATGCATGTGATTGATATTGATTGATAACTGTACAAAATATTGTTAAATGTGAGATAATTAATTGTTGCATTATTTGAATGATTTGTTGATAATGTTTGACCACCTCATAAATTGACTTAATCATATTCAACCCAACTAAAATTAAACAGTTCATGCATAAAGCACAAACATTGCATATAATGTTCCGACCATCACCTCACGTGGTTGGTAATGAAAGGCCTTGGAGGGATGAATTCCTACATGATTTAATTAGTATAATGCAGGAGTATTGGTACAACAAGACCCTACCCTTAGCTCGCGAGTTCTATTGGTACCAGAGACGATAACCGTGGGTGGCTGGAGGTCATGTCTAGAGACCACCGTGGTAGGGTGTGAGCATGGACTACAAGAGCTCGCTCATCGCTTGACTTGGATATTTATATACTATTGATTGATGGAAGTAGAAACCCGTTTAGTGAAACAGGGAATTGATATATATATATATATATATAATGATAAAAGGCTAAAAACCCAGGTGCTAGAGCCCGGTTATCATTAGTGCTGATGTATCTCCAACCCTTACTTCGAAGGACATTAAATCCAATGTTATATGCAATACCAGTCAACTACATATATACTGTTTAGCATACTGCTTATTTATGCATTCATATGTTTGGTAATAAACTGTTTGATAACTTAATTGTTGGTATAGTATGAGAATTAACTCACTAAGCTCTTGTAGCTTATTCCTCAATAGTTTTCTCTTACAAGTTACTAGATGATCGGGCATGGGTTAAGAACTGAGAGTTGAGTATCAACATCGAGATGCATAGAAGTTAGACTCTAAGGACAAATTATATGGTTCATTGGAATTATTGTATATTACATTTAAATTTTGTGATTTTAGTAAGTTTGAGTTTTAAAACTTTACTACCTAATCTTATTTTTTGGTAGGGGATACTGATTCTCTGCGGTTCTATTGAATTGTGGCTTATCAGATACCTATAGTCACATATATGTGGTCATAAGTTAAATAAATAAATAAATAAAAATGATAGTGACTAATTGTTTGGAATCTTGCAAACTCTGACTTGTAGGATGATTTTCAAATCATGGGTATATACATGATATGAAAATTTTAGGCAATCCTACTAGGCCCCCTTTAGGGTCATAACAGGCTCAAAATTCTAGTTGTTAGTTGTTTTTAGCAAGGTTCAAGTGAGGAATTGTTAGCGTAAACAACAGTAGCGTATCAATAGTAGGCCTATGCTTAGTTATTGGACGTATGTAAATTGTAGTAGATGCATAGAAGCTATTCGCGTAAGGATGGTGATAACGAAGAGTGCTTGGGTGTATGTAGATGGGAGCGGCTGTTGCAGCTATTCATGTTAGTCGATAGCTTGTACAACGAGGAGTCAGGCGTTATTCGTAGCCTTTGGCAGTTTATGTAAATGAGGACATTGGGGAGTTGGTTTGATGCTGATGGGTATACATCGATGGAGCGAGTGTAGTGGCATGACTAATTTATGTTCAGCCAATGAAGTAGTCAGATGCGGTAGTGTACGTGTTAGTAAACATACGGACTGATCATAGAATACTACTATTGTTGGTTGTGGATAGTGAATGAAGATCTCCTACAATACGGTAGGTTGGACTGTTTCGGTTGAGTGTCGCTAGTCTGTGCTTAGAGAGAGGATGGAGACAATCGTGAGTGTATTGTTCGTGCATGAGATGGACAGTGGGGAATTGACTCAGAGTATTCTATTGTAGCCATACAAGGGTTGTCTTGTGTTGCATGTTGATTGGCGGCGTAAATAATTGAATAGTGAGTAGCGTCAAAGACAATGGACGTGAGCAGTGAATGAGGATGGAGTAAAAGACATTGGATATGTAAAGTGTTGGATCAGTTTGATGTGGTGTGGTGTTGTTTGGTTATGTGAAGCTTACTCGATGGAGTATGTCCTTTATGTTATGCTACGTGATCTCTATTTATAAAGTTCAAAACAAGATAAATTTAACTGAATCTTTTGTATCGATACGGATCTGATATTATAAAAATCAAATTATTTAAACCCAATTTGATAAAAATCAAACTAGATTTAAATCTTTTATAATTATTGAAATCCATTTGATAAAAATCAAATTAGATTTGAATTTCACAAATCCTATTGCATTAGATTCAAAAGATTTGATTAAATCTCAATATCGTACACTCAACTGATTTTCGCAAAATGAAAATCATAAAAATAAAAGACACGTAAGTGCATAGCGAAATTTGAACCTATGACTTCAAACTCAATCTAACCCAAAACTCCAATGCTTATCCATTAGACTGTTGGCCTGTGTCTTAATTTTTAGTACAATTGAATTATATTTAAACCACGTGACTCTTTGAACTAAATTAAAACTAAAACTAAAATTATTTGTCTTTAAAATAATTTACTTCCTTAAAAAAATCTAAAAATTCTTTTTAATTTTTTTTCTTTTCTCATTTTTTTTGGTATTTTCATCATTTGTCAATTTTTATTATTTTTATCTTTTATTATTATTTTTCTATATATATATTTTAATTAAGACCCTTTTTAAAAATAAAAAATAAAAAATTAGAACTACAGAGAGGTAAAAATTAGGTGTCTACATTATATATAGTAAGAATTAATAGACTATCATGTGTTGATCACAAAATATTGTAGCTACAAGTAATTAAAAAACCAATTGTATTAGTTACATAATGGGTGTATACAAGAAATCTATAAATAATGAATAGTAGAAACAAAAAGGATATCGAATTCCCTAGAAAGCTCTATGCTTTGGAGTATTCTGGCACTTAATGTTTAGAGCCTTTCCATTTTTTTTTTCCATCTTGCACATGATCAAAAACACCTGTTAGTACTTCATTAAATATATCTAAACATGCATATTTCATAATTCATAAAAAGGAAGTATTATGTTCATTTTATTCATTTATATCTCAAAACCCTAATAGGAGTATAGTAGTAAAGGGACAAAAAGAAATATCAAAAGAGAGAGAGAAGACTGAAGGCTTTATCTTTCAATATTTTCTCTATCTTCATTTGCAATATTATATGGCAGGTCAGGCCTTCCTATTGTAGGTTTAGTATTGGTGCTTTCATTTCTCTTTTTATATCCATTATGATATTTAGATGCATGAAGCAAGATTTTTAGCATTTGAAGATCGCATAGGTAAATTCGAAGATAATCAAAAGAATATGCAATAGATGATGGTAGAATTAAATGAGAGTATAAAGAATATGATGAAAACTTTTAGAGTTCAAGATGAGAATCAAACTACTCTAAAATTGCATGAAGATTCTACATCATATTCTCGAGCAAGAACAGTAGAGTCGCATATATTCACAAAGACCATTAAATTCGATTAACCTAAGTTCTCTAGACAAGATCCTTAGATCTTTAGGGTAAACTAGTTTCTTTTTTTTTTCATGAGATGATGTAAACCAGTTTTTTTACTTCCATGAAGTACATGCAATAGAAAATTAACAATGGTATCATTTGCAATGGAGAATGGAGCTCTCAATTGGTTCTAGTAGCTAGCAAGGGATGATTTATTGACAACATAGCTTGCATTTCTAAATACAATACAGACTCATTTTTAATTTTCAATGTTTGAAGATTATTAAGGTAAGCTCTCAAAGCTAGTTTAAACTAGAAGTTTTTTTTTTATTATTATTACAAAATGAATTCAAAGCTTTATCTAATCATGTTTTTGAATTATCTAAAAGTTATCTTCAAAGTTGTTTCATTTTGATTCTTAAACTCATCATTAAAGTAGAAGTGTTACCAATTTAATCATCTTCTTTATTGAAAGTCGTTAGTTTAGCAAAACTTCATGAGTCCAAATTGTAAAGACTTATGAATAACAATTCTTGTCCTCATGCCAACCCTACACCTACTCATTCTTTTTCTTATAACCCTCTAAAACTTCTTTGCCAACTTTTTTCTCTAACCTTGCATTTCATACCAAATTAGTAAACCAAATCCATTTTTTCAAATATTTTTCTCAAAATAACAAATCTCTACCTGTTAAATGAAGCACACCAACAAAGTTAGCTTTGAGACGAGAAGAATGACTTTGTTGTAATTACGATGAGAAATTTCATAAAAGTCATGTATATAAAGCTAAATTTCTAATGATAATTTAACCTAATGAAAATGACAAAGAGAAATGGACGAAATAAGAAAATTTTCAAGATGTAATTAAAAAAGAATAACTTAGTACTTTAGAAAAACTAAGCCAACAAACCAAACTCATCTTTGCCTTTCAATTTTTTTTTTCTCAAAATAATAAATCTCTACTTATAAAATGAATGACATCAATAGAGTTAATTTTGAGATGAGAAAAAAGGATCTTGCTATAATTATAATGAGAGATTTCATAAAAGTCGTGTATAAAGCTAAGTTTTTCATGGTAACTTAACCTGATGAGAATGAAAAAGAGGAATAGATGTAAGAGGAAAACTTTGAAGACGCAGTTACAAAATAAAAAACTATTGCCTTAGAAAAAGTAAACCAAAAAATAAAATTCATCTTTACCTTTCAAATCTTTTTCTCAAAACAACGAATCTCTACCCGTTAAAGTGAATGACACCAATAGAGTTAGCTTTGAGATAATAAAAAGGAATTTACTATAATTGTCATGAGAAATTTTATAAAAGCTATGTATCTATAGTTAAGTTTCTCATAATAATTTAACTTGATGAGAATGAAGAAGAGAAACAGATGTAAGAAGAAAACTTTCAAAATACAATTATAGAAGAGCAACTTATGGCTTTGGAAAAAGAAAACTAGTAGACAAAATTCATCTTTACCTTTCAAATATTTTTCTCAAAATAATAAATCTTTACTTGTTAAGAGAATAACACCAATAAAGTTAGCTTTAAGATGTGAAAAAGGATATTTCCATAATTATGATAAGAAATTTTGTAAAATCAATGTGTATAAAGCTAAGTTTCTCATGATAATTTAATTTGATAAGAACTAAGAAGAGAAATAGAGACATGAGGAAAATTTCCAAGATGCAATTACTTAAGAAGAACTTACTTCTTTGGAAAAAGACAGTAGAATTTAGTTATGATGCTCCTTCGAGAATGATAACTCCTAAGACATTAAGGTTGCAAGGGAATATTTAATGGTAAAACAATATTGGTATTAGTTGATTTAGGAAGCACACATAGTTTTATATAGTCAAGTAATTAATGCTTTCAATCTTCCTATATTTGCTCTTCATTAATTTTCTCTAATGATTGCTTATAGAGACAAACTCATTTGTTCAAGAGTGTATAAACAAGTACCTTTACCACTCAACTAAGTTGAATTTTTTATGAATTTTTATGTGTTAGAGATTCAAGGAGTCAAATTAGTATTAGGTATTTAGTAGCTAATCACTTTAGGACTAGTCGTATTTTATTGCATGTTGCTTAAAATGACATTTCAATTCAATGGGATTTATATACAATTTCAAGGGAGATTAGATATACAATTTAAGTAGATTGATCTACAATAGTTAATGAAAACAATATACATTAAAAAATGTAGCTTGCTAATTTCACTTAGTGGCTTAGAAGAGTGACCCATCTATAAGTACTACCAGCAATCATGCTATGAAAGAATTAATGCATAGAATTGAATATGTTTTTGTTACTCTATCATTATTGCCACTACTAAGATCAATGTAGCACCATGTTCATTAAAAGGATAAAAAGCATGCCATTAATGTGAGACATATTAACATAAAGTAAAACTAGAAAACTGGAAAACTTATCTAAGAAATGTTATATTTAAGACTAATCAAGCCTAACATAAGTGCATTTTCTTCACTAATATTGTTAATGAACAAAAAAAAAAATGGATCTGGAAGGTTTTACATAGATTACAAAGCTTTAAATAAGGCCATAATTATGGATAAGTTTCCAATTCCCACTATTAACAAGTTTTTAGATGAATTAGGGAAGCCAAAATTTTTAACAAATTTTATTTAAGAGCTATGTATCATTAGATTCATATGAACCTAAGGAATATATATAAAGCAACATTTCATATGTATGAAGGCCATTACAAGTTTCTCATAATGCCATTTGCCTTATTAAATGCACTAACAACATTTTAGTTCGTAATGAATAGCAGTTTTCAACCTTATTTATGAAAGTTCATTGTAGTTTTTTTTTTTTATTTAATGATATTTTAGTATACAACAGAGGAACATGAATCACATCTAGACAAGGCTTTTATTTGCCTTAAAAGAGAATACATTCTTCTTGAAGAAGAGTAACTGCTCTTTTGCTTAAAAGAGCATTGATTATTTAGGCCACATTATATTAAAGTAAGGTGTACAACTAGATTGACATAAAATATAAGCTATTGGGATTTGACCACAATCTTCTAATGTTAAAAAACTAAGAGGAGCTTTAGGCATCACAAGATATTACCGTAGACTTGTGAAAGATCATGCTATATTGACCTCTTTATCAACCAATTTGTTGTGTAAAGATGCATTTGTTTGGAATGAAGAAGTAATATAAGCATTTACCATGTTGAGAGAGGCTTTAATGATGGTTCCAATACTGTCCTTGCTTTATTTTTCTAAGACTTTCATTATAGAGACAGATGCATCAATAGTTAGGTTAAGAGTGGTGCTACATCAGGGTATTGACCCTATTGTATATTTTAGTAAAAATTTTAGTACAAGACTCTAGCAAGTAAGCGCTTATGTAAGGGAATTGATTGCAATAGTGTAATCAATTTAGAAATGGAGGAAGTATTTACTAGGAAGACATTTTGATATTAAAATTAACCAAAAGATCTTCAAGGAGTTGCTATATCGACCTTAAAATAACAACAATATATGGTAAAGTTATTTGTATAAGCCAACACTAGCAAATAGAGCACATGCTTTATCAAGGCAATTTGAAGAAAAATTTCAAATGTTGGCCCTATTATTACCTTTGTTTGATTTCATTACAATAATAAAGCATGAATTATAGAAATGATTCAAAGTGGATAGCATTGAAAGATAATTATGAAAAAGGGAGTCATTTTCATCATCATTGATACTTAGAGATGGTTACTTGTTCTTGGGTAATAGGATATTTATACCTTCTAAATCTTTTATTATCTCTTCACTCATTTTGGAGTTTCATGCTACACTTATTAAGGATCATCTAAGAGTCTCAAAGACTTTCAAACTTTGATTAATGCATTTTATTTGAAGGACATGTTGACTGATGTGGGATTTTGTGAAGCAGTACAATTTGTGTCAATAAGTAAAGTATCTGAACATAAGCTCAGCTGGTCTGCTTTAACCAACACCTCAATGTGCTTTTGAGTATATTTTGGTGAATTTTGTGAACGAGCTACCATTGTCAAAATGGTACTTAGTTATCATGGTTACTGTGGATAAATTAACCAAAAAAATATTATTTCAGTCATTTATTAGCAACTTATACAACTATTAGGGTAACTAGGTTTTTTATGGATATTATGGTGAAGTTACATGGTACTCTAAAATATATTATGTGTGAAAGGGATAGAGTATTTATATGTTATTTTTGGTAAGAGCTTTCTAAGCTCATTGGGACACAACTTTAGATGATTTTAATCTATCATCGACAAATTGATCTCTAAACAAAGTTTCCTAATCGATGTTTGGAGCATTGCTTATGAGCTTTTGTAATGGATGTGCTTAAAGGAGTGGCTAAAATATTTGTCATTGGTTGAATTATATAGTAATAATAGGAAATTACCATTTTGATTGAAATTTTTTTAAGTTAGTGGAGTTTAATTTTGCAAAAGTACCACTCTAGCATATATTGTTCTTTACCATAATGATTCATTAAGATTCTTAAGTATTTAAGAGTTGTTTAGTAAAACTAAATATCAAATGACTAATGCTATTAAGGCAATTTAAAAAATACACCATAACCCCTCTTTGTGCTTTAATAATATAAACAAATAAGATAAATATGGATAATGTAAAAATTACAACTTTATCACTAATCTTCTCATCTATTGAAACTATGTCTTGAATTTTAGTTGTTCTTATTTTAATAGTGCAATAAGCACATCCCTTTAAGGTAAGGTCAAGAAAAAAATTGACCAAATTGTAAAACTAATTAGATTGGATTGGACCAAATTGTAAATTAGGTTTAAATTGTTTTTTAAATTAGAAAAAAATTAAAAATAGAGCCGAACCCATTTCTTAAGATTTAAGAAAACTACGTATCAAACCAAATCGTAACAATAAAAGAAAAAAAAAGCTGTCATAATTACCACTAATTATAAAAATTGGATGATATTACTCTTTCTTTAGAGAATATGATTCTATATCCATCTATGTCTTCACTAATAAATAAGAATGTGAAGGAATGGCTAAAGAATGATTATCTTTATTTATTTTCTTTACTTTTTTTTATATTAATTTAGATACTATCCAACTTTTGAAATACTAACGAAATCAAAATGGGACTTGATAGCTATTTTCATTATGTAATATCCTGATGGATTATGTAAGATGTGAAAAATGTTATCTTTCGAGAGAGTTATAGTTTGTTACCTCGGAACTATATAGAAAGTATCTCTCTTTTATTAATGGTTAAGAAAACTTCTATCATAACATGAGTATTTCTCTTAAATATTTTGAAGTAGGTTGCAACTGTATTAGATTGAACCTTTAAGTTTAAATGTAAAGTTAGGTTCAAATAAAAAAAAAAAAAGGAAAGGGATAAAGCCAATAAACATACCTGAACTTTCATAATTTTTTCATTTTAATACGTAAACTTTAAACATATTCATATTGATACCTGATTTTTTAAAATGAAATAAATTAGCATCTCTATCATAATAATCATTATTATAAAATAGCAGGATAGTAGAATAAGTACATCAATTTTTATTTTAATAATCAATTTTATTTATTTATTTATTTATTTTTGTTTTGGTATTTCAATGTTTTAAAATAAAATAAATAGATATTCTTTATAACAACTTTTTGTAAAAACTTCATAAAATAATTAACATGTAACAATGAAATGGAAAATTACTACAAATTAAAAAAAAAAAAGAATAAACCAAAGTCTTGAAATTTTAATTGATATGGTTTTTGTAGATGATTATCTAACTTTTGCAAGCTTTTAATTGACATTTACATTTTTTTTTATTTTACTTATACCATTTTAGTTTTTTTTTTTCTACTTTAAGAGAGTTGCCCTCACTAGTAAGTATATAAAGGCATTTTGTAATAGCAGACAATTATCATCTTTTTCAAATATTGATGTACTTATAACATTTTCCTATCATATTAAAATAGTGGCTATTCATTCAAAAAGTTGAGGTATTAAAAATAAATTTAAAATCGAGATATTAAAATGAAAAATTTTTAAATTTAAGCAATTATACAAATTTTATGCCATAAAAAAGGAGCACCAAGTTTAGTTTGGTTTGAAAATGAATTATATAGAATTGAATCACATTAACTTTACTTCGAGGATTCACATTTTGGCATGTTATTTGTCTATCTCCTATTTATGTCTACTAACAAACTATGCACCTGTGATGCGTGTGTCCAAATATATATATATATATATATATATAATATGCACATATACATTTATAGTCAAATTATAAGTCTTTCAATTTGAATAATTTATTTCTAAAATTCTTTGAAAATTTTTAATTGGATAAATTTTTTTAAATAGTTTTTAGTATGACCATCGTTTCGTATTATATTACTCGGACTAGGTACATAAAATAAAAGATTATGAAATGAACAGTTATTACCTACATATGGAAATAAAGGTAGAAAATAATATATTTTTGCTATAGTATTAGAAATTTTAAAATAAATAACAATGATGATTGCAAACCTTAATAAGATAGAAATAGACAAAAGTGTAAGCCTTAAATTTACAAAAAAGAAAGATTTAATCTAAGCGAAATAAATTGGAAAGGCAGAATGGAAGAAATGTTTCAAATGTGAACACATTACGATAATGATTATGCTCGATGGTCATAATTAGGTTCTTCTTCCTTCTTAGATTTCATTTGGTACTATTGTCTTGCATTATGAGCTAATCGCTATAATCATAAAAAGGAAAATGATTGTGTGTATATCAAAAAACAAATAAAGAGATAAGAATAAAGGAAGAAGCATACACAAATCACGTGATATAAATTGATTAAATTTGGCATTACTACAGTTTTATACTCTAAATTAATACATTGATATCATTACTGAAAAAAAGGAAAAAAAATATACAATTGATAATAAAATGATACCTAACAAAGTTAACACATCAATGTTTGAAAACGACGAATTATGACTTAACGTAGACAAAACCCTTTAACCTTTCAAATATTATAACTTATAAACCTGTAATTCAACGAAATATTAAAATATGGGCAATTATTCAAATGTAAAACACAATATAAATGAAGATAGGGATGAAGGAAAGTAAACACACAAAGAAATGGTGTTGTTTTACAAACTTTAGACAAATATGAACATTGCATTCTTTGGAAAGATATGCTGTAAATGCAACAAGGCCGTAACGTTGAAAATGGAATTGCTGTGAAAAGATAGAAAAAAAAAATTATAGTTCTCACTACATACAATAGACATTATCAAGAATGAAATTACAAATAAATATATATATTGGTACATACCTAATCCGAGTAATATGATACGAAACGATGAAAAAGAAATTGTAAGAGTGAAATAAAGTATTAATAGAGTTAAAAAAAAACAAATAGAAATAATTTAGAGAGTCGAATGAAAATAAATAATTTAGAGAGAGAGTCAAATAGAAACAAATAATTTGGATGATTTAACGTTGAAGAGAGTTGAATGAAGGTAAATTAATATTGAGAGCTGTAGTTCTCAATAGTTATTGCATATGTGTAAACATGTAGGTAAGGAATTGTGAATGCGTTCTACTATTTTTAGATGAGTTGCATTATTCAATTACAAATTTACTCAAGTCGGTAGTTTAGAGGAGATACTATTGAATCAATTATTCCAAAAGAAACCCGCTTGAAAGTTGGTTGAAGAATAATATATTATTAATTTCATGAAAAGCAAATAAAAGATATACATAATAAAATCGGATTATATACTTACCTTAATTGGTAGTAAAAAAAAACCATAACCATCAATGAATTATATAATATACTATTAATTAATAGAATGAAAGTATGAAAGGTAGGTGAAAATTAAATAATCTCTTTTACCTTTTTATAGTTACATAAGTCCGTGAATGAAAATTTGGTCTGAACTTAAAATAAATCCAAATTAGAAAATATAAAAGAGAGAGTTTTTGTTAGTAAAGAGATTAATATATGGGTGGTAAAGATGGGAAAATTCAGATAGAACTAATAGGGCGTTAAAATAGTTTTTTAACATCCAACAAATCATATAATAAGAGTTAAATGCAATTGAATGTGAATGTGGTTAATGGACTTACAAATTAAGTTGCATTGCATTAGAGTTATTAAAAAAGTGAAGAGGCCAAGTAGCATAGTGGTTTAGCGGCAGAAGTGGAAGCATATGTTACAATTTTCTGTTTGCATAAACGTCTAGAAATAATTATGCAAAAAGTGAAGAGTGGCATGAGTGGTCTAGCAACAAAGGTACGCGGGTATGTTATGGTTTTTGTCTATGAACGTTCAAAAATACAATGTAATAATTATAGGACAGTAAGAGATATACGATAAGTTAATATTTATGAGAGTTGAATAAAAATTACTCTCTTAATATTAATAAAAGATAATAGAAGGTAAATGTCAAAAAAGACTGTTTCCAAATTTTAATAATAATAATAATAATAATAATAATAATAGGCGAAAGTTAATAGGCGAAAGTAAAAGTAGACTCTGTCTCAATTCTTAGCTCCAAACCCTAGCAGTTTTTAAATTTCAAGTCTTGCTCTACTCTTCTTGCATAGTTCATAGGTTCATTACATTGAGAATTGTATTCAGAAGCATCAGTTGCCTGTTATGTAACAGTTATTCTTACCTGCACTTAAATAAATTGCAGATTCGTTAATACTTCGTAATCTATTAGACAGCAAAGATGTCAGACGATGAAAGGGAAGAGAAGGAGTTGGATCTCACTTCACCCGAAGTCGTCACCAAATCCAAGAACGCCGCTGAGATTGTTAACAGTATGTTTATGTATCATGTTACATTCCTATTGCTACCTAGTATATGAATTTGCATTCCGCGGAAATTATTTTTGATGGGCCCAATTGTGTAACGTTTCTTTTTCTTTTTTTTTCTTTTTTTTTTTTTTTATGTGCTTGCTTCAATGTGTGCTTTTCTAATTTTATGAAGAAATTGGTTTTTGGGTATTCCTTGATTTTAACTTAATAAATTTTTGCAGAGGCATTGCAGTTAGTCATATCTGAGTGCAAGCCAAAGGCTAAAATTGTTGACATTTGTGAGAAAGGGGATTCTTTTATCCGTGAGTAAGTTTCAATTATCTTTTTCACGAATCTAGTGTGAATTAATTTAAGCTACTCTAGTTTCCTGGGAAAAATTCTCGCACGAACCATGTTCATGCTGCCAGACCATCTGCGGCCGGCAGAGTTACTTTTCTGTTTCAGACGGTAAGGAAAACTACCCTTCAGTTGCGGTCACATGGGTTGAAATACTCCACTAATTTGTTCTAGGATAGGTTCTGGTTTTTGGATTCCTGAAATGTGTGGCTATGGGTGAGTTCCATGAAGGAAGCCTCATCGTGAACTCAAACCAGGTCACTCCTTAGATATTTATTCCAAATTTTGGTAGTTTAAGTTTGTTTTTTAAATATTCATGTAAGCATGTGATCTTCTTTTAATCTTCTGCAGGCAAACAGGGAACATGTATAAGAATGTTAAAAAGAAGATTGAAAGGGGCATTGCCTTCCCTACTTGCATTTCAGTCAACAATACCGTCTGTCATTTTTCTCCCCTGGCCGGTGATGAAACTGTGTTGGAAGAAGGTGACATGTTGAAAATGTAAGTTCAATATGTGCTGATACATGTTTTTGTCTGGATTTTTAACCTCTAGACTTTGAACACATGTCATCATTTATCGGACTTGCTTGAAGAATGGCATAGTTTAACTTGTCATCCTTTGTGTGTATATGGTGACATGGGATGCCATATAGATGGGTTCATTGCTGTTGTTGCACACACTCATGTCCTTCAAGCAGGGCCAGTCACTGGTAGAGCAGCTGATGTTGTTGCTGCAGCAAATACAGCTGCTGAAGTTGCATTGAGACTAGTGAGGCCTGGGAAAAAGGTAACGTCTCTTTTTGTGTATGCATATACTACCTTTTGAACTGATGAATAGATTTGGAATCTTTTAAATCTTGAACCTTGAAGTTGCTCTAATATTGTTGGTTTTTTTACATTATGATACAACCTTGTACAGTTATACTAGCTTAATCCATTAATTAATTTACATATTGAGTATGCAGTAAGTGCCCATCAATCCATTTGAGACTCAATCTTCTGTATACGAGTGACATTTTTATGTTTTTGGGTAGATATTTGATGTGAGTAAAGGTAAGGGGGGGTTAGGGTTTCGACAAGTTTGAAGCAAACAGAAGAAACTAGAGTGTGTTGGGGACTCTTAACAGATCTTTTGCGTGTGGTGATTTAGAGCCACAGAATGGGCCTTAATGCTAGAGCAATACGATCATAATATGAGGGGGGGCTCCTGGCCTTATTTTATTTCCAGCCTTATCATATGTTTGTTAAGGCTAAGATAGTATTAGTTATAGCTGCACATGGCCTTGCCTACTTGTCAGCATTTTATGGATTCAGTTGGGGTATATTCTCATTTATCACATGTATAAAACTCTGTACAGGGGATATACAAAAATTATGAAGTAAATCTAAAAACCATTGTTTACCCAATGCTGTATTCTGCATGCTCTGTATTCAGTCTAATTTTTTTACTTGTTACATTCTATATAAGCCATTACATTACAAAGTTCTATTACTCATACAACAGCCCACACCAATATTAGGAGTTAATGGGGTATGGAGAGTGCGATATTCACCTGCTCAACAGTGAATTCTTTTTTTTTTTTGGATTTTTTACTGTGGATGTTTGGAGAGATTTTTGTGACTGTGCCCACAAGATTATGGTGGAGTATGGAGTTTATTGGTCCATTTAATCCTTGTGACTCTTTTAACCTATGTTGGATTTGCAACATCCCACTTTTACTTGTTTTTGCCATTTTTTCAGTTGATGTGAACTTTCTTTCCCTAAGGGATGAATTCATATGATTAGCTATGGACTAATGTCCAAATGAAGCTTTTTGTCATAGTTACTCTGATAGGGAAAGATGCAAGTTGTTCAACTGAAATGCTTAAATTGTTACTTCATGGTCAGACTTATGTATCATTTTCTTATTATTAGAGATATATTTTTGGTAAGTATCATTTTCTTATGTTTTTAGTCCCCTTTCCTGTCCTATGTGACTTTGAGCATTAAGCTTGTGATGTTCCAATTGGCAATGACTATTTAGGGAGGCAACTTTGGATAGGTTATCTAATGATATGTTGATTTCCTCTTTTCCCTGTTGCCAATATTTTGATTGGCATTCATTAGGAAAACATTCTAATTGGTCATATTGTGGCAGTTTTGATCAGTGGTATTCTAGAGTGATCAATATCTCCATGAAGTTTAACATTCTTTTTCATTTTTTTTAAGCTCTGCACCCTTTTGTAAAGAGACTTCATTTAAACCTTTTCTTGAGGTTTGGTTGGTTTCTTTTTTTTTTTTTTTGGTTTTTGTTTGGGGTGGGTTGGTGCTGTTGAAATCTATTATATCGTTTAGCAGAACTTAGTGCAAGTGTCCTACTTTGCTGCAAACTTGTCCACATGGAGATGTTTTCCATGCCTTTGGATATCTAGGTGGGACTTTTGGTGTCACGGGTACTGGAGAAGATCATGCATCTATAATAAGTGCATTTTTGGAATAAAAATTATATTCCGTAAGGAATTGCTATTCTTCTAGTGAAAGAATAGAATAAATGTTTCTTATCTTTTCGGCATTATAAGGAATAGACATTATGTATGATATAATATTTTACAAAGCAAACAAGAAAATGGTTATTTCATAGTAATAGAGGCAAAATGACAATTCCATTTTAATGAACAAAACGCACTGATAGTGTTTATAGCATGAGGTATTATAGGGATGGAATAAAGTAGTTATTTCTTCCTATAAAACTATTACTGTGTTTGGTTTGCAGAAGCGCTATTTTTTAGAATTCTTATTATTATGAAATAAGGAATTTTGATTTATTGGCAAGATCAAAGAAGTAGCTACTTAGTCTTTTTCAACTTATTTTTATAACTATTAATGAGACCTAAGCCCAATGATTATGCTATAAATGCTACCAATGTGTTTTGTTCATTGAAATGAAATTGTCATTTTGTCTTTATTACTATGAAATAACCATTTTCTTGTTTGCTTTGTAAAATATTATATTGTACGTAATGTCTATTCCTTATAATGCCAAATAGATAAGAAACTTTTATTCTATTTCTTCACTAGAAGAATAGCTATTCCTCACGGAATATAATTTTTATTCCAAAAATGTGCTAATTATAGATGTACAATCTTCTCCAGTACCCATGACACCAAAAGTCCCACCTAGATGCTATTCACTAAAAGAATAGCTATTATTGTGTTTGGTTTGTAGAAACACTATTTTTTGGCATTCCGATTATTACCAAATAAGGAATTTTGATTTATTGGCAAGATCAAAGAAGTAGCTGCTTAGTCTTTTTCAACTTATTTTTATAACTATTAATGAGACCTAAGCCCAATGATTATGCTATGGACTAGGGTAAATGTATAATAATATTTATAAATATATTACTACTGTCAACATATTTTTCTTGAATTATTCACTTTTTGCTTCCAATTTATTTTTAGTTTTTCTAGTTGTTGATTCTCAATTTATTTTTGTTTTCTTTTGCAGAATAAAGATGTGACTGAAGCAATTCAGAAAGTAGCTGCAGCTTATGACTGCAAAATTGTTGAAGGCGTTCTTAGCCATCAACTCAAGCAGTTTGTGATAGATGGCAACAAGGTTGTTCTGAGTGTGTCTAATCCAGAAAATAGAGTGGATGATGTGGAATTTGAGGAGAATGAAGTTTATGCAGTGGATATAGTCACAAGTACAGGTGATGGGAAGGTAGGTTTATGGCATGTTTGGTGCATTTCCATTCTGCAGTAGTCTTTCTTTTGTTTGGCCTCTTCTCAGCTTCATCTCATTTTACTTGTTTTCTATTGCAGCCTAAGCTGTTGGATGAAAAACAGACGACCATATACAAGAGGGCTGTGGATAGGAACTATCACTTGAAAATGAAGGCATCAAGGTTTATTTTCAGTGAAATCAGTCAAAAGTTTCCTATAATGCCCTTTACTGCAAGGTATGATGATGCTTGATTTCCCTGCCTTTTACTCATATCTTTGCTCTCTTCTCTTATGTTTTCCTAGTGGTACTAACCCCGGTAGGATGGTCTTATTGTTCTTCTTTACAGGGCATTGGAAGAGAAAAGGTCCCGTCTAGGATTGGTTGAGTGTGTCAACCATGATCTCTTGCAACCTTATCCTGTACTTCATGAGAAACCTGGTATAATGGTCTCATCACTGCAATACATGACACTCCTGCTAGAATTGGGTACAAGGAATCCTTACTTCATGGTGAATTGGTTGTTTTGCAGGTGACCATGTTGCTCATATCAAGTTCACAGTTTTGTTAATACCCAATGGATCAGATCGCATCACATCCCATCCCTTGCAAGAGCTACAGCCTACAAAAGCAATGGATGATCCGGAAGTCGAGGCATGGTTGGCTTTGGGCATAAAGACAAAGAAGAAAGGTGGAGGTAAAAAGAAAAAAGGTAAGAAGCCAATTTGGTATAGATGGAAGGAAATATTGTATGTTGTAACTTAAGAGTAGAAATGGGTTGAAACATTTGCACTTTGAAGTCCATTCATTTTCTTCCGAAAATTGGAGGGATTGGTGAAAAAGGGTGAAAATGAAAATAAAATTACAAAAAGCATCCAGTATAACAATGTTTAGGAAAATTAAATGAGATAATTTTATTTTTTTCTCTTTGTGATATGAACCAAATAAAGGAAATATAAACATTTCTTTCAAATAAGAAATTACTAAAAAATTGCCCAGCAGTGTTACAATTCATATTAATAGCTTAATGACTTCACCTGATAAAGCATGAACTCTCTTAACTTATTGGACATATCCAGGTAAGAAAGGTGACAAGGCTGAGTCAGGAGAAGCTGAGCCTATGGGTGCAACAGCTGATGGCACTGAATCATAACATGAATGCTGGTCCACCTCCAATTTTGGTTCTAAATTTGTACGTGGTTCATTGTGAGTTGATATTGATGTAGTATTTAGATTTGATTCAGGTTCCTCCTGATTTTAAGATCTTTCGATTCACTTTACAATTTGCTTTGTTCGGCTCTTTGGAATATATACATGCCTTGCTATATGCTGATGGAAGGATTCCAAATCTTTTTAGCAGTCTCGCCAGTCGCAGCCGAGCTTGCATTCTCTTAAGGGAGTCATTAACAACTGTAACGGCAATGGTAAGGGCTGAACTTGCAATGGTCTGTATGAATGGACTCTTCTGCACCATAACGGCCGGTGACCGTTGTTGCTTCTGAAATTACTTCTTGAACATTTTCGACATTTGTTATAATTTGGAGAATTTGAAATGTTGCAAGTAATTCGTATTAACAGCTTTTAGAGACTCGGTGTCGAAGGTAGCACCCAGTAATCATTTCCCTCCATGGTATTTTTCATCGTGGTTAATCACTACCATTAGTGGATGGTTGTCAGGTTTTGTTCCGACCACAAGACTAAGTTCTTATTGACGCCCAAGAAAATGAAAATTAGAGAGAGAGAGAGAGAGAGAGAGAGAGAGAAGAACATTTTGCTGAAATAAATGCAGACGACTACAAAGGCTGGTTGCTATCACTTGCGTTTAATGCCAATATTATCTGAAAGTGTTAATTGGATATCCATTTCAACGCCATCCGTTCCATATCATAATAGGCATTACCTGAGTGGTTACCGAAGTGGAGTTTGAAACCTTAGCTCGATTTACAAGTCAACTTCTAACGATATTCGTTTAGCGGACAAAACATAGAAACAAAATATTAGCGAAGATTTTGGCTTAGTGAATACCATATAGGCACGTTGCCTAGGATGTCAAAACATAGGCACAACGTTTAACTTCTGGACTTTGGTGCCTTATCATCTAATCACAAAATCAAGAAATACAAATTGAAGTACCGATAATCGAAATAAAATGATCTTTGGAGGTTACAAACATATGTATTGATGGGTCGGGTATGGAGACCAGTCGAAACTAGAACCTGATTCCGTAAAGAATTATCTGTCCATAATTCCATTCCATCCCAAACATATGGGATGCCCTAAATATATGTTTGATTACTAGTTGTGACGGTACGACATATCTGAAGTATGCCTCAATATAACTTATAGGCATATATATATATATATTTAATTAGAATTGAATCAAAATTCATTTTAACGCACAAAAATCAATATCCTTGAAAATTATATGATTTGAATGATAACACTTAGTAACAATTTTAGATGGTCTCACAAACCATTGGCTACATGTTAATACACAATTTTGTCCCTATTTTGGAAATTTCTATATTTATATCAAGGTATTATACTTTGTTATTGTTTAGGGCTTCTCAAGTTTCTTGTATCCTTACCTCGATTACCAATCAAAGCCCTATGACACGGTGAATTTCCAAACTCACCGCATTTTTTCTCCTTTGGAAACTATCCTCCCATGATTGAACTCAAGTTCACAATAAGACTCGATCTACTTGCATTAGATAAGTATACAAAGTGCAAGTGGTGAAACTAATAGGATATATGAGGAGAGTTATTCTGAAAATGAGGGATGGGGTATGAACTTCTCATGTCGCATAAACCGATTACTAAAGTGAGTAGTGGAATTCGCACATTTGAATAAGGGTAGCTAGCGGCAAATTTGTGAAGATCGTTAAAGTAAGTGGCTCATAAGTCAAAAGTATTACTGCCAAAATTATAAAAGCCCAAGTGAAGAGGAATTAGGAGGAAACAGTCAAAATCAATCAACCGAAGTGGAGTAGTGCAGAAGTATAATTGACCACGAATTTGACTTAGTAGTCAATCAAAACTTTGTGCACAAAAGGATTATTTATTTTCTATCCTTTATATTTCTTTTTGTAGGTGTAAGGATACAAGTGTGATGTCACATGTGTGTAACATGCCTCATTCACTACACATAATCTCAAAAGAGTGACATAGATGGCACTTAAGGAATGAATCCAAGTAACAAGTGATCTCAAGAGACCTAAAGGCACGAATGATAGGTTAAGGGATTCAATATCATCAACCTTCACTACTAGTAATGAAAGGTGCTATGTTCTTTGCAATAATCACTTGTTAAATCTTTTGGTGCAAGAATCCAATAATATGATAGTGTTTATCCATAAATCTTAATATTTGAAATGTTGTGGAACTTTAGGTATTTATAGAGTTTGACTGTCAATATCGTCTCTCATATCATGTTGATAATCAACAGTTGAGATGGGTCCCTTCACTTCATGAGCTCCTTTTAGATTCAAGCCCATTAAGAGTCTCTTTGTATGCATAAGCCTTTATGAGAAAGGGCATGAGCACATGGATTAGTTCAATAATTCCTATTTAGAGTCTATACTATCAAATCTCTCTTAATTATCTTGAAAGATATGGTTTGATTCACTGAACTTTGTGAGTTTAACTTAGAAGGTTAAATCCAAGTGAATACTAGGCTCGAAGCCTAAAATTGAATTTATCCTCCACACTTTACTTACTTTTCATCTTAGCATCTCTTTCACTTAAATTAAAACTTAAAAATATTTGTTTTGTGATAAAATAACTAAAAAGTGCTCATATCTCTACTTCTAAGTACAAATAGATATATGGTCTTTAAGTGGTGCAAATTGAGAATAGATTTTATTTACAATATATAATTCATGCCAAGATATTATCCCTTGATATAATTGCATCAGCTTTATCACAAGTACGTGCTTTGTTTACACTTGTAAATAAACATCGTGTCGTTTGTATGCATTATGTATTATAACACTTGTCCTTCATTTTAACACGGCAGCAGATATGCATCCCCCTTGTGCGCGTATATCCTCATTTTAAGCCAAATAAGACATATATATTCTATCTATACTTGAAAGTAAACATATGTTCTCTTCAGTGTAATTATTGTTATCTGTTTTCAGGTCTTATCCTTCAAAGGATCCTACAGTTTTTTTGGGTAAGCTCAAAGTTTAAAGGGATCCTACTTTACTTTCTTTCTTTATTTCCTTTTTTTTTTTTTTTTTTACACAATGATTTTTCTTGAATTCTGTGATTTCGAGTCCCATGTATTTTTAACGATATTCATTTAAGATATAAGAGGTAAACAAAACGGTTGGTCACGGGGCCTCAAAAGTAGAAATTGTAGCCACCAGGTCCACAGGCCCAATGGTTCAACTGGCTCTGGATCACTGTTCTCGGACCCGTAAATTGGCTTTCGCAATATGTATCTTTTTCATTGCAATTGCATCAATCTTCCAGAATCTCGTTTTGTCCAATACATAAGTCTGTATATTACAAAATTACAATCTCAGTGTTAACTTATTTCTGTGGAATAACAAACGGCTTCTTCATTTATTCTGAGATAAATACATTTATGGCAACACTATTCTTGTTACAAGAAAATACAATGCCAAAAATAAATAAGGCAGTATTACTACCCTTAGATAAAATGATTAGAAAATAAAACAATAAAAAACGTAAAATGTAAACATTGTCGCGACATCATCAATAATTTCCAAACACTAAAAGAAATTTACAAATAGTCTTACAACTTATATAGGTAGTATTTTACTGTTCAATTTTTATGATACTAAACTAAATAAAAAATTTTTATCTCATATTTGGTTTATAACTTTACTTAGTAACTGAACAAAAAATTATAATAATAGATTGAATAAAAGGCTTAAAATTTGTCATATCTATATTTTGGTATAAACATAAAATTCAGTGAACAAAAACAAAAATATTTTATATTATAATATTGAGTTAATTAAAATTATTTATTTTATAACATAACTAATTAATTTTTTAATATAAATTTTGTGTTTCATACTTTACAAATCAAACATAGTATAATAAATTTGTACTATTCAGTATTCCTTATACTTATCATATCCAGTTCTTTTCATCTAATCCAATTCAATCCTTATAACCAAATGCTATCATATTGTAATTACCATTAATGTCCTTTAATATGGTGCTATGTTTGCGTGTAACAATTAAGAAATCACTCTTTCTCTCTTTCTCTCTCTCTCTCCTTCTCTCAAGTGCATACGTACCTTAAGTTGTTAAGATAGGTGATTGTTATGAAGAAAAGCATAAACACCAAGAATCATAGAGAGATAATGATAAAGATGAAGATTGTTTTGATGTTGCCTTATTTTCAATACTAGCACCATAAGATGAAATATGGACTAATGTATGGAAAATATTTGTAGTTAGATATGTACAGCAAATAGTGTCATCATCTCTTTTGTATTGCTACTTATATTAGTTAGATCTAAGCATTGTCTCCATTTTCTCTAAACTTTGCCGCCTTGTACCCTTACTTAATCTACTTCATCTTAGATTCTTTCTTGAACTTTAACATTATTCAAATCTTTCTTAAGTCATACAAATGTTCAAGAGAGGATCCGATATAAAGCGAACTAGGGATTTAGGAGAATATGTGAGAGGGGTAAAACAATCAACTACATGTAATCAATATAATAAAGAACCACGAAAGAAGACGACACGATTAATCACAATAGATACTTAACCGTAAAATTTTCCATGCATTCTACAATAAGTTTATGTGTATTGTACAATGTTAGAGGTGAAATCAATGTCCCATTGAAGTAATCTCCATCATTGTTGATGCATATGTTCGACTTCCTTTCAACCACTTGTTTCAATATCTTAGGATTTTAGGAAAAAATAATATAAGAAGCACCATTTAAGTAGGGATATAACTAGATGGGTTGTTGTAGAGTATCCAACCTGTCTAACCTAATGATGACCTTATAAGGTTAGGGTTGGGTTTTGGGACATAATTAAAAAAACCCTGTGTGATTTAGGGTTAGGTTTTGCGATTATAAATATTCCCAATGGGCAACTTGACTAGACAAGAAATAATAAGTTATCTTAGTGACTTTATCTTATATATATATATATATATATTACTAAGAAGGTTAATAAGCATATTAAGCATTTGTTTGTGAAAATATTTTAAGAATATACTAACAATAGCTTAAAAAATTAAAAGTTAAGTAAAATAGATTATGTAATCAAGGTAGGGTGGCTCAATGTTGGATACATAGTGACTTTAGAGGAGGCCGTGTTGGGATGGGCAAGGGTTGGGGAGGGAGGATTTTAATAATAGGAGAAAAAAAAAATTCCATAGGGTTCTAGAAACTTGAAACCTTGTAGGAGTAGGTTTTTATAATAAAAGTAAAAACCTTTTAAAGGATTTGGAAAACACTAAACTTTGTAGAGACGACTCGAGTTTTATAAATCCTCTCCCAAACCTGTATAGGTTGCATCCCTATATTTAGAAAGATGCTAATGTTTATTAAAATCTTGCATTATATGAGTACTAGCCAATTTTAATAATGCATGGATATACTAAAGGCTGAAACATTTTTTACCGTGTGTTTGTATGTGTGAAAAAAAAAAAAAAAACTTATGTGAACGAATTTATAGAAGAGGCTAGGAGTCGATGAATTCATGAAATAAATTTATTTGATATTGGATTCAGGGCTAGAGAATTGCATATTTTGTAGTTGATTTGATAATGCATTAGATTTTAATTTTCCTTTCTAGTTTGTTTTATGGGATGGTACATGTCCAAAGACCCGTCCTAGGACACAATGGGTCTACAAGTTCGGCATGCTAACCTACCTTGATATGTAGACTTGTGGAGTCCAGCATATCATGAACCAACTAATAGGCTCGATCCAGTTTTGATGGGAATCAACTTTTAGGTCCTGGCATTAGGGCGAGAGCCAGAGACTACAAAATTTAGTTTTAAGATTCGTCATTAATCAACCTAACTTCGAAGAACTTATGTCCATTGATTCTTTTGTAATAAATAATTGTAATAATATTTGGCCTGTTCTACTGTAAGGAACCATGTTTAGATTCCAAGTGTTGTAGCATAAACACCGATCAGGCGAAAACTGGGATACTATAAAATCTAAGCCACCGCTAAACCGGTGCTCTCCAAGGTGTTAGGACGGTCATCACGAGTTCGAGCATAGAAGAATGTTCACCTAGGGATAGACCAAACCGGCTTGTCAATTGTTTTTCTACCATCAAGCCAGTAGTTTAAAATATATGAGCTAACTTGCTGGTTCTAGGCATGTTGTCGGGTCGATGGTTCTTTTGCATGTGTTGTCCCCGATGGTGATTCCTCAACTGTCCCATCGATATTCTTTGCCACATGTTTGTTTGTTTTTTTTTTTTTTTTTTATTTTCATTATTAATTATGCTTATGTTATTAACTTCATGGACTAAGAACACATCATACCAGATATTTCAGGACATGAGTTGAATATTATTTCTTTTGAGAGTATCCTACTCCTTAAACCTTACTCTTACTAATATAATGATTGTCCAGTAAACTTAATTTATTTAGTTTCTCATATCATTAAATTGATTAAGTGAGTACTCACTCTTAGTGAGTAATATCCATTAGTGTTCATTCAACCTTATCTTATAAATCTAAAGCCCTAACTTTTCCCTAATTTGAAAGATTCTTTACAAATTGGTTCAATTTGCTCTATGAGCACATTCAACAACTTTTACTTATAATCATTTTTCAAATTAGAAGCAATGATCACTATAGTTTAGGTTCTTTCCCCAAAAAGGCATATTCAAGATAATTAGGCACTTGTTTCAACTTTAACATCAATGGTTGTTCAATAGATGGCTTCAATCATGATTCTTTATTCTTTTCAATCTCCTCAAACCCTTTTCTTCTCACCATGGGTTCATTATCCTCCATTTAGGCTATTAGCTCATCTTGTATGGGGTTATTCAAATCATTCTCTTCTCCATGAACCAAACTATACTCCAGAGTATCTTCATTAACCAATTTATGCATATAACTTGAAAGAGAGAGATCAAGAGCATCTAGAAAATAACAAGTCTCATCAAGCTTAGGCGATTGCTATATAACTTAAGAAACTTTAAGGTTCAACTCTTTCTCTCCAACTCTCAAAATTATCTTTCGTCATTCACCTTTGTAATGGTTTTAGCAGTAGCCAAAAAGGGTTTCCCTAAAATCAAGGGTACCTCTATGTCCTCATCCATATCTAAGACAATAATGTCCATTGAAAAAATAAATGTACCTACCTTTACCAACATATCCTTAATAATAACCTAGGATACTTAATTGCTCAATTAGCTAATTGTAAACTCATCCATATTGGCTTAGATTCCCTTAATCCCATCTTTCTAAACAACTTATGTGGCATCAAATTTATACTTACATTTAAATCAATCATGCTTTTTTAACCAAGAAGTTACCAATAAAATAAGGTAATGTAAAACTTCCTAAGTTTTCAGCTTTTTTGGTAACTTGTTTTTATATAATTGCTGAGCATTCCTTGTTGAGTATTATTGTCGATAACTCCTCCAACATCTTTTTGTTTGATAACAATTCCTTCAAGAATTTCACATAGTTAAGCATTTGTGCCAAAGCCTCAACAAAATGTATGCTAATGTGCAACTGTTCAATAAGTTCAAGGAGCATACCAAATTTCTCATTCTAACAATCCTTCTTTAAGTGGGCTAGGTAAGGTACAAGGGGCTTCAATTCCTTCACTTTCTACGGTTACTCACTTTCTCTTTCTTTTTCTTTACTCTCCTTTATGACTACTTCTTCCCCACTAACTTCCTTATCAACCTATAGCTATTTTCCACTCTTGAGTGTGATAATTCTAACATGCTCTCTAAGAGGATTCATTTTAGTGTTACCAAACAACATTTCTTACTACCTTTCTGATAATAGCGTTGTAAGTTGTTTAATCTGGTTCTCCAAATTATGGATAGAAGCTTCCTGATTTTTTAGAGACGTTTCAATGCTTTGGAACCGAGCTTAAGAAGTTTAGAAAAACTAGATGAGAAGCTCTTCTAAATCCTGCTTCTTCTCTTAAAGTAGAGAATATTGGGATCTTGGATCATACGTACAGCTATAAGGATTATACTAGACCTGAGGAGGATCTCCTATGTAATTGACCTGCTCTTGCATAAAATAACCTCCTATTCTTATATCATTAATAATTACCTAAGGTACTACTGTGCAATGGAGAACTTATTTATCTTTTCACTCAAAACATCCATTATAGTTGCTAGTGTCATCATTGCACCTACATTATAGACCTCCGCAAACTTATGCCTTACCATTGTGTTTTCCTATCGACAATCATTTATTTCTACCTCATTAATTAGGGTCTAAACTGCTTCCAATATCTTAGTGTTTAATGTGTCTCAATAGCTATATCTATTATTTGCCTTGTTGAGCAATTAAGATTATTATAGAAAGTCTAGATTTGCATCCAAAAACAGAGTTCATGGTGTGAGCACTTTCTCAATAAATCCTTAAAGTGCTTCCAAGTGTCATATAGTGTCTTAAACTTAAACTAAATAGAAGCAGAGATTTCATTCATGATCCTTGTAGTTTTAGCAGGTGGAAAATATTCTTCTAAGAACATTTCAGTTATCTCATTCAAAGTTGTGATAGATCCCATTGAAAGAGATTTTAGCCATTGATTTGTATTGCCTCTCAAAGAAAATGGAACAACCTTAGTCTTATTGCATCATCACTGACCCTATCAATTTTGAAAGTATTGTAGATCTCCAAAAAGTTTGGAATATTGACATTTGGATCTTCATATAGATTATCAAACTGGATAAACCACTATACCATCTAAATAATATTTAGTTTAATTTCACAAGTAATTATATTAACACTAGGACTAATAATACTAAAGTTTACTCCAGTCAATGCAAGCCTTGCATAATTAGACATGGTCCTTTGCAGATTCTCGCCATCCATAATTTTTCTTTCTGTCTTCTTGATCAACAAATTAATGTCCTCAATATGCAACAAACTGTTCTTTGTCATATCTTTGCAAAAGAAAACTCTAGAGTTAACAGCAAATTCAATAAACAAAAGATAAAAGAAGAGAAAGAATTGTTAGATTAATAACGTAGTAAGCATTCCTAATATTACAATCTCTAGCAACAGTGCTAAAAGCTTGATGTTGATCTAACTAACTATGTTAAGACCATTTATGCAAGTGCACTTATCAATTCTATAGAATAGTGTTCTCACCATTCATAACTTCTATCTCTCTCTTCTTGATCAACTTATTAATGTCCTCAATTTGCAACAAACAAGTTAATAGCAAATTCAATAAATGAAAGAGAGAAGAAAGAATAGGATCATAATAGAACTAATGGTTAGATTACTAAAGTAGTAAGTGTCCCCCTAATATTATAGTCCATAGTAACGACACTAAAAGCTTGATGCTGGTTCAACTAACTATCCTAAGATTGTTTAGGCAAGTGTACCTATCGGTTTAGTAATATAGTGGATATTGATCGATGGTTGATCCAATAGAGACTATAGTTATTATTACTAACCTAAACCTTGTTATCTAACTGACAAATTGATAATTGAAGAATTGCATTAAAAATCCTAATTTCCTAATTGACAAAAATGTAATCTCTAAGAAAGCAATCGCTGTTTAATAATAAAAATACAAGAAGTAAGTGTTTAGATATTACTTCACCTTTAAAATTATATATAACCAATTGAAAGAAATTAACTTCGTCTTTATATTCTTGGACCATAGGATTTCTTATTTTATACTAGTACTTCTTTTAAGGATATCAATACTAAATCCTCAATTGATTAATTGAATTTCTTTTTAATTAAAACCCCTACATTGCATTATTGATCTGTAAGTTCTATTATTAGGTTTGACCCTAATCTGGAAGATTTATGTTGCCCTATTTCTCAAATTGCATACAAGTCCTTCTAGTTATAATGATCTAATTATACATATAATCTTTTAACCAATATGCATGATATCAGATGATCGAATAAATACATCGATAATATCAATTCAAAAGAATAAAAAACACATAATTAGATTACAAGAATCAAAGATTTCATCATTAAAACTGAATAAAGATAAGTTACCTATGAATTTTAAGGTTCCATAAAGACTAGACATGAAAGAAAGTTAGCTGCAATAATGACTATAAAATCAAACAAGAATTCAAAGTATCGATGATCAAACTTAAAATTCTTGCAATTTGTTCTCTTTAAAGCTGTTTTTCTTTGCTTTCTCAAAACATAGCAACTTTCGTAGCTTAAGAAGTCTCTATAAGAATATTTAAAAGGTCTTTTTATACTATTGCAAAAGTTAGTAATGATAGGCAAACATAAGTTGTATCATGGCCAAGAATCATGGCCATGCTTCTCCCTCATACTTTGCTTTGGCTCCTTGAAATTCAATATATATAAGCATGTATGTTAATGAGGAGGATCATGAGTGTGAACCTCTACCATGCTCTTATGTGGTCACTTTATTATTCTTCTAAGAATCATGGGTGGAATCATGGTTAACGATTTGGATCATGAACTTTACTTGAGTTTCATAATGCCCTTAGCTAAATTCTTAATCTTCTCATTTCAAATAACTCTTTTATCTTATTAAAATATAAACCGATTGAGTACAACAACAAACTAAAACATTAACAAAATCTATAAAATCATCCTAAAAATAACCCATTAAATATGTACGAATTAGCATATATCATGTGTTAATAAGGTTATAAGAATGGTTAAAGAATTTATAAATTTTAAATTTGTTGATGTATTTGAAACCAATGAATCTGATGATGAATTGCCATTATATAAAAAACTAAAGGATAAAAATTTAATTTCTCAACAATATATATAAGACAAGGTTGAGATCTATGAAGAACCTTAAGTTGAAGGTTCCTTAGAAGCTAAAGCACAAGGTAACCCAGATTGTAACAAAGAATCTTCATTGGTTACACATAATC
Organism: Lumnitzera racemosa; assembly: GCA_024138005.1. Lineage (NCBI taxonomy): Eukaryota > Viridiplantae > Streptophyta > Magnoliopsida > Myrtales > Combretaceae > Lumnitzera > Lumnitzera racemosa. Next base: position 68,305,211 of record JAMXBC010000005.1, on the reverse strand, counting down.
CTTATAGATATTGAACATTTAAACCCTACTAATCACTAACAAGTGATTAATAATGTGCATTCTGGTGCTAAACAAGATTTAGTATTCAAAATATACAGAATTATTTTGCATTGCTTTCAAATATAGAACCTTCTTCTGTTAATGAATCTTTATTTGATGGTAGTTAGATTAGTGCTACAATAGAAGAGCTTAGTTAGTTTTAAAAAAACTAAGTATAGAGTTTCATTCCTAGATCAAAGGATAAATCAATTGGCACAAAATAGTTATTTGGAAGCAAGCTAGATAAACATGGTAAGATAATTAGAAATAATGCACGCTAAGTGTGTTACTAATCGATGGAAGGAAATGATTATGATGAAACATATGCACCAGTAGCTAAGGTTAGAAGTTATCCATTTATCACTTACGTATATTTGTTACAAAGATCTAAATTGTTTCAAATGGACTTTAAATGTGTTTTTGTTTTTAAATGGTTATATTAAAGAAGAGGTTTATTTTGAACACCTCTAAGCTTTGAAGATCCATTTAAAGCTAGTTATGTATTTAAATTGAAAAAAAAAATTTAATGGTTTAAAATAAGCACCCTATACTTGGTATGAATCATTAAGTGAATTTTTTAAATAAGAATGGGTTTCAAAGAGGTAGAGTTCACACCACTTGGTTTCTTAAACATTATGATTCTATTATTATTTTCATAAAATAAAATAAAATTTATTTAAAATGAAATTAGTGTATGTAATCCATTTTCATTAAGTATTAAAAAATATTATACCCCTACTTTGTGTGTCAATTATTGTCAATATTATTTCCTCTTTTTATTATGTATGTATGAGTTGTGCCAAGTTTAATTCAATACATCATCCTTATCTCTTCCTTCATTTCAATTTCCAAAGGGCCATTATAATCTTCTTTTCCTTATAGACTTTATCTTTCCAACGAGCCATTATTATCTTCACTTTCCTTAATAATAGTGATGTCAATATTGAACTTATGTCTACTGAAAATTAATTAAATGATATTTTCACTAAATCTTTGAATAAAATAAAATTTAATTTATTTAGAATGAAATTGTCATATGTAGTCTATTTTCGTAAAGCTAAATTATTAAAAATAAAAAATTAAACCAACACATTTATGTGTTAATTATTGTCAAAATTATTTCCTCTTTATCGTATACAAATGAGTTGTCTAGCTCAAATCTACACATTATCCTTCTCTCTTCCTCCAATATCAGATTCCAACAAGCCATCATTATCTTTTTTTTTCCTTATACACTTTTCTTTTCATACTTACAACCTTCTTTCTTTCTCTCTCTTACTCCTTCTCTCTCTTACTTCACCTTTACCTCATTCGAAACCCCTAAACCATTTTCTTTACAAATCCTAAGTATAATGGCTTCACAAAAATCCTAAAGGATTATAAACAAAAAAATTTTAAATAATAACATAAAAAATCCCCATTTCCATGGTTAATGAGTCCATTGATTATGAGAGAATTATGACCTAAAATCACGAAAACCCTAACATCAAAAATCAATCTTCTCCTTAAGAACAAAAAATTTAAGGGAATCTCAACACTTTGAACCTTACATACAAAGAAAAGAGCTTTTATAAGGAAATTGGAGAAAAGGTTGGTAAAGAAGTTAAATCTTAAAGAAGATGAAGAATATATTCATGGACAAATAAGTGTTAAAGAAAATAGAAAGTTTTAAAGAAAATAGCCAAAGGATGCATTATCTGAGAAATTTAAGGAGACACCACAAACCTTTTAGTAGGTTATGAAAATCAAGCTAAAGAAGTGACTTAGAAAAAAACACAAAGGGTTGCTAAAATACATGAATCTTGCTATTTATCTCAATTTGTTTTCACAGAATGGTTTTTATTGGTAGGAATACTTTAATATGATTGGATGTCATAAGTTATGTCATATACAAGTGATTGTGTATGGAGAATTACTGTATGAATTCTATAAAATTTAGATGATTCTATGTGGCACATATTGTATCAAGGATATTAGGTAAGAAAGTTGAGTTTACAATGGAGGATTTCACATGGTGCTTTGAATTGTTAAATGTCAATGATGATGATGAGTCAATGTTCTTAAGTAAAAAGAGATTGTTAAAGAATTAAATAATGAAGTTAAGCTGTCTAAGGGAAAAGATATCTTTGTTTCTTATTTTAATTTGTCGACTAGGTTGTTGTATAAGTTAATAGTTAGTTGTAGTTTAGTTAAGAAAGGTGGTGCAACTACCATTTCTAAAGAAGAAGCACCAATTATTTTTGCTTTGTCAAAGAAAAGCAAAATAGACTTAGCAAGTTAGATAATCAAATATATATGGAGAACTAAGGTCCTTGTGGTAGTCTACTAATGAATAAACAGTATTAATTATACTCACATGGGAATTTATGTAAGGAATAAATTTTAGCACATTAATGACTAGATAAACTATATGCACCAAAAATTGAACGAACATTTTACTTAGCTCATCTATTCATTAAAAGGAAGTTTAGGGGGAAGGGGGAGTGATGATGGTGGTATTGGAGTGCAGATGAAAGTAAGAAGTTAGAGGTTGTAGATGAAGTAACCGGTAAGAAAGGGGAAAGGAAAATAACCTTATCAAGGGAAAACGAAGAGGGTCAAAACTAATTTTGACCATGGGTGCCTAAGCACCATCCCTATGGATTGTAAAGATTCCAACCTAATTGGTTTCATGTGACCATCAAGATACATATCTAGTAATCCATCAAAGAGACCTAATTACTTAACCAATCAAGTTATATATGCCAAACACAAATATTCCTAACTTTAGTATAATGTGATTGGTGATGGAGGAAAAAGGCTAAAGTAACTCTCAAATAAATTGGACTCCTCTTAATCATACTATGTAAATACAAGATATCCAATGCAGCAACTACTTTAAAGCTATCTTCTCTTCCACTCAAATTATAGCTCAACAACTATTGTAGATACTTACGTGTAGGAATATTAAAAATAAGATTTTTTCTTTGACTTTTTTAGGTCATAAACAAGGTCATTGCTCAAATTTATCCAATAGTTCCTTTCCCTTATACCTTTAGGCGAATTTACTGGCAATGCTCTATACCCAATTGTATAAGTAAAGTCTTCATCATACAAACTCATGATAATAGAGAATCGAGTTATATTCATTTGATACATCTCTGCATTAACTCGAAACTTCATAGAATTATTAACCCAAAGAAAAAAAAAAACATAATCTTGTTCTAGCTTAAATGTAGTAAGGAACTCAAGAGTAAGCTCCTTATAAACCGTTTCCAATTGCTAACTAATCAACTCCCTTACTTAAGCATCCAAACAAATATAAGTAAGTACTCTTCAGTCAATGTAACAAGTATCAACAAACTTCTTCATTAGAAGTTTAGTAAATCTTTTTTCCTATAGGTTGAAGAGTCAAAAGCAAGTATTAGATGCTCCTCTTGTGGTATCTTAAGGTTTAGACTCTCTTCTCTATGTTGTCTCCTTCTCGACATGGTGTCATGAATTAGGAAAAACACATAAGTTCAAAACCAGTGGACATCTTCTCCATACTTGAAACTTCACATTATGTTGTAAAATGAATAAGTGAGAAGAAGAAAGATTAAAACTTTAAACATAGAATCAATGGAGGATTGTTAAGAACTAATCAATTATGATTAAGCACAAAATTAATCAAAACAACAAATCAATTTCTAATTTATAATCCCCGGTGTTTTGAAGCAACATAATTTAAATCAAGCTTCCATAACATGATTCTTCCTAATGATGGTAAAAAACCATCAATTTTGAAGACTTAAATTAAATCAGTTGATCGACAACTTGACGTATATCACATTGCAAAAAGAAATTATTGATATGAAGAAACACTCATGGAGTGCAAGAAATTCATATAACACCTAAAAGACTACAAAAATCTACGTAAGAATGTTTTGCTAACAATCATACATATTGAATCATGTTTAAGAAATATCTAAACTTATGCGTTTATGGATACAATTAAAACTCTAGTCAAATATTCTGCAACCATGCAATACAAGATCTTAGTCTATGCTTTAATCACAAACCCTAAATATGGATGGAAATAAGGATGAACCAAGATAATTAATGTAACTACAATTGAACATAGGTGGAAAAGAAGATAAAAGGAGAGAGATAAAAAAAGTATACTAGAATTTGAGATTTGACATCAAGAAAATCTAAAAGAAATGCTATCATGGGTGGAAATGGGATGTGCCATTCAAAATACATAGGTGTAAGCAAAAAGAAAAGAATAAAAGAAATGGATGAGGAAAGGGGTTTTAAAAGAGTTAGGTGCAACATGGGCTTAACACAGGCATATTGAGTTCTTGTGTACCTTTTTGGTTTTGAACTTAATAGGTAGTAGGTCATGTTTACTCCATTATAGCCATATATCTTTAGACGACCATCACACAACCATACAAGGGGTTGTATGTCTTTTTGGATCTAATTCCATATGTAAATAGGGGCAATACGAGCATATTGACCTTGTATATCTCTCTATTTATGCACGAGCTTTTACTTTAATCAAAATTGACCATGGTGCACTTGGGGGCACCAATGTGACCACGTTGGTCTTGTGTTTCTCTTTGAAAAATCCAAACCTAGCCATTGTTTTCTTCATTCACAAGTCCTATACATCAACACTCAATACCTAAGTATAAGCTATAAACCATTTTAACTCATCAAAACCAAAAGTAAGCTGTTAAATTCATAACATAACATAAGTGAAGTAAAAGATATATATATTAAATTTAATAATGCAAAAAAAAAAAACTCAAAATAAAGCAAAGATACTTTAAATAAATCTTGGCTTTCCTCCCAAGAAGCACTTGTTTAATGTCATTAGCTTGATACAATCTTGCCTTTCCTCATAAATTCTTGCTTAATCTCAAGAATTCATTATTTGTTTCTATTTTTCGTAGCAAACTCCATTATAGCCTTTCCTTAACCCAGTTTCATTCACCTAGAACCGAGCTTCAAAGGTATTGATAAACTTATGAGTGCCTCCTCTAGATTGGGGTTCTTCTCTTGTTGAAATTGAGACTATTGGAACCGTGAAGGTGGTATGTTTCTTTGTTGATTCTAACCTTCTTTAGAAAAAAAATTAGGGTGATTCCTTTAATTAGGATTGTAAGTATTATTATATAGGTTATTCTCAGGTCTACGGGCATTACCCACAAAGTTCATACACTCAACTGACTTGCCCTTAATGGCCTTATACTCATTACTAGATGCCTTCCTCCATAAATTTCACATAATATTGCATTAACTTGTTTTGAAGACATTACCAGCCCATCTATCTTCTTACTTGGCATCTCAATCTTAGTAGTTGGTGTGGTAGCCACATTTACATAATAAATACCTACTAGTTTTCTTAACTTACTTATACCTAAATTCCACCGATACCCAATCATTGCCATCTCTTCAATCAATGTTTAAGTTTGATTAGGTGTTTTTATGTTTAGATTACCTCTTCTTATCATATCTATCATATGTTTTATGTCTGTATTTAGTCCATTATCTAGAGTGGAAGACTATGGTATAACCATTTCCTCAACAAGTCCTTAAGCCTCTCCTATGTGTCATATAATAACTCAGATTCCATCTAAGCATAGGAAGATATGTCGTTTCTCAACTTAGTAGTCTTAATAACAAAAAATACTTATCTAGAATTTCTTGTCACTCTATGTTGTGATTGAGCCTCTAAGGAGAGAATTTAACCATTGCTTTGCTCTATTCCTTAGGGAGAATGGAAACAACATGAGTCTTATGGCATCATCATTAGCTTCATTGATCTTAAATGCATCACATACTTCCATGAAGTTAGAGATGTAGGCATTAGGTACCTTAATTTGTTGCACCTTCTGTATAATATTTAGCTTAATTTATTATTAGTTACAATAGCTAGATTGGTGATACTGGAAGTTGCTCTAGTAGGGGTAGGTCAAGGGTAATCTAACATAGTCCTTGGTTCATTTTGATCTCTATTGCCATTGTCTTAAAGTGCCATGATTTCTAGTTTATCATCTTTTGCTTCTACTTCTTCTTCTTCTTCTTTGTAAACCTTATGTGAAGATCCTCGATTGATTTCCATAATAGTACTTCCAACACTTCTCCTAAGATTCCTAAGAGTAATTTTCTCAATTTTAGGGTCTAAATCTAGGATCTCTGTTGCGTTGTTCCTAGTTATACTTTGCAAATAGAATTGGGAGTTAAAACAATTCAAATAATTAAGAAGGAGGGATGAAATAAAAAATAATAATAAAATTTTTAACAAATAGATCAATAAAGTAACACAGTTTTCCTAAAATTATAGTCCCTAGCAATAAAGCCTAAACTTAGTATATGTCTTTTCACTTCTCAGTTGTTTACTTCTAAAAAAAGCATATATTTTTACTAGTAAGCATACTATGTATATAAATAGTAAAATACTAGTGAGATTAAGTTGTACCTATTAGGACTAATGTGTTAAGTACTATTACTTCCCCTTCCTCTACTGTTTACTTATCAATTCAAGCTCATGAAAATTAAATGAAAACCTTAAACTAAATCCTAGATTGACAACTAAAATAATCAAACTAATTAAAAAGAAGTTAGAAATAGAAATAACAATGAATAGCACAAAGGAATGCAAGGATAACTTATTTAGATTTTGATCCACCATAGAAAAATGTGCAATTTATCAATTTTATCTCAGATTCATTAGACGATGATAATTCCCAATTTATAATAATATCTTCCTATTGCATTCCAACTAAGCCTTGAATGCAACACACATAACTAACTTACTTTTAGAAAAAGATCAAGACTATGTACATATGATAACTTATACAAATGATAGCTTATATACAAAAGTATAATCACATTAAAGTTCAACCCTATAATTGATCATTTCATATTTGTACAACATCTATATGCCAACTTAATATCAAAGTCTCATAAACTTTTTACAACATTTAGATACAAAACCTTCTATGTATATCATAAAAAATAGAATTCCTTCAAATGGATGACTCTAACCTAAGTGCTTTCAAAGATTTCCTCCTTGTAGTGGTGGTGCCCCTCTTAAGATTAAGTTGCATCTTAACTAGTGGATATAATACATATTTGCTCAATTTATTGTGAATTGAGTAAGAGTGGATAAATAAATACATAGTATAAACAAATCCAATAAACAACAATTGAGTCAATGCATGGATATTCTACTCACATTATAGATAATACCAAGCGGGGTTAATTAATGTACAAATGTGTGCCATGCTTATGGATGTGATTAAGTGCATTAATACCGATATCCTAGTCTCATAGTTCCAAGTCTTCAAGTGTTTCATCTGATGGTCAACTCAACAGGCAGTAGGATGCAATTTCTAAGCACTGAGTGAGTTACAAGGTGCAGTTGGGATTATGACCCCTAAATTCCAAACTACAATCAATCATTGAGTGGTCAAAGTGCTCAAGTGATTGCACTTTAATATGTTTCAAAACTTGTCTTTTTCAAAACCAAGTACTTGTTCAGAAAAAAAAAAATCTTTTAAAAGTATAATTGTAAGTCCTTTTCATGCCATGCTATAAATGCACTAAGTAATGAGTTAACATCATACCAAGCCTAGTTTCCAAGTAATATATCCAAGTTCCATATCACATGTCATTTAGTAAACCTAATCTTTCTTTAGTAAGCTTCATTATTCGAATTCACTTAAGTGAACACCTTAGAGGTTAAACCATTTTTGTAGTGCTTTCAAAGATCATAGTATGTCTTAGTAACTTCTTACATAGACATTAAATCATATAGTCAAGTTTTACAACCAAGTTCAATCAGCTAAGTATATAATCATCATATATTTAGTAAACGACATATCTAAAATTCAACATTAGACCTAGACAAACAAGCACATCATAGTAGAATTGACAAACTTAGAACCTAATGAGTAGATATAAATTTACTCTTGAACACACAATAGCCACTTACCTGGTACTAGCACTCCTTGCATTGATTATCATCTTCAAGTTCTAAGTTATTCTAATGACCTATAATTAAGATTCAAATTTAATGTTTGCTTAAATTTTATGAATGATGTACTAAAACTTTAAGTGTATTTATAAGATAAGGGTGCATACCTTAAGTGTTTAGGTAAGAATTCTTTAATAGTACCTCGAACCATCTACATACTAGAGTGGAGTCCTCACTTACATCATTAAAAGTACCTTCTACTTGAAATTAGCCTTAAGGATTATGGTCAAAGAAGCTTTTACTCAAGATTTTACTTTATATTTCACTATGAAACTTTCTACTCAAACTTCCACTTAAATTTAACTTTACTTCCTCACTTAATATCTTGCAAGTGGTGGCTTGTTCCTTACTTAATATGGTACACTTGGTCTCTCTTAAGAGCTTTCAAGTATAAAGCTCTAGCTAGTTGCTAGTCTCCATTACATGTTCCAATACTTGTTGGGGTTGAAACTTTTTCCTTTTGATGCGCTGTAAATATGACCATCTTGAAAATGTTGATGGATGGTCAGCTTATGATCCCATTGTAGGGAGAGGCATCAACTTTCACAAAATCTACCTCTTTCTTCACTATGTACTTGTCATCCTTGATCTAAAGATTTAAGGTAGTAGCCTCCTGAACTTTAATTAGTTGATTGTTGAACCCATATAAATTGTACTTGTAGGGTTGCATCATGTAATTCTCTAGCTTAAGTCACATTTGGTCACATACGTGCTTGAAAATAATGTTTGTTAAGCTTTTGATGTTGACTATGACCTTCCTTACTTCAAACTTGACTACTCTTCTTGTAATAACCAATCCATTGTGGTAGGGAAATTGGATTCCTTACATATCTTTATTGGAGAAAACAATTATATCATTTACCCAGTGTCTCTTACCTTAGACATTCAACATGTGATCTTATGAGTTTGTTGAACTCGAGGTACTCAATGTATTACCTCTTCATGGTCTTCCAAATATCACATTAGTCACCCCTTTTAGAGCTTAGTTATCACCTCGAATGTTATCCCAAACTACCAATTCTTAATCATTAGCTTTGATATCATTATTACAGGGCCATTGGTCAATCCTCCTCCTCTAAGTGGTTTATTCTATCCTTTCTTCCTTATCTATAATAAACTACATGAGATATCCTTTTTGAATAGCATCTTTAAGTACATTTTTCAAGTGAATGTACTCATCTATGTTGTGATCGTAATCATAATGAAAATCACTATATATATTGGAATTTTTCCTAAAAGGATTGTTTCTCATTCTCTTTAGGCAACTTAAGAATCCTTGATCCCAAACTTCCATCAGAATATCCAACATAGGTTGGTTTAAAGGCATATGTGCAACAAAAGTCAAAATTAGCTCTTCCAATCCTCGTAAGGTCAGCTTAGCCTATCATGCATATCGAACTTCTTACTAAATGGACCTTTACTGATCCTCTCTCGTTCTTTGAGCTTCTTTCAAATTGCTCCTTTTCTAGCTCCTTACAAGCTTGCATTTAGTATTCTTGGCATATCAATTTTTCTGATGTTATGGTGAACTCATCAAATGAGGTTAAAGGATGCTTAGCTAGAGATTTTAAGAAATTCGAGTCTTCCCTTACACCTCAACATATGGTATGCAATGCAACACTCTTGTCGCAATTAGTGATTTCAATCATCAAATCTGTGCATATAATCCCTTATAATTTCCCTTGGCTTTTGTTGAATGGAGGTTAGAAGCGAGGATTCCTTCATAGAGGCTTACTAGCAAGGAAATATTGTCAAAACTCGTTGGCTAGTTGATCAAATGAAAAGATGGAGGATGCTTTTAATTAATTGAACTAGTTACTCTCTAATATTCTCAAGGTTAAAGGGAACACCTTATAAGTAATAGAATTTGAAAGCCCATACAATTATTTCAATATGGAAAGTGTTGAGATGATTATCTAAGTCCTTATTCTCATCATACGAATTGAATTGAGGTGGTCAAACACTTAAGGGAAAGACTTCTTCTATGATTTCATGAATGAAAGGCCTTAATTTCCTTCCTTTTGGTTTAGTTTCCTTCTTAAAAGTCCCTTTGTTTGCCAACTTTTTTATGATCTCCTCTAGATTCAGTAGATTGTTGTCTATAATAGCTTTTTAAGGCAAACAAGCAATTAAGTGATCAATTTTGTCCTCTATACGAGTAGGAACATGACTACAAGCCTATGCCTATGATGGTGTTTGCTAGAAATCCTTATTGGTATGTAAATCGTGTTGTAGTTGTTAACCAGCTTCATTTATTACATGAGCCTTACCACATGCATGCAACTAGTCATCATGTTGAGGTGCTAAGTTCACTTTTTCTCCCACTACTTCTAAAGGGTGTGGGGGTAGGTAGGTGGAAGAAGATGTTACATCATACTCTTGAAGTTTCTTCCTCAATTCTTGATTATAAACCATGACTTCCTCTAACTCCTTAGTGAACCTTATATATAGGGCTTCAAGTTGCAAAATGCACAACGTGTCCCCTTATAGAGTTTGAACTTACCTGGGGGTATCATTAATTTCCAAAGAACACACTTCTAGAGTATGTTTTTGTGAAGATACTTCTTCCTAAGCCACGCGAGGGGCATTAACCTCCCTTTGGGAGTATTGTCTTCTCTTGTTTGCATCTTAATAACCATATTAAGGTATTAGAAAGAGATAACACTAAATTGTTGATAGTCGAAATTGTTTTAAGGCAATTTATGTTACTTTTACACTTTATATTTGCAAAATAGAAAAGGTTAGACTATAAGGGATGCTAAGGCAACTCCGGCATGACCATTTCGATGTTTAAGTTAAATTTGGATAGGAAAAACATAGGAAGTAAAGGGAGCAGAGAGCATGTATAGTGAGAGTGACCAAAAGAAGCTTACAATAAGAAGCTTACACTTGAGCTTATTTATAATTGAGGTTTAGCAACTGTCTTGTGTTGCCTCTAGAATCTTCATGTAGCTAATTTGAATTATGGAACATGCCTTATAATTCTAAAACTTGGGCAAGTTTTTGGCAGCTAGTGGACAATTATTTGTGTAAAGATTTCTAACTAATCTTGTCTATGTTTGAATTTGAACTCCCCATAGGTTTGATTGAGTCTTTACGACCTCCATATCACTTAGCTAAGCTAACTAGGACTAGTATAACCTACTTTTAGGCATGTAGCTCTATTCTAAGCTCATTAGCTTGTTAAGCTATTTAGCCTTTAGCACCTATAATGTTAATATAAGAGGTTGGATGTGCAACGTGAGAGTTTGAGTGTAGGGCAATTGGTCAGATATAAACTCTTTTAGGTCGATTTAGGGTCTTTAGTGCCATATGGTAAAAATCTTTATCAATAGTAACTAGTAGGGCTTATCGAGTTTCAAACACAACTAGCAAAAAGCCATTTTAAAGGTTAGATTCCAGATTTGATCAATTTTATATAAACTCATGCATGCTCGTTTTATAGCATATTGTCATTTCGATTTTATAAGAACAACATTTTTAATTTGTAAAATCTAGAGAAATCACCTGTTTGATGACTTGTTGCCATGAAACCACATGCAACTTCATAAAATATCATTTTGATACCAAAATTATGATAAAAAAAATAGAAAATAAAATTTGGCTAAAAGCACTTGAAATTTAACTAATTATTCATAAATTCCATATTTAGTGGTTTTCATAAATAAAAAATAAATGAAAAAAAGTATATATTTTTTAAAAAATTTATATGTAACATGTTAGTATCCATAATGTGGATCTCATAGGAAAAGTTTAGGCTAAAAACTAAATTATTTGCCCCTTTGAAATCTAGTTTGAAAATTCACTTGGAACAACCTATTTCCTAAGAGCAATGTGAGAAATGCATATTTTGAAAATCGGACATTTTTTGGTGAAACTATGCTAAAAATAACTTAGAAATACAATTTTTCATAATTTTCTAATAAGGTTTGCTATTTTTTTTACAATTTATCGAAAATCGAGATTCATTAGTATTGCAAGCTCCAGCCACCATGCATTACCAAGACTCAAAAGCTCTTTGAAATGTAATAGCTATCTCTAACATCAAATATGTGAATTTCTACCTTATCTCAACATCTAAATGTAAAAGGCTCTCACTTTTAGTCCCTTCTTTGTTTGCATAACTCTTAAATCTAAGTAATCTTCCATGGGATGGCCTTACATATCTATATGAATCCTAAATTCTAATAATAAAGTCATCTATATCCTTTAAACCCTCTTTCATGGGTAAACTCAATATGTGATCTCAACATCTCACATGAATAAATTCACTCTTCATTATAAGTGTCCTCTAAGAATGAACTTTTCCTTTGCTTAGATCATTTGAACTAGCATTACCAATAGTGATAGTGAATATCTTAGCTAGGCCTTAACTAGCAAGACATTTTTTCATGGTCTTTCCAATAATCTCAACAGAATGACTAGATTTTTGACAAGAAATGCTAATTCTTTTATGTAACTTCCACTCATCATAAAAAAATGACGTGAAACACATAGAATTAAAATTTTTATTTGAAGTCCATGTATCTATGGTCAAACAATCTTAAGGAGAATATGATGAAAAATATTACTTTAATTTTCTACTCTCATTTGTAAATAATTCTAGATACTCATGTGTCGATGTCCTATGAGAAGGAAGACTAAATTTTAGTTGCATAGCTTCTAGAAACATATGAATTCTTCATCTTCAACAAACTAAAATGGCAATTTGACAGTTATAAACATCTTAGTAAGCCTCCTTCTACATAAATTTTGATTAAATCAAGTTACCAAAGGAACTAGATACCTTAACTTTTAATAATGCTGGAAATAATCATGTGTCTGTCTTCTCCATTTTTAAGTTTTAACTGGGGACATCTATTTAAGTGAGCATGTAATGTACTAGTCCCTTGTGAACTTTTAAATGTAAAACAAATGTAAAACTTTTGGTAGAAATTATAGTATGTACTTAAGCTGTGACTATGTAAGTTCATTATATAATGATCCATACCTCGTACCTTTGTCTCGTAGTAGTTAATGTAGAAATGAAGTTTTCCAATGGTTTGTAGGAAGAGATAGGATTTTTACTGCTAGCATCTTTATGGTCATCAATATTATGCACAGGTCTACCATTGGTGATGCTTTGCTTTCCAACATTATTAGGTATATACATGTGTACACAAAAGGTAGAACTTAAGTATAATGAACACACATGATAGGCATTGTAGTTAAAAATAAGCAATAAGGTTTGAAAAATAAGTGAAAATGTAGAGCTTAAAATATCAACAAATTGTTTATAACTAAAAAGAATAAGAAATCAATTATTATACAAAATTAGAAACCTTTTAGCTTATTTGCAAAAGTTGGTTTATGGAATAATCACTAAATCTAATGCCTTTATTTCACATATAGATAAATTGCTGACATTATAGCATAGAACTTTAGAATCTATTGGTGAAAGCAGTATTATCCTTTCATGAGCTTATGTCACACTTTAAGGATCACTCAAAAAGCATAGAATCCTATGTACATCCTACCAATACCACCAACATTATCACTCTTCCTCCCATAATATGATATTTCTATATTATCACTACGACAATGTTTATTGACTAAGCCTTTGAGGTTTCCAAAGTTAAAGGATAGTCATTATCTTATAGATTAGGACTAGAATGCACTACTTAAAGTTTCAATTGAAGCTTAACATAGGTAAACTGTTTCGTATTGAAGTAAAAGTATTTTGTACTACCACTAATAGATTTAATAAGAATTATTTTATGGAGTTGATAAGGAAAACAACAATAAAAGCATGATAAGAAAAGGCTTAAAGCTAATAGAAAATTAAAAATAAATCTTAATAAGAATTACAGAATTGACAGAGTTTGAATCAAGTATTACCATTTACCATGAGCAATAGCGAAAGAATCTAAAGTGAAGAAAAAGGCCATAAACTACAAATACAAAAAAAAAAAAAAATTGAAATAAGGACAAAAAAAATGTAAGTTTTCTTAGATTGCTTGGTGAAAGCTAAAGAGGAATAGATGAATGATGCCTTTGACCTTCATAAGAACCATGGAGTTAGGAGTGTCTTTTGTGGAGAATGAAGAAGAAGACTAAAGAGGAGAAGAAGAGAGGCACTGATGATTGAGAATGAGATACACCTAGGGTTAAAGTTTAGTGTTTTGTCTAATATGGGTTAGGTTAGAAGTTTACTTAGCATATGGATGGTTCAATTCAGATTAATAAGTTTTGTCTAGATTGGATACCTAAACCGAATTGTACTTCCTTTTTAGAGCACCATTATAAGCTGTAATTCAAGCTATTTAAGAAAAATTACTATTTTGATTTGCATTTTGGTTTGGTTCTAATGGTTTTTTTTTTCCTACCCTAAAGTTGAGCCGTACAACAAAACATTTTTTTTAGTAATATTTTCTCCTAAGCTTATCAACAAGCTCTAAGCTTATGATATCAAATTTTTGTGAATTATAGGTCTTTCGAGCATTTTATTCTAAAAACATTTTAGACACATAAGTATTTTATAAGCAGTTGATTAAATCATTCTATATTATCAAAAATATAATTGAACAACCAAGTTCAACAAAATATATCTAAAAAACCCTACATCATATACACACATGCACACGCATACACGCATGCATACATACATACATTACAATAAATAAGACCTTTGGTGGCAATTTTTTTTTTTTTCAAACTTTAGAGGTGTTATGAATGCCATTTAATGATCGTCAAGGTTGCCCATTTACCTTAGAGGTGGTTTTAAAAATTCTTATTGGCAATTTAAACTATCAATATCCAATAAAGGAAATTCAAGATGTATTAAATATATAAGCGATTTTCACTATCAAAAAATTTACACAAAATTTTAGCACCTTTTCTAAGGCGGTTATTTAGGTGACTATAATTGCAACAACTTTGTGGTGCCTAATTTTTAATGCTTATATTGATGTAGATTTATTGGTGGATAAGATTGTTGTAACCATTTAAGACCAAATTTAATAACAATCAATATGTAAGTCAAGAGATGGATTTAACCATCAAAATGATTTTAGCACTAAATTTGAACGACTAATATAATTGGTGTGATTTATGTGTCAATGTTAATTTTAGAATGATAATTCACTTTATAATTTAACTTGAAACTAACTAGAAAAACAAAATTAAAGGGAAAAGGGCATTCATTAGAAAAGATATAGCTTATTACATTGATGTCCAAATAATAGTAAACAAGAACACTATATCAATAGACTTTGTTTGTTAAAACTGTTAATAACTTAAGGATATTGACATTCATTATTTTTAACAAAGAAAAAAAGAATATAAAAATTATAAAAAGCATATAGTGTAAGTCTTGATATTTATAATGCATAAAGCATCTATTAAATTGTATAAGTAGACGGACTAGGTTGATGGCTTAAATGAGAGGAAAGATTGGTAAAAGGAGACAAGCTTTAGCCATTTTCATTAATCCCGGCCTATTATTGAAAAGTGAATTAGTAAATTTTGCAAAAAAATAATAAAAAATTTGAAACAAAGTAAATAAGGAAAAGATGACTATAACTTATACTTAGTTATTGCCATTCAAAATTTCCCTCCATGGATATTTAGGATTCTTCTCGATCAAAAACTTAACTAAAGCATTGTATGTTTATCCTAATGTTGATGTTTTTACTTTTAGCTAAGTTATCTCATTTGCATTACCACCACTTGTATAATTTTCTCTACTAACATTACATCCAGAAGCATAGGTCATAAGCCTAGTCCTCTCATCCTGTTATTATGCTCAAGACCAAACACCTCTAAAGATTTTGTCATTAATTTTGGATGGGGTGCTATTAGAATCTTCAATACATTGTAGTTGAAGTTCTCGAGCTTTGTCCTATTATTAAGAACAAAGATTCAGTAAAAATTGTAACTATGATTAATCAATAAAAAAGAATAAGTAGAAGAGGTGGATAACATAAATGCAACTTTTACTATATTTTTCTTTGCATTTTTATGAACATAGGTACCATCCTTCTTCTTATGTGTTATATCATACATGGTAAGTCTACCAAGTACTTTGCCAGTTTTCTTTTTCTAAAACAAAAATCTTATTATGTTAGTACGTATTTAATATTAAAACAAACAGCATAACATAAATAAATATATAAATTAAATCATTATCATTTCCTTTCTTCATCTGGCATGACTTTTCCTTTTGAATGTATGGACATAGTTTTGTTTTGTAGCATTAACAATATTTTTCTCACTTAGTACCCATATAATAAAGAAAACTTAATAACATACTAGCAAACAATATTTCATTAAACCATCATCTATTAAATATATGTATAAGTAACTTGTGATTTTAGTTTTATCCACTTATTTAAAAGAGCACACCATTGATCCGGTCTAACATCCTCAAGAATATTCTTCATCATTTCATCTACTATTTTGTCCAGATCAAAACATGTTCCTTTTAAAGTGTGTTTGTAGTCTCTTCATTTTTTATTTAATATTTTCAAGACCTAATCTCTAGTTCCAAGAGGATGTATAAACCTTAGTTGCTTACAACTTTAAGAAAAGAAACTATCAAATAAACATGTACCAACTTACTATTACTATACAAGATAAAATAAATGTATTACCTAGATTGCTTTCAACATTTGAGTTTTGAATGACCTAAACCCTAAACCCTTGATGGGGAAGATGATTCCAAATAAAATGCTCGTAATTGCCTAACCACTTTTCGTGAGTTAGTTTATTTCTCATATGAAAGGTTTATTTCCTCAAAGTCAAATTCTTTTCTAACAATAAATATCTGTAATTTCAAACATCAAATAATAGCTAACGATTAAAGCTTATAAAAATACTTTAAAGACTTAAGCAAGACAAGATACTTTAGGAAGTTTAGTAAATGCATAAACAGATGGACTATGCATGTAAACCGTATGGGTTTTGAACTCAATTGGAAGTTAGATAAGAGAGAGAGAGTTAAAGGATAATCCCTAGAACCCTACAAAATATAAGAATCAAAACCTAAAATAAGATAATTAAACCTTAAATATTAAGTTAAAAACCTTAAATGAGAAGTTAGAAAGTCCTAGAGTAAGTTTAAACCTAAAACTCTAATCCTACACGTAAAACCCTAGAAACCCTAAAATGACTAAAAAGCCTTAACAATTTCCTTAAAACCCTAAAGTAATTAGAAAAACTAAATCATGTAGTGAAAATCATTCGTCAAGTATAAGTAAGTACTTTGATTACTTAAAACCCTAAATAGTAAATGTATATGCGAACCAACAACTATAAATGAACTCAAAACCCTAAAGTAACCTTAGAAGTACACTTAGTGTATGATAATTTATTTAAATTAAAATAATTAAATGTAAAAAATCCTTATAATTTCCCTAATTATGACTACCGTGCTTAATTAGACTCAATTGTGGTTAATCGCCCTAATTACACCCTAAACCTTAACCAACCTTCATTACATCTTAATTAACAACAAGATAATCACAATTAATGATAAAAGATAAGAGGATTAGTTAGTAGGGTTGTCCTTTTGGAGAGAAATTATGCCAAAAAGAGAAAAAGCACATGAAGGTACATGATATAAGTAGAGACCATGTACCATGCACACTACAATTTCATCACCTTGTCCCCCTTATTCCCATGCCTACATGCTAGCTACTCTCTACCTCTCTTACTCTTCATTTTCCTTTCCTTTCATTTTACACAAACTTTCAAATTCTCTCTTAAAAACCACCCCTAAACCTCACCTAATAGCACCATCATCTACCCCCCTACATACCACACCACCGTCTACTTCTTCCACTCTACCACATCACCAAATTACCATCCATCAATTCATATGCCACCCTAACATCCACCCTTGGTAGGCTGACACATACATACTAAGTTACAACATACACACCATAAGGCGAAGCTACAACATCTCAACTTTGGTAAGTTAGTTAACCTCAAGTTCTTGAGTATTTCACTTAGAATCATGTAAGACTTATACATTTTAGACACTTACACACTTGTCTTAAAGTTTTGGGATAGTGATATGAATGTATAGTTAAGATAATGCACATATTAGGCTTAGTGGTCCATGTATCATCATCAACATGTAGTGAAGATTAGTGGTTAATAGGTTTTACCAACAAATCCACAAGAAAAGTCCATTAACCCATACTTTTATAAGCATGCCACCACTTCACTAATGGGTTTTTTACTTGTTTTCACTACATATTATAGAAAAAACCAACCTGTATTAAGTAAAAATATGTTTTAGATTAAGGAAATTCACTAAAATGAGAAACTTGTGAAAAGTATAATGGAGACCCTAAACCACCATCTTGGCTGCCACTTTTAGCATGTTCTAAGGTCTATAAATTTTGATTTATTAGATTAATCACATGATTAATTAGTGTTAAGTATAATTTAGATTATGATTAATCATGTTAAGTAGGATAATGACAAGTTAATGACCAAAACTAGCATAGTTAATAATTAGAAGCTTAAGAATAGTGTTAAAGGCCTTATTAACAATAAGGATTAGATCTGGAACTTATGCTAAATTGGACCAAACTTAAAGTATATATTGGGCTTAGGCCTAAAATGGTGGATAAAATCGGGCTTGAGGCTTTAAAGTACAAAGCAAGCCCAAGAAGCCTTAAAAGAACTAAAATTTAGGCCCTAAAGGGGTATGACCAATCTAAAACTAAAAATGAAATGCAAAAGGCCCATGTAAGACATTCTCTATAGGCCTCTTAACTAATTAAGGCCCTAAACTAATTGAAAGAGCCCATTTAGGTCCATTAGAGTAATAATAAAACCTAAAATGAAAACTAACAACTTTAGGTAGAAAATGTAACTTTAAAATACTTAAATAAAAGCTTAAGAAGTTAAGTATAAGGCCTACTACCAAGACTAGGCCTAAACGCTAAGATAATTGGACTAGTCCACTGACCAACGAACTTAATTAACCTAAATCGAGACTTTACAAACATAAACACATAAAAAGGATTGTACCAAATGAAAGAACACTTGAAAATGTTGAAAAAAGACTATAAGATTGTTAACAACAGAATTAAAATGAAAAAAGTTATGGCCAAAATGCTAAAACAGTAAAAGTAGAAGTTTTAGAATGAAAGGGCTAACTAAGTAGACTAAAATACAATACTTATGTGCTTAGTTATAGTCTTTAGGTAACTTGAACCCAAGGACTAACTCAACGAAGGATTATTAGGACTATTAGACACTATGGTTGAGTAAGTACAGTGACCCTTATCTTATCTTGCTTATGCTTGTAGCGTAGAGTACCGATTAATTTTATGCATGAAATGATTATGCTTGGGGTTAGGTTAATTGCATATCTTTGGATTGATTGTACTTGCTTGTTAAAATATGATAATATATCTAAATTGAGAATTAGATGTTACATTAGTAATTAAGGCCTTGGAGTATCTGACATATATATTTATTTGGTTACCTATGAACATGAATAATAACTATTCAACTTTAATATTAACCGTTCATACATTGCACTTTCTACATTAATATAAAGAAAGCATTAGCATTGTGCAATGGAATAGAAGATCATGCATGTTGGATCCGTATTTATGTTATGTTATTGTTGTATCATACGGCATGTTTTTGCCACGACCTTTGGAATCTACTTGGCTCTAGGGAGTACTGCGCTCTACCTAAGGCTAAGCTATGTTCGCTGCTTTAGGTCTACCAAGAAAAGATGATGTTTAATCGAATGATAAATGTAGAGACCTAAATCCTAACGTGCTTAAATACTTTCCAACCTAGGCAACGGTAGGTGTAAAACCATGCTTTACACAATCAATGGCAAGTTGTGTATGATGTATGCATTTCATATGCTTGTCTAAATTACATATGCATGTTTAAATAACTTGCTCAAAATTTGTTTATTGGTAGGATAGGAAGGTTACTTACTAAGCCATTGTTGTTTACCCCTTTACAGTTTATTATTGTAGCATGACTTATGGCTAAAGGTAGGTCGAGGTTGGTACCAAAAGCTTTAAGTGGTTAGAGGGAAGATGAGAGCATAAATGGACATTTATGATGTGTTTGGACTCTCTAGTATTATCTTTTATATTTCTTAAGGGTTTGTAGTAGTTTAGACTACTAGTATCATATTATGGTTTGTAAGACTTAATTAAAGGGAAACCATATACTGTACTCTTTATGTTATCTAATATTATGTGATAAACCTTTAATTATTTGCCTTAATATTACTTTATGTTAGACTGTCCAATGGATGTTAGAGTTGTGATAATGACTTGTGTAGTATGATGAAGGTTTTTGACCAGTAATGGTGCTAATATCAAATCTTCCTATAGTATATGGCGATACTACCACAACTTAGCTACCTTTCGAGTTATGACAATGCATGTTCAAGAATTAATGGAAAGCCAACCTTCAAACCTATCTCTCGAGCCTGACTCAAGGGCATATAAGGTCTAGTTAAGATGATTTAGACGTCTCAACTTGGCCTAAACAAACTCCAATGCCAAGAAGGCCTAAAGATAAATTCCTTGGATGCCCAGCTTAAACACACTCTACTCTGCTCTATCCCCTGCCCTTATACTGAGCTCCCTTATGCCAACTTGCCATGTGTTGAGAACTTAAATGCTAACTTATCGTATGTTGAGAACCTAAAAGTTGATCTATCCATTTCCTCCACTTGT
The DNA here is from genome assembly GCA_024138005.1 of Lumnitzera racemosa. Classification (NCBI taxonomy): domain Eukaryota; kingdom Viridiplantae; phylum Streptophyta; class Magnoliopsida; order Myrtales; family Combretaceae; genus Lumnitzera; species Lumnitzera racemosa. The sequence goes on along the minus strand of JAMXBC010000005.1, from coordinate 68,284,454 downwards.
TGACTTGTTACTATGCCCGAACAACTCAACTCTAATATTTCTCTACCTATTATACAAAAGGAATAGCATCATGCCACCTGTCCTACTCTTCTTTTGACATTGTACCATATTTCCTTTTCTTTTTAATTGTTGCATATACCTTTTTGGGTTGTACTAGGTTCCTTAGTTTTGATATGACCCATTTTTGTAATTTCTTTATTTCCTTTTCTTACCCTAAGGACTTACTATAAAAAGTCCTTTATCTTGTAGTCATAATCACCAATTAAACATCATTATTTTATGAATATTCTCTTTGTCCTTGCGAGACACCCCTTTCCAAGCACATATTTCCCCACTTTTGTCTAACATTGCAAATAGCTTAAGGTTAGTGGTGAGTAAACCTTTGTGTTTACTTATGCGTCACATCAAGTGAAGGTTAAGCCATGTCATGTTCCCCAATGAGTCACATCTGGCGAGTAGCTTCATAAAGCTACTATTATGTTTGTCGACCCTTCCATTTTCTTCGATCTTTCGAAGGATCCACTAAGTTTTCTCTCCTATGATAAGAACTAGTGATAACTTAGCTCCTAAACACATCATATACTCTGGTATCAAAGCTTAAGGTTACGATCGATAGTTGAGTATTGTAGTGATTGATTCTTGTAGTAGCTTATGTATGTGTTCTATTAAACTCTATTTCCCTACTGTAAAACAGAGCAAGTGTTCAGCTACTATGCAACATACTGTTTAGTAGTGTTGTGTGAAATCTTTTTATTAGATTGTGAACTTGTTGAAGCCTTGTTGAGAGAATGTAGAATCTTATCGTACAAAGAGAGGTAGGTGATTTTGAGAGTGATGCTTTATGATGAGGTTGTAGTAAGCAACAAACCCTACGAACCATTAATGGTTGTAGAACCTCACCGCCATTGTAGCTAACTTACTTGTATCTATGCAATGATTAGCAGAGGCCTAACCCTAAGAAGGAAATAATGAATGAAGACAAGGAGTGCGAGATAGGCCAAGAAGACAATGTATAGAAATTTGAGCTCCTGGTGTTGTGAATACGCCCTAAGTGCGACTTGTTTGAGTTGAAGGAAGTGCATGGCAAAGACCTGAGTTAAGAGAAGTTAAGGACATGGAAGATGATGAAGATGAGGATGAGTAGTTTCCTGAATATGTTGAGAATAAAATCTAAGCACCACGAGGGATTGAGCACATTAAAGTATAAGTTCTGAGCTTCTTTAGGTTTACTAGTACTAATGAATATTTAGATTAGGAAGAGAAGATTAAAAAGATATTCAACTTTTATGATTATGAGACTTAGTATGTCTCCATATAGCAGCCTTAATGTTTTTTAGATATGCAGTAATGTGGTGGAAGAATTTGTAGACCATATGTCAACGAGCCCAATAAGAAATACGAACTTGGAACAAGATGAAATGAGTTTTAAGGAGTAGACTTGTTCTAGAACACTATTAACAAGATACATTCCAATGTCTCCAAGAACTCAAACAAGGTAGCCAATCTATGGACAGGCATGTCCGAAAGTTCCAATTACTAATGATCCCATGTGATGTTGTCAAGCCAAATGTGCGAACAGTGGTAAGGTTCATTTCTAGCCTAAAGCTTAAGATTGGTAATGTATTAGAGGTGTGGAGACTAGTGAATTAGGATGAAACCATTCGAGTTGCCTAAAAAGTTGAAAGGTAAAGGCGAAGTTAGCTAAGACGAGCTCCAAGCAGCTAACTAGGGTTACCAAGCAGACTGGCATACCATGCCAACTTAGATATGACCCAATCTAATATAGTTTTGAGGTGGATTGTTGAGTTCAAGCCTCGAGTAAACCTTATGAGGGTAGAGATAAGACTAAGGCCAAGGAGCATGAGGTCAAGAAGGACCAAGCTTAGAGCTTCGGATGAAAGACATGAGAAATCAAGTGCTTCAAGTGTCTTAGCTTTGGACATGTTGCTAGTCAATATTTGAATAAATGTATGATGTCCATTAAGGGTAAGACCCTCGTAGATCGAAATGGAAATTGCAAGTAAGGGACAAAAAGAGATAGATGTTGGTCATCTGTTAGATGAGTTTCAAGAAGACTTTGATGCCTTAATTCAACTTGAATTGGGAGAACACTGCTAGTTGTATGGAGATCTCTCAATACCCTTACCATTGATGAGAATAAATAGAGGGAGAATCTTTTTCACATGAATTGTGGAGTGAATGGCAACCTATGTGCATCAATCATCAATAAAGGAAGTTGTACTAATGTAATAGCATAAAGAGTGGTAAAGGCTCTAAAGTTGTTGACCTATTCTCATCTCAAGGTTTATAAGATACATTAGCTTAATGAGAAGGGAGGATTACTTATTTCCAAGCAAGTCCAAGTGCTAATTACTATTAGCGACAGATACAGGAATGAAGTGCTATGCGATGTCCTAATCATATGTGCCTTACATATACTGCTTGGCTGACCATGGCCAGTCAATTTAGGAGTACTCCATGATGGATATAGGAATACTTATATCTTCCAAAAAGATGGAGAGAAAGTTATATTGACCCCTATGAGCCCTAAGGAAGTTCAAGAATCTCAACTCCAAGTTTCCAAATCATTATAGAAGAAGTTTTTAGTGATTTCTCAAGCACAATTTTATAAGGATGTTAGGAAGGAAGAGTTTGTGTTCCTACTGATCAGGAGGCTACTTGAGCTGAAGGAGGTCGAAGTATTTCCAGTTGAGGTGGAGGCATTACTCCAAGAGTATACTGATGTCTTACTAAGTTATCAAAAGGCTTACCTCCTATTTGAAGCATTGAACACTATATCAACCTTCAGCATAGTGTGGCTCTTTTGATCCAACTTACCTGTAGATTCAAACTCAAGCAAGCAACCTAGCTGAAGAAACAAGTTGACAAGTTGACTAATCGAGGATATGTTAGAGAAAGCATAAACCTTTGTGCCTTACTAGCTATTCTAGTGCCTATGAAGGATGGCTCTTGGCATATGTATATTGACAGCTGAGCAATCAACAAAATCACCATCAAGTATAGGCATCCAATATCGTGATTAGATGACATGTTGGATGAATTACATGGTGCACTAATCTTCTCAAAGGTAGATTTGAAGAGTATCTACCACCAGATCCAAATGAGACCATATGAGTGGAAGATAGCATTTAAAATAAAGGATGGTCTCTTTAAGTGGTTAGTAATGCCGTCCAGACTTACGAATGTGTCGAGCACCTTCACATGACTTATGAACCACATCTTAAGAACTTTGCTTCGTAAATGTGTTGTGGGTTTTTTTTTTTTTTTACTACATCTTGGTATATAAAGGCGACCTTTCATCTCATGTCGAGCACTTGAAGCTTGTGTTTGATATCCTCTGAATGAAACATTTGCTTGGCAACTTAAAGAAATGTATGTTCTGTTAGAACAAGGGCATATTTTTTGGATATGTGGTGTCTAGAGAAGGTGTTAGAGTTGATAAAGAAAAGGTCCGAGCTATACTCAATTGGTCAATACCGACCTATTTAGCAAACATAAGAAGCTTTGATGGTCTAGCTTCATTATATCAAAGGTTTATTTGAAACTTTAGTTCCATAGCTACCCCCTTGACCAAACTAACTAGAAAGAACTCCAAATTCAAATGGTTAGAGAAAGCTTAGAAGAGTTTTGACAAGATTAAATCTAAGTTGATTTTTGCCTTAGTACTTGTATTGCTAAACTTTGATAAAGTCTTTAAGTTAGAGTTTGACATGTTTGGAATAGGTATTAGTGTCATACTTATGCAGGAGCACTAACTTATTGCATACTTTAGTGAGAAGCTTAGAGGTGCTAATTTGAATTACTTAGCATATAACAAAAAGTTCTAAGCACTTGTCCAAGCTCTTCATAATTGGCAACATTACCTATAACCTAGAGAGTTTATTATCTATATGGACCATGAATCCTTCAAACATCTTAAAGGCCAACAAAAGCTCTCTTGACATAATGCCAAATGGGTTGAGTTTTTAGAAACCTTTTGTTACATCATCAAATATAAAAAAGGAAGTTCTAACACTATGGCTAATGCCCTATCATGTCGGCATATGCTGATAACAACTCTACAAGATAGGATACTTGGTTTTGGTACCTTACCAAATCAATATGAGTATGATCATTTCTTTGGGCTCGTTGTGGCTATGTGCAGTTATGAAAGTATGGTGGATGGGTTCTATATGAACTAGGGATTTCTAATGAAAGGTAGGTATATGTGTGTACCAAACAGCTTGACCCGAGAATTATTAGTATAGAAAGTACATGTAAGAGGCTTGGTTAGCTACTTTGGCAAAAAAAGGATGCTCGAACTACTAAAAGAACACTTTTATTGGCTAAGAATGATGAAAGACGTGCATAAGGTTTTGGAAGGATATATGGTATGTAGAAGAGCTAAGGGGAAGAAGGAGCCCTATGAGGAGTATATACCTCCACCTATACTAGATTAGCTTTAAACTAACCTAAGCATCGATTTCATACATAGACTACTTAGGACAACTTAGAAACATAACTTTATCATGGTAATAGTTGACCAGTTTAGTAAAATGAGCCACTTTGTCCCTTGTCATAAGATTGATGACCCTTTATTTATACCTGACCTCTTTTTGTAAAAGATTATGCAACTACATTGCGTCCTAAGGAGTATTGTCTCAAATCACAATATAAAGTTTATGAGATTCTTTCGGTGAGAACTGTTGATAGGAATCAACTCCTTACACCGATCACAAGAAGCCAGGCTAGAGGACTCTCAAGACTTGCATAGAGAATACTAGCTCTAAGCCATAGCCGAGATGGGGATTCCTATCTTAAGTTGATCTCATGCCAACTTGAATATTAGATCCTTACATACGTCAGATCCATCCCTGTTCGGCAGCAACACTTTATCCCAAGAGACATACTAAGAGTAGCCGAGGTGAGCTCCCAATGCGACCACAAGAATCTAACCCCAAATCAAGCTAACTTCTCTTTAGAAGAACTAATTGGTCTCTAACCTGATTCACATCAGGTCACCTATGACCACAAGTATTACTCTGTTTCTGCCTACCTTATACCATAGTTCTCCCATCCAAATGCCAAGTGACACGTGTCTTCTGACATATTATTCTAGAATGATTCTTTCTTTTTCACACTGACTATTCTTTATCTCTTTTACCCTTTTTAGTATGTTTTATGTAACTTAGCTGTAGGATATCCTTTTGTCTTTTTATACATGTAAAGTAACCCTAGTGGATAGATATATAAACCCATACTTTCTTGTATGTAGGAATCAGAGCTCTTTAATACAGAAATTACTCACTTTAAGTAACCTTAGTGTTCTCGTTATTATTTAACTCTTATTTATTCCCTTTAGTAAGGAGTAATAGAGAGTGACTCTTCAGTTTAGATCTGTACGTCATATCTAGCAGATTGTAGGCCAAGTAAGATTGAGTGCTTTGTTACGTCCATTTAGTAGTTGCTTAGACTTTACTAGCTTTTTCTTTTGTTTGTTTTTAGTTCACTTTGTTGTAGTGTTTCTCTGTATGTCTAACCCTGGTAACGCATTAGCTTCACTAGTATCAAAGAACGGTTCCATGAGGGAATGTGAGAAGTTGCAATGAAGTTTTAGTTTGCTTTATTGTTAGTGCTTACTGTGCTCCTTTCGTAGCTACCATAGTATGTATTAGTGTGACAACAAGAGTGATTTTATTGTTACTTACTTTTTACTCTGTTTCTCATTGTGAAAACAGAGCAAATTTGTTTCTATATTATTTGAGTAACTATTAGGTATTAAAGTTGTCAGCAAGTTGTTAATCCAATTAAGTAGTATTGTACCATGTTTGATTCAAGTGTTGAGGGATTTATTGGTGACCAAGGCAGTAGTGCTCAACCTGGTCGTGATCGTAATAGTAGTAACACCCTAAGGTTAGTTGATGATAAACTCGACAGACTCGTAAACCATGTTGAGAATCCAGTCACCACAATGTAAGTTAATAAACAACAACCCCAAGGTTTACAACAATAAAACCCACAGGAAGACGCCCTTGAGAGACACTATGGCGAAGGCAATTGGACCAATTGCCCAATTCGACCGCCATGAGCTAAAGGAGTAGCAAACAGAGTTACTAAACGAAGACTAGAGTTGGAGGAGATTGGGGAAGATGATGAGGAGATGGATGTTGAAGAGTTTGGTGAAGAAGAAGTAAACTATTACTAAACGTGGGGATGGGGATGCTGAGTTCCTTAAGGGTTAGAAAATGTTAAGGTGTAAATCTTGCCCTTCAGTAGAAGTGGACATGTAGATGATTACTTGGAGTGGAAAGAGAAGGTCGGGAAAGTATTTGAATGTTATGGGTATGAGGATGTAGTCAAAGTCTAACTTGCTGTGTTGGAGTTTATAGGGTATGCCATTATGTAGTGGAAGAATTTGAATGCAACCAAAGCAAGAGATGGAAGCTAAGGTGTTAGAACTTGGGATGAGATGAAAAGGTTATTAAGAGGCAGATTTATGCCCAAGACTTATTTACAAGATACATTTGCAAAGTTATAGGAGCTTTCCTAAGAAAGCCGATTATAGATGACCATGTGAGAAAGTTCCAGTTGTTAATGATTTGAGCTAACATGGAAGAGCCAAAGGCCCACACAGTATCGAGATTTATTTTTGGGCTCAAGTATGAGATTCATAACATTATAGAAATGCATAGGTTTTATACCTTAGAAGAGGTGATCAAGATCGTATAGAGAGTCAAAAAGTAAAGGAGAAATGTTTCGAACAAACCTGAGCCAATGGGTAAGGTAAAATGCTTTAAATGCTTAGGCTTTGGACAAATGGCTGCTGAGTGTTCAAACCGAAGCATCATGTTGCTCTGAAGAGATGTAGTGGATAGCACTAATGAGAGTGAGCCTGCGAAGGAAGAGGATGTTGGAAAGCTCAAAGTCGAAGAGGAAGAGGAGACTTGTATTTATGCTGACTAGAGAGAAGTGATGAACCTAGTCCTAAGGTGAGTATTGAGTTCCTTACTGAACTTTGAAGAGGACTAGAGCGAGAATTTGTTCCATACCAAGTGTACCGTCAAAGACTAATTATGCACGATCATAGTAGATGGAGGAAGTTGCACTAATGTGGTTATGCAATCCTTTATGTAGCGATTGGGTCTGCTGACCTCAAAGCATCCCTAACTTTACAAGCTACATTAGCTTTATGATAAGAGTACTTTACACGTAACTGAACCAGTGATTGTACCGTTCAATGACAACAATGTATATAGGGACGAAGTAGTATGCGATGCCGTCTCTATGGGAGCTTTACATTTGCTGTTTAGACGACCTTGGTTGTTCGATCGACGTGTTACACATGATGGGTATAAGAACACTTATGCGTTTATTAAAGATGCAAGGAGGATAGTGTTGTAACCTCTGAACCAGTCTTAAGTAAATAAAACCCATAACCAATTCACTTGAGTTAGTAAGAAGAAGACCTTAGTTATGAGCTGAAAAGAGCTCTAATTTGCTAAGAAGGCTGATGAATCGATGTTCCTATTGGTGGCTGATGGAGATGAGGGAATTATAGAATATTCCAAAAGAGATCTGAAACATGCTAAATGAGTTTTATAACCTGTTTCTGGAAGAACTGCTTAGAAGACTACCACCAGTCCGAGGTATAGAGCACTTTATTGATCTATAGCCTAGCGCTACTCTGCTAAACTGACTTGCATATAGGATGAACCCTAAGTAGGCTGCCGAGTTGAAAAGATAGGTAGACAAATTCATTGAGTAAGAATATATGAGGAGAGCATGAGCCCTTATGTTATGCTAGCTCTGCTAATTCCGAAGAAAGATAGTTCATGGCGCATGTACATCACATCTAAGCAATCAACCGAATTATTGTCAAGTATAGATACCAAATACTGAGGCTTGATGACATGTTAGATGAGTTTCATGGAGCAAAGATATTTTTGAAGATTGATCTGTGAAGTAGCTATTACTAAATTCACATGAGGTCGGACGATGAATAGAATACTACCTTCAAGACTAGGTACCAACTTTATGAATGGTTGGTTATGCCATTTGGACTTACTAATGCACTAAACACATTCATGAGGTTAATGAACTATGTAATGCAGCTCCTAAGTAGGAGATGTGTGATTGTATACTTTGATGATATATTGGTATACAGTACCAACCTAAACAATCATGTTCAACATTTTCATGAAGTATTTAGCATTTTGCGAACTGAGAAGTTATATAGAAATGTGAAAAAATGTATGTTCTGCTAGAGAAAAGTGATATTCCTAGGCTTTGTAATGTCAGGGGAAGGAATATGAGTAAATGAAGAGAAGATTCGAGCTATTCTAGAATGACTAATGCCAAAGAATGTCATTGAGGTCCGAAGTTTCCATAGCTTAGCTTCTTTTTATAGGCAATTTATTAAAGACTTCAGTACAATAGCCACCCCATTGACCGAGTTGATTAAGAAGAGTGAAGGATTTAAGTGGAATGATTAAGCTGAACAGATCTTTAGAGCGATTAAGGAAAACCTCAACTCGACACCTATCTTGTTACTACCAGATTTTGGCAAGCCGTTTGAATTAAAATGTGATGCATCGGGAGTTGGAGTTGGTACCATCCTGATGCAAGAGCAACAACCCATTGCCTATTGCAGTAAGCAACTTGGTGGTCCTACCCTGAACTATTTTGTATACGAGAAAGAGTTGTACTCTCTTTACCCAGCCTTTACTGTTTAGCAACATTATTTGCTGCCGCGAGAGTTTGTTATTTATATAGACCATGAGTCTCTAAAGCATTTGGGGAGTCACAATAAGCTTTCGAAGAGGCAAGCCAAGTGGTTAGAGTTCATGGAAGGTTTCTTGTACGTCATCCAACACAAGAAAGGAAGTATAAATGTGGTCACTGATGCTCTATCATGACGGCAAATGTTACTAACCGCTTTGTAAACAAAATTGTTAGGATTCTCACTAATTATTGAGCAGCATGCTCATGATTCTTATTTTGACCCTATCATAGAATAGTGTAAGGACGGAATTACTATCAAGGGATATTATCTCAAGGACAATCACCTGTTTAAGGATTGAAGGTTGTGCATGCCAAACTATTCTACACATGAGTTATTAATTAGGGAAGCTCATAGCGGAGGATTATCTAATCATTTCGAGGAAACCAAGACAGTCAATCTATTGAGGGAGAACTTTTACTAGCTAGGTTTGGCTAAGGATGCTTATAAGGTGGTTAGTAGTTGTAAAGTGTGCAAACATGCAATAGGAAAGAGAGAATCCTATAGAGAATACATACTGCCGCCAACACCAACCTCACCTTAGGCCGACCTAATCATGGACTTTATCCTAGGGCTACCTCAAAATCTAGAGGTAGAGATTCTATTTTTGTTATAGTAGACTACTTCAATAAGATAGCACACTTCATTCCATGCCATTGAACTAACGATGCTCTATATATCATTGATTTGTTTTTGTAGGAGATTGTTCGACTACATGGGATATTGAAGAGTATTATCTTAGATCGAGATATAAAATTCTTGAGCTATTTTTGAAAGACCTTTTGGAGAAAACTTGGAACCAAACTTATATTTAGCTCCAATAGCCACCTTCAGACTAATAGCCAGATTGAAGTGGTGAATAGGACGCTAAGCAATCTGCTCAGAGTTGTTATAGGGAAGAACTTGAAGGATTGGGATTTGTACTTAACCATTATAGAGTTTGCATACAATTAGACTATTCATAGCATTATTGGGAAGTCCCTATTCGAGGTTGTCTACGACCTTAATCCCACTATTCCTCTAGACAAGGTCAGCACCCTAGTAGCCATTGAAGAGAGTCAACATGGACTTGACCGAGCCCAAGAACTATATGAACTACATTAGTCTATAACCAAGAAGATCGCCAAATTCAATCAGAGATAGCATGAAATTGGCAATCGAGGCTGCTAAGCTATTTCCTATCAACTAGGAGATTTAGTATGGATATACCTCAGCCAAGAACAATTCCCATACTTGAGACAAAACATACTATCTTCTAGAGCTGATGGTCTATTCAAAATCCTAAAGAAGATCAACCATAATGCTTACCAGATTGAGTTACCTAATGACTATGACATTTCTTCCACTTTCAATGTGTCTAATCTAATCCCTCACCAATTTGCAGAAGATGACCCTACATGTGCCGTAAAAGAGGAAGCAGAAACCACTTTAGACTTGAGGGAAAATCTTTCCAACCCCCAGGCAGATGATAAGAATCAACCCCCTGGATCGATCACAAGAAGCCAAGCTAGAGGACTGCAAGGAATTGCATGGAGAATACTAGCTTTAAGCTATAGCCAAGATAGGGATTCCTATCTCGAGCTGATCTCATGCTAACTTGACTATTAGATCCTTACATACGTCAAATCTGTCCCTATTCAGTAGCAACGTTTTATTCTAGGAGACAGCTTGAGAGTACTAGAGGTGAGCTCCTGATCTGACCATAAGAATCCGACCCTGAATCAAGCTAACTTCTCTTTAGAAGAACTAATTGATCCCCGACTTAGTCCACATTAGGTTGGCTTATAACCATAAGCGTTACTTTGTTTCCATCTACCTTGTACCATATTTCTCGTATCCAAACGCCAAGCAATATGTGTCTTCTAATACGGTATTCCAAAATGATTCTTTCTTTTTTACATGACTATTCTTTGTCTCCTTTACCCTTTTTAGTATGTCTTATGTAACCTAACTGTAGAATACCTTTTTTCTTTCATACATGTAAAGCAATCTTAGTGGACGGGTATATAAACCCCACTTTCTTGTATGCAGGAATTGTATCTCTTTAATATAGAAATTATGTACTTTGAGTAACCTTTGTGTTTTTGTTACCATTCAACTCTTATCTATTCCCTTTCGTAAGGAGTAGTGACGAGTGACCTTTCAGTTCGGACCAATGCATCACATCCGGCGAATTGTAGGTTAAGTAAGATCGAGTGGTGCTTCACATCCATTCGATAGCTACCTGAGCTTTGTTAGCTTTTTCTTTTGTTTCTTTCTGGTTTACTTCATTGTGGTGCTTCTTTATGTGTTCGACCTCGGAGACGCATCAATTGTGAAAGAAGCTCAACACTAAACTTATGATCAATACTTCTTACTACCTATAGATAGATGACTAGAACGAAGTTGTGAACAGAATAGTAAGAAGTCTACTTTAAGCTATTATTGGGATGAATTTGCATGATTAGGATTTGTGTCTGCCCATCATCTAGTTTACTTACAATTGCTCTACCTACAATTCTATAAGAAAGTCACCTTTTGAGGTCATCTACGGGCTTAACCCAAACTTACCCTTAGATATGATACTTAGCTCGACCTTTTGAGGAGAAAGTTAGCTTAGTCTCTAATGTATATAAGAATTCCAGAGATTACATAAGAAGCTTGCTAATTAGCAAGCCCGAACTTTAGCTTGACAACAAGAGCAAGGTAATCAAGGTTGGAAGAATATTATCTACAGTCCTAAAGACCTTGTTTAGGCTCACCTTAGCAAGGAAAGATTCCTAAGGAAGAGAGCGAGCAAGTTATCCCTTAGATTTGAAGGTCTATTCAAGGTCCTATGAAGAATCAATGACAATGCTTATGAGTTAGAATTGCTCAATGGATACGGGGCATCGCTAACCTTCAATATCTTTGATTTAACACCCTATATTGCTTAAGAAAAAACTGACCAAGATTTGAGGGAAAATCTTCAACCTTGGGGAGTTGATGGAATGCCGACCTTTAGACTTATCACCCGAACTCGACTTAGGGGCTTACAAGGTCTAGTTAGGAAGATTCAGATGTCTTAACTTGGCCCAAATGAACTCTAGTACTAAGAAGGCCTGAAGATAAGTTCCTTAGATGCCCAGTTTGGGTACATTCTACTTTGCTCCATCCCCTACCCTTATGTTAAGCTCCTTAATGCTAAATTACTGTGTGTTGAGAACTCGATCTATCTGTTCCTTCCACTTGCTAATTTGTTGCTACACTCGAATAGCTATGCTCTAGCATTTCTCTACCTCCTTTCGGAAGGAATAGCATTGTTTAACCTATCCTACTCTTTTTCTAACATTGTATTATATTCCCTCTTTTTAATTTTCACATATACCCTTATAGGTTATACTAGGTTCCTTATTTCTAATTTTGCCCATTTTTGTGATTTCTTTATTTCCTTTTCTTGCCCTAAAGACTTACTATAAATAGTCTTTTATCTTGTAGCCATAATCACCAATTGGACATCATTGTTTCATGAAAACTCTCTTTATCCTTGCAAGATAGCCCTCTCTAAGCACATATTTCCTTACGCTTATCTAATCTTGTAAGTAGCTTGAAATTAATAGCAAGTGAACCTTAATGTTTACTTATGTCACATCAAGCGAAGGCTAAGTAGTGTTATGTTCTTTGATGAGGCACATCTAAAGAGAAACTTCACAAAGCTACTATTATGTTTGTTGCCCCTTCCATTTTCTTTAATCTTTTGAAGGACTCACTTGGTTTTCTCTCTCATGGTAAGACTTAGTGATAACTTAGCTCCCAAGCACATCAAGAATTGTATAAACTAAAATTGGAAATGTTTAAAATTTATGAAATAGAAAGACATCAAGAGGCTCATTAATGTGTCAAGTATCAGCTAAAATGCAGGGTAGGAGTAACTAATCAAGTAGTATGTAAGGGGCATCATTATGTAGTATCTAATCACCTAAATTACCATATTAACTAAAAAATGGACCTCATTTCTCCATTATGACACCATATATGATCCAAAGATAACAATTTTGACTTTATTCGTCCATTGAAGCATTATCACAAACTCCTTTTATATATTTAATGGAAAAAAAAATAAAAATACTTAGAAGAAAACCCAACAATAAATTGAAAAACCTTACAAGTATTATCAAATACGCACAATTCTCATTTTTATATTGATGGAAAAGAACATAAATAAACAAAGTTGAAGAAGTGAATAAATTTCATCTCTTCATTACAATCCCCTATATTGATTTAAAAAGGTAGAAAAAAATAAACACAAGATAAATGCAAAATAGCAAGTGAAGACAACTGACTTTTTGTGGTTAATTTTATGAGATTTTACCTTATTGTACACTAAACTTCAAAAATCCTAACAAGAAAAAAAAAAAAGAAGAGAGATTTCAATCAAAGATAGAGGTGAAACAAAAATTTACAAAAAGAATAAGAAAATAGTCTTCACTTATTAAGAGGTGTTAGTTGTGAGAGAGAGAAAAAGTGAAGAAGTACCTTAACTCCATTATAAAATAACCTAGAGAATAAGAGGGTAGATAGTGAGAAGGAGATTGAGAGAGGGTGGGAGATTAGGGTTTTTACTTTTCTAATTGTGAATCCCACTAATTTAATTACATTATTTTCCTTTGTTTCTCAAGTGAACTAGAATTTATTAAGAATCCTTTTTAATCATTCTGCTAGGTAAATGAGATAACACTTAGAAGTCATTTAATCATTTCCTCATGTGCGCTTGAAGGACCTTTTATTACTCTAAGGACTAAGTGTGCTTACTCTTACTAAGGATGTGGTTAGCTACTCCCTCTAGTGGTCAATTAGTCCATGTATAAATCACCTATTGGCTCCTTTAATTGACCACTTTTCGTTTGACCGTGTTCTGTGGTCAACTCGAAATATCCAAATGAAGGTTTTGATGGGTTGAACGAACTTAAATTTGGAATGTGGAGCCAATAGGTGATTTATACAACACTAATCAAGTCTAAGAAAATAAAGCCATTTATAATCTAATTAACCACTTATTCAAATCACATACAACAAATCTACACCCTTAACTTAAATTCAAATAATAATCTCCAGAAAACTCTTTCTCCTCGCCAAAGACATGCCAAAGTGCTTGAGTATCCTCTTGAAAATACTTTCTGCTATCATAAGCACAGGCCTGAAACTTTTGTTCTCTATGTATCTCCCACTCTCAGGATTTTTCTTCATTAAACCTGAGTATTTCATCTCAATTTCTTAACTGAGCTTGGCTTTAACTTGCTTTTATCTCTATCGTTAGCAGCACATCATCAACATAAACAAGACAAGAAATACTTATATATAATCGTCCAAGGACTCCGATGTACCTAAAAGTGTCATAGCAATTAGAATGATATTGGTTATAGCTATCTACATACATTGGTTAATTTGGCTAGAAATATATATATGTACTAAAGTAAAACGGCAACGAGCTTCTTCAATTAATGTTACATTTTTCATTTCCAATCTATTTATCATCCCAATTGAAGCTTCCCCAAACCTTCATTGTTAAATTGACAAATTAACATTTACGGTATCATACATCTACTTCACATCTGTATTAATATAAAATCAACTACTTTTCACGATTTCGACAAAGCCAACATTTTCTTTCTTCCAAAGAAAAATAAATCCACTAAAAATCGTTGACTTAAAGATTCTAGGTTAACTTTAATGAGACAAAACTAAGCTTTAGATAAACAAAAGGAGGCTCAAAGGCATATTACTCAACCAAAAAAGCCTTTAGCGTGTTCATTTCTACTTGAGATTGCATGCAAATAACACAACCAGGCAGAATTTCTCTTCATTGTTCCCTCATTGAGTAGTCATCCTCATGTACAAAGCTTCTGGCGAGCACGTAATTGGGAGTGCTTTCATTGGCTTTCGGATCTGGCTGAATATCAATACAGAACTTCAGTTTTCTGGCCAAAGAAAATTTCCTGCTAGCACGTTGCAATCAAAGGTGTTCACCTTAACTCTCAAATTATGATGCTTACTTGGTGATCCTGACTACATGTTCATATGCCCCATAGAACTTCCAAGATTGTAAAGTATATGATGGCTCCCGATAGTTTTCTAGCTTTAATGGACTCAGAACTTGGTGAATTACCCGAGATGGATCCTGTGCAATCGTACATAGCAATGAGCAAATCACAACGGGATAAGTTTCTGGCTTTCATAACTTCCAGAAACAAAAGCCAATAAATGTAACAGTAACCAAAGAAAATTGAGGAAAAAGCGATTGTATTGGTTGCTTTGAGGTTAAATTATGCCTGCCAATAAGTAATTGAAATGCCCATGATCTTATTGCTTAGGTCCAAACCAAGTTAGTAATTGCTCACGGTGCATCATGCACCATACATCTAGCAACAAATTACCTACCAGTTTCTGCTGAGCATGTTAAAAATGAACAAGAAGGGAAATAAAAGGAGAAAACCAAAATGGCAAAATGGACCACAGAGAACCAAGTCACTGGCAGATATGAAAGACGAAGAACCAATGTGTATTTCATTTGGGGGCCTTATATTTACCAATAAATGGCAAGTCTATCAGTATGTTCACATCCACTACACCTTTCTTTCCAGCTTGATATGAGGCCATGGATATCTCAACCATATATATTTTGATCTGTCCTTCCACACTAGTAGTAGAAATTCAAACAGAAGAAAGATACAAGTAAGGATGTGTTGTACAGTAGATTTAATCCAATAAAATATGCATTCACCAATTAACATATAGAAAAGCAAGTAAGATGCACTTCTTTTCACATCCGCATATCTAATACTATTCTATATCCTACTCTCACTGCAGAAGTAGTGGATGATATACTTGTTCAAAACGAAATCCGCCGGCTCGACTTGTGTCTTAACTTTCACCAATCTTTCATTGTTATCATGTCATGAGAACATTTCACATAAACATTCCCTTCTTGATAGGCTAATTTCTTTAGCACTACCAAGTCCCATTCTCACAATCTTTACAGGCATCATTTGACTAGAAAGCCCCTAACCAATTCATATAATCCCTCTCTGCATTGGCCAACTCTTGCTTTCAACTTATCGAGTGCTCTATCCTGAATAGATTCCCTGATTAATAATAAATATCATGGATATAGATTTTGTGTAAGTTGTTCAAAGGACAAATAATTAGCAACATCAGATCTGATGTCTTTTATGGAGCTTCAGCATTTGCAGGGTCAGAATTTGGGCTGGTATATATTTTTTTTTCATCTTGCAAACTGGAAGGAAAATCATGTCCATTGAGCTTGGAGAGACCTTGAACCTCTTAAGATGGGAGAAGAGCAAAGTGACAACTGCTAAATATGGTCCATCTAAACAAAACTATGATAATTCTTTGCCGGCTCGCTATGAGGACATAGGCAACTCAACCTTATGTTTCAATCTATTGAACAAAACATCTCATGGTATAAATAATTTCAGAAGCAAATTCCAGGAATCTCAAATTAAAATATATGTAGCAGCACAAAAGTATACAAAACTGGAGTAATAAAAAATCACATTGCACATCCAATTAAAACAAGAATAAACAGCACAAAAGTAGATAAATTGGAGCAATAAAAATTACGTTGCCTTCTAATTACAACAAGAAATAAATTGCATTCTTTTCCTCGTATCCAGAAAATCCAATGTCCTACTTTTTAGTCTTACCTGGAAGAGGAGGAACGCTTTGCTCATTCCTAAAGAAATTCCCGGGGTCGACTTGTGTCTTAATTTTCACCAGTCTCTCAAAGTTATCGTGAAAATACTTCACTCCATAAACACTCCCCTCTTCGTAGCCATTTTCTCCATTGCTAGTAGTTCCAATGTCAAGGTCTCTATAGTTCAAATACGCTCTTCTCGGGTTCTTTGAAACGAAAGGAGTCATGTAACTATAAAGCCCCCTAATCTGATTCATATAATGCGTCTCTGCCTCTGGCCCCTCTTCCTGCCAACTAATTGAGTGCTGTATCTTGAATATATTCCCGACTCGATGTGGGAACGGAGTCTCTGATGCTGGAATTTCACTCATTCTTCCTCCATATGGATTGAAAACAAGTCCAGGTTTCCCCAACTCAATCATCTTCTTCCACAAGGACTCCAAATCATCCCTTGAAATCGGCTGCTCAACAAAGTCCGACTTCCTCTTCAGAAAATTAACTGAATCTGGCATTCTATCAAGCAATACCTCGGGGGAAGTCCCATTCTTAAAATCTCCCCACCAAACTACCGATTCAATCCAATTCATTTCCAAACAATCCTCTTTCCTCAATCCTAACTCAGGAAACTCCTCATTCAAAATTGAAAACAACCGATCAGCCCCTCCTAAAAACAATGCCAAAACAGATGATCTGATAGTTTTATTACCACTTCGG
This sequence comes from Lumnitzera racemosa, assembly GCA_024138005.1. Classification (NCBI taxonomy): domain Eukaryota; kingdom Viridiplantae; phylum Streptophyta; class Magnoliopsida; order Myrtales; family Combretaceae; genus Lumnitzera; species Lumnitzera racemosa. Next base: position 68,267,289 of record JAMXBC010000005.1, on the reverse strand, counting down.
GTTACCGGTTGTATAAGCAGCCTCATGAAGAGATCATTATCTGTATTTGGGGCAACAAATTGCCATCGATAAACCAATTCTGTGGCATTCTCCTCAATTGTTTTCTCAACCCGAAAAACCAAAACTGACTCCGGAACAGGCACTAACTTAACCTTATAAGCCAAAACCACCCCAAAACTAGCCCCTCCACCACCTCTGATAGCCCAAAACAATTCTTCCCCCATCGAATTCCTATTTAGAACAACACCATCAACATTAACAATCTTTGCATCAATCACATTATCAGTCGAAAGCCCGTACTTACGCAGCATATTCCCATACCCTCCTCCACTCAAGTGCCCCCCAACACCAACAGTAGGACAAATCCCTGCAGGAAAACCATGCACAATGCTCTTCTTCCAAATTCCATAGTACAATTCACCCATAGTAGCTCCTGCGTCCACCCAAGCAGACTCTGTACCAACATCAACGTCGACACTGCGTAAATTCGACATGTCAAGGATGATGAAGGGATCAGAAGAGACATAGGATAGGCCCTCGTAGTCATGGCCACCGCTGCGAGTTTTGAGAAGTAAAGAAGTAGATTTTGAGCACAAGACAGAGGCTTGCACATGAGAGTATTGTGATGGAGTGATTACTAAGATGGGTTTTGGAGTTGCTGAGGTGTTGAAACGACGGTTGCGGATGTAGGATTGTAGGACGGTTGAGTAGGAGGAGTTGGTTCGAGTGTAAAGTATATGGGAGACTTGTTCTAGGGGTTGTTGTGTATGGTTAACGAGGCATTGGAGAAAGTTGGTATATACAGAAGAGGAAGAAGAAGAGTCTGAATATGACAAAGGAAGCAGAAGTAGAAGATGAAGATGAAGATGAAGAAGAAGAAGAAAAAGAGAAGAAAACCAGAGAATTGAAGTCATCTCGTCTGTCGGTAGGGGTATGTTCTACATGTTCACGCAGGCATCGGTGCAATGGCACTTTGGGCTATTTGACTGTTGACTTGAATCGCATAAACTCGAGTCCTGATGGTGGGGCGAGAGTACAGACTGATTCAGCAGATGATTTAATTATCGAGTGGGAAATTGCATCCTCAAGTTCTACCGACAAAGAGAAGTTAACACATAGTAGACTAGTTTAAAAAAAATGGTAAATCATAAATATATCTTTAAATATTCAAATAGTATATTTTTAGAGTTTTATATCACTATTTTACCTTTTCTTTCTTGGGCAAACATATGTATATCACTACTTTACTTTTAATTTTCTATACATTTTAATTTTAATGTTTCTCTAATTATTTCATTAAATGGCAAAATAATAACATAAGGTCTAAAATTGCATCTCGTCAAAGATTTATAATTTAAATGCTGGATTTTAAAATTCCTTTGTTAATACTTTTTTCAATGTCCACTTATTAGCTTGTCTCTAAGAGGAATCCTACTTTTTTTTTATTTTTTTTTTATTTTTTTATAAGCATTGATTTTGCTCTTCGCATCGATTCCATTAAAATGGAAACGCAAATCACAATTTCATGTAATTATTCTTTACTTGTAGTTGAGTTTGCATGTCCTTTGGAACGTTATTTGATATCTTTCTCATGCTTTAAGTTCGCTTTGAATGATCTAACATTCATTTACATTTTATGTTTTTTAAATGATGTACTTGAGTGAACACATTTTTAATTAATATGTAAAACGTAGGAATATTTTAAAATATCATTATTTATAATATAATAAATTTTGTTTGGCTTTAAATGCTAAAGGTATGACTTT